>BSBN01000645.1:5012000-6265000 GCA_027924645.1 Cunninghamia lanceolata | reverse complement strand
CCCAATGCCGGTGCCTGACACCATCCCCTACATTTGACTCACCTCTGCCTGTAGGCTCCCCACCTGAGCATCTACTGCCTGATGCAGGGCTCTCTCTACATTTCTCTCTACTATGACACTAGCTACCTATGCCTCAGCTGCCTATTGTGAGGCCCTCTCCCTGTCTCTCTCAGCCGTCACGGCTGTCACCTAACCCTGTGCCTACATTAGTTGTGCCTGCAATGCACTAATCTGGCCATTAGCCCCACTACTCCCATCCAACAGGGCAACTACTCCATGTAGCTACGCCAACTCTTACCTTTGCCTTGCTACCATATACTTGAGGCTTGTAACCTGAGCCCAGAGGGTATCTGCCTCCTCCTTAATATCAACACGGGTGCATCGATGCCCAGTCCTCTCACCTGGCACAGGACCTGGTCCTATACCTGAAGTCCCATCACCTGAGGTACTAGCCCCAAGTGTCCCCACCTGCTATTATTGTCCTTGCTGATGCTATCCCTACTGCTGTAATGGCACCTGGGGAGCTCGCATCAGTCCCCTTTGTCCTCCCTAGACCTGTTGTTGTGGTCTATGTTGTGTGGCCTGTTGTCTTGGTCTAACCACCTGTTGCTCACCCTGTGCCTGTTGCACAAGAATCTGCGCCTGCTGCTACTGTGGCTATAACGGTGCCTATGGCGGTGGCATATGCTCTCTCTGCCCTACCTGTGCCTACTACACAAGTAGCCGTCGTGCTCGCCCTTGTCCGCTCCTAGCCATGATGTGCTCATACGTTGTTGTTGCTAACATCCCAATGGGATCATCCTCATTAATCTCTACCTCCTCCACCACTATCTCCTCCTTTACCACATATCCCTCCTCCCCTGGCTCCACCGTCATGTTGAACTCTGCAATAGGATCTGTCAAATGGATCAATCTCCAAGTCACCCACCACTGATCATACGCAGGAGTAGTCCATGCGTCTACCATCCTGCTCCCCCAATCCCACTTTTCAGGCTACAATCCTGCAAAGTCATCTATTGCCACCTGTGGCACTATAGCTGGTGGCCATCTATGGTCCTGGCTTGTCATAGCAAAAACAACCATGACCTATGGAAGGTCCTAGTTAGTCCAAACTACCACATCGCTTAGGAGGGTATATACATATCTATCGTGTAGTCCCCTCGAGCCATCATATAGCGTGGCTGAAATGTGTACGACATGTGAATATGATCCTCGGGCCACACCTCCACTCTGATATATAACCACCATATCACATGAACTAGGTCATCAAAAAGCTGCCACTAGTAGCGCAACTGCCCAACATAGGAATACTAGAGAGGCTACCTATACAGAAACACATATGCCTCAAATTGTCACCGATGATATCCTCCCTGTGGCCTCGTAATCACAATGTGCTCAAAGGCCCACACATGCAGCATTGTCACCCTAGCAGATAAATCTGAAACATAATGATATACCATAGTATGCATCTCGTGGTATAGTTGCCCTAACATGTATGACCCCTATGCATACATCGTCTCTTGAAGAACCATGCCCTCAATCATCTCTCCCCAGCCAACTAGGAAGCCTCGCACACATCGATCGGGCATCACCAGACCCCAATCAACACACAAAGAACCAATGTGAATTGATCTACCCCATCTGCAAACATCTGATCATAGCTCATCTCTCGTCGATCCTGTGTCAACACTAGGTGGCCTAGGGCAAATGCTATGTCTAGGGCTACTCGTCCTCTCCTAGTATCATATGTCACCCGTGCTCTGTGCATGGGCAACCTCAGAATGCGATAAACATCCTCCAAGGTGATGGTAATCTCACCCATGGAAAGGAGGAAAGAACATGTCCCGGGGCACGATCGCTCCACAAGGCCATCATCATAGCCCTATGTGCCCAGATGGCGGGCATCTCAGCCACTATCCTCAAGCCCAATTTCCCTAGCCGAGCTCAAGTAGCTCTGTCAAAACCATCCACCAACTGCATAATGTGGGGAACACGTCGCTCCCGTGAGGTCATAATCCCTCCGTCAACCTGCGTCCGCAAAATGTAAGTAAAAAAACTTGCATTTTTTTGCAAATCAGTAATAGCACTTTTTCTTTTCTTTTTGGCACCAAAATTATTTTTGGGTGCCAATTTTCCCTGCCATGGCATTGATCCCCCACATGGTTCCACTTTAGCCAAGAATGGCGCCAATCCAGAAGATTGCGACATTTTAACCTAGGAACGCACCATTCGAGAGAATGGCACCGATCATTCTTCCCATAGCACTATTTTGGCGCGTACCCCCCACGATGCCCATTTTCCACCGTGCCCTAGGTGCCATTTTGGAGAATCGCACCACGCATCAAGGGTATGGTGCCATTGCGGAGAATTGTGCCATGATGCCTCCCTTTAGCACCACTTACCCGGATGGCGCCATTCGAGATAATAGCGCCATGTTTTTCCTCCATAGCGCAAAAGCGACAATAAACCTCCCTAGCTCGTATAGTGCCAAACTGTAGCATGGTGCCAAACATTTAGGTTTTGGTGCCAATCCTACCCCATTTCCCCCTTGGCCGATGGCACCATTCCAAAGGATGGCGCCAATCTGGTTCGATTTGGTGCCAAACAGCGTCCCAATGGCACCACAAACCTTAATCGACCTATTTCCCAAAGCCATAAATGTGCGGAATTAAAATTTGACAAAGCTAGGGTTAGACCATGTACCCGACTGCTAGTCACTGGTGATCTCATGAAAGAATGGACTCACTCAGACAAATGCTCAAAGCGTGGGAAGAGTGGGTTCGCCATCTCGTTTCTCCTTCTCTCTCGTCCAAGTGGCTCAATGAGTGCAAATGTGGCACTTTGGGCCCACTTTTTCTATTTATAGAAAGTCATGTCATCCTCCAACACACTTTTTCCTCTCCAGGGTGCAAAATGTATCATTTTTCACTCATTTTTATTCCTGTCAACCTAATTTTCTGTCCTCTATCTGTTTTCCTCCTTTCGAGAGCTCACCCAAAAAAAAATTATTTTTCACCCGACCTCTTGAGGGGGCATCCCTCATCCATTCCATTCCTTCCTAAGGTAGCTGGGGCAATTTTCTTTGACTTGACGCTATATCCCTGCTAGGTCACGATGCCACGTCAAAGAGGGGCAATGTAGACAACTAAAAATGTCTTCACTAACTAACCATCTCTCAACTTCACCAATATCACCAATTCCTCTTCTAATTGATTAATTAAATTTTTATTTAATTAATTAATTCATCCAACACCAAAATCACTTACCATCATTGATCAATTTGTCCCTAAAATTAAATTAATGCAATAGTCACTTACTAACATTAGCCCAATTAATTAAATAAATGTGCAAATATTTATTTGATTAATTTTCCATTTCACTAAACCCAATTAATTAGATAAATTTTACTTATCTAGTTAATTTAACCTACTAATTAGTCTACCCCTAACCTAGTTGATTAAATATCTATTATTTAATTAGCTACCCTAGGCTACATGACCCCTAGACCTAAGATTAATTAAATAAATCCCTATTTAATTAATCTTAACCCCTAATTAATTCATTCCCTAATTTACTACAGCCATATTAATTAAACTAATCCCCTTGATTAGTTTGGTCAAAACCCACTTAACACTCCTCCCCACACATCCCAAATAAAAAATTAGCCTTTATTCCACATAAGGCAAATTTTTATTCCATTTGTCATAAAATGCATTCAAGAGTTCTTACAACACTTACATGTCATTTCACATTTATGAGACCTCTTCCCAAAATGAATTAAAAATTCATATATAATCCCCACCTTTTCCCCAAAAGAATTTAATTTTTTTTTTTAATCCATCTCATCTAACTCCATTAATACACACCCCTTCCCAAGGTGAATTAAAAATTCATCTTTATTCTCATCCCTTCATTTTTGTCGATTGAATCTAAGCCCTCCACCTCACATGCATTCTCATCCATTGATCTCTCCATTCAATCTCAACCCTTGGATCAAATCCCCCTCCAAAATGTCTATGAATAGGAGCTCTCTCAAGCCATTTTATCATCCAAGCTAAGTGTATTATTATTATGCCAAAATCTCCCCATCATCTCATCTTGAGCTAGGTTTTAGTGATTTGCATATGCATTTGAGAGCATTTCACATTGAAGCCATGGGTGACGCTAGAGAGTAAGGGTGCACTCTCTCTACCTTAGCAAGGAGGGGGATCTCATTTGAAGGTATAAACTAGCATTTCTATGCATTGTGTTTGTGTTTCTAACTTCATTTGTTTTCCTTGACTTCACTTGTCATTTAGCTCATGAGTGTCGCATCTTTAGAGGGGTAGTCAGTCGTCAACTCCTACCTTCCTACCTCCTCTCTCATGCCTATTTATACAAGGCATATTGTACTCTTTTACTTATCTTTTGGCAATATTTATTAGGCTTATTTTGTGCAATTATCTTTTGTGGAAATTGTTTGGTCTTTACTCGTTGATCTTGGCTCCTCCAACACCTACAACACCATAAGTGAGTAATTTGCAATATTTTAGTCTTGGACAAGCAAAAAATCTACACAAGGAGGGTTAAGATTGTATGAAAACATAGAAATAGACCTTACATAATTTGGAAAAGAAGAACAAATGGATGGTTGTAAATTGCTTGAAACCATCTTTCCAACACCTATAAGAATGTAAAAATCTGACACCATATACAAAAAGTTATACTCTCTAGAAGAAAAGTTACCTATAACTAGAATCAGATATGCCACTCCTACAAGTGGATACGCCAAAAGGTGAAGCGTATATGCCATTTGATAGAGCACATATGCTAAAGCTTACAAAATACATAGTCATAAGTAGTTATGCTACAAGATTGAGTGGATATTCCAAAAGGTAAAGCATATACACCATTAGATAAAGCACATATGCTAAAACCTACAAAAACACAACTAGAAGTAGACACACTATAGGATGAAGCAAATATGCTAAAAGATGAAGTGTATATGCAAAAACTTACAAACACAATCATAAACAAATACACTACAAGATGAAGCGGATATGCCAAAAGGTGAAGTGTATACATCATTTGACAGAGCGCATATGCTAAAACCTACAAAACATATAGTCAAAAGAAGATATGCTATAGGATGAAATAAATATGCCCAAAGGTGAAGCATATATGCTATTTGATAGAGAGCATATGCTAAAACCTACAAAACACATATTCAAAAGTAGATACACTACAAGATGAATAAGATATGCCAAAAGATGAAGTGTATACTTTATTTGACAAAGCACATGTGTTGAACTAGAAATAATAACTAGAATGCACAAAAAAGTTGTAAAAATACTTTAGAAGATCTTACAAATACAAAAAAATAAGATAGGGACAAGGTCCCACCCAACATGCCAAAATGTGTATGCTAAAATATAGAATAAAACAAGGATGAATGCATTAAACAAATAACCTATTCTAAACCCTAGTACACCTCCGATAGAGAAAATAAGATGTAAAATAAATGGAAAAGACACTAAGTCTTCTCACCAACACCTCTTTGATATCTTGGATGTGCTCAAGATTGTTGTTGTTGAGAAGAGGAATGTGGTTGCTTAATAATCCTACAACATGACCTTGCTTTTCTTTCGCCTTGATGTTTGATAAGCACGTAGGAGATGAGGGTTTTGTAGATTTTTTATTGAGATCATGGATGGTTTGGATTTGATCTTAGATTGGAGGGTGGAGATTCATTAGTTGAATTGATTAAATAAATTTGATTTTAAACTAATTGATGGAGGAACATTAGAAAGATAGTTTAATTAAATAAATATGATTTATAAATAATTGATTCGATGATGGACTGTTAGAAAGTTAGTTTAATTAAATATATATGATTTGTTTAATTAATTCAATGATGTGGGAATGTGAGAGGTAATTAGTGTGATGTTAGGACATGAGATTTAAGTGTCTATAGTAAGAAAGATATGTTTGCATGTGTTAAGCCAAAGGGAGAGAACATCGTGCTTGTGAGAGAGAAGCAAATTAAGGATACTTCAACATATAAGTAAACACCAAATAAAAGTGGGAAGAAGGATACAAGGATGTGGTGTGAGACCAATAAAATATTATGGAATGACTAGAACAATTGTCACATTAGTAAGGCTATCTTGATAGCCATAGGAGCTAGAGATATATTCAATGTCATTGCCTACAAATTTATTCAAGTAGAGTGATGGGATCAAATCATTAATATAGACCCACATTAAATAGAGTGAATGGGATCTCGATAGCCACAAGAGTTAGAGATAGATGCATGCATATTTAAATTGCCAATGGGGCAGATGACCATCACCTTAGAGGATGTATATAGGATCCTATGGTTGCTAGTATAGGACTTACACCTAATTATCATGTAACAATGATTGGAAATATATGTACAAGTTATTTAGATGTATGTGCTCAACCACATGATACCTAGGGATGACTCTGGGCACATCCTATTGTAGTGGATGGAGCAAGGGCCCACAATGATCCTACTTGTTAGATGGGTCATTATTGTGACATTAGCCATGTGTGTTGTACAAAATGGTCGAGGGACCTATTTGTATGAGGGGCTCATCCACACCATCAAGGAGATGGAGAGCCAAACAATGTTTGCACGGGGGTGTAGTATATTACCACACGTATACCATGATTTTGGGTGGTACACATTGAAAGGAAGCAAGGTACGTGGAAACAACTTCCTACACCAATCTAATGAGAAGTAGAGCAAATTTTTCTTAGTTCTTTTTAGTTATATCACAATTAACTGAGAGATTAACACACATTCAAATGCAAGAACAATGCCAAATCACAACACCACAAGATATACGTGGGGAAAACCCTTTCAGGTGAAAAACCCCACACTCCAAAGCACAGCTCAATGTATTACAGTAATCAATGAATGGTTACAATACGGTTTTAGAGCCAAGCTCTTTCAGGAGTAGTCACAGTGTCAAGTCTGGAGTAATTTCGGTAGCATTTCTGTACTTGCAAAATGAACAACATACATCTCCAACTCCAAGCACCTGTATATAAAGAGTAGTACGAATAGAGGTAGCTTCTAGAGCAAGTCACACAAGGAACTCATCCAAATCCATGTGGCCCAATTTCCAAGGCCATAAATCACGCGTATGACACTTGTAAGAGATTCTCTTTCATCCCTTACAACCCCCCAACTTGGGCATCTCAAATTTACCCAATTAAGGTATGACATATGCTCTTATAATGTCATAAAATCCCTCATATATGATAACTCTTACAACTGTAAGAGAATATGTCATAACTGACTATTAATAGCAGATTCTCTTACAACCTATCATAGTCAAACTTGGGTGCCTACTTCCTCCATGCAAGATGCTTTTTGACACTTGTCTTCACCTGTCATAAGATCTATTTTTGACTCTTACATGTCATAGATTCTATCATAGGAATCTGTCATAGTTCTTACGCGTCATAAACCTCTTACAGCACCCAAAAGATGCTGATGCATGGAAAAACTTCTCTATCACAAAGTGGGACATCTATCTCCTCATATGAGGACAAAAATACATGTAGTCACCTTCCATGTAGGATGACACATCACCGTGCCAACTCGCACAAAGTGACAAAATCATATTTGCATACAAAATACAATAATAGGAAAAAAAAAATACAATTAAATAATAAATGCTAGGAACTTGCAAAGGTTGAGACACCTTAATTCCCAACATTCTCCCACTTGTCAAACACCTTTTAAGAGCCAATAGAATGACAGGATTTAACTACTAGGGGCCAAGAGGCCCGTAGACTCTAAACACCATCTAAACTTCTCTGTGCTCACGGGCTTTGTCAAGGAATCTGCAACATTCACCAAAGTATCAATCTTCTCCAAATTCACCTTCCCATCCTTTACCATATCACATACAAAGTGGTACTGCACATCAATGTGCTTGGTCCTCGCATGGAAAGTAGGATTCTTTGCCAAACATATGGCACTCTGACTGTCACAAGAAATGGTAATCTTCCCTGCATCAAACCCAATGTTAGAACACAATGTCTTAAGCCAAATGGCTTCCTTACAAGCATGAGTAGCTGCCATATACTCTGCTTCAGTCATGGACAAAGTGACCACAGGTTTCCACTTACTCATTCAACTAATAGCACCACCAAACATAGTGAACACATAAGCACTGGTGGATCTCCTACTGTCAATGTCTCCTGCTCAATCTGAATCCACAAATCCATGAATACTCACAAAATGTTGAGAACCAGTAGGATAACCATGATAGCACAAGGCATACTCAGAAGTACCCTGTAAATATCTAAAAACTCTCTTTACCGCATCCCAATGTATTCGTCCAAGATTAGCCATGAATCGGCTAAGGACTCCCACTGCTTGGGTAATGTCCGGACTTGTACAGACCATCACATGTGTCAAATTGCCAACCACACTAGCATAAGATACTCTGCTCATATCCTCCATCTCAAAAGGAGACTTCAGATAATCCTCAATAGATAACTTTGTCTCCATCGAAACAGGAACACTCAAAGGTCTGCAATCTGCCATGCTGAATCTCTCCAAAACGGTCTTCACATACTTACTCTGGCTTAACCAAATTTTTTGGTTTGCTCTATCTCTTCTGATCTCCATTCCCAGAATGTACTCGACTGCCCCTAAATTTTTCATTTCAAACTATGCTGACAACTGAGACTTCAAATCAAAAATCAAACCTTTACCATTCCTAATTAGCAACATATCATCGACATACAATGCTATAATGAGAATGTGATCATTATCAAACTTGAAGTAAATACAATGATCTAATTTCGATCTCAAAAATCCAATACTCAACACAAAGGCATCAAAATTTTGGTACCACATCCTAAGAGACTACTTAAGACCATACAAAGACTTTTTCAACTTGCAAACTAGATTTTCTTTACCTTTCACAATGTAGTGCTCTGGTTGTGACATGTAAATCTCCTCCTCCAAATCACCATGAAGGAATGTTGTATTCACATCCATTTGCTCCACCTCTAAGTCATATGCTGCTGCAAGAGATAATAGGAACCGAATAGATGTCAGCTTTGCAACTAGAGAGAAAATATCACCATAATCAATTCCCTCCACCTGTGAATGCCTTATATTTCTCAATGCTACCATTTGAACCAAACTTTTTCTTAAACACCCATTTGCATCCAACAAGCTTTCTTCCTTTAAGCAAAGACATCAAGTCCCAAGTATTATTATTTTCCAAAGAACCCATCTCTTCTTCCATGGCCTCCTTCTAAGAACCTACATCTTTCATACCCATAGCCTCCCTTACAATCCTAGGCTCATCAGCATTAGAAATCAAAGCAAAATTACAACTAGAATCATGTAATGAATAACCAAACCTTTCAGGTTATTGCCTTATTCTTGTGGACCTCCTCACAAGTTGAGGTTGAGGTTCTTCATCTTCTTCTTCTAAACTTTCAGAGCTGCTAGAGCTCTCCTCATCATCAGATCCAACTGGTGTCTTTGGCTCAACTTTCTCAGGGGTGGGAGGACGTTGAACTACATCATCTTTATTTTCTTATTTCTCTAGTTGTAGAACAATAGAATAAGGATTGAGCTCTTTAAAGATCACACTTTAGCTATATAGAACTCTTTCGGCCACTGGGTCCCATGGCTTGTACCCTTTCACACTGATACCATAATCGATGAAGATACATTTAACTGCCTTGTTCTCCAACTTTGACCTCTTCTCCTTAGGCACATGTGAATATGCCTCACAACCAAATACTCGAATGTTTCTTAACGAAGGCTTCTTACCAAACCATGCCTCCATAGGGGTCTTGTTAATGAGCGTCGATGTAGGAGACCTGTTAACCAGGTAACAAGCGATAGCAATAGCTTCAGCCCAAAACTTTTGTTCTAGGGTAGCTCCACTTAACATGCTCCTAGCCCTCTCCATCAACGTTCTATTCATTCTTTCTGCAACTCCATTTTGTTGAGGAGTATACGGAGTTGTCTTATGCCTCTCAATACCTTGTTCTTTGTAGAACTTGTCAAAATCTGTTGAGCAAAACTCACCACCATTATCAGTTCTCAAACATTTAATCTTTCTATCTTTTTTATTCTCAACAAGAGCCTTAAACTCTTTGAATCTTGCAAAAACTTCAAATTTACTCCTAAGGAAATATACCCATGTCCTTCTACTGTAGTCATCAATAAATGAAACAAAATACACATATTTCAAAATTGAAGGAACATTAACAAGACCAAAAACATTAGAGTGAACTAGATCCAACACCTCAGAAGATTTATGAGAACTATGGTAAAACTAAACATGATTTTGTTTTCCATACATGCAGTATTCATAGAAATTAAACTCAAGGTTACAATCATTCATACCCTCGACAAGGTTTTTATTTTTTACGGTCCTCAAACCCTTTTCACCAATATGGCCAAGCCTTTTGTGCCACAACATTGTTTTCTCAGCAAAAAGTTTTATTTCCATAGAATGAGCACCCTTGGGTACTCAGAATGCACGACCATCGGAAGTAGATGCAACAGTCTTCTTGGCTGCCGGTTCCAATGGTGAGGATGAAGAATCTGAAGCTCTCTTCTTCGAAATAGAGGCACTATTGCACTAAACCGTGCATGCATCAAGCTGAAACAGAGTGCCAATCCAAACACCCTTAGCCAAAACCATAGCTCCTCTCGTCATCTTACATCCTCCATTTGAGAAAACAACTTGCACACCCACATCATTTAGTTTGCTTATAGATAATAGGTTTCATGCCAACCCAGGGATATGCAACACACCAGTGATCCCCTTCACTCGACCATCAGGGAATCTGATCAGGACTCTTCCATGACTAACTATATCTAGGTGAGAGTCATCACCTAGGTACACCTTCCCACCATCAAACTCTTCATACTTCTAAAACTAGTTAATGTTGGATGTCATATGAAATGATGCACCAGAATCAATTAACCACACATCCTCAGATGCATGTGTTGCCAAGGCAGCGACAAATGCTTCTTCATCATCTTGAGAGGACTTGTCAGAGTCAGAATCATGGTTTTTCTTCTTCTTCTATTTCTCCTCCTTGCAATCTTTGCGGAAATGACCAGGTTTTCCACAGTTCCAACATAAGTCCTTGGACTTTCCAGGAGACTTTGATCTCCCACTAGATTTGGATCTTCCTTTGTCTTCTTTCTTCTTGTCCTTCTTCTTTCCTTTTTCCTTGGACCTACCACGAACCGCAAGAGCCTCCTTAGCTGTTTCAGAAGACTTTCTTTGCATTTCTTCAGACAACAATGAAGAAACCACTTCATCCATCTTGAAGGTGGTAGTGGTATTCCCAATAGCCATCACAAGGTGGTCCCATGAATCTGGTAAAGAACATAGTAATGTCATGCAACGATCCTCCTCCTCCATCTTCACATCAATAGAGCTCAACTGAGCAAGAAGCATATTAAAAGAATTGAGATGATCTGCCATGGATCCTCCATCTTCCATCCTCATAGGGTATATTTTCTTTCTCGGGAATAGCTTGTTTACCAAGGACTTGGCCTGATAAACAGCACCAAGCTTCTTCCACAACTCCTTTGCAGTTTTCTCCTTGTGGACATTTAGGAGCACAAAATCAGCCAAACAAAGCCTTATGAGACCCTTGGCCTTCCAATCCATTTGATCCCAATCTTCTTGTTTCATGCTCTAGGGTTTGGTGTCGGATATCATGAGCCATAAATCTCTATCCACCAGCATATCCTCCATCTTGAGTTTTCAAAACTCAAAGTTTCCTCCGTTGAATTTTTCAATCTTGAATCTCCCAGATGTGTTTGCCATCTTCTCACTACAACAAGATCACAAAATACTCTGCAAGACTCTCACTCAATCAAAGATTAGTATAAAAAACCCACTACCCAGCAACTAGAACCAAAATTGGCTAGGCTCTGATACCAACTGAAAGGAAGCAAGGTATGCAGAAATAACTTCCTACACCAATCTAATGAGGGGAAGTAGAGCAAATTTTTCTTAGTTCTTTTCAGTTATAGTTAAGATTCATAATTAATAGAGTGATTAACACACATTCAAATGCAAGAATAATGCCAAATCACAACACCACAAGATATACGTGGGGAAAACCCTTTCAGGTGAAAAACCCCACACTCCAAAGCACAATTCAATGTATTACAGTAATCAATGAACGGTTACAATACAGTTTCAGAGCGAAGATCTTTCAGGAGTAGTCATAGTTTCAAGTCTGGGGTAATTCCAACAGCATTTCTGTACCTACAAAATGAATAGCATACATCTCCAACTCCAAGCACCTATATATAAAGAGAAGTAGTACGAATGGAGGTAGCTTCTAGAGAAAGTCACACAAGGAACTCATCCAAATCCATGTGGCCCAATTTCCAAGGCCATAAATCACACATATGACATTTGTAAGGGATTCTCTTTCATCCCTTACAACCCCCCAACTTGGGCACCTCAAATTTACCCAATTAAGGTATGACAGATGCTCTTACAATGTCATAAAATCCGTCATATATGACAACTCTTACAGCTGTAAGAGAATCTATCATAACTAACTATTAATAGCAAATTCTCTTACAACCTCTCATAGTCAAACTTGGGTGCCTACTTCCTCCATGCAAGATGCTTTTTGACACTTGTCTTCACTTGTCATTGGATCTTCTATTTTTGGCTCTTACATGTCATATATTCTATCATAGGAATTTGTCATAGTTCTTACGCATCATAAACCTCTTACAACACCAAAAAGATGCTGACACATGGCAAAACTCCTCTACCACAAAGTGGGACGCCTATCTCCTCGTATGAGGACAAAAATACATGTAGTCACCTTCCATGTAGGATGACACATCACCGTGCCAACTCCCACAAAGTGACAAAATCAATTTTGCATACAAAATACAATAATAGGCAAAAAAAATTAAATACGATTAAATAATAAATGCTAGGAACTTGCAAAGTGATGGGGAGTGCACATTAGATACCAAAGATCGGGTCCCAACTTAGTCACAGTTGGCAAAAACTAACAAATGAACCGCCAGATCGTGCATACTATCAATGTATGTGGTAGATCCTCTTGCTAAAGATGTGAGACCCTAGGTGGGTCATGAGGACTCAAAGAAGAGCTCATAGGAGGAGGATGTTGTATAGGTGAAACTAGTGGAAAGGCAATGATAATAGGAGTAGGGGACACTTGTGACAAAGGAGAGAGCAAGGATTCGACCCTGGGTGGCATAGGTAAGTGGCATGACAAAGGTGTAGAGCACAACAAAGAGGGGAGAGTCGAGCAGTGAAACTACACGGAAACTCATATGAGACCCCAATGCAACAATGATGGCTACATCACCACAAGCACCTCTGGATCTTGATTGACAGATTGAGACCCGAGTATAAAAGTATTAGTTTTATGCATTATTTTGTTTATGAAGAATACTAGACGTGTTATAATTTATTACTTCCAATTATATTATTATGTGGAGTGTTGATTAGAAATTGTTTTCTTTTTGCAGTACTCATTTGAGAGTAGCTTGACTATATTGGTTAGGTCATCACAAAGATGGTCCTTGTTGTATAACTATAGCAGGGGGTGCAGGCCAACTATAGGCCATAGTTGATGATATGGTGTCACATAAATATTTTTGAGCCCATTGCCCAACTTCAAGTGGCATATGAGGAGTAGGGAGTGAGAGGAGATCATGTAGTTGCCCAGGTCTTATCCCTCATTGTAGAGCAGGACCTGGTTATTGCTCAGCTCACAACACTCACTACAAAGTGAGACTAGGTAGTGGGGAGGGCAAAGAGAGTAGCGGTTGATATGATGAGTGATGAGGGATAAACAACCTCATTTTTATAATAAGTCATATAACCCTTTTTGTCTTACCTAATCAGCCAAACCATGCCAATTTATTTATTTTTATAAGCAATATTTGTCTATTTCTGATAGAATGATGTACAAATCTTTATTTTCCAATTGATTGAGATTTTCCACTAATGTTGACATGATCATGTGTAAAGGTCTGTGTAATTATGCAGGGTTTTATGTATAGCCTATCGGAAGGAGTGGACTTAAAAGCAACCGAAGTCAGAGTGTTGGAATCTGGGGGCGCCATAAATTTAGGCATACATGATCATGGACTTTGTGGGCAGTTTCAATTATTTTCTGTTGAACGTACTTAAGACATTTCACGGCTCCACTCAGAGCCTTTAATATGTTTAATTTCATTGACATCTAGTTTAGTTTTAAATCTATTTTTCTATTAGAGACTTCTTCAGTGGCATTAATACGCCATCTGAAATTTTGGATTTTTGGGTAGTATAGCTAATGTGTAGTTGCTCAAAATAGAAGATATATGTTATGTTGTGTTATGGATGATATATAATTTTTTTGACAAGTGATAGTCAGTAGTTATGTTCTGTGATACTTTTTATGACATGAATGAATACCATTGATTCTATTCTGGGTAATATTTTCTGAGCAATGTAAATAATGTGAATGGAATTATTTTAGAGTTGTTGAAGTACTGCATGTGATTTGAGTCGATAATAGGATCTCCTGAGAGATGGCCACTTGAGGGATATAGGATAGATAAGTATTTTATCATTGTGAACTTGTGTTGTCAATTCTATTTTGTAAATGTCTTGTTTAGATTAAGGTCACTTTTTGTTTAGCCTTATTGTGTGTTCTTGCAGGTTATGGTGTTCAAATTAATGATTTTTGAAGTCCTGTTTATTTGAAATTTCTGGACCATCCGCTTCATTCATAAAATTTGTTATCAATTATTAGCTCAAAGTTTTAAATCTATTTTCAATTGATTAGTTAGTTGTCTTTTCAAATTCGTAGTTAAAGATGCATGTGTTAATTTCTAGATTCAAGTTTATATGCTTCTTAGATTAAAGATTCAAATGCTTTCTAGTTTAGAGTTTGCATGCTTTCTAGTTTAGATTCTATTAAGAGATTTTAAAAAATTTAGAAAACTATTGCTAAGTTGAGATGTCCAAAACCAGTCACTATTGAAGACAACCTTGGACACTACCCGGTCGACATAATTGACATATTTTCAACTAAAGTGTTAGGATTTAACGACAACTTGTCAATGATCCTAAGAGGAGAGTGTGGTAGTTGTATAGACTTAGATCGATCAAGTGATGGTAGATATAGAGAGGGCTTAGGTAGTGGGACCCATAGATTTAGACTATGGATATACACACTCATGAGCCAGATTAAGAAACACAATTCTCAGATAGAGATGCTACAACAAAGTGACCTATGGATCACAATAGAGGCAACAGAGCTAAGAGGAGTGGTGCAAGGATTACAAAATCACAGTGGGTCACACACCCACTCCAGATTCATTGCATTTGTGAGGTAGCCCCAACTAGCACTAACATAGCTTGATGAGCCACCAAGGCCAGAGACATGATATATGTATTGAAACTTTGAGATTATATATGTATATATTGAGATTTTGATTATTTTGAGCATGTGTATGTGTTATGAGATGTTTATATTTGATATAGATGTTTTGATTGAAAGACATCTTTATGATGTTTCTAAATATGATATGGATATGTATGAAGTTGTTTAATAAAATATAATAAACATTTAATTAAATAATGGAATAAGTGTAATCAATTATTCATTTGCACAATTAATTAATTAACATGATGATGAAATGATTTACCCAAAAGAAAATTATAGGAATAAATCATAAAAAGTAATTTCCAAGACGTTCTAAAAATTACAAAGAAGAACCCAAGACACTTAAAATCATATCGAGGAGAAACAACAAGCATACTTGAATATGAGGTGTGAAAAGCACCTACCACATGGACACATTGTGTTTTAAGAAAAATAGGATATTACATTTGTTTAGGATGTAAAATACCAATAAAAATCTAGCACAAAACAATTGTGCCCATGATAGAATGAAATATGATGAACAATGGCAAGTATGTAAGGATAACCACATTAAACAAATGTCACATACAATGAAATGGAAAGTATATTCTGCATAGAAGCGATAGAGATGAGAAGCATTAACTAGCTAGTAAAGGGGTTTGCCATCAATAGTAGAGTGGTTGTAGGCCCCAAAATCGTAAATAAAAGTGGCAACATATTGTCTCAGCCAATTGGCATTGAGTTTTACTTTACTTTAGTTGTGGCATTAACATTGTGTTGGTTCTCATAGAGGACTAGGCCACCGATTTGAAAAAGGAGGCATAATACATTGATTATAAGTTTTGTGGAGGTTCTTTTGGTAGGCCTGAAGATGCTCATACATTTATTTGATGGTCATCAAGCATTTCAAACTCTTTCAAATGATGTTCATGATAGGTATTATCTTCAATAAGCCCTTGAACTGAGACACACAAGGATGGAATCTCTAGTTCTAATGGCATGATGGTATTAATGCCATAGACAATATTATATGGAGTTGTACTAGTAGTCATATTAATACTCATACGGTAGGCCCATAATGTATAAGAGATTTGAGTATGCCAATACTTTCCATGTTTGTTAGTAGTCTTATGTAGGACTTGTTCAATGGTTTTATTAGAAGCCTTAGGTTGACCATTAGATTGAGGATAGTAGGGTGTAGAAAAATGTTGTTGAATGTGAAAATTTTCAAGGAATTAGTTCACATCCTTGCTCTTAAATGATGAGACATAATCAAAAACAAAGGTAGAAGGGAGTCCAATTCCATAAATTATATTATCGATTAAGACTTTAGAAATTACTTCAGCAGTAGTAGAGCAAAGGGGAACAACCTCAACCCACTTTGTAAAGTAATCTGTAGCAGTGATGATAAAGGTGTGTCCCTAAGATGAAGGTGGAGAAATTTTTTCAATCAAATCTAAGCCCCAAATAGAAAAGGGCCGAGGGGATGTATGGGATCAGAACTCTTGTGTAGGAGCATGAATTAAATTACTATATTGTTGATGTTGTTGACATTTCTTGATAAATTGGAAAGAATCTTGTTCTATATATTGACAATAGTACCCCATACAGAGAAGCTTTTGAACTAATGACCTACCCAGATGACTTCAATGGGGACCTAAATGGGCCCCTTGGAGAGCAATTCAGATTTAAGATTTTGGTAAACAATGAAGGAGGCCATTGCAACCTTTCTAATATAATACATTAGAAAGAAGAATATAACACACAATAATCTTATGGATATGAGTGGGAGTGTTTTTAGAAGATTTATTATGGAGTGTACAATTTTTTAGATAATTGTATACACGAGAGTACCATTCCTCTGAATCAATGGTGTAATAAAAGAGGGTGTCAGAAGAAGAACTATCCATGTTAGTAGGTGTAAATAGTGTATGAATAACAAAGTGATAATCACCTGCCAAATCATTTCATCTTCGAGGTTGACATCATGGTGATCCCACAATACTGGGTTACACTTTTGGGCCAAACTTGACATTGAAATGAACATTTTGAACTAAATCTTCACTTTTAGACACCTATAGTTGCTAAACCATGAGGAATTTGAAGAAGATGCAAACTAGTGATTTGTGACATTTTGTCTGTGTTTAGTAGTGAAAAGGGGATTGTTTAGTCGAGGGAAAGCTAGGGTTGAATCCTCCTTTCACCACTTAACATTCAAAGGCATATCAACTGAGTTAAACCTCTAATTTGTGCAAGAGGATTCACCTATCAGGTTGGGCTACCACTTGGAACAAAGGGGAAATTTAGATGTATCAAACAATATCTCAATTTAATACTCAATTACTCTTAAAACCCTAAATAAGAAAAATAGTAAGCAAATTGACAAATTACGATAAATCCTCTTAAGACAAGGCGAAGGACAGAGATCCTTAACTCACTGATTTTTGAAGTTCAGAAGGCAGAAAAGTCGTGGACATGGGGACTAGCGCCCAAGTCCAAGGTGTTGTTTTCTTCGCGAAATATGGACCTTCTCTCAACATTAATTTGCACTGTATCTTCCATTTCTACCCTGGAGAAAGTGGAGGACACATGGACTAGCGCCCTAGTCTAGGAATGTTCACCAGCATCCTTTGTTTGTCAGATCCTGAATCCTTGCTATCTACAACCTCCTTTTTGCAACTTCACTCTGCAAAACTCAGTACTTGTAACCTTTACCTCAATCAAGCCTCGGAGAGACATTTAAGTCTTCCAAACATCATTGTTAGATAAAAAGTGCGTATCCTTGCGGGATAGAGGCAAAATCCAAATGATAAATGATTGAAAACACAATAGATGTCACCTTGATGTGTAGATCTCATGGACAAAAGAATCTCTTGCATGCCATGAGGAGAAGATGTCAAATCTGCAAACACAAACACAATAACAATGCTTTGCAACACAATGAATATCATAAATGCTCTAGTCATAAAATTTGCTCTAAGTTCACAATACCCTTCTAGTTTACAAATGAAACACTAAACATGCTTATATATGCAACTACAAACATTCCCGCTAAGAATTTCGTAATTCAAACTTAGGATGTTGGCATAGGACCTAAGTAACGGTCATAAAATCGACATAAAAGTTTAGGGCTGACCCAAAATAGGGTAGGACTAGGGCACTAGCGCCCAAGTCCATCCTCCCATTTTAGGTCAGGACTCATTAAAATAGCACCCCCTAGGTCCTATTTACCATAAGACTTTGGGGTTTTCTCATTGGGAGTCAAAATTATCATATAAGATGCTCTAAATGCACTCTAAGGACATGGGAGCTAAACCTTAAGAGGGAAAAGCCCCCAAGGGGACATTTTACGACATAACATTTAGCCCCCACTTTAATGTATGTATAAACACAAGGCCAATACATGCATTAAAGTAATGTCAACAAACATAGCAAACACGCCAATCATGGAGAAGACACACCAAACACATTAAATACAATAACAGGCACGCAAAACACGGAGAAGACAGTTAGAGTCACACAAAACACAGAGAAGACAACATTGAAGACACAATGAATACAATGAATGCAGTGATTATTTATTTTTCATTTTCTCATATATGAATGAATGCAAATACATGGAAAGTAACAATGCAACATACAACCCCAAAGGGAAAACACGCCATACAAAACCTCAAGTGTAAGTGGATCACATCGCTACACATACACGAGAGTGGAAAGCGCGCCATACAAAGTCTAAGTGGGGGTTATCCACACAAGGGGGAAGACACACGGAAGACACATGGAAGACATGGAGAAAACATGACAAACAAAGTGATGGAAGGGACTTATTTCTAATTCCCCACCATCTCAAGCACATTACAGGCACACACTGATGATTGGACTTCGCCACAACAATCACCGAAGACACGCTTAAGGGTTAGGATAGTCTCAGATCTGCCCCACCTTTGCGGAGGACTTTTTGAAAATGACAGGATGTGTAATCTGCCCAAGAAATACACCATCCCTACCTCTGCAGAGGGCTTATGATAAAAAGGATATACGTGATATCCTACCTTTGTAGAGGGCTTAAATGATTGCAATAGATTCAAGATTTCACAAACACACTTTGCTAACATCTACATTAGACAACTTATCTTATATATGCCCCCACCTTAAGGTGGTTGATATCATGTACCAATATCAAGCACATTAAGGTAGGAAGAAAACACACAAGGGAACACAAGCTCTCGTAAAGCCCATGCCCCCCAGAGGTGACATGTACTTTACGATCACCAAATGTTTCCATAAACACACCATTCCTTGCAAGAAAAAGGTGTTAGCATCCATATAATCATGATAAACAACAATGCAAGGCTAGATGCAAGATAGACAAAGTGCATGGAGCAACAATATTGTTATGTTTTGTAAGTGCGATAAGACAACATCAAGATATCACATGAAGTGATTCTACTAGCCAAGCGTCAGATAATATATAACAACCCCATCGTCATGTATGGACTAGGTCCATTTTTTGATTACTTGCTAAAGGGACACTAGGTCTGCATCAGTATAATATGTTTTCGTCATCTGCCAGCTAAGTAGAAACACTAGAGGAAGGTAAACAATAAATCAAGAGAGGAGAAACAAGTGCCTTAGGGATAGTTACACAGGAGGGTGCCCCCAAGTCACCAACCACAACGTTATGTCCATAAGACACAACACATAACAATGAAAATAGAGGAGAAGAAATATAGAAGAATGATGATACAAATAGAAAAAGGGTCACAACAGAGGTGGTCTCCTAGTATCCTTGACCTTGCAAGAGAATCAAGGGTCATCCTAGGAGGCCTAAACAACATATAGCACATCACGAGGGAAACACAACACATAGGTAAAGGGTTAGAAATAGTTAACTGATAGATTCCAATGTTAAGAACATACATATCTAGGATATCTCTCATGTTGTTTCAGTTTTGTTGATATTGTATTAACATTAAGTTTAGGATGACGAGAGGCTTTCTTTTCTTTAAAAGGATTATATCCAATGTCGTTTGAGCAATGTCTTGAAACGAATTCTATAGGTACTATAATCCCTTGTTGATTTACACCACATCCATTACCTACATAGTCACAATTGTTATAGAGGATTTTAAACCCTCGACCATAAAGGGATGTCAGTTCCTTAGAAGATGGTGAAGCCTCATAGGTCTCATAATTTGAAGTATAAGTAAGAGTATTGTTGTTGTTGTCTATCAAGGAGGCTTTGTTTTTGTTAGGAGTTTCAAAAGATTGCTTGGATGAGATAGATGCGACTTTTGATGTGTCAAGGCTATTAAGATTATATTCTCCTATATTGCAGGGATTAAAATCTAATGAACCCCAATCATCACCAAAAAGTGCATTTGATGGTGTAGAGTCTTGCATGACATTATCCATGGCAAGAGGCATTGATGAATGAACTTGTAAGTTGTTTAGTCTTTGCTGATTTCTAACTTGTTTTTGCATTCTGATATGTGAACAAGTATTCGAATTAGTATCGGCTTTCCAAGTGTAGAGTTTGTCTTGATATATAAACTTAATTGATCGATGAAGGGTGGATGGAACTGCCCCCATTGTATGAATCCACAGTCTATAGAGAATCATATTATATGAAAGTGAACCGGGCAAAACATGAAAAAGAGTGTCTAATGTCACAGGTCCAACCATTACAGGTAGGATTATAGTACATACAAATTGGCTACCTTTATTATCAAAACCACGAATGCTAGTCTTATTTGGTTTGATTAAAGATTTGTCAATATTGATTTTGTGTAGTAGGTCAGTGCCACAAACATCAAGAGCCAAGCCATTGTCAATCAGAACTCACTTTATCAACTTTTTATTAATAGTGACATAGATTATAAGAGGATCATATTCATCTTTTATCACAGGTATTTCATGTTGTTGAAAGATAATATCCATTTTTGCCGCATTTATACTATCTAACACAGTTGCCACATCAGTCGACTTAGTAGTAGGTGGTACAATCACCTTTTGTAAAGCTTATTGGAGCATTCCATGGTATGTAGGTGATGTTTGTATTAAATCCCAAAGAGAGATCTTAGCCGAAGTAGCATGAAGATGCTCTATAAGATCATATTCTTGACCACTTTTATGAGTAATACGAGGTGGTGGAGGGATCATAGGTTGAGAACATGGAAGAGAGACAGGCACATGCAGTGCTTGCTTACTTTGCTTGTTATTACAGGTGTTGTATGTGTGAGCGATTATGGGATGTTGCGGCACATTTTGAACATCTTGACTTCTTTGAGTAATTTGTTGTGCACAGTGTAAAATGCAATCGGGGTATCTACCTTGAACCATAATCACTGGTTTTAAGCAAGAAGGCGCACTAAGTGCCCCCCCCCACACAATCATCTTAGAAATATTGCTACAAAGTCTATTAGTGAAGATTGAATTAACATTATTTTCCTTTTGATTATGTTCAACATCTATCCCTAAATGATTTATTTTGAAAGACCTTTTATCCTCCACTAATTCTTCATCTTGGCTAGGGGAAGCATTGGAATGAGAGGAAAGTATGGTGTTGTTAGGAAGTTTGGTATCATTTGAATTTGGTGTTGTTAGGGAGTTTGGTATCATTTGAATTTGCAATAAAAGTAGAGTTATCCATAGTCTTCTCACCTAAGGTTCTTGGACAGTCAACTATAGGAAAAGTAGGATAACCTATGGAATCATCATCATCATGTTCTTTAGCTATCGATCTCAAAGTATTAATGGAAGAGGAATTTTCACTCTCATCTTTCTCATGAGTATTCCTAGAGATGAATTTGGTTAAATCTTTTAATAGAAAAGGATATGCTCCTATGAGTAATGTGAAGCTATTAAAATCATGTGTATAACAAAGTAATTTCAGCTCATATGTAGAATATATAGAAACATCAATACTACTTACAGAAGCTATGTGCTCTAGAACACGAGGATTCTCATAAGTGAAATTAGAGAAATTTTCAAAATCCAGGATATACTCATGCAAAGATTTCAAAGAAGAATAACATGAAGATGCCATTTATGTTTTTAAAATGTATGCCAAATCAGATTTTAAAGATTTTCAGCACTTATGCAAGAAACAAATGCAAAAGTATGTATGAAAATGACCTAAAATGCTTAATTTTTCAACATTTTTCGATGCAAATGAGTGAAAGAAGAGGTGTTGTAAAAAATTTCAAGAGAGAAAGCAAATAATATGTCCAATAACAGGCCAATGGTGTATAAACATCTTTCACAACATGATTTAATGCAGCTCTAGAGTCAAAACCTTATGAAAATGTGCTAAAATATGTGATTTTTCACCAGTTTTCCATGCGAATGATCAAGAGAAAGGGTGTTGTAAGGAAAATTGTGATGGAAAGAAGATTATAATAGTAACATCAGCCACCTAATGTCATAAAACTTGTCACAACATGCCTATAGTGCCAATCCAAGTTGAACTCTAGTGAAAAATATAGCTAAAATATGCAAATTTTCACAAATTTTCAATGTAAATGAATGAGAGCAAAGGTGTTGTGGAGAGTTTAAAGAGGGATAGAAAATGATATGCCTAATAACAGTCCAATGATGCATAATTATTGTCCACAACACGTTTTCAATGCAAATTTAAAGAGTCGGTAAGCCAAAACCTAGTGAGAATATGCTAAAATATGCGACTTTTCACAAATTTTCAATGCAAAGGCCTAGTAGGAGGGCTGTTGTAAGGAATTTGAGGAGGGGAAGTAGATAATAAGTCTGATATCAGTCCAATAAAGCCACTACATCCTTCACAACACACCTATACTGCAATCCTATATGCAAAATAAGCTAAAATTTAGGGAAAATTGCTAGTTTTCGTTGAAACTGAAAATGTGTAAATGCAAATATTTGAAATGCAAATATAAAAACACACTAAGATGCAACACTACATGCAAAATCAGATTTGAATGAGTGCCTAAGATAAGTAGAAAAATCTGAAAATAAGATTTTACCTACAAACCCTAGCTTTTGGAATTACTAGGTTATATGAAAAATTCAAAATTTCAAGCAAACCCTAGCAATGTTATGATGAAAATGCAATGCAAGAGAATAATTAATGATGAATTTATGTAATTCAAATCAGATTTAATGAAAATTACATATATTAAATTAAATTAAATGTAAATTAATTCAAATTATTTGAAAATTACGCCAAAAATGCTAAATTTTTCAAATTTTCCAAAATTTTCAATTTTTTTTTAATAATAATTTTTCAAATGCAATAAGATGAATGAATGCAAATCTATCAAACAACACTCAGAAAGGTGTAAGAAGTCAAAAACACAGGTTCACCAAAATGTTTAGTAGCGAAAAGGGGATTGTTTAGTCTAGGGCAAGCTAGGGTTGAATCCTCCTTTCACCACTTAACACTCAAGGACATATCAACCGAGTTGAACCTCCAATTTGTGCAAGAGGATTCATGTTGTTATATGGAGCCTAATCAGACTCGGAGGTTATATTTACCCCACTTTTATCGGCGCGGTTTCCCCCCAAATTCCTACGGGGTCAAGGGGCAGTGCCCCTTGCGGGGGTTTGGGGACAGCGCCCCCAAGACGGGGTCAAGGGGCAGCGCCCCTGGCGCATTCCCTGTCGCGATACAGGGCGGGGTCGAGGGGCAGCGCCCCCGTGGGGGCTCGGGGGCAACGCCCCCGAAACCTCACACGGTTTTTTTATTATTTTATAATGCACCAGAAGTTAATTTTTCATTGACCGACATAAGAAAACCCTATTTTGTAACCGACAAAAAGCTTGATAAAAAGCAGCTAAGGGTTAGGGTTTTGATATTGTATTGTAGCATTTTGCAGCGGTATTGAGTTGCAGGGATTGCTAATTGTAATTGGTTTGGTTTACTGGATAATAATATTGGACTCTCTGTTTGGTGGATGTAGCCCGAGTTTGGGTGAACCACGTTAAAAATTATCTCTCGCTATTATTATTTCTGTGTATTTCCATTTCTCTGTTTACTCTTTATTTGCATTTAATTGATATCTTCTGCCAGCTAACCCTAACAATTCACCTATCAGGTTGGACTGCCACTTGGAACAAAGGGGAAATTTAGATGTATCAAACAATATCTCAATTTGATACTCAATTACTCTTAAAACCCTAAACAAGCAAAACACTAAGCAAATTGACAAATTACGACAAATCCTCTTAAGACAAGACGAAGGACAGAGATCCTTAACTCACTATTTTATGAAGTTCAAGAAGGTAGAAAAGTCAGGGACACAGGGACTAGCACCCAAGTCCAAGGTGTTGTTTTCTTCACGGAATCCAGACCTTCTCCTAACACTAATCTACACTGTATCTTCCATTTTTGCCCTAGAGAAAGTGAAGGACATAGGGACTAGTGCCCAAGTCTAGGAATGTTCACCAACATCCTCTGTTTGTCAGATCCCGAATCCCTGCTGTCTGCAACCTCCTTTTTGCAACTTCACTTCGCGAAACTCAATACTTGTAACCTGTAATTGCAAAGGAGTGTGGGAGGGGGTTGTGGTGTTTAGAGGCTTGCCTCAGTTAAGCCTCGGAGAGACATTTAAGTCTTCCAAACACCGTTGTTAGATAAAGAGTGCGTATCCCTGCGGGATAAAGACAAAATCCAAATGATAAATGATTGAAAACACGATAGATGTCACCTTGATGTGTAGATATCATGGATGAAAGAATCTCTTGCATGCCATGAGAAGAATATGTCAAATCTGCAAACATAAACACAATAACAATGCTCTGCTCTGCAACACAATGAATATCATAAATGCTCTAGTCATAAAATTTGCTTTAAGGTCACAATAGCATTATAGTTTACAAATGAAACACTAAACATGTTTATATATGCAACTACAAACATTCCCGCTAAGAATTTCATAATTCAAACTTAGGATGTCAGTATAGGACCTAAGTAA
The DNA here is from genome assembly GCA_027924645.1 of Cunninghamia lanceolata. Lineage (NCBI taxonomy): Eukaryota > Viridiplantae > Streptophyta > Pinopsida > Cupressales > Cupressaceae > Cunninghamia > Cunninghamia lanceolata. The sequence goes on along the minus strand of BSBN01000645.1, from coordinate 6,239,615 downwards.
CGGTCATAAAAGTGGCATAAAAGTTTAGGGCTGACCCAAAATAGGGCAGGACTAGGGCGTTAGCACCCAAGTCCACCCTCCCATTTTAGGTCAGGACTCATTAGAATAGCACCCCCTAGGTCCTATTTACCATAAGACTTCAAGGTTTTCTCATCGGGAGTCAAAATTATCATATAAGATGCTCTAAATGCACTCTAAGGACCCGGGAGCTAAACCTTAAGAGGGAAAAGCCCCCAAGGGGACATTTTCTGACATAACAGTTTGTGGATTCTAAATATATATTTTTAAAAACTTTTGGAATCAAATTGCATTTCTTTTTCCATCTCCTTTGATAACTAGTTTTTAACAGTAAACACCATTTTTAAAGAGTGATGTGTACTAAAACCATATAATTTTTTTTTCTATGAAGGATTAAATTCTAATTTTTCAAATTTAGATTTGTAACTACAATATCTAGAGGATGCATTTGGTTTCATAATATTTTATTGAATATATTTTTTAAATTAAGTTTTGAAGTCAAACCAATTACAATTTAGACATAGGTGTACTATAAAGAGCATAACATTTTTTGTATGTATTGGAATTCAATTTTTATTTTGTTGGAATAAGGGCATCAATACCAGAAGACATGTATTTTTTAGAATTTTTTCTATATTTTCTTATTTTTCGTATGTATGAAACAAAGATCTTGATGTTCATTGAAAAACCTACATTCACAATAAATAAAAATGAATATAATAATCAAATTAAATATATTTAAAATTATTCTTTTTGGGAAGCTTATAATAAGGACTACATACAAAACATAAATTTTAAATGAGTTCATTTGATCCCCCAAAAGGTAAATCAAAAGTGGTTTTTTATCATCATTTTGATAGGTGTAGAGGAGACTCCATTATAGGTATGGTTTAAAACTAGTGAGGTTCTATCCAAGGGGGTTTGATCAAACCCTCTTCAATTAAAATCCTTTAAATGGAACATTTGAAGGCTTAAATCATTATATTTTTTAAAAATATGTGATTTCAACAAAAATTAGGATGTCCCAGAAAGTGTAACCCATTATTGTGGCAGTCCAGAACAATGCTAGCCATTGCATTTGCATGACGATTGTCTTTGTGTGGAATAATATCTATAAAGAAAGAACAAAAACAATGGAGTGATAAGGCAAGGTCATGATACTGGGAGAGTTTATCTTGCTTAGATTAATAAGTACCACTAATTTGTCTTATGATTAATTGAGAATCACCATAAATTCAAAGATATTTAATGTTAAGAGAAAGTGTTGCACATATTCTAGTAATAAGGGCTTTGTATTCAATGATTATTAGTGCATTGAGATTTAAGAGGAAAAGAAAGTGGAATCAATGTCCTTGAAGGAGGGACCAAGATGACACCAACTCCTAAACTAGTCCAACATCTTGAACCATTAAAAATAATTTACAAGAATGATCAACATCTAGAAAGGATGTGGTCGTCAGGGAAAGAATCAGGATTAGGAAAAGAAAAGGGAGAGGGAGTGTTGGCTAAATGACTAGCTATGGCTTGTTCCTTTATAGATTTTTGAGAAACAAACTTTAAGTCAAATTCTATGAAATTTGTGTCCCTTCTCCCTCTCTTTTGATTTTTTGTAGATGGTCAAAGCTACTTGCTATTTGTGCCTATTTCAGTCGTATGGAAGAAGCTACTAATTACATATCTTTTCTCTATTTTGCATGTCCCTGTGGAGTGCTCATTCTAAGGAGAGGAACACAAGAAGAATCCAAGAATGGCCTATTACTTTACATGGATCAAATAACTTTTTGAAATCTTTGAATATTTACTTTTCATGTTGGTTCAGAATGTTCATATACTTTGAAACACATGCTCATTTTAGATTCATATACACCTCAAAGTGGAGGCAAAATGTAATGGTGAAATTCACATACTTGTGCTAATTACCATTTAGTTATGTGCCCATATTGATGGAATTCCTTAATACAATCACATAGCAACAAGTGGCACACTCTTATGTTAAGTTTGGCTCACAACTAGATGCTTATCCCTATTAGTTTCACATTCATTTACACCTATTTTCATGTATTCAACCTTATCCCATCCCTATTTATGTATATTTCTATATATTTACCATGTACACATCATTTATTGGCCTATATTTGCATCCATGTCCACACATTCATTAGTTACCTTGAAACTAGCACTTTTTTGTCCTAGGTCAATTCCAAGCGGGTTAAGATTGACCCCAAAATTTAAATGTAACATACCACAAAATGCAGCTATACAATTTTTCTTACTTTTAACAATATTGCAAACATATCCCATAACTATGAATATAACTATACACAAAGTAATCATAAAGTGAAATTTATTTACAAGGTAATCTCACAAGAACATAAAATAATACAACCACTAAATCATTTAATATACAATAATATATCAGGTCAATGACTACAATCCTCAATGATAATTAAATTAAGTACAATTAGGTCAATAAGTCAATCCATCACATATATAATAGTGGTCTAATACAAAAGTATAATATACAAATGAAGTCTCTAGATTGAATCCAAAAGAAACTCCCTCCAAGATCTAGCTATTGATTGAGAAGGTAATTGAACCCACACATTGAAGGAATCCTTTCTTTCCCAACCATTAGTTTGACATGAAGTACTCAATAGATAATCCAAAAGTGTGAAGTACAAACAACTCTAATGATTAACTTTTAAGTTCATTTATCTCAGTTGGCATGAGTTTTCCATTGTCCATGAAGTTATGCAAGAGTGCTTTTAGATTTAATTGTTTATATTTATCTTTTCATTTACATAGGCATACAATCAAATCTACAATCCATTCAACTTAACCAAGATGATCCACTTTCACAACACACATTCAAAACATCAATAACACCTCAATAAATCATACCAAAAGAATCAAGACTTTACAACATGTTATGATGCATTAATATAAGCACTTGGAAAACACAGACATAAAGCACCTACTACAAGATATATATATAGTCATAAAATACAACACCACATTACAACACCCCAAATGTATCCTAGTGATGAGTTGTCAGGTTGGATATGCATATCCATCTCCACACTATTTAACTAGTCGGCTAGATGCCAGTGGGAGAGTAGAGTAGTGGTACAGTACCTCTAGTGATCAACTCTAGTCATATAATACATTCTATTCCAATGGGTGCCCTCGGGATGGGTGGGGTGATAGGTAGGGTCTAGGTCTAATTAGTTGTCAAGGTTAAGCCAACAAGGTAGCTAAGTGATGAAGCAACTGTTGACTGGACGATTCATCTCCCAACTATGTAGTGTACCTACATACAACCTAATTTACATAAGAAAGAAGACAAACTATACCAACCACAAAGCACACTACTTCAACAAGTAGAATAGTATGCATACTAACAAATCATGCCATAGGACTTCATAATAGAGAATCTCTTAGCTCTAGTGTGTGGAGAGTGAGGAATAATGTATATACAACCTATGGACCTTTTGCCAATAAGAGCACTAGAGTTGGTGCAGTGTGGTGCCTAGAGCAAGAAAAATAAGCTTAAATTCTCAAGCCAACCTATCTTAAGAGGACAACAACCTCCTAAGTGTTGGACAAAAAGCAGAGAAAATGATACCATAATGCATCCATCTATGACAAGGATTTATCCAACTCCTCCTATATCCATACTAATCCAGATACTCTGATAGAAATCAAGATATTCAATTTATCATTAACAATAGGACAATAAAGTGTTGAAGAAGCTCAAGATTGAATTCTCATCACTTACTTAACTCATTAACCACTTTAAAACCCTACAGGTCACTACTCACTAATGAGAACTAATAGATCACCAAAATAAGTTGGGAAACACAAACATTCTTCTGAACATTCCATCCTATCAAACTTTATACAATGAATGCATCATACAACATTTTTTTTTGCTTTAGGTCACTCATAACTAGCAAAAACATAGTATACAAAGCTTATTGGACTTGTGCCATAAATTTTGGCTTGAAAAACTCAAAGGACATTGCCATACAATGGTGAAATGCCCACGAGGACATCTTGGTCAACATGGGATAACCTATATAATGACCTTGTCCTCCTTAGATGACCTAACTAACAGCTTGGTCCTCTTGGGACAACTTGGTCCTAACAAAAATTTCCCAAAAATTGATTGCTCAGATCTCTTCTCAAGGTTTGTCTAGTTATTCTTATGAATTTAAAACATGAAAATGACAAACAAATAAATCTGTACCAATAAAATAAGACTTTTTAAACTTGGAAATTGCAATTTTCCAAAACAACATATATCTGAATTTCTACCACACCTTTTATTTACATTCAAATTCATTATTTTATAGTCAATTTGATAAATTATACTCTTTAGAACCACCTATTTAGTTTCTCTAGTTCACTAGCTAGTCTAGCTTATAATTTCTCCAAATTTCTAATTCCACTCAAATTGACATCAAATTATGAACACAATATCCCTATGTTAGCAAACAACATTCATATACAATCATCTAATCATCATAGGTTCATATATCAAGTCCCAATTGATTGATCAAATCACCTACATTTTGAGAAAAAACTCTTCATTAGGTTATCTTCCTATACGTTTCCCTTGTCAAAGAACTAGGGCTTCAATACACAAATTAAATTCTTAGTAATATAGAAATAAAATAACAATTCTTTCATTTTTAAATTCATCTAAAACCAATATGACAATATTCCAATTTCAATTTACTTGGATCCCTATACTTTTCCTATGTTTTTCCAATCTTTCTTCATATGAAAGTAACCTCTGTTTTTCTCTAAAACTCCATTTTCAGATTTAAAAATTATTAATTAGATCTAGTAGAATTTCATTATCATGCTACAACAATCTCCAAGTGTCTATTTCATTTATAAATTGAATTATACTCATAACCCTAATAGTTGTACGATTCCAATGCTAATTTCTTCAGTAACAAGAAATTATGAACTCATTCAAACTCTATACAAAAATCAACACACCTCTTCTACATATAAAATTCTAAATGTATTAATCAAACTAAAGTGTTTTCTATAGTTTTCCATGAATTAGATTCCAAGTTTATTCTACAAACAACTTGACAAATTGAAGAAGAGTCCACTTGCAACCAAAACCTTTGAATTAAAAAAAAAACAACACTTGAATCTCTAAGCACTCAAAAATTTGTGTGTCTTTGCTAAATGGCGAAAAGAGTTTCTGTAAAAACAATCTATACTTTTTAATAAAACATTTTCTCTCATGTTTCCAAACCCTAATTAGAAAACGTAAAATCAAGAATATTAATTTATTCTCTATTAAAAGAAATCCAATTAAAACAACACACCTTATTTTCATGCACATTTATTTACTAAAACATCTATATTAAAATATTTGCTTTACAATTTATTTTAAATATAAAATCTTTTATCCTCTAATTTTAATGAAATCTTTTTATTTTAAATCACAAATAAGAATTTGATATATTTAAATATTCTATTTTCTTCAATCTTATTAATGAAACTTGCATATTCAATTATTTAAATAAAACGGTGAGTTTCAATTTTAATTTATCTTTTTATATTTTCTAAAATAATATTAATTTTCACCAATATACCAATTAATTTGTTAAAGATTATTATAAGAACTTATTACTTAAGCAAGAATTGTTGATGTAATTCAAATACTAAGACTTAGTTCACCTTCCCTAATATTTCTTCTGGTCAAACATCACATTTTGACACAAAGTACCTTATTAATACTTTGGAAAATCACAATAATCCATTATTGTCATTAAATTAAAATATGTCAAATTAGTCCATTACTTAAATGGATAAACACTTAAGAATAAGCACAATCCATAGTCTCATACAACACAATCCACCCAAAGTCAATAAACCACATCTAAACCACAACAAGATGAGACAAGTAATATCATAATCAAACATCTATAAGAAGTCAAAATGAGAGATATTACATGTAAATTTAAAAATGAAACTGCTAATTGTTATGAGCCGACTTGTTACGAATTTGCATGACTTGGTGTGATGTTTTGGTATTTAAAGACATTTATTTGTGCAATTAAGACAAAAATATATATGGTTGACTAAATAACATTCACTCTAGGAACATTTGGATTTGGAGCCTAAAAAGAACACATCTACATCATAAATAATATAGGCCATCTACATGTTTGTGCATGCTATCTTTGATCATTCTCTTAGAATCATTAAGTTGGTTTGTACAAGAGGTTTATCTAGAATAATTTTTCCTTAGCGATTCAACAATATCCCCAAATTTAGATTGAGAAGGCAAAGATGAAGAGATCTTTGTTGCAACTTTGCATTAGATTATTCTCATAAGTCATGGTTCATTCACATCATTCTTATAGTGCTTGGGTTTAATATTGAAAGACTCAGATTCTACACACAAAGATTTCTAAGACTGCATAGACCTTGAGACATTCCTTAGATTGCTAGTATTAATTTTTTATACCTTAACGATTAAATTTTGCACAACATCAATATTAATTCTTCATTGTTATTCCCAAATCTAAATACACATGTCCATTATATTTAATTTCTAAAATTAACATCTCATAATTTTATTGCCTACATAAACCTCTCCTTAAAGGAGACCACCATTTATATTAAAAATAAAAGAAAAGAAGTACCATCCATATTAAAAAAAATTGAACTTCAACAAACAAATCTTACTATGAACGTTCACTAGTTGAACGTTCAAATCCTGTAAGAGGTAGGCTATGAATGCCTCATATTTGAAGCACATTTATGCATATTGGGAGTGTGAGGTAGTCTCATATGCTATAAGCCACCTATAGACCCAAAAACAGACTGCCTGACATCATTGACTATAAAAGGATCCTAAAAGAAAAGAAGTACCATCCACATTTAAAAAAAAATAACTTCAACAAATGAATCCTACTATGAACGTTCATTAGTTCAAATCTTTTAGGGTGTAGGGTATGTATGCCTCATATTTGAAGCACAGTTAGGTGCCCCCTGCATACTAAGAGTATGAGGTAGTCTCATATGTTATAAGCCACTATAGACCCAAAAACAGAGGGCCCGACATCATAACCTATAAAAGGATCCATAAAGTTGCACAAATTTTAGTGGATTGACGTGGCCTCCAAATAAAACACCTGCATAGAGGTTGCTGTACTTTGTAAACGAACTTTTGGCTTCTCTTGGGCCAAACCTTCATAAACCCTAACGAAACTCGAATTTTCTCTCTGTTCCTTTTGAATTCTGTTGGAAGTTTTTACCGGTTCAGCGAAAATATAGCATAAAATCACAACTTTGTCAAGGAATCTGTGATAAGTAAATAGGTATCTACAGAAACAGCTCTAAGAACTCTTGGGGATTTTTTTGGTCAGTGAGGGTGTAAAACTATTTCAATGGCAGAGTTAAAGGTATCAGAAAGCAGGGATTTGACGCGCATTGAGCGCATAAGCGCGCATTCGCACATAAGAGGGCTGGGCTTAGACGACGCCCTTGAAGCCCGCGGTGTTTCGCAGGGCATGGTAGGCCAGAAATCCGCCAGAAAAGCCGCAGGTGTCATTCTCGAGATGATCAAGGAAGGGAAAATCGCAGGCCGCGCGGTTCTGCTGGCTGGGCCGCCTGGCACGGGCAAAACAGCTATAGCCATGGGCATGGCTAAAGCCCTAGGCGAAGAAACTCCCTTTGCAATGATGGCCGGTAGCGAGATATTTTCGCTAGAGATGAACAAGACCGAGGCCTTGACGCAGGCTTTCAGGTTAGTTTAATTTTAAGGCAGTTTATGTATTTACAAGTTTAAAAGCCCCGGCGAATTCTTCTCAACATTGAATTTTGAATTTCTTATGGTTGAAGTTTTGAAACCCTAGCATATACTTTTTAATATTCAATTTTGAATTTCTTATCGTTGAAATTTTAGAAATCCTGGCAAATCTTTTTCAATTTTCAGTTTTGAATTATTTATCGCTGAAGTTTCTAAATCCTGGCAAAACTTTTTTAATATTTCAAATTTGAATTTTTTTATGGTTGAAGTTTCGAAATCCTGGCAAATATTTTTCAATATTCAATTTTGAATTTCTTACGGTTGAAGTTGTAGAAATCCTGGCATATCTTTTTCAATATTCAAATTTGAATTATCTTATGGTTAAAGTTTTAAAATCCTGGTAAATCTTTTTCAATATTAAGTTTTGGATTTCTTATGTTTGAAGTCTCGAAATCCTGGCAAATATTTGCCGATCATAAATTCTGAATTTCTTATTTTTGCAGTTCCCAAATCTTGGCGAATATACTTTAGTATTTAATTCTAAATTTCCTATTTTGTGGAGATAAGAAATTTAGGCGAAGCGTTTTCAACATTGAATTCTGAATTTCCTTTTGCTTCAAGTTTAGAAGTCTGATCCAAATTTGTACATTTAATTCTGAATTTCCTTATTTCTGCTAAGTTTAGAGATTTGGGTCAATAGTTTTCAAAATCAAATTCTAGGTTTCTTATTTTTGACAATTAGAAATCCCAGGAATCATTTTGAACTTCACAATGTTTAAAATTTGGAGAACTAGGAAAATCTTTTAGAATATGGAATTCCGGATTTTCTTATGTTTGAAGTTTTAGAAATCCTTGCCATTCTTTTCTGTCTTGTGAATATTTGTTTTTTCAAATTCCGTAAGATGTTATGCACTTACAAAAAAAAATGCTATCTTAAAGTAAATGAATAATATTAAAGATTTGATTTTTAAAGAAAAGAAAAGCCATAGAAGCAGAGCTTCAGGAACAATGCTGAGTAGGAAACTTGCAAATGAAGCTTGACTTGAAATGTCTGTTTATTGATATCTTTTCTCACATTTTTTTTCTTGTTAGTTTTTCTTCTTCAACACTGTGGACTTTTAAAAGCTTATAATCTTTTTAAGAATTGTTAATTTGTTGAATTTGAGGCAAAGATTAATTTTTAAATGACAGTTTTTTGAGAAAAGTGTCAAGAATGACCAATTGGTGAATATTAGCTTCTAAAATCATTCCTCCTTTCAGGAAGGCAATAGGTGTCAGAATTAAGGAAGAAACAGAGATTATTGAAGGAGAGGTTGTTGAGATTCAGATAGATCGGCCAGCTGCTGCAGGTGCTGCATCAAAGACTGGAAAATTAACGCTGAAAACAACGGAGATGGAGACTATGTATGAATTGGGAAGCAAGATGATTGAGGGTTTGAACAAGGAGAAGGTCCAGAGTGGGGATGTTGTAGCAATCGATAAGGCTTCTGGGAAGATCACTAAGCTGGGGCGGTCATTTGCCAGGTCTAGGGACTATGATGCCATGGGGCCTCAGACCAAGTTTGTACAGTGTCCTGATGGGGAGCTGCAGAAGCGCAAGGAGGTGGTGCATTCTGTTACACTGCATGAAATTGATGTCATCAATAGCAGGTTAGCAAAATTTTAGCCATACCAGGGATAATCTCAAGAAGCACGCACTTTCAAAATTTAGAAATCCTATCAAACTTTTTTCATTTTTGGACTCTCAATTGTATTATGTTTGGTCATAAGCTCCTTAGGGTTTTGTGCTTTATACAAAAATTTGGCAAATCCTTAAAGAAAATTAATTTTGTTTTGTAGAAGTGAAGACAAAGCTTCGTTTGAAATAAAAATTGTTTTTGGACAAAAAATTAACAAAATTAGCCACTAAAATTCTCTCTCTATGTATATTAATGTATTAATGTGAGCATCTGTATATATTTACATGTATACATATTTGTTGAGATGAAATTTTTGTTCTATAATAATTCAATATTACAACATTTCAGTGCCTTGAAAGTTTTAATGAGAATGTAGTTCCAGCCCCAAGGAAAAATGTCCTATCTCATGGAGGCTCGAAAAGATTGTCTATCCCTTGACTGAGCCATAATTTACAATTTTACATCTATACTACAGCTATACTAGTAAAAATATGAGATTTGCATTGTGATTTCTTTTTTGATTAAAAACATCTGATAACAGCCTATACTGCCCTATTTAAAAGAGGAAGCAAGCAAATAAATTCTATTGCATTGCCAAAAAAGAAATGATCAAAAACAGCTGATGCCAGTCTATACAGATCTATTTAAAAGAAGCGAGCTAATAATTATTAATAACATTATAGCGGAAGACTAGATATAAACTATCTACAACCCAAACTTGCCATTGAAGTGGTTCAAACTGGAGAGACATCATTTAGCCACAACCCAAACTTACCATTCAAGTGCCATAAATTGAAGATTCATCTGCAGAGGACATGAATTTATTCGAGCCATGAACAATTTTGTAATGTCCCCTTCTTAGCCCAGATAGACAGATGAGGTTATTAGCCTATTCCAGAGTTCCCGTAGGCTAAGGTAGTTGGTTAGGGAGCCTATTTGGGGTTGTTTACTAGGACTTACTATTTATAGTAAGTCAGGCAGGAGGATTACGGGTGGTGTTGACCCGACTTTCTATTTTTAGCCACTGCCAATTGGGCACCTAGCACTTGGTATTTGGTTTTGATATGGCCACGGAGTTATATGTCGAAGTATTAGTTAAATTAAATATTTAACTAATAATAGTTAAAAGGCTATAGTTACTTTAAGTTATTAAAGTGACTATAATATGATGTTATAAGTCATAACTTAAAGTTGTGTGCTAGGATATGGCCCCCCCTTCATGACGGCTCATGGGACTTAAAGAAATAAAATAAAAGAAATAAAAGAATTCCCTCATGGGTGTTGGAAGTCAAGAAATAAAAGAAAGAGATGAGAGTTCATTTGCATCTTTTGACTTGGCAAAAAGGAGACATTGCTGTGAATCTTGAAGCTTGGCTTTCTTGCTGATCTAGGGTTCTGCTGAGACGAAATCCTCCGTAGAATCACTCGCTTCGTGTTTGGAAGACAACATCAAGCGGGTTGTGGGAAGTCTCATCCAAAGGCTTCACATTGAGCTTAATTTTATGCATTTTGGTGAAGATTTAATGAAGATATCATTCATATTTTTATGAGCAGACCAAGACAAATATATCAGAGGCAGTTTTGTGAGTTTTTACTTGGGATTTTGGCATACTTTACAGGCTGGCCGCACACCCATACAAGCCGTACCAGTTGCAGCTGTGTTAGAAGGTTGTAGACAGCATTTTACTTCATTTGGAGGTCGATTTGGAAGGGGTTTTCTATATACCAGTGGTGCAGATTGGAGGTTCATATCAGATTTGGAGGATTTTATCTGACTTACATTGCTGAAGCAGCCACAAACCTGGCCGTCCAAGTGCAGCATGAGTCAGGGGTTTCCTTGAGGCTCAAGCGCCTCTGTTTTGGGCTGTTTAAAGCTTGTAATAGGGTCGCCTAGGACCATAGAACACATGGGTATTCATTGTTTGTGGGAGAAACTTCATTCTTGAGCATTCAGAGGTGATTTCCAACGTCCATGTTGGTGGTCCACATATATCAGATTTACAAAGTTGTAGAACTCAAAAGGGGTATGTCACTGTAATTTGTTTTGAGCAATATTATGAACTGGGTCTTCGATATTTCGTGCATATCTATTGTAGTTTTTCTGGGTTTTCGTTGCATATGTTGTTTTCATTGTGCCCATACTACTGGTTCACATACAGTTGATGCTGGGTTGTTGCTATTTTGTACATATCTATTGTAGTTTTTCTGGGTTCTTGTTCATGCTTGTATTTTCATTGTTAAACTGCAAATATCATATGCAAAAACGATACACAAACCCTAAAAACAATCAGCAGTGAGAAACGAAATTTTTTTTGCATAAAAACCTACAAGGACGGTGGTCATTACAAATTCTCTCATTTTCATCAACTTTAATATCCAGTTTATAGAAGCAAAACCTAGGAATAGCCCATGGTTAATTGTGGCCCGGGCTTGGGGCCATGCTGGTTTGAACCAGCTGGTTGGGCTTTGATGAGAGCTTGGCCAAACACTGAAAAACTCACAGTTTGTTGAAAAAACTAGCAAAAAACTGTGGTTTATTCAATAAATTGAGTAAAACATGGTTTATTGAATAAACTTAAGTTTTTTGCATGTTTGTTTTTTTAAACCTTGTCTTCTTTCATATAAATTCTAGGTTTTATATATCCAATTCATTTTTTTCAATTTCTCACTTCAGAAACAAGCCTTTTTCAGTCTTTCAGAGCAATAGTGAACAGGTGATCAATAAATTAGGGAACACCTCCAGCAGTGAGCATTGCTGGACTTTTCTACATTCCTTTTTGATCTGTAACCTGATGAGGATAGTTCTCTAACAGTTCATCAATTACAGATATCTCTTCTAGCACAATAACATTCTTCAAATATTATGCTAAACTCATAAAATTTAGAGCTACACATCTATTTCATCCATGGAACATTGAAAACAGCATACACAATGCAAAGAAACAAGAAAACAACTAGGAAAATAAGCACACAAGACTCGAAACAGGATTTATCCTCGAGAAGCCCAAGTTAAGTGAAAACTCCAGCACGTATGAGCTGCTCCAGCTCCTCTGTAACGTCCCTTTTTGGGATATTCCTGATTTTATGCCTTAAAACCTTAATATTTACTCAAAAATGATAATAGCTTTATCAAAGATCAAGAATTTATGATAATATTCATATCAATAAATCATAGCACAATTCTCAAGATCAATCATATCGTGAATTCTCTGGAAATACTTACAAATCTGCTGAATTAGAGGTTTTCGTCCCTAACTCAACAGTGGCAATATCAAGCATTTTCATCCTTAACTTGCCAAGAGCATGAAAGGGTTTTCGTCCTCCTAGATCAAGCCCAAGAGTTTTCGTCCTCCTTGATCAAGCCCAAGAGCATGAAAGGGTTTTTGTCCTTCCAACTCCTATCCAAACTTGATAAGAGCAATAAGGGTTTTCATCCTTATCCTCTCATGAACTTGGAAGGGGTTTCGTCCTTCCTATTTGCAAGACACTTCTTCAAATTCAAAACTGATTGTTTGATGAATTTGCTAGATTATTGCTGATTGCTTTTGCAGATTTATAATTCTTGATGGATTGACAAGATAATGCTTGAATGAGTATTTGCTTCAATGAATGATTGCTTGAATGAATTAATGCTTTTATGAATTCTGCTTAAATGAATATGCTTGAAAGAATGATTCCTCTTGCTGTTGTAATAAAATACTCTTCTTGCTAATTGCTTAATTCTTCTTTGCTGATCTCCCTTTTATATTTTATATTTGCAAGAGACATTACTTCTCTTAAGGCTGCAACCTTTCCTAACCACCGAAGTCTTTTATTAAGCCCCACTTCATTGTATAATATTAATTATAAGGGGAGTGCTCCTTAATGTCTTGCAATTCCCTTGATTTTATTTTAATTTGTTACCCCTTTGTCTTCTAGCGCCAATGGTTACTGTTTTGTCTTATTATGGCTGAGGCAGTCTATTTGCCACCTTTCAATTCTTTTGTTTAAGAGTTTGGCAGGGGCATGACAGTCCGGCCTTCCCAAGATTGCTTGTCCTCAAGCAATTTTATAAAAAAAATTTGCTCTTCCCAAGTGGCATCCTCCATAGGCAGATTCTTCCATTTAACCAAATATTCTGGGATAAACTTATTTCTTAATTTCTTTTCTCTCATGTTAATGATAGCCTCAGGTTCCAAGATTAATTTTCCCTTGTCATCAAGCGAGGGTTAATTTTGGACATGGTGTAATATATTGTCCTAGCACCTTCTCAATGCGAGACACGTGAAAGACATTATGAATTCAGCTGTTTGCTGGTAACTCCAATTCATAAACAACTTCACCGATCCTTCTTATAATCTTATAAGGCCCATAGAAACGTGGTTTGAGTTTCTCCGCACCACTTCCCTTGAGAGAGGATTGTTTATAAGGTTGCAACCTTAGGAAAACTAAGTCTTCAACTTCAAATGTTCTTTTAGTTCTGTGACGATCAACATACATCTTTTGTTGATTTTGGGCATGTTGCAAGTTTTCTTTGAGTGTGTTTAAGATATCCACACTTTATTGTACCAAGTCTCTTGCTCCTGGGACTCTACTATATGTAAGAATTAAATCTCCAAATGATACTGCCTCATAACCATATAGTGCTTTGAAGGGAGTCATTCCTATTGACATATGATGAGTAGAATTATAACAATATTCTCCAAGATGTAACCATTTGACTCATGCTGTTTGTTGCCCCGTGACATAATTCCGCAAATATCCTTCAAGCCATTTATTTACAATTTCGATTTGCTCATCCGTTTGTGGGTGGTAGCTAGTGCTTGGGGTAAGTTCTGTTCCTACCAACTTAAAGAGTTCCTGCCAAAATAAATTGAGGAATTTACTGTCTCTGTCACGTACTATGTTTTTGGCTATTTCGTGTAGTTTGAAGATTTCTCTAGAGAAGAGATCAGCTACTTGTGGTGCTCTAAATTCAGAAGATATTGCATGAAAATGAGCATACTTAGTTAACCTATCCACCACCACAAATATACAATCCTTTCTTTGTACCTTCAGAAGCCCTGTGATGAAGTCCATCGAAATACTCTCCCATTTTTGATTAGGTATTGGTAAAGGTTGTAACAAATCGACTAGAAATGTTTGCTAAACCTTGTTTCTTTGACAAACCATACATTCCCTGATATGCTTCAAAATATCCCCTTTGAGCCCTTTCTAGGAAAATCTTTCCCTCGCTTGTATGTTTTATAGTAGCCTTGATGACCCGCTAATGGAGCATTATGATATGTGCTCATAATCTTTTCTTTCATTTTCAATCTTGGGATGAGATATATTCGAACTTTGTAGAGAGTGAGCTCCTCCACCACCTTGTACTTGTCATCATGTATTCTGCCTTCCAATATATCATTAGTCAATGTATCCTTGCATATTCAACAAGTATTGAATTTTTTCAATCCATTAAGACGTTCGTCATAGAGCATAGGTGAGGTCTTCGTGATAGAGCATCGGCCACAACGTTAGTCTTTCCCTTCATGTACTCAATATTAAAATCATAGGCTTGCAACTTGCTTACCGACTTCTGCTATCTATCATTTAGATCCTTTTGGTTCAAGATGAATTTTAGACTGTTATGGTAAGTCTTAACAATAAATTTTCCACAAACTAGGTATTGTCTAAACTTGGCTAGTGCATGTATAATAGCTAGCATTTCTTTGTCATAAATAGAATAATTCCTTTTTGTTGGGATAAGGTGCCATTAATCTTGTAAATCCCAATATTGTATTATTCCATGTATTATTTGTAATTTGTAATTACCCATAAGGAGATGTACAAGTTTCACAGGGAGTGGCAAAAATTATTTACTGTCCACGGTAATTATAGAGTTATCGTACCGGTAAGTTCCAGAGTTACTGACGGTAGTTACGGAGTGACATTTATTGATTGACAAGTGTAAAACTCATGGTAAATGAGGGTAGGTGCCACCCCTTGGAGAATCTGCTATTTTTGGCATGCATGACAACTGTCTTAATGTTTGGTAGGTGAATCTATGACAGCTGCAAGTTGTCATAAGATTCTGCGATTCTATGACGCATATGACGGATATGTTAGTTGTATGTTTGCTATCTTTAGCCCCAGGCACCCATCTTGGGAAGGATGCATGTTGAGGGTATCTATGATGGTTATGACGCGTCATAAGATGCTGTAAGATGCCATTCTTGGATATGCGCGCCCAACTTTGGATGGGTCAACTTTGGACACTTGGAAGTTGCATGTTGGTGCCATTTTGATGCTTGCATGTGGGATAATGAGAAGAGAGAGAATGTGGATGCCTAGGAGTCATGAAACTTTTCTATAAGTATTTGCCATGTATTTGCTGTTGCAATACATATTTTAGGTACTCAGGTGCTATTGGAATGCTGTCGGATTGAAGACTGAAGGAGAGATTGGTGGTGTTGTTGTATTGTAAATAATTTTCAGATTAATACAAACATTGGGCCTCTTTCGTGTGTGGAGTTTTTTACTCGAAAGGGTTTTCTCCACGTTAAACACTGTGTCATTGTGTCATGTGTTTAGTCTTCTGATTTTGCATCTCTGTGAAGCATAGTTTCAATTTCATGTTTCAATCTCCATTGATAATACACACTTAAAAGATTGTAGAAATTTATTTGAATAAGATTTCCATTGAAGTAGTGTTGCTTTCATTTCTAACATTTGTTATCAGAGCTTGACCAACTTTGACTCTTGGGTGGTAGTGTGGAAGCTGTAGCTACAGTGGGAGATTTGGTTGTGTTTGTTTTGCAGATCTTGTGTTGATATTATGGCTGCATCCACCGTTGCATCAACCTCTCGATTGGACATTGAGAAGTTCAACGGAACGGGGTATGGGCTGTGGAAGTTGAAAATGGAAGATTTGTTGGAAGAAAGAAACCAATGGTTGGCTGTTCAAAAAGAGAAGAAACCCGATAATGTCTCTTTGGATGAGTGGGAAAGATTGGATAAAAAGGCACACGAAACCATCCGTTTGTGTCTTTTAAATTATGTTTTGTTGAATGTTGCAAAGGAAGCGACCACACATAAATTGTGGAAATGGTTGGGTGAGATCTATCAAACCAAGAGTATGGTAAATAAACTTTATTTAAAAAGAAAATTGTTTTCCATGAAAACGCGAGAAGGTGAATCGGTTGCAGAGCATTTGAATTCATTTAATTTGTTGTTGAGTTAGCTTGCTTCAGTAGATGTTGATGTTAGTGAGGAAGATAAATGTATCTTATTTCTTTGTTCTTTACCCGAGTCTTGGGAGAATGTTATCCTAGATATCACTGCTAACTTCGCAAAGCCCAAGTTGGATGCCCTTGTTACAGTTTTACCGTCACAGGAACTGAGGAAGAAGAGTTCGGATAGTTCAGGGGATGCTCTCAGTGTCAGGGGAAGGTCTAAGGAAAGGGGACCTAAAGGAGATCAGAAAGGGGCTAAGGACAAGTCCAAGGGCCGGTCTAAGACTTCTGGTAAAAAGAACAGAGTAAAGTGTTGGAACTGCGGTAAAAGAGGACATGTGAAGGAGAGCAGAAACCCAAAGAAACAATGGGAGAGTGCTTCGGATCAGTCCTCGAATGTAGGTGAAGATGTTTTACTTTCTGCATGTAATGTTGTTTCTAATGATCACTGGTTGGTTGACTCAAGATGCTCGTTTCATATGACCCCACATAAGGAATGGTTCTCCACATATGAAGAATATGATGGAGGTAATATCTACCTTGGTGACAACTCTTCATATCCGATTGTTGGGAAAGGAAAGGTATTGTTGTGTTTCACTGATGGGAGGATTAAAACCCTCCCTGGTGTTTTGCATGTTCTTGGATTAGCTAAAAATCTGATTTCAATTTCGAAGTTGAATGATGGGAATGCATGTAACATTTGACAAGCATGGCTGCAGATTAGTGAGAGGGAACTTGGTGGTAGCGAAAGGGAAGAGATTGGGGAACTTGTTTAAGCTTGAAGCCACTACAGTTTGTAATGCCTCTTATGTATCTGAGGCTAGTACTGAAAATACTTGTATGTTGTGGCACCGTAGATTTGGCCACAAGCAATAATGTATTAAAAACTATTAGGAATAGAAGTTTGTTGGACGGTTTCTCTTATTCTGATGAGCACTTTGATTTTTGTGAGCACTGTGTGTTTGATAAACAAAACAGAAAATCTTTTCCTTTAGGCAGCAATAGAGCAAAAGAGAAATTAGAAATTATTCATACGGATGTGTTTGGCCCTGTGGATAATGATTCTATTGAAAAATCTCGTTATTTTGTTACTTTCATTGATGATGTATCCAGATATAAATGGATTTATTTTATGAAACACGAATATGAAGTTTTCACTAAGTTTAAGGATTTTACAGTCTTAGTTGAAAACCAATTAGGATTAAAGATAAAAATATTAAGATCTGACAATGGAGGTGAATATTGCTCTAAGGAATTTGATGAGTTTTGCAAGCATGCAGGTATTATCAGACAAAAGACAACTCTGTATACACCATAGCAGAATGGTGTTGTAGAAAGGATGAATCGAACAATTATGGAAAGAGCTAGAAGTATGCTTAGTGATGCACAGTTGGATAAATGCTTTTGGGTTGAGGTTGTGTGTACTGCTTGCTACTTGATAAACAGATCTCCTTGTAAGGCGTTTGATTCGACACCTTATGAAGTGTGGATAGGTAAGAAACCTTCTGTTTCACATTTAAGGGTTTTTGGCTGTGAAGCTTTTGTTCATGTGCCTAAGGAAAAGCAATCTAAGTTGGATCCTGTTGATGTGTTTTTTGCGACTGTAACAACATTAGAATAAAACACTGGGTATTCTATCCTCTCTTGAGAAAAAGCCTCTCGGGTGCTAAACTATGTGACCACACAAGAGCGCTCCAAGGTTCCTTTTGGGTTAGGTCTTGACGGGCACGGGGATAGACTTAGTGAAATAATATGATTTTGCTGGTAATCACAAAGGGACTTATGTGAAATTGCTCCTTTCTTAGGAATGAAATCTACTCCTTACTCCTTGGATTTGTGAATGAATGGAATTCTCAAACAAACTCGAAAGACAAGCAAAAGGGAAAGGGTTAAGGAAATCTAATCTAAGGACAATGAAATGATGAATGATGCTTCGATAGACAAACTCTTTTAAACCAAGCTTCGCTTTGCCATGAGAACAACAACTATACAAAATTGGTGCAATCTTCAAAGGAAATGAAGGATTTTCATATTGCAAATATACATTCAAATACCCACAGCTGGTGCAACTTGAATGAACATCCACAATTGAACTATTGCAAAATGGGGGTTCAGGCTAACTTTACACTACAAATTACCATCAGCAAACCATAAAAAGTATGAACCAAAGAATTCATCAAATATCTTCACATGGATTCGTCATATCAATGAACTGCTACTAAACTTATAAAAAAAATGCTTCGAATCATCCAAGAGAAAAATGAAACCATGCTGACATCCCAAAATAACACAAATTTCATCAAGCTTCAATGAAAATATATTGATTCTGGTAGTATCTTTACAACAATTTCGCTATGGTCTTTCCAATGCTTCAAAAGCTTCTACTCTATCAAGAACTAACTACTTCTAAGGAAGAAGAACTGACTAAGGAGAAGAAAGTTCTAAACTACATTCATATTTTTCTTCTATGCCCTTCCATCTTCCTCTCTATCTTTTACAAATGAGGCTAATGGGCCTTTATATAGGCTTCCAAAAGGGGCCAAAATTTGATTTCCTTGAAATCCACGCCCAAAATTAGGTCAAGTCAAAACCCTAATGAGAAAGTAGATAAGACTACCACCACTCCGACCAATGAGAAGTTGACACATGTCCTAGGGCGTCCACCTCATCTTGTCCTTTTGTGGCTAAGTACTTGGCATGCTTTGATTGGTTGATGGTGATTGGATGCCACCTCAACCTGCCCTCTTGTCTCAAGTGCACTTTGGACTTGGAATTCCATCTTTGTGCTGCATCTGATCTGGATTTCTTGGTGGTGGAGAGGATTGTGGGTGTAATCCTGAACTTCATGATGTTGAACCCGATCCTCCTCTCATTCTTGGACATTCCATGTGATTGATCTTCTTTTGATGTTGGATTCCCTGATTGTGGAATTCTTCTTGATGGTGAAAGTAATTTCTTTCTCTGGCAATGGAAGTTCTGTACATTCTCTTGAGCATCTTCATGAACATCCTCCTGGATCCTGAATTCCTACATAAACAAAGGAAATTTCAAATAGTCATGCTGAACAAAACCTTGAATGCAAATGAAATACCATGATAACTTTGAAAGGAATTTCATTCAAAAATGTATTTTGAAAACCATTTTCTTTACAAATTCGCCTTTTATGAAGAGTTCTGCCTTTTTCTGAAAGGCTCTTGGATGATTTGATGATACCCTGAAGAAGATTGATTTTTTCTTGGTCAAACTGACCTGCTTCTTCAGAAATCGGATTGTAGCTTGGCCAAAGATGAGCTGTTTGCTCGGAACACAGGGCTGTTCTTGGTTAAAATGACCTGTTTGCTTGGAAAATAAGACTTTATCACGTAAGGCTAAGCTTCTCACTCAGAAATCAGACCTTTTCCATGGCAGATTTGAGTTGTTATGTGAAAATCAGAGCTTTTACTAGGTCAAAAAATGAGGTGCTTACTCTGAAAATCAGACCTTTTCCAGGGCAGATTTGAGCTGTTTACTGAGAAAATCAGACTTTTATTAGGTTAAAATTAAGATTCTTACTCAGAAATCATACTGTTTGCTTAGAAATCAGATTTGTTTTTGGTCAAAAATGAGCTCTTTTACACAAAATCAGAGTTTTTCCTTGGTCAAATTTGAGTTGCTTACTCATAAATCAGACCTTAACCAGGTCAAAAGTGAGCTGCTTAATGAAAATTTCCTTCCTTCTTTGATGAGAATCCGCTTCTTTAGTGAAGAAAACACTGTTTCGAGGTCTTAAAACCTCTGAAATTGAAGAAGAAAGGTCTAAAAGAGGTCTGGTTTTATTGGAGAAACCCCTGAAAATCTCTTTTTTTGATAAAGAAAGGGTCTTCAATGAAGAAATCCCTGTGCCCTCTCTTTGTCGAAGTCTGCCTCGAATGGAGAAAAATCGGTTCTTTGTGTGGAGAAAACCCTGCTCTTTGATGTTTAGCAAGCTGCTCCTTCAGAAATCTGCATGAAAATGATAGAGAAAAATTGCTCTTTGATGCAGAAAATCTGTTCTTCAATGGAGAAAACCTGTTCTTCAATGGGGAAAACCTGTTCTTATGAGAAGACTTGGCTTGGCAATGAAGTGAAATGGCTTCAAAATACCTATTTATATGGCCAAATTTACCTTTTGGAGGCCAAGATGCTCAAGCTCCTCTCTAGGAAAAAGATTTGATTTACTTTTTAAACCAAGCAGCTCAAAACCTCAAAGTTTCCTAACCCAACACACAGGCAGGTCACCTTGGACTAGGCGTGGATTCATGGAGTCGAGCTTTTAAATATTTTGGATTTGGTGGCCACCTCATGCCTTTTGTGGAATTTAGTGACATATTTTCTAATGGACTTTCTTGGGCGCACTTTTGGAGAGCTCATGTATTTATATTTTTGAACTTTCAAATGCATGTATTTCATTTCATGACATGCTTCCTACCTTGCTTGGTGATGGTCGCACTTTTCAAGGGGCCATGTATTTGGATGCTTGGAATTGTAAATGCGTGCATTTGGTTTGTGAGATGCCTTCTTGGGTGCTTAGGGTTGAGCACACTTTTCATGCCTTAATGTATTTTGTTGACACATTACTAAATACGTGCATTTCATTTCTCTGCTGCCTTCCTCTCTGCTTGGAGTTGGGCGCATTTTTCCTTAGTCCATGTATTTCATTTTGTGGATTTTTAATTCTATGTATTTGGTGAGGAGCTTGAGATATTTTCTCTTGTATTTTGTGAGGTGCTTGATTCTCAATTCCATGGATTTGTTTAGGTTTGGACTTGTCTTCCTTGGATTTTCCTCTCATCTTTCTAGGCATGGATTTCACGGGCCTTGGTAATCCTTTCCTGAAGCTCATCTTACTAACCCCTGAGTTTTGAGGAGCTTGACTCTCTAAAACATGAATTTCTCTCTCCTCTCGGAGCTTATCTCACTAAAAAGGACATTCCCTCTCCTTGAGGTGCTTGAGGAGTTTCTCTCGAAAACATGTTTTGCTCTCTCCTTGAGGAGCTTGTCCCTCTAAGTAGGACGTTGAGGTGTTTTAGGAGCCTATTTTTCGAAAACATGTTTCTCTCTCTCCTTGACGTGCTTATCTCACTAAGCTGGACATTGAGGTGCTTATCTCATCAAAGCAGGTCATTCTTTCTCCTTGAGGAGCTTATATGACTTTCTCTTCTGTTGACGAGCTTGATGAGTTTATATAACTTTCTCACTCTCCTTGACGTGCTTATTTTATTAAGTAGGACGTTGAGTTGCTTATCTCATCAAAGCAAGTCATTCTCTCTCCTAGAGGAGCTTATTTTTCGAAAGCATCTTTTTGCCTTTCCTTGATGAGCTTGTCTTTCTAAGGACATTGAGGAGCTTATCTCACTTTGGAGAGGGACTTCATTTACTCTTGAAACTGCAGATAAAGACCCCCCTAGGTTTGTGGATTGATAGCCCATTCACCATGGATTCCTATGCTCAGAGTGAAATACTTAGACATTTTCCCATGGAATGATGGGCTTCTTAGCAAGAATTTGGCGAAATTTGGGCAAATCGACACTACCAAACCCACTGACTCAAAGAAAAACTAAAATCCTAAAGCAAAACGATGACAAAAAGCAAAAAATAGGGGGTCCCCATTTGCAATGGGGTGATGTGTTAAAACGTCACAACATCTAGCGTTACCTTCGAACAAATGTTCTGAAAATTTCAAAGATAAAGATCCATTCCGAACCAAGAAACTTATGGGTAATCCCTGTAGGAGTACAATTAACACTGAGAGGGGGGGGGTAATCAGTGTTAATATAATAATTCAATTTTCTCACCTTTTACAAATTGTCAATGAACTTTATTATGAACTGAGATCAAATATTAACTTCACAATCATCAAATTGTTAAACACCAATTATTAATGCAGAGAAACAACACAAGAAGTTTAACACAAAGATATACCGAGTGGAAAACCCTCCAGGGGTAGAAAAACCACTCAAACTGCCTCACTGGCTTAAATGAAAAACTTCAAGTTTTGAAATGTCTCACTGACATATACAATTTTGCCTCACTGGCATATTGATTTTCACCACAAGTCTCACTGACTTTCAACACCAAAAGAACAATAAAAATAAATCAGGGGGTTTCCCTGTTTCAATCTGACTCAACACCTTATTTTTTCTGTTCAACTTCTTTCAACAAATGTATATTTTTCTGCAAACTAATGGAATAAAATCTTCAATTGACATCATCACATCATCAACACTTTGTTTGCAATATGCATCATCTCCAAACATTTGATCAACCTGGTCTTCAAAACTTTATCATTCCTCTGCAACTCAACTCTTCATCTCTGAAAAAAAAAACTCTTCATTTCATCTTTACAAATTGATATTCCTTCTCTTCAATTTTAATATACTTCTCTGCAAAACTGATATAATATCTTCTCTGCAAAAACTGATATCATCCTTCTCAGAAGACAAAACTCTCCACACTTTATTAGTTCATGTCCCAACACAAAAACAAGAACAAATTTATCTTCAAAAACCATTATTTATAACTCACAAACCATATAAATTTATTTCTATTTTAAAACACTCGTGCCACATGTTCACACCAATAAAATCATCTTAACAACATTCTATCTTCATATTAGAATAATATCTTTCTATTTATGTTATTAATGGTCATCTTAGGATATTTCTATTTTAGTCTTAGTTCAGTTTAGAATGTTTCTATTAGCTTTGTTTTATTAGCTGTATTCTCTATTTAGAAACATCATGTAAATCCCTTTAAATAGAGCTGTGCTCTTCATTGTAATTATCTCATTTAGTTAATATAATTATGTTTTTCAGTAACATGGTATCAGAGCCGATTTGAGTCCAACTCCCTCATGGGAGGGCTCAGGATCTTGGGAGGGCTCTTTATTTTTTAGAATTTGGCGAATTTTTAAATTTTTTTTTTGTGGCCTCTTGTTTTTTAGCAAATTTTTTAATTTATTTGTGGGGCATTTTTGTTCTGAAATTTGAGGGTTTCCTGGTGTTGCCTCTGGTTTTGTGACTTGCATGCCTAATCGATGCTGTTGGGTTTTAATAATTTTGTCCTCAAAAATTATTTGATGGGTTTTTAATATTTTTTTGTCCTTGAAAAAATTCTAATGGGTTTTAATAATTTTTCTCCTTAAAAAATTCTGTATGGTTTTCTGATCTTTTTGCCTGAAAAAAATCATGGGAGGGTTTATAATTTTTTCCTCAAAAATTAAGGGTTTGCTCCTGTATGCCTTTAGTCAGGTTTTTTGCAGTTCGGGAGGGACAGGTTTTGCTGTTTTTTCCTTAAAAACGATGATTTGTATCTTGATCCGTGTCTCGGATTTTGTGTCTGGTTTTGATCGATTTTTCACCTTAAAAATCGTGTCCGGTTTTGATCGATTTTTCACCTCAAAAATCGTGTCCAGTTTTGATCGATTTTTATCCTCAAAAATCGTGTTTGGTATTTACCATGTGTAAGCATCTTGGGTTTGGCGATTTTTCCTCAAAAATCGTACTTTCCTGCAGTTTGTCTTAAGTCCCACCTAGAGTTGTTGTGTGAACATCTGCACCAGTGGTTTTTGCAGTCTGTTTTCGGGCATCTTGCTCATCTCCAACAATTTGGAGGGTTTGCCGATTTTTTCCTCAAAATCGTGGCAGTTGTTCTTGGTGTATCTCTGGTTACAGGGAGGGACAGTTCTCCAACATCAGGTTGGACGATTGGAGTTGTTTTGGTTATTACCAGAAGTTCTGCAATTTGTGGGAGGGTTGGTGGCAGACTCATCTCAAGTGGCAGAGTCAGTGGCAGGCTCTTGTCTTTTGTTGTAGAAGCCTTCTGAGAAGGAGGAGGCAGCCTTCTCTGTTATCTCTTTGGGTAGTTAGAATGATGACCATTAAGGGAGGGTATTAGAATAATATCTTTCTATTTATGTTATTAATGGTCATCTTAGGATATTTCCATTTTAGTCTTAGTTTAGTTTAGTTTAGAATGTTTCTATTAGCTTTGTTTTATTAGCTGTATTCTCTATTTAGAAACATCATGTAAATCCCTTTAAATAGAACTGTGCTCTTCATTGTAATTATCTCATTCAGTTAATATAATTATGACATTTTATTTCAGGGTTTAACTGTGTAGTTTTTGAGTCAAACACATGACCCATATTTCATGAGTAGTGGTTCACATGAACCCATCTCTCATGTTAATGAATGGTCCACTTAGCACTCATTGCATCTAGGTGCACCTAGATGCAATGAGTGCTAAGTGGACCATTCATTAACATGAGAGATGGGTTCATGTGAACCACTACTCATGAAATATGGGTCATGTGTTTGACTCAAAAACTACGCCCCACCTAGATGCAATGAGTGCTAAGTGGACCATTCATTAACATGAGAGATGGGTTCATGTGAACCACTACTCATGAAATATGGGTCATGTGTTTGACTCAAAAACTACGCCCCACCTAGATGCAATGAGTGCTAAGTGGACCATTCATTAACATGAGAGATGGGTTCATGTGAACCACTACTCATGAAATATGGGTCATGTGTTTGACTCAAAAACTACGCTGTTAAACCCTGAAATAAAATATCATAATTTGACATGCTGCGAAAAACACCTCCTACTTATTAATATAATTATGTTTTTCAATAACACTTCAAACCTTTCTATCTTCATGGACTCTTCAACTTCGCTGTCACAAAAAAATAGAAATAAGCATGATTTTTGGCATTTGTAGCACAGAGCACGTCAAATTTGATGACATGGCCCGACCGTTGCTCTCCTTTTGCCTTTTTAAATCTTATCCACTTGATCTTAAAAACCCGCCACTTGTCTTTTAAACTTGGATCGTTGGATATAAGCCTTTTAAAAACAACTTTTGTCCACACCGTTTCTACTAGGGCGTCGAGGCCAAAGTGACCGACCACAACATGACTTAAGCTGCCTTCAACTGGTCAACCTTAAGTTAGAACCTGCTACCACCGATCACCGCAGAAACATAACATAAAGTGCAAAATGGTTGACGGGCAATCTAGGGTTAGTTGGAATATGTGTTAAGCACATTGTTGAATGTTTTTTAGGTGTTAAGCACATTGCCATTTTACCTCTGCAAAGACACTGAACTTTAACACTGAACATAGATCTTTATCACAGAAATCTAAACCATACAACATCAGATCATTTAACACTACTATAAATGCTTCTAAGAAATCATTAGGTGATGTTGATATGATACATACTAACCCTTGTCATGTGATACAAGCCCTTGAACATAAAAACAAGAACCTTGCCCTGATTTGACATTGATTGCACAGTATGCAGTGAATGCCACTGATGAACTTAAGCAGAGAATGCCACTTCCATTGCATGAACCAAGAATGAAATGCCATTTCCTTTGAAACATACTTACCAAGAATATGCCATTTCCACTGAAACACACCTACTGCCAAGTCATAATGCCAATCATGACATTGTGAAGACCAACTCAACTGATCAAGACATGCCAACATTACATAGTGAAGACCAGCTCAACTGAACAAGACATAAACATGACAAGATGCCCTTTTTGACATCAATGTCAAGGCAACATACATATGGCAAACAACAAACTCCCCCTTTGACTGACATTGATGTCAAAACATTAAATGCAATCAGAACAACTCATCTCCCCCTTTTTGACTATGAATAACAGAAAATTTACCTGATGAATGAGATAAATGAGATGATTGACCAAAGATGATACCATTCCCTGTTTGACTTCATACAGTTTGCTGTCTATATTTGTCACTTGGATACAATAGCTCACTGATATCATAAAGCTCTCTGCCCATACATGAAGCTCTGCCCTCAAAGCTCACTGACAACAACTCTGCTCATAAAGACTCTGCCCATAAAAACTCTGCTCTGCTGAAACTGAACAAGACATGTTTTGACAGAGAAATTACTGTCAGAAAGAAAAATGTCTGATCTGCCCCTACTACATACAGTGTTCTTATCAAACTTTATACTGAAATTGCAAGAAGAATTCACTGCTGCAGAAATAATATCAAGTCCTCGACTGTATTTTTCTGAAACTGCTCACAAGGTTCAGATTGAACTTCTGCTGCAGTCACTGTATTTACAGAGATAACATACATAGAGATGTCTTTTGCTATAGAGATAACTGATCCCAGCTACAGTCACAAAAAAAATACTGTCCACTGTTCCCGAATTGAAACACAAGCACTGACAAATACCTTTTGAGTTTCATGAGAATTGACTTCAATTTTTACAAGGCTCACATTTATGACTGATATAACCTTATTCACATGAATTGATCATCACAAGATGTATCAACTATCATTTGCAACTGCACATTAAACCAAGAACTGTCCTGCACCCTCAAAAACTGTCACACACCTTATACAAAAAACATTGAACAAACTAAGAAACTTCAATTCAATTGAAATTCAGGGCTTCAAAGATATAAATACATACTCCCCCTGAATCCAATATGTCAAAACTCATTGAAGAGAAGCAGAGGATAGAACCCCAAGCCTCTGTCTCAGGGATTCAAACATCTCCTTGGGCGAGACTGGTAGCCAAGGGCTACTCCCAGATAGAGGGAGTTGATTTTGGTGAGATATTCTCCCTTGTTGCTAAATTGACTTCTATTAGATTTCTCTTATCCATTGCTGCAGCTTATGATTGGGAGATTGAGCAAATGGATGTTGAGACTGCGTTCTTGCATGGAGATCTTGAGGAGAAAATTTATATGCAACAGCCTAGAGGTTTTGAGGTAAAAGGGACAGAAAAATGGGTTTGCAGGTTAAAGAGGTCTCTCTATGGTTTAAAACAGTATCCCAGAATGTGGTATCAAAAGTTTGATTCATTTGTGTTGAAATTGAGTTTTGTTAGAAACGAGGAGGATCATTGTGTTTACATTCATTGTATTGATTATTCTATATTGGTTATTGCTTTGTATGTTGATGACATGTTATTTTTCAGCAATACTAAGGGTATGATCAGTGAGCTTAAAGCCCAACTTTCATTTGTATTTGATATGAAGGATCTTGGAGCTGTCAAGTATATTCTGGGAATGGAAATCAGAAGAAACAGAGGTAACATAAAGCTTTGGTTGTCACAAAATAAGTATGTGAATACTATTTTGTAGAGGTTTAGTTTGCAGGTTTTTAACCTAGTTAGAGTTCCTTTACCCATTGGTACTAAGCTTTCATTCGATATGTGTTCAAAGAATGAGAATGATTTTGAAGATATGTCTAATGTGCCATACGCTAGTGCTGTAGGGAGTTTGATGTATGCAATGGTTTGCAGTAGGTTAGATATTGCCCAAGTAGTGGGAGTTTTGAGCAGATTTATGTCTAACCCTGGTAGACAACATTGGAATTATGCGAAGAGGGTGTTAAAATATCTTGCAGGTACTCTTGATCATTGTTTGGTTTATTTTGGTATTGATAGTGCTGATAAATCTTTGGACATATAGGGTTTTGTTGATGCAGATTGGGCAGGTGACTTGGATAGTCGAAGGTCTACTAGTGGCTATGTGTTTACTCTGTTTGGAGGTGCAGTGAGTTGGATGAGTAAGAGGCAGCCCACAGTTGCTTTGTCCACCACAGAAGTAGAGTATATGGCTGCAACTCATGTCTCTAAGGAGGCAATTTGGTTGAGGAGATTGTGTACAGGTATTGAATTTGATTGCAGGATCATTTAGATTGGTTGTGATAGCCAGAGTGCTATTTGTTTGGCCAAGAATCCTATGTATCATGCTTGGACTAAGCATGTTGATGTTCAGTATCACTTTGTTTGAGAGTTAGTTGCAAATGGAGACATTGAGCTGAAGAAGATAAACACTCAGGAGAATGTTGCAGATTAATTGACCAAGCCTGTGAGCACAGAGAAGTTGTGTGGTGCAGAGAGGCCATGGGCCTTGTTTCTAGTGCCTGGTTATTTTTCATTTGATTTTGTATGGGTTGATTTACAATGTATAATGTCAAGTGGGAGAATGTTGGGATAAGGTGCCATTAACCTTGTAAATTCCAATATTGTATTATTCCATGTATTATTTGTAATTTGTAATTATCCATAAGGAGATGTACAAGTTTCACCGACAGTGGCAAAAATTATTTACTGTCCACGGTAATTACGGAGTTACTGTACCGGTAAGTTCCGGAGTTATCGGCGGTAGTTACGAAGTTACATTTACTAATTGGCAAGTGTAAAACTCATGGTAAATGAGGGTAGGTGCCACCCCTTGGAAAATCTGCTATTTTTGGCATGTATGACAAATGTCATAATGTTTGGTAAGTGAATCTATGACAGCTGCAAGTTGTCATAAGATTCTGCGATTCTATGACGCATATGACGGATATGTTAGTTGTATGTTTTCTATCTTTTGCCCCAGGCACCCATCTTGGGAAGAATGCATGTTGAGGGTATCTACGATAGTTATGATGCGTCATAAGATGCTGTAAGATGCCATTCTTGGATATGGGCGCCCAACTTTGGACACTTGTAAGTTGCATGTTGGTGCCATTTGGATGCTTGCATGTGGGATAATGAGAAGAGAAAGAATGTGGACGCCTAGGAGGAGTTAGGAAACTTTCCTATAAGTATTTGCCATGTATTTGTTGCTGCAATACAAATTTTAGGTACTTAGGTGCTGTCGGAATGTTGTCGGATTGAAGACTGAAGGAGAGATTGGTGGTGTTGTATTGTAAATCATTTTCAGATTAATACAAACATTGAGCCTCTTTCTTGTGTGCAGTTTTTTACCCGAAAGGGTTTTCTCCATGTTAAACATTGTGTGATTGTGTCATGTGTTTAGTTTTTTGATTTTGCATCTCTGTGAAGCATAGTTTCAATTTCATGTTTCAATCTCCATTGATAATACACACTTAAAAGATTGCAGAAATTTATTTGAATCAGATTTCCATTGAAGTAGTGTTGCTTTCATTTCTAACACTTTCTGTTTTCTTAAGCTTGTGACTCTCGAAAGCTATTGGATGTTTCCTTTGCATTAATACGGCTCCAATACCTTTTCTTGAAGCGTCACATTCTAACTCAAACGAAAGACAGAAATTTTGAATGCCTAATACCAGACAAGAACTCATTCTTTCTTTGAGCTTGTCAAAAGCTCTTTGGGCCTCCTTGCCCCATGTAAAAGCACCTTTCTTAGTCAAGTCTGTTAATGGGGCAGTTAGCCTTAAAAATCCTTTGACAAACCTTCTATAATAATTGCAGAGTCCTAAAAATCCCTTTAAATGTGTTAAAGTCTTTGGTTGAGACCAATCTACTATTGCCTTGATTTTTTCTTCGTCCACACTAACTCCTTGGGCATTGATCTTATGCCTCAAATACAAAATTTCAGTCATCCCAAATTCACATTTGGATGCCTTAGCAAATAGTGATTGTTGCTCAAGTATCCCCAATACTTCATCAATATGCCTTAAGTTGTGTTCCACGGGGATGCGTCCCCTCCCCTGAGACCCCCGTCCCCAAAATCAAACATACATTTTATAATGTTTAGAGAAAAAACGCACAACTGGCAAAGAAATATTGCCGTTATACTGCTGTCATGATTAAATTGCTGTTATACTGTTGTCATGATTAAATTGCTGTTATATTGGTGTCATGATTAAAGTTACTGCCATTATATTGCTATCATGACTAATTTTATTGCTGTTATGCTGTTAATATTTATTGTTGTTATTCAACTTATAGTCTTATATTGCTGTCCGTTAACTTGTAGAAATTTGAGTCTCTTTCTCTCTCTCTCTCTCTCTATATATATATATATATATATATATTGAAAAATTCGCATATATTGCCGCCCCTCCGCCGTCCCCAGAAAATGGTCCTCGGACTGCTGTCCCCAAAACATCATGGAACATAGGCCTTAAGTGATCTTCCCAAGTTTTACTATAAATTAGTATATCGTCAAAGAATACTAAAAGAAATTTCCTTAACTTTTTATTGAAAACGTGGTTATGCATGAGGGGCGTTAGTTAGTCCAAATGGGAAGACTAGAAATTCAAAATGTCCGAAATGACACCTAAAAGCAGTTTTGTGAACATCCTCTCTCCTCATTCTTATTTGGTGGTGTTCGGAACGTAAATCAATCTTAGAGAAGTATATTGCACCATGGAGCTCATCAATTAATTCATCAACCCTAGGGATGGGGTATCAGTTCTTTAGAGTTTTTTTATTAAGTGCCCTATAATCCACACACATCCTCATAGCACCATCTTTCTTTTTTACAAATACTACGGAAGAAGCAAAAGGGCTAGAGCTAGGTTGTATATGTCCCAGCTCAAGTAATTCTTTAATTGTCTTCTCTATTTTTTCCTTATATCTCTTGGGGTGGTAGTAAGGTGTGGTAATGATTGGTTTTGCTCCCTTGTCTAGTTCAATGGTGTGCTCAAAACCCCTCTTAGGAGGTAATCTGGGTGGAATATTTTTGAAAACCCACCAATGCTTGTCTAAGATAGATTGGATATCAATATGAGTAGTCTTCCTTTCTTTGGGTGAAGATCTATCAAGGATCATACATTTTGCCATTGATTCTACTTGCCCATGTCTAAATGCTCTCTCCATCCTTTTGGATGACACAACCCTTGGAGATCCATCCAATAGACCTTGTAGAATTACTTCCTTGCCATTGTGTTGGAAACATAGTTCCATCTTTTGAAAATCTTGATAATATCTACCTAAAGAATGTAACCATTGAATGCCCAAAACCACATCCGTATCACCCATGTTTACCACATAGAAATCTTCACTTATTTGGTGTCTTCCCAAGGTAATGTTGAGTTGTTGAATTCTTTGTGTACAAGGGGTAGTGAATTTGTCAGCCATAACTACCTTGAAACCTTCAAATTTTCAGCCTTTAATGTCATCCTCATCATTAGACCTTCATCAATGAAGTTATGCGTAGCATTGCTATTAACTAATATAGTCACTCTTTGACCTTGTAAAACACTACGTATTCTAAAAGGGTGATACTTGGGTGCCCCTGAAAGTGTGGCCAATGTACCACTTTCAAACTCTTCTTCATCTTGTTTCCTCTTCTTCCTCCTCCGATTCTTTATTTGTCACTGCTTCTATGTTGTGTACTTGTCCCCTTTTGGAACATCGATGACTCGGCTCCCATCTTTCCTTACAATTAAAACACAATTTCTTCTTTCGAAGCTCATTCTTGGTGTCTTTCGTCATGTTGGATGGAGGAAGTACTAACTCCTATTAACTAATATAGTCACTCTTTGACCTTGTAAAACACTACGTATTCTAAAAGGGTGATACTTGGGTGCCCCTGAAAGTGTGGCCAATGTACCACTTTCAAACTCTTCTTCATCTTGTTTCCTCTTCTTCCTCCTCCGATTCTTTATTTGTCACTGCTTCTATGTTGTGTACTTGTCCCCTTTTGGAACATCGATGACTCGGCTCCCATCTTTCCTTACAATTAAAACACGATTTCTTCTTTCGAAGCTCATTCTTGGTTTCTTTCGTCATCGATGGATGGAGGAAGCTCATTCTTCGGTGCCCCTGAAAGTGTGGCCAATGTACCACTCTCAAACTCTTCTTCATCTTGTTTCCTCTTCTTCCTCCTCCGATTCTTTATTTGTCACTGCTTCTATGTTGTGTACTTGTCCCCTTTTGGAACATCGATGACTCAGCTCCCATCTTTCCTTACAATTAAAACACGATTTCTTCTTTCGAAGCTCATTCTTGGTTTCTTTCGCTAGTTTAGGGAAACGATTTCTTATGTTGCTCGGTTGGTGCATTCTTGGAGTATGACTTGTTCCTAGTTGTTGAAACTTCCAACCTCAATGCCTTTTGAATTGCATCTTGCAGAGATGTAGGATCAAGAGCGCCCACCAAGCCCAGGAGTGACTTCGTCAATCCCTCAATAAATAGGTATGTGTGCCTTCCCTCCGTAATATCCAGCACCATGACTAAAATTCTCTAAAATTCTGCCACATAATCTTCTACTGAACCCTGTTGCTTTAATCGTGCCAATTCTTTGAAATGTCTCTCGGGATGCTTTTGATCAAATTGGTCTATAAGTCTTTGTGTAAATTCATCATATGTCACAATATTTTGATGTCCTTGTGTGACAATTCCATGATGCCACCACTCATGTGCAATCCCATCTAAATGAAGAATAGCAAATTTGATGGCTTCCTCTTCTATCATTGGGCTGAGTGAGAGGTACATATCCAATTTCTGGATCCAAGCTCTTGCTGTAACCTTTCCGGAACCATCAAATGTTGGAAGTGACAATTTGTTTAATTTTTGTTGTAGATCTTTACTACTTTTCTGTATGGTTTGTCTTCCCTTAGATCCATTCATAGCCTTGAAGTATTGTATGAAAGGAATATCACGTCGGAGATCCGGATCAATCCTTGAATATTCATCTATGCAGGCTCTGGGATCAAATGCTGTTTGATTTTGCTCTTCTTTTTCTTCTTGGGGTGGTTCTGTTCTAGGCAGAAATGTAGGTCGAGTAGGACGTGATGCTGATCCAATTTGAATTCTACTATTATTTATGTTCATGTTGGCTCTATTTTGATTAGTATTACTACATTCCATCCCATTATTTTGTGTAGATCGATTGGAATTGTTTAGGTTTTGCATCATTTGGATGAGTAATTGATTGGTTTGATCTTGTCTTTCTGCCATTTGCTGCATAAAAACTTTCAATTCATTCTCTTGACCTACCTCACGATCACTCATTTTATTACCTTTAATTGGGTTGCTACTTGCCTCTAGTTTTCTCCTGTCTCTTTCCAAGGCTCGTTGAGCTCTTTGGCTCAATTGCATAAACTACTTTTAGATGCTTAGGCTGGCAGGATGAACGCTATGATACCTCTTGTAATGTCCCTTTTTGGGATATTCTTGATTTTATGCCTTAAAACCTTAATATTTACTCAAAATGATAATAGCTTTATCAAAGATCAAGAATTTATGATAATATTCGGATCAATAAATCATAGCACAATTCTCAAGATCAATCATATCGTGAATTCTTTGGAAATACTTATGAATCTGCTGAATTAGAGGTTTTCGTCCCTAACTCAACAGTGGCAATATCAAGGGTTTTCGTCCTTAACTCGCCAAGATTTTGAAAGGGTTTTCGTCCTTCCAACTCTTAGTCCACCTTGGAGGGTTTTCGTCCTCCTTGATCAAGCCCAAGAACATGAAAGGGTTTTCGTCCTTCCAACTCCTGTCCAAACTTGATAAGAGCAATAAGGGAGCAATAAGGGTTTTCGTCCTTATCCTCTCGTGAACTTGGAAGGGGTTTCGTCCTTCCTATTTGCAAGACACTTCCTCAAATTCAAAACTGATTGTTTGATGGATTTGCTATATTCTTGCTGATTGCTTTTGCAGATTTATAATTCTTGATGGATTGACAAGATAATGCTTGAATGAGTATTTGCTTCAATGAATGATTGCCTGAATGAATTTATGCTTTTATGAATTCTGCTTGAATGATTGCTGCTTGAATGAATATGCTTGAATGAATGATTCCTCTTGCCGCTGTAATAAAATACTCTTCTTGCTGATTGCTTAATTCGTCTTTGCTGATCTCCCTTTTATATTTTTAGGCTGAAAGCCTTCCCTATGTGAGCATCAGATGATGAATTATATAGATGAAGGACCTAGATTAAAAGGACTACCATGAAATCAATTTTGTCCATTGATTGTTTTTGAAAATGTCATAAATGCTAAAAAACAAAAAAGTTCCCTTTACCTTTCTCACTTTGACAATTGATAAATTGTTAGTTTTTAATTTTATTTTTCTACAAAATGTCATAAATGATTAAAAAAAACAAAAAAGCTCCCTTTACCTTTATCACTTTGACAATTGATAAATTGTTAATTTTTTATTTTATTTTTCTACAAAATATCATAAATGATAAAAAACAAAAAAGTTCTCTTTACCTTTATCACTTTGACAATTGATAAATTGTTAATTTTTTATTTTATTTTATTTTTTATTTAATTGCAATGATTGTTTTTTTAATCTAGTGATTACCAATCAAAACAAAGTATTATTTTTCATGTTGAACAAATTTTAATTTTTACTAGGTTTCATGAGAATTTTTGGGAAATATTATTTTGAATAAAACATACACATTAAAATCAAGTAAAAAAATAAATACGGCAGGAATTTAGTTCTTAAAGAAATAATATTTATTTTAATGTTAAACAAATAATATTTTTTCTTTAAATCTATGCAAATATTATAACAAAATTGTAATATTTATATTAATATAATATTCATATTAATGTGATTATTTAATTTTGATTCATTGTATATATATTATTTATAAATTTGATATTTTAAATATTAATGAAAAAATATAATTAATTATATATCAATAATAGGATGTATATTAAATTATTGATTATATAAATTAGTAGAATTATCATATGATAGATATTATAAAAGTTCATATATCAAATACATATTTATAAAAATGATTATGAGCCATCTTAGTATGTATTTAATAGAAAAATATAGTTATGCCTTATGTGCATAATTATTTTTAAAATAATTATATGATTAAATATGCATTTGTTTCTATGGTGTATTATATAAAAATCAATAAGAGATTCAATTAATTTACTACATTTACCCAACTATGTTTGTTCATCTCAATATGTAATGTAAAAAGAAATTTAGTAATATAATTGAAAGAAGACAATAGTTAATGTGATGAAATTTCAATAAGAATTTAATGGATTAAATAACTTATAAATTAATAGATAATAAAAATATCTAACAAATTTTATAATTTCTTTAGAAAGTTTTCAGCCTGCCCATTGAACCTATGGGTCCAATTGCTAGTATATTTTCAAGAGACATGACTTCTCATGATTTTATTTTAATTTATTACCCCTTTGTCTTCTAGCGCCAATGGTTACTGTTTTGTCTTATTATGGCTGAGGCAGTTTATTTGGCAGCTTTCAATTCTTTTGTTTAAGAGTTATTCCTTTTTCCTTGGCAGGGGCATGACATCCTCAATCACTAAAATTCAGTCAAATACAAGCATGCTAATGCCTCTAGGAGATCAAAATGAGTTCATGTCTTAATACAACTGAGCTCACATACAAATGTGCTTCAACTCCTTCCATTTCTACTCTCAAATCTTCTGTTTCATGAAAACTGCTCCAAAAACGTGAAGAATTTACTAAGTGCCAACTCTTGGAATGGTTTTCCAACTTGTTTTTATCCTCCATGCCTTGAATGGGTCGTTTTCCAATGAAACAAATCAAGGAAAAGGAAGAGACACTGTTTTTGGCTGTTACTTTGCCTATGCATGCCAAAATTGCTAGGGCAAGAATTAAACCACTGGGGTAAAATCGGAACTGCTAGGGAAAAATCAAAGCAGCCGGGGCAAAAACAAAACTGCCAAGGTGGAAACAAAATTGCTTCCTGTTGTAAACTGGCAGTTTTATCACCAACTCCCCTGTTTTCAGACTTCCCAGTGACGTTCCAGACCATCCCAAGGTCATCTTCAACATTGAGAACTGGCTGTTGCCTTCAAAACTGAGTATAAGCAAGAAAAACAAGCTTTTGCAATTTCTTGATTGAACACGACAACTTTTGTTGGTCTTGCAACATCTTCAATCCATTTTATGGATCACGCCTCCCCAATACATAGGCTTTTGGCCCCCAAGAGCTCAGGAACTTAACAAGTGAGGAAACTTTTTCCTCATATTTTCAATGCGATATCATTTTGCTTTCCTTGGTAGTTACCCCTTGAGTCCAACAAACCAAGTCTCATGCGCTCGCCTTGGAGTCTCCCACTCTTTCTTTTGAAGCATCACATCACCCCCCCATTTTTCTTCTCCACTTGGCAAAAGGTCTTCAACTAGATGTAACAATACTTCTTCCTCATCAAGCATGGAAGGCTTAAACAAAACAACCACCAAGTAGATCTTCATCTATGGTGGCAAATCCAAGCGGAATTGATTAGGGCACGCTTGTTCTACAATTTGAAATGGGCCATACCTCAAGCTTTAGTTTTCGTGGTGGCCCTCGGAATCTTTCTTTGCCCAAGTACAACCACACCCAGTCTCCAGCTTTGAACTTGTGCTCCACCTGGTGCTGATCATGCCTTTTCTTATACTTGGCTTGTGACTTCTTCAACGCCCCCTGAACCTGAAGATGTATTTGCCGAATCTTGTGTATGAACTGCTCAGCCTTGTGGGTCGTGGATACCACATTTCTCCCTATTTGGATGACAGTACCAATAAGACATCCAATGGGCTGGGTGGTAGAAACCCGATTTATGACTCGAGGAGTCAAATTGCTTGAGGTATGAAATGCCTGTTGTAAGGGTGCTGAATACATGCTAAATTCTCACCCATGTCTTCAGATTTTGCTGATTATAGCCCATTAAACAGTTGTATAAGTGTTTGGTTCACTTCTTCGGTTTGGTGACGGAATGCAGTTGACCTTTTGAAGTGGGTATCCATTCCCTCCCATAGTGCACACCAAAATTTCCTCAAAAATTCAGTCTATCTGAAATGATGCTTTCAGTTTCTGGCAAACCAAAATGCACCCATACATGTGTAAAGATTCAAGAATAAACCAATTGCATCTTTCCATGTCAATGTTTTCTTGCATGGAATAAGAATGCACATTCTATTGAACCTATCCACCACCACAAAAAGATAGTTATGTCCCTGTTTTGTCATAGACAGGCCCCCCACAAAGTCCATGGAGATGCTGTCCCATGGATTGAAGGAACCAATAGTGGCTAGTACAACTTAAGCTTTCAGTTGTTTGGCTTGCTCACACTGTATACCTTACATCCTTGAATGAACTTAGGGACATCATTTTGCATGTAGGGGCTCATAAACATAACACTGAAGTTAGAAATGGTCTTAGACACCCCAAAATGACTTGATACTTTGGAGGTATGAGGTTCCCACAGAAACAAAAAACTTGTCTCCTTTCCAGCACTGTAATGTCCCCTATTGGAACGATACTAATTTTACCCCAATAAATTCAAATGCCACAGGCAAATGGGAGGGCTGTTGGTGCCAAATAACCTTATCAAAGTTCACATCACTATTATTCCTAGATATTGTGGTTATCATGAAATATGAGCTTTCATTATATTTTCTGAAGGCAAGGATTGATCTTACTTGTATTATCTGAAACAAACAGTTATTTTAGTGCATAGCAGTTGTAATAATCATGTATTCCTTTTTTTCTCAGGACACAAGGGTTTCTAGCCCTCTTTACAGGGGATACAGGAGAAATCCGTGCAGAAGTTAGAGAACAGATTGATGGTAAAGTAGCTGAATGGAGGGAAGAAGGCAAAGCTGAGATTGTACCAGGGGTTCTTTTTATTGATGAAGTTCATATGCTTGACATTGAATGCTTCTCATTTTTGAATCGTGCTTTGGAGAATGATATGGCACCAATATTGGTTGTTGCAACAAATCGGGGTATCACAAAAATCCGTGGGACAAATTATGAGTCCCCACATGGTATCCCCATTGATCTATTGGATCGCTTGCTAATCATTCCAACACAGCCATATAAAGAAGATGAGCTGCGAAAAATTCTTGATATAAGGTGTGAAGAGGAAGATGTTGAGATGACAGATGATGCCAAGGAACTTCTAACGAAGATAGCAGTTGAGACGTCTCTGCGTTATGGAATTCATTTAATCACAGCAGCTTCACTAGCTTGCCTTAAGCGGAAGGGAAAATATGTTGAGCTTGAAGATGTCAGCCGGGTGTACTCATTATTTATGGATGTTGAGAGGTCAAAACAATATCTCATTCAATATCAGGAGCAATTCATGTTCAATGAGGTTCCGGGTGAGGTTTATGAAGAGGAATCAATGGCTGAATAATTGTTTTCTTGCACCATTATCATTTTGAAGAAAGGGAACAATTTTGTAGTAAAGAGGAAGAGAAGCAGAAATTTTTGTAAAGCAGGCCACTGTGTTAACAAATGCATATGTATTTTTTTAATGAATGCGTAGATTTGTTGCAAATTGTTGGCTTGTTTTGTAATAATAGTTTTTGAGATCTTATAAACCTCGGCAGCATGCAAGTAAGAGAAATTCATTGAATTGAATGTTTGAATGGAAACTGTATTTATATGAATGTTTTGAGTGGAACTGCATTTTATGTACAGAGAAATTGACGGTAAAGAATTATTGAACATGAACTGCATTTTATGTGAAGCAGTGTTAATGGGAGTATTTATGTGTTTGAGTGGTTGTCTTCTTCTTCTCTATAGGTGATTGTAGGAGTTACAGATTTATACATGCTTTTTTACAGCAGTGATGCCCTCTACCATACAAGAATCTTTTGACAAATTATAGATTGTGTAATTCCTTTCATTTTCCCCATTTTCCTTCTTGTTAGTAAGTTAAAATTAGAAAATAAAATAGCAGTAGCCTACTGTTATTGTTTTTTGATGGTTTAAAAACCTATGTCAACTGCAATTGTTTCACTTGGATCCTTATCTGGACTGCCTTAAAGCTTTGAAGATAAGTGAGCTGGTTTTCTTATTTATTCCAGTTTATCATTTTAAATGAATCTTTTAAATCTTAAATTTTATAAAAAAAATAACTGTAAAAATGTTGTCTAGAATTTTTTTTTATAAAATTTGTTTCTTAGTCATAGGAAAGGCTGTTGAGCAGGGAATGTTTTTGGTTTGATTTTCTGGAAACATGTGGTTGAGGTTAAAAAAGTTTTCTGAAATGTTTTCATGTTTATTACGCCGATAGGTGTTCCCTTAATGAGCAGCACTACCTGAAATATATAGATGAATGATCTAGATTAAAAGGACTAACATAGAATCAATTTTAACCATTGATTTGTAGTAATAAATGATAAAAGACCAAAAAAATTAAAATATACAAATTAAAATAGGAAAAAGGTGTTCGCATCTCTGTAAAGTCTCCGCTGAAGGTATGTAGTTTGATCAAATCGGATTGTGATTTGTGATCTATATCAAATTGGATTGTTATTTGTGGTCTATGCTAAATGGGATTGTTTATCAAATTTTATAAATGAGAGTCGGTGTTCTTTCAGGGACATACAGATTTTGCAAAGGATGCAACGGTTGCGGTATCTGTGGTTTTTTTTTTTTTCACTAAAAGAGGGGTAAAAATTTATTCAAACAAGAAAAAGTACAAAACAAGGGCCTTACTCAGCCCTGTCAAGCTCCATTAAGTGGTCCAACTTTTGAGACAACCCCAGAGGTAATTGCCCCCAATTCACAATATTCCAATTTTGCGTGTGATTAGAGACCCATTTGGCTAAACAATCCGCTACACCATTCCATTCTCTGGAAATATGAATGAATGAAACCGAATCTAAAGAATCACACAGATTAAGAATCTGTTTAACCACCAAAGTTAAATGCCAACTAACATAAGCTAAATGTTGTCTATTCAACAAATTCACCACCACCTGGGAATCAACCTCACAAATAATCCTTCTCCAACCAAGATGACAATCACGCTCCACAGCATACAAAATGGCAAGAGCCTCCATCAGATTGTTAGAATGAAGACCTTTATAAACAAAAAAGATAAACTGCGCAGACCCAGAACTATCCTGACCAACTCCACCAATACCAGCGTGACCAGGATTAAGAGGGTTAATATCTGTGGTTTGAATGTGTTAGTTTAAGAGGGTTAATTTGTTGATGGGTTTTGATGAGAAGCAGGAGGAGTTTGTGTCCTATCCTGGCTTAATGACGTGCTATGTTGTGCATTTTGTGGAGGCTGTCATAACTGGGTTCCCTGATAGTGATTTTTGTATTGACGAAGACAAAGATTAAATGATCTAATACATGCTCTAATGAAAAGGCCATTGGTGTGAAGAGAAAATTTTTGGAAGTGGGTATCCGAGAAGAAAAAATGATGAGAAGAAATTTTGTAGTAATTGGTACTGTTTTTACATTTGTTTTGAATTTGTTATGCCCCAGTTATTTTTTGAAAATTCAAATAGCATTGGAAACGAGTTTGTTAGTCTCTATATATGAATTTTAGTGAGATATAGGATTTTTAAGTTAGTGGAGAATTCTAACATATGCCAATGTTTATCATAGGGTCAGTCCATAGTAAATTTTGAGCAATATTCACTTATCTTTGTGATTTCCTTTGTTTAGGATGCTCCATTTTCTCAAAATTCAACCAGAATTGAAGATTGTATCTGAGCCAAAAGTTCAATTTGTCGATCAATTTTTTAAGAAATCCACTATTCCCTATTATGAGGTAACGCCCCTGATGTAAATGCCCCATGTGGATTGTAATATAATCTTGATATTGGAGGCATCTTCTGTCTCATTGAAGCTTCTTCCAAGTGAGAAAACCTCGCCCATTCCTGTTCTTTGCTATAATAATTATGTGCCTTCATTTATCGCGTCTAAGCATATACTCCATGTACTTGCTAGACGCTGCTGGGCTCAAATTCCTATAAATATGTTATTCCCTTCTAGGCCCCTCGGTCCTGAAGAAATCCCTATCGTGCCCAACGTCAAAACACTGACATTCCCTATCCCTGGGAACTGAACCTTCAATAGTTGGAGCTTCTCTCGAAAACGACTCGTTATTTGCCCCAAATGGATTGTTTAGGCTATTGAAAATTGAAGGTTCATAAACAGGGCTGCCATGGGCAGCAAGTGACGGGGCACCTGTAAACACTAATGCCACTCGCCTCTGGGTCTCCACCTTCCCCAGTGTCACCATGTCGGAGCCTAAGCATGTCTCCTCTTTTGTTGCGGCCATTAACACCACTGCCACGACCACCATCCAGGGGCTCCCCACCCTCGATACCTCCACTTGTTTATTTAGGTATTGCTTGGACCAAATTATTTAACTTGTATCCTCTTTTATAGTACTAGATACTTTGATCATATTTTATCTTGTTAGCAGAGGCCCCGTGAATCAAACTTGGGTTGTCTTTACTCTATTCTGCAATTGGAATAATTGTTTTACAACGGAAATGGGTAATCATTATGAGCAGGATTTGAAGAAGCAGAGGTAGCCATGGAGGAATATATGCATTTTAAATTTTTTCCCTTGAAAATAAAATTTTCAAAAGTTCAGATAATGATTTGTAGGGTTTTTTAGGGAGTTAAAATTTTTTCTAGGTTGTTACAGAAGAATTGTGGTTATGCCGTGATATTGGAAGAGGAATTGTGGAAACAAAAGTAGCTACATTTTTGATTTTGTGATAACATGTTATTTATCTTGTAATAATGATCAAACTTTTCTTCTCTTTTATCTAGCTTTGCATAATGCTTTGAAAATTTTGTCATATAGTTGGTTGTTTTGTATATATGGACGGGAAATTTGTTTGTTTCCAATGATGCTCTGCATTTGGAAGACAATTTGGAATTTTTGTTGAGTTTTTTGCTGAGCTGCCAAGCCTCTAACTGCTCTACATTCCATCTTCCACAATTGTTGCTTTCTAGGCTTGCATGCTGCTTTTAGGGAATATGAGTCAGATTCTCCATCAAAATCCTCTTTGATTTATCCGGTGCGTCAAATGTAGGAATAGGCTCGCCTTTCACCTTTTTAAAATCTATTCAATCTTTTAATTTATTCTTTCCAATAACAAAAGGTCACCAAATAATTCTTTCCAAATTTTCTGTTCAAATATCTTGCTGTGTGTTCTTTTCTTCCTTATCCTTTATCTACCACCCAAATTCCACCTCTATGGCTTCACTGTACAATTTCTGGGTTTTACTTAAATATCTTTTTTCTGGGTTATCTTTTTTTGGGGGG
The DNA here is from genome assembly GCA_027924645.1 of Cunninghamia lanceolata. Taxonomy (NCBI): domain Eukaryota; kingdom Viridiplantae; phylum Streptophyta; class Pinopsida; order Cupressales; family Cupressaceae; genus Cunninghamia; species Cunninghamia lanceolata. Next base: position 6,197,158 of record BSBN01000645.1, on the reverse strand, counting down.
TTTTATTGGTTTTCAAGATTTATTTTTCTTCCAACACATTCTTTATCCAAAATGTCCACCCTATGCCAAAGGAAGGAACAACCCTGTGTTTTCTTAAAATATGTTTTAATCTATTTCTTCTAATTTAGGTCACATAGATTGGGTTTGAGTAACCCATGGGATTTGATTAATTTTCATGAAGACTACGGATGTAATCAATATTGCCTCTCAAACGGATTTTGATTGATTTACGGCAAGAGCATGGATGTTATTATCTCTTCCTTTGCACTGTTTATTGTGGGCATGATGTGTATGAGTTTAGGCACTGGATTTTTTTTTATGATATTATTCTTAGTGTGGAAATTGGGGGGACTATCTTTCCATTAATAGTAGTAGTTATAACTAGTAGTTTTTGGAAAAAAAAGGAAGCAAATATTGACTGTAGAATGCTTGCTGCTATAGAGCTTTAGAGAGTTGGATTATAATAGGAATTCTCTGTTGTTGCGTTTAAGTGGGTTGGATATCAGAATAAAAAAAGTTTGGTTCTGATAGAGGGAGGGGTGTAGACTGTATATGATTTCTTTGTTATTTGAATAAAAAAGACTATAGTAATATTCCTTTGGATGCACGTGTTTACTGTGTTTTCTTACTTCATATTCTGCTTTGCTTGTTTCAGATTCCAATTTGAATATTGAGTTGCAAGATTAGGGCATTCAGGACTGAGTGCCAATGAAGCAGAGGGTTGTCTGCATCAAAACCGTATGAGCATTCCACTAGACACAATGGTGGAAATGATGAAAATAATCCACCAATTGATGCTTTATTGTGAATTCTAAAATTTCATCTTCCACAAAGTGATTGATATTTTTCCCCACATGGTCTATAATTTATCGATCTTGCAATGAAAGATCAATTGGTGGGTAAGCTTCATCATTTTTGCCATTGTTTCCAGCAAAATCCTCACATATTTACAAACAAATGCATTACTCAGTTACGAGAGTTCATAATTGCCACTGCAACAGCCATTCGTCATTTCATGTGTATGCATAAATATCAAATCACGATATTACTCTGGTTTTGTTAAAAATGAGATTTCGTGTTGGGTATGGTATCGTCAGACCGAACGCCAAAAAATATTTCAATTTGTTGCAATCGTTGATTTATCTTTGAAGCTTTGTTTAATTATTCTTCAATCAATGAAGCCTATGCATTTGTTATGTTTTGTTAGTCATTTCTTGATTTGTGGGTCATCGTTAGGAGTTAGTTGTTAGTGGTTGTGTTTTGCTTGGCAACCATTGGCTACTTTTGATAGGTTTCTTGTGGTTAGCGGAAGTCGTTTTAACCTTGATTGGTCATTTGTGGTTTACTTTTGTGTAAGAAATTCAAATGAACAAAGGTATACAACTGTTACTCATTTTGGTGTGCTTGTGTTTTATGTTCATTTATGCAATTATTAGTCTTATCAAATAAAGGGGTGAACATTAGCACAGTTCCCTTTACGAATTCAGGTCGTATCCAAGAAAATTAATGCCCTAAAACCCCAACAAAGGTAGGGAGAGACCACGACATGGTTAGGACCAAAAGATTAGACAGCCTTTGACTTACAACACAAAATGATAGTACAAAATACCTACTACTCAAGATAATAATAAAAAAAACATAGATATCCTTAGATTTGCTTGAGTAATTTTTAAAGATACTTCCAACTATTTTCTCTATTTAGAAACTCCTACACATGCCTAACATGATAAAATAGAGGAAAATATCATATTACATGTTTATAACTATAATAGGTTTTTTCAAAGGCAACATAGGCCTATAACATTGTTGATTTAATATCTTCTGATCCAAACACATTTAAGAAATGCACATGGGATCAAACAATCATGAATTCACTCAACAAGATATCAATGAAATAAAATCTTAAATACAAGAATTATGAAATTTATGTTAAAAACCATATTCATTCAAATGGTTTTATCTCATTAATTATGCATTTTTTCTAAATATGGTAATCATGAATAAGTTTAGAAATTATCATACCATATAGAGTACAAACACTAATATGTTTCTACATTATCTACTAACTCAAAAGTAACAATTACACATAATTCACATATTTGGTCAATGATGACAAAATGCAACAAATTAGCTAAATGAAATGTGTTTATTCATGTGAAGACTAAATCGAGTTCTTATCTCCATCTAAAGAAAGTTAAATTAAATAGAGAAATACATGTAAGCTTAAGATCTTATTGGTTCTTAATCATTTATGACTAATTTTAAATAAAGATTATTTTAGAAAATGTAATAAATATAAGGTCAAGATCTTTTCCATATAGCACAAATATGGATTTACTGCAACATGATAAGGTTCCATGTCACAATCATGTATTTATTGCAAATTGTATGGTCAAGATTTGTTTGATGATAATCAATGTATATATTTCATCTAATGCTCCTCACTAAGGGAGGAATTCTTAGGTTAGCACCACGAATAGCTAAACATGTTCTCACTAAAGATGAAGACTCCTATCACTATTGTGAACGGTCCGTAGTTTTTCTTAATGAACACACCTGGGGATTCTACTCTATATATGCTTCCAATGATATTTCGGGCATAGTGTCCCTTTGCATTTTGATAAGTTTGTACCTTCCAATAGTTGAATGGACTCTAATGGGGAGTTCAACATAATTGAATATCACAATGACTACAACTAGAATTATTTAGCCAAATTATTTAAAAATAAATCATCATCAAATGTAAACAATCAAAATGGATGACTACTCTTTTTCACTATTACGAGTGTCACAAATATTGGTAATTAATCAATTGAATAAAATTTTATATCAACTTATTTCTTGCACCAATTTGTAAATGATTTATAATTTGTAACTTATTGTAAAGAAAATAAAAGCTTTGCATACATTATTTGGATTAATTAAATAAATGCATTCAATTACCTAGCAAACATTTAATCTAGAGAATGGAGTTGGGTCCAATAATATAATTGAAATAAATGCAATAATTAAATAAGAGAATATTTTGGAATGATTTTTTTCTATCATAATTTTTTTGCCTCAATCTATAATGAACAATTGAGAGTTTGAACTAGAACTAAAATTAATGTGATAATTAAATAAGAGGATAGGGGGCATAGGGGGCTTAGCTTTAGGATCGATGATAGATAAATGATGTTGATGTTATTTTGGAATGATAATTTTACTTTTATCACAAAATTATTCACCTTGGTTTGATAAATAGTTCAAGATTTGAATTAGTGTAAAAACATCTGCATATCAATTTCATGTATTGCACGATCAATCTTGACTACTACGAACCTGACCTTGATGTGTCAAATTGATCTACGATGCATTAGATTGATTTTAGAGAGTTCAGTAATTATTGTGAAACTTGATATGTGGTTGAACATATGTAGTGACTAAAATAATTAGGGGGTCTTATAGAACAGTTGTACAAACAAAACTTTGGTAGAAAAATTGTGTTTTATGAGTTCTAGAATTTATTTGATTGGCAAGATGATAGTTTTAAGTGTTGTTATGATAATAGATTATAAAAAACTATTTTCATGGAGATTGTGTCTTTGTGGACTTTAGTGGAATATTTCTTTGTTGGGTTATATCGTGAAGTATTTGGTTTTTACATGGATTTTAATTCTATTATTTTTCTTCTACTTTCGTGATAAGGATTGCATTTATTTTGTATTGGGGGATTAAATAAAAATCAATAAAGGATTCAATTAATCTACCACATAAATATAATATAGACAACTTATAGTTTTATTGCAAAAAAAGAGTTAATTATTGCACTAATTCCTATCATACAAGCAAATGATTTAAAAATTTGCATGAAATTTTGTAACACTTCCATGTGATTAAGAATTTAACTATGGGAAAGGCATTCATCCCTAACAAAGTTTTAGGATAATAAAAAACTATGACGTTCCCATTGAACCTATGGGTCCAATTGCTAGTAATTATTGAATGAGTGAAATGATGTTTCCTTTCCTAGTTAGTCGCCACTATGGTTTTCCTTAGAAGCTACTTGAATATCTTTGAAGATTGTGATGAAATAAGTATGGAATAGAATAGGTGCTGTACCTAATATAGGAGGATCATCATACTAACATGATGTTGTCTACATATGAACTTCATATCGCAGCGGTAACACTTGTGGAGATGATTGAATTTTTTCTCACTTTCATATCGCTCTAATATGTATTGATGATGGAAATATGTTACTTCTATAGAATCAACTTGATTTTTTGTTTCTTTATGTTGAATAATATCTCAATTCTTAGTGTACTTTATTGAAGGTAAATGACACAATTCAGTGACGAGCAAAGAGTAGTTTTAGTAATAGATGTATGATGACTTCAATCCTATATAGTAAATGACTGGCTCTGTAGTCTCTAAGGTGTGACTCTGTGTAACCTTTGCATCTATATAGATGGTTTGCTATGTAGTTGTATTTTATCATTTAATTTAAACTAGCTTGCTATTTATCAACATACGATGATTGATGATCAACCAAGCTATGCATGATGATTCTCAATTTATAATCTTATGCAAGTCAGCCTTTGATCCCATGGTCTAGTATTACATTTTTTATGTCTTCAAAAATTACGGTGCTCCTTATTGGTAATTTTTTCGAGTGGGTTGTATCAACTGTTTTATCTTCTGCAATCTCTAATTCCTATGACGAATCTTCTGTAGACTCCTATCTCATCTTGAACTTCACTAGAACTTACACAGAATTTAGTTTTCTATGATGACTGAAGATGATCTTTCCACATTGGGTTTACTATAAGGTCTGGAAATTCTAATCTATCTTCTTGATGAATTGCCATTTGATTTTGCGGTCCCAAAAATAAATCTCGAGGAATTGCTTGTCAAACCAAACCTATGCTTAAAAAAGGAATCCCAGAAGGTAACGGAGTCTGACAAATTTTATCGTTATAAGGATTATACCAAATTCGTGAAGACAACTACAAGGTAGTTTATGGCTCTCACAAGTAAGGTTAAACTGAAACAAGCATTTTTAACGAAGGGGACCAATTATGGTTCCACTTTAGATTTAATTTTTAAAAAGATAATATTTGTTGTAGATTGAACTTTAAAAAAGGTAGTATTTGTTGTAGATCTCATTCTTCAAGAAAACCTGGGAGCAATTTCTAGCGATAAAATGATTGTCAAGGCTTAGGTCAAGAATAAAAAAGATACTCATTGTCAATAAAGAGGCCATGTTGTAGATATCAAGTAAAACGAAGCATACAAATTTAAACTCAAAACAAGAAGTCAAAAATCTTAGTTATACTTTTTAGAGATATCATCCCATGGCTTCCTTAATACTTAAATGACCTTTCCTTTCGCCGTTGATTAAAATGCGGAGGCGTTACCTTCGCCTTTAATTTTAAAAAAGCTTGGATAAACATAAATAAAGTAAGTCTTCATGCTTAAATTAACAAATAAGAAATGAAAAGGAGGGTCAAACAACTTTAAGAAGCAACAATGAGTGGGAATGAGAAGTTTGAATTGGGAGCAAGCGAGAAGGAATAGGAAGCAGAAGGGGAAGGCGACGATGAGGATGGAAATGAAGATGAGGATCATGACTATGGTGGGGAGGACGATTGGACTTGCAATAGTTGGGATGGGGAGGAAGATGAATGCCCCCTTGATATTTGGTTGGAAGCTCAACGGATTGCGAGTGTTCGTAAAGAAGCTTCTCTCAGAATCCCAGGCCTATTGATTCAAATGTCGCGTTCTCTTAGTGCTAGTGTCTCCACCGTGGATTCTTGTTGTAGAATAAGTTGCAACTCTTTCACATTGGAGGAGAGATTACTTCGTTGGATGACTTGAGTATAGGCAGGGATGCGTTTGGCACTACTATAGGGGCTACCCATTTCAAATGTGTCTCTCTTGGATCTGCAGAGACCTCAAGTAATGTCGATGTAGTAGTTGATGGTGCTGGTATTGTTGAAGCTAATGTGATTGGCTCAGAAGAAGGTCAAAGGGCTAGAGTGGAAGCCGATGTGATTGGCTCAGTGGAAGGTCAAAGTGTTGGAGTGGAAGTCTCTGCTACCCCTTGATTAAATGAAATGCTTAGCATCCATGATCTGGAGGTAGGGTTCTTGAACCCTCTAGTTGAGGTTTTCCCTGATGGAGGTCAACCTGGGGTCTTGTTTGAGGCCACTGTTGCTCCTACCTAGGCCGTGGAAGAGGGGTAGAATCATCTACGGACTATTCTTGATTTTTACATTGATAGATCTATTGCTAGGTGCAAGGATTCACTTATTGGGAGATTTTGTGGAAATCATCCCAATATTGATGTGGTTAGAAGATGGGCTATCCACAGGTGGAAGCTCAAGGGACAGGTGGAGATTGCAACCTTGTTGAATGGTTTCTTGTTGATATCATTTAGGAACCTTGAAGATTGTGCTAGGATCCTATTGGAAGGCCCTTGGTTTATTGGTAAGAATAGTTTATATCTCAAAAAATGGTCATAGGGATTCAATTTTGAGAAAGAATCATCAAGCAGCTTTTGGTCTGGGTTAGGTTGCCCAGGCTGCCTCTAGAATATTGGGATGAGGAGATCTTTATGGGCATACCAACTCTCTTGGGTAGTTCATTGTGGTCGATGCGGTCACCAAATTTAGGAAATGACTATTGTTTGCTAGATTTTGTGTCTATGTGGACGTTGGTAAGGTGCTTCCTTCTCAGATTTCCTTAGTCTCTAAATTGGGAACTTGGTTGCAACAACTGGTAGTTGAGAATTCTATGGTTGTTTGCTATTGTTGCTATAAAATGGGGCATGCGAAAGTGGATTGCCCAAGCAAAAAGAGAAAATACCCCTATTAGAGGAAAAAAAACTAGTTTCGTCTCCCCTTCTCATTGGGGAGGTGGTTGAACATTTGATGGGTATGGATGATTCCAAGACCCCTTCCCCTTCTAAGACGTGTTGAAGAAGGTAAGTAGGGGAAAATACCCCGAGGTTTGTAGAGATGAGGTTGGGACTTTGAATACGTCGGGAAGAGATAAAAGGAAATTGGTGCAAGGAACTTCATGTGACCCTTTGGCCCCTTCTAGCTCATCAAAAAAGGGGAGATTTAATCGAAAGGAAAAAATGATTGAGGCAATTCAATGCTCTTTGGAGAAATTTAGAATCAAACCACCATGATTCGTTGGGCTAGTTGACTTAGTGTTTGTGTTACTTTTTTGGAGGCTTGATGTTGAAGTGCAGTCGTAGTGCTACTTGCTTCTTGATGTAGCTCTTTGCTAGCTTGTTTGGCTTCATTGTCTTTCTCTCTGTACAAGGGTGTGGGCCCTTTGAAAATCTCACTTTTTTACCATAATTAAAAACAAATAAGAAATAACTAATACTTACTATATAAGTCTTGGATTAGGGCGTTGACGAGACAAACTAGTCTTCTTGAATTTAGGCTTTCAATGAGATATGGTTGCATGGACTACAATGATTTCAACAAATACATGACAAGGAAAAACTAGTCTCAATGGAACCAATGGCAACCTATTGCTCGATACTTTGGACACTTATCAAGAAGTGCTCTGTAATATCCCGAATGGAATATTTTCTAATTTATGGCAAATATCATTAATGAATCATGCAGTTGTAATGTATCTATAGACATTGGTTGAAATATACAAAAAAATCAATTGTCCACCAATTGTTGGATGAAATATCTGTGAGCTTACATTGTGAAGAATATCCGAGTTTGATCAAAAGTTTTGATAGATTCATTACAGATTTTAGCGCTTCTGGAAAAAACTGTGTTGCTATTTTTGTCTCAAAAATAGCAACACAGTTTTTTCCAGAAGCGCTAAAATCTGTAATGAATCTATCAAAACTTTTGATCAAACTCGGATATTCTTCACAATGTAAGCTCACAGATATTTCGTCCAACAATTGGTGGACAATTGATTTTTTAGTATATTTCAACCAATGTTGATTGAAAATAACATATATAGATATAAATAGATGTATAATAATTCTTCCACTAAACAAAATGCCCATTTCACTATATTTTTGATTAAATGTACACATTTTTCCAAATGCTAATATATAATAGAATATAACAGAAATACAATCATAAAAATGGACTAATATGAAAAGATCAGAAATATAACATAATTTCTGACCTCTGATGAAGAATTAGTTACTAACCAATCAACAACCAGAAATCACCTTCAATTCTCCTTAGAAAACTTGTATGAAACCTTGGAAATGGTACGAACTTGAAGAAATTCCACCCAAGGCTACGATTACTTTTTGAGAACCTAGGGGAGAGGGACCCATAGTGGGTCGCCCTAACTTCACCCCTCCACCTGGCGTGCCACGTCATTCGAATTAAATTTTTTTGCCTTAGCCACGTAGATGATTGCGTGGACATCCTAAATATTTTGTTTTACACGGTGGAAAATTGATTTACCATGTGGACGATGCGTGTCTTTGGCGGGGTCGAATTTCTGATCATTTTTTACTGCCGACCGGTCACAACATACCTCGGTGGTGGAAAGCGACATCGTCAGTTGTGCGATGCCGTGTGGCATTCGAGCAACTTGCCACCTTTTCATCACACTTGCATTTATGAAGGAAAGTAGACGCATTTACACCCATCCAGATGCATTTACTCCACTTCCCTCTACATTTCATTGGTTATCGTGCCTTGGCTTTTCATAGCTATAGAGCGTTCAATGCTCCCATCCTTCACACTCAACAAACCATTTGACACCATTACTGACTGTCGTCTCTACGTTTGGTCATTACCTTTGGCACCGAAATTGGGTCACCTTGGCACTCCAAAGAAAGGTGCATTGGCGACAACTCCGCTAGTATCTCCTTCCGCTCGTGGCTTCCCTCATTTTTCCTTCGACCTTGGTAAGGATTTTTTATCCTGCTAAGGCAATGATTTTTCTAGCTCAAAAAAAAGAGGATTTATGTGCTTGTTTTCTTCCATCTTTTGCTTTCTGTGCTTGTAAATGGAATGTTGTTTTTCGTTTTCCATTTGCTTGTAACGATTAGGCTTTGATATTGTTGATGATGATTATTAGTCATAACAACATGCATAAAAGTTCACACAACAAACCTTTATTATCTTGAAAATTATGATCAATTTGAAATGAATTGATGAATCCAAGTCTCCGTTGATTAGGTCATGACCGTCTGATGTTACTTAGAGGTTGATGTGACATGTTATTTTCCATTTCAAGGGGGCTTACATTGTTTTGTACTGTGAATTGATATCTGTATGTTTGATTATACACCTTCTTCCTGTAAATTTACTTCACAAACAAGGTTATTTCTACTGTATTCAATAGATGATGATCATATTTATAAGTTTGATCAATTCTGCTGAACATACAAATGTTGTGAACTTATCTTTACTTCTGCACTGTGTATTTGTCTAAATAATGTGCCTTTAAGCTAATATTTGCAAGATTACTATTGTCATTCATATGTATTTGCATGATATTTATCATTCTGACATGCTTTTACTCAAATATGCTCTATATATTCAATTATTTGCGGGATATAGGCATATTTCATGTTATTTGCTTTAGATTGTCTGTTATTTGCAATTGTGAAGGTAATTGTAATGAAATCAAAGAAAATTGAAAGAATGCTTTCTAAATTTAATGAACCTTTATCTATTGATTCACATACATTCCAGATACTTTCATGAAGAGAAGAAACCAAACCATAATTTCACCAGGATGTTCCACAAATAGGTATGGTTGATGCTAACTTCAAAGGAACAAAGAATGAAAACAACACATGCAGACTGATAAGCACTCCAAGGGACGTAGCTAATCAATGCATATATCTAGAATTCATCCATTGATTACTCAAGATTTATGATTATTTGTAATCAAAATAGATTCTCTTTCATTAGGTATGCAAAAGACATGTACATTCACAATGAGCTTTGAAATTAGTCCTGAGAACTTCAGCAATCTAACTTCAATTAAGTTTCTAATGATCATACAATGTGCACTCCATCTCATTTTATAGGATAAAGAGAGGAGGTAGTTACAATGATCCTACGATCAAGATTTGTCTATCTAAATCTACGGTCAATACTACTTTTGACTTTGTCAACACATGTCAATGTGGCACAGGTTACCAGCTGGCAACCATCTGGTGGAGTTCGATCACTTGTCTTGTTATGCATGTGACCTTGTCATCATGCATCTCTACTTACTCTTCTTCTTCAGCTCCATCATCATCTTTCTCATCTTCATTGTCTTCTTCTTCATCATCATCATCAACTCCAGGATCATGCCTTATATGCACGCTGTTTATCCCCCTGATAGATTCATAGGCTTGTACTGTTTCCTCAATTTGACCCCCATCTTGAACCTTGGCCTTTACTGCAGCATGCTTGTGAGAATGAAACTGTGCCTGAAGAGCATTCCATTTGCTCTTTCTACTATTTAATGTCTCATTGTATGTTTCTACTTTAGCTTTCATTCTCATGGCCTTATTTATCACATCCTCTGTCAAATGATGAAGAGGATCCTCTACTGCCTGTTTAAAATTATTGTCGAAGGCTTGGATAACAAAATTAGTATCCTGATTTTCTACTTTTCCTTCTACTTTGTCCTCCAAAGCCTCCAGGGTATTTATTTCTTTTGCCATGAGATGATGCAGTTTAATACTTATGCCTCTGAGCTTGCTACTGCACCTTATCAGGACATCACATTCAAATCTGCTATCTTCATACCAAATGCTTAGCAACTGTATAGTGTTATTATCCAGTACTTTATTAGCTATAAGTATTTTCATGTCTATCCTCATTATTTCATTCAAGGCATCCATATGTTTTCCAACTTGAAAGATCTTCGCCCAACCTCATTTTGTAGCTTGTCTACTTTGCTCCTCAGAGCACCAAGCGAATTCCAATTTGAGAGGGAGGTTTTAACTACTTTCTCTGCTTCAAACACAAAAGAGACAAACCGATTATCCACTAGCTGAGCCTTATGTTTCATGAGGTCCAACCCTGTTATCTCATCTTGAGATATGATTGTCAATGGGGTGGCTGTACTGAGTGGTGTATGCTTAGGGTTGATTAACCCTTTTATAAATGAATGTAATTGAGCAATATGCTCCTTATGCTGTTTGTTCTTATCCTTTTCCCTTTTTATCATTTTCAGGAAGGAATCAATACTATCCTTGGCCTCTTGGCCTTCTTGTTCTTCCGTAGCAAAACCCAAATCAATGTTAGTTGTTTGGAATTCCTCAATATTTATTTCCCCTTTTGCCTTATCTGCTATTGGTAGGGCAACTTGAGCAGTTCTCGTACATGTAGTAGGATCTCTTCTAATTGCAGATGTTGGTCTAGCCTTCCTTTTAGGCTTCGTCATACTTGCTGAAAACAATGCAGAGACATCAAATTCCCTGACCTCACTTATCTGTTGTGGGTTTATTTCCTACTGCAACCAAAAAGGCACATCAACACTAGGTTTTTGCTGATCAGTTTGCTCAATGTGAGCATCATGGGACTCTGTATTATGCTCTTCGCTTTGTTCTTCCTCATGCACTTTATCATGAGAGACTTCTTGCTGAGGGGTCTCCTGCTGATGAATCTCCTTAATAGGTACCTCCTGTTGATCATAAGCCTCTTGGGATGTAAGGGGTCCTTGAGGTGTAGGACATGGTTGTGGAGTAGGAACCTTAGGTGGTACAACAACATTCTGGTCAGGTGCATTTTGTTGAGGTTGATCTTTAGGAAGATCCTAAACATTATGGCCATGCACATTCTGTTGAGGTGGATCTTCAGGAGGATGCTAGATGTTCTGGTCTGCTTTGTCTACATGCTCCTCTTGACCATCCTTATTCGCATTCTCTACTTCCTTTTGCTGACCATTATTCGGTTGAAGGCTCTATCTTGCATCCCCTGATGTATTTCCTTCTGCAGGGTTCTGAGTTTTCTCTATTTCTTTCTTACTTGTTTTCTCTTGTGGCACTGGATTCTCATCCTGATCTTCATTCTTGGCAGGCATCTCCTTATCGCCCTCCGTATGTACATGAATTTCTACCTTTTCTTGCTCCGGGGTTGGATCATTGCCTTTATCCTGATCATGGTCACCTTGATATGAAAGATCAATTACTGCAGGGTGCATGACCTCATCAACCAAGTTGGTCAATGCAATTTGTTGGGCTATCACTTTTGGGATTTCTTCTTCAATTTCTTGTATTTCTTCATCCTTCCGAAGAGTCTTTTTTTGCATTGAGGGAGTGCCATGAGGAGTCATTCTTGTATTTGCTACCAAAGTTTCCATCCTTTGAGCGGACACCTCATTAACTACCTCATCATCTGACAAATAAACTGTATCTTCAAGTGGAAGAGGTGGTTCCCTTCCTTCAATTTGCATTTCTTCCCTTTGTTCCTCTGCCTTTTCAATTTTAAATTGAATAATATCTGGAATGGGGACTTCATGTTGCATGTTATTCATAATACCCAGACCACTTGCACCTCTCAATAGTAGAGGATCTATGCCCACCGTTCCTCTCATAGTAGTCTTCTGCTTCTTCTGAGGTGGTTGAAATGATGTTGCAACTTTCTTCTTTTTCCTTGTAATCAATAGATCACTATCCAAGGGTTCTTCCTCTTCTTCAATGGCAACATGAGCAGGCTTGGTGACAACTTTCTTTTGTTTAGGAGGTGCATCAGATGAAGTTTCTGTAGCTGATGTGGATGCATCATCTCATTTTGGTTGTGGCTGCCTGATGATCACCACCCCATATGCTTGGGAGTCCTTCTTACTTTTCATCTTTTTCTTATCTTTAGGTGGCTGTCTTTCTCCATTGGATTGCCTCTTTGCTGTGAGGAAATCATCATATTCCTCCTCAGATAGTTCCTGTCTTTTCCTCTTATTATCTACAGTGAGGGCTACACCCATATCCCTCAGTTTCTTAACTTTAGCATCTACCCATTCCTGGGTCCATTTCATGACCTTCGACATTATTTGGTCTAATGAGACCACTTCTGGTTGGCTCAAGTCAGGTGCTGATATGGTATCATTGTATACTTTATTCTTCTCATATTCTTGAGACATTATCTTTCCATCATCTTTATGTAACTGAATTGGGACTAATTTGCAATCAAAAGTACATATTTGTTTCAGGGTGAGCCTTTGGTAATCTCTTCTCCTCACCTTTGCCTCATCGTCACAATCAACCCAATAGTCCTCGAGGTGCTTTTGATGAATGGTCTTTTCCAACAATGTTTGCATTCTGCTATATGGACCATAAGGCCTAGCTAACTCAAAGGGCTACAGGTGCATCGGTTTTAGTCCTCCAATTGCATCCTTTATACTTTCTCTACTTGGACACATGTACCATCCCATCATGGCTGGAAACAAGACCTGTGGAATCTTTCCCCGTTCAATGTGGGCCTGCACGGAAGGCAATATTTGTCTAACAAACTCCATCAGGATGACCTTATGATTTGGGTACCTGGGCAACATAAGAGGTTACCCTTCAAAGCCTTCTATCCTCATGTATGAGTGTGGGGAATTGGATAAACCATGCCCCATGCTTATATATAACTGCTTGTGCCTCCACACTTATCCTCTTTATCCTGTCCTCTTCCATGGTTCTAACCAAATGCATGGAAAAGGAGTCATTTACTAACTTATAATTATCAAGAGCTTCCCTCCTCAGCTGTGGGTAGTATTCCCATATATTCATATCTCCTGGGTTGCTTCCCAGTCTTCCTACTGTTTGTAATCCATTGAAAGTTCCTCTGAAAGCACAAGTGTACACAACATAAGAGGTCATATGGAACATGTTGATGTTCCCTCCCAGCCTTGTCATCCCTTCATCTAGGCTATCGCTTATAATTTTGGCTCACAGGGGTATGTCATCAGAATATTCTATCATGTGCATTATACCATACATCCAGTTTTCAAATAATCCAGCGTTCGGCCTCCCTGTGATTCTGCAGGGCAAAACCATCATGTATTGGTAGTCTGACAAAAAATCAAATTTGAAAAGGCACATAGGTAATTTGGCTGCAGCCTTATACGTGCTCTTCTTAGATCTCCACTGGTACATAACTCTTCTAGCTATCTTTTCATTGCTCTTATATTCTTTCTCTAATTTGCTCAAACTCAGACAAACCACATCCGGTCCCTTAGGCAAATTGAATGCCGTGGTGATGCCTGCAATGGAGAAATCTGCATATACCCTACCATGTTTTCCTCCTTCCTAGTTTCTAGATTATAATTCCTGGTACATTCTATCACCAACTCTGTTGCCTCCATGGCATATAGGAATCCTACGGCATTCCACATTCCCGAATTGACTATGCTCACGAGGAGAGGGTTATCATCTCCCCTATCCAGTCTTCTCGTCCATGCATCAAGATTTGTATACCCTTGATGTGTATCATTGATTATTCCATATCTAAACACTACCCCTTCTGGTTGTAAGAACATGGGCTTTAAGAATTCAGTCTCTAATATGTTCTTTTGAATGACCATGGTGTCCTGTAATAAAAACATACGTGTCTTACCCTAACGTGTCGCATGTAGTAGTGGTTTCATGATTTCATGCTTCCTATGGTGATAATTCTATTGTTCTATTCCATCTTACACAATCATCATGCTAATTAACTCTGTAAAAACTATATTTACCTCATGATTTACCATAAACGACAAAACTAGGGTTCTCAGTTACATACTTGATAATCGCTTTTCCTTCTTACTGTAGAAGTGATATCTTTATGAGTGTGATTGCGCTGCAATTATCGTTCTCCGTTTCGTTTGAATGTAGGTCCTGTTTCATTCAGAACTTTCATTAAGGGTTTAATCACTCAGAGCTCTATAAATTCTATTCAAATGCATGCTAAATTCAAAATGACCCCCTAAATTTACCTTTTAACTATTTAACATGTCGAATTAGGGTGCGTTAAATGCTACGCCCTTAATATTAGTGTACATAGGGTTATGAATAGTTAGCTTGTGGCTATCTTAACTCCTAATTAAGTCATGTTATCATTATTATATTATTATTTAGTTAGATAGGTCAGACTAGGTGTTATATAGGGGTGTGTCTATTCATCCTAAACATAATTAGGTATATATAGGAGGATATGAGTCTTATTTCATCATATATTGTGAAGTGTGTTCTCATTGGAGATATTTGGAGGTTGCCCCCTTGAAGTGGCCTATTATTCTCAGTTATTATCAAGTATTTGCAGAATGTTTCATATTATCTTCTTCCATTGTGCAAGTTATTTCATTACAAGTGGTATCAGAGCATAATCTTGGCACTATAGAGACAAGATTTTTTCTCAACATTGGAGGCGATTTTGGGAAGAGCATAACTTTCAGATTTTACCAAATTTTTTTAAAAAAATTAAAGGGTTTTTGAAGACCATATTAAAGAAGATACAATCCAGATTTCAGAGGAATTGGAGTATATTTGAGCGAATTATTACAGAATTATGATTTTTACACAATTTATTTGAGATCTACATATCTCTCACATCCTGCCGAATTGGAGCATAATTTGTATTGGGTTTTTGACTACATAATAGAGGAGCCTACAGTCCAAATCTTGGAGAAATGTAAGCAAAAATAAGTGAGTTATTGCAAAATTAGGGTTTCCAACAAATTCACTCTCAAGGTAGTAAATTTGCTAATTTTTTAGAGTTTTTTCTGGGTATGTGGTATCTTGGCCTTAGTAAGTTACAATAAAAATATCAAAGAATTTACATTTCATTTGTGTGATTTATTTTAAAAATATTGGTTTCCATCATGACGGGGTCTGCAACAAGAGGCAAAAAGAATGCTGCCATACCGAGGAAATCCTCTGATAAGGATGGGAAAATAATAGAGGATAGTAATCCCAATGAGGAAATAAGTAAGGTCAAGGAAGAGGTTTCCTCAATTAAGAGGGATATGTGTGACCTAAGAGGAGATATATCAGATATACGAAGCATGTTAAGCACCTATATGAATGAACCAAGAAAGGAGTTCTCAAGCAACCAAGGTGAAACCTGTAGGAGTCCAGGACAACACTAAGAGGGGGGGGTGAATCAGTGTTGTGTAAATTTTCAAATCTTATTGCAAACTTTAAATTTCAAGATACAAAGAGAAAGATATCATTGATAAACATATGCTCATAACTGAGAATGAAGAAAGAGATCAAAACCTCATGAGCAAAGTATTATCATACACCCATACAAATGAAAACAATATGAGACATAACACAAGTTTGCACGAGTGGAAAACCCTCCTAGGGTAGAAAAACCAATCCAAAACTGCCTCACTGGCTTTATCAAAAATCTCACTGATTACAATGTTTAGAAGCACCAACTTCAAGGAGCACCAACCTCTAATTCATTTAGAAGCACCAACTTCAAGGAGCACCAACCCCTAATCCATTTAGAAGCACCAACTTCAAGGAGCACCAACCCCTAATACAGAACAAACTGAAAAGTGTGCAAGAAGTGATTGCCACTCAATTTGATTTGCACCATTATATAACTTGTCTTCTCTTTTGTATATCTCTGTACACTCAATCTGATCTGCATATTAATCTCATGATCTTTGATTATTTCTGCATAAGAATTCACTTGATGCATTCAATTGCATATTGTCTTTCTGATGATCTTGTCAATCTCTGTGTCTGTATTTGATCCCGTCAGTGTCATTCAAATTGTCTTGAAATTTTCATTTGAATTCACATCCATTTCAACTGTATTATTTTATCATTGATCTGCACACTCACTCACACACGCATCAATGTACCTGAAAAACCATTATATACAATTTGAATGTCTTTTCACTTTTCATATCCTGTATGTTTCATCTCTATCCAATTATGAAGTTGCATCAAAATAACCCTTCATATTCTATGATCTGAAGAAAATGATTTATGATTGAGACCTTTCAATTTCCTTTTCTCAAAGAAAATTAAAACAATCACAAAAATTCATCTTCATAAAAAATTGAAGATCCTTTCATCTTCTCAAACAAAATCTCTTTCATATTTTTTTATTTAAAAATTTATCTTCTTCAAACCCTTCATCTTCTCTGTATATTCACCTGTATTAAAAAAAATTAATGACCTTGCATATATATTTTCAACTTCATCAATCTTTTCATTTTCTCCAAAATAAAATACCATAAATGATATCCTTTACACAAAATCTTCAGTCAATTCATCTTCTTCATAAAAATCTTCAATCTGCAAAATAAAATATCTTCAAGAAAAAACTTCCATGCTTCTCTTCATTTTCTTCTTCCAAAAAACCATCTGTAAAATAAAAATATTCTCCACAAAAAAAACTTATAACCTTCTCATCAAAATAAGAAATATCTCTCAAAATAACTTCCCTTCTTTTTAAAAAAAAAAACTAGTCCTTAATATTCTTCTTGCCATGAAGGAGAGTTTAAAAAATAGAAAGAAGAAAAAAATCTTCATAAAAACTCCCACAAAAATCTCCTTAAAAATAGCTTTGAAAATCTCCTTAAGATCTCCTTAAAAGTAGCTTTGCAACTTCACATTTTTATTTATGTCATAAAATATGGCATTTAAAGGGATCAACAAAATAGGATAAAAATCAAACTTTATATATTTAAATATTCAATGCTTTTGCTCCCCACTTTTTAAGCATATAAAGTCCACTTTATTTAAATAAAGCAATTTGAGCTCTCCTTCCAATTTGCTCCCATTAAATATTGATCTTCAAATATATTTGGATGCTTTTTAATAAATGGAGCTCCCATTAAATAAGGTTCTTCATAAAACAAAGTCCTTTGAATATTTAAACAAGTTAGCATTTCTTGACTTAGCCATGAAGCAACATATCAACCTGAAGTATATGAACAACTCCTATCAATACCAACACCTTTTTGACATCAATGACAATCTACTTTCATCAAAACCTTCAAGTCGGCTAATAATGACACAAATTTTAATACTCCTATGGGATCTAGGATTTTTTTTCCAAAGGTGGATATGCGCAAGTTTGATGGTAAGGATCCTCTAACATGGATAAACCAAATGGAGAATTTTTTTGAAGTACATCAAATCCCATATGGACAAAAGGTCACGATGGCTTCCCTATATCTAGAACCAGATCAATTCATTTGGTATCATTGGCTTTGTACTCATCGAAGGAAAAAGGGTCTCACCGTCTCATGGTCAATTTTTACAGAAGAACTCCAAGCACAATATAGCAATAGTGTGACAGACAACTTCTTTAGCCAGCTTGCTAAACTTCAACAAATAGGATCAGTTAAGGATTATATTCAAAAATTCCAAAATCTATCCTTAAGAGTGGATACAATTTCAGAGGAGAACTTGAATGATTTATTCTTGGGTGGTCTCAAGGATCACATTCAACATGAGGTACGCATGTTTAGTCCTAGCTCAGTAAATGAGTCTTTTATCTTAGCACGCAGGGTAGAGGAGAAGTATTGGATTCCTAGAAAGCAAGGGGCTAATGTGACAAGAGAGAAAGGATATTCAACACCTTCTCTTCCTCAACCTACTAGGTTGACTCCACAGCAAATTGAGGAGAAAAGAGCAAAAGGGTTGTTTTTCAATTGTGATAGCAAATACAGTCGAGGACATAAATGTAGTGAAAAGAAATTGTTCTATATTGAAGGTCCAAGTAAGGAAGAAGAGGAGGAACCCATATTAGAGGAGGATAGGGAGTCAAGTGAGGAATCACATGATTCTCAACCAATCATTTCTTGTCATGCACTCTCAGGTTTTAGTACACCACAAACTCTCAAGGTAGTGGGTTTCTTAAAGAAGCAGAAAGTAATAGTATTGATCGACTCAGGTAGTACTCATAATTTCGTCAACAAAAAGTTGGCAACTCGTCTAAATTGTTTTATATATCCAGCCCCAGAGTTTTAGGTTTTGATTGTAGATGGGGGTACAGTTAGTTGTTCGGGAAAGTGTCATAGCATTAAATTATCCATGGGAGATTATCAACTTGATACCCCAATGTATGCGATATCCATGGGTGTAGCAGATATTGTTTTGGGAGTACAGTGGCTTACTACATTGGGAACAATTGAGATGAACTTCCAAGAACTATTCATGAGATTTCAATCAGAAGGAAAGGTAGTGGAGCTAAGGGGGTTGAAGGCAAAATCCCCACAGATGGTAAGCTCTCATCAAATGCAAAAGTTTCTTAAGAAAGGAGCGGATGGATTTGTGGCCCAACTATGTTCATTAGAAATCTCTCAATCTAATGCGCCTACTCATCCAAATTTACAAGCAATAATTGATCGTCACTCAGTGGTTCTTGGAGATATGCCTAAAGGACTTCCTCCTAAGAGGGATCATGACCATGCCATACAACTAGTTCCAGGGAGCCAACCACCAAACATCAGGCCTTATAGGTACCCACACATACAAAAAAATGAGATAGAAAAAAATTGTTGAGGAGATGCTAGAGGCAGGAATTATCAGGCATAGCCAAAGTGCTTACTCCTCACCTGTGGTGATGGTGCGTAAGAAGGATGAAACTTGGTGCATGT
The DNA here is from genome assembly GCA_027924645.1 of Cunninghamia lanceolata. NCBI lineage: Eukaryota > Viridiplantae > Streptophyta > Pinopsida > Cupressales > Cupressaceae > Cunninghamia > Cunninghamia lanceolata. The sequence goes on along the minus strand of BSBN01000645.1, from coordinate 6,177,628 downwards.
GTCCAGACTATAGAGTGCTCAACATGTACACCATTAAAGATAAGTTTCCTATTCCAGTCATTGATGATTTGCTAGATGAATTGAATGGAGCTATGCATTTTACCAAGTTAGATCTTAGATCTGGTTATCACCAAATTCGGATTAAGGAGGAAGATATTTGTAAGACAACGTTTCAAACGCATGAGGGTCATTATGAATTTTTGGTGATGCCATTCGGCCTTACCAATGCACCATCTACATTCCAAAGTTTGATGAATTCTATTTTTAAGAAGTTCTTGAGAAAGTTTGTGTTAGCATTCTTTGATGATATATTGATTTATAGCAAGACTTGGGAAGAACATTTGCAGCATGTAGATCAAGCATTACAATTACTCGAAGATCATCAACTCTATGCTAAGCCATCCAAGTGTGCTTTTGGTCTTAAGGAGGTGGAGTATTTGGGACACATAGTTTCACATGGAGTAAAGGTCAACCCTAACAAAATTAAGGCTACCATGGAATGGCCTATTCCAAAAACCATTAAGAAACTGAGGGGTTTCTTGGGATTGACAGGGTACTATAGAAGATTTGTGAATAATTATGGTCGTATAGCAGCACCCCTCACCACTCTATTGAAGAAGGATTCTTTTCATTGGAATGAGTCTGCTAATGTAGCATTTGAGCAATTGAAGGAGGCTATGTGTACAACTCCAGTGCTTGCCACTCCGGACTTCACCAAGGAATTCATTGTGGAATGTGATGCTTCTAGAAATGGGATAGGAGCAGTTCTCATGCAAGAAGGTCGACCAATTGCTTTTGAGAGTCATCAATTAAAGGGTAAGAATCAGCTCAAACCTATTTATGAGAAGGAAATGCTAGCAATCCTTCACGCAGTTAAACAATGGAGGCCTTATTTAATGGGTCGACACTTTAAGGTTAAGACAGATCATGATAGCCTAAAATATTTTTTGGAACAAAGACTACCATCTAAAGAGCAACAAAAATGGGTCACTAAGATGTTGGGATATGACTTTGAGATTGTATATAAGAAAGGGAAGGAAAATATTGTGGCCGATGCACTTTCTAGGAAGGATGAGAAAGATGAAGCCTTATTATGTGCCCTTTCAATATTACAAGCAAATTGGGTGGAAGAAGCCAAAGCAGAGTGGCAAAATGATGTTGCAACAAGTAATCTCATCCAACAAATAAAAGGTGATCCTAGTAGTTCAAATAAGTTTTGTTTGAAGGGGGATATTCTTTGGTATAAAGAGCGCTTGTATCTTTGCAAGAATTCCACTCTTAAACACAAGATTCTCACAGAGCTACATGAGTCCCCAATTGGTGGTCATTCAGGATTTTTGAAGACATATAATCGGGTCAAGCAAGATTTTTTTTGGGAAGGGCTAAAAGGTGATGTTCAAAAGTTGGTGGCTGAATGTTTGGTTTGTCAAAGAAATAAGGGGGAGACAATTAAGACACCAGGTCTCTTGCAACCCTTATCTATTCCAAGCCAGCGTTGGGAAGAGGTATCCATGGACTTCATCACAAGGCTTCCCAAATCTAAAAGTCATAATGTCATCATGGTAGTAGTTGATCGCCTCACTAAATATGCACATTTCATTGCATTATCACACCCTTTTATAGGAAGTGCAGTGGCAAAAGTTTTTTTGGAGAATATCCAAAAGCTACATGGTACACCTAAGGTTATTGTAAGTGATCGTGATCCTATCTTTACTAGTCACTTTTGGAAAGATTTATTCTCATGTTTGGGTACTCAATTGGCTCATAGTTCTTCATACCATCCTCAATTAGATGGGCAAAGTGAGGTTGTTAATAAATGTTTGGAAGGATATCTACGTTGTTTCACTTCATAGAAACAATCTTAATGGGTAGATTGGCTACCACTTGCAGAATGGTGGTATAACACTTCTTTTCATAGCTCATAAAAAATGTCTCCATTTTTGGCACTTTATGGATATCATCCTCCTTCCATCACATCATCATTAGAGGTGTCACCGAGAGTTCAGGTAGCAGAGGACCACTTGCTTCATCAACAACAGGTACTTTCAGGACTCAAGGAGAATTTAGCTATGGCACAAAATTGAATGAAACAACAGGCAGACCAACATCGTAGTGAAAGAAATTTTGAAGTTGGGGATTGGGTGTTCTTGAGATTGCAGCCTTATAAACAAATCTCACTGAAGCAACAAAAAAAGAATAATAAATTGTCTCCAAGATATTATGGGCCATACCAAATCATGCAAAAGATTGGTAGTGTTGCCTACAAGCTAGAGTTGCCACCAACAACAAAGATACATCCAGTTTTTCATGTTTCTTGTTTGAAGAAGGTAATTGGGCAAAATATTCCTACTCAAACAATACTACCAGAACTCGATGAAGAAGGAAGAATAATTTTGGAACCAGAGTGCATTCTTCAAACATGCACGAAGAAGCTGAGGAATAGAACCCTCACTGAGTATCTCATCCAATGGAAGAATTTACTAGTGGAAGAGGCCACATGGGAGGATGAGGAGTTCATTCAAAAGAATCCACACTTGGTTAGCATTGAGGACAATGCTTCTTTGAAGAGGGGGGGCATGCTATGCCCTTAATATTAGTGTACATAGGGTTATGAATAGTTAGCTTGTGGCTATCTTAACTCCTAATTAAGTCATGTTATCATCATTATATTATTATTTAGTTAGATAGGTCGGACTAGGTGTTATATAGGGGTGTGTCTATTCATCCTAAGCATAATTAGGTATATATAGGAGGATATGAGTCTTATTTCATCATATATTATGAAGTGTGTTCTTATTGGAGATGTTTGGAGGTTGCCCCCTTGAAGTGGCCTGTTATTCTCAGTTATTATCAAGTATTTGCAGAATATTTCATATTATCTTCTTCCATTGTGCAAGTTATTTCATTACATTAAATGCCATTTTACTTTTGTCCATTGATTGATATATGACATTAGTAGATGTTGACAAGTGGTGCGTAAGTATTTGAAATTCAGAAGGCCTTATCTGACTTAATGTGGAGGGTGACATTTAGAAACATTAGGATATTTGAAAATATGACTAATATTTGGAACATGACGGTGACATCATCACGAAGATGGTTAACTGTTGACCAATGAACAAGGTCAGGTCATATACCTTCGTCAACAATCGGGACAACATATTGTATCATCATGATCTGGATGATGTACCACATGGCACCATTTGATTGGTTACTAAGAATCGTTGCCTTTCGGGTCATAAGGGTCAATATGAGGGATATTAATAAATATCCAGATCTTTAAAACTTGCGAAATATACCCTTGTTTGGGAAAGTGAAGATGATGTCATCACATATATGAATCTTTGGAACTGTTAGGAGGAATGACATCATCATCATATTGGTTAAGATCAAGGATGTTTTGAAATACGACCTTCTTAGGTTTAGATCATGAGAGTGACGTCAATAGGAAATTGTGATCGCTTTGTATTAGTTAAAGGTGACATCATCGTTTGATTGAGAAATATGGACATTTAGAAATGTGACCTTTTGGGTATCAGGTATAATAATGATGTCATCACCATATTAAGTTCTTTTATAGCTCAAACCAAGATGACGTCAGGGTCATATTTTGCGAAGGGTGATATTTGGGAACATCCAGATATTTGGAAATGTGACCCTACAAAAATACATCTAAGGCCCGATGGGTAAATATTTTCTTGCACTTTACTTTGATGTCTTGCATATCAATGAATATGTGGGTATTGGGTGATCTTCATCTATCTCAGGGTCATCTAATGAATATGAATGACATTTAACAAATATGACCCTGCAAAAATATCAGGTTTGACCAATCTTGGACTTAGCATAACTTTTGATCTTTAAATAATATCAGTGTGATCCAAAAGGCAAATTTGCTTAAAATTTTGTACTCTTCAAGATTATGAGGCTTATGAAGGCAAATTTTAACTTTGACATTTGACCTTCATATATAGAATGCACATGCATGTGCAAAGGTGTGATACTCAACTGACTTTTGCCAAACTACCCAAAGCAAGGAAACAAAAGCAAGTAGAAGCAAAAAAGTTGGGTCCCTGTTTTGCTAAGGCAAAATGGGGCATGTTGTGTAACCACACAACAACTTGCCACCAAAGAAATCAATCAAATTCAGATGATTCAAGTGATGAAGACACATTAAAATATAGCATTTTGACTTTCTCTAAGTATAAGTATCATGACCTTGTGATTGACATCATGTTCATTAGGGAAACAAAGCTGATAAGGGTTCAAGTGTGTGTATATGATTAATAATCCTCGTCTTGAAAGTAAGTTGAAAGCAATAGTAACTAGTGTTAAGCTACATATTTTGGGTTCATCCCTCACAGCCAATCGGGATAGAGCTTTGCTGCCAGCATGCATCTATAGCCCCGACAAGGTTATCTTTACAATCCCCCTAAGTAGAGCCCCACTACCAACAAGTGTCTATAGCCTCGACAGGGTTACTTAGATGGCCTAACTTTTATCATTTTGGATTTTCAATTTTCATCTCTTTTTTATATGATATCATGTAAGCTCAATATGCAAGGTGTGATCACTTGCTGCTTTAGGTTGGGGATTGCAATGGTAGCAAGGGTGACCCTTTGGATTTTTCACTTAACACCTATACTGATGTATTCAACAAACCCAAGGTTGTTAGGTGAGTCATCATGAAAATCTCCTTAATCAAGAAAGGCATTACTGATGAAAAGGACACCACAAACTTGATCAGGGGTACTTCTCAGGGTGAGTCACAACCTATATAAAAATTTGTTCTCATCACTTGAATCCTAACAATTTTGTTGGTTTCTTAGGGTGATAAGGTGCATCATATTGACTAAGCAAAACAAAACTCAACAACAACAAGCAAACAAACAAACACACAAAGAAAAACTATACAAATAGCTATACAAGATATATACATTATAATACAACTGACTTACATGACCCTGTTTAGGCTTGAAAGTAATGTTTGAGGAATTATCCAATGACTGGTAATGGGACATCCTCACTGGTTAGTGTTTTAAGTCTGTAGGTACTATCTCCTAAGATCTTGAAAATTTGAAAAGGACCTATCCATGTGCTTTGTCCCATGTGAGGACCAAATCTGAAATCCTAAAAGCCTTGATTCTGGCTCTCTTATCAAACCAGCGTTTGACAATAGCCCGATGTTTAGAAAACTGATCAATTGCTCTATGTCTCTTTTCCTCTAGATGCATGAGCTGAAGTAATCTAACTTCTTGCTTGTTATCTATTCCTAGATATACTTATGCAAATTACAATGTGGGGATCTTCAAGTTGATAGGGAGGATAACATCCACACCATACACTAATTGATAAGGAGAATTTCCTAATGCAACCTTCATTCTAGTTTTGTCTACCCACAAGGCATACTTCAGTAGGGTATTCCACTCCCTAGGGTTCTTCTCTATCAGTTTCTTTATGATATTTAGTAAGTTCTTATTTGTTGATTCTGCTAAACCATTTCCTTGGGGATAATAATTTGAAGAAAATTTAAAGACAATTCCATGATCGAAAGCCCAACTAGATAGTTTTAATGATGCAAAGGTAGGTCCATTATAACATACCAAAGCATATGGAACTCCATACCTGGTCACTATGTTGCTTTCTAAGAACTTGATCACATCCTCTATGTTGCATATCTTACTGCTGACAGCTTCAGTCCATCTAGTACAATAATTAGTGATTGTTAAGACGTATCTATGGCCTGATGATGATGGAGGATTGATGGGTCCTATGAAATCCATGCCCCACTAAGCAAATGGGTGCATCTCCATCACTGGCTGCAAGGGTTGAGCAACATATCTTTCTCGGTTAGCAACAACCTGATAGGTATGACAGTATGTAATATGTTCAACAGTATCCTTAAAAATAGTAGGCCAGTAGTATCTTGCTCTCAGGATAGCATGAGCCATAGCTAGGTGGGATCCATGTGCAGTCCCAAACTTATCATGTAACTCAACTAAAACCTTGTCGGCTTCCTGTCTATCCAGACATCTAATATATATTCCTTCATAGTTTCTTTTGAAAAGGACTCCTCCCTTGATCATATACTTTTGTGATCTTATTTTTAAAGCTCTTCTCTGTGAAGCTTGCAATTTTGATGGGCATCTTCCAGTAATCAAGACATGCCTGATATATGAATACCACTCTTTATCTTCTTTAGTATCTACCACATACTGATGGCTCATTATATTAGGATCAATCTTCGAAATCATCTAACTCAAAGCTTGTCCCCTCACCAGTTTCATGGGTGTTATATCCATATCATATTCCTGGAGCACTGTTATCCATTTAGCTCTTTTCTCACCCAGATCACTTTGCATCAGGAGCATCTTGACTGCTACATCTGGTACTACAACAATGATCTTACTTCTCAAGATGTAATGTCTAAATTTCTTAATTGCTCAGACTAAAGTGAGTGCTTGTCTCTCTACATCGATGTATCTAAGATCTGCATCCTTGAATGGGCAACTCATGAAAGCTATAGGCTTTTCTTCTTTATCTTTGTTTCTTTGTGTCAACACTGCTGCACTTGTATGCTCTGAAGAAAATGAATAAATATAGAAATCTCTTGTATAGTCTGGACTGATCAGAACAGGAGCATCTAATATGTCTTTCTTGATGTCCTCAAATGTTGCTTTTGCTTCAGGAGTCCATTCAATTTTAGCATCTTTCTTGAGCATTGCATTAAGTGTTTTGACAATCTCTACAAACCCAGTGATGAACTTCCTAACAAAATGTATCTTACCAAAGTAATATTTAAGCTCTTTCTTACTTCTAGGTAGTTGCAACTTCATGATAGATTCTACCTGAGCAATGTCAATGATGATCCCATTTTTTGTTACCAAATGACCTAGTAACTTCCCTGTGGTCACTCCAAAGATGTACTTCTTGGGGTTCAGGGAGATGTCATATTATTCACACTTCTTGAGCACCTTCCTTAGGTCCTCTATGTGATCACCTCTTGTCTTTGAAAAGATGGTTAAGTCACCCATATAAATGACTATGCATTTGCCAATTAAGCCTCTGAAAGCTATATCCATTACACGCTGAAAGGTGGCTCCAACATTGACCAATCCAAATGGCATGCGCCTGTAAGCAAATATTTCCCACTTGGTGGTGAATGCAGTCTTCAATCAATCTATTTTATCTACCATCACCTGGTTATAGCTCGAGAAACCATCCAAAAATGATATCATTTGGGCTCCATTCACTAGTTGTAAGACCTCATCCAATGAAGGTAGAGGATAATTATCTTTTTTAGAAGCTCTGTTCAGGTTTCTGAAGTCTACACATAACCGAATATCACCATTTTTCTTTCTTACAGGGACCAAATTAGCTACCCATGTTGAATGCCTCATAGGAAATATGATCCTAGCATTGAGCAACTTCTTAACTTCTTCAAAGATGATGGGCTCTAACAAGTCATTAACAGGTCTCTGCTTTTGTCTAAAAGGTTTGGCATCTGGCTTCAATGGTATAGTATGGGTGATAATTGAGGTATCATAAGTTTTCAGCTCATCATAGGTCCAAGCGATAACATGGATGTAATCCTTAAGTGCTTGAGTTATCCCTGGCATTTCTTCTTCTATACAAACTTTACTAATTAGGACATTCTTTACTTCTTCATTTTGTCCTATATTGATTGGTGAATATTCTCCTCCATCAGTCTTTGGGAGATCCTTCTGTTTCATCATATTGTGCAAATCAAAAGCCTTTTCTAATTCTATCATACCCTTGGGAATCCTATTATTTGGTAATTCCATGACTTCTTCCCATATATGATCTTCTACATTCCTTTCATCTATGATCTGAGCATCAAATATAACTCTGTTTGATATAAAGTCCAAAATGTGCTGGTCATCATCAAATACTTGGAGATTGGTGACATTATCTGGTATAGAAGGCACTGACACCAATTCAACTAAAAATCTCTTCAAACTAGAAATGGACAATGGTTCCAATGTGCTTGCAGCCTACACCAAAGCACCTGCTCTGTAATTCTGTTCTCTAGGCACATGGGTGATGTTGAATGCATCAAATTCTTCTATTAAGTCCCACACCCTATGTCTGCAGTTAGACAACTTCTTGTAATTGCAAGATTATATACCTCTTACTTGTTTTACCACCAATTCTGAGTCTCCATAGACATGCATAATTTTCACTTTTTTCTTGAGAGCAAACAATAACCCATGAATTAAAGATTTGTATTCCATCACATTGTTAGTACATGGGAATTGTAGTCTATATGCTTCTAGGTATGACTTTCCTGCTAGATCAATAAGCTCTATCCCTACTCTAGCTCCTTGTTTCAACTTCAATCCATCAAACCTAAGGATCCATGGTTTATCTTCTGTTAGAGGCTTGTCAGGACCTTCTCTTTTCTTTTTAGCTCTGGGAGCTGCACCGCCCAATATCCACTTCAGTTTCTGTAACTCATTCTTTGTCACTTTTGGTGAATGACTTGTCTCTAATACTCTTCCTTTTCCAATATCTGTGGTATCATCATTATCTTTACCTAATTGTACTTCCATCTCTTTATCTTTATCTTCAGGTATGTCTTTACTATCAGATGATTGATCCTTTGAATAAAGCATCTTCTGTTTATTCAATATATGTAAACATAATGAACATGTGGTTTCTGAATGTGGTGCTTCATGCAATCTACACCATCCTTCAATCAAAATCTGATGTGGAGGAATCTTCTACAACATAAGCCTTTGAATCTGTTTTGACAAAAAACTCTTCAAACTTGGTCAAATTACTCCCTTTATCTTCATCAGATACTTCATAATTTGATTCAACCAAACAATCAGTCCTTGGGGTGATGTTGTTTTTATCCTTAGAAATATTTTCAACATACATCAAGATCTCCTCTGAGTTATGAGTATAGATTTCATCCTAATATGTATTTTCTTCTGTTCCTGCAGATGACGAACAAGAATCATCATCACTATAATTATCCATATTACTTACCTCAACTGATGACAATCCTCTCTGGCTACATGTTCATTCTAACTCTATCATGTCTAAACAAGCATCACAAGTTTTTTTTGAATGTGCTTGTTCATGCAACCTATACCATCCCTCAATCAAAAATGTCCTCATTGGGCATATTCAATGTTTCACAATGTTGCATTTCTCTAGATAAGTACAATTCAAAGTTCTTGAAATGATCAACTTCATCACTATCATCTGAACTATAATTGGACTCAATGATCACCCTATTGTCCTGATGAACATGCTCAGGGATATGAGCATCATACATGAGGATCTCTTCTATCCTGACTGCTCAGGGCTTGATGGAATAAACCCTTGGCTCTACATCTATGTATAGTACCTCATTTATTTTATTATACTCAGTGATCATGTGTTTCATTCGAGGTTCAACTTCTATCCTGATTTGATTAGGAATTCCCTTCCATGGTAACCACATATGACTGAAATATGTGGACATATAGACATTAAGTGTTTTTGACCAATCCCTACTAAGCAACATTCCATAGGTGTCAGGGATATCCACCACTTGGATGTCAATATAATATTGAATCCTTGGATCTGATGCTAACTGCATGTGGATATGTGTTAACTCTCTGACTACACTTACTTCAGATTGATCTAGTTGTGTCACCTTCTTGAGTGATTTAGTTAGATGTAACCCTAAGGCATTATAGATTGATAGTGGCATCACATTATTTGATGTACCCGAATCTACTAAACAATTATGTAAGTTCTTACCAAACATCCTCAATGTGAGTAGGAAAGGAGGTGACTCAGTTTTATCTCTATACAGGGTCATATGAGAAGTTTCAGCAGCCTGGATAGTAAATGGGGATTTGTGCTTGACATTATTGTCTTTAGCAACATGATCTTTGTTCAGAACTTGACCGGGATTATGAGCATGACTATCTTCTTTTGGCATAGGCTCATCTAAGGACCTCATAAAGGCTTTCTTGATGGTTGGAGTCTTTAGCAATTCTGATAATGACAAGCTAATTTTGACTCTTTTCATCTCTTCTGCTAAGTATGTGACTAACTTATCAGACTCAAAAGATTGATTACTAGCCCTCAACACTGTATTTTGAGGTGCAAAGTATTGAGCGTTAACTTTAGGAAGACCAGGATTATTACTTTCTTTTGGATCTGGAGGGGTGTTGAAGTTTTTAGGAGGTAATGATGTGGTTAGGGGACCAGAAGGTCTGTTAGGATTACTCTTGAGGTTGTAGTTGTGTCTACCTTGGTATTGCTACTAGTAAGCATGAATTTCTTCATGTTCCAATGTTGGTTCATTTTCATCTTCAAATGGAAACACATAATTTGTTTCAAAGACCAAGGCGGATTCCTCAAATGCTAATGTGTAATTCTCATGAGGTGAGGCTGCTTGGTGCTGAGAGTAATTTACATAACTTTCTAACACAAGGGCAGAATCATATCTACAAGGGACGATCTCATTCCCTTCAATGAATGGAGAATTACTTGCAGTATTGGACACTTCATCCTGAAAGATACTGGCTACTATTTTGAATTGAGGACAATCCAACTCAGCATGTGCATTGGTGTTATGTATCCTACACCAGTTTGTAAGGGCTGCTTGATGAGCGAATGAATTGACTCATTTAATTATCAATATTTTCATGTTCTAATAAACTTTTAAAAACATATCAGCATATATAAATACATATTATTATAGTTATATTTGTCTTGAGAATTGATTATGCTTATGTTTTGTTTCCATTATGCTTTGATGAATTCTCTTTAATTTTGATACTTGAATGACATTTTCTATGTGCATATCTCATAATTTGTGGTATAAGTTGTGGATGTTAAATAAGGATTGTAGTAGTTGAACTTCAAATAACTCCAGATAGCTTCGGAGGCTGATACTTCCTAAAGAATCATCCTCCCCCGAGTCGATGACCTTGAACAAATGCTCTTGGAGATACTCTAAAACCAGGAACACATCCAAACTAGCGCCTCAATCCTAGCTGTAGCTCTTGAATCACACCACCATGTCACTGAACTTTGGTGACTCAGATAACTGACGGCAGACATCAGTTCTAGCTATCACTGCCACCAAGCACCCCATTGTTTTAGGGAACTCACGGAGTTCGCCCAGCTAATCACCTTATTTAGATCGCAGATCTGGAGTTCCTTGCAATTGATTGTGTAGTTAAGAAAATAATACAACTAGCTATTCCAATTCATAGCAATTAGTTAGTAGCTCGATTTTCCTTTCAATAAGCATACAACTGGCTATTCTAGTTCATTGTAGTTAGACTTGCAATTAGTATATCTTTCCAATAAGGCTCGATTGTATAAGTAGGAGAGCCATCACATCTTTTTAAGTTAGTTCCTATTTTTCATTAGTTAGTTGTTCATCGCAGTTTGTTTCCAGCAGAAGGAAAACTTATGAGTTTAGGCATGTATGTTCTTTGATTGAGAATAGAAGTGCAAATGAAGGGAGATTTCTTCTGAAAGAAGTTGTTAAGAAAAGAGGATCGTCTCCAGCTGGGAAAGTAGGGCCTGCTTCCCCATCTTGGAGGAGATCTCTCGGTATTTTGTTTGTGTTATTTATGTTCCTGTCTATTTCCTTGCAGCAAATTGTTGTGTGTTTTTCCTGTTATCTATTCTCACCTGCAGGTTTATTCTTCAAAAATAGAAAATCATAAAAATTAGATTTGTTATCTCTTTAAGCACTGTGATGTTCAGAGTATTGCATGCCTAAGAAGTAACAATAGATTTCATTTCTTTTCATTTCTCATTTCCACAAGTGTGTTCATTTCTAGCAACTAGATTAAACATTCATTTCAGCACGTGTGTTTGTTTCAAGCAATTAGATTAACATTTATTTCAGCAAGTGTGTTTATTTCAACAATGTTAGAATAGTTTCATTCCAAGCAAGAGTGTTTCTTTCCAAGAAAATTAAGGTAGTTTATTTCATCAGCAAGAAGACCAACACTCCAACTGTGCAAGGGTCCTTAAACCGATCCTTGGTCATAAAATGTTCCATTCAAAAATCCCCCCACGAAATAGTCTTATCGCAGATCGCTCCAGACTCCTCTGGATTGATAAAGAATAAATGATGATGTATTAACAAATCCTACTTTGACCTCATCATTTTTGGCGCCATTGCCAGGGATAATCTACAAATCATTGTAGGTTTAAGGTGTCAATAAGACTTTCAATCCATTAGTTTATGAATAGACCTAGGGACACCTTAGGTTGATTCATTAGACATCCTATAGCAGATATACCTCTAGAGGCTATTTTTGAAGAACCTCCAGATCATCCGATCAATCAAGGATTGCCTATACTATCAGAGTCTTCCAACTCATCTGCCACATCCTCAACAATGGGTGATTAGGAAGATCCAACTAATAACAGAACCTTCTCTTATCTGATCGCCATCATTCCTTGTGTAAATGAGCCTCCTATGAAGAACATATCACCTGCATTTTTACCTACCTTCAGAGGAAAAACGTCAGAAGATCCAAAGCAATTCCAATTTGAGTTTAAAGTCCTCTGTCAAACTTATGACTATGCTACAGATAAATAGAAGCTGAAACTGTTTCCTTCCACTCTTAAGGAGTCAACTTTAAGATGGTTTATGGGCGTGGTAGTAGACTCTATCACTACCTGGGATAATATGGAAATAGTTTTTCTTGATAAATATCAGGATTACTGTAGAGTCAGGGATAAAAAATATGAATTTTTCTGCATGAAACAAATGGAGGAGAACTTAGAAGACTATGTGGATAGATTCTATTTGTCCATAGGAGGTGTGGAAACAACCTAGATGAGGAATTAAGTAAAACCATATTTCTAAGAGGGATTGATGATGAGAGCAGGGAGACACTAAATCTGATGGGCAAGGGCGATATTAATAAACAAACTTTCGAGGAAATTATGGAAGTTTGTAGAAACTATTCTCGTACAAGAGCCGACAAAAGAATTTTAAAAAGGGGTAGTAACAGTGATGTTACAAAAGTAATGGAGGAACTGGAAAATCTAAAAACTGACATCCTACTTCATTTGAATACCACTTTGGATGACATGCAGGCTAGTAAAAAGAATACTGAGCCCTTAGCTATTTATTGCCCTCATTATAGGGAAAGAATCCACTTAGGGAATGCCCTTTGAATAGAACTGAGTTGTGTAAAATCTACGAGAAAAATCATCCTACCAATGAATGTGGCCTGCTCCCTGAGATAAAAAAATAGACTGAAAAAGGTTCCAGCAGATGAGGAAGAACTAAATTTTATTGGTAAAAAATAACCTACTTATGGATTTAATCAGTTTCAAAACCAATATGCTCTGAGAGGAAACTCTTATAACAAACCTTGGGGAATGCAAATGTTGATGCAAATGCCAATGCAATGGGGTTCATGGCCTCAGCAAGATTGGACAAATCAATCCTAGTCCAATCCATAATGGTCAAACCAGCAATAGTATCAACAACAATGGGCTCCTTAATACAACCAAGGAATGAGGAGATTTGGAAACTAGCCTTAGGCCTTACTCCCGGGACCTTCACAACCTACAAATGCAAATCCCAATGAGCAGGTAAACCAACCATCAATGCCCGCAGAACCAGTTCCAAACCCCAAGAACAATAGGCCACAACAATAGGTGTACAATACTGATCCAAATACAACAAACCTAAATGTGATAGAGATTAATGATATCCAACTCCGATCTAGAAATGTGCCTATAACTATACCTATTGAGGAGGTCATTGAAGAAGAAGTGAATCCTAAAGACGATACACAATAGTCTAATAAGAAGGCTAAAACAAAAGAGACAGAAGAGATTCTGAAGGAAACATCTATTCTATTCCCAGAACGATTGAAACAGGCTCCTCTACAATCTAGGGAAAACCAACCCTCACATGATGACTCCCAATTAATTAGGGAACTTACATCGAAGTTCCTTTGTTATAGGCGATAAAAGAAATTTTGAGATAAACCAGACCATTAAGAGTTTGTGTCTAAAACTTCCAGGTAGAAAAAGGATATTGCCCAACACTATCCAAGTGGAAGGAAAACTTGCAGATATCCTATCAGGCAAGTCAATCCCTCAAAAATTTGGGGATCCTGGTCATTACGGTAGACATAAAAGGGGTACCAGTTTCAAATGTTTTAATAGATTTGGGTGCTGCCATCAATGTAATGACATTAGAGACTATAGAAGCTTTGGCACTAAAACACGTTCAACCAACATCAACTGTATTACAACTGGTAGACCTATCTATTACCAAATCGGAAGGAATTTTGGAGGACATCATAGTCACCATTGACACTTGGGATTATTCGGTTGATTTCCTTATCCTACAGACAAGAAAGAAACGTTTAGTTTACCCAATAATCCTGGGAAGACCTTGGCTGGATACAACATCAACCCTTATTGATTGTAGATCTAGAAGTATGACCATTTCAAATGGAAAAAGACTTAAGGAACTTTCCATCTATCCTCTGGCCAAACCATTTTTGCAATATGAAAAGAAACTATGGATAGATGACTTGATGGATTCTGATGAAGAAGATGCCTCCTCATTAGCAATGGTAACAATTGTAGAACACTTTGAACAATGTAATGAGGAATATAAGGAGCTGGAACCAAATGGTGAACTCTCCTTATATAGCGCTACCCAACAAGAGGTCTCCGAATGGCTCCAGAGAGATCCGAAAGAATCCTTCAAAGCTTTTAATTGCCCATACTCTGAATAGATTGCCTCCTGTTAGTAATAATTTATGTTTGGGGTTTTGAGTCAGATCTCCTCCCAAAAATCCAAAAATCCTGTCACATTTTGGCATCTGCAGTTGTTAAAATTGCCAGAAATCAGTTGAGGTGCATTTGTTACTGTGTTTGAAAAAATGGGTCAAATGAAAAACAATGAAAAAATGGGTCAAATGCATAAGAATGCATATCAGGTCACTGTTACTGTGTCTGAATGTTTCTGAGAGTGGCTTTGAGGGTTTCTTTTAAGTTCTAGCTTGAGCGCGGAAGGTGCCACGTGTCGGCTTCCGCCAAGGTTCCAACGTAGTTTCTTTTATGTTTTGAAAGTATCGTGGATGGCACCACGTGGAGGCACCCGTGAGACACAAAGAAAGTAACTAAGGCCCTGCGGACGATGCCAAGTGGCGGCTTCCACCAGTGTTTCTAATTGACCCTAGTGGTTTCCGCCAAGTTTCTGATAGACCCTTAATGTTTCTCAAAGGTAGTGCAGACGATGACAAGTGTCACTCTCTGTGAAGTTTCTTGAAAGTTTCTAAGCAGGGGCAGAGCATGCCACGTGTCCCTTGTAGTTGCTGTGGAAGCTGACAAGTGTCAGCTTTTGAGATAGTTTCTGCATATTTCAAAGTATGGCGAAGTGTGGGTGGGCCCTAGTGAAGTGTCTCAAGTGCCGCGGATGATGACATGTGTCAGATTCCGCTGAAGTCTCAAAGAGGGGCCTTAAAAGTTTCTGAGTGTTTCGAGGAGGGGTCTTTATGTTTCAAGAGACCGCGGAAGGCGCCACGTGGCAGCTTCCGCGGGTGTTTCAAAAAGTTTCTAAATGTTTCAAGAGGTGCTGCAGAGCCCGACACGTGGCTGCTTCCACGTAAGTTTCCGAATTGCTTCCTAATGTTTCTTCAGTGTTACGGAGCCTGACATGTGTCAACCCCTGCGTGAGTTTTAGAAAGGGTCTCTAATGTTTCATAAGCGTTACGGACGATGCCAAGTGTTAGCATCCGCGTGAGTCCCAACTGTGTCTTTGTTGTTTCTATGAGTGCGAAAGGTTCCAAGTGTCATACAGTGGGGGCATTCTCTATATGTTGCAACAGGCGCACGGAATGCGCCATCTGTCCCTTGAGGTTGCCGCGTAAGCTGACAAGTGTCAGCTTCCGCGTTTGTTTCTTTTTGTTGCAATGGTCAGCAAAACATGGAGGTGGGCCCTAGGTTGATATTTGAGTGTGACGGAAAGCTCTATTGTTTCAAGGGGGATGCGGAAGGCGCCAGGTGTCAGCTCTGACGTGCGGTTCTGGCGATGGGCTTTAGGCGAAGGTTTATGGGTCGAGCAGGGCAAAAGCACTCGACACTTAGTTTATATGCGACCCTGCTTTTAAATTGATAAAGTGGTCTCTGTGGGATGCATGTGGGACTATTCTTCTTGCATATTTTGAATTTTCAATAAAACATGTTTTGGCGGGAAGGTGTTATGGGCGCGGTTCCTGCGTTGTCCGTTGGCTGCGGGTAGGTGAGGCAGTAATGGCGATTGTTGCAGAGGTATGGGACGATGATGGATAGCTCAACCACCATTTTTATGATGCATATCTAGAAACGGCGGCACATCTCCTGATTCTACTTGCTCCTTCCTCTTTGTCCCTCTGCTGCATTAACTCTTTTGAGCGCCATTTTCTGATGCATTGTATCTGGCGGGATTGTTTTGGCCTCCCATGTAATTAATGTTGAGTGCACCTTCCTTGCTGTATATAAGAGACTGTGTGACTCATTTTTAAGGTTGTTGAAACTAGACGTTTTGGCTCTGTAATAAGATACAACTGGTTTTGGTTGCTCTGTATAGGAGGTCTTGTGAGTTTATGTATCTCTTGTTGAATGTCTCATGCATGAATCTACAGATTTCATGATTGATTTTATACGAGTAATGCTGTATTTGCATGTGTTTTGTTAATTCTGTCTCCAGTATTGCATGTGTCCTTCTTTTGAATCTAGATATCTAAGGGGTGTTTGGTATTCTAGAATACAGAATTCCTGTATTGAATGTTTGATCTTTTAACTTCTGCTCAAGGGGTAGATTAAATTGTTTTTAGATTGAATATTGGGAAGGGTATACTGCAATAGGGATGCCATAAGTATAGATAGCTTAACACTCTGTATTGGGAGATATTTGTAAGGCAGATATCACATAAATCCCCTTGAAATCTAGTTTTAGTTGTTCATGCTGACCATTCACAGGTGTATGGCTATTGACTCCAAGCCCTAGATAGGCACCAATCTAGTTCTGTGTTGAGGTTATACACCAGGTCCAGGTTTGCATCCAAACATCAAATCAAATCATTTCATCACTTCCACCTGTTAGTTGTAGGAGTAGGATTAGGAACCCCCTGCATACTCTCATACCCAACTAGACACATATGTCTAAGAATGTTGCCAACCTTGTGATCTATCATGCAGATCTTGGTCCACGCATGAGAGTATTCTGCCTATTGTTGTAAAGCTAAATCATTGTGTTATTGGTCTAGTTAAGGTTATATCTTTAGTTATAGGGATACCCCCTTGGTGCAGCAGAACCAAAAGTGAAGGGGAGGCAGCTCACGCAACCTCCCATAATCTGTTGGCCAAATCCGCCTGTGCATTGGAGTTGGCAAACCCTCTGCAGATTTGGCGACCAACACCTCCCATGTAAGTTACCAACAAGAAAAAACTCTCCACCAAGTTATACCTCACCTTTGTCAAACACACTGTTAAGCCCATATAGAGAATTTCTTTCTATCCATGCTGGCACAAAACAAATCCCAGTCCAAACCAACAAACAACTTTCTATTAGTAGTTGGTTAACAGAAGTGGAAGAAGTTTGGTTGGCAAAATTGTTACAAAACCACACCCAGGCTTTTGCATGGGAGTATAAGGACATGAAAGGAATCCATCTCAGTGTTTGTACACACCATATTTATACTAAGGATGTCTGACCTATTAGGCAACCACAATGAAGAATCAACCCAGCCTTAAAAGACATAGTGAAGGAGGAAATTGAGAAACTATTGCAGGTAGGATTCATTTATCCCATCTCTGACAGTCAATGGGCATCGCCATTAGTAATAGTGCCCACAAAGAATGGAAAATGGTGAGTCTACATAGATTATAGGGAGCTGGACAAAGGTACAAAGAAAGATTTATTTCCACTCCCTTTCATTGACCAAGTCCTAGACAACCTGGCTAGAAGTCGCTATTTTTCCTTCTTGGACGGTTTTAGTGGCTACAACCAGATCCAGGTAGCTCTGGAAGATCAGGATAAGACAACCTTCACCTGCCCATGGGGGACATTTGCCTACAAAGTCTTGCCATTTGGATTGTATAATGCGCCAGCTACATTTCAACATACTATTTTGGCAATATTTGCTGATCTAGCGAATACCTGTGTAGAAGTCTATATGGACGACTTTACGGTGCATGGTAAAACATTTGATGAAGCCCTGAATAGTTTAAATAAGGTGCTTGAAAGATGCAAAGAACACCAGCTATCTTTAAACCATGAAAAATGCTTCCTCATGATGACTAAGGGAATTGTACTTGGTGTAGACACCCTAAAATGACCGTGTCCTCGAATCACTTGCATTTCATAATCTTCCTAATCACCTGCATTTCCAACGTTAATTAAATAATCTAATTATTTAATTAAAATCATCAAATTCTTCTAAATCTCCTAAATTCGACATTAATTAAATAAATTCTCTTTATTTAATTAATTAAATTAAATTCCTCTATATTCTTCTACAATTAAATAATTTTAATTATTTAATTAGTTCATTATCCTCTTTCCAAAAATCAAGTCCACATTAATTAAATATATCCCAATTATTTAATTAATTCAACAAATTCCCTCTTATCTACAATTAAATAATTCTAAATTATTTAATTAAATCAAAATTGTTCTTCCAAAATCATGCACAATAATTAAATAAATTTATTTATTTAATTTGCTTTCAAATCTTCTAAATTAAATAATTCTAATTATTTAATTACTTCTTCTAAAATATCTGCTCTAAATTTAAATAAATCAATTATTTATTTAAATTGCGTTTTTATCTAATTTGAGTTATCTCTAAAATAACTCAAACTTTCTATATTTAATAAATCAAAATATCTTCTTTTCTCATGCAAATATCTTCTTCTTGTTTTAAATCACTTAACTCACTATTACATTCTATTAATTGCTTTAACTCATTCTTCTATTCTTGATAACTCCTCTCATGCAAAAGAAAGCAAGACACATGTCTTCTTCTCATTCGTTGCACGTTCCTCAACTGTTCTCCTCCATTGATTCTTCTGAATTATCTGGACCGTTGATCGATCTTCCTTGAAATCTATATAAACCCCCCTCATCTCCTTCATTGACGCTCTCTCTTCGATCATATTCTCAGGCATACTTAACAGAGCTTCGAGCATACAAAACGCGTCGATTGAGCAACTTTACGATCCTTTAACATTGATCTTTAAGCACTCTTACGATCTTTTGACATTGATCTCTTGAGCACACTACTTGCTTGTTGCAGCTATGGTTTCGCAACTTCATTGAGCAATCCACATTCAATCCAAAGGAAACAATACAGATTTCGGTAAAAGTCTTTATTTCATTGATTATTTGTCATAGCTTTTATTTAAATACGTTTTCTTTATGTTATTGGGTTTTTGGTTTTATTAGTTTAGATTTAATCAATTTTTCCTCATACACATTCTGGCACGCCCGGTGGGACCCACTAATCCCTTTGTTTCTTTGAGAAATTGTTTTTTTTGTGAAGTCACAGTACGGCACAACGCAAACGACACTGCACAGCGCTTCTGGCAGGATGTTTGAGCGCTCTTGGGAGCACAGTTAAGCGCTCTTGAGAACACTGCGGCGCTTCTGGCAGCACAGCGCGGTGCTCTTGGCATAATAGAAAGGCGCTATCGGCAGTATTGTGTAGCACTTTTGGCTAAATTAGGTTTTTGACTTTGTTCAGTGTCTTTCAGGATTTTCACGCTATCTATCTTATTAATTTGTTTGACAAGCTGTTGTATTTGTCTGACAAACCTACTTTTTAGACGTCCTAAGCTGACTTATTTAGGAGTGTCTTCAATTTTTGGGTTAATCTTTTATATTGTTACGGCTTCGGAGTTTTCTGGATTTCAGGACACAGATCTCTCAGATACTACTTTTCAGAACAGTCAATCAATCATGGAATTTTTTTTAGATTTGGTTATTTTGACAAAAGTTAACCTTTTTGTGATCTAAGACAGTGCAACGCGTTTGGCCATATTGTATCACGCTTTTGGTAACACAGCTCCACGCTTCGGATTATTTTTCACAGCGCCTGGTATTATTGTGTTGCGCTTCTGGTCTGCATTACAGCGCCTTCGGAAACACTGTGCAGCGCATCTGGTCATATTTTTTGACGCTTTTGGTTTGTCTTACAACACTTTTTGAATACAGTAAGTCGTGTATGGTAAGATAGTACAGCGCTTTTGGTCAAAGTTGATTTATTTTTTGCTAACTTGTGAATTTTTGGTGGAACTGACTCATTTGTTGCAGCTTCTTATTACTCACACAGAGCCAGTAGGTGTTTTTAACATGTTCATGCAGGACGAGCATTGAAGACCCCTTTGATTTATCTAAGTCTTAGAAACACATTGCATGCTTAAAAGGATAATTGAACAAATCTTTTCTTGCAATCTAAGTCTTAGGAACATACTGCTTTTCTTAAGGGACAATGGACATGTATGAACAAACACCTCAATTTTCTAAAGGACAATGGACATGAATGTCAAACACTTCATTTCATAAGAGACAATTTACAACTACAAACGTGTGTGTGCCTAGTTTAGTTGCACCTTATTTTTTCTTATAACGGGACAATTGAACCTTTGTTTGACGTCCTTGCTCTTACTTTTCTGTACTTCCTTTAGAAGGGCCTGCTTTTGGATTGCGCTTCATCCAAAAGGGACGACCCTAAGCGGAGTTTTCCTTTGAACCGCTATATAAAAGGGATAAGGTGAAAGCCAAGTCCTAACCGACGTCAGCCTTACCTTGTGGTGCCAAATTGAAAAGAGGTGTACTAGCTCTTTATGGAAACGATTTTCACATTAAGCGAAGTGTTTGAAACTCTTAGTAGGATTGGTTAAAGCTTTTAGTAGCTTGTCGCATTGCTCGTAAGGCGTTGGTCCCTCAAAGTTACTAAGAACCATTTTAGATAGAGACTACCTGACCTACCTCCGAACATTACGGTAATCATTAGTGCAAGGGAAATCGATTTAAACCCTTAAGATACTCACCATTGGCTCCCTTGAGAAGAGATAGTATTCCCTTGGACATAAAGCTCTTGTGACCTACTTGAGCTTTCCAAGGGGAGGGTGAGATATCCCTACCTATCATCTCTCGCAAAGATACTAAATATCCGACACCTTTATGGAATGATATTTTTATTGACGGAGTATTAAGCTGTGAGCTGATCTACTGCAATGAAACCTTGTCTCTAGGGATAAAAAGTGTTTGTTATTGATTGCAATTGTCTTATACCTGTGGAAACATTGGGCTTGTTTGGAGCCTTGAACATACACTATCTGTTGTGTCAGTCCTTGTGCTTTTTGACCACTTGTTTGCTGTTTTTTCTCTTGCCAAACCAATCCAATCAGAAACAGAAACATTTTGCCTTTGAAAAACATCAGACACTACTTCAGCGCCCTTGGTATTACAGCAGCTCACCTTTGGTAGTATAGTAGATCGCCTTTGGTACAGCAGTAACTCGCCTCTGGCAAAAACTCTACTTCAGCGCCCTTAGTATAAAAGTAGCTCACTTTTGGTCACTGTAGCTCGCCTTTGGCATAGCAGTAACTCGCTTCTGGTAGCTCAGTCCATCGCCTTTGGCATCACAGTAACACGCTTTTGGTTGCACAGTCCTGCACCTCTGGTCAAACAGTATCGCGCTTTTGGTCCAGTACTTTGTGCATCAGAGTTTGTCCGTTTCTCGAAGCATCTCATAGAAACCTAGCATTACCTGTCTTGTCCTAGTGTATTCCATGGTAACCACTAGGCTCCAGCAAACTATGAAATCCAAGCAAGCTGTCTCTAAGAAGCGCAAGTCACCTCCTCGCACACCACAATCAGGTCGTCTCAACGTTACTCCCAAGGTTACTCCTAGTACCCCCGTGGCAAGACCAATCAGTTCTCCGAACATGCTGCACATTGATGAACCAAGCAATCCTCAAGAGGATAGGATCCCTTTGATGAATGCACCTCAATATACCACCGGCTTGCCTCCGGATTTTGTCCCTCAAGGTTATACTGTAGATTTTGCCCCATCTCAAGAAGAGCGACACTTTGAAATAGGTCAATCCTCTCAAGTAGATGGGCAAGATCTAGATGAAATCATACAAGAGCCTAGAGTTGTGGCAGCCTTTGACAAAATCCTTAGTGAGAACCAAGATCATTTCTTTCGCTTGCTTGCAGAGAAAGGTGCCAAGTTACCTCAAGATTTTGATTTATCCACTCTCAAGGAGAACAACAATGCCCAAGATACCATACAAGCGGTGCAAACCATGTCCACGGTGACTACGCCTTTACCTACACAAGGCTCGCAGTATCAGAATCCCCTTTTTCAAAATCCAACAGAGGAGAGACCCATATCACCGCTTCTGACTCCTATGGAGATCTATAAAAACCAACAAGAAACTCTCCAACGTCAAGCAGAGTTAGCTAAGCAAGCCACCTTAGCTCGAGCAAATGTGCAACCACCTCCTAAAGTGTCCACCCCAATCGCAAGTAGAATCTTGGTTACCCCATCACGCGAAGGTTTCCCACCAAATTACAATCCGGGGAACAATTATGTAGCCATGCACCAAGGGTCTCAACAAATGCCACCTCCCATATCATCACACCTTCATGTCTCTCAACCAATTAGAGTCATGCAACCCCAACCACAACATTCTTCTACTCTTGTCCTTAAGCAACCCCAACCACATCATTCTTCTACTCGCATCCTCAATCAACCCCAACTGTCGCAAATCATGCCTACCTATGTCCCTCCTCCACAACGTTCATCCTCGCTCAACTTCTTTCACACGTTGCCTAGCCACTCTCAACATTTCCAACATCAAGTTTCCCAAAGCTATGTGCTGCCTTCACAACCTAATCAAACGCACTTTAGCTTTCCTCCACCCAATTCGTTTCTTCAACCCTCACAAAGCCAACAGTCTTACCTAGCGCCACCTCCACCTCTGCCAAATCAAAACCTCCAATTCCAACCCAATCTAAACCAATCGTACAACCCGTATGTTCCCAATCAATCTTACGACCCTTATAACACCAGTGTGCATGGCTCACATTATAATCTTCCGTATGGGCAACACCAACCACTTTTTGGACAACAGGAGATGTTACCAACCCCTCCCACGACTATGGAGCTAAAGATTGCGGAGGTGCAACAACAGCTATTTGATCTTACGTTTGGCCACACCAAAAAGACCTTCTCTTTAGAGGAAGTGTGTCCTTATCCTTTTGATCGGTCACTACTAATGATCCCTTTTCCTAAAAATTTCACTATTCCCAAGTTCAATAAATACAAAGGAAAAGGTGACCCAAAAGGCCATCTTAGGGAATTCTATCTTGCTTGCTTCAAGGTCTCTCATAACGACACATATCTTATGCGTCTCTTTCCTCGCAGTCTTGGAGGTCAAGCAATAGAATGGTTCTCACACTTACCCACAGGTATCAAGTCTTTCAACGAGCTAGCAGAGAAGTTTGCCACCCATTTTTCTTACAACGCAGAGCATGAGATTTTCATGACTGATCTATTCAACAATAAATAGAAAAATGGGGAAACTTTCATTTCTTTCCTTCAACGATGGAGACAAATGGCTAGCAAATTCCCTTTCAAGATTCCGGAGAAACAACTTGTTAGCATATTTGTGCAGAACCTCAACCAAGAGTTAGGTTTTCATTTGCAAATTCTTAGTGCTACAACCTTCGATGAAATCACGTACAAGGGGATCAATATTGAGAAGGCCCTCATTGCTAAGGGTGTGGTCAAAATCTTTAAGGAAACGAAAGATATCACTTCTCATCAACAATTGAACGATAAACCCAAATATTGGAACAAGAACAAAAACGTGGTCAATGATGGGGTGGTCGATACTAAGCATGTCCAAATGTTGCAAACACCGCTGCAACTCTCCAAACCAAGTCAAGCTCCAGCTCAACAACAGCAGCAACAAAGGCAGCCTTATCCAAACCAACAGCAACGACAACAAGAGCGGCCCCAACAAGATTACCCTCCGCGACGTCAATTCACTCCTTTGGGAGTGCCCATCGAATCGGTCTTACAGCAAGCTTTGCAGAAAGGGCTCATCACCTTACCTGATGCTCCCCCATATGGAGAACCTATCTACAAAATGGCACGTTACAGAGACAATGAGTATTGTGAGTTCCATAGGAGCAAAGGGCATCGAACCGCATCTTGCATGAAACTTAAGCACCTCATCCAAAACCTCATCGACGGTAATCAAATCACTTTAGAGGATGAATCACCGGCACAACACACGAACAAGGATCTCGACATGTACAAGGAACCATTCCCTCATCATGGTCCACCTCCTCCTCAAGATAGAGGTAAAGGTATCAATCATGCTTCCACGTCCTTCGATTCCATTGTCAGTCGTTTTGAAGAGAGTCGAGTGTCTATCCTCACGATCAAAGGCAAATCTACAGATTGTGCTGTTACTACTCGTCGAGGTCATATCACCATCCGTGCACCTACACCTAGGCTTCTAGTTCAGTCTGATTATACTCTTGTTGAACATCTAGGGAGAACACCAGCACAGATCTCTATTTTGGACCTTCTACGGTCATCACCTGCACATAGAGTGGTGCTCGAAAAAGCCCTCCAAGAGTCTTCCGTTCCTAACAACATAGCGGTTGTGGATTTCCAAGCTATAGTAGGTAACATCGCTTCACCCTATAATGTGGTCTTCTCTGAGAAAGACATCCCCTCCCATGATCCTTGTCACAACAATGCCCTGCATATTGAAGTTCTCATCCATAAGCGCAAAATCAAACGTATACTCATAGATGGTGGTGCTGGTCTCAACATCTGTTCTTTAAAGTTACTAAAGCAATTGGGATACTCTAAGGATCACGCCAACACTGATCATAGTGTTACAATCAAGGGGTATGATGATGTAGAACGCCGTTCAGAAGGTGTTATTCACTTGCCTATACAACTGGGCCCCGTCATGCTTGAAACTAGGTGTCAAGTCCTTGATATTGAGCTGCCTTACAACATTATCCTAGGCCGCCCATGGATCCATGCAATGAAAGCTATTCCCTCCATGTACCATCAGTCCCTAAAGTTCCCATACAATGGTACGGAGATCACCATCCCAGGAGATCCTAATCCTTTTGAATTTTGCTGTGTCTTGCAAGGAAGCTATAAGAATTGCAACCAAGTGCCTAAAAATGACAAAGCCCTTGAATCCCCTCTTTATGTTGATCCTGAAACTCTCACGCAAGCCTCTACAAGTGAATCTACACCCCTCCCCAAAATCACAGCTCGCATCCGAGATATAGGCTTTGGCACTTATGATATCTCAGAATCTTGTTGTGTAGGGCGGATGCCTCTATCTCCAAAATCTTACGGCCAACCACCCATTGCTAAAATAACCAAAAAAGTAGCTATTCCTCCCCGAACATTCCTAACCCAATTCCAACATGGATGGTTATTGGAAGAGGAAACTATTGAGGACATCTCTTCTTGGCTCTACAAGGAGAAAGAACCAGTCACAATACCAGTCAAGCAATATGGCAATGGCTTAAGGATAGTGAAAAACATGGGCTATAAAGGCAAAGGTGGCCTTGGGAAACAGAATCAAGGAACTATGGAGCCCATTGTTGTGACAAAGAAGCTAGACAAGAAAGGATTAGGATTTGGTAAGAAGGCACCACGCGCCTCGGACATCGAGTATATCCTTGACGAGGTAGCTGACACTTTTCCTGCCGATTCGACGTCTATAGAGGATATCATCAATGACTCTTCCCTCCACATGACCAATCTATTCGCAGAATCATCCATTTTTACGCTATCCTCCATATCCTTAACCTCCACCACAAGCACCTAGAATGTAACACTTGTCTACCCTGAACTTATCGATTGGGACCAACAAGGGACCCCCGTTATAGATGTATTTCAGAATGACGAAGCTCTAGCTGAGTTCATGGGACTTCGGGAACGTATCCCTCTTGGCGATCACAAAGCAGGTTTTTTAATGGAACTAGAGCCCACAACTTATTTTGGTGAGAATGCCAAATCCTCTAGTCGCAAAAGTGCAAATAAAGAAAGATCTCTAGGTGAAAACCACACTGTGGCACCTCCTGATCACAAAATAGTAAAAAGAAAGGACGTATCCAAAGGTGAAAACCCAACTGTGGCACCTGAGGATGGAGGATTTGACCTTCCCCTACCATCTAAGTATCAAGAGAAATCAACTCTCCTAGTGGAAGATTCTACAGAGATAAACCTTGGCACAGAACAAAATCCAAAGACCACATTCCTAGCAGCATCATTATCTGAAAAAGAGTACATAAATCTTAACAACTTCTTGCAATGAACTATCAATTTTGCATGGACCTATGCTGATATGCCAGGGCTAGACCCTAAGCTAGTAGTTCATTATCTCACAGTTGATCCTAAAGTGAAACCAGTCAAGCAAAAGTTAAGAAAGATGCACCCACAGATAGCTCTCTTGGTGAAGGTGGAAATACAAAAGCTGTTACGACCAATCGACTATTCAGATTGGGTCTCAAACATTGTACCTATGTCTAAACCCAATGGGCGCATCCGCATGTGTAATGATTTCAGAGATCTCAATAAGGCATGTCCTAAAGATGACTTTCCACTACCAAACATTGACATTATAGTGGACTTGACAGCAGGTCACGAGATGCTTTCTCTCATGGACGGATTCTCAGGTTACAATCAGATAAGGATAGCTGAAGAAGATCAACATAAAACAACCTTTACTTGTCCTTGGGGCAATTATTGTTGGTGTGTCATGCCGTTTGGTCTGAAGAATGCAGGAGCAACCTATCAGAGAGCAATGGAAGTGATCTTCCACGATTTGTTTCATCACATCATGGAAGACTATGTTGATGATATATTGGCTAAATCTTCTAGGGTAGATCACATACAGGTCCTAGGACAGATCTTCGACAGGCTTGAAAAATACCAAGACTCAATCCAAAGAAGTGTGTATTCAGTGTAACATCAGGAAAGCTATTGGGATACATTGTATCTCGTAGAGGCATCGAAGTAGATCCAGCGAAAGTAAAGGCTATAGTGGAGATGCCTCCACCCAAGAACCTTAAAGCACTAAGGAGCCTTCAGGGAAGATTGCAGTCCATTCGGCGATTCATATCACAGCTAGCAGATAAATGTCAACCCTTTCAACACTTACTTTGAAAGGATGTCTCATTTCAATGGGACAATAAGTGTCAAGCAGCATTTGATCAACTTAAAGAGTATCTAGCTACACCTCCTGTATTGGTTCCACTAGTTGCGGACAGACCTTTGATATTATACATCTCCACTACAAACTCGGCCCTAGGGGCCCTGCTAGCACAAAATGATGACACAGGAAAGGAGCATGCAATTTATTACATTAGTAGAACCTTGGTGGGATATGAGCTCAATTATTCACCAATGGAAAGGGCTTGTTTAGCAGTAGTGTTTGCCTCCCAAAAGTTGCGGCATTACATGCTGAACCAACATACAAATTTGATAGCCAAGATTGATCCCTTGAAATATCTACTAGCAAAAGCAGCTCTCACAGGCAGACTAGCTAAATGGGTCATGATCCTTAGTGAGTTTGACATTGAGTACACGGATCGTAAAGTAATCAAGGGACAAGCCCTCGCTGATCAACTAGCAGAAGCACCTATGAAAGATACACATCCTATGGTAGCTGACTTTCCTGATGAAAATCTCTTCACTCTTGCTAACTCCATAATGTGGAAGCTGTATTTTGATGGTTCCTACACACAGCATGGATCAGGAGCCGGCATCTTATTTGTCACACCTCAGAATGACTACATTCCAAAATCATATCGGCTTGCATTCCCTTGCACCAACAACATAGCCGAGTATGAAGCACTCCTCATAGGTCTCAATACAACAGTTCAATGGGACATCACAGAATTACAAGTATATGGAGACTCACAGCTAGTCATTCACCAAGTCACAGATGAATACCAAACAAAGGATGAAAAGTTGGTCCCTTACAAGCAACTAGTGGATGCCTACAAACCACACTTTTCTAGCATCACATTTGAGCAAATTCCAAGAGAGCATAACAAAGCTGCGGATTCTATGGCTTCTGTAGGGTCACTGATTGACATGCCTGCAAATACACAGAAGTGTGAATTCTTGATCGAGCAATTGTTGATACCAGCCGTTGATGTTCCTGTTACTAAAATCATCTGCGAACTCGTTGGTCCCAATTCCCCATGGTATGAAGATATCTATGAATACCTCAAAAACAAAACCTTTCCCCCTGACCTATCATCCACCCAACGCAAAACCTTTATCCGTCGATCCTCTCATTACATCATTCTGGGTGATACACTATATCGCCAGAGTCTCGATGGTATCCTCTTACGATGTCTTAATGCGGAAGAAGCTGAAGCTACCTTATGAGACATACACGAAGGTGTCTGTGGCGCACATTCTTTCGGTCCTAATCTTGCTAAGAAGATACTCAGAACAGGTTATTATTGGCCTACAATAGAGCAAGATGCGGCATGGTTTGCTAAGAAGTGTCTACAATGCCAGCAACATGGAGATTTGATTCACGCACCAGCTCATGAATTGCAACCTGTGACAACTCCATGGCCTTTTTCTCAATGGGGTCTCGACCTCGTAGGACAAATCCACCCTTCCTCGTCCAATGGCCACAAGTTTATCATTACCGCCACTGAGTATTTCATGAAGTGGGTGGAAGCCATTCCTATGACCTATATCACCGGTAAGCAAATAGCCAAGTTTATTCTGAACTACCTCATATGCCGGTATGGTATTCCCCAAGCCATTGTCACTGATAATGGGAGACCATTCAAGAACCAAGATGTCCATGCCTTGTGCACACAATACAATATCCAACATCGCTTTTCAACTCCCTACTATCCGCAGAGTAACGGCTAAGCTAAGGCTTCCAATAAGACCATTCTCAAAATCCTCAAGAAAACAGTCAATGAAGCTGGTCGTGATTGGCACTTACAACTCAATCCCGCCCTATGGGCCTACCACACTAGTATCAGAACACCAACTGGTGCCACACCATATGCCTTGGTCTTTGGCTCTGAATCCATCCTACCTATAGAGGTCGAGATCCCATCCCTTAGAGTATCCATGCAGGACCTGATCGGTGGAGATGAGTATCACACTTCCAGATTAGCTGAACTTGAACTACTGGATGAGAGGCACCTTGCCGCACTTAATCATCTCCATGTCTATCAAAACCGCCTCCAGCGTAATTATAACAAAAAGATCAAAGAAAGACGGTTTCAAGTTGGTGATCTTGTACTTAAAGAGAATCAGAGAAATCAAGCAGATCGAGAGAAGAAGGGTAAGTTTGAGCCCAACTAGTTAGGTCCCTTTATTGTGACAGCAGCATATGGATCAGGAGCTTATACTTTAGCTACACCTGACGACATTCCTCTAGATGAGCCACTTAACAGTGTCCATCTCAAGAAGTTCTATGCCTGACCCTCAGAGTATTTAAAAAAAAAAAAAAAATCCAAAAAATAAAAAAATCCGTCCTCTGGTGAAAACCTGGCAAACAGGCACCTTGGATAAGTACCATAGTGAAAACTTGGCAAACAGGCACTATGTGTAGAGTCAGCATCCATCGTCTATCGAGTCCTATCCACTCCATGTCCAGTGCACAAAGCATGCCTTTCCATCCATCCATAATAAAAAAAAACCGTTGACCTTGTTTGCATTTCCATCTCCCTATCTAGTATAGCTTGGAAATTTGTCAATATCCCTCGTCGTCTCCCCACGTCTTGATCTTGGTCTACAGTTAACACTGTCTTGTCCTCGGTCAAGTCTTTCTGTGTCTTCTTCGGCAGTCACCCCCACAGTTTCCTCTACCAAGAATGGGGGCAACTCTTTCCTTAACTTAGGTCTAGGATTGGTTCCTTGTTCGTGGTTCGCAACGCATACTTCAATCTTTTCTCATTTCCACAGGTAACACCCTTTAACGGACACATCGCTCCTACGATAAGGATGTTATCTTCTCAACACTTTTTCCCACATCATCACTCCCACCAGAACTACATATTATCATCATTTCAATCTTAAGGTACCTTGATCCCATGGATATGGGTATGTAGGCAGTCTGGAATACGAAGGAAGTTTCCAGTACTCAGGTACATAAGATCCCCTTTTTTCACCTCGATCCATCTCATCACTCTATCCAGAACTACATATTTATCATTTCTCATCTTTCATCATCAGGTGCCTTGATCCCGTGGATACAGGGTATGTAGGTAGTCTGGAATACGAAGGATGTATCCAGTACTCAGGCACACACGATCCATCATTCTCCACCCACCCCAATCCATTAGCTTTGTCATCCTTCTAGTCTTCCATTTGTCAAAATCCATTTCACCTCGACTTGACTAACTCAAGCAGCAAGCTAGCGCATCCTTTCAAAAGCAAAAGTCCTTAACAAACCTGAAGCAAAGGAGCTTTCTTCCAGAGTTGTCTACTGTCCTGCATACCAATTGCTAACATCAGCTAAATCCCGCTTAACCAAAGCCCTAGATCAACAAGCTTGTCTTCTGCGAAGTGTTCCATTGTTGAGACCAACACACGTGTCTCCTACGACATGTGGCATTTCCTGCAGCAAGACATTGTCTTTTGTAGGTAGATAGCACCCTTTAACGGACACAGAGTTCCTATGATAAGGCTGTTATCTTTCCTATCCAATCTATCCAAAGCAACCTCTTTGGCAAGAGAATATGTTGGCTGTATGTTTACTTTGTAAGTCAGTCAATTTGTGTTTATGGTTTATCTTTTGTTCCTTTTCCATTACCTATTCAAAGCTACCTTGATTTCTCTATAATCTTGGTATGTTGCGATGCAGTACCGATTGGGGGCATAGTCATTGCTTTCTGTGTGCCGTGTTTGAGGAATGATCTTTAGTATCTTTCTTAGCATTCTATTTATCTTGTGTGTGTTATGACCTAGCATCTTACATATTAATAATTCTTCTTGCATTTACATGTATTGAAGTTTATTTTATGTTCAAGACTATGGTTCACTCACATGTTCCAACAAGGTTATATTATGTCTAAAAGGATCTAAGTTCAAACCACTTGCTTGCAGAGTCAACGTCCACGCACTCAGATATTACTGCACCTTGGTCTTCTATACCTTGGTGGCGAACTATCCACGTGCTATATCAAAATAAGGATTGCTCTTTATATACAAATGCGAAACCATTGCAACAAGCTCATCTTTCATCCATTCCCACCAACCTTTATATTGCTTTCATTGCGGTAATCGATCAACAGTTTGTGTCTCCATCTCCTCCTGTTCTCCGCTCTGGTGCATATCTGCAAAACCCACATGTCAGATATCACTAGTCATCACATCTATATCATCATACATCTCTATCATCATACATCTATAAGCATCATATAAGCAACATATATCATCACATGAATCCCTAATCATACATACATATCATCACATCCATGACATCAAGGAATGCATACACAAAAGCATGAACAACAGTGAGCCGAATCGATCATCATATATATCATGTAATGGTCATCATAATACAAAATCTCGGTGTCTACATCAATAATAAAAAATGTGTATACATTCAAATATACATCAATATAGTACATCAAGGCTATCAAGAGCCCGTGAAATATACATCAGAATGCACGCAGGCATTTGTCTAAAATGATACAATATGATATAGTATACAAAGTGTATGTGCCCTAGTGGGTAGAGCTGCCCTCCTGCTGTGGCCCCTGTCCTCCCCCTGTGCTTGGTGGAGGTCCCCCTGATGGTCCTCCTCCTCCCCCTGGCGGTAAAAGTGGCCCTCTAACTAAGGACACTGACTGCCCTGTCCTCCGGGATCCGGATGCCCCAGACCTGCTCCTGTCTCTGTAGCTCGGTGCCTGCTGAGCTGCTGGCACCACACCCACATATAGACCCCTGTAGTACTCTGCCTCCATGCCGGCTGATACTAGCTCACCTTGCACTCGGACGAGCTCGCTGTATAAAGTCCTCTGGTCTACACCTAGTGCACAGCGTGCCTCCTCTCTCTCCCGCCTCACTCTAAAGAGTGTGGCCTCTGCAGTCAACCGCAGCTGTACCTCTGCGTCTCTCTCTCTCCTGGCCTGTGCTAGCTCCTCGGCGTCTGCTGCTGGTGCGGATGGTGGCTGCACCTGTACCTGTGCTTGTGCCTGTACCTGGGCCTGTAGCTGTCTATATGCCTGCACCTGGGCCTGTAGCTGTGCCTGTACCTGCGCCAGGGCTGTCTGTGTTGCTGCGGCTGCCTGTGTCTGTGCCTGGGCTGTGGCCTCTGCCTGTCTCGCATCCGCCTGCGCTACATCCCTATCCCTCCTCAGTCGTGCCATCTGGAGCTCTAAACACATCCTCCGAGCTATCTCCTCTTGCAGCAGTCGCTCTGCTCTCTGTAAATCGGTCTCAACGACCGGGCCCACTACCTCTGCCATCTCCACATCGGCCTGCTGGCCGCTACCCTCTCCACCTGCCTGCTGAGCCACTGCTTGCTGCCTGGCTGCCCTGGCCTGTTGCCTCATCCTAGCCTCCCCTCCGAGGACTAGTACCTCTCCCACTGCCCCTGCTACACCTGGTGTAGTCAACCTCATCAGCCTGTGTGTCTGCTA
The DNA here is from genome assembly GCA_027924645.1 of Cunninghamia lanceolata. NCBI lineage: Eukaryota > Viridiplantae > Streptophyta > Pinopsida > Cupressales > Cupressaceae > Cunninghamia > Cunninghamia lanceolata. The sequence goes on along the minus strand of BSBN01000645.1, from coordinate 6,144,918 downwards.
GTACTGAACATACTCTGGCAGCGTCCCTGGGTTTGCCAGCCCAGAGTCCCAATCCCATCTCATGGGGACAAGTCCCCATACCTCTGCCAATGCTGTAGCCACTGGGATCTCTTCATCCCAATCTCCAACCTCCCTCCATGTCCTGGCATGTGTGGCCTCCCCCACGGGTAGTCTCTGCGGCAATCCAAACTGCCTGAGAACTCGCTCTGGAAGATATCTCTCTATCATATCTGTCCGTCTACCAAACAGATAGTGAGCTTGTCTGTAGTACATGAGCTGCTCATGCTCGTCAGCCCACTCCTCACATAGTAACCAGGGCCTCCATATGAATAGGTCCATCTCGTCAATCTGCCGCCTCCAATAGCTAACAGACCCCATCCTCCGATGTGTCATCACCCCGTCGTATAAGAACGCATAGGGCTCGCCTCTGTCTCGGTGGCACTATGCCATGGGTCAGATCACTGGAATATGCTCCCACGCCCATACCTATAGCAAAGTCACCCCTGCTGAGAGGATCCTGCCTCTCCTGTAAACACAATGGTGCAGGTCATGATATAACTGTCCCAGCACGCAGGGTCCCCACACATATTGTCGGCCATGGGTGAACATCCCTGATAGCACTGTCCCCCAGCCAACTGATAGTCCTCTAGATCTCCTGTCTGGACACAAGAAGCCGCCAATCAGTGACGCCACGATCCATCTGATCCGGTCGCAGAGTCTCGGGACGTCTGGCCATCGGATCTCCCCATCATCTATCCACAGGTCATCTGTGCAGAAGACCTCCTCCAAGCCTGCCTCGCCCCGTGCCGGGTCAAAATCCACTATCTCCCCATCTATTCGAATCCTCAGGATGCGGTATACATCCTCCAGTGTCACTCTCGCCTCCCCTGTCAGAAAGTGGAACGACGAAGTCTCACTGTGATATCTCTCTACAACTGCTGTCACTAGGGCGAGATTCACCCTAATGTGTGTCAGATGAGCCACGTGCCATAGTCCGGCATGCTCTAAGAATGCATCCTCCTCCTAGGTCAGCTATACGACCTCGTGTGCTATCGCGTGATGTCGCTCTCGCGACATCAGTGGTGGCAAAATCCTTTGCATCCATAACAAACTCACTTGTCAGTTCTTCTATAACCAATCCCTCCATGTCCTATCTACATCTCTGCTATGCCATCCCTTTCCCCCCTAGGCATCCCTTTTCTAAGGCCCTCATTTTACTTAAACCCTCATTTTCTTCTATTCAAACCAAACGCGCTTTGTTTTATACAAAAGTGTTGTCCCTCTCTACCAACAGCGCCATACTGTTCATCCAGACGCGCTGTGATTTCTAAACCAAATGCGCCTTGTTTTTCCAGAAGTGCCATGCCAGCCTACCAACCGCACTACTCTGTCCTACCAGACGCGACGCACTTTTTCTACTTCACCACCTTTCGCGCTAACCTATTCTACCAAGTGCACTGTAGCACACTACCAAACGCACTGTGGGATTTGCCAAATGCGCTGTGGTGCGAACAATCTAACCAAAAGTGATGCGATTTTACCAATCGCGCTGCAGGCGAGTACCAGCCACGCTGCGGCGCGCCAACAGCGCTGCAACCCTTTACCATACGCGCTGCTGCTTCCTAAAGCGCTTTTGGCTGACCTAGCTCACCCTCCCTAAACTTAGCCCTAATATACCCTCAAATGACAAATGCAAGAGGGGTTTTCGATCACTTACCATTGTCGGAGCTCCTGCTGGCCTCCTGTAGGTCCGCACCAACTCCGCTCGATGACTGTGCGCTGGAATCAACATCTCTCCTCACTGGCTGCTCAACTCTCTCTCAACTAGGTTTGGAAGCTCTCCTCTCTAAATTTAGAGTCTCCAAGGGTGCAAATGAGGATTGTGGTCCCTATGGGGCCTATTTATAGTGTCCCACCCTTAGTTTTTTCTTCCCCACCCTTGCTGCTTTTCCTCCTACCTGGTCGCGTCCTCTTTTGGTCGAGCGTCAACACTGTTCTTCTGCTGCTTCCCCGTCTTCTCGTTCGAGGGGGCATACGCTGGGGCAACTACCTACACTGGGGCAATAAAATTGTATTACACCTTCAACAATCGTTTTCTTTGACGCAACGCTACATGCTGCATTGCATCAAAGAAGGGCAAAATGTAGACACCCTAAAATGACCGTGTCCTCGAATCACTTGCATTTCATAATCTTCCTAATCACCTGCATTTCCAACGTTAATTAAATAATCTAATTATTTAATTAAAATCATCAAATTCTTCTAAATCTCCTAAATTCGACATTAATTAAATAAATTCTCTTTATTTAATTAATTAAATTAAATTCCTCTATATTCTTCTACAATTAAATAATTTTAATTATTTAATTAGTTCATTATCCTCTTTCCAAAAATCAAGTCCACATTAATTAAATATATCCCAATTATTTAATTAATTCAACAAATTCCCTCTTATCTACAATTAAATAATTCTAAATTATTTAATTAAATCAAAATTGTTCTTCCAAAATCATGCACAATAATTAAATAAATTTATTTATTTAATTTGCTTTCAAATCTTCTAAATTAAATAATTCTAATTATTTAATTACTTCTTCCAAAATATCTGCTCTAAATTTAAATAAATCAATTATTTATTTAAATTGCTTTTTTATCTAATTTGAGTTATCTCTAAAATAACTCAAGCTTTCTATATTTAATAAAGCAAAATATCTTCTTTTCTCATGCAAATCTCTTTTTCTTGTTTTAAATCACTTAACTCACTATTACATTCTGTTAATTGCTTTAACTCATTCTTCTATTCTTGATAACTCCTCTCATGCAAAAGAAAGCAAGACACATGTCTTCTTCTCATTCATTGCACATTCCTCAACTGTTCTCCTCCATTGATTCTTCTGAATTATCTGGACCGTTGATCGATCTTCCTTGAAATCTATATAAACCCCCCTCATCTCCTTCATTGACGCTCTCTCTTCGATCGTATTCTCAGGCATACTTAACAGAGCTTCGAGCATACAAAACGCGTCGATTGAGCAACTTTACGATCCTTTAACATTGATCTTTAAGCACTCTTACGATCTTTTGACGTTGATCTCTTGAGCACACTACTTGCTTGTTGCAGCTATGGTTTCGCAACTTCATTGAGCAATCCACATTCAATCCAAAGGAAACAATACAGATTTCGGTAAAAGTCTTTATTTCATTGATTATTTGTCATGGCTTTTATTTAAATTTGTTTTCTTTATGTTATTGGGTTTTTGGTTTTATTAGTTTAGATTTAATCAATTTTTCCTCATACACACTTGGTCATCACATCTCACAGGAGGGATTGAAAGTAGATCCCAAAAAGGTCGAAATCATTGTACAAATTCCCCCTCCTCAAACTCAAATTGAGGTAAGAAGCTTTCTGGGACATGCTAGCTATTATAGAAGGTTCATTGAAAATTTTAGTCAAAAAGCTGACACAAGAATGGACACAAGAATGCCAACAGTCGTTTGAGGCCATCAAAAGTGCCCTCATAACAGCTCTAGTAATAAAAGGACCAAATTGAGGAGAGCCGTTTCACATCCACATAGATGCTTCCAATCATGCCATTGGAGCAGTATTAGGACAATTAAGTGAGTCTAGAGGAATGCATGCAATATATTACATCAGTAAAAACTTGAACCCAACTGAGAAAAAATACACCACAACTGAAAAAGAATTTTTGGCAGTAGTTTATGCTATCAACAAATTTCTCCACTACATCACAGGCTATAAAATATTCATACACACTGATCATGCAACCATAAGATATTTGATGAACAAAGCTGTAGTAGGAGGTAGAATTATCAGATGGCTATTATTATTGCAGGAATTTGACATAACCATTGTTGATAAACCAGGAAAAGATAATGTTGTTGCTGACTTCTTGTCTAGATTGAATGTGCAGGGAAATAAAGAACCAGTGGATGATGCCTTTCCTGATGAACATTTGTTCGTTATCTCTATACAATCTCTATGATTTGCTGATCTAGCTAATTATCTGGTTTTGAGGAAATGCCCACAACACTTCAATTTGAAAGAAATCAGACATTTAGTTCAAGAGAGCTCCAGATACAAGTGGGTAAATGGTTTTCTGTTTAAAAATTGTCCTGATCATGTATTACGTCGGTGTGTGCAGGAAACAGAGGTGTATGACATAATCCATGCATATCAGGATGAACCTTCTGGTGTACACTTTTCAGCCATCAAAACGGGGCACACGATCCTGGGAGCTAGATATTTTTGGCCAACAATGACCAAAGATATTTACCAATATGTCAAGCAGTGTGATCAGTGTCAATGAATGGGACGTCCAACTTTCACCACAGAGATGCCACTCCATCCCCAAGTGGCTTTAGAGCCATTTGAAAAATGGGGGATAGATTTCGTCAGACCAATTAACCCACCATCCATAGGAAATCACTACATTCTGGGCTGCACAGACTATGCCACCAAATGGGTTGAAGCAAAAGCATTGCCAACAGTGAAGGAGGAGAAAGTTGCAAATTTTCTATATAAACACATCCTGCAATGGTATGGAGCACCTAGAATTCTTGTCTCTGATTAAGGACCACAATTTATGTCTGCCATGATCAAAACATTCCTAGAAAGATATCAGATTAGTCACATGAAATCTTCACCATATCATCCGCAGAGCAATGGTCAAGTTGAAGTAACAAATAGAGAATTGGAGAATATTCTCACCAAAACAATCTCAAGAAAGAGGATAGATTGGGCCGATAGAATGACAGAAGCTGTTTGGGCTTATAATACTACATTGAGGTCAACAACTAACTTCACACCATATGAGTTAGTTTATGGAAAGCACCCAGTGCTGCCAATTGAATATGAGGTAGAGACATTAAAGACAACACTTGAAGTTGGTATCGATTTGACCGAGGCATAGCAACAAAGGATACTATAGTTAAATAGGCTAGATGAGATGAGAATGGAGGCATTACAACATACAGAGTTAATCCAACAACAAAGGAAAGAATGACACGACAAGCACATCGTCAGCAAGCACTTCAAGCAAGGAGATTGGGCCCTATTGTATGATTCTAAATACCAAGATCTAAAAGGGAAACTACATACCAGATGGTTGGGGCCCTATGAAATTCAAGAAGCCTTCAGCAACGGAGTTGTCCAGTTAGTTCCAATTGATGGAGATTGCAGAGTTTTCTAGTCAACAGACATAGATTGAAGCTGTATCATAAACTAGCCTTTAAAGAAGAATTCTCTGCCAAAATTTAGTCGCGGAAAACATTTTTCTGTGGAAGATCTATCTTCTAGGGGAATCGTGCTCTAAATGATGATTCTTGAATGAATAAAGTAGTTGAGGTTGAAAACCAGAAATGGTGGCCTCTCCTGTCAAAAAAAAAAATTGTTCAAATGTTGAAAACCAACAATGGTGGTCTTTTCTTTGAAATTCCCTTCCCTTTCAATAAAAAACCTTTTGCAAATTCTACAGATTTGTGATATAGCGAGATCCAGATGGCTCCAGATAGCTCCAGACGGCTCCAGATGAATACCAAGCGGGTGTTGGCTTCTCAAATACCATCAGGCGCAAGACCAATGTGCAGAGGAAATTAATTTGGTAAAAAAAGTTGAAGTGACATAATCAAAGTCATGGGTACTTTACATAGGTATACACTCTTCCCAAAACTTATATAATTATTTTAATGTGTATAAATATGCCACATGTTTCAAAAAGTAACATCATGCAGCTTCAACTTTTGGCACGCAAAAATAGTAATCACAACAATGATTATGGGCTGACAAGTGGCAATAGGGTACTTAACAGCAGATGTTACATATTCCCCAAGGAGATTGCAGTACTTGGTCATTAAAATGAGTGAGATTTAAATTATTGCCAAAAACAGAATAAAAGCCCGCTTTGCAAAATCATAATAAATAGTAATGATGACCAATTAAGGAGGGAGTACATCTAAATTGACATAAATTCGTAGAGGGATGGTGTCATCTCTAGAAACGCATAGAAGACAATTAAAATGGTGGATCTGAAGAAAAATTTTGCACACGCCACCCTACGGCAGCACTCCAGAGTATCCGCCATGAGTACTGAAAGGATAGCTGAAACAAATGCCAACCTGCATGTAATTATTTCTTCCAACGAACCTGTAGATGACAACTCATATTTCGATAGGCTCCTTCTTTGCCGAGCCAAAATAAAGAAAGTTTCAAACAAACCAAAGTTGTAGTGCAAACCCCTTGCTCCGGATTGAATTTCTTCAAACTAAAGTAGCAGATAGAAAGATAATCACCAGACATGGGGCACAAAAGGAAAGTAGAGCCAGAAAACTCATTCATCGACGACGCTAGTGCTCAAATTTTCCAACAAGTAGGGTGGCTCAATTTCTTGTAGAAATTTGAAGGTTTCGAGGAGGAATTAGTTCAAGAATTTGTTAAAAATTTCCACAGGACATTCACAACTATAAAAGGGGTAAGGATTCCAATCAATACCACTATCTGTTAGGGTTAGCCGGCAGAAGATATCAATTAAATGCAAATAAAGATTAAACAGAGAAATGGAAATACACAGAAATAATAATAGCGAGAGACAATTTTTAACGTGGTTCACCCAAACTCGGGCTACATCCACCAAACAGAGAGTCCAATATTATTATACAGTAAATCAAACCGATTACAATCAGCAATCCCTGCAACTCAATACCGCTGCGCTACAATACAATATCAAAATCCTAACCCTTAGCCGCTTTTTATCAAGCTTTTTGTCGGTTACAAAATAGGGTTTTCTTATGTCGGTCAATGAAAAATTAACTCCCGGTGCATTATAAAATAATAAAAAACCGTGTGAGGTTTTGGGCGCTGCCCCTTGACCCCGTCTTGGGGGCGCTGCCCCCAAACCCCCGCAAGGGGCGCTGCCCCTTGACCCCGTAGGAATTTGGGGGGAAACCGCGCCGATAAAAGTTGGGTAAATATAACCTTCGAGTCTGATTAGGCTCCATATAACAACACTATCACTAGTCAAATTTTTGGAATAGCTATAGTAGGAGTTGATTTGTTTACCACTAAACCCTCATATGAGGAGTTAATTCAGAACTTCCATGTCATTCTGGAGCCCTTGCCTCGATACATTGTTAGCAAAGGTGCCACAAAAGGCATCGACAAGAACAATCTTCTAGATCCATGGAAGACTGTAGTCCTATGGGTTATGAAGTTCTTTACCTGTGATGGCTAGTATGGGATAGTACTCAGCCTTGGAATGAGATTTATTACCCACCTGAGGCATGGTGCCAATAAGCCGCAATTCCTGATAAACTTCCCTGCCTTTTTGCACACTACATTAATAAACATGCTGACAAAGCAGAAAAATAGAGAGGGTCGGGTTAGCCATGTAGGGTTAATCCATTTGATTATTAAACACCATTTCGTGTAGCAGAAGGATGGGCAGAGAAAATGGGAGGACTTTCTGGCTTTGACACCAAGGAAGAAAAGAACAAAACACTCTTCTACTACTGTATCTGTATCTGGTGAGGCCATCTCCATGCCCTCAAAACCTTTCAAAGTTTGCTTCAAAAGACTCTGAAAAGGTGCATACATCAGAGCCAACCAGGTGAGGCATCGTCTTCCAGACCTGCACAAATAAGACACTCTCGCACCTTTATTATTTCTTCAGATGAGGAAGATATTGAACCAGGCCCCATCGCTTCAGCAAGTCAGCAAGGCAGTCCGACCAGAGAACAAGGAGCAACTGAGGAGGGAGGCGGTAATGATATTCCACCAAAGGAGCAAGAAACAATTGAGGAAGGTGGCGGCAGTGACATTCCTAGGGCAGTTGGTGAGCACGATGCTCCGGAGGCACCAAAGAATGAGCCATTGCAACATGGCCACAGGCAGGTCAAATAGGTAATGACAGAGAGCTCTAGCTCTAAAGATACCACGACACAGGACACCCAACATGCCCTTGCAATTTCAAAGATTGAATTTGAGCTAAAATAGTGTAAGGCACAGTTGGTAGCCTTGTCCCAGCAAGTAAAGGCAAAAGATGAGGAGATGGCAACAAAAAAGGCGAAGGCGACTGTAGAAAAGGAGGAAAAGGAGAAAGAAATTATTTCTTTGAAAAAGGAAGTGGATAATCAAGTAGGCATGATTGCCCAAAAGGACAAGCAAATTGCCAGACTGAGGCAGACTGTAGCCCAACAAACCCCTGCCACCATGTCCTTAAATGTTTATGCACAAAATATGTAGTTAACTGGCGATAACAGGCAACTCAGGGGTGAAATTGCAAAGCTTCAGAGAGAGATGGAGACCTTGAGGTAGGAGAAAGCAAAGGTAGAGAAAAATCTGGCTCTCACCTGTGAAACAGGGGAAACCCTGTTGGCACAAAGGGCACCCTCAGGTGTGTATGCTCTTTTTCTAAGAGAACAATTTTTGAGATGGAAATTGTTACGCATTAGCTGCAATTTGCCTTTTGAGTTTGAGAATGAAAAAGAATTTGTTGAATGTTACTTCCAAAACCCGCTAGAGCAGAGGAACCTTCTTTGTGAGTTTTTCCAACATGGCCACATTATGGGCCATGTTGATACTTCTATGCTAAATCTTTATATAGGGGAACTCCAAATCCAGAGCTATATGTTCCTATTAATAAATAACAGATTATGGGAAGACAAAATGGAGGAGTATGAGACTGTTGTAGGAATAATTGGCCTGCTAATGAGGCATGAATGCCCAAAGACTACACGGTTTAGAAATACTTTCAGAGCAAATGTTTATAGGCAGGGTATCACAGGCCAATATATACAAAATTTGAATTCTTGTATTGCAGATTTCTTTGCTGTGGCAGATTAACTTCCCAATGCAGCTATGTCAAGCTGCAGAGCACTGTTTGAAGTACTTCCCAATGTACTGAAAAGAAGAGAACTAGTTTCCCCTGCAAACATACAATGGATGACTGCAAAAGTCAGGAGGCTCATTCCAATTATTTAACAAAAGCAACAAAACTGGATAGGAATGAGGTTTAGGCCCCCACTGCTGCTCATGCTAGCACCCAGACTCAGCCATCCTCAAGGTGAACCAATGCCGCAAGAAAAAATTAGCAAATGGTATAGTAGGATTCAAGAGAATGACGGTTTCCATCCCAAGGGAAGACAGTTGTTCCAATATAGTGATGACGAGTACAACTACAACACAATAATTGAGGGGAAAAACATACTTGATGGGGTAGTGTAATAGATGCCATGAGGACATGGCATAAGCTAAGTGGGGAGGAGATGATGAGCCAAAGAATTGACTCATTTAATTATCAATATTTTTATGTTCTGATAAACTTTTAAAAACATATCGGCATATAAATATATATTATTATAGTTATATTTGTCTTGAGAATTGATTATGCTTATGTTTTGTTTCCATTATGCTTTGATGAAATCTCTTTAATTTTGATACTGGAATGACATTTTCTATGTGCATATCTCATAATTTGTGGTATAAGTTATGGATGTTAAATAAGCATTGCAACAGTTGAACTTTAGATAAGTCCAGATAGCTCCGGAGGCCGATGCTTCCTAAAGAATCATCCTCCCCCAAGTTGATGACCTCCAACAAACGCTCCTGAAGATACTCTAAAACCAGCAACACATCCAAACTAGTGCCTCAATCCTAGCTACATCTCTTGAATCACACCACCATGTCACTAAACTTTGGTGACTCAGATAACTGACGACAGACATCAGTTCCATCTATCATTGCCACCAGGCACCCCACTATTTTAGGGAACTCATGGAGTTTGCCCAGCTAATCACCTTATTTGGATCACAGATCTAGAGTTCCTTGCAATTGATTGTGTAGTTAAGAAAATAATACAACTGGTTGTTCCAGTTCATAGGAATTAGTTAACAGCTAGATTTTCCTTTCAATAAGCATGCAACTAGCTATTTTAGTTCGCTGTAGTTAGACTTGCAGTTAGTATCTCTTTCCAATAAGGCTCGATTGTATAAGTAGGAGAGCCATCACATCTTTTTAAGTTAGTTCCTATTTTTCATTAGTTAGTTGTTCATCACAGTTTGTTTCCAACAGAAGGAAAACTTCTGAGTTTAGGCATGTATGTTCTTTGACTAAGAATAGAAATGCAAATGAAAGGAGATTTCTTTTGAAAGAAGTTGTTAAGCAAAGAGGATCGTCTCCAGCTAGGAAAGTAGGGTTTGCTTCCCCATCTTGGAGGAGATCTCTTGGTATTTTATTTGTGTTATTTATGTTCCTGTCTATTTCCTTGCAACAAATTATTATGTGTATTTTTCCTATTATCTATTCTCACCTGCAAGTTTATTCTTCAAAAATAGAAAATCATAAAAATTAGATTTGTTATCTCTTTAAGCACTGTGATGTTCAGAGTATTGCATGCCTAAGAAGTAACAATAGATTTCATTTCTTTTCACTTCTCATTTCCGCAAGTGTGTTCATTTCCAGCAACTAGATTAAACATTCATTTCAGCACGTGTGTTTGTTTCAAGCAATTAGATTAACATTTATTTTAGCAAGTGTGTTTATTTCAGCAATGTTAGAATAGTTTCATTCCAAGCAGGAGTGTTTCTTTCCAAGAAAATTAAGGTAGTTTATTTCATCAGCAAGAAGACCAACACTCAAATTGTGCAAGGGTCCTTAAACCGATCCTTGATCATAAATCTTTCCATTCAAAAATCCCCCACCAAATAGTCTTATCGCAGATCTCTCCAGACACCTCTAGATTGATAAAGAATAAATAATGATGTATTAACAAAGCCTACTTCGACCTCATCACTGCCTCTTCTAAGTTCAATCTAGTGGTCTATTTTGGTTCACTAGGAGGTTGATTATCTAAAGGTGATGGCAAAGAACCATTGTTTGGCCTAGTATTCCACACTCTAGGCTGCCTAGGTGCATTATTGTTATTTCCATTGTTGTTGTTATAGTTCCTGTCATTATTGTATCCTTTGTTAGGATATCCTGATCTATCATTATTATAACCTCTATTTTGGTTTGACTGAGAATAAAAGTTTTGACCTCTTAGATGTGTAATTTCTATTGTTAATTTCCTCAGTTGTGCAGATATCTCATTGATATCTTCTTTCTCTTTTTGAACTTTGGCTACTACGTTTTCTTGTTGAGGTTTAAAGAAGGAAGAACCATTATTATTATTTTGTCCTACATCCTGACATGTTTGAGCATGTCCTGGATATTGTACTATTTGACCATTTCCATTTGGAGGGGGCATGATGCTAAGTGGAGGTACCTGTAAAGGACCGGGCATTGCAATAGGAGGCATCATGACTCCATTAGTCTACTGCTGAGCAGGATATGCAGGATATGTGGGATAGGTAGGAAATGCTATGTTTGGTGTTGGAGCAAGAATCAATTGTTGATTAACTTTTATTGCTTCCTCAAAAGCTCCTGGTAGAGTTGTGACACCATGATGTGTTCTTCTTATGAACATAGAGATCAGGGGATCTAAGGCTGAGTAATATATACTTCTAGCTGCCTCACTAGCTACATTATAAGGAGATACTAGTTTGGAACACATCTCCTAAAATCTAGCATTGACGTTTGAAATAGGTTCTCCTTCAAATCTTTTGATTGTGGCAAAGAGGTGATAATTCATTGAAGGATCTATAGGTATCTTAAATCTATCCTTGAAGGCTTTCTCTAAGGTAGCCCATGAACCAACTGAGGCTTGAGCAAGACTTATGTACCAGTTGGATGCTTCCTCTCCCAAGGAATATGGAAATAGTCTACATACCACATCCTGATGCTCAATCTTTGCTCTACAACAAGCTACCTTAAATGTCCTGATATGATCCTCTGCATCCCGATATGGATGATATTTAGGGGAAATCTTATCAGGGTTCTTAGGTAAAGGATGATACATAGTAAATGTTAGGGGTGAATCAGCACTAAAGAATGGCATTGTGACTGGTGCTTACTGGACTAGAGGTGTAACTGGTGACCCTGGAGGTGTCTGAAGTACAACTGGGGAAACTGGAGGTGTAACAATACATGTTGATGAAGATGCTGATGCACCTGAGTCAGGAGTGTGGTGAATATCTGTGGAACGGGGTCTTAGTCCTCGAATGGGCAACTCCTCAAAGAGTCCAATGGATCTAGACCTGGTAATTGTAAGGAAAGCACAGGTGCGGAAGACAGCTTCCCTAATGTTAATTCCAAGGGGACGATGCAGACAAGTCACTTTTAAAAACTAAATAACACAGATAAGTACATGAGAGAAACCAAATAGACAATATTCAGAACACACACACACAGTATTACGTGGGAAAACCCTTACGGGTAAAAAACCCACCACCACAAGAAAACAATCTTTATTACAGTAAGATATACAGTTACAATAAAGAACTCAACTTCTTGCTTTGGTTTTGATTCTCGACTCCCTACCAACAGTTCGCTCACTGTATATTTACAGAACGAACCTTTCTTCAAGTCTCATCATCATAATACCAACGACACCTGTAGACTTATCATTCTATTTCCAGTCTGCAAGAACAAAAGTCGTTACACACTTCTGCTCTAACTGATAGAATAAATTCCTCATACGTCGCTGCCATCTAACCGTCACAATGGTTCACATTTCAGTAAGGCGTTTAGTCCCACATGTACCAAGTCGCAAAGGACTTTGCAGTTTATAAATGCCAACGAACCAAAGGCTATTGTCGGCAATTTTGTTGCCGACAATACCAAGCCTCCAAGCCTCCAAGTCCATTGGCATAACAACTACCATCGGCCCACAGACTTCACCCTCCACTGATGAGCATAGTCTCCCCGATTACCAATGGTACCATCGGAATAACTTTCACTATCGGCACAAGAATTAGCTCCCGCTCCGACAGTGCTCTGTCTCACCGATACCTCCATCGGAATGACCGTAGTACATCGGCCCAACACCTTTAGGCTATGCCGACGGGTATTCTCTTGCCGATAGACATACGCCATCGGAGTGACTACTCCTGTCGGAGTAACTCTACAGAGTTTGGCCGATAGGCCTTGTCTCGCCGACGACCAACCCATAACCTTCGTCGGAGTGACTACTCCTGTCGGAGTAACTCCACAAAGTTTGGCCGATAGGCCTTGTCTTGCCGACGACCAACCTGTAACCTTCATAGGAGTGACTACTCCTGTCGGAGTAACTCCACAAAGTTTGGCCGATAGGCCTTGTCTTGCCGACGGTTGAATGCTTCCATCGGGGTGACACTCAGCATCGGACAAACCTTCGATGCTTATTCCGACGGCCCTTGTCTCACCGATGCCAATGGTCTTCAACATGGTCCTGCCGATAGCACTTCGTCACAGCGATGCCAACATCGCATGTCCTCGAACCAACGAACCAAGGAACAGTTGATCCTGCCGAATGAACTCCAGAACGGTTCAACAAAGAGGTTCAAACAGTAATAAAGGTTCGACGAAGAGGTTCAAGCAGTAATTTGAGACACAAGTTCTCTTCAATCTCCCACTTGTCGAAGACATTACTGCTACCTCTTAGTCCTCATTCGATTATTGAGAACTATGGGCCCGAAGACCCATTTCATCTGAGCACCATTTGAACTTGGCTATGTTCACTGGTTTAGTTAAGGCATCAGCAACATTTTCCAAAGTGTCAACTTTTTCCAGCTTCACCTTCCTGTCTTCCACCATATCACGAACAAAGTGATATTGGACATCAATATGTTTTGTCCTAGCATGAAATGTAGGATTCTTTGCCAAACATATGGCACTTTGACTGTCACAATGAATTTGTATTTGCCCTGCATTAAAACCAACATCAGAACACAACCTCTTCAACCAAACAGCTTCTTGGCATGCACGAGTGGCTGCCATGTACTCTGCCTCTGTTGTGGACAAAGCGACTACAGCCTGTCGCTTGCTCATCCAACTGATAGCACCACCATGTAACGTGAACACGTATCCACTGGTGGATTTTCGACTGTCAATGTCCCCTGCCCAATCAGAATCAACATATCCCTGAATACTGATAGATCTCTTAGATCCTTCTGAGTTTCCATGATAACAAATAGCATAGTCAGAAGTTCCCTTCAAATACCTCATAACTCTTTTCACAGCATCCCAATGTGATCTGCCTGGATTCGCCATAAACCGGCTCAAAACTCCCACTGCTTGGGCAATGTCTGGTCTGGTACAGACCATTGCATACATTAAACTGCCAACAGCACTTGCATAAGGTACTCTCTTCATGTCATCAATTTCATTTGAAGATTCTGGACAATCTTCAACAGATAATTTCGTTCCCTGCAAAACTGGAACAACTAACTGTTTAGAATCAGACATATGAAACTTATCAAGAACATTGGTAATATACTTCCTCTGGCTGAGCCAAATTTTTCTCTTAGATCTGTCCCTTTTGATCTCCATTCCCAGAATGTACTTTGCTGCCCCCAGATTTTTCATTTCAAATTTCAAGGACAACTGAGATTTTAATTCTGAGATCATCCCCTTACCATTGCCAATGAACAACATGTCATCCACATATAGTGCAATTATAAGAATCTGGTCACCTTCAGTTTTATAATAGACACAATGATCAGATTTAGATCTCACATACCCCAAGGATAAAACATACGTATCAAACTTTTGATACCACATTCTGGGAGACTGTTTCAAACCATAAAGAGACTTTTTAAGTTTACATACCAGATGTTCTTTACCTTTTTCCACAAAATGCTCTGGATAGGACATATAAATTTCTTCTTCAAGGTCTCCATGAAGAAACGCTGTTGTCACATCCATCTGCTCAATTTCAAAATCATATGCTGCTGCAAGTGACAACAAAAATCTAATGGATGTCAGCTTAGCTACAGGAGAAAAAATTTCTCCATAATCAATACCTTCCTTTTGGGAATACCCCTTAGCAACCAGTCTTGCCTTGTACTTCTTAAATACCCACTTACAGCCTACAGGTTTTCTTCCTTCAGGCAAAGGCACCAGATCCCAGGTTCCATTCTTCTCCAATGATGTCATTTCACTATACATGGCTTCCAACCAAGAATCTGAATCAGGTACACTAATAGCTTCTTTCACAGTCCTAGGTTCATCAGTATTAGTAAGTAAAGCATAGGCACAAGTTGAATCAAGTACTGAAAATCCATACCTATTTGGTTGTCTTCTTTCATGTGTAGATCTCCTCAAAGGTTGAGGTGCAGGTTCAGGTTCTTACTCTGGATCAGAATCTTCGGAGCTACTTGAACTCTCATCTGAACCATCTACACTTGGTGCTTGTTGTTCCTCTTTTACAGGGGTCAGAGGAACATTCACAACACTCTTTTCTTTCTTTTCTTCTGTCTTTTCTGGCTGAGGATCAACAACCAATGGTTTCAGCTCTCTGAAAATTACATTCCTGCTATAGATTACCTTTTCAGTTTCAGGATTCCAAAGCTTGTATCCTTTAATACCGACTCCATAGCCAACAAAGATACATTTAACTGCCTTGTTATCCAACTTAGATCTTTTAACTTCAGGAATATGAGCATATGCCTCACAGCCAAAGACTCGAATATGTCTTAGAGAGGGCTTCTTACCAGACCATGCTTCCATAGGTGTCTTATCAACCAATGCTGATGTAGGAGAACGATTCAGCAAGTAACAAGCTGTAGCAACTGCCTCAGCCCAGAACTTCTGTTCAAGACCAGCATAACTCAACATACTTCTTGCTTTCTCCATCAACGATCGATTTAACCTTTCAGCAACTCCATTCTGTTGTGGAGTATAAGGTGTAGTTTTATGCCTTTTAATTCCATGGTCTACACAATACTTATCAAAATCTGCATTGCAATATTCACCACCGTTATCTGTTCTCAAGCATTTTAGTTTTCTACCAGTCTGATTTTCCACAAGAGTTTTAAATTCTTTAAATCGACTGAACACTTCTGATTTGTTTTTCAAAAAATATACAAATGCCCTTCTTGAATAATCATCAATGAACGATACATAGTATCTTGATTTAGATAAAGAAGGAACATCAACTGGACCAAAAACATCAGAATGCACATAGTCCAGAACACCAGAAGATTTATGAGAACTAGAGTAAAATGAAACACGGTTTTGCTTTCCATTTATACAATGTTCACAGAAATCGAACTCCAGATTACAATCAATCAGCCCATCTACCAAGTTTTTATTTTTCAAGGTTTTTAAACCTTTCTCACCTATGTGACCAAGTCTATGATGCCAGAGCATTGTTTTCTCTGCAAGAAGTTTAACTTCCATAGAATTTATGTCATGTGTTACAAAAGTAGCTTTTTCAGATTTTACAGAGACATTATTACAGCACACTGGTTTAGCATCTAACCTATACAGAGTTCCAATGCGTTCACCTTTTGCCAGAACAATAGAACCTCTAGTCATCTTACAGCCACCATTCACAAAAGTAACTTGCACTCCAACATCATTAAGCTTACTAACAGAAAGTAAATTTCGAGCCAGACCTGGTATATGAAGAACTCCATTCATTCCCTTTATTCTGCCATCCGGGAACTGGATTCTGACTCGACCTCGGCCAACAATTTCCAGCGTTGAATCACTAGCCAGGAACACCTTGCCACCAGCATAGGGTTCATACTTCGTGAACCACTCTCTATGAGATGTCATATGAAAAGATGCTCCTGAATCAATCAGCCAAACATCTTCAGAAGCAGGTGTTGCCAGAGCAACAATGAAAGCATCAGCATCACTGTGTGAAGACTCAGAGTCAGAGAAGTTCTTCTTCTTCTTTTTCTCCTCTTTGCAGTCTTTCTTGACATGACCTTTCTGCCCACAATTCCAGCACTTCACCTTGGACTTCTTGCCAGGAGATTTTGATTTCCCCTCTGATTTGGACTTAGACTTCTTGTCCTTCTTCTTGCCTCTTTCCTTTGATCTACCACGAACTGACAGAGCCTCTTTGGCCATTCCAGAAGATTTCCTCCGCATCTCTTCAGACAACAAAGAGGCAACAACAGTTTCCTGAGAAAACGTAGTTGTTGTACTTCCAATAGCCATCACCAGATGGTCCCACGAGTCAGGTAAGGAACATAACAAAAGCATACAGCGATCTTCCTCTTCTATTTTTACACCTATAGATGTCAACTGAGCAACAATCGTATTGAATGCACTCAGATGTTCTGCTACAGATGCACCTTCATCCATCTTCAGAGAATACAATTTCTTTCTGAGGAAAAGTTTATTTACCAAGGACTTGCCCTGATAAATATTATTCAACTTTTTCCACAAATCACTTGCAGACTTCTCCTCATGGATGTTCAATAGAACAGAGTCAGATAAACTCAGTCTTATTAGTCCTTTGGCTTTTCTGCATATCAGATCCCAATCTTCTTGCTTCATGCCTGTAGGTTGAACTCCAGACACAGCAACCCAAAGATCTCTATAGACTAACATGTCTTCAACTTTAAGTTTCCACAACTCAAAGTTTGTGCCATTGAATTTCTCAATGTCTATTTTGTCTGATGTACTAGCCATCTTTATTTAATTTAAAAATAACACTCTATAGAACTCCCACACAACAGAATTAACACAAAAAGCCCAAACTACCGACAAGGATAACACAACGGGCCAGGCTCTGATACCACTTGTAAGGAAAGCACAGGTGCGGAAGATAGCTTCCCTAATGTTAATTCCAAGGGGACGATGCAGACAAGTCACTTTTAAAAACTAAATAACATAGATAAGTACATGAGAGAAACCAAATAGACAATATTCAGAACACACACACACAGTATTACGTGGGAAAACCCTTACGGGTAAAAAACCCACCACCACAAGAAAACAATCTTTATTACAGTAAGATATACAGTTACAATAAAGAACTCAACTTCTTGCTTTGGTTTTGATTCTCGACTCCCTACCAACAGTTCGCTCACTGTATATTTACAGAACGAACCTTTCTTCAAGTCTCATCATCATAATACCAACGACACCTGTAGACTTATCATTCTATTTCCAGTCTGCAAGAACAAAAGTCGTTACACACTTCTGCTCTAACTGATAGAACAAATTCCTCATACGTCGCTGCCATCTAACCGTCACAACGGTTCACATTTCAGTAAGGCGTTTAGTCCCACATGTACCAAGTCGCAAAGGACTTTGCAGTTTATAAATGCCAACGAACCAAAGGCTATTGTCGGCAATTTTGTTGCTGACAATACCAAGCCTCCAAGCCTCCAAGTCCATCGGCATAACAACTACCATCGGCCCACAGACTTCACCCTCCACCGATGAGCATAGTCTCCCCGATCACCAATGGTACCATCGGAATAACTTTCACTATCGGCACAAGAATTAGCTCCCGCTCCGACAGTGCTCTGTCTCACCAATACCTCCATCGGAATGACCGCAGTACATCGGCCCAACACCTTTAGGCTATGCCGACGGGTATTCTCTTGCCGATAGACATACGCCATCGGAGTGACTACTCCTGTCGGAGTAACTCTACAGAGTTTGGCCGATAGGCCTTGTCTCGCCGACGACCAACCCATAACCTTCATCGGAGTGACTACTCCTGTCGGAGTAACTCCACAAAGTTTGGCCGATAGGCCTTGTCTTGCCGACGACCAACCTGTAACCTTCGTCGGAGTGACTACTCCTGTCGGAGTAACTCCACAAAGTTTGGCCGATAGGCCTTGTCTTGCTGACGGTTGAATGCTTCCATCGGGGTGACACTCAGCATCGGACAAACCTTCGATGCTTATTCCGACGGCCCTTGTCTCACCGATGCCAATGGTCTTCAACACGGTCCTGCCGATAGCACTTCGTCATAGCGATGCCAACATCGCATGTCCTCGAACCAACGAACCAAGGAACAGTTGATCCTGCCGAATGAACTCCAGAACGGTTCAACAAAGAGGTTCAAACAGTAATAAAGGTTCGATGAAGAGGTTCAAGCAGTAATTTGAGACACAAGTTCTCTTCAGTAATAGGCCTGTAAGCCAAGATTCTAACAACTTATGACAGAATATGGAAATTTGACCTGATTTCTATAAAGATCAAAAGAACTGACCTAGAAAAGGTGATATTTCTAGTCAAGACTCAGTAATGACTAGATATTTATGCAATATTTGCATCAGACATGCAAATATGAACAAAGATCAAACTTCTAGACAAGGATATCAGGATATCTGGTAATACAAGCAAATCACAACAAGGATCTGGTAGGAAAACTTGAACAACGACTCAATCTTCAAGGATTTCAAGGAATTGACTGCAAAGCCTATAGTATTTATGCTCAATTCTAAAATATTTATTATGAACAGACTTAAAATAGCACAAAATAAGCAAATCTTTGCACAAACACTCAAAGCATAAACAATTATGATGAACTTTAAGAAGATTACCTCATGTAAGCATGAGAATTACGTGAATAAGACTAATTCACTTGACAGAAAGGAGATGGCCCTCCTTCTAGCACCAATTTATGTTGATGATGATTATTAGTCATAACAACATGCATAAAAGTTCACACAACAAACTTTTATTATCTTGAAAAGTACAATCAATTTGAAATGAATTGATGACTCCAAGTCTCCATTGATCAAGTCATGATCGTCTGACGTTACTCAGGGGTTGATGTGACATGCTATTTTCCATTTCAATGGGCCTTACACTATTCTATACTGTGAATTGATATCTGTATGTTTGATTATACACCTTCTTCCTATAAATTTACTTCACAAACAAGGTTATTTATGATGTATTCAACAGATGATGATCATATTTATAAGTTTGATCAATTCTTCTGAACATCAAATGTTGTGAACTTATCTTTACTTCTACACTGTGTATTTGTATAAATAATGTGCCTTTAGGCTGATATTTGCAAGATTAATATTGTCATTCATATGTGTTTGCATGATATTTATCATTCTGACATGCTTTTACTCAAATACGCTCTGTCTGTTCAATTATTTGTGTGATATAGGCATATTTCATGTTATTTGCTTTAGATTGTCTGTTATTTGCAATTGTGAAGGTAATTGTAATGAAATCAAAGAAAATTGAAAGAATGATTTCTAAATTTAATGAACCTTTAGCTATTGATTCACATACATTCTAGATACTTTCATGAAGAGAAGAAACCAAACCATAATTTCACCAGGATGTTCCACAAATAGGTATGGTTGATGCTAACTTCAAAGGAACAAAGAATGAAAATAACACATGCAGACTAATAAGCACTCCAAGGGACGTAGCTAATCAATGCATATATCTAGAATTCATCCACTGATTACTCAAGATTTATGATTATTTGTAATAAAAATAGCTTCTCTTTCATTAGGTATGCAAAAGACATGTACATTCACAATGAGCTTTTAAATTAGTCTTGAGAACTTCGGCAATCTAACTTCAATTAAGTTTCTAATAATCATACAACGTGCACTCCATCTCCTTTTATAGGATAAAGAGAGGAGGCAGTTACAATAATCCTATCATCAAGATTTGTCTATCTAAATCTATGGTCAATACTGCTTTTGACTTTGTCAACACATGTCAACGTGGCACAGGTTGCCATTTGGCAACCATCTGGTGGAGTTCGATCACTTTTGTCTTGTTATGCACATGACCTTGTCATCATGCATCTCTACTTGCTCTTCTTCTTCTTCTTTAGCTCCATCATCATCTTCCTCATCTTAATCATCTTCATTGTCTTCATCATCATCATCATCTCCAGGATCATGCCTTATATGCATGCTGATTATTCCCCTGACAGATTCATAGGCTTGTACTGTTTCCTCAATCTGACCTCCATCTTGAACCTTGGCCTTTACTGCAGCATGCTTGTGAGAATGAAACTATGCCTGAAAAGCATTCCATACGCTCTTTCCACTATTTAATGTCTCATTGTATGTTTCTAGTTTAGCTTTCATTCTCATGGCCTTATTTATCACATCCTCTATCAAATGATGAAGAGAATCCTCTGCTGCCTGTTTAAAATTGTTGTCGAAGGCTTGGATAGCAAAATTAGTATCCTGATTTTCTGCTTTTCCTTCTACTTTGTCCTCCAAAGCCTCCAAGGTATTTATTTCTTCTTCCTACTACACCTTTTTAGGACATCACATTCAAATCTGGTATCTTCATACCAAATGCCGAGTAACTATGTAGTGTTATTATCCAGTACTTTATTATCCATAAGATCCAGATGTTTTTCCAACTTGAAAGATCTTCGCCCAGCCTCATTTTGTAGCTTGTCTACTTTGTTCCTCAGAGCACCAAGCGAATTCCAATTTGAGAGGGAGGTTTTAACTACTTTCTCTACTTCAAACACAAAAGAGACAAACTAATTATCCACTAGCTGGGCCTTACGTTTCATGAGTTCCAACACTGTTATCTCATCTTGAGATATGAGTGTCAATGGGGTGGCTGTACTGAGTGGTGTATGCTTAGGGTCAATTAACCCTTTTATAAATGAATGTAATTGAGCAATATGCTCCTTATGCTGTTTGTTCTTATCCTTTTCCCTTGCTATCCTTTTCAGTAAGGAATCAACACTATCCTTGGCCTCTTGGCCCTCTTGTTCTTCCGTAGCAAAACCCAAATCAATGTTAGTTATTTGGAATTCCTCAATATTTATTTCCCCTTTTGCCTTATCTGCCATTGGCAGGGCAACTTGAGCAGTTCTCCTACCTGTAGTAGGATCTCTTTTGATTGTAGATGTTGGTCTAGCCTTCCTTTTAGGCTTCATCATACTTGTTGGAAACAATGCAGAGACATCAAATTACCTGACCTCACTTATCTGTTGTGGGATTATTTCTTGCTGCAACCAATAAGGCACATCGACACTAGGTTTTTGCTGATCAGTTTGCTCAATGTGAGCATCCTAGGACTCTGTATTATGCTCTTCCCTTTGTTCTTCCTCATGCACTTTCTCATGAGGGACTTCTTGCTGAGGGGTCTCTTGCTGATGAATCTCCTTAATAGGTACCTCTTGTTGAGTAGGAGCCTCTTGGGATATAAGGGGTCCTTGAAGTGTAGGAGGTGGTTGTGGAGTAGGAGCCTCAGGTAGTACAACAACATTATGGTTAGGTGCATTTTGTTGAGGTTGATCTTTAGGAAGATCTTGAACATTATGGCCATGTACATTCTGTTAAGGTGGATCTTCAGGAGGCTGAATGTTCTGATATGCTTTGTCTGCATGCACCTCTTGACCATCTTGGTTCACCTTCTCTACTTCCTTTTGCTGACCATTATTTGGTTGAAGGCTCTGTCCTATATCCCCTGATGTATTTCCTTCTGCAGGGTTCTGAGTTTTCTCTATTTCTTTCTCACTTGTTTTCTCTTGTGGGACTGGATTCTCATCCTGATCTTCAATCTTGGTAGGCATCTCCTTATCTCCCTCTGTATGTACATGAATTTCTACCTTTTCTTGCTCTGTGGGTGGATCATTGCCTTTATCCCGATCATGGTCACCTTGATATGCCAGATCAATTACTGCAGGGTGCGTGACCTGGTCAACCAAGTTGGTCAATCCAATTTGTTGCGCTATCACTTTTGGGCTTTCTTCTTCAATGTCTTCTATTTCTTCATCCTCTTGAAGAGTCTCTTTTTGCACTAAGGGAGTGCCATGAGGATTTATTCTTGTATTTTCTACCAAAGTTTCCATCCTCTGAGTAGACACCTCATTAACTACCTCATCATCTGATAAATAAACTATATCTTCAAGTGGAAGAGGTGTTTCCCTTCCTTCACTCTACATTTCTTCCCTCTGTTGCTCTGCCTTTTCAGTTTTAAATTGAATAATATCTAGAATGGGGACTTCATGTTGCATGTTCTTCATAATACCTAGACCACCTGCACCTCTCAATAGTAGAGGATCTATGCCCACCATTCCTCTCATAGTAGTCTTTTGCTTCTTCTGAGGTGGTTGAGATGATGTTGCAACTTTCTTCTTTTTCCTTGTAATCAACAGATCACTATCCAAGGGTTCTTCTTCCTCTTCTTCAATGGTAGTAGGAGTAGGCTTGGTGACAACTTTCTTTTGTTTAGGAGGTGCATCAAATGAAGTTCCCGCAGCTGATGTGGATGCATCATTTCATTTTGGTCATGGATGCTTGATGATCACCACCCCATATGCTTGGGAGTCCTTACTTTTCAGCTTTTTCTTATCTTCAAGTGGTTGTCTTTCTCCATTGGATTGCCTCTTTGCTGTGAGGAAATCATCATATTCCTCCTTAGACAGTTCCTATCTTTTCCTCTTATTATCTATGGTGAGGGCTACACCCCTATCCGTTAGTTTCTTAACTTTAGCATCTACCCATTCCTGGGTCCGTTTCATGACCTTTGACATTATTTGGTCTAATAAGACCACTTTTGGCTAGCTCAAGTCAGGTGCTGATATGGTATCATTGTATACTTTATTCTTCTCATATTCTTGAGACATTATCTTTCCATCATCTTTATGTAACTGAACTGGCACTAATATGTAATCAAAAGTACGTATTTGTTTCAGGGTGAGCCTTTGGTAATTTCTTCTCCTCATCTCTGCCTCATTGTCACAATCAACCCAATAGTCCTCGAGGTGCTTTTGATGAATGGTCTTTTCTAGCAATGTTTGCATTCTGCCATATGGATCATAAGGCCTAGCTAACTCAAAGGGCTGCAGGTGCATTAGTTTCAGTCCTCCAATTGCATCTTTTATACTTTCTCTGTCTGGACACATGTACCATCCCATCATGGCTAGAAACAAGACCTGTGGAATCTTTGCCCATTCAATGTGGGCTTGCACCGAAGGCAATATTTGTCTAACAAACTCCATCAGGATGACCTTATCATTTGGGTACCTTGGCAGCATAAGAGGTTGCCCTTCAATGCCTTTTATCCTCATGTATGAGAATGTGGGGAATTGGAGAAACCAAGCCCCATGCTTATATATAACTACTTGTGCCTCCACACTTATCCTCTTTGTCTTGTCCTCTTCCATGGTTCTAACTAGATGCATGGAGGAGTCATTTACTAACTTATAATTATCAAGAGCTTCCCTCCTTCTCAATTGTGGGTAGTATTCCCATATATTCATATCTCCTGGGTTGCTTCCTAGTCTTCCTACTGTTTGTAATCCATTGAAAGTTCCTCTGGAAGCACAAGCATACACAACATAAGAGGTCATATGGAACATGTTGATGTTCCCTCCCAGCTTTGTAATTCCTTCATCTAGGCTATCGCTTATAATTTTGGCCCACAGGGGTATGTCATTAGAATATTCTATCATCTGAATTATACCATACATCCAGTTTTCAAATAATCTAGCGTTCGGCCTCCCTATCATTTTGTAGACTAAAACCATCATGTATTGGTACTCTAATGAAAAATCAAATTTGAAAAGGCACACAGGTAATTTGGCTACAGCCTTATACGTGCTCTTCTTAGATCTCCACTGGTACATGACTCTTCTAGCTGCCTTTTCATTGCTCTTATATTCTTTATCTAATTTTCTCAAACTCAGACGAACCACATCCTGTCCCTTAGGCAAATTGAATGCCGTGGTGATCCCTACAATGGAGAAATCCGCATATACCCTTGTTGGCAAGAGACACTATATGGATTCATGGTTGTTGTCATTGATGGCAACAAAGGTCATCCCACATATCCGCAAGACATGATATGTCTCTACCGGAAGTCAGAATAAAGAATGTTGTGGTCCGGTGAAGAAGAACAGAGCATGTGGCAAGGTCCGACAGATTGGTCCGGACCTCTCAGAGGAAGTGTCTTGGTGCAGTGCGGATTTGGGGAAGTCAAGAGGACTACCTTGAGTGGTATATTCCAAGGATTTAGCCTCCGGTGATGGACAAAGAAAAAGATATGAATGGTTGAGTACCGGATTCTTGAGAGACAGTGAAAACAGAGGAAGAACTGACTGGCAGAGTATCAGACTACTTTCCGGATGGGTTACTGTTGATGACAGAGGTTGTGAAGGCATGAATCATGTTTGGCCGACATGATTAATGATATCTACAAGTATATGCTTGATCCGCATTGCTTGGTGAGGAAGGATTCAGCCGACAGAATGAGAGTTTGTAAGAAACTAAGACTGTTCCGGATGCCGACTAGAAAGGTGATGAAACTACTTGTGCGGATATATATAGAGGATGGATTTAGTTGTGAAGTGTGTGTGGATGTGGAGAGATATGCGAATAAGTCCAGAGAAAGAGCAGAGGTAGCAAAAAGGATCCGGTATGTGAAAGATAGCAGAACAAAGAACAGAGGAAAGATGAAGTGCAGCAGATCAGTGTACTGAGCCTAACCGGAACTGAACTCCAGCATATGCAGATGCTTCCAATCAGTTCAAGACTGTGATTATCATCACTTTGTAGACAGTGTGTCTTCTTGTAGGCAGTGGGCCTCTTGTGAGCAGTGTGCTCGGGCAGTGAGCCCTAATTGGCAAGTGCCATTTCTGTAATTTCCTATTCTTCTAACAGAGAATAATTCTTGGGTTAATCACCCCGTGGTTTTCTCCCTTAACAGGGTTTCCACGTCAAAAATACTGTGTCATGTGTTTCTTACTTCATGGTTAATGTTTTGTGTTTGATTTTATGCTGCTTCAATTAAGAGGAAAGTTCAATAAGGGAAATAATTAGGATAACTGATTCACCCCCCCCCCCTCTCAGTTATCAACAATTGGTATCAGAGCTAAGTTCCTCCTATAGAGCCTAACAGCTTGAGGAAGATCTGGGATTTCAAATGGATGCATATGGTTTAAGGGAGCAACTCAAGACTGCCCTTGAGGATCTTGAACAGTCAAATTCTGAAGTCAGTGAATTAAAGGAAAGACTCAAACAGGCTGATGAATTCATGAGAGAATTAAAAGACAAATTAAGTCTCTCTATGAAAAAGAGAAAGGAGCTGCTTCAACAGTTGGCAAGACAAAGTGAAGAAAGCAATACAAATGAGGAATTGACTGAGCAAACCAAGTTATGTGAAAAGTTATCAAAAGAAGTCATTATGTTAAGACATGAAATGGAATCAGGAACTATAAAGTTTACTCAAGAGATTGAAGAAAAAAGAAAGGCTGAAGACAATCTAAGACAATCTCTTAAAGAAAAATCAGAAGAATGCCACCAGATGGACAGGATTATCAGACACCTTGAATCTGATCTTGAAGATGCCAAAGATAATGAAGGAAAACTTGAGGATCAAATTGCCTCTCTCAAAAGAGACCTTCAAATAGCAAATGAATATAAAGAGAAATTCAAGATAAGTTCTGCTCAACTTGAAGTTCTTCTTGGAAGTCAAAAGAGGACAGATGACAAGTATGGCTTGGGATATGAGAAAGGAGAAAGCTCCGGATCCGGTCAGAAGAATCTTGGATCAGAAAATCCAAGGAGCAGGCCTAGAAGACCTCCGGTAAGACAGCCAAATGCTCAAAGATATCCATCCTTCAATGGATACTGCCACAGCTGCAACCACTTTGGTCACAAAGCTAATCAGTGCAGAATGAGAATGAATCAGAATAATTCATCCTTCTCCGGACAGTGCTTCAACTGCAAAAGGTATGGACACAAATCCCATGAATGTAGAATTATGCAAGTAAACAAATCATTCAAAGGTAGATGCTTCACATGCAATAGAATAGGTCATAGGGCTAATCAATGCAGATCAAGAGGATATCAGTCGAATATGCAAAGGAATGTTATTTGCCAAATCTGCAATAGGTCCGGTCATAATGCTAAAGTCTGCAGAAACAAGAATCAGGACAAAAGAGGTCCGGTGTATAATCAGAATCAAGACAAGGGTAAACAAAAGATGAATGCGGATGAGGTTAGGAATCAGATGAGCAAGATTTGGGTGAAGAAAAGTTCAGAGAATGTAGAGGTTGGATCCGCACCAGACTCTGGTGCTGATATTTCTTCCAGAAATTAAAAGTGAGCTCTGGCTCAGGGGGAGACTCAAAGAAAATCTTGTTCCCCCAGCCAAACAAGTGGTGCCGGATGTTGCACAAGATGCGGATCAAAGGGTTTGTAAATATGAGTCTTGAGATACTTCAGTCAAGTTTTCAGAGGTCCGCATGGAGTTATGAAGAAGCTATGATCGATCAAATAAGACCTGTTCAGGGAAATGCTCCGGTATGATAAAGGATTACAAAAAGGTCCGGAAAGATCCGGAAATGCACTATCTTGTTCTGCGGATTGGACAGAGTGTTTGAGATGATCTTGTAATATGCCACCTCGATTTATTCATGATTGATAGATCCGGATGATATCCATAGATCAGGACTAATCCGGGATACTCCAAAGCTATCCAGACAAGGCAAACCGGAATGATGTAGGTGAAGCATTTATTGCAGACAGGTATTAGGGTTCGCGGAGCAATTTAAGGGATTTCTCAAAGGTCATTTGCTCATTCTGCACTCGAGAAGAAGCGAAAAGTGGAGCTCTGCAACAAGGTTCTTCAAGCACACCAAGGATCTCCTGCCGAAGCTATTGGATAAAGAAATCAATCCAACCACTCCGTGCAAACCGAAGGCGCATAAGGTATTCTCCGTTTTTCATTACCTCACTACAAATCTTTGAAGAATGGCTACTCCAAACATAGTTAAGATCTCCGATAGACCTCGCCCCTCATTCAAGAAACATCCCTACAAATCATTGGAGGTTGACCCACTAGGAGCCTTCTCTAGTGTTCCTCACGGAGTTTTACACACCGAAGACATTAGGGTTTACATACATGCAAACATTGAGGAATTTGGGGATTTCAAATTAAGAGACCTCTATCACAAGCAGCTGATTGACAATGCCTTTGAGCTTAAACCAGAGTATAAGGATATTCAGAAGAAACAATTTGAGCAATTTATTCATTTCCCCTGTTTTGAAGAGGATGAATGGGTCCGGTATGTACTGAGCAGGATGCATGACAACTTTTTATGGCTAGATAGACCCTGCAAGATCACAAAAGAGGCAATTAGAGCAGTAACTGGCCTATACTCTTCCGGAGGAGTACCTATCCTCAAATCTGTCAAGAACAACATTGTAACTGAGGCCACCGGATCAAAATTTGACAAGAGGGCAATGACCATTGAAGATATTTCAGATCCGGATATCAAATATGCATCAATGATAATAGGATACAAGATCTATCACTCCAGCAGGGAGAATTCTGTATCCGGAACTGCAGTATACACTGCTTTTGAAATGCTAAGGAAAAATGCAGAATATGACCTCTGCGAACTACTGCTAAGCCAATTAATGGAAAATATACAGAAAATCAAGAAGGATAAGAAGAATTCCTTCAAGTATGGTACTCTTATTGTATGTTTATTCTTCTACTTCATGAATGAGCTACCCGGAACAAGTGGATGGGTATGGCAGAATGACAAACCTGTTGCAGTCCAGATAAGAGACTACTTGCATGGACTTGGGGATGCAAAAGCGAGAAATTTAGCTCTATGGGGATACTTCAAAAACTTTCAGAGCATGATGCAAGCAAGAGAGAGAATTCCCCAGTCTCTCATTGAGAAATACAAGGACTCAGTGTGCTTTATGGTTGACACTGATCAATGCCTGATGGAGGCAGTGGAGCCAAGGATTGTCTGGATCATGCCCATGGGGTATGAAGTTGATGAACAGATAGTGGAGCTGCATGTTCAACACATGCTAAGTCAGCCCAAAGATCCTAAGGCAGAAAGGTTTGGAACCTTTGAGGAGCTGAGTATAAAGTTACATGTAGAACTCAGGGAACCTGAGATCAAAAGAAAAGTGAGAAAAGAAGTAGAGCACATTGCTCAAGGTCTTGGAATCTCAAAGGAGGCACTTGATGCCAGCCGGGAAAAGAGAAGGAAGGCCGAGGAAGAAGAGAAAAGCAAAGAAAGTGCTCCGGTTGGAGCTCCCACCCGGACCAGATCAACAAAGAGATCTGCACCTCCTTCAACCAAAAGTTCAAAACCGGAAGTCCAGGCATCCGGTAAGAGATCAAAGGCAAAAGCCACAAGGGCTTATGGAAGCCAAAAGGATGAAGAGGAGACAGAATCAGATGAAGGAGTAAGAGAAGTAAAGAAACAAAAAAAGAAAGGATCCGGTAAGCCCTCCACAGGCCAAGAAAAGGAGGAAATGGCAGAGGTAACTGTTGAAAAGCCCACTCTGTCATTAGAGAGCATAATCAAGTCGGTCACGGTGGATGGAAACCTTCAACCAATGACAGAATCATATGATGACTTCAGTGAGGCAGACCAAAAGACTCTGCAGGAGGCCACAGTGAAATATCTTAACATATATAATAAGGCTTTCATTGAAATAATATCTCTTATTCCTAAAAGCCTAGAAAAGGAAATGGAAGTGAGGAAAAATAATGCTCATGCTAAAGATCTTGAGATCCGGGAGCAGATAGCTATTCAGCTATATCCTCAAATTGATCCCAAGACAATGAACATTATCTTCAAGGACTGTAAAGATGAGTTCAGAAGCAAAGCCAGGATGAATCAACTCATGCTTGGTGAGACTGACAAAGTGGCCCAAGAAACAGAAGAGATCCTCCGGAAGGCCTTCAAAAGGTTCAATCTTCCTGTTGTAGAGGACTTAGGTGCAGAAACAGCTGCTGATTTGGAATCTTCTGTTCCGGAAGAAGTGAGCCCTGAACAGACAAGTGAGGACTTGGGACCCTCTGCTCAAGAAGAAGTGGCCCATGAACAAGTTAGCATCTCTCCTCCGGTTTCCCCTACAGTCTCCGGATCCAAAGAAGAAGAGCAACTACAGGAGAAGGAAGCAGTGGTGAAAGACAAAGAGGTTGACAGTTCTAAGACTGCAGAAGAAAAGAAACATCTGTCTCCGGCAAGAGACACTGCACAAACTGTTCAACAATTTTTGAGTAAAGAAACTCTAGAGATTGATGAACCGGAGCTTCTCAAAGGTCCATTTGATTTTGACTCTCTCTCTCCGGTACAAACAATGAAGATAGCTTCATTTGCAAATGCCAAGGCAAATGAAAAGCTCCTGAAGTCTCATATGGAAGACTGTGAGTTGATAGAGGCTGCTTCCGGAATACTTGTAAAGATCATGCCATCAATCCAGATAGATCCGACAGCCTCCACTTCCGGTAATCTAAAAACCTTAGTCAGCAGTGTTGATACACATTTTGATTCTTTAGAAAAATCAGCTGAAGAAAAGGTCCGGAAGGAATTTTTGGATAAGAGATTTTCAGAGATATTAGAATTAATCTCTAAGGATAGGAAGATTGTAAGCATTGGAATAAGGAGCTTAGAGAATGCTCTTAAGGATGGCGGTGATATCTATAAATTTTGTATATCCTGGTCAAAGGCAACAGCAGCATTTGACAAGAAAATAAAAGAGGAACAGGATAAGCTACAAAGCTTATCTCAAAGTTTTGATCCTCTCTCTTCCTCTATAATAAATCAAGAATGTCAGACTATTGCAGTCTTGAACGAAATAAAGAATCTTGAGAAGGAAAGGAAGAACATCACCAACCGGATGGGAGAACTTAGAAGGATTATAATCCCTAAGTTGGAAACCATGCATGAGGCCATCAGTGATGCTAGGACCACCGCCCAAACAAAAGATCCGACAGATCTCAAGCGGGCAGAAGCGTTTGCATTTTTGTTAAGTGGTCACATTTCAATTTTGGACAGAATGAAGCAAAGTTGGGCTACCGAAATGATTCAATTACAGACATCCTTTGCAGACATTCTTCAATATATGTGAGTATGTAAATATGCGGCTAAATATAAGAAATTTTTGAAAATTTTGATATGTGGACCCTACCCTTTGCCATTGATGTCAAAGGGGGAGTGAGGAGCAGTGAAAAATGAGGGATCCAACAAAGGGGGAGTTCCGGAAATTGTATATAAAGACAGAGCATCAGCAAAGGGGGAGCATAGTGAAAACACTTAGTCATTTTTCACTAAGTGTTGCCATCAATGCCAAAGGGGGAGATTGTTGGCAAGAGACACTATATGGATTCATGGTTGTTGTCATTGATGGCAACAAAGGTCATCCCACATATCCGCAAGACATGATATGTCTCTACCGGAAGTCAGAATAAAGAATGTTGTGGTCCGGTGAAGAAGAACAGAGCATGTGGCAAGGTCCGACAGATTGGTCCGGACCTCTCAGAGGAAGTGTCTTGGTGCAGTGCGGATTTGGGGAAGTCAAGAGGACTACCTTGAGTGGTATATTCCAAGGATTTAGCCTCCGGTGATGGACAAAGAAAAAGATATGAATGGTTGAGTACCGGATTCCTGAGAGACAGTGAAAACAGAGGAAGAACTGACTGGCAGAGTATCAGACTACTTTCCGGATGGGTTACTGTTGATGACAGAGGTTGTGAAGGCATGAATCATGTTTGGCCGACATGATTAATGATATCTACAAGTATATGCTTGATCCGCATTGCTTGGTGAGGAAGGATTCAGCCGACAGAATGAGAGTTTGTAAGAAACTAAGACTGTTCCGGATGCCGACTAGAAAGGTGATGAAACTACTTGTGCGGATATATATAGAGGATGGATTTAGTTGTGAAGTGTGTGTGGATGTGGAGAGATATGCGAATAAGTCCAGAGAAAGAGCAGAGGTAGCAAAAAGGATCCGGTATGTGAAAGATAGCAGAACAAAGAACAGAGGAAAGATGAAGTGCAGCAGATCAGTGTACTGAGCCTAACCGGAACTGAACTCCAGCATATGCAGATGCTTCCAATCAGTTCAAGACTGTGATTATCATCACTTTGTAGACAGTGTGTCTTCTTGTAGGCAGTGGGCCTCTTGTGAGCAGTGTGCTCGGGCAGTGAGCCCTAATTGGCAAGTGCCATTTCTGTAATTTCCTATTCTTCTAACAGAGAATAATTCTTGGGTTAATCACCCCGTGGTTTTCTCCCTTAACAGGGTTTCCACGTCAAAAATACTGTGTCATGTGTTTCTTACTTCATGGTTAATGTTTTGTGTTTGATTTTATGCTGCTTCAATTAAGAGGAAAGTTCAATAAGGGAAATAATTAGGATAACTGATTCACCCCCCCCCCTCTCAGTTATCAACAACCCTACCATGTTTTTCCACCTTCGTGGTTTTTGGATTATAATTCCTGGCACATTCTATCACCAGCTTTGTCGCCTCCATGGCATATGGGAATCCTCTGGCATTCCACATTCCCTAATTGACTATGCTCATGAGGAGAGGGTTATCAGCTCCCCTATCCAGTCTTCTCGTCCATGCATCAAGATTTGTATACCCTTGATGTGTATCATTGATTATTCCATATCTAAACACTACCCCTTCTATAAGAACACAGGCTTTAAGAATTCGGTCTCTGATCTGTTCTTTCAAATGACCATGGTGTCTTGTAATAAAAACATACATGTCTTACCCTAACGTGTCGCATACAGCAGTGGTTTCATGATTTCATGCTTCCTATGGTGATAATTCTATTGTTCTATTCCATCTTACACAATCATCATGCTAATTAACTCTATAAAAACTATATTTATCTCATGATTTACCATAAATGACAAAACTAGGGTTCTCAATTACGTACCTGATAATCATTATTCCTTCTTACTGTAGAAGTGATATCTTTATGAGTGTGATTGCACTGCAATTATCATTCTCTGTTCCGTTTGAATGCAGGTCCTATTCCGTTTGCAACTTGCAGTAAGGGTTTAATCGCTCGAAGCTCTGTAAATTCTATTCAAACACATGGTAAATTCAAAATGACCCCCTAAAATTACCTTTTAACCATTTAACATGTCGAATTAGGGTGCGTTAAATGCCATTTTGCTTATGTCCATTAATTGATATATGACATTAGTAGATGTTGACAAGTGGCACATAAGTATTTGAAATTTAGAAGGCCTTACCTACCATTGGGATCTCATTTAATGTGGAGGGTGACATTTAGAAACATCAGGATATTTGAAAATATGACTGATATTCGGAACATGACAGTGACATCATCACGAAGATGGTCAACCGTTGACCAATGAACAAGGTTAGGTCATATACCTTCCTCAACAATCAGGACAACATATTGTATCATCATGATCTGGATGATGTGCCACGTGGCACCATTTGATTGGTTACTAAGAATCGTTGCCTTTCGGGTCATAAGGGTCGACATAAGGGATATTAAGAAATATCTGGATCTTCAAAACTTGCGAAATATCCCCTTCTTTGGGAAATTGAAGATGATGTCATTGCATATATGAATCTTTGGAACTGTTCGGAGGAATGATGTCATCATCATATTGGTTAAGATTAGGGATGTTTCAAAATATCACCTTCTTAGGTTTAGGTCATGAGAGTGATGTCAACAGGAAATTGTGATCGCTTTGTATTAGTTAAAGGTGATGTCATTGTCATATTGAGAAATATGACGAACATTTAGAAATGTGACCTTCTGGGTATCACGTATACTAATGATGTCATCACCATATTAAGTTCTTTTATAGCTCAAACAAAGATGACGTTAGGGTCATATTTTGCGAAGGGTGATATTTGGGAACATTCAGATATTTGGAAATGTGACCCTACGAAAATATATCTAGGGCCCAACGGGTAAATATTTTCTTGCACTTTACTTTGACGTCTTGCATATCAATGAATATGCAGGTATTGGGTGATCTTCATCTGTCTCAGGGTCATCTAATGAATATGACTAACATTTAACAAATATGACCCTACGAAAATATCAGGTTTGACCAATCTTGGACTTAACATAACTTTTGATCTTTAAAGAATATCAGGGTGATCCAAAAGGCAAATTTGCTTAAAATTTTGTACTCTTCAAGATTATGAGGCTTATGGGGGCAAATTTTAACTTTGACATTTGGCCTTTCTAAATAGAATGCACATGCATGTGCAAAGGTGTGATACTCAACTGACTTTTGCCAAACCAACCAAAGTAAGGAAACAAAAGCAAGCGAAAGCAAAAAAGTTGGGTCCCTGTTTTGCTAAGGCAAAATGGGGCGTGCTGTGTAACTACACAACGGGTATTGAAATGGGTTTTTGGTTTTCAAATGAGTTTTTTCAATTCATTGTTTTCTATCCAGTTCTTTTCATTCTCTGTCTAGTTGTAGTCATGAAAAGGGGTTATTATTTGTCTGGTTGTAGTCATGACGACTCCACTGGTTTCTCCTTTCGCTCATGGCTTCACTCGTTTATCCTTCAACCCTAGTAAGGATATCTTATCCTGCTAAGGCAATGATATTTCTAGCTCAGAAAAAAGATGATTTATTTGGTTTTTTTTTTCCTATGGTTTATGCATGCAATCTCAGTTTGTTTTTTTCTGTTTGCAATGGGATTTCTTCCATGTATTGTTATCAGTGGTCGTAAATGGAAGGCTCTTTTCATTTTTGGTCTGCTTAGAATCATTAGGCTTTGGTATTCAAATGGGTTTATTGTTTATGCATGGGTATTGACTTTTAATGGAAGGTTATTTTCATCTTGTATCTGGTTGTAATCATGAGGGTTCTGTATTAAAATGGGGTAGTTTTTTATACATGGGTATTCAATTAATTAATTTATTTTTGTTTAAAATGATATTTTTCCATCTATTGCTGTATGTAATCACAAATAGAAGCTTCTTATTGTTTTCTCACCGTTTGTAATCATGAGGGTTGGATATTAAAATGGGGTTATTATTTATCCATGGGTATTTAATTATTTATATTTTTTTGTTTGCAATGGGATTTTTTCCATCTATTGCTATCTATAATCATAAATGTAAGCTTCTTATGGTTTTCTAACTGTTTGTAACCATGAGGGTTTGGTATTAAAATGGGGTTATTATTTATCCATGGGTATTCAATTAATTCATTTATTTTTTGTTTGCAAAGGGATTTTTTCCATCTATTGCTTTCTGTAATCATAAATGGAAGCTTCTTATGATTTTCTCACTGTTTGTAATCATGAGGGTTCGATATTAAAATGGGGTTATTATTTATCCATGGGTATTTAATTATTTTATATTTTTTGGTTTACAATGGGATTTTTTCCATCTATTGTTGTTTGTAATCATAAATGGAAGCTTCTTATAGTTTTCTCACTATTTGTAATCATGAGGGTTCAGTATTAAAATGGAGTTATTATTTATCCATGGGTATTCAATTAATTAATTTATTTTTTGTTTGCAATGGGATTTTTTCCATCTATTGCTTTCTATAATCATAAATGGAAGCTTCTTATGATTTTCTCACTGTTTGTAATCATGAGGGTTCGGTATTAAAATGGGGTTATTATTTCCATGGGTATTCAATTATTTTATATTTTTTTGTTTGCAATGGGATTTTTCCATCTATTGCTTTCTGTAATCATAAATGGAAGCTTCTTATGATTTTCTCACTATTTGTAATCATGAGGGTTTGGGATTTATTCCATCTATTTCTGTTTGTAGTCATAAGTGTTTGTTGTTTGCTGTCTATTCCTGTCTATTGTTTTGTTTTGTGTCTCATTGTAATCATGATGGTTCTTTATTTCTTTAAATTTGTGGTGGAATGTCTAGTTCAATGCTTAAGGCTCTTTGTTTCTTTAACTTTGTACTGCAGAGATTCAAAAGATTCCAAATGTCAAAATTGGTGTTCAATGGTGTTTGTTGTAACACTTTATCTACTTTATGAGTAGTGTTTATCAACACAACTAAATGGCTGTTTTCTGTATTTTGTAACACATTTATTGCTTTTGGAAATTGCAAAATTATGTTCGAGCATCACTGTGACTCTTTAATTTAAGTCACAAATTTAAGTTACAAAGTTTAGTTTATAGTTTCTAATTGTAGAAAATGGAATGACAAATGTTTTAATCTATTGTAAAATTTTTTTAGAAATGCATTTTAAGCTTATAATTGATATCATATTGAATACCTTTTAAAGCATGTTTGCTTCAAAATTTAATCTGCAATAGGTCCTCTTTTCATAGTGGGTCACCCTAACTTGACCCTAACTCCACCCGGTGCACCACATTATCCGAAATTGAAAAAAAATGCATCTACTTCTTGGGGTTATTGTTTATCCATGGGTATTTAATTATTTTCTATTTGATGATGTGGACACCCTAAATATTTGGTTATGTTGTTCATGAGTCTTATCTCTTTTATCTATACATAGACAAACATATATATGTGTGTGTGTGTGTACACATAAAACCAAAAAAACCTTCCATTTATAACCACAAACAACAATAGATGGAAAAAAAACCCTCTGCAAACAACAAGAACCAAACCAACATATTTCACACTATGTCCTAGTAATGATATATTTTGCAATATTCGACACTATGTCCTAGTAGTGAAAGTTATTCTTTAATTTGTCATTCACACATATCAAATAATTCATTCTGATCCTAGAGCATCAAAGCAACAACTAATAGAAAAACAGTTCGATAGGGTCAAGTAAGAACTTAGAGGAGAAGTCAATAGTCATTGAATCAACTAAGATGTTGGACTGGATTCTAGATAAAGTCAAGATTCTATATCAATTAGTAAATTACCAAATCGAGATATTTGTTCTGCCCCTTCATTTTCCTACTTCTACCCCTTCATTTTCCTACTTCTACCCCTTCATTTTCCTACTTTGAGCTAACTACACATTTTGCAAAAATTGACAGTATGTCTTTAATCTATCATCCACACACATCAAATAATTGATTCCCATCCTTCATTTGAATCAAGATGTCAAAAACATTAAGGGAAATCAACCAATTCAGAGCAAATAAGCATTCGAGCAAATCAATCACCTCCCATATTTAATACCAAATTCAAATTTATTGACATCCATCAAATCATTCAAATGAAGTGCAATAAAAACTATAGTCTAAACTTAGAGGACAAGTCTATAGTCATTGATTCAATTAAGATGTTGGACTAGATTTTAGATAGAGTAAAGAATATATATCAATTACCAAAACTAGATATTGCATGCATAAACCATAGGACAAAAAAATAGAAAAAACCAAATAAATCCTCTTTTTTTTCAAGCTAGAAAGATCATTACCTTAGCAGGATAGGATATCCTTACCAGGGTCGAAGGATAAATGAGTGAAGCCATTGAAAACAATAAAAACAAAAATTAATTGAATACCCATGGATAAACAGTAACCCCACTCTAATACCGAACCCTCATGATTACAAATAGTGAGAAAGCCACAAGAAGCTTTCATTTATGATTACAAACATCAATAAATGGAAAAAATCCCATTACAATGAAAAAAATATAAAATAATTGAATACCCATGGATAAACAATAACCTCATTTTAATACCTAGAGCATATATTATGTTGTGAACAAATATATATACACATATATTATGCATATGCATATGTATAAGTATGTATATATGCATATGCATATGTATATATGTATGTATGTTTATACATATATGCATATGTATGTATATATTATATTATGATTGTAAATGGATAAACAATAACCCCATTTGAATAGTGAAGCTTCATGATTACAACAAGACAGAAAACAAAAAGAATGTTCCATTTATGAGCATATTAAACACTCTCTCTCTCTCACACACACACACACATATATTTTACATTATGAATGCATATGCATATGTATGTTTATATATATATATATATGCCATATGTATGTATATATACATACTGTATACACCTAAAAATTACACGACTTTGTCCAAATAAATATTCTTAATATTTATTTAAGTCAAATTGCTCTATCAATAAATAAATAAACAAATTTATTTATTCGATTCATATTCTCCCAACAATTAAATAAAATCAATTTATTTAATTAAAATTCTTAAAATTCTTCTAATTCCTCCAACAAATTAAATAATATCAATTATTTAATTAGTTCTTCCAAATTCATTCTAAATTAAATAATACCAATTATTTAATTGTTTCTTCCAATAATATCTTCTCTAAATTTAAATAAATCAAATATTTATTTAAGTTGTCCATTTCTTCTAAATTGAGTTATCTCTAAATATAATTCAATCCTTGTGCACATGCAATTGAGTATTCTAAATATTTAATTGAGCTAAAATATCTTCTCATCCTCATGTAATTTCTATTCTCTAGTTCTATTCTCTTAACTGATTGCTCTATTCTTTTAATTGATTTAATCTCTTTAGTTAACTCATTCTTCTATTTAATTAGTTCCTCTCATGCAAAATATAGCAAGACACATGTCTTCTTCTTATTCGTGCACATTTCTCAACCGTTCTCAACCGTTGATCTTCTCATTCTTTCTATACCATTGATCTTCTCTCTCTCAAGTCTATAAATTAAACCCTGTTCTTCCATTTCAATGTTTCAAGCTTTAAGTAAACTTACTCTGCAGGAATTACAGCGCACCTTTGGCACCAATTCCTTCATTGCTTGCGATCAAACTTGTTACCATACTATTATCATTGGAAGCTCATCTTCATTACAATAAACTATCATAACCATTCTCCATTGACTTCTTGAAGAAATAGCAAGGAAGTGCACCTTCTGAGGGCCATAATCATACACAAGATCGATTGAGATAGGCAATCAATGGAAGCCATGAAGTGAAGAGGTTTTGCAAAGGTTTGAAGTTCTTTGTTTGATTGATTTCTTTGTTTCTTATTTCATTGAGTTTTGGGTATTATTGATATATTATATTGATTATTCATTTACTCCAATTTCCCTTAACATTTTTGGCACCCACCATGGGGCCTTGCCCTGATTTAATCCAAAAACTAAGTTTTTGGTGCCAAGGTTCTGTACATAGGGGGATTCAATGCATCTAACCAATTCTATCATGCATCTGATCTCTGTTTTGACACATATACCCTTTTGGTGCATCCGACCTCTGACGCTGCGCATCTGTCTTATTTCATGGTGCATCTGATATTCCTGTGCATATGCTCTCTGTTCTTACGCTTTTAAACTCTATTTCTGTGCTTTTAAACTTTCTGTGCTTCTGAGCTCTGTTTCTGCGCAATGAGGCTCTGAAGCTATGCATCTGTTCTGAACAGTGGTTTTAGGGTATTTCTTGTGGTTTTTTGCTAACGCTGACACCTTTTTGCAGGAATATTCCCTCATCTACTTACAGGATTAGGGGCTGGTTTAGTCATTCTAGTTGCATTGTTAACACATCATCTTTTTTTAAAATATAGTAATTGAATGTTCATGCAAAATCACATCTAGATCTAACTAGGAAAGGAGTAACTTGAATTTTGTTACATCAACAACTTGAATCTAGTCCTAATGCTAGGAGGATAAAATTTAACCATTGTTATCTTGCTTTCAAAGTTAACAACTTGCATGTGTGCCCAAGTAGCTAGCTCATATAGTCTTTTTCATTTTAATTAGGGGAAAAGAACCACTATCTTTCATGTTTTTGGGAATGATACCAAGCCTATGCTCTCCCTTATCTTAGGTGACTAGAATGCCAGACATATCATTTTCGCATGTGTTTAAGCTTTAGAGAGGCCTACCCTTGGATATCTGTTCGTCCTTGGGGAATGAACTTAAGTGGTAACAAGCTAAAGCCAAGCTCTGTCAATCCACTATAAATAAATTATGTTTGGAGTGAAAGCTTCAAACAATGAGTGAAGTTGTGTTATACCAATAGCCAACCTCCCCCAAAACCCTCCAAGGCGCAACCCTTGCAGGCTGGGAGACTACATAACAGAGAGTAGTGATGCTGCATGTATAACCACTTGAATAGTTGCACTTACTAGTCATCCTTGTTTTAGTAGACCAAAATCCTTCTATTTGTTGGTGCAAAAGGTGGGACCTTTGATACCACCCTGATTCATGTGGTTCTTAGTAGAGATAGCAGATACAATCCTAAGGTTTGGTGGGGGTACGAGCCTTGGGAAACTCAGATCTTGGTATGCGTGAGAAGTGTGTGCCGTGGAGAGGAGCCAGTGCTACCAAGATCCTAAAGCTATCCGCTTTGAATATACACAGCTAGGGGATCCGACAAATATTGCCTTTTCCAACCTAGGATTTGTACTTTCTTTTCAAGTCAAAAAGAGTCCAAAAAATTACAAAAGAATTCAAAAACCATGAAAACATTCTTTGTGTTTGTTGTGTCTTCTTTCCATAATTAAGAAAATCATATCAAAAAGACCATCTTGCAACCAAAAAAACTAAAAACATCAAAAAACGTGCCAAAAATTACAAAAATAATTAGAAAAACTAGAGCTGCGCATCTGTCCTGCAAAGATGCGCATTTAAACTGACCTTCTGCGCATCTGTATTGACTTCCTGCACTTTTATCACCTATTACTGTGCATCTAATTTTTACCAGTACTGCACATTTGTATCAACTTTCTGCGCTTATATCCTTTGCTGCGGCGCATCTGTTTCTGTGCATCCATGACAGTGAGTATTTCCACCAATTTGGAGAAACAACTATTCACCTTTCTAGATACCCATTTTAGCCAAATTCCAAATTATGAGATTAGATTTTACCTTGCAGTCACTTTCCCATCTGTTTCGCATCAAACCCTCTCTTTCGTCAGTCGTCTCATCTAGCTTCTACCAGGTCTCCCTAAAACAAAGTCAAAGTATTCTATATCAGATTAGCGCAAGACCTTTTTCAGATCATTTCAGATTCAAGTAACCCTAGTAGGTCACAGAACTTTGCTAGTGGTCTTGGTGCACGATTAGTCTCTACACAGTAAACGGGTATTGAGTACCCTTACTTGTGGCTATCATCTTGTGTTGGCCGTCTTACTTGGAATCATTGATCAAAAGAGTCCTTTGTTCAAATCTTGTCACAAGTATCCTCTTCTCAATAATCTCTGCCAGCACCTTACCAAAGTCTCTAGTTTCATCCCACCGCTTCCCACATTGCCTTGCATGGGTTTAACTAGATCTCAATACAAAAAACAACTTGAAATGGCCAGATCATCCAACCGCATTGTCACCCCTCACGATAAGGATGAGGAAATCTCTCATGAAGAGTACCAAGGAACCCTCCAAGATCAGAAATTTCAACGCTTGCTAGAAAAGGTGCTCCACGAGGACCCTCACAAGTACTTTATTCATATTGCAAATCTAGGACTTAAACACCCCACTGACTTTGATCTCAACAAATTGAAGGAGACTGTAGAGGAAACTCATGAAAACCACACTGGTGAAGATAAAGGAAAGAAAGTCGTGGACCCAAACATACCTATGGAAGAAATGAGGAAACAAATCGAGGGCCTAATTCAAAAAATGACGGATCTCAAAATAGGAACAAACACTAAAACTTACTTCTTGGAAGACATTGCACCGTACCCCTTTGACAAAAGTTTGAACATGGTACCCTTCCCCTTTTGGTTTGAAGCTCCTAGGTTTGACAAATACAAAGGGAAAGGAGACCCAAGAGATCACATTAGGGAATTTAACATCATGTGCATGGAAGTAGCTCACAATAAAACTTTCTTAATGAGACTATTCCCTAGATCTCTAGGTAGTCAAGCCATGGAGTGGTTCTCATGACTTCCATTGAATATCAAAACTTTTGATGAGTTAGTAAACAAGTTCGTCACACACTTCTTGTATAACATTGAACACGAAGTCGCCATGCTTGACCTATGCAATACAAAGCAAAAGAGTGGTGAATCCTTCGTCTCCTTCTTACAAAGGTGGAGACAACTCGCGAGCAGATGCTTGTATGATGTACCTAAGAAGCAATTGACAGAGATGTTTATCCACAACCTTAACTCTGATCTAAGCTACCAAATCCAAATTCAATGCCCTACCTCATTTTCAAAAGTCATTGAGACAAATAAAGTTGTACAAGGACACCCCTAACTCTAACTACACTACGGACAAGTTGAAATTTTGGACAAAGAATAAAAATGTCGTCAATGATGGAGTGGTTGATGCCAAAGTGGTGGCTCCCAAATAATAACTAATCTTCACTCTCAAAGGAGAGGCAAGCAATGCTACGTCCAACAAAACATTCTCTTAGGAGTCAAAGCCATGGTTCAACTCCAACCCTAGGTGAAAGTTCACATCGCTAGGAGAGTCCCAAGAGTCTGCGTTAAGAAAGCTATTGGCCAACAATGAGATCACTCTTCCACCAACTAGTGACTATGAACCTCAAATAAAACCTCACTATTGGAAAGACACCAATTTCTATGAGTATCATAGGGGAAGAGGCCATACGACCAACAATTGTATCCGTCTCAAACATGTCATTCAAGACATACTTGACCGAAATCAAGTAGGTGCTCAACAACATAGCTCTAACGAGACACATGTGGCATATAAGGATCTGCTTCTCAACCATGATAGGCTGTACAACAACAACAACAACAACAATGGCAACAACAATAACAGCCACAATAGACAAAATTAGAATAACAGGAATAAGAATGCTAACTATGTGAGTGTGCTGTTTGATTATACCA
Organism: Cunninghamia lanceolata; assembly: GCA_027924645.1. NCBI lineage: Eukaryota > Viridiplantae > Streptophyta > Pinopsida > Cupressales > Cupressaceae > Cunninghamia > Cunninghamia lanceolata. The sequence goes on along the minus strand of BSBN01000645.1, from coordinate 6,102,588 downwards.
TCAACTGCATATCAGAGCACATCCCACAAATAAATGTGGTCACGTCCAACCAACAAATAGGACCCAACAAAACTAATTGCAACACCATCACCTGCAGTGGTAAGGTCACATTGAACAACCTACCTCCAAGGTTGTTACCTTCTCAGTCCAACTCCCATCAGTATAGCGTCATAGACCAACTACGTAAAACTCCTACCCACATTTCTATCCTAGAGTTGTTGCGTCTGTCTCCTTCCCACAAAGAGATTCTCGATAAAGCCCTAGTGGAAATGACTATGCCCACGAACTTGGCCCAAGAGAAGTTTCAAGCCATGGCAGGGAATCTAACCTCCTCTAGTACCATATCATTTATCGAACAGGATGACCTCTTAGTGTCTCAACCTCATAACACACCCTTGCATATCGTCACTTTCATCCATAAGCATAGCATCAAAAGAGTCCTCATTGATGGAGGAGCCGATTTAAATATTTGCACGCTCAAGCTAGTCCTTACATTGAGGTTCTCTGAAAATGCAGTGGATCCAAGGAAAAAGATCACTATTAAAGCCTATGATGAAGAGGAAAGAACTACTAAAGGAACAATAGTGTTACCAATACAAGTGGGACCAGTGATAAAAGACGTTGTTTTCCAAGTCCTAGATAGGGAGCTAGCCTATAACATTCTCCTAGGTAGACCATGGATTCATGCCATGAAAGTTGTGCCTTCTACCTACCACCAATGCATAAAATTCCCTCATAACGACAAATAAGTCACCATCCTAGGTCATCTTGACCCCTTTCAGCATTGCAACTCTATCCGCTCAAAGCCTGATTACATCATACCCAACAATAGAGCATCTACGTCCCCAACCCCATAGCATGATTCTACCTCCAAAGCTTCCTCATCCAAGCCCAAAGAGCAGAAAATTACCATCAAAGAAGTAGGAGTAGGGGAATACTCCATCGAGCACAACCTCAACTTAGCCAAAATGCCTCTATATCTTAGATCCTTTGGGCGACCCAAACATTTTCCAAAGCCATTTGATCCTCCTACACCTCCTACAACTCCCTTTGTAAAATGGGGGACCCTATCAGATGAAATAGAGGAAAGAGATATCTTACAATGGCTCTACACAGAAGAAGAAGAGAACACACAACAAGAACCACCTAAGCTCACAACAAAAATCTATGGACGAGGTGATTCTATCTTATATAGAATGGGTTATGAAGGACAAGGTCCCATTGGCCTAAGAAAAGAAGGAATAATAGAACCCATTCAACTTTCTTCATCCTCATTGGCAAGAAATACAAAAGGTCTAGGATACAAAGACAAGGGCAAAGCCAAAGCAAATGCTTGGCTTGTGGAAATGATCCATAACCTTCAAGAGGACAGTGACACATATTCCAATGAATATGAGTGGGATGAGCTGACAGAGCACTCCTATGATGAAAGGAAGTTGACACCATTCAAACTTATAGCCCCTACTGTGAGGGACAAACACTAACGCATAGACCATTAGAGTGCGATTTGCCAATTCCTAAGAATACAACTTTCGAGGAAGGTTCAAGTTCTATCGTAATAAATAATTTAGAGGAAAGTACCATCCTAGACCCTATCCCTACTAATACCCCTTGCATATCCATTCAAACTATCAACAAATCAGATCTATCCTCCGACTCCCTCCCCCTTTCTGCATCTTGAACTTATCGACTAGGATCTACAAGGAACCCCACAACTAGACATGTTCCAAAACGATGATGCCTACATTGACTACATGGAACTTAGGGACCGCCTACCTACAAGAGATCATAAAGTTGGCTTCGCCATTGAGCTCAATACTATGGCTTATTTTGGAGAGGGTACCAAGCCTTCCAGTTACAAAAATATCAAAATAAAAACTGGTCTGATGGTGAAAATCACTCCGTGACAGTATCAGATCCCAAAATAGTAAAAAGAAAGGACACATCTGATGGTGAAAACCCAACTATGGCACTTGATGATGGAAGGCTTGACACTCTCCCTGACGACATGCACCAGGAGAAGTCTCAGATTGTTGTGGAACCTACAGAACCTGTTAACATTGGAATAGAGGAACAACCTAAGATCATTCACTTTGCTAAGTCTCTAACTCCACCAGAAAAGATTGAGTTTGTACCATTCTTCAAGAAAAAGCAAGTCAACTTTGCTTGGTCATACATAGATATGCTAGGATTGGATCTAGATTTGATTCTACATCATCTTCCACTAGATCTGGGAGTGAAACCAGTCAAACAGAAACTTAGAAAGATGCATCCACACATTGCACTACTAGTGAAAGAAGAACTCAAGAAACTACTAGATGTAGGGTTCATCAGAGCCATAGACTATCCAGAGTGGGTCTCCAACATAGTGCCAGTATCCAAACTTGACGATCGAGTTAGATTATGCAATGATTTCCAAGATCTAAACAAAGCTTGACACAAGGATGACTTTCCATTGCCAAATATAGATATCATAGTCGACTTAATAGCAGGGCATACCATGTTATCTCTCATGGATGGCTTCTCTGGATACAATCAAATCAGGATAGCACTAAAAGACCAACATAAGACAGCTTTCACTTGTCTATGGGGCACTTTCTGCTAGAATGTCATGCCATTTGGGCTAAAGAACACAGGAGCCACATATCAACGTGCTATGACCACTATCTTCCATGATATGATGCATGTCACAATGGAGGACTATGTAGATGATATCCTTGCAAAGTCACTCACAAGAGAATCACACCTGGATGTGCTAGAGAAGGTCTTTCAGAGACTAGAACAATTCAAAGTCAGGTTGAACCCAAGAAATGTGTGTTTGGAGTCACCTCGGGCAAGCTCTTAGGCTTCATTGTATCAACAAATGGGATTGAAGTGGATCCTGCCAAAGTCAAAGCCATCATGGAAATGCCACCGCCAAAGAATATTACTCAACTGCGGTCTCTACAGGGCAATTTACAAGCAATCCATCGGTTCATATCACAACTGGCAGACAAGTGCTAGCCTTTTAGTCATCTCATACATAAGAACATTCCATTTATGTGGGATGAGAAATGCGAAGAGGCATTTGGCAAACTGAAGGAATATCTTATGAACCCTCCTATCTTGATGCCTCCTATCCAAGGAAAACCTCTGTTACTTTACATATTTGCTATGCCAACAGCTCTTGGGGCCCTTCTAGCACAACAAGATTACGAAGGTAAAGAAAGAGCTGTCTACTACATCAGTCACACATTGGTGGGCTATGAACTGCAATACTCTCAAATAGAAAGATCATGTCTTGCTATGATTTTTGCTTCTCAAAAACTATGACATTACATGCTAGCACATCCACTCAAGCTTATTGCAAAAATAGATCCACTAAAATATCTATTAAGCAAAGCAACTCTAACAGGTCGCCTAGCCAAATGGGTAATGCTCCTAAGTGAATATGACATTGAATATGTAGACAGAAAGGCTATCAAAGGACAAATCATTACTGATCAGTTAGCAGAAGCACCATTACAGGATACCACACCAATGACATTTGAGTTTCCAGATGAATCTTTATTTAATATCACAACACACTTATGGAAACTCTACTTTGATGGATCATATACAAACCATGGATCGGGGGTAGGAATCTTGTTGGTCACTCCTCACGGTGACACCATACCTAAGTCTTATCCCCTGTTATTCCCATGCACAAACAATATAGTAGAGTATGAGGCCTTGGTCATTGGTCTCAAAATGGCAACATAATGGAAAATCAAAGAGCTACATGTCTATGGTGACTCTCAACTGGTGATCGACCAAGTCAATAATGACTATCAAACCAAAGATGAGAAACTTATCCCATACAAGTGCATGGTCGATGACTTTAAAGAGTACTTGTGATCATCTCCTTTGAGCAGATACCTCACATTGAAAACAAAGCGGCATATGCCATGACAACCATTGCCTCGCTCCTCGAGATCCCAGAGAATGAGTCATGGTACGAGTTCTTGGTGGAGTTAATTCAACAACCAGCTTATGATCTTTCTGAAACACACTCCATATGCCTATTAGTCAGATTTGATTCACCTTGGTATAGTAAGATTTACACTTACCTCAAGGGTAACACCCTCCCACCTGACTTGTCTTCAAAGCAATGTCAACCCTTCATCCGCCAAACCTCTTGTTATACCATTATTGCTCACACCCTATACCAACGTGGTCTGGATGGTACTTTACTCAATTGTTTAGAATGTGAAGATTCGCAAACTTCCTTATGAGACGTACACAAAGGAATTTGCAGAACATAATCTAGCGGTCCTTCCTTAACTAAGAAACTCATGCATTTGGGATACTATTGGCTAAACATGGAAATAGATTCATATCAGTTTGTGAAGAAGTGCAAGCAGTGTCAGACACATGGAAACTTGATACATGCACCAGCTCAGGAGTTGAGACCTTTAACGACACCTTGGCCCTTTTGTCAATGGGGACTTGACCTTGTGGGCAAAATCCACCCGCCCTCATCCAACGACCACAACTTCATAATAACCGCCACTAAATACTTTACCAAGTGGATTGAAGCCATTCCCCTCACCACCGTCACAGGTAAACAAATTTCCTCATTCATCCTCAATTACCTCATCTGCAGATACGGGATTCACTCATCCATTATCACGGTAATAGAAGACCTTTCAAACCAGGATGTACAAGAGCTTTGTGACAGATTCAAAATCCAACACCGTTTCTCCACACCCTGTTACTCCTAAGGCAACAGTCAAACAGAGGCATCCAACAAAACAATCTTGAAACTCCTCAAGAAGACAGTCAATGATGCTGGACATGATTAGCACATCCAACTCAATCTCGCTCTATGGGCCTATTGAACTAGTATATGCACTCCCACTGGTACTACCCCTTATACCCTTGTCTATGGATCAGAAGCCATTTTGACTACAGCAGTGGAGAGATTCCATAGCAAGGATGGGACTTTTCACTTTTTGACTGGCGAGATGGTGGTTACTCTTAAGGATGTTTATAGGATTCTACACTTGCCGATACATGGTGAGCTTGTAGAGTACAATCCTCAGCGGGATGCAGGACTTGCAGAGTGTAGGTGGGTGTTTGATGACCCCGAGATAGATTGTCAGGTTATCTCCTGGCAGGATATATATGATTATTATGACTACTTCCCTGGTATAGTGGTAGGATTGATCGGAGGCATTGTATGCCCCGATAGGAGATCACATGGGTTCCCGATTGGATGGGGACAAATCATGGAGAGGATGGTTACAGAGGCATCCAACAAAACAATCTTAAAACTCCTCAAGAAGACAGTCAACGATGCTGGCTGTGATTGACACATCCAACTCAATCCCGCTCTGTGGGCCTATCGAACTAGTATATGCACTCCCATAGGAACTACCCCTTACGCCCTTGTCTATGGATCAGAAGCCATTTTGCTCATCAAGGTTGAGTTACCATCTCTAAGGGTATCATTAAAAGGTCTCATAACTGATAAAGAGTGCAGAGTTTCCAAATTGCAAGAGCTAGAGCTTCTAGAGGAAAAGAGACAGAAGACCTTCAATCATCTCAAGGCATATCAACAAATGATGTCACGAAGCTACAACCATAGAGTCCATCCAAGAGTCTTCAAGGTTGGAGATCTAGTACTTAAGGAAAATCCCCACAATCAACAGGATCGGGAAAAGAAAGGCAAGTTTGAACCCAAATGGCTTCGGCCTTATGTGATCGTTGCTGCCTATGGATTGGGGGCATATTAGTTGGCAACATTAGAAGGTGAGCTGTTCGACGACACAATCAATAGTATGCATCTTCACCGGTTCTATACCTAAGAGAACCCCAATGAAAAGGGGGCATAAAATAGCAAAAAAAAAAAAGTCAAAAAATACAAAAAAATCAAAAAAATGGAAAAAAAAACAAAAAAAATTGTCCTTTGGTGAAAACCTGGCAAACGGGCACCTTGGATAGGTACCATGATGAAAACCTGGCAAATAGGGGTCATGTGTACTTTTAGCTTTCGTGCAAATAAAGGTAAGTGGTGAAAACTTGGTAAACAGGTTTACTTGTGATAAACTACTTCCTCCATCTTTGGGAAACCAATCACCTTGTGTCCTTTCTTCCTTCAATCGTATCCCATTCGATCCATGTCTGTTCCATAATAAAAACCTAACAATAACCTATCATGGCTTGATACTCTATCTCTTTTGTCACCTTGTCAAACAAGGTCTTATCTAGTATCCTATCTACAGTGTCAGCCTAATGTAGCATCTGTCGTCAGTGTCCACATGGTCCAAGTCCCCTAACTACATTGCCTCTGCGTCGTCACGTAGGCAAGGCCATTTAGCAATGAGCCCCCAAGGCACTAGGTCATTCCCTTGGGGACCATCTCACCAATAAGGATTGTAGAACCTTTCACCAGACAAGCAAGCACAAGAAAAACCCGCTTTCAAGAAGAAATTTTGACGCAAGACCTAACCTATCCAAAGCAAAGAAAGCAAGTACCTAAAGCACTCTAAATGATTTTACCTAAATTATGGCAAGAAACAAACACATCTAAGTGCAAAAATGTTTTGTGGTTGTGATCATGGTTAGGTTATAGCGTCTTGATTTTTGTTATCATGTCTTTCTATGCTACTCAAGGATGCCAAAAGCTAGAGATGCTATGATGGGGGCATGATTATTTTTCTTTGTTTGTTGTTTGTGGATTAAACTTCAGTAATGCGACACCTTGTCTAAAGACATGATCAGCAAAAGATCATCAAGGACATCAAAGGTCTAAAACTAAAGGAGGCAATCCTTGTCTGTTGATACGCAAGAAATACTCAGGTCATCTCGGTTCAATTATACCTAGATGCTTGTATTAACTTGCTAAATCAAAATCCATGTAAGCAATACTCAGGTCATCTTGGTTCAATTATACCTAGATGCTTGTATTAACTTACAACATTCGGAAAAAGTACCAAAAAAATTTGCCCAATGATGAAATAGGCACTTCAAAATACTTGCACCATCAGGATATCAAAAGCAAAGCACCATTCACATCCATTATGCATCCATAAAAACATCCATATCCCATGCAATAAAAGGATCCAAAAATGCAGAGTATCAATACAAAGTGAAAGCTTTTGAGTCTTTCTACTAAATCAGTCTTCAATCAATCTTTTGTCTATCATTGTGTCATCTTTGTGTCGATTGAGTACATTTGGATATAACGAAAATATAGCATAGTTTGCATATCATATCACATGAGATAGTCATTCACATGATTAAAACATTTGCATACATTATAAATGCATTAGATCACCCATATCCATTTGCATCATACATAGCATAATACCCACAGAAAAAATCAAAAACATAGGTAAAGACATGTAGAGCATCGCATAAATTGCATCACCATATAGATCGCATAACACATTTCGCATATCATATCATCATATAACATCTAAAGTATGCATTAGATAACATCACATAGCATCAAAGTAAACATCTAAGTTTGCATTAAATAACATCACATAGCATCAAAGTAAACATCTAAGTCTACATTAAATAACATCACATAGCATCAAAGTAAACATCTAAGTCTGCATTAGATAACATCACATAGCATCATATAATCATCTAAGTCTGCATTAGATAAACATCACATAGACATAATCCTAGTCTGCATCACATATGTATTATCATAAAATAGAAATACATCCATAACATATAGTATGAACAACTGCATATAGGGATCATCAATAGCTGCGTCATCATATAAATATCAAATAAAACATATCCAAATGTACAATATATCAAAATTCTACTAGGACCATCTCTAAGTCAAGTCATATAAAATGAATACATCGCATAAATAGTGATACGCGTCTTAGTACAAAAATGATACAGGTATATACATATCAGGCTATCTAAGCCATCAAAAAGTGTATACATAAAAGTCAAAATCTGGTACAAGTGTAACTATAGGCTAGCCATGCTACTGTGGGCCACTGCTCCCAGTACTTCCCTCTTCGTCCCCTCCTCTGCTTGCCCCAGACTACTATGGGCCCATCACAGAGGCTCTTGCCGTGAACCCCCTGCTCTTTGTGAGTCCATGGACTAGCTCCTATAGCTAGGTGCCCTTTGCTCTGCTAGTATGACACCATGATACAGCCCCTAGTAATACTGTGTTTGAGCCTGCGCTCTAGAGCAAGATCACCCTGTACTTGTGTCAGTTGCCCCTATACCTGTGCTAACTGTGCCTATACTTGTGCTAGCTATGCTTGTGCTTGCTGCACCTGTCCAACTAAAAAGCTAGTAGTGCCATCTGTACCTAGGGTTACCACTACCAAGTCTCTCTCCACTCTGATGGCCCGCACCCTCGCCTCAGCTGCATCTCTCTTTCTAGTGAGCCCCAAGATGACACCTGCATCTGACTCTCACCGAGACTCATCCATCCTGAGTTGTGCCCTCAGCTGTCTAATCTGTCCTCTCAACATGGCGATAGCCTACTGCTGAGCATTTGGCTAGACTAGACCTTAAGGAACCTATCCCTGTCCCTGCACCTACTGCTGGGGCACCTGCTGCTCCACCACCTACTATGGTGGCGGTATCTGTCTCTGCTGACCAACCTACTGAGCCACCTGCTATGGTGGCAGCATCTAAGCCTGCTATCCAACCTGTGGCTGCACTACCTACTACTGCTTGGAGGATCTCTCCCCATCTCTCCTCCTATGCCTTTGTCTACCTCCTCCGTCGCATCCTCCATCACCTCTGTCTCCTCGTCTATCTCTACCACTCCTCCGTCTCCTCCTCCTCCCACCAGCCTCGTCCTTGTCATCTAAATCCTCCTCGTCTATGCGAGGAACCAACTCTCTGAGCCCTGAGTACCACAGAAAAGGGTGCGCTACAAACCACTCCTCATAATCTGGAGTCATCCTTGCATCTACCACCTCTCTCCTTATAGGCCAAGCAACATAAGGAGTCTGCCGGAACTCTGTCAATGCCTCCTCATATGATGCCACTGGACCCCATCTAAACTTCTCTGCGTGTGTCCGTGCAAACCGGGCCTGCCCCTGTGGCGTGTCCTATCTCCTCCCAAATTGCCTCTACACTCTGCTGACAATCTGTCTCTCTAATATAGACTGAGTCCTACCAATAAGCCATCGCGTATGAAAGCAGTAGGGCAGCTCATCGTCCTCATCATCCCAATGCTCACACTCCAGGTAGGGGCGCCAGATAACTCTATCCATGTTATCCAGCATGTGCCTCTAGTACTCTAGCTTTCCCAGCTTGTGCTGGGAAATAACTCTTGCATACTCATAGCTATACGGCTTGCCCCTTTTTCTAGAAAAGATGCATATCGGCCACGTGACAACAATATGCTCCCATAGCCAAAACTACAACAGTGAAACACTTGCCGACAGACTGGCACACCTATGGTATACCACCTGATGCATATCGTGGTATAGGTGTGCCAAGACACAGACACCCTATGCATAGCAGGTGCCCTCTGTAACCATCTTCTCCATGATCCGTCCGCATCCAATCAGGAACCCATGTGATCTCCTGTCGAGGCATACAACGCCTCCGATCAATCCTGCCACTATACCAGGGAAGTAGTCATAATAATCATATATATCCTGCCAGGAGATAACCTGACAATCTAGCTCGGGGTCATCAAACACCCGCCTGCACTCTGCAAGTCCTACATCCTGCTGAGGATCGTACTTTACAAGCTCACCCTGTATCGGCAAGTGTAGAATCCTATAAACATCCTCAAGAGTAATCGCCATCTCGCTAGTCAGAAAGTGAAAAGTCCCATCCTCACTATGGAATCTCTCCACTATTGCAGTCAACAAACTGAGGTTCGCACGAACCTCAGGCATGAAGCAAACATAATTAAGGCCCATAGCATTGAGAGCCTCTTGATCTATCTCAGTAAGCATGTAGCGCTACAACATCAATAAGGGAAACTGTTCCCTCGACATAAGTATGTCTCGAATGTCCTCTTGCAAGCACGCAAGGCAATGCATCAACCTAAAGCTGCCAAAAAAAACTTGCTTAACATATCTAAAGAATCATATCAACTAACTTAGCATATCAAATTGATCAAAAACAACATACAACATCTCTTGACTAGATTCCTGCAATCTCAGAGATGGCTTATCGATTGCCGCATCAGGCAAGATGCCAATCGAATCAATTTTTGTTAAGTAAACTAACTATCCTATGCATATGCGCTGAACTAGAAGGTAAATGCACAATTTCTCAGCAAATGCTCCATTTCTGACAGATGTGCCGCGACATTTCTTAAATGCGCATATCCATATCAAAAGCACAACTGTACCTTTTATATGCACAGTCTAAATACATGCGCTGGAAGACATCATGCATGCACAAGATCTTCATGCATGCGCCAAATTATAACATGCATGCACAAAACTCATGCATGTGCAGTTTCATAGCTTAAATGCGTCGCAGGAAGTCACATGCGCAGTTTCGCATGGCATATGCGCCAAACTGCCTTCTTGCGCATTTACCTTACCTAATTTTTCCTAGCATTTATTGCGCTCATAAATGACCCTAGGTAAAGTTTTTCGAGCTACATACCGGTGGTCCTACCTCAGCTGGCCGATCGAACTGACGAACTCTCTCAAAGCGATGCTCCTAGCACAGAATATCCATCTCAATGTCGACTGCTCTATGCTCCTATGCTGTCCTAAGCTCTCAAGGACAAATCAACTAAAGCCAAGTTGGCAAATGACTTGTCTTGTGGACCCAGCTCTTATATATAGCAAATGGAACCCTAACTAGCTGTGTGGTGACTATGACTACTTCTTGCACCTATTTCTTCCTGTTTCTCTAAAACGCATCCTGTTTTCTTCAACCCTAACCTATTTTTTCACCTTCTTCATTGTGAGATTGTTTGTCTCACGTCCTTCTACCTTCTTCCTGTCCAATCTCCCGAGGGGGCATCCTACCATTGTTAAACTTGTACCAGGGATAAACTGGGGCATGTATCATTATCAAAAAAAATTATTCTTTGAAGCAACGTTGTAAATTGCATTGCATCAAAGAGGGACAAAATGTATACGCCTAAAAATGACATAGCTCTGTCCAAATAAATATTCTTAATATTTATTTAAGTCAAATTCTTCTATCAATAAATAAATAAACAAATTTATTTATTTGATTCATATTCTCCCAACAATGAAATAAAATCAATTCATTTAATTAAAATTCTTAAAATCCTTCTAATTCCTCCAACAAATTAAATAATACCAATTATTTAATTAGTTCTTCCAAATTCATTCTAAATTAAATAATACCAATTATTTAATTGTTTCTTCCAATAATATCTTCTCTAAATTTAAATAAAAACAAATATTTATTTAAATTGTCCATTTCTTCTAAATTGAGTTATCTCTAAATATAATTCAATCCTTGTGCACATGCAATTGAATATTCTAAATATTTAATTGAGCTAAAATATCTTCTCATCCTCATGCAATTTCTATTCTCTAGCTCTATTCTCTTAATTGATTGATCTATTCTTTTAATTGGTTTAATCTCTTCAGTTAACTCATTCTTCTATTTTATTAATTCCTCTCATATAAAATATAGCAAGACACGTGTCTTCTTCTTATTCGTGCACATTCCTCAACCGTTGATCTTCTCTCTCTCAAGTCTATAAATTGAACCCTCTTCTTACATTTCAATGATCCAAGCTTTAAGCAAACTTACTCTGCAAGAATTACAACGTGCCTTTGGCACCAATTCCTTCATTGCTTGTGATCAAACTTGTTACCATACTATTATCATTGTTGTGAAGCTCATCTTCATTACAATAAACTATCACAACTGTTCTCTGTTGACATCTTGAAGAAATATCAAGGAAGTGCACCTTCTGGGGGCCATAATCATACACAAGATCGATTGAGATAGGCAATCAATGGAAGCCATAAAGTGAAGAGGTTTTGCAAAGGTTCGAAGTTCTTTGTTTGATTGATTTCTTTGTTTCTTATTTCATTAAGTTTTGGGTATTATTGATATATTATATTGATTATTCATTTACTCCAATTTTCCCTTAACACATACCTGTGATTGTGTCTATGTATGTAAGAACATGATTGTATATGGATATGCATCCACTATCAGAGGTGTAAGGCACTCCAATCAAGCAGTCAAAAAAAGAGGAAAAAAAGTTAACATTTCAGACCACACAAGCATTCAACCAAGTCAATCAACCTCTTCATTATTTCCTACAAAACCATTTGTATTAAACTTTGTATGTGTATAAACTATGTCAGTTGCATTTATGTTTTGCAAATCCTTGTAAATCATTTATGTATGCCACCTAATATGAATAATAAAATACTAATGAAGTACATCATTTGACTATTAATTGAATCAATTACAAATAACAATTGGCCCCACTATGGTGAACTCCTATAGTCATGATCTAAATGTATGAAAATACTATCAACTAGGACTACCTTTTAGTAGAGGACAATTCTACATGAACAAACCATTCTACTAAAGAACTATTCTCCTAGAGAAGTGCATTGGAGAGTCTTGCTTACCCAAAGGCATTTTGGGTTGAGCTATACTGCAGTCTACTAATCAAACCAATTTGATGATAACTACAACATATCTTAACACTAAGAATGATTTAGCATTATCAAGACTCAAAGTAGAGCCATCTCAAAAGCCTAAGTGACCTAGCTTCGGTGCCATCTGCAACTACCAAATGCAGAGAGTAGAGTAGGTAATGGTGTCAAAGGGTTTGTTGAGTGTGAAGGACATGAGCATTGAATGCTCCATAGCTGAAAAAAGCCAAGGCACAATAACTAGCGAAATTCGGAGGGAAGTAGAGTAAATGCATCTGCATGGGTGTAAATGTGTCTGCTTTCCTTTGTAAATGTGAGTGTGTGATGAAAAGGTGGTAAGTTTCCTAGATGCCACACGACATCACGAGCACAACTGACAATGCTACTTCCTGCCACCGAGATATGTTGTGACCAGTCATCGGTCAGCGGTAAAAATGGTTAGAAATTTGACCCCACCAAAGACACATGTCATTCACGTGGCAAATCGATTTTCCATCATGCAAAACGAAATATTTAGGATGTCCACCTCATTGCACGCATGTTTGAGTATAAATGGATATGACTAAAATGAAGACATGTCATCTATAATAGTGAAGAATGTGAAGCCCATGTTGAAATTGACAGTTAGGTTACACCACATTCATACCCTCAACATATCATTGTACTCAAACAAGTTTTATGTTGACCATTAGATGTTTACTAAATACAAATCATTGACATGTCAAACATAGATTTGAATTCTCCTTTCATTAATTTGATTCAAAATACAAATTGTGGTATTACAAAATGCAAAAAATTACCTCCCTAGGCTACAATTTCAAACATGTTTGTGTACAATGATTGGTTGCTACCAATCTCATTCAAACCATGCTGGAAAAAACTAGTGGACTCGAAGTGGCAGAGGTTGTTGTTACCTGGCTTCTTGACAAATTACTCCCAATCATGTTCTCCTCCCTTTTTGGTGGACTTAGAGTGCTGCTCAAATGGGATGCACTTAGATCTAAAAATTGAGTACTACTCACAATGGATGGGGTTACACTTGGAAATTGAGTGTTGGTCACAATGGATGGGGTTAGACTTGGAAATTGAGTGTTGGTCACATGGGATGTGGTTAGACTTGGAAATTGATTGCTGGTCAAATGGGATGGGGTTAGACTTGGAAGTTGAGTGCTTGAAAAATGGGATGGGTTTATAGTTGTAGGATAGATAAGGATATAAATGTTCACCATCTCCCTAAACAAGACATGATTTTATGGCAAAGGGTTTAAGGGGTTGCTTAAATGCCTTTCTCTCTCTAGATCCTTCCTTGCCATTTCAAGCACTTTTTCCTTTTTATCTTACTCCTTTTGAATCCTTTCTTTCTCCTTTTTCATCTCTTTTTCCTGCCTTTGTAAAAAAAATTATTGTTCCTTTGCTTACCATGCAATCTCTCTATCTAGTTTGGTTTGATCCTTCAATTCCTTTGCATAACACGTGTTGCCTTTCTATCCTCAATCTGCTGCCTCTCACAATTTTATCTCCTGGATTTCTTTCTTCCTTTGCTCTTGTTGTATTAATAGGTTCATGTAATCATCTGTTGTTAATAATTGGGACTATCAACTCAACCAAATTCCACTATCCTCTGTTGTCCCAACTTTTTCCTTCACAATATGAACTGGCAGTTTTAGAAATTTGTGAATGCATGGGTTTACTTGGGAACCCAAGGATTGGATGGAATCTCCATGAATGTTATGTTCAACCTCATTGGAAAATACCTCAGTATCCTGGCTCAAATCAGCAATATCTGGAGTATCACCTTCTCCACACTCGACATAATAATGTACCTTTTTAGGTACATTCAACGTGGGCAGTGGAGAGGGGAAAGAAAACATGCTGCCTTCTTACTGGGGATTCGAGTCATATTCTAAATTCATTGCTCCCTCCACCAACCATGATGGTTGGCTTGGGGGAGATAGAAGGCTAAGTCCATCCATGCTAGTCTCTTGTTGACTTTCAGCCATGACATCATGTAGTTGACCCCCCATTGTAGGTTCAGATGAATCATGAAAATTTGTTTCCTCTCCCACCGTTTCTATTGTTTTAGGATTTAAATGACCATCAGCAAGGCCTAACAACAATGTGTTGGCAACTTCCACATCTGACACATTGACCCCAGAAAGACTAAGGATGTTTTGCACTGCAGAAGCATCATCGTGCATGTTGAACTGAAAAGTTTCTCTAGGGTGCATGTCCTCCATTAGAGCATCTAGATTGAGGGGCCATATACCCGTTCTTTTAAAACTAGCAGTGATGTTTGAAACTCTGAGTGCTTTCAGAAATGACTTGCTACCCAATTCTACTAATTCTACTCTTTTTATTTCTATGTTAGGAAATTTGGCTAGCCATGCTACTCTTTCTGATTTGAAATATGACTTGAATGCTGAAAAAACACTCACATCCAATGGCTATAATTTGTGTGTGGTGTGTGCTGGTAGTATGAGAAAATTGATACCCAAAGACCTAGCTTCTTGGATGGTTGTCGCAGTTATGTGGCTACCATGGCCATCAAATATGAGCAAGTGCCTATTTGTCGGTGATGCTCCACCTAGAACTAATCGTTCAAAATGATGTAGCCAATTCATAAAAAAACTCTTTTGTCATCCAAGCATGGGTTGGGTAGCCATGCATGCACCCAGTTCGCAGCCAACAATGTAGGTTTTTAGCTGCTTTTTACCTTTGAAAAGATAGAAGCTTGATATGCTTTGTCTGGCAACATTAACACAAGATAAAATTGTTATCCATCCTTGCTCTTTGAAATTATGTATGAGACTTCTGCTACCTCTTTTAGCCAAAACCTACATGGCTCCATTTCTCCCAGCCTGAATTCCAGTTTCATCACAATTCCATATTCTATGTGGTCCGTATGGGTTGACTTGATACGCTTTGGATAGCATGTCATAGAATGTAGCAACTACAACAAACTTGAGGTTTAGAGCTTTGTCTCTATCCACTCCTTCCGCTGTCCTCAATGTCAATTTGGGATGACGCCTTTTAAACCCAGTCCACCAGGACTTCCTAGGTAACCCATCCTTAAAAGGGTTTGTTCGTGTTTGGAAAATTTACGTGACTTCTACTTTGAGATTAATAATCTCCAGCCCATGGCCCATTGCTACCATTTCTTTACACCATTCCACTATCAAACCCTCTTCAGCTGCTGTCATGGGAGGACCTTTTTTTGATGTATTTGTTAAACCTCCTAACCAGTTGATGAGTGTTGTCATAGGGATTCCCCACTTTTTGGCTGCACTTCTCGACATTCCATTATCCTCCACATCTTTCAGTGTTGAATACATATCCTCTTTCCTCCACTCCTATTGAACTGAAACCTTCTTGCTTCTAGTAGCTGCATTGACTTGAATAACTAGCTCAGTTGGTTGAGGATTGCACTCATTAGCAACTTGAGTGTCTTCATCCAATGGGAATGTAACTCATCTTTTGTCTAGAGGCATGGTTGTCTTTAATATCTTGGGGCCACGATGGGTCCACATTTGAGCTTTGTTCTTCATCTACACATGGCAACAAACACCTTTGGACATTAGTTTTGAATTTTGGAATCTTTTGAATCTTTCTAGTACAAAGTTAAAGAAATAAAGAGCCTAAAGCATTGAACTGTGCATCCCACTTTCCTGTGTTGATTAGTAGAAAGGCCTACAGGGTGGTGCAACCTAACTATCAAGATCTACTTGGGCTTCTACGTGACTAGGACAATAAATATGATTACTCGGGCATGTGTGTAGTGAGGTTGACAGTGTAAACTCTCTACAACAAGATAACAACATAGACCAACAATCAACTTTACTAATATTAATCACAAACATTACAACAATTGGGATTTCATTTTCTTTATCTCTGTAATTACAGTTTGTAACTTCAATTCAGTCGGAGAGTTCATAGTGATGCTTTGAACATAAGATGTATGATGTTCTATGTTTGATTTGATTGCTTTACATTCTAATGTATGATGTCCTATGTTTGATTTGATAGTTTCATATTTTGATTTATGATGATCTATGTTTGATTTTATAGTATGACAGAGAACTATTCTATGTTGTATGTTTGAATTTACAGTTTGCTTCTTATGATTTCTTATGTTGTATGTTTGTTTTTTTATGGTTTGACATTTGATAGTTTTTGAGGACAACAGTTTGACATTTTATGGTTTCTGAGAACAATAGTTTGACATTTGACAGTTAGGTAATTCCATATCAATTGTATAATCTTGTTAACCTAATTCAATATTCAATATTGTATAACTGCATAGGTGATTTCTGTCAATGCATTTGGCATTTAGTATCTATATTTAATTTAGCATTTAGTAGTGTTCAGAAGGTACACATCAATGGTTCTCAACACATGTCCTAAAGGATTGAGACACCCTAGACTAGTTGATTTGATCATGTAACGCCCTGCCAAGAAACCTTATAGAACTGCTTGACTATGCTAACCAAAACAAGATTTTTTTTAAAGGAAAGAAATAACAAAGAAATGTAAATCATATTTATTCATAACATCAAGTTAAACTTATCCTCTAGGGTTCCACGACTGCATTACTAACAAACTATTAACAAGATCTAACCAACATTATGAATTCACTAACAACCATTGTTCATTCAAAATCTGATTGCATCAAATGAATAAACACATACATTTCCATATTATAACATCAGATAAGTAATCATCATCCTGTATATAGGATTACAAGTACATATACAATTTCTTTTACAATAGAGTACACTATTACATTGTTTACAATATTGCTTCCCTAATTACATTGGAGTACATACATCAAGATAACAGTACATGATTCTACTGATATACAAGACTGGAACATGAACATAAGTATTTGTCTCCTCAAGCTAGAGCAAAATCTAAAATCTGCCATACAAGGTACATCCTTCTCACACACAAACAACAGCAAGGGAAACCAATGGAGATAAAAGCACAACCACTCGACCATGTGGAACCCTAAGGTCCATCCCCTGTGCTAGGAGATAACAATAAGGTCCTACTAAGCAAACAAGAAAGAAGACAATAGGCTAACAGGTGCAAGGACTACACATGACTCAAATACAACACTGGTCAACAAAGACATCACAAGCAACTTAAACATCACTTACACTTAACTATACTTCCAGAGGCACTCACACAACTGTTGGAGGAAATACAACTAGGGAGTGCTAGACTGCATTATGGAAGAGTGTCATCACATAGCTTGTCATGGGTTGTCCTGGTAGGTCTTCCTAGGCCTTAGCCCCCATCCTGGGTTGTCCCGGCAGCCTCTCCCGACCCCTGGCCCCCATACAAACTCATGCGGAACCAACATACCTTTCATGAGGACAAGACAATTGATCTTGCCATTCTAGGCCTTCTCATCTCATCTCAAGCCTAAATGAACACTTGAGCCATGACTGAGGCATACTTCATCTTGATTAATGTGAATTCTACCCTTTCCCCCTAACTCATAATTAAGGTTATTACTAGATTAAGAAACCCTCCAATGGGTTGTCCTGGACACCTCTTTGGGTTCTGGCCCCCATTGAGAGCCACTCCCCCTACTTGCAACTAGTAAACCCTATACAAGGCAAGGCATTAACCATCTTGCACGATTATCATTACACGTAAATCTGTAAACAAAGCAAGGCATTACTCATCTTGCACATTTATCACAAGCACATAACATAGAGCAAGGCATTATCCATCTTGCATAGTCAACATAATCACATGAATAGGTACACTGAGCAAGGCATAAACCATCTTGCACATATATCATACCAACATGAATAGGAGGCAATATTTCAAGAATGCATTTCATTCAACTCACATGATGCACACATGGACAACCCCCACACAATCACACCCTCCTAGGCATCTGGAAACCATTTCCCCAAATGACACAAACACTTGACACCATTAAAACACAATGGTCACACATCACATCAATTTCCAATGCACATCATAAACCAATATCCCACAAATGCAACATATGATCTGATGCACTAATAATGGGTCTTAAAGAATGCAACATTAATTCCAATCATGGTCAATCATCCAACAAACATAAAGTGAATCTATCTCAACAATGCAGAACAATATTATTCTAACTACTAGTAGCAGTTACTAATATGATCAAATGATATAAGTGCCATAAGTAAAAATATTTAATCCAAATAGATAATATTAAGAGTCTTACTTAGACTAATTGCAAGGTTAACATTTAGTAGTTGAAAGTCATGGACTATTATCAACGACTCATCATTGAATGATTTCTAATTAAAACCCAAAATTGATACTTCTACCTTAAATTAGAACTAGGTTGATTCTATTCCCTTCAAACATAATAAGTCTAAAAAAATTATCATCCAATTTAATTTGTTTTCCTTCTACCATAATCTAATTTTTAGATAAAAGATATAACTTGATAAATGTTATGTTATTTCTAATGCATTTAAGAGAATATAATTCAATTCCAACATAAACATTTTCATAATCACTACCCCATGTATGATTTCCAAATCTTTTGTTATGTTTCTATTTTTAAATCCATATTACACTATATTGCTAATTTCAAATCCTAAGAAAAGAACTTAAAAACAAGAATCAGTCTTCAGATAACAAAATATCATGTTCAAATGCACTAAAATAAACCACTAAGAAAGAACATACTAATATGATCAATTAAGATATGCAAGAACATATACTATTAATTCAGATCTCAGTGTTTGAAATAAGGAGAAAGTCATCACTTACCAAACTTCTAAATGTGTTGCTCAACATTGCTTATTTTGCAAACATAGTTCCAGATAATGAGGTGACCATAGTCGAGGCACTTAGAAGTGTATAGTTCATTTATGTGAACACAAATCAAATTTACTAGAAAGCTTCATTTCTATGGGCATATAGATCATATCCACAAGCACAAATTTGATCCAAAGTAGAGAATAGAATAGTCAACTATTTGTTAAAGCTCATGAATTTTATATCTAAGTATATAGCATTAACTTGGCTCATCCAAGCACACTCTTTAACAAATAGTCTCCAAGCCATGCATGAAACTAACTTCTAATCCCTATCTATTTTAGAAAGTGTGTGCAATGCAACTTTTTAATTAATTTAGCTTATGTAGGCCCAATCCTTTTTTTTGGTTATATTAACCCTGGTTAGGGACTAGCGACCCTTCAAAAATAGGGCCGAACCCTTCAATCTGTAACATCAGAGATAAACAAATGTTCCTAACCAGCCGCCTAAATAGAGTCATATTACCTGAGGAGCTGGGGCAAATTACCACAGTCCAGACTCCTCACATAAACACCAATCTATAAACAAACAAACAAAACCATTAACATACGAAGACCAAAAGCAAAGATATGAACTGACTATCCTACTTATCTACATCTCCCTCCAAAATGACAATTCCATCTTCGTCACATGCACGGGTATACAATGGCTTAGCCCGAGCAGGAACAACAACATCTAGCTTAGCAACAACTCCTTCCATCAGTTTCCTGGTATAAAAATATAGAATGTTTTGATAATGATAAGAGATTTCAGAAAGGAAATGCTCTAGTAGACATGTATGCAAAAGTGAGAGCACAGATAAGGTGCATTAACTGTTCAACAAATTGCCTCAAAGAGATGTCAAATTATGGAATGCAATGATTAAAGGATATGCACATAATGGATTTGTAGATTTAATAACAACAAAGATAGCATAGGAATGTTTGTCACTAATTGATACATATCTTTGAATTGACAAACTGGGTATTGTTAATTTTTGGATATGATTTTCATAGATAAGAGCTGAATCTTATATAAAAATTTTAGAGAAACCCAGTTAAAAAATATATAGCTATTGGTGACGCAACTAACTGTTTTAATAGAGATGAAATGGGTGAGAGGTAGACAATCACAAAATATTCATATCTCCAAAATGACAAACTGTGTAAGGCTGATTTTCAGATATGATTTAGATAACTAGGTCATGCACCATATATAAAAATTCTAAAGGAACCCAGTTCGTACAAATAAAGTTATGGCTAACGCAATAGATTGCTAAAACAAAGATGAAAAGAGTGAGAGATAGACAGTTACAAAATATTCATATCTCTAAAATGAAAAACTGGGTAAGGGTGATTTTTAGATATGATTTAGATAACTAGGTCATGCACCATATATAAACATTCTGGAGGAACCTAGTTCGTAAAATTAAAGTTATGGCTAATGCAACAGACTAATAAAATAGAGATGAAATGGGTGAGAGATAGACAGTTACAAAATATTCATATCTCTAAAATGACAAACTGGGTAAGGCTGATTTTGGGATATGATTTAGATAACTAGGTCATGCACCATATATAAACATTATGGAGGAACCCAGTTCCTAATGAGTGAGAGATAGACAGTCACAAAATATTCATATCTCTAAAATGACAAACTGGGTAAGGCTAATTTTTGGATATGATTTAGATAATTAGGTCTTGCACCATATATAAAAATTCTGGAGGAACCCAGTTCGTAAAAATAAAGTTATGGATAGTGCAATAGACTGGGTTCAGAATATGTAGAAGATAATTCACGGAATAATAGAAAGCTTGCACATTACAAATTCATTACACTAAATCTAATGCAACATTAAATTAGTTTCATATCTCGATCCATACCTGGAATATTACTTCTATCACATCTTCATAAAATTTTCCGTCTCGCATCCATTTTTCCCCAAGTCTTTTCTTCTCGAAGCTACGGTTTATGGTGCCAAAAGAAAAATAAAAACGTCCACAAAGAGAGAGAGAGAGAGAGAGAGAGAGAGAGAGAGAGAGAGAGATCCCCAAAACATAAAACATATTCTGCTATTTGAAATGCACGCTCCTTCCCCCAAATTATGTCTTGAGATTTCAAAAATAATGTTGAGCATGCATAACCACCCCCATCATTTCTTCCAGAAGATTCTCCTTATTAAAGGCAATAAATTTCGCTTTTATTACTTTCTTACAATTTGCTATTTTTAACCATACAATAATTTCTCTATGATTTTATCTATTTTAGAATTTGCTATCTATATAAGTTTTTATGACAACTCATCAATATTATAAATTTATTTTTATTGCCACTAACAAAATATTTACTTGTTTATAAAATATTTTCATTTTAATTTTATCAATATTATTCTCATTTTAATAACACTTTATTTTCCTCATTATAATTATAATTATTTATTGACCTTAGATTACAATATAATATAATTTCTCATAAACTTAAATTTAAATAAAAGCATCTATATTTATTTATCAAAGTGCCCTCTTGACTTAATAATTTTATTTTAATGCAACAATTAACCAAAGCATTAATCAAACAATTCCAAACTAAATAACCCAAATGCTGAACAATACCTAACACTATGCATGATCGAAAAGCATGACCACAACAACAACGACTGACTATTATGCCCAAACAGACAACACTCACTGGGTGCAAAACTAGATACTCATCATTTTCAAGGATGATGGATAACTAGGGGACCATATGTTATCTTTGTTCAACAATTTCTATTGGGTTTAAGGCACGCTTAGACCTGTCAATTCAGGTGGAGTCGATGCCTAATCTCTGTAACTTGCAACACACAACATGGTCTATGCACAAGTATAATAAACATAAAATAGTTGTATACTAAAAATTTGGATTAGCTGAAATGATGAACAAATACATGCATTACCCAAACCCAAACCTTCAATACACCTTGAATGATATGCGAAAGATAATGGCTTGATCGATACCTGCAAGATGATGGATGCAATATGAAGAAAGATTCAAGATGGAGATGGAAATGGATGCAAGGGGGAGATTGATGGATATGGTTGGATGTTGGTTGCTCAAGATTTTGGCAATATAATAGTACTCAAGATCACTGCATGAAAATGTCTTAGAGGAGGCTAGGTTTATAGAAAGAGGTTGATTTGAATGGATGGATAGGATTGAAAGTTATGTTGGATGCTATGGACGGTCAAGATCTAATCTATCAGACAATCAAAAACAAATCCAATAACATCATTATCAAACATTCAATCAATCCCAATAAATCCATAACTTGATCAATCCAATCCATATCATCCCATCAATAAAACACAAAATCAGAACTACATCTCATCTCTATCGTTACGTGCTTTGATCCCATGGATACATGGTATGTAGGCAATCTAGGATACGAAGGAAGTACCTAGATTCAGGCATAGGCGATAGACTTCTTCCATCCTTCTTCTAATCTTCACCAATCATCTTCTTTCTTCCATCTCACCTTCTTCTATCATCTATCTTCCATCATCACTAAACACCTAAAATCCAATCAATCATCACTTCTTCCAATTCATCCAATCATCCAAAATTCCAAATAATGATCCAAATGCAAGTCATCATTTATGCATACCAATCAAGTCAATCAATCGTGTCTAATTATCCAATAGCAATCAATGGTCTGGATACTTATCTTGTTGTAAATCCAATCAATCAATCAATCATCATCATCATCATCAATGGGATATATCATTCCCACATCCTTGTGTTGATCTAGGGATATATCGTTCCTCGCCATGACAACACTATTTATCATCATCAATCAGCAATTAATCATCAGTTTATAGCTTGACAGGGGCAATACCTTGTTTGTTTTTGTATCATTCGTGCTAAAATGTATACTAAAAATTTGGATTAGTTGAAATGATGAAACAAATACATGCATTACCCAAACCCAAACCTTCAATACACCTTGACTGATATGCATAAGATAATGGCTTGATCAATACCTGCAAGATGATGGATACCATATGAAGAAAGATGCAAGATGGAGATGGAAATGGATGCAAGGGAGAGATTGATGGATATGATTGGATGTTGGTTGTGTTGGGACTAAAATTCCCAAGCTACTTTTTGGCAAATATTAAGTTTCAATCATCCAAAGATTTCAGTATGTGAGCATAAATGGAAAGATCCACAGTTGTTTTCAAGTAGAAATTAACAATTGAGTTGATAGAAATATTTAGATTTGATCTATTCTAATTCCTAAAGACTTAATGTAACATGGTTGAAGTGTTCATTAAAGATGAACTGTAAACAAGGAAGTGAAAAGTTACAAACCTTGTTGAAAATAAAGGAAAAATGGCATTAAGTACCAGAGCTAAATATGGGTGAATTCCTTGTCGAAAATGAATAGGGGTTGCTTTTTGAACCATCTTAAAATTCCCTGTATTTTGCAAGTTATGTGTGTTTTTGGTAAAATGCATTGTGATATGGGTTTGTATGTTTGTATATACAAAGTCTTTCATATACAAAGTGGTTTGTATGTTGTGTCATTGTATGATGCATATGCAAAGTCCCTTGTATATCGGGTCGTGGTATGGTCGCATAAAGGAGTCATCGGGTTGTTGCATTTTTTACTTGTATGCATTTGGCTAACATTTTATTGTTACATACAAGGTGGACCCGATGAGGTTAAAAGTTGAAATGTATTTTTTGTCGGGTCCGTTGCTTGTATGTTATGTTTGTATGTTTGGCAGAACGCAACATACAACGTGGTACATACAACATGATATACATTGCCCGAAACTGAAACAATTATGAATTAATGTTAAGTCTTTGTATGTTTGTGCTTTGTATGTATGTTACAATATACTTACATTGCGATACATACAAGGCAATATGCATAGCGCGGAACTGAAATGTTATGAAATACAATTTTATTGTTGTATGTTTCGGATACATATATTGTTGTGTACGTACAATGCGAAATCCAGGAAAGATTGAAATTTGGTTAAAAGGATGCATCAGGACTTAAAGTATATCGGAGGATGCATATAAAAGTCAGAATCAAAAGGGGCTACATACTGTGATTTATAAAATAAGAAGTTTGAAAGGAAGATACAATTGAATTTGTATGTATCGGGCATCATATATGAAGGTTGGATATAAGTAGTGGGTCCCGCCGCTTGCACATTGGGCTTGTATAATAATAATGTATATCTTTGATAGACAAGCCAATATACAAGCGAAGATACATTCTAAATATACAAGCAAAGATACATTCTAAAGATACAAGCCAGATGTCAAAAGGAGTTCAATACAGAAAAATCTTTGTAGCGGCAAAGCTGAATAAGTCAGAACAAAGCCTGCGAGTGTCGCCGACATGATAGTCACAACGATGTTGGGGACATGTGAAAGTCTTGCCGATACAAAACACAGAAACACTAAAATGACATTAAAATCTGAATGGTTAAGATATTCTTCTGATAGTTGAAATATGGGTTTTTTGTAGGATATACACAACGGGGATCAAGTTATATAAACACCCACGAAAGGATCTTGAGGAGCTGAATAAAATATCGATAAGGGAAGTAATTACTTAAGTAAATACATATGTTTAAATAAATTTGTTTTGATTATTTGATCAGAAATTAATTTGTGTTTTATCTGGTCATTTTAGGAATAATAAAGAAACCCTTGAAGGATATTAAGCATAACTACAGTTAAAGATCTTTGTTTGACCCTGAAATGGTTATCCATTTGATGATTAAAGACGAGTATTAATTTTCCTAAATCTGTTTTATTAAGA
The DNA here is from genome assembly GCA_027924645.1 of Cunninghamia lanceolata. Taxonomy (NCBI): domain Eukaryota; kingdom Viridiplantae; phylum Streptophyta; class Pinopsida; order Cupressales; family Cupressaceae; genus Cunninghamia; species Cunninghamia lanceolata. The sequence continues at coordinate 6,077,364 of BSBN01000645.1, read as the reverse complement.
CAAATACTGTTGTTCGATTATCAACCATCACAACTATTGTAACTGGTCTGAAGCTTGTATGCCTCTCTTTATAAGAGATGACCAAGACCAGAATAAAGAAAAAAGATATAGAATAGGGAGAGATTACAGAATAGGACAGGGGATACTATAGATTAGATTTGAACAGAAATGCCAGTTCACTTTTAATATATTTTATTTCTGGTAGACCATGTGCAAGCATTCTTTGATGAAGTCAAGTTTGTGAACATGAAGCAGTAACTGCAAATTTTAGTATCATAGTAATTGTGAAGACATTGTCATGGATCTGTAAGAAGAGTCATATAGTTAGGGTTTGTATTCTGTCTCCAGTTTTTTGATAAATCTTTTACAATTGCAGTATTATTCTAATAGGTTCCTTCAAAGAGGGATTAAATCCTTTTAGATGAATGCAGGTAATTTAATTTTATCAATTGGATATATATAAGTATGGGATATTAACTATTTCTTTGCAGGGTTGTACAAGTTACATACCTATTCTTTCATGCCAGATAGTTCAAGTTTTTACCAAACAAACAGTCATTTATTTCATGATCATACTGACTCTATATTCAACAAGGCACTGGTCTAGTGTTTTCATTATCACTTATACAAATTCACTTTAGATTTACTTAATTATATTGCATTATCGTTTTAGCATTACAATTTAGATCATTTAGAATTAACTTGCTGTCTTTTCATCTATTTTATAATTTGTGCCATTATCAATAGTTAGATTAATTCTGATCAAAGTAGTGATCATATCTTTATCTGCTTTATTAATTAGAGGTTCACCCGCCTAGGTCTGGCAGAGCCTAAAGTGAAGGGGGTTTATCCATATCTACCCCGTGTCAGTTAGCCAAAAATGTCAAGAGAGCCTGGCAACCTCTTAGGGTTAATGACCTGCATTTTTGAGACCTAACAGGTTGCTCAAGATTTTGGCAGCATAACAGTACTCAAGATCACTGCATGAAAATGGCTTAGAGGAGGCTAGGTTTATAGAAAGAGGTTGATTTGAATGGATGGATAGGATTGAAAGTTATATTGGATATGCTATGTACAGTCAAGATCAATTAGGGTTGGATTAGGGTTTCCCACTCAAAGAGGGATTGTAGTCACATGACAAGTGTACGATGGAGAATAAAAGGAATCTAATTCAAATATTATATTTGAATTAGTTTCACATGTGAAGGCATATTAAGTGGGAGATGAGACATGTGACATGTGTCGCAATGTGATGAGAGGTGAGGGAATAATTCAAATTTTTAATTTAAATTATGTTAGACATGTGAAGGGGGGTTATTAACTAAACAAATGGGATTTATTTAGTTAATTGGAAAGGTGATTAAGTTGGAATTGTGAGTGGGATGTCCTAGGACCTAGGGCAAACATTACAAGGTCATGTCGACTAGGGGATGGTCAAGACATGGACAAATTTTAGTGTCTACAATGGTCACGAAGTGAAAGAGAATTGCAACGTAGTCGGATGCTCACGAATGAGTCATATGACATTGTCTCTTTTCACACCACACAATAATCAGATCATCCTATAATACAAAATCAGTTGCATAAAAATTATTTCTAACATATGATAATCATAAGATCAACATCATAATCACCTGAATGTAAAACAATGTCAGAGCATATGAATTATCAGTGTCGCAACAAGGATTATCAATAAAACATGCTAACAATCATATGAAACCACACATGAAGATAATTAGGAATGTCACCAACATGAATGTAGCATCTACCAACATCATATAATGTACAACATCAACTGTCTAACATACCCTAAATATTCCTATTATTTTACCTTCATCTTCATGCTCCTTAGCCAAACTATATGCACATCCAAGATGAGAATGGAGGGGCACTACAGATCACATTGGTTTTGGCATTCAGTTGTGTTTAGAAGGTACAAATCAATGGTTCTGAACACATCTCCTAAAGGATTCACACACCCTAGACTAGTTCATCTGATCATATTGCTATTAGGTTGATTCATTTATGAACACATCTCCTAAAGGATTGACACACCCTAGACTGGTTGATCTAATCACATTGCTATTAGGCTGATTCATTTCTAAACACTTCTCCTAAAGGATTCACACACCCTAGACTAGTTGATCTGATCACATTGCTATTAAGTCGATTCATTTCTAAACACATCTCCTAAAGGATTCACACACCCTAGATTGGTTGATCTGATCACATTTCTATTAGGCTGATTCATTAACTTATGCACATGGTCCTATAAGTTTTGGGAGTTTGTTTACAACTTTGGAAAGTAATGCGTTTATCCCACTTAAGTTGGCTTATAATGAACACATGCATAAGCATTATAAACATACAATTGAGCAATCAAGAACAATCATCCACTTCATTCATTCAGATACAATTTCACCTGAAGGCAAAGGAAACATATATCAAGAAGTTATTCAACATTCTGCATTTAGATCAAGCCTCATTTATGGTAAGTTCTTGGTTTACAGATTTATCTGATTCATAATGTTTCAATTTCCCAATTATTCTACTATCTAGTTTCTATCACCTTGCACACTCAAGTATCTATCACCTTGCACACTCCTGATTCTTGCCAGACCACATAGATCAGTATGAACTAAGTCCAATAATCCGGTAGAGGATTGTTCCTTACTTTTGAATGAGACTCTGCTCTACTTACCCAACTGACATTCTTTGCACAAACTATTAGAAGGTTTCACCAGTCTTGGAAGATCTCTTATAGCTTGAGTGTTGCTTATCTTGATGATATTATCAAAATTCACATGACACATTCTCCTATGCCACAACCAACTCTGATCAATTTGACTAAATAAACAACTTTTACCAGTACCAACCAAGTGGAAGATATTACCTTTTGTTTGAGTACCGGATGCAATCTCTGTTCCAAAACTTTCAAAGATCTTGCATTTTCCATTTTTGAATCAGAGATTATAGCCTTTGTCCACCAACTGTCTAACACTAAGAAGATTGTGCTTCAGACCTTCAACATGTAGTACATTACTGGTTTTGTTCTTTCCATCAAAAGAAATGGTTCCTCTACCTCTAATTCTGCCAGCAGAATTATCACCAAATTTTACCACTCCTCCTTCATATCTTTCCAAATCTATGAACTTATTTTTGTCACCTATCATATGGTGGGAGCATCCACTGTTAATGACCCAATCATCCTTTTCTTCAACTTGGGCAACCAGAGCTCTTTCTACCATTTTATGATTGACAGATTTAGAGGGCATTGGATCTTCTTCCTTGATGGCAATAAACACCCAGTCACTTCCAAATTTGTTTCCTGTCTCTGATTCATCATCTGTTACTCCTTCATCATCATCATCTTCATGAACATAGTAACATTTCTTTTGGAATCTTGATTTGTTTGGATTTGCTCTTGAAAATCTTTCTAGACACCTTGAGGCAAAATGACCAATCTTATTGTAGTTAAAACATTTGAAGGGCAATTTTCCTTCATACTTATCAGATCCTCTTGGCAGTCTTTTTGCAATAAGGGCTTCAAGTTGAGCATCTTCTTCCAGATCTTTTCTTGCTTTTTCATACCAAGATAGTTTCTTTGAAGAGTTCTCTCCCGGATCAAACTTTTGTTTTCCTTTTACAAAGGCACTAGCTTTGAAAGCAGATTCAGTCTTGGGGGGTGCATCTCCAAACTCAGCCAATTCAAATGCAGCTAATTTACCAACCAATTGATCTCTTGTGATATTTGAAAAAGATCTGAATTCTTCAATAGCAGCAACCTTGTATTTGTAAGAATTAGGAAGGGATCTGAGAACTTTGGCAACAATCTCATCTTCATCCAAGATTCCACTAGCACATCTAATGCCACAAACAAGCTCATTTACCCTTGGCATAAATGTAGTGATAAATTCATCCTCTCTCATCTTTAGGTTTTTGAATTTTCCTTTTAGACTTTGTAGCTTGGCACATTTAACATACTTATCTCCTTCATGCATAAGTTCCAGTTTTTGCCAAATCTCATATGCAATTTTTAGATCAATAACATTTGTTAGCTCTGAGTCAGATAAGGCACCTAGTAGAGCTTCTTTAGTTCGAAGATTGTTTTCAGCATCTCTGATTTCATCTACGATACTTGGACCATTCTGTGGAGGAACATACTTCTTTGAAGCCATGATCCAATATTGTATTCCCATACATTGCAAGTGACATTCCATGCGACTTTTCCAAAGAGTAAAATTGGTTCCATCAAACCTCAGACTATCCTTCTTGGAGGACGACATCCTGGATCTCCTCAAGCGGTTAAGCTCTTTTAGAGGAACTTAGCTCTGATACCAATTGATAGATTCAGGACAAACAACTGAGAGGGGGGTGAATCAGTTGTCCAAAACTTTCTTCCAATTAATTACTTAAATCCTTTTGTAATTTAGCAGCATAATAATAAATCAATCATGGAAACATAATGCAACAATTCAAGAGCAGAAACACATTAACACATATGACACCAAGATTTTAACATGGAAAACCCGGTTAAGGGAAAAACCACAGGGTGACTAACCCAAGATTGAATTCTCTGTTAAAAGAATAAGAAGAACAAATTGGCGCATGCCAATTAGGGCTCACTACCCAAGCACACTACTCACAAGAGGCCCACTACCTACAGGAGACACACTGTCTACAGAATAATAAATATTACATACTTGAACTAAAGAATAGCACTTTCACCATGCTTGAGTCAGTTCCATTTAAGCCCAATACTTCTGCTCTGCCTTTCACTCTGCTCCTCTCTACCACACTCTCATCTCCACAAGATACCTTTGAAATGACTTCACAACTTCTTATTTATACAAGACATTTGTCTTTAGGATAATCATCCAAGTCAGCATACATTACAGAGCAAATACATAAATACAACATGACTAATTACAAAAAGACTTCACGTGGATCAACACGTTATCGGCCACATAGATCTGAGACTTCAATCTTCCTTTAGGAACATGCCATTCTTCATAGAACATCTTCAAGATCATCTACAGGATGTATAACTCATCTGGTTAGCCAAACTTAGGAAGAACATCATCATCTGAAAGTAATTCTTCAATTACGAGCTCAGTCTTCAATGCAGACCACCAATACGAACTGGACACAATCCAAAGACCTCCACAAGCTTGCCTGAATCACCAAGAACATCCACACTACTTCTGCTTACTGAAATCATTCTCTCCTTCATCCAGAACCTCAAGAACATAGTCTGTCATCACTGCCATATTGGAATGGATGCTTGCGGACCTCTGGACCATGAACCAATTGAGTTGTCAATTCGCATTGACTTCCTAAATACTCCACCAAATTCGTAGAACAAGATATTGCATTTCTGGATCTCACCGGACCTATCTGTGTCACTCTGTCACCTTTGAACATTTGCCAGAACCAGTTTTACTCAAGTGGCCATAACTTTTTCAAATCTTCATGTGGATCTCTCAGATCTTTACTAGATCATCTTAAGACACATATCTACAAACCCTTTTATACGCATCCTCTGATCTTCATCTTAGCTGCGATCTTTACCTCACTGTCCTCACTATTCTTCTCTGTTCCTGATAGGACTAATTTTCTCAATATCCTTAGCATACAACTCATTTAATCCTTGTTCATCAATGCAACAGGAGTATGTTGACATCAATGACAACACCGGTTAGGCCCATACTTGCAACACTCTCCCTATATAAAGCTGCAACATGTGTTACCAAGGCTTGTTAGCCTTTAAAACATTGAATTGATCACCACTTTGTAATCACGTCTCCCTTCTATGTGTACAACAAGCTTTGGAAGGTGACATCAGTGATTCTTGGGTCCCACAAACCACTTACAACACCAACAACAAGTCATATAAACTCTAACGCCTCCTAGCAAGCTTAAAACTTAATTTAGATATATCACTAACCTTGTCTTTGGTACATGTTCTTACGATGTACGACTTCACCCATAAATGGGTACGACAAGAGTAGATAATTAAAAGAGCTTCAAACTTTTGTAGGGGCAACCAAATATATATTGGGTAAACCCTCCAAATATTCAAATATGCAATACCCTCTTATCAACAACCTGTTTATATATATATATCCATTTGTTCCAATATTATTTTCTTTACAATCCCAATAAATTTGTCTTGCGTAGTCCTTGGAATAACAAATGTCACAACCTGGAAAAAATTTAAACTCTTTAGCACAATCTTCCTCAAATCTTCACTCCTTCTATGCACCTCTAAATTTCTAAATGAATTCACCAAGGAAACCTTCAATTTGGAAACCAAAATACAAACCTGGAAATATTATTTCAACATAAATCTCCACAAAAACTCATAACCAAACACTAAAAAATCAAATGGCACAAGCATCAACACAACGGTGAACTCTGTATGAATCCACTCGATCAACTAGGTGAGTTTTCATCTACGAAGCCGATGGTCAAAAAATGAACTTGGTTCAATCTCCCAAAAAAAACAAGGGTTTTATAAAATGTTTAGAATGAGATTTGTCTCTTCAAGATCCCTTTTTATAAGCACTTTTTGGAATAATAAAATATTATTATTTGTGTCCCCTTGTTTTTCTTCCAAAATGTGATATGAGACTCCTTTTAAATAATTAAATATAAGTTGTCTCTTTATTTTTACTTTTCAACAACTTAACATTTAACTATTTAATTTTTTTTCTACACATCCAACCAAAGTTACGGAAAATATTAAAATGATCCAAATATGAATTTTGAGCATGCCAAAATAATCATAAGTTCTCAGGATAATGAACTTTATGAAAATTGATGTTTCCCAAAAATAGAAAACTTCTCCAAGAAGTGTGGTGTCATGCCCACACTTTAACACGTGAACATGAAACACAACCAACAATTTTTTTTATAAATCCACATGATAAACATCACACAACGCACTTACGTACAACATGCGCATAAGTTGAACATGTACACCTAACGTCGTTGTTCATGCAACGTACGTTTGGCATGCCACACTAAGGCGGGGAAGTATAATACTCACGAAGGGTAGTGCGAAACTCCTTTCACAACCCTTTGATTATGATGGCAACCTAGTTAGAGTTAGGTTACACAATAAGCGTTTCTTTAAGGGAAGTACCTACCACAAGGTAATGTGTATCTAGGGTTTCTATATCATGAAGTGAAGAACGGTCCCCTCTAGAAGTAGGACCTAAAACCCTAGTTAAAACAATTAAAACTAATTAATTAAATTAAAGATTTAATTAATTATAACATGGAAACATTATAATTTAATCCTAAACATTCAATTGAATTAAACAAGTACCATAGCAGAACATTATAAAATTAACACTATTTATTTTGATTAAAAACAATTAACTAGACTATAGTAAGCTTAATAAATTAAGGTCCAATTAAAGTTTACCTAAGGTACCTCAATGATTTAACATAAGGGTTAATAATCTCCACCAAAAAAATAATTAAAATGTCTTAAAATTTCCTTAGGAAATATGTGATGCCCCGTCATGCAACCCTAGAGAGTTAGGCAAAATGGGCAATAAAATACGGGAAATTTTTTTTTAAACAAGTAAATGCATTAATCACTAGATAAAATAACAACTAATTACATCAATAAAATCATTTTACCCACTAACATCTCTAGGGAACATAACTGCATCAAGTAATTAAAAACATGGATCATTAACAACATAATACATTATAAATGTCCATATGCAAATTTAATACATCACGAGAAGAATACATCTTCCATTTACAAGATATGTACAAGTACAAATGAGATCAATGCAAGATTACATAATTACAAGGCATATTACATCAAATTACAATATAAATCATGGCTATACAATTATGGAAGCATAATACAAATCTAAGGATGTAAATACCAGTCTGGAATTGGAAAGACACAACTGCCACAAACACAAACCAAGATGCCAAAGAATCTAATGGATTAAGCTCTTCCACCCAACCATGTGGAACCCTGAGGTCCATCCCCTGAGCTAGGAGATAAAAATGAGGTCCCCTGACACAAGCAAAGATAGACGAACTAACTGAAGACAAGAATACCTTAGGTTTCACATGTGGACATCACTGAACTCAACAATCAACATCCAGAGGCAAGAGAACAGGGCAAGCTGGAGTGCAGTAGGAAGAAGTGTCATCACATGGCTCTACATGGGTTACCCTGATTGTCTCTCTCTAAACGCTGGCCCCCATCTATGGTTACCCTGACAGTCTCTGATCTCTAGGCGCTGGCCCCATAGGTCACACATGCGGAAACCATCCAGCTCATCCCACCCATAGCCTAAACTAGCACTACAGATGTGGGGGAGGAAATCTACTTATCTTGCTTCATGTGAAATTCTACCCTTTCCCCCTAGGTTAATTATTATGTTTTCACTTGTTAAACACTTCCAATGGTATACCCAGATAGCCACTTTGGGTGTCGACCCCACATCGGAAGCCACTCCCCTACCTGCACCCAGTTGACCCAACCCAATCAAGTACAAGGACACACATGACAAACCTCCAACTCTTATGACAAGACAATAATAACACGAGGTAGGCAAAAAGTCCAAAATTAGTTTTCTTTCTCTAGAATACAAGGATTCAAAATCATTGATCAGTTCTTTCTCATACAAGAATCTCAAACAAGCCTCTGGATAGGTAACACAACCAATAGAACTCATTAAAGAGAAACACCAACAACTCTATCCCAACTCTTCATCAGAAACTGACAATTATACATCCAAAATAAGTCAAAATTTCAAATCACTCGATGCAGATCAATACTAATTAAAACATTAAACCTGAAACAATCAATTTAATCCTTACCATACTATTAACTAACTAGAAGGTATTTGAAGAACAATCACTCTAATATGTTACTCAACACCTAAATTTATACTTCTATCATAACTCTAATTCGACCAATTATAAACTGACTTATCCCTTGACCCTAGGATAACACTTCATGGCAAAAGTAAACTATTATGAATATTAACTATTGTTTGCAATAAAATTCAAAACCTATTGATTTGGACTTGAGATTTATACTATAAACAATGCTATAACATAACGAAATATTTAAATTTATAATAAGACCTCTTGAAATGAGTTAACTAGGATTATAAATTACATTATTTCCTTACTCTTCTCTTAACACTAATCATAACCAGTAAACTTATGAAAGCAAGATTTATTATTTTTTTAAGAACAAAATATTGATAGTTAAATTCTATTTTTAAATAACTAATACTTACTCGAAACAATGTGTTATGGAGATCTAATATTGCCAAATGTCACTGTATACAAAATAGATATAATAAAAGAGTATCCATAATATCATATATACTAATAATTATAAGTAATTCCCATTGATTTGACAATACACCACTAACTACAATATAATAAGGAAGATTTACTAACTATAAACTTGATTCATCTCTTAGTAAGAAAATAGAAATATGCCATAAAACTACGGCTCACGAATCCTTGAAATGGAAGGTTTCTAAGACAGTGGTCATCTGGTATCTTTAAAAGAATAATAGCATAAACAAAAGTGGTCTGATATGATAGCATTTCATCACAAGTTTGCTGGAGGTACGATTATGCTAGTAAGAGATCATTGCACAGCTAAAATGACAAGAAATATAAGCAGAATAAATTTGATAATGTGCACAGGCTTTATTGAAGCTTAAGGGTTAAAAGTGATTGATGAAAATTCAGAAGCATAGTTACTTATTGAAGTCAGAACGCCTCATTGAGGTTGTTCTACCAGGATCGCCTCCTTATTTAAGTGAAATTTGTTTGTATATTTGTGAATTTTGATAAGATATATCTGGGCGCCGCTTGATGATAAAAGCTAAGAGCTTAAATAGACGTTCAAACTAGTTTTGATAAGCTTCAGATGGGTCGTGCGATGGGTGCTGAGAGTTGGTTGCAAAGACAATGAAATCGTCCTCCTTCAGCATAGACGTCTATCAAGTAACCCATCATAAATAAGAATGTTTTAATTGAGAAGACTCTAGAAAGAGAAAGAAACAAAAACATCCAAGTTTAATGTCTAACCCCCCAAAATTCTACCAGGTAGAAATGATAAACCATATAGTTTTGAAGCTAATCTCATTTATAAATTGGATCACTCAGACAACTCAGGTGAGGCTGCTAACTTGTCGAGAAAAGCAGAGAAGAAGTGAATTATTTTTCAACAAAGGCCATTGGATAAAATGAGTGGTATAAAGAATGAAGTTTGCAGACTAATCCCATTTGGTTTGATAGACCAATCTGCCCTCAAGGTGAGAGTCTGAATCATAATATAGAACATTGGCAGGTTATTATGAGAAAGAAATTTAAATTCAGAAAGCAAAAGAAATTTTATTCCCATGACCGAGCTAAGGTAGAGGTTAAGAAATACACTACCATGAAATTATGAAATAGTCACCGTTTCTAAGATAGGTATTCTGAGTTTACTATGAGACTTACAAAATTTAACCGTAGAATATTTGGCAAACCCTTGTTTAAAATCAAGATTTCAAGTTCACATCATCAATAATGATGCCACAACCCCTAACTAAATACTTTGCTTAAAGAGTGGGTTTCTTTGATTTCAGAAAAGATTTTGACATAGAAGAGACAATAAGAAAATAACTTGAAAGTAAGCTACAGAGGGAAGTTCATTGATTGCAATCGAGGTGCGACTCCCAATGATATGAAAATGGTTAGGGAGGAAAATACATTCGAACACACACAGAAAATAGAAAATGATCATGCTACAAGGAAATTTAAATTCCAATACAAGCAAGGTTATAGAAATACAAAATCTCACACACAGAGAGGCAAAATAAACATACCTGGATTATTGTTGGGTTACCTATTTCCTCCCATTGTCATGATGCTATTATGGTCACTATGGACAGGTTGATGAAGGTAGCTCACTTCTCTCCTATCCGTTCATCTTATAATGCTTCTACAGTGGCCAGAGTATTTATGGAGGACATAGTTAGATTGCATGGGATTCCTCGTAGGATCATCTCCGATAGGGATCCAATGTTTACTTCAGCCCTTTGGACTTCGCTGCAGCATGCCTTGGGGACACAGCTGAACTTTAGTTCAGCATACCATCCAAAGACTGATGGACAGACTGAGAGGGTTAATCAAGTCCTTGAGGATATGCTTAGGATGTATGTTATGGATCAGCAGAGTCATTGGGAGGACTACTTGTACTTGGTAGAGTTTGCATATAATAATGGATATCATAGCTCTATTGGCATGTCTCCATTTCAAGCTTTGTATGGTCACCCTTGTCGGACCCCATAGAGTTGGGATCATCTTGAGGATAGAGTTCTTCTAGGACTGGATATGCTTAGAGATATGGAGTAGCAGGTTGAGTGGATTAGAGAGCATTTGGTGGTAGTGCAGGACAGGCAGAAGAAGTATGCAGATGCTCATAGGGTCGATTGACAGTTTTCAGTGGGGGATCAAGTGTTCTTGCGTGTGCGACCGCGAAAGAGTCCAATCCATTATGGAAAAGGCTCTAAGCTCGCACCACATTTTGTTGGACCTTTTGAGGTGTTGGAGAGGATCGGTCCTGTCACTTATCGTCTTGCTTTGTTGCCTAGTCTTTCACGCATCCATGATGTGTTTCATGTTTCTGTACTTATACCCTATTATCCAGATATTGCTCATGTTCTTGATTGAAATGCCCTTCAGGTAGAGGACAGGCAACTAGTTTTGGAGCCCGTAGGCATTCTGCAGCACAGGAGACTTGTTCTCAGGGGCAAAGACGTGGAGCAAGTCAGGGTCCAGTGGGATCCTAATGATGAGACTTCTACCACTTGGCAGGATGCTTCCAAGATGAGGGAGTTATATCCCTACTTATTTGCAGGCTTCTAGGAGTAAGCCTGATTCTGGGGGGAGGATGTAATGCCCCTCATTTTGGCTTTTGACAGTTGATAGTATTTTAATTATATTTAGACATTTTTGAGGCATGTGGATGATAGAGTTTTGGTTATGCTTAGTTATGTTCATTATGGATTATATTATTGATGTGGTTGTTGACATTTGTTATGATCATTATGATGACATTATTGATATTATAGTTTATGATGTGTTTGACATGGTTAGTTAATGGTTAGATGTTTATGCGGAGTAGAGTTATCATGCTTTATGTGATTGGATGATACCCAATTGATAGTTAGAGATGTTTTATGTTTATTGTCATGCTTTCAGAGAAGGGACAGTGTAGCACTACTCATTATGAGTACCCTACTATGCTGTGACTCCTTGACTCTGTGTGGTTGATATATATGTATATGCTCGTTTGCAACACCTCATTTTGATGCAAGTTGCAGGTACCAGGCATCGACTCCACCTGACATAGCAGGTCTGAGTGTGCCTTTACTCCAATGGATAATGTGGATGGGAGATAACATGGGGTTCCCGATTGTCAGCCAATGTTTTCAGTTGTCGTCACCCATTGTAGTGCCCCTCCATTCCCACCTTGGATGTATAGGTGAACTGATCAAGGCGCATGAATATGAAGGTAAAATAACAAGAATAATTAAGGTAAGGCTTTGACATTGTTTTGCATTCCAATGATTAAGATGTCAATCTTACTACAATTGCTATATGATAGAATGGATCTCATGGATTGATTCTGTTAGATTTATTTGTTATGATGGTGCTTTTGAGACTTATTCAATTTCATGCACCTATATGTTCAATGTATGGTTCTATTCAGATAATGAGGTATATTTGATTTGGTTACGGTTATGTGTTATCTAATCTAGATTGATATGATGTGGAAAGGACGATGTCGTATCACTCACTTGCGAGTGCCCTACAATATTGTGATTCCTTTTTCACCTAGTGTCAGCTTTTGTGTGTCTATATATGCTTGACTGTGTCATTTGTTGAGGATGCAGGTATCTGGCATCAACTCCACCTGAATTAACAGGTCTGAGCATGCCCTAAACCAAATGGATAAGTTGTTCCGGAGATAACTTAAGGTCCCACATCTCAAGTCATCATCCTCGATCAGGATGCATGACATGTCTAGTTCAACCTGTCAGTTCTGTCAGTATGTCAGGTCTTGCAACTGATTGATATTTGATGGAGCCTGTTGGTTAAGTGCGTGTTTGGCCCTGGCTTGTGAACATGTTTGATTTGGCTTTTAATGGCTGTCCTACTCAGTGGGTTATGTTGTATGCCTATATTTCATTATATAGTCATACTAATATTTGACCCACTTTAATATTTAATAAGGTCATATAATATTCTTATTATTATTAATATTAATATTTAATAAGATTAAATTAGTAATTGATAATTACGTAGTTCAAATAATTATTTAAAGTTGTTTGAATATGAATTATTTTATTACTACTATTAAATTGATTTAATTAGGGAAGGTCGCTGAACACTAGTAAACGCATTAACCAGACCCTAGAGTAGAGAGGAGACAATCCTATCATCCAATTGACGAAGCCTAACAATTGGATCAAGAGTGTATTGATTCAGCGTTATACTATGCTTACTAATGGATTTGTGATAATATGTTATTTATGATGGATATATTTTGGCTATATATTGGACTAACACTTCTTGTTGAGTGTACATGTAGAATTATTATGTCAATGGATGATGGTGGTCATTTAGCCACTTTATGTCTTTCTGTGTGATATCTGACCTAGGCATGGGGCCCTAAGGCCTATTGGCCATGATGTTAAGAAATATTATTTTTAGTTTTATGTGATAAAATGATTATGTTCTTGTGTGGGATTTAACCTTGTAACTTTTTAAATAATTTTTAAGTGTTTTAAGAGGTCTAAGTTGTATTTTATGTTTGGAAAATTGTCTTATGTCCAAGGTGCATAGGTAAGAAGTTTATTTTTGTCATTTATAATATTATAAAAGGTTTTTAGACCCTCCTTTAAGCCCCACTTACAAAAGTGACGAAAATGGGAAGGTGGTTGGTTGAATTAGTTGGGTGGTTGAGTTAGTTTTGGTAGGAAGTTACTCTTTCCTTCTCTTTAAAAACTCTTCATGGAGTGGGGGTGACTTGCTCATTTTATGATTTTCATTCAAGGATTCTACCATTAGTGGGATATTTCAATTGAGGTATCATGTTTTCTTTATTAATTAAATATAAATATTATATGTTTTTCGTTATTGATTAAATGTAAATTTTATATGTTTTTCTTTATTGATTAAATATAAATATTATATGTTTTTCTTTATTGGTTAAATGTAAATATTGTATGTTCTAGATATTATATGTATCCTTTATTTATTAAATGTAAAGGTTGTTTTTCTAAGGGTTGTTGCTTATGAAATTGGAAAAGCAAACATTTCAATGTAAATCTTGAAAGAAGCATATTTGTTGCCTTATTTGCATGTCATAAACCTAGATCATCATAGCATGAATTATATTTTTGATTTTTACATTAATCTTCCTATAATTATAAGATAGTAATCGCCATATATATTGGCATTAAGGTTTGCATATAATCATATGTTATCTATATATTAGTATTAAGATTTCTATATAATCTTGTAATTGCTAAATGTTGGTGTTGGATCTTAGAAACGATGGTTTTTATCTGTTTTTAAAAGGGGTTACGAAGTCATCTTGCTAAGGATCTATTAGTTTGTTCATATCCTCTAATAGATAAACTAATGATGTTCTTTGTGTACGTAAGTATCTTTGAACCTTGTCAAACAGTTCAAGTACCTTGTCCATTAGAGTATTCCTTACTTCTGCCTTCTATTAGATCTAGATGGAAATGTTTTTCTTATGTGCATTAAGGTCTCAAATAAATACGGACTTTGGATCATATAAAACTGCCCACTTTTGCATAGATTCTTCAGGATCCAATTCTTATAGTAGATTGTATTAAACATCTTATTAGCTCTTCATTTAGTCAATTTATATTTTAGGTGTCTTGTTCTTTGGTTGTTCAAATCTTCACAGTATTCTTGATCGACCATAATCTAAATCTAGATAACCCATTTAATATGGTGTGCATACTCCTTAAGTCTGTCAAACTCCATCCTTCTAGGTGAGACTCCAGCCATGTATAACAAAGGTGTTTCAAATTGGGTGTGGTGGTCTATGAAGTCATTGCTTGAAGAAATGGAAATGGTGTGGCTGCTACTCAAAGGCAGAGTGGTGTTGTTTTTAAACCATCCAAAATTTGAAGGTTGATTGACCAAATCTTACCTTGACAATAGGAATAACCTACACGAGTGCATGAACATGTATATAAACATTTATGTCATATGGATATTTGTATAGGTATCAATTATTATTTATAAATTAAATATGAATCCATGCATAGTTAAGATCCACGATTTAGTAGATGAGTTTGTTGGAGTATATATATATGATATAGATATTAACGTATGAAACAAAAGAAACGTAGTTGTTATAGTTTAGTATGAATGTTTATTAAACTAATCGATATGATCGCATATTTACTATAATATGGCATTGATTCTATTATAATGGTTTTGTTAGTAGAAATATGATATTTGGGTTTGGATTATAAATGTTGTAATTAGCATTTAAGTTATAAGTATTTGTAATTAATATTATCTATGCATTGTTTAGCTTGACAGTTATATGTAATTGATGAGTGCTTAATATAATAGATAGAATTAATATTAATTAAACTAGACCTAGGTTTTATGAAATTCTTGGTGGAGATATAACTTGAATCCAGTTGCTAATTTGATTAAATAGAATTGCTCTAGTAAGAAGAATTTATGTTGTCAATGAGTTGATTAGTTGAAATTGCTTATTTCAAGCAAAATTTTCATGTGAGTTGGTCTATGTGTAAATTGTCAAGTTTAGGTTCCAGAGGCATAAGGTAATATGATTTGATGGCATGTATTCTATTCATAGGTGTCTTGAAATGAAGATGTTGCAAGAACATGATGTCTTTTGTCTATGTATGTGGGTCTTGGTAAACAATAATGTGAGATGATGTACATATTGTGTTGTGAATATATTATGATGGGGTTAAACCTCCTTCACGTATGTGTTGATATCGAGCTTGTGTTGAGTATTGAAATGGGGAGATCTTGGAAATCGTAATGAGAAACTATTTTGTTCATGGTTAAGATTTGCGAGCAAGATGACCCATACCTTGCTCGGGATATGTGTTGTTATGGTTATTGCGATTGATCAACGGAAAGTTTTGGGACAATGATGTACAGGTTGGTCATTGTGATTATGTTTTGTAAGCAAGAAGGTAATGTATTGCATTGTTATGTATACTTATTAGTATGATAGTGATTGTCTTGCTTGATGGTTGGGGTTTCTAGATGCAGGTAGGGGAGTGGCTTTCAGTGTGGGGCCAGCGCCCAAAGTGGCTGTCAGGATAACCCATTGAAAGTTGTTAATTAAGTGAAAACCTAAAAATGAACAGGGGGAAAAGGGTAAATTACACATTAACAAGATAATCGGATTTCCTCTCCCATGCCTGTAGTGCTCGTTTAGACTAAGGATGGGTAGAGAAGGCTTGGTTGGCAAGATCAACTTCCTTGTCCTCACGAAAGGAAGGTTGATTCCGCATGTGTCACCCTATGGGGCTGGCGCCTAGTGAGAGGCTGTCAGGATAACCTATGTCAGGACCATGCGATGACACTCTTCCTACTGCAGCCTAGCATTCCCTAGTTGTACTCTCCCCATTCGTCGTGTGTTGCCTTTGGAAGTGATTTTGAGTTGCTTGTGGTGTTGTCATGTGTTGTAATGGAGTCTTGTTTGGTCTTTGTTCATGTTAGGTAATTGTCTACTTGACTGTATGATGTTTTGGGACCTTATGTTATCTCCTAGCACGGGGGGTGGACCTCAGGGTTCCACATGGTCGGGTGGATGTGCCTTATCTCCATTGGTTTTTCCTTGCCTTTGTTCGTGTGCAAGAAGGTTGTAACTCCTGTAGCAGGTTCAGATCTTGTACTAGTCTATAAAGACAGTTATTTATGCTCATGTGCTATCCCGTGTAACAGATTATTCATAATGTATGTATTCATATGTATTCAGAAGATGATAATGTAACAATGTAATGTTGTATTTATATGTCGGGAGAAATTGTGACTATGTACTAGATCCTGATGAATACTTATATGATGTTATGTAAATGTAAATGTTTATTGTTTTAGTGCATTAGGTTTACAATGAGTTACTGATGTTAATTCATGATGTGTGTTAGATTATGTTAATTGTTTTGTCAAGTAATGCAACCATGTTATCTTAGAGGACAAGTCATTAGTTTAAATGATGTGTTAATATTACTTTGTTATTTCTATCTTTTAAAAAAAAAAATTTATCCTGTTGCATATAGCATAAATGTGTTGTTCTCTAAAGTTTCATGGCGGGGCGTTACACCCATGTGCTTCCAGTCTTGAGTATAGTGTTATTCAGTTGGTACTTGTTTCCAAATTCTAGGTCACCCTTTGGTATGTGGTTGTCATTAATTGTTTAAATCACCTATTGTTGTCTTATGGTTAATTCTTTAGAGTTAGGAATTTTTTTTTAATAGTGTCATTATTTGATTTTTTAGTTAATATGTAATTGTAGTATAATTACTAATTATTATAGTAATAATAATAATAATAATAATAAGTTTAGGTAAATCAGTATTTATTTAATTGTTTATAAATAAGGTGAAAATTAGGGGATACTGAATATGTGATTTAATAAAAATTAAATTAATAACTTTAATAATTAGTAATAATGACAATAGTCATAAGTAATTAATATTATATTATTGATTAAATTTGTATCTTGTTTAGCTTGAATGATATTATCTTTTATTAGTTAATAATTTATTGTTGAGTTTGTCGTGAATACATTCTCTGATTAGAGAATCTCCCGGGAAGAAGAAATTTATTGCTTTTAAATCTTGAGAGATAGTAGATTCTCTATAACGGATACGGGAGTAGGACATTAATTGACTTTGTCTATTTTTGTTATATGGGAGTTATTTGAGGGAGGAGGATTTTCGGAGAGGGAGATAGGCAGAAATTTGAAGGATTTTTCTTATAGAAGCAGAAGAATTGAGAAAAGGAGGGAGAAATTTTAACGGGGGAGGATTTTGAAGTTGGAAGATAGTAATTCGGGTATGTTTATTTTGCCTCTTTGTGTGTGAGATTTTGTATTTTTGTAACCTTGCTTGTACTGGAATTTAAATTTCCTTGTAGCATGATCATTTTCTATTTTCTGTGTGTGTTCGAATGTATTTTGCTCCCTGACCATTTTCATATCATGGGGAGTTGCGCCTCGGTTGCAATCAGTGAACTTCCCTCTATAGCTTACTTTCAAGTTATTTTCTAATTGTTTCTTCTATGTCAAAATCTTTCCTGAAATCAAAGAAACCCATTCTTTAAGCAAAGTATTTAGTCGGGGCTTGTGGCATCATTATTGATGATTTGAACTCGAAATCTTGATTTTAAACAAGGGTTTGCCAAATATTCTACGACTAAATTTTGTAAGTCTCATAGTAAACTTAGAATACCTATCCTAGAAACTTTGACTATTTCATAATTTCATGGCAGTGTATTTCTTAACCTCTGCCTTAGCCCGGCAATGGGAATAAAATTTCTTCTACTTTCTGAATTTAAATTTCTTTCTCATAATAACCTGCCAATGTTCTGTATTTTGATTCAGACTCTCACCTTGAGGGTGGATTGGTCTATCAAACCCAATGGGATTAGTATGCAAACTTAATTCTTTTTACCACTTATTTTATCCAACGGCCTTTGTTGAAAAACGATTCACTTCTTTGCTTTTTTGGACAAGTTAGCGGCCTCACCTGAGGCGCCCGGGTGATCCAATTTATAAATGAGATCAGCTTCAAAACTATATGGTTTATCATTTCTACCTAGCAGAATTTTGGGGGGTTAGACGTTAAACTTGGACGTTTGTGTTTCTTTCTCTTTCTAGAGTCTTCTCAATTAAAACATTATTATTTATGATGGGTTACCTGATAGACGTCTATGCTGAAGGAGGACGATTTCATTGTCTCTACAACCAACTCTCAGCACCCATCGCACGACCCATCTAAAGCTTGTCAAAACTAGTTTGAACATCTATTTAAGCTCTTAGCTTTTATCATCAAGCGGCGCCTAGATATATCTTATCAAAATTCACAAATATATAAACAAATTTCACTCAAATAGGGAGACGATCCTGGTAGAACGACCTCAATGAGGTGTTCTGACTTCAATAAGCAACTATGCTTCTAAATTTTCATCAATCACTTTTAACCCTTAAGCTTCAATAAAGCCTATGCACATTACCAAATTTATTCTGCTTATATTTCTTGTCATTTTAGCTGTGCAATGATCTCTTACCAGCATAATTGCACCTCCAACAAACCTGTGATGAAATGCTATCATATCAGACCACTTTTTCTTTCTGCTATTATTCTTTTAAAAATACCAGATGACCACTATGTCTTAGAAACCTTCCATTTCAAGGATTCGTGACCATAGTTTTATGGCATATTTCTATTTTCTTACTAAGAGATGAATCGAGTTTATAGTTAGTAAATCTTCCTTATTATATTATAGTTAGTGGTGTATTGTCAGATCAATGGGAATTACCTATAATTATTAGTATATATGATATTATGGATACTCTTTTATTATATCTGTTTTGTATACAGTGACGTTTGGCGATATTAGATCTCCATAACACATTGTTTAGAGTAAGTATTAGTTATTTAAAAATAGAATTTAACTATCAATATTTTGTTCTTAAAAAAATAATAAATCTTGCTTTCATAAGTTTACTTGTTATGATTAGTGTTAAGAGAAGAGTAAGGAAAAAATATAATTTATAATCCTAGTTAATTGATTTCAAGAGGTCTTATTATAAATTTAAATATTACGTTATGTAATAGCATTGTTTATAGTTTAAATCTCAAGTCCAAATCAATAGGTTTTGAATTTTAATGCAAACAATAGTTAATATTCATAATAGTTTACTTTTTCCATGAAGTGTTATCCTAGGGTTAAGGGATAAGTCAGTTTATAATTGGTCGAATTAGAGTTATGATAGAAGTATAAATTTAGGTGTTGAGTAACACATTAGAGTGATTGTTCTTCAAATACCTTCTAGTTAGTTAATAGTATGGTAAGGATTAAATTGATTGTTTCGGGTTTAATGTTTTAATTAGTATTGATCTGTGCTGAGTGATTTGAAATTTTAACTTATTTTGGATGTATAATTGTCAGTTTCTGATGAAGAGTCAAGATAGAGGTGTTAGTCTTTCTCTTTCATGAGTTCTATTGGTTGTGTTACCTATCTAGAGGTTTGTTTGAGCTTCTTGTATGAGAAAGAACTGATCAATGACTTTGAATCCTTGTATTCTAGAGAGAGAAAACTAATTTTGGACTTTTTGCAGGCCTCGTGTTATTATTGGCTGTCATAAGAGTTGGAGGTTTGTCATGTGTGTCCTTGTACTTGATTGGGTTGGGTCAACTGGGTGCAGGTAGGGAAGTGGCTTCTGATGTGGGATCGGTGCCCAAAGTGGTTGTCTAGGTAACCCATTGGAAGTGTTTAACAAGTGAAAACATAATAATTAACCTAGGGGGAAAGGGTAGAATTTCACATTAAGTAAGATAAGTAGATTTCCTCCCCCACACCTGTAGTGCTAGTTTAGGCTAAGGGTGGGATTAAAGGGATGGTTTCTGCATGTGTGACCTATGGGGCTAGCGCCTAGAGAGAGGCTATTAGGGTAACCATAG
Organism: Cunninghamia lanceolata; assembly: GCA_027924645.1. NCBI lineage: Eukaryota > Viridiplantae > Streptophyta > Pinopsida > Cupressales > Cupressaceae > Cunninghamia > Cunninghamia lanceolata. The sequence continues at coordinate 6,056,583 of BSBN01000645.1, read as the reverse complement.
ATGGGGGCCGACGTCTAGAGAGAGACAGTTAGGTTAACCCATGTAGAGCCATGTGATGACACTTCTTCCTACTGCACTCCAGTTTGCCCTGTTCTCTTGCCTCTGGATGTTGATTGTTGAGTTCAGTGATGTCCACATGTGAAACCTAAGGTATTCCTGTCTTCAGTTAGTCTATCTATCTTTGCTTGTGTCAAGGGACCTCATTGTTATCTCCTAGCTCGGGGGGTGGACCTTAGGGTTCCACATGGTTGGGTGGAAGAGCTTAATCCATTGGATTCTTTGGCATCTTGGTTTGTGTCCGTAGCAATTGTGTCTTTCCAATTCCAGACCGATATTTGTATCCTTAAATTTGTATTATGCTTCCAGAATTGTATAGCCATGATTTATATTGTAATTTGATGTAATAGGCCTTGTAATTATGTAATCCTGCATTGATCTCATTTGTACTTGTACATATCTTGTAAATGGAAGATGTATTCTTCTCATGATGTATTAAATTTACATATGAACATTTATAATGTATTATGTTGTTAATGATCCATGTTTTTAATTACTTGATGCAGTTATGTTCCCTAGAGATGTTAGTGGATAAAATGACTTTATTGATGTAATTAGTTGTTATTTTATCTAGTGATTAATGCATTTACTTGTTTAAAAAAAAAATCCCGTATTTTATTGCCCATTTTGCCTAACTCTCTAGGGTTGCATGACGGGGCATCACAAAATCACTTCCTAAAATTTAATTAAAACTATAGGGAAATTTTCCCTAAGGTTGAGGATTAATTACAATTAATCTAAAATCAATCTTCTACCTATTGAATGTTAGGAAGACAGTTTAATTAATCTAAAGAGAAGCTAATTAAACTTAAAATCAGATTAAAGGTCTAAATGAATTAGGGCAACTCTCAAACCCTAATGTTGTCTATAAGTTTTCTACAGTCTCCAGAGAAGCTCATTTTTGCTTGTAGGGTTGAAGGAGAAGGCTCAAGGAAATCCTATAGGAAGATTATTCTATAAGTTTGCTAATTTCAAATTTTGTTTTTGATTAAGATAAGCAGCAAACAAGGGTGTTGAATCCCTTTACAAAGAGCCCTTAGGGCAACAAAACAAGCCACACATAGGCCAGAAACAATACAAAAATAACACACAAACAAACTTGCTAAAAAATAACAAAACCAAAAGGGAACTAAACAACACTAGAACTCAAACAAGCAAATCTAACACCCTTGACTCTAGGCCTCAAAGTAGCAACAGATTTTGGGAGGCTTTTTTTCTCCATTGGACCAAATTCCAAGAAAACTTTGAGTCTAAATCTTTAGAGAGAGGCGAGATGAGGGGATCCTCAACAGACACTACAACCAAAGAGCCATCATGCAAAGCCAAATTAGAAGAAGGAAGAGCTGAGGAAATAATAGGAATTGACGAGGTAGCAGTCCAGTCTTGATTAGGAGCCAAAGATACAATTGGGGCCAACGAAGGAGATCCAACCTGAGCAGATGAAAGTGAATTAGAAGAAATCATGGGGTTTGCAACAACTTGCTCCATAGGGGAAACAAACAAGGTTTCCTATGAAGGCTCATCCACCTGGGAAGATCCATCCACAGGGGAAGCACTGATAGTCAAATGATCACTGAGGGCATTCTTCCACCAAGTTGCAACACCCTTATGGTGAGAGTGAGGACAACCAAAGGCCAAGTGACCAATAGAGAAGCACCGTCTGCATCTCAAGGGGAGACCCTCATAGTCTAACTACTGAGTCTAAGGCCTTTCTCCTACCATCAAAACCACCTCTCCAAAAAGGGGTTTGGAGATGTCTTCATTTCAAAAAAATTTGCATGTTCTATTATTTTAAAAAATGCTTTCAAATAATCTAAGTTTACTGTAATATTATTTTCTACCATATGTCTCTTTATATATATATATATGAATTAAACTCATCTTTGATTTTTTTAAAATAATTAAACTAGGTTATAAATTCATTACATTTTTAATATGTGTGTGTGTGTGTGTGTGTGTGTGTGTGTGTGTGTGTGTGTGTGTGTGAATTAAACTGTCATGCCCACATTTTCCATGTGGTCACAACACACATCACATGTGTCATAGCCACATCTGTCATGTGGTTATGACACGAAACATCAAAAATTTTCTCAAGCTTCCCTAAAAACCCCCTCGCATGCGTAAGCATGCTCGGTGGTGTTCGCTCAAGGTGAAAACACTATAGTCGTCGGCGGGGTACAAGTACAATTACGTGCAACCAAACGCAAGCAGACCAACAAGGGGGTCTTCTACGATGCCGTTAACGTCACTACAAGGGTTATATTATCAAGGTTACTAAATCTAAATCTCGGTGAATTCCGGCAGCATAATGCCTTACGGCGTAAGTGGGAATTACTCAACACTAATTTAAGCACGTGGTTCACTAATAGATTAACAACTTCCCACGACGCCTTGTTTCGACTAAACCGACTCGTGATCTCCCTATTGAGTCATTTTTCAGCAAGGCACGGTTGTCTGTCTCCTCTCTTGCTTCCTGAAATATACTCCTCCTTCGACTTAGCATTCTCAACAAGGCGGTTCATTTGCTCTCTCTTCCCTTTTCTCTGGGTTTTAATTTTGATTGTATTTTTATCGCGCTCACCTTAACTATTTCTCTGATAATTTAGTTTGTTTATATTTCGGTCTCTCTCTCTTTTGGTTTCTATGCTTTCTTTATGTTTATCCGGACCTTTCTTCATATTTCACATCAATCAGGGTTATCACTGTATCTATTATTGACATTAATCCTAACTTTCGGATGGTCCAGGTCGCATAGGCTGGTTTACTACTTCGCTAGACTCAGTCTCCTAGTCTTCTCCGATCTAGGTTTCTCCTCTTCGTTTGTATTAATTAAACTTGTTCCTAAGCAAAATTAACGGAAGGGTCCATCAACTTAGTTCTCTTATCCCATGTGGGAAATGTCGCGCATTTTCTCCTCTGTGTTTTCCAATGTTAGTTTTTCTTCTTCTGACTCTCTTACAGGTTTACTTATATGGACGTTTACTACAGTTGAGATTAAAATGGCCTCACATGGAATGTCTGTGATGGCTTCTTAAGTTTATTTCCAGTGATCTTTTAAGCAAGGTGACGTGTAATTTTCCTCTTCATTTTCCTGGTTATTGAATTACGTTGATAGTTGAAACTTCCGAGAAACTCTTTCTGGAGTAATACAGTATATTCCTTTATGCTCTCGTTAAATTATAATTTTATTTTCTCTTATTATCGTTAAGAGAAAACGGCCTCTCTTAAAGTCGTAATCATTAAAAAAAATATAAATATGTAACGATATATTTATATGTATATATATATATAAGATCGTATATATATATAAACATATTTATACTCAATTACATTCCTCCTATTTATAATTACTGTTGTTTATTATAATTACTATTATTGCAATTATTAAGTTATCTTAATAAGTTACCTATCTATTATACTAGTATTAATCTTCTATTTTTTTTATATATAATATAATTATATATATATATATAAATATATATATATATATTTATATATAATATAATTATATATATATAAATATATATATATATATTTATATATATTTACATATACAATTATATACCATTGTTGTTATTTATAAGAGGTTCTCCTCTTTATAAAATAAAAACCAAACCATGGAATATAACATAAGTCCTTTGGTTGTTTTGTTCAACACATAAAATAGGGTTTTAAACCCTAAATACTCATTATTGAGAAAGAAGTTTGTATTGTATGTAGGGGAGGAAGAGGCATGGCGGCGGAGGCTGCAATGGATAGTGGTGGGCGGAGGTAGGCTCGGCCGAAGCAGGGAGGACCACGTCTAAAGGCCGCGGGGAGTACAGATGGTGGCGGGGCTTGAGGTTCCGCGGAGGTCGCAGAGTGTAAGGCGCGGCGGGGGCAGTGCTTTTGGAACGGTGGCAGCGGAGTTTGAGCTCCGCGGGGTGTAAAGGGCAGGGGGATGTGGGGAGGGGTGGAGTCCCACCCACATCCCACGATGTGGGGTGTGGGTGGGGCTCCGCCCCTCCCCACACCTCAATACATAAAAGGAAACTGCGGTGGGGATTCACTCCCCACCGCCAACCATGAAATATCTCGACTGTGTTTTAACACACAACGACCTCAAATTTCGCTCCTCTAATTTCTATTTCGAATTTCATGAGTTTAATTTGCATCATTAATATTTAATGATAGATATATAACAATATATATATATATATATAAATTTGTATATATATATATATTTCAGTTTCATAATATCACTTAATTTTCTCAAATTCAACAATATATTCAGTTTCCCATGTTCTGTTATAATGATAAATAAATAACAATTATTATATATATATATATATATATATATTTCATTTTCATAATACCACTTAATTTTCTCAAATTAAACAATATATTCAGTTTCCCATGTTCTGTTATAATGATAAATAAGAAATTCAATAAAGAATATATATATATATATACTTAAGAAATGAAGTTTTAATCAGTTTATTTCTGCAATTAATAAATGTCCATTTCAACTCTTGGACAACAGAAGTAAATACATATTAGACTTTCTCTAAACTTCACAAAATAACTGAAACCATTATTTAAGGAAAAAGAAACTTAATCATGTAAAACTGTATTTTCATCTAATTAAGCAGATTTATCCTTGATTTTCATATACAAGATCAGATTAACTAAGGAACCCTTCTTTTCAAGAACACATTAAACACAATAAAATTGCTATTTAGAATAAGTTTACAAAGCAACTTAACTTGAAAATTTAAGGCATTTGTTTACAACATTCATAATACAGAAAAGTTAACTCTTCCACTACATATAGCAAGAGATAATTTTAAACCATGGACACATACAACTAACATTCCACATCTTCTACACACTCTAAGGGAGATATGAACTTCCTTCTCCCAAACAACATACAAAAGATAGCTTGTAACAACCAAGTAAAAGTCCATCAATAACAAGATCAGGGAGGTGATTTCCTTCACTCCCAGGGTGTCAATAGTTACAACAATATCAAGAGAGGTGCTCTCTCTTCAACTCTTATGAAATGAACATGATCTAATTCTCATGACAAATAAGAATAAATTGTTTCTTCATAAATATAACTTCTCCAACTCCAACCATAAGCTCCAAGAGGAAACCTGCGTATCAAAGACAAACAAAGAAGAAAACACCACTCATCTAGCTCTCCTCCCTTCCGTAGACCCGTAAGAGGGTCACCCCCGAGATAGGGAGACCATACTCACACCTGGGTATACTCAAGCACTCCACTTCACAACAGGGAACAACAACAAACCCAAAGCACACAAACACCCGTGGGTACATTACACAGCACGAAAACTCAACTACAGTGAGTTTCATAAGGGGCAGGAGAGTGGACACACTCGACTCCAGAGTGTCACCCTTACAGATAATTTAACCAACACAATTTCTCTTGGCCTCAAACCAAGTTTGATCACAAATTTTTAAGAAATCTGTATTTGACTCTCAAGTCAAAGATACAGTCACAGATACATGCCCGCAAGGCTTTCAACATCCCAAAAGAAGGAAACAGGTATGCACCTGAGGAGGATCTCTCCTCCCCTACCCCAAACTTGATGAGCATTTCTCCCAAGTGGGAGAAGCTCTGTCAAACAACCCGACAACAAACCCCACAGAAAACAAATCTAAACACAAACAAATAAGCATCTTTCACACACTTTACATACACATTCAGATATACGAAAGAAAGGTAAAAATCAAACCAACCTTACAAAGCCCTCCTGGAATGAAACTGTTGCAGAGCTCCACTGAGTTCTCTTCCAACCTTAGCCACCAACTCCCTCTTCCTTTCCTCTCCTCCAAGCTAACTTTCCTATTTTTGGCAAAAATAATAAAACTCTCCCAAAATTCAACTAACTCCCTCCCATCCCAAAATTGGAAACAAATAGCCCAAATTCTTTTTAGTTTAGAGGAATGGGGAGGTGACACTTGTCACCTCCTCACCCTCCCCCAAAACCACTATTCTGTCCTGGTGGCTTATGTCACTCACCCATCCCTAGAGTACTCCTTATCCCTCTCCTCATGTCATTTCTCGTACGCATGGGAGAAATAAAAGGAGTTAAAGGAGGAAAAGACAGGTGACCCATGCCTCTTCTTCCCTCCTTCACATGGATGGCCCCACAACACATGGGGGAATCTCACTAATGGTGAGGGGGACTTCAAGTCAATCCTTCAAAAATGGATGGGTTTGTAGTCATCTCTTACCTTGGGGATTGAAGAGGGATGGGTTGGGTGTTGGTACAATCCCATCATGTCCCCCCCATACCCCAATTTTCGCCACTTAACTTCAGGGGAAAGTTAAGATGACTAGATGGAGGTTACTCAAGGGTTACCCATGCCAAATGGGCCCCTGGACCCATGGGGTATAACCCAGGGTCAACTTTAACCCATACAAGACACCCCTGGTCAAGGTAAAGCACAAGAAAAAGCCCCATAGATTTAAATAAAATAAAGAAATTCAAATTCAATCTTTTTACAACACAAATCATAAAATAGTGTCACATGAGGGTAACCTAACCCACTCGACCATACGAAAGACCACATTACAACATCACATCAAACACAGAGAGATCTTGGTTCCTCGTGGAACCAGATCGGCTTAACAGGGAATAACAAATAACAAGGTGCGGAATGATCTCCGAAATCTATGGTTCGATTAGTAAATCCTGCACACTAAATTACAAGATCAGTATCCACATATAATCATCATAGCCGAAGCAACTTAAAAACATGCATTATCATGACATAGTTCTAATTAACATAAATGAAATCATAATACAATTTTCCATCATCACCTAATTAACTTTTCTGAAATGTAAACTTATCCAAACATCACCCAATTAGTTTTTCTGAAATCATAATAAAGTTTAATAGTTTGACAATTCCGGGAACTGCTATCCCACAAATATAAAAAGTAACAATAACAGTAATGTAAATAGTCATAACAACAGAAGTAAAAAGGGCGGTCCTCACATAAACTCATCTCTGGTTTTTTTAAATAATTAAACCGGGTTATAAATTCATCACATTATATATATATATATATATATATATATATATATATATATATATATATATATATATATATATATATATATATATATATAAACATTCTTTTCTTTTTTTATTATAAAAAAAATTGAATATTATTTTTCTTTCAAAAATAGAGGTAAATGATTTGTTTTCAAAACAATACAACTATAAAACATATGGTGCAAAAAAAAAAAAATTTCTTTTACCACTAACTTTATAACATTTTCCAAGAGAGGGAGAGTATTTTCTTTTGTAACAATATATACCTTTCAAAAAGAAAATATATTCATTTATTTTCAAAATGCCACTATATTGAACTTGATAGTAAACTATTAAATGCAAAAGCAATATTTTCCTTCACCAATGAGTAATTTTTAATTCTTGTATAGCCCTTCTTTTGAACTATAAAGAGAGAGGAGGAGAGAGCGTTAAAGAGACCTATCCAAACATTTCTTTACAACTAATATGCTAGATATTCATTCAATGAAAACTTCTTTATTTCTTTCTTCCTTTCATAAATACAATAAGATTATCAACCCCAACATTCATAAAATGGTAAATACATTTCCCTTCCCTTCCCTTTACAAAGCTCATTGAGCTAATCTTTTACATGCCTTAACACAATACTAAGGCTCTAAAACATAGCCTAGGATCCACAAAGAGACTCTTTCTCCTTCTTTCTCTCTTTTTTAGCCAAATATTGCAAAAATCCATAATAACACAACAAAGCCAATGGAGGTGGTCACCACCCAACCATAGGTTTTTTCACAAGCCTCTTCTGAGCTAGGAGGCCTACAAGTAACCCCAAAATACACACATACACAAAGGATGCAACCACACACTCAACAAAGAAGCACATTCCCAACCAAGGTTATTCACAAAATAAGATCCACATACCATGGATTTTAAACAAGGGGGAGAGAGTGGACTACTCTCCTCAAGGGGAAAGACATCAATACCAACTTCAGATAACAATATTTTCTCATATCTCACTTAACCATTTTTACATCAATATCATTTTATATTACAAACTTAACCATCTTGTTACTCCAATAATCACAAGGAGGGCACTCTTGCCACTCAAACATAACCACAAACTCAAATAAGGCCTCAAACCAAACAACCCCTCTCAAGGAGTGAGATTTCCCCAAGGAGGTTCTCACCTCTCTCCAAACCCCAAATACAAGGCAAGCTCTACCACACAAGTTGTGAGCATTTACCTTGAACAACCCATCCCAACACAATGACACAACCAAATAAGAACATACAAATACACGTGTTTAGTGGAAAAGAGTGATCTAGCCTAAGGAGTTAAACTAGGTCAAACCCTCTTCTACAAACATTAGGACACAAATTGAGCTTGGCTTCTACCCAAGAAGGAGAGCCAAACTACAAGGGTTCTACCCTTTTGTTGCATATAGATGGATCAACCAAGTTCAACTGAATTCAAGCAAGCATGATAAGACTAGTGATCAAACCTGAGAAGATGAAGAACAAACTATAATTAATTGTCAGAAATAGATCAAAACAAACATAAAGTATAACAGAGATTAGAGGAAGATTCAAAACCTAGATCTTGTAGCAAAAATGCCCAAGACCAGGGTGCTTGGGCACCCTAGGCCTTTTCTAGGGTTTAGCAGAATCTCAAATGTCACCAGACATGAACCTGTCTGCTCTACCTTTTTCCCAAAAATTAGCTCCCAAAACCTGTTTCTCTAACCTACACCAAGGAAAGAGGAAAAGGTTGTGCTGTGTTTAAGGGCTTGCCTCAATCAAACCCCATGTTGGTGTTCCCACCTCCACTACAATGATGATTAGATCCAAGAGTCCATGCCCTAGGAGGGTAGAGGCCAAATCTATAATAATATGATGAATAATGAATGATAATGATGATGGTAACCACAAAAGATATGACCTTATTTGATGAAGATGAGTCAAGATCCTACACCAACAAAGGAGAGTGATGAAGAGGGCTTCAAACTTCCTTCAAAGCCTACAAATAAACTTCAATAGCATTCACAAGTGGATAACACTCCAAGCATGAAGACCACTTTAGCACATAACACAATATGAGAGCAAAATTTGCATTAATACTCTAGAATGCACCGTAGGTGTAAAATGAACTACAACACTCATTTAAATATGCTTTCCCACTCACCTATGACAAATAAAAATTAATTAGGCCGACAACTATAAACCAAAGAAGTGTCCTAAGCCAACACCACAAAGTGGGGCTAAAGTTCCCAAGTGGGACTAGGGCGCTTGGGCGCCCTGGACTTTTAGCCCACAAACTTTGGGGAGTGCCAAATACAGTGGAATTAGTCCAGTCCTAAGTTGATTCCGTCGGGTTTATTCATCGAGATCAAGATTTTCATCATTTTAAGCTCAAAAAGGTGTTAAAATAGGTCCAACCAAGTGCTAAACTAAGTGTAAAATGCTAGTGTACACATTTTACTCTATAACAACATGCATTCCATAAGCAAATAAAGAAACTACTAAAAGCTTTAAGACTCTTGAGAGATTATCTCTCAAGCTCTCCAAGTAGAAGGAGTTGAAGAAGATCTACTCATGAGTTCTCCAACACTTCAAAAATCCTCTCCAAAGCCCAAACTCTTTCCTAAAAATTAAAAAGACCAAAAAGCACTTTCTTCTCTCCAAAGGGAGAGATAAATAGGGAGGAAAATCAAAATCCCTTGAATGGGGAGGTGACACTTGTGACCTTCCCATTCACTCTCATAAGCACACCTTCCCACAAGTTCTCTCACACGTGTGAGACATTGGGGAAATGAATGTCCTTGGTCTATCTTCCCATGAGCTCTTACATTGTGTGCTCACACATGTGAGAGCCTTGGGAACCACCCAAATCAAATGAAGAGCTTAGGAGATTGGGATTGGGATGGTGTCAAGTCTTCATCCCTCTTCCCAAAACCTAATCTCGTCACTACACTTCCAAGGTCTATTTGAGGGGTCATATCTTGGTCTAGCCCCAAGATTTGAGGCTCAAAAGATACCTATACCATAGTTACTTGACCTAGGGTCCCTAAACCCACACAAAACTCAATAAAAAGCTTTAAAAACACATTTTAAAGTGCCTCAAAAGCCCATGAACAAAAATGGACACTTGGATGACAACTCATCATCCACCTCACCACTTGACAACCTTAGAAGACTCATAAATTAAAGTGCACAAATAAAACACGTTACAAACATTCCAATTTCAACAAAAAACCTTAATCCACCTTAGGGATTAGGTCTTCATTACTAGTTAATGTAATGAAACAACTTGCACAATATCTGAATATAATAGAAAATATGTTGTAAATACTTGATAATAATATGCCACTTTGAGGGGGCAACCTCCTAATCCACTTCGAGGGGGATACCTCCAATAGTCTTCAATAAGAACACAATACTCAATATGATATGAAATGAGACTCACTACCTCCTATATATACCTATTTATGCCTAGGATATCACCCAGGCCGACTTAGATAGACCTATAGAAGCCTTAGGCCGACCTAAACAACTAAATAACAATATAATAATGATAATATGACTTAATTAGGAGTTAAAATAGCCACAAGCCGACTATTCATAACCCTATGTACACCAATATTAAGGGCGTAGCATGCCCCCCCTCTTCAAAGAAGCATTGTCCTCAATGCTAACCAAGTGTGGATTCTTTTGAATGAACTCCTCATCCTCCCATGTGGCCTCTTCAACTAGTAAATTCTTCCATTGGATGAGATACTGAGTGAGGGTTCTATTCCTCAGCTTCTTTGTGCGAGTTTGAAGAATGCCCTCTGGTTCCAAAATTATTCTTCCTTCTTCATCGAGTTTTGGTAGTACTGTTTGAGTAGGAATATTCTGCCCAATTACCTTCTTCAAACAAGAAACATGAAAAACTGGATGTATCTTTGTTGTTGGTGGCAACTCTAGCTTGTAGGCAACACTACCAATCTTTTGCATGATTTGGTATGGCCCATAATATCTTGGAGACAACTTATTATTCTTTTTGTGTTGCTTCATTGAGATTTGTTTATAAGGCTGCAATCTCAAGAAGACCCAATCCCCAACTTCAAAATTTCTTTCACTATGATGTTGGTCCGCCTGTTGTTTCATTCGATTTTGTGCCATAGCTAAATTCTACTTGAGTCCTGAAAGTACCTGTTGTTGATGATGCAAGTGGTCCTCTACTGCCTGAACTCTTGGTGACACCTTTAATGATGATGTGATGGAAGGAGGATGATATCCATAAAGTGCCAAAAATGGAGACATTTTTGATGAGCTATGAAAAGAAGTGTTATACCACCATTCTGCTAGTGGTAGCCAATCTACCCATTGAGATTGCTTCTCTGAAGTGAAACAACGTAGATATCCTTCCAAACATTTATTAACAACCTCAGTTTGCCCATCTGATTGAGGATGGTATGAAGAACTATGAGCCAATTGAGTACCCAAACATGAGAATAAATCTTTCCAAAACTGACTAGTAAAGATAGGATCACAATCACTGACAATAACCTTAGGTGTACCATGTAGCTTTTGGATATTCTCCAAGAAAACTTTTGCCACTGCACTTGCTGTAAAAAGATGTGATAATGCAATGAAATGTGCATATTTAGTGAGGCGATCAACTACTACCATGATGACATTATGACCTTTAGATTTGGGAAGCCCTGTGATGAAGTCCATGGATACCTCTTCCCAACGTTGGCTAGGAATAGATAAGGTCTCCCTGGAACTAGTTGTATGGCATGGTCATGATCCCTCTTAGGAGGAAGTCCTTTAGGCATATCTCCAAGAACCACTGAGTGACGATCAATTATTGCTTGTAAATCTGGATGAGTAGGAACATTAGATTGAGAGACTTCTAATGAACATAGCTAGGCCACAAATCCATCCGCTCCTTTCTTAAGCAACTTTTGCATTTGATGAGAGCTTACCATCTATGGGGATTTTGCCTTCAACCCCCTTAGCTCCACTACCTTTCCTTTTGATTGAAATCTCATGAATAGTTCTTGGAAGTTCATCTCAATTGTTCCCAATGTAGTAAGCCATTGTACTCCCAAAACAATATATGCTACACCCATGGATATTGCATACATTGGGGTATCAAGTTGATAATCTCCCATGGATAATTTAATGCTATGACACTTCCCCAAAGAACTAACTGTACCCCCATCTACAATCAAAACTTGAAACTCTGGGGCTAGATATATAAAACAATTTATACGAGTTGCCAACTTTTTGTTGATGAAATTATGAGTACTACCTAAGTCAATCAACACTGTTACTTTCTGCTTCTTTAAGAAACCCACTACCTTGAGAGTTTATGGTGCACTAAAACCTAAGAGTGCATGACAAGAAATGATTGGTTGAGAATCATGTGATTCCTCACTTGACTCCCTATCCTCCTCTAATATGGGTTCCTCCTCTTCTTCCTCACTTGGACCTTCAATATAGAACAATTTCTTTTCACTACATTTATGTCCTTGACTATATTTGCTATCACAATTGAAACACAACCCTTTTGCTCTTTTCTCCTCAATTTGCTGTGGAGTCAACCTAGTAGGTTGAGCAAGAGAAGGTGTTGAATATCCTTTCTCTCTTGTCATATTAGCCCCTTGCTTTCTAGGAATCAAATATTTCTCCTCTACCCTGCGTGCCAAGATAAAAGACTCATTTTCTGAGCTAGGACTAAACATACGTACTTCATGTTGAATGTAATCCTTGAGACCCCCCAAGAATAAATCATTCAAGTTCTCCTCTGTAATTCTATCCACTCTTAATGATAGATTTTGGAATTTTTGAATATAATCCTTAACTGATCCTGTTTGTTGAAGTTTAGCAAGCTAGCTGAAGAAGTTGTCTATCACACTATTGCTATATTGTGCTTGGAGTTCTTCTGTAAAAATTGACCATGAGATGGTGAGACCCTTTTTTCTCTAATGAGTACAAAGCCAACGATACCAAATGAATTGATCTGGTTCTAGATATAGGGAAGCCATCGTGACCTTTTGTCCATATGGGATTTGATGTACTTCAAAAAAATTCTCCATTTGGTTAATCCATGTTAGAGGATCCTTACCATCGAACTTGCGCATATCCACCTTTGGAAAGAAATTCCTAGATCCCATAGGAGTATTAAAATTTGTGTCATTATTAGCTGACTTGAAGGTTTCACCTTGGTTGCTTGAGAACTCCTTTCTTGGTTCATTCATATAGGTGCTTAACATGCTTCGTAGATCTGATATATCTCCTCTTAGGTCACACATATCCCTCTTAATTGAGGACACCTCTTCTTTGACCTTACTTATTTCCTCATTGAGATTACTATCCTCTATTATTTCCTCATCCTTATCAGAGGATTTCCCCGGTGTGGCAGTATTCTTTTTGCCTCTTGTTGTAGGCCCCGTCATGATGGAAACCAATATTTTTGAAATAAATCACACAAATGAAATGAAAATTTTCTGAAATTTTTACTGTAACTTACTAAGGCCAAGATACCACTTACCCAGAAAAAAATCCAAAAAATTAGCAAATTTGCTGCCTTGAGAGCGAATTTGTTGGAAACCCTAATTTTGCAATAACTCGCTTATTTTTGCTTCAATTCCTTTGAAATCTAGACTGTATATTCTTTAATATGGTCTTCAAAAACCCTTTAAAAATCTTTAAAAAGTTCGCTAAAATCTTAAAGTTATGCTCTTCCCAAAATCGCCTCCAATGTTGAGAAAAAATCTTGTCTCTACGGTGCCAAGATCATGCTTTGATACCACTTGTAATGAAACAACTTGCACAATATCTGAATATAATAGAAAATATGCTGTAAATACTTGATAATAATATGCCACTTCGAGGGGGCAACCTCCTAATCCACTTCGAGGGGGATACCTCCAATAGTCTTCAATAAGAACACAATACTCAATATGATATGAAATGAGACTCACTACCTCCTATATATACCTATTTATGCCTAGGATATCACCCAGGCTGACTTAGATAGACCTATAGAAGCCTTAGGCCGACCTAAACAACTAAATAACAATATAATAATGATACTATGACTTAATTAGGAGTTAAGATAGCCACAAGCCGACTATTCATAACCCTATGTACACCAATATTAAGGGCGTAGCAGTTAAATACAGGAGTTACTTAATAGACCTCCAAATTTCCATTGGCTATGGAAACACCTACACATTCTAACACACACACACACATATAGTCGAAGCAAAAAGAATTAAACACACATGGAGTCACTTGATAACCAAGTGTTTCAAACACAAATATAATCACTTTCAAATATCAATACATAAGCTTATTTTGACCTTTTTATAATTCTTTTTCTAATCATCAAATTCAGGTGTTATAATAACCATTGTAATAATTCAATCTCATGAGAATATTAATATTTCAATTATGATCCTTTCACAATAATCAAGATGGATAATTTTCATTCACTAAATTATTGAAACAACAAAGGCAAGCAAATCATCTTTTTAGTACAATTGAGAATTAACATAATCACTCCTAACTAATTCATCCTCATCCTAGTTGAACACCATATATTTTTTTATCAAATCAAGATGTGTATCTTACACGCACAAATTAAGAATAACAAAACTATCATCTACTAAGGTCTGCATCTGCATAAGTAATCAAAATAACTATTTAAATCCAACCTTGATTCCAATATCGTCTACATAATAGGATCTTAAGTCCATATACCGCATTCCAATTCCAAGAGTAACAAATACAATCAGGTCTAATAGTGTGACTTAACCTATCACACAAGGGTGGGCCACACATGTGGAATGCTCCCAAAATGTTAGAATTGCATCTGGAAAGTTCCATTGGACTCATCTTGGTCTCACAAACTCACTGCCACTGTCAGAATTCCTTTTCGAATAAGTTGGCACTCTCCAAGATTCTTGGAACTTTCTAAGAAAGTTGGAATGGGCCCAAAAAGAGACATTACAAATTATCCCTCCCCAAGATTGCTTGTCCTCAAGCATTATCAATTAAATCCATCAAATCCAGCTGATCAAATCCTCTCTATGTGTTGAACTATACTGTGATGCTTGTAGAGTCTAGCTCCCTCTTTTCTCAAGTGACGTCTATCTTGCCAATCCACCTATTTGTGTGTAAATGAAGTCAGGTGATGAGTGATTGGAATGATGATAGAAGCACTAAGATTGAAATTTTGATCCATAATCCTCCATGGTAGAATCCTTCCATCATTATTAAACTCCAACAATCCTTGTTGATGATCTTTTACATAGATACTCAACAATGAATTAACTCCACCATGCTTATGCTGCGCTACTCTGGTATTCATGTGAGCTTCATCTAATGATCTTCTATCCATCATGACAAACAATCTTTTCTAATACATGCTTAAGTTATAATGAAGATGATCAAATTGCTCGCCATTATTTGCTGGTCCAAAAATTTCAACAAGCTAGAAACCACATTCATTACCTGGTATATCATCAATTCACATCTGAAAACTTCACATGGATTCCATATCCTATTATTGTCACAAGCTATGTAACTACAATCAGAAAATGTCTCATCATTCATCACAAAAAGTGGATTATTAAAAGATAACTCAACATCCATTTCAAAAAGTGGGTTACTGACAAATTGCTCCCTGAAATGTTTAGTAGCAGCAAATTGATCTTTTGTCTCTCTAATTGTTTCCTTGAAAACTCCTTGAATAGGTGATATGGTAACACTTTGCTCAAGCAATGAATCATCAAGAAATTCCATACCTTCATATGACCTATCAATAGTTTCTGATTTAGAAAACTCCAAATCAACATACCCTTCAATCTCAACACTGTCACGAAGATTCATGTACTCCTCTCTTATGGATGCATCTCGTGATTCTTCTTCCTCTATCCTGTCAACTGATAAGTATTGCATCAACTTTTTCTCACATTTTTTGACAATATTGTTAACCAACTCATGTGCATCTAAAGAAGTAACTTGTTTTTTCCTCAAAATAGCTAATAGAATAGATAAGAGTGGTTGGGAGGTATCCTCACTCTCATTTATAATCAAAGACATAATTGTCTGCATAGAAGATATAATATTTTTCATATGCTTCTCACTAACATCAGCCAAGAAATATTAGAACATTTCAAGAATAAGATCTTCACAACCGAGGTCCAACATAATAACACAAGATCTTTTTTTTGCAACAATTTCTAGGATTATGATTATTCTAGCCAAAGATGGACTGCATATCTCATCTAAACCTTGAAAACTTTCTATAATCAATTGAAATACTTCCTTCAATACTACTGTTATAAGGTTCCTGTGGAGCTGTTATTCTCATAATTTGAATAACACAAAAAGTAACTGCAAGTCCTACCTCCTCATCTGGATGTCTCAAGAGCTCTATCTTAACCAATGAATTCATTGATGGAACGATAGCATATTGTAACCTCTTAGAATCTAGCTGATCTATAATGAATAAGCACATCTCTACTTCTTCTAAGATGCAAAGTAAATCATCCTTTGATTGAGGTAGGTGTTCAAGTCTCTTACCTTCTCTATAAAGCTTCTTTCCCAAATCATCTTCACTAAATAATGTCATAATTCATAACCTAGAAGAATCAAACCTTTGGCAATCCTCTAAATGCTAAATCATTGTTGAAATTGATATGCAAGTGCAACTGCTGCAAAAAAATTGTTGACTTCCCAATAGGCTAGCAAGAAAACCAACATTGATACCACTATGATATTCTGAATGGAATATTTTCTAAATTGTTGCAAATATCATCAATAATCATGCATAACCTAATGTCATTGTAATGTGCCTACCAAAATATTTTAACAAAATTGCAAATTCTTCAACTTAAGCTCATAGACATTTCGTCAAACAATTGTCATACAAATCCTCATTTTTTGGCAGCTTCATTTAACCAACTGATATAATGACCGACAACTGTATTTCTGATTAAAACTAACAACTCAAATTGTTGCTGACGATGGAGAAATTAGAACTCCAAAAGTATTGCCCAGAAATCAGAAATAAATTTTTGATATCATAAACAACAGTTGTTGCAACTTATTTTATTCAAAAATTACCCCAAACTCCTTCCTCAAAAGATGCAATCAACTTTTTATAAATAACTTAGGTGAATATATCCTTCAAAGCATGAATCACACCTTCACAAATAATAAATCTTCTCTTTTCATGCCTATATTTGTACGGCTATGCCAATAATTGGTATGACTCAATCTTGAATTGTTGCTAATACAATATAAAGGTACGACTAGGTAATATAACTCAACTATAAAGCTTAGCAAATTAAATCAATAACACCACTTCACACACAACATTGATACAAATCACTCCCACACACAACACTGAATAAATCTGATATATGTAGACTCAACTGAAATCTTTAATTTTAGTTTTCAAATATGGAAATCATCTAATTCTAAAAATTACTAGCATATCCCACTATTTCCAAAAAAATTACCAAACAAGTACACCTGTGAAACCTCCACTACAACACAAATCTAGAAATTATCTATAAACAACCAAATCTCCAAAATACTCAAAAATCCTACAAACTTCACACATAAAATCAGGCAGAAATTGTTTAGCTCAATGGTGATCTCTGAGTGAAATCACTCGATCAACTAGGAGGGTTTTCGTCCATGAAACTAATTGCCAAAAGGGTTTTTGTCATTTGGCTAAAGAATGAACTTGGTTCAATATCCTATAAAACAAGGGTTTCATAAAATGTTTAGAATGAGCTTTTTGTCCTCAAAATCCCCTTTTATTCTTATTTGTGTCCCCTTATTTTCCCTCCAAAAAGTGACTTTAGACTTCCCTTAAATAATTAAATATAACTTGTTTCTTAATTTTTACTTATGACAATTTAACATTTAACTATTTAATTTTTTAATTATTTTTTGCACACCCAACCAAAGTTACGAAAAAACATTAAAATGATCTAAATATGAATTCTGACCATGCCAAAATAACCTTAAGTTCTCAGGATAACATACTTAATGAAAATTGGTGCTTTCCAAAAATAGCAAACTTCTCCAAGAAGTGTGGAATTCTTCTAAAATGTCTGAATTGCATCTAGAAAGTTCCATTGGACCCATCTTGGTCTCCCAAACTCACTTCTATTGTCAAAATTCCTTTCCGAAGAAGTTGGCGCTCTCCAAGATTCTTGGAACTTTCCAAGATTCTTGGAATTTTCCAAGAAAGTTGGAATGGACCCGAAAAGGGACATTACATGCTCCAATATATTAAGAAATATAGAGGAATTGATGGTGCTTGGGCTAACCTTTGGTGGTCAATTTGTCTTGACAATCAAATCTAAATTTGTTAGTCTAGAGGAATCATCTTCATTAGATCCCACCTTTATTTCTTCTTCTTCTAGGTATGTTTCAACTTTTGGTCCCTATTTGCTAAAGATCAATTGACCATGGATTTAACATTTTCCTCCTATTCTAGGTAGATATTTTAGTTTCCAACTATATTTTACCCCTTTACTCAACTAACATGCCTTGTTAGATGAGAAAAGGGGAAAATAATAGTATACATGCAATAATATCATCTTCAACAAACTCTAGAAACATTAACATAGTGCTTCATATTTTCTGGTCTAGAAGTTTTTTATGACAAACAAAATTGAAATGACAAAATTGTTAGAATAATGTTCATTGATTTAAGTTGTTTGTAGGTGATTGAGTAATGTTCAGATAGTAATGATAAAATTGTTAGAATAATTAGTGTTAATTGAATTAAGTAGTTTGTAATTGAATGAGTAATGTTGAAATGGTATAATTGTCATAGTAATAGTAAGAAGCCACCATTGTTACAATAATTGCATGTAGACAATAGTCCAAGTTCATATGAAGAGATCATCTCTCTCATTGTAAGCCAACAACACAAATTTGAGATGCAGATTTTAACATGGTATGGATGCCTAGAATCATTCTTCAATTTGTTTAGCACCTTTGATCTTGTTCATTTGTGTCTCTATACTCTTGATTTCACAAAATTTTAACAAAAAAACATTATTTGTATCACACTTTGGAACACATTGTTTTTGGTTGGTAGGATGATAGGGCATAATGTGTTGTAAATCCAAAGATTGTTTGTAAAGGAACAAAACATGAAGCAAGCAACATGCATATTAGTAGAAACTCTTAAAACTCTTCATTTGCTAAGTTTGTTGTAAAAATAGGTTCATTACCCTTGGTGGGCAAGAATGTATGTTGTACAAAATAGAAAAAAAATGATATGGAAAACTAGAAAAATGGTTGGTTAGCTTGGTCACAACTAATGCATAATATTACTATAATAGTTATCTTTTTAGATTAATAAAACTATATTCTATATATATCCTAGCACAATTCTATTTTTCAATTAAGAGTGCATAATATTACTATAGTACTTATCTTTTTAGATTAATAAAATTATATTCTATATATATCCTAGCACAATTCTATTTTTTAGTTAAGAGTTAAAATATAACTTAAAGAGTAATTAAAAATGATATAGAGATATACAAGAAGTTAAAAAACACATGCATTAAATCTTTCAATATATAAAGTAAGACATATTTTCAATATTTTTAGATAATTAAATTAAATTATTTTAAAAAGATTATATTTAGTACTTATAATCCTTAAAGATTAAAAAAAAAAAAAAACATATTATTAATCGAAAGAAATCATGAATCCATAGCCAGAATTGCTAGGCTCTAGTGCAATACCAGAAGAGATGTTGAAACATCTTAGGTTGCCCACAAAAAGGACATCAAGGATCCTGAACCCCAAGATGAAACAACCTAGCTCTGACTAGCAGCCCTTGAAAAAGAATGCACCAGGCAAAATGAACTAACTTTGGCTCAAGAATGGCAGGCTAAACAATTTTAAATCTGTTATGCCAAAGAGCCATTGAACTATGAATGAACCATCACTTATTAAGCATATCTATCATTGCCAAATGGGGTGAGAACCATCTGTAAGCAAGCCTTGGCTTGTAATGAAGCATTGGTGTTTCTGGATACCATTTCCAGTCCTTCCACCAAGGCTTGTTGGATTGAATTCCAACTTTGTGAAGCATTTCCGGTGGAATTGCTGTGATAACTCTATCATATGTGGCCTGATCAGTTCTTTGAAGGCCAAATTTGACTCGAAGTGGCTCCCATGCCACGAGGCTCATTGTGGGCTGATGAAACATATCTTGTAAGGTTTGAATGCCTTTTTAATGAAATCTAAGAGCATTTAAGCCAGGCAATTTGGCCAAAGGCTAGCCTATAGTGGATAAGAGAGGTGACCACCAGATATTAAGGTGATTGAAGGAAAGACCAACACGAAACCCATCACCAAACCAACATAGCCAAGGTTTAACTTTCTCCCAGGCTTTCCAAATGCTTTTAACCATAAATGTGCCTGAGATTTGAATTGGCTCTCTCATGACAAGGAGAGTTGAAAAGCCAATCCCTTTCCAAGCAAGCTTGTGCATAGGATGTCCCATTTCAATGTTGTGCCTGAGTAAAACTTTACATGCCTCATTGCCAGTGAGAGCACGAATGATCCACTTGACAGCCAAGGCAGTGCCTTGGCGTTGAGTAGAAAGAATACCAAGACCTCCAGAATCTCTGGGTAAACAGAAAAACTCCCATGCAACATAGTGAAAGCCATGGCAAGTTTCAAAAGAGGTCTAGAGAAAATCCCTCTCCTTCCTCTATCAGAGCCCATTCTCCTTCCCAGGGCCACAGATGAAGAAGTGGATTGGCCAGAGACTCTCGGCCCTGCTCCCAGCCTGCTCCGCATCGTGGACCTCACCATTGCTGATGCTCGGCCTCTCCACATAATCATGGATGGACTTTAGGCCGTCTTGCTAGTGCTATAGGGGATAATGTGGGTTGGCCTACTGGAGATAATGCAGATTAGCCTTCAGGTGATAATGCATGATAGCTTGCTCCTGGTCCTTCCAATCCAACCAACACTAGTTGGGACAATACTAAGGTTTTTCCACGGTTGAATTTGGCTCTCACCATAGCACAAGGAGCCAAATGCATAGAATGAAAACCAGGAGAATGATGATGGCTGGGCACCACCAGATGTCACCCCAGACCCTGCAGCAATATGGGGGAACCCGGATGACAAGGATCCACCATCTACAGGGATGGCTTTGGTAGCATAATTCTACTTTCTATTATGTTTTCATAATTTATGTTATGCTTTTATAGGTGTGTCCCCTTTGATACTTTGATACTCTAGAAGTTTCTAGGCTAGGCCCATTTGACGTTCAGGGTGTGCCTTTATACCACCCACCTATTTTTTGTGAAGATGTTTTTATTTACCTTTAATAGATAGATTGGCATTTTCATCCCAAAAAAAATTAAAAAGTAGTTATACTACTTATTAAGTTTTAAAACAAATGTATATTATAATTATAAATTTACCAATTATAAGATGAGGAAAAATTGAATTATCAGAAAATTAAACTTTCATAAGAATATTTTTTATTCAAATTTAAGAAGGTAGTGACCATATAATGAGTAGAAATAAAATTGAGGATGAATTGACGTCTAGTAAATTTAAAAAAAAAAAAAAAAAGATTAGTCAAATAATTATTCATTTTAAAGGCATTAAAGGTATCATGACAGAATATAATCGTCAATATACACTTAATTTAATACGACTTTAATATTGTTAGGAACTATGTGTGTTGTACACCTTACATAAACATGAATTATTTTAATTGTGTAAAATAAATATTTGTTTGTGGTGCATCCTAGTTGATGTGTTTAGCCACATTAAATATTTATTTGGGGCCACTTGTAAAAGTTGTATAGTATTCTTGTAGTGACTATCTCTAATGAATAGTAACCATTTGAAGAAAAACCAATATGTGTTGCAAAGATAATCTTTGAAAGTCTTTTAACTCTTGAAGGAGTTGGTTTTATATGGACTCATAAAATAGGTTTGATATGTTAAAATGTAAAACAATAAGGAAAGATCAATAATGCAAGATCCTAATTTCACACTAAAACTCTACTTCAGATTAGAGTAATAAGGAAGATAAATAAAAGAATTAGAAACATTATACCTTCTATGATGAGATTGATGTGTTTCTTGATTTGTTGATGGAGAGGATGAATGTGGTTGCTCTTTGAACTTGCAACATGCCTTTACTTTCCCCTTGATAGAATAGGCTTGAAGGATGATCAATTTATAGATTTGAATGATAGAGGATTAATGGATGAGATTGATTATTGAGATCAATAGTTAGGGATGAATGGGAGACAAGAATGGATGAGAGGCCTCCAAGTGGCACACTGTGGTTGGTGTACATGATGAGGGTTTTGATTGAGAAGATACAAAGGGTATATATTTGCTAGATTTGAAATTAAGGGTGAGGATCAAATAGTCCTTTTTTCTGGATCCATGTGCACACATGGAGCCTTGTGCAACCTTGAGCCATGTGCAAGGTTGACTTGGCTAATTATGATTTGGAATGTACAAATGTTTAATTAGTTGATTAAGTGATTGTTTAATCTTGACTAATGAGTCGAGGAGGAAATAGGATAAATTTAATAAATAGTTTGTATTTATTTAATTTTTAGAAATGTTAGAATGAGAATATGATGAAATTAATTAAATAAATGGTGAATTTATTTAATTCAAGATGAACATTAGAAAAGGGAGATGAAATGATTTAATTAATTAAATGAATGATTGTAATTTATTTAATCAATGCTGGGATGACAATTAGATTGGTTAATTAAACAAGTAAGTTATTTCATAGATGTTAGAAGGGGAGATATGTGAAATAAATCAAGTGATGGTAAGATGTGGTCAAATTTAGGTGTTTACAAGATTAGTGATATATCTTCATTTATATCTCTTAATCCACTATTTTTAGATATTAATGTAACTAATCTTAGTGTATAATACCTCAACAAACAATGTAGTCAAAGTCTTTAATCTCTAACTCAATGTTTTTTTTATTACAACTCAAAAAGTATATTATGAATCAAGCAAAACAATTTTGATAGAGTGATTTTTAAACAATATTATCTTTGACTTTAACATCTTTGTCCAACCCATTGAAACTAATAACTATATATAGAAGGTAATAAGCAATATTTAATACTAAGTATTAAAGTTCTCGTGCATTTTAATTTAGAGTTCTATTTTTGGGGATATGACCCATTTGTTTTAAGTATAATTTTTAATTTTGCAAAATTTGATTAGTGTATATTTTATTTATTTTAATTATAATTATAATTTTGTACGACTTGGTTTGTGTTTTTTAAGTAATTTCAAAATAGTAATTAAGTGACCATTTAACTTAATTGTATTGACAAACTATTTAAGCTCCTTTAACTTGATAAATATGGAACTTATTTGAGCTTTCCTAGAAATGCAACCCTAATACTTATGAATTTCAACTCCTAATAATCTTATTTTGGAAAGGAGACTCCTTTGTTGGTTAAATTCAACATCTCTTTAAACATTTTAAAGGTTAATTCTAGGTGCCTTCTTTGATCATCATTAAGAACACCAAATAATTTTATAATATTTATTGTTTGAAAATGATTATTATATCAATCATTTATGTTATTTTCTTTGACTTTATGAAGATGCCCAAATGCTAACAATACCTAACTGCCTAGAGGGGCCAACATTGGGGTGATCCCACAATATTGTGTCCCACTTTTTGGCCAAAGTGGAACATTGAAATCAACATTTTTAACCAAATCTTCACTTTCTGACACCTATAGCAGCTAAACCATTAAGAATTTGAAGATGATGTGAACTAGTGATTTGTGAGATTTTATGTGTAGATTCTAACTATATTTTTTTAAAAAAATTAGAAATAAATTGTGAATTTTTTACGTGACTTTTAATAACTTTTTTATAATAAACAATATTTTTAAAAAGTGACGTTTATGTAACGCATAACTTTTTTATACAAATGATAAATTTCCATTTTTTAAAATATAGATTTATAACACCAATAGTGCATGGATATTTTTTCATAATTTTTTGTTGCTATTATGTCGTAAAATGTCTCCCTAGGACTTTTACCTCCTAAGTTTAGCTCCTGAGTCCCTTGAATTTGATCTTGCATGTTAAATTTGACTCCTGAGACAAAATGGCTTGAAGCCCATGTCAAATGGGGATTGAGGGACATTGCAGAGCTTAACCCTATCCCAAAATAGGTCCCAAGGCTTGGGCGCTCACGCCCTTATCCTGCTCTATTTTGGCGGGGTCCCAAATTTGAATGTCAGTAACATGACTGTTAAAGGTGTTCCTTGCCGACATCTTAAGTTTGAATTACAAAATTTGTAGCGGGAATGCATATATAAGCATGTTTAGGGTTTCATTTATAAACTAGAAGATGATTATGAGATTTTGGTGAACTTATGATTCATTGTGTTGCAGAGCAGAATATTGTTGTTGTGTTTGTTATTGCAAATTTGGCTTCATCTTCTCATGTTGTGAAGGATCTTCATCTATGTGAGAGCTACACCTCTGAGGTGATATCTATTTGTGTTTGAATCAATCATTTATCAATTTGTTTTTACCTCTATCCTGCAAGGATACACACTTTTTAGCAAACAATGATGTTAGAAGGCTTGAATGCCATTCTAGGGCTTGATTGAGGCAAGATCCTAAACACCACAACCCCCAACCCCTCTCCTTGTGATTGCAGGTAACAAGATTCAAGTTCTATGGAGTGGAGTTGCAGAGGATAAAGATCCTAGATCTGACATAAAGAAGTAGAAAAGAGCACTATTAGGGCTTGGGCACTAGTCCCTTTGCCCTCTAGATTTGTAGAGCCTAAAATCTCTAGAATAGGGATAACTGGTGGCAACAAGAGTCTGGAAACCCTCGAAGAAAATACTGCATTGGGCTTGGGCACGAATCCCTTTGCCCTTGACATTTTAGGATTTCATACTTCAAAATATGGTATTTATTTTATCTTCATTTAGCATTTCTGTGTGTGAACATTTGTCGTAATTTGTCTGTTTGTTTACAATTTTGCATAATTAGGGTTTTGAGTATAATTGGGCTTAAATTAACACATTAATCAACCATTTCCAAATTTCCCTATCATTACAAGTGACAACCAACCTGTAGATGAATCCTCTTGTAGAATTTATGATTTAACTTAGTTAAATGTCCTTGATGTTGGAGTTGATAATTAACTCAAGCCACAAAGATCACCTGCAAGAGAAAATACAACAAGTACATGAACATGTGATGGAAGAAGGACTAACATTAAGAATCCCCAAGAACTGAATCCATCACATAAGTACAAACATGAATGCCCCCCCATAAGAGAGTGAAAAGAGAATATGAATCTTGTTCAAGAAGAAGCTCCAAAACTAATGAACAGATCTTGAAGACAAAATCCAATCCACTACCTACAAACAACATTTCTCCCTTTTGGAAGAAATAGATCCACTAGTGAATGTAGAAGCCATTCCCACATCTTGGATGAATAGGGAATCCATATCAAAATGTGTGCCTCTGAATGCAACTCAAGTGACCTCATACTGGGAAAATATGTCTTCTCCAAAATAGAAACTGTCTGCCCAATCAAAGAAGAAGAACTAGGAGAGGATATGATATGAACTGCATCTAGAAACACAGAAGATGAAGGTGGTGATGCAAAGCCACCTGAGATAGCATAAAAAGAGAGAGATAAACCCTCAAATGTGTCCTCCAAATCAACAATGTGAGACTCCACAAATAGAAATGATATGTCTGCAAGATAGGAATCCTAATGAGGTGGGTTAGGAAGACTAATATTGACCTATTGCACAGAATCACTAGAATCCAATGATGATGCAACATTGAACTCTTAAGTAGCAGTAGGTTATGGTGGAACAATGATCTCATCAAGAGGAGAAGCGATCGAAGCAAGCATTTCAAAAGATGATGTGAGAAATGAGGACACATCTCTTTCTCATGTTGATTACTTCCACAATATCTGCAATTAGATTTATGCTGATGGTAGAATCCCATCTCCTTAGATGATTATAGATCAAAACATGCAAATAGATTTATGTTGATAATAGAATCCTATCAAAGCAAACAAAACCTTTCCAGGAGGTAGCATGTATAGGATATGCAACGAAAGCCATAATATCGACAAACTGATTAAAATATACTTGGGGATGAATCTAAAAAAATTATATAAGTGCCTGTGTAGAGCTCGTTGATAAATTTCCAATGCCTATTCTTTTTCAAAAAAAGGAGATTTTGGGCACAAGAACGAAGCTCGAAAGCCAAAACAAATGCCTTGACTTCAAACAATAAAAATAGGTGCCAAAAAACAAAATTAAAGAAAAAAAACTAATCATACCATAGAAAGTGTGTAGAACCAGCCTTCCGACAATATTTTGTTTGCGAAAAACCAACTCCGGATGTGAAAGTTATGATAGTTTTCATGAAATTGCTCCATTAGGGCATGTAGAAGAGGGCAAGATGGAGGATTGATGGATAAAATGATGCACCATGTATAAGCACCCTTCAGACCATTGGATAAAAGGATACAAAAGCACCCTTCTGACCGCTGGATAAAATGATGCATCCTACAAAATCACCCTTCGAACCACTGGATAAAACGATGCACCTTGCGAAAGCACCCTTTGGACCACTGGATAAAAGGATGCACCCTCAAAAAATCACAAATATTTTTTCCAGTCTTTGATTTTTGTGAATGAATAGGTGATTATAGGGTTTTTGACCCTTCTGAGTGCGTTGGTGACGACGATTTTGGCCAAAATGCTCTGAAACTGTTGTTCCCCTCCAGATCTAAAAAAAGCACTCTTGAAGCCTTCACAGATATGGCTTCCCCAGACCAAATTCAGCTAAACTAAAGACAAATCTACCTTTTCCAGCTGCTCTGAAACTAATGGAATACTCCATTTTACATAGAAACACTCCCAGCAAATGGCTCTTGCTTTTATTTTTCTCCAAATCTAAGAAGGGGCTTGCAGATTTTCTTTGATACCATGTTGGAGTTGATAATTAACTCAAGCCACAAAGATCACTTGCAAAACCTAAGGTTTACCTTCCACAAAAGAAAAAAGCAAAGAGAAATAATTTGCACAATAAGGATGAATTAATGAAATAGATTAATGAATTACATGTGACAACTTGCTTTTATATTTGCAAGTTAAATAAAAACTTAATATGACTTAATATAACCTAAGACTAAAAATAAGCCCTAAGTAAACTTATTAAAGTGTAATTAAATATTTAATTACACCAACAATCTACAACAATAAATTTGCTAATTATAGTGGGAGTAAACTTAAAACTACCTAGGGGAAAGAAACATAAGAGAGATTGAATATCTCCATCTTGTTAAAATTTCCATAGATAATAGCGGAACACATCCTTTTACATTTGTGTAATGCCCACTATTGTGTTTGCCTTGTGTGCTTTTTGGTTCATATGATATATGTTGTATTGACTATTGCATTAGTGTATTATGTGATTCTTGTGTTATAAGTCATTGTACTGAACTTGCCAATGAGGTTTGTCATGCCATCGAGCTGTTTTGATGGTGTATTCTGGATGTTTTTGATGCGATGCTTTGTATGACCATTGGTGTGTTTTCAATGAGGTTATGTATTGGCATTGGTTTTTTGACTATGCATTATGGGATGCATATGTTGTGCCTTTGTATATTAGATTATTACAATGTTTCAGCTTTACTATTTTTATTATATTTTATATAGCTATGATTATTATAATTGTTCAACATTATGAATTATGGTTGATTATGCATCTTGTTCCTAGATCATGTTATTTGTAGATGATTTACAGTTAGATGTGATAAATTGATATCATATTATGATTTATACCACGTTGGTTGGATTATGTTGCTTCAACTATTATTATGTGGAGTAGGTATGTCTAGTATTGATTTGAGTGTGCAACAAATTTACAGGTGTTAGACCAATGGTTGGTATGTGGAGGAGTTGACATGGACTCTGCTTAACCATCTCACCCTACTTAGTCCTTGTGAATCCCTATGTTAACCTAGATTTGAATTAATGGTGATTCCATAAACCATATGTTGTGAAAACCTATAAAGTGTGGTTGAGTCCTTTGTATTTGTTTAATTTATATTTCACATTACATTTAAATTTATTTCAAAATGCAAGTATTTTGTCTTGGAAAATATTTTATGGTTGAGTTGAAAATGATTAATTTTACCTTAGCAGAAAAAGGCCTATTGCATTTATTCATCTTTGGCAGAATAGATTTAGTGAATTTGGTTATCCTTTGAAGGAGTAATAATCGCCTATGTGGAATAATTGCTAGTTATAGTGCAATTTAATTTAATTGATTTAATTTCCTAGCTATTGGGAAATATCAATTAATTTTAATTAGCTCTTATATTTATTAATGAATTTGATTGATTATTATTAAATGTTATTTGGAAAAAGTGAGTATTTGGAAAAGAAAGTAGAGAAATAAAAAATAGAAGAAAAGTATTAAAAGAAAAAGAGAAGGCTTATTTGAAGGTAATTCTTATTTTTGTATTTCTTGCTCAAACCCTCCCTCTTCCCTTCTTTTTGGAAAACTGATTTGGAGAACAATTTTGGACAGATTTGCTCAAAGTTGGATTTGAATTGATGATGTTTGGATTTGGATTACCCAGGAATAAAAATTCAATTGCATGAGTGTGTGTGTTGTCTTGAGGAAGATTTTCTCCATTATTTGCAAACTTAGAAAGAGGTATTCTTTTATTTAAATTTACTTTGAAAATGAAATATTTTCCTTTAGCCATGCCTATATTAGGTGGTGTTATATGACATCACTCTATAGGAATGATTTAGAGTTCAATTTGTAGTTTAAATTTTATGTATTAAATTTTTTAAAACTTGCGAGGTCGAGTTATGTCAAAAATTTCCAAAACCATGTGTGTTAAAAATTTAGAAATTTCGATTGCATGGAAGCATTGTTCTGTATTTTTGGATCAAAAGGGCACTCTTGAAATTTGGAAATTTGTCTTATTATAAAAGTTGGAAATTTTCATAAATTGTTGAAGGTTGCATGTAACTCCATTAATGGAGGATTGGGAATTTTTATGGTTTTGCATGTCTTATGTGAAAAATAGGAAAATTGTAATTTATACCTCAAATGAATGATTTATTTTGTGAAAAGAATGGTCTCTTTAATATTTTAGGATTTTGCATCTTTTGGTAATTTGCTATGAAATTTTGCATTGGTTTGTATGCCATGCCCAATTTTTAAAATTCGAGGATTGGAATTTTAGGATTTAGGTATAGAGTAGGAAAGGAGTGGGCTCTCACCACTTGATATGATCCTAAGGGATACATGAAGATTGAGTGATAATAGAGAGGTTTAATTAAGTGATAATGTAATACACATTGGGATAATAAAAAGAATTAATAAATATGCTCGCACCTTGATTGAATGCCTTGGATAAATTCATCTCGTTCGTGAAGGACATGTCATAACTCATGAAAGTTGGTGAATATCTTTGAGTAGCCTCATATGAGGAAGTTCTACTCCCAAACCCTACATGACTGTTGTGCTACTATGATGGCACTCCTTGTCTTAGCTCTAGGATCCTCATCCTTACATTTATTCAGATTTTGTATTCAACATGATTGTGATCATTCATATATGCATTGATTGGTGTGTGTGCCATATATTGCCTTATTCTTGTTTTGGCGTGAGTCGCCACAAGTGATGTATTTGTATTGACTGGCATGAGTGTTGCCATGTATACTATGTATGTGTGTGAGCCTTGGCCTTGATGGTGATGTATCTATGATCTTCTTCTCTATAGCTTGGGGGTTGCCTAGAGTGACATAGACATCTATTGTGCTCGACAATGGTAATATGGTAGGGTGGCGGGTAACATTCCCCCATTGGTCCATTCTTGAAGATCTCCAGGGAGCTAGAAGAGCTCGTAGTTTAACATTTTATATTAGGATTTGTGATTATTGGAGCACCTTGGAGGTGTCTCATTATAATTGTAATAATATGCTTTGTATCATTTATTTATTGGAGTGTGGATCTTCCATGTTTGGGAAGTAGCCTCCAACTTGTAATAATGTTATGGATCTTGTTTGGTTGGAATTGATCCTTATGGTGAATGGAGATTATCCTGTAATATTTATCTTATGTGTAGAAATGATTAAATTGGGACGTTGGAGTCCTCTTTTATATATGTTGTAATTATGTTTATGAATGCTTATGTGTTGGATTATATTGTTCCCACATAGTGGTTGAGAGTTATATATTTACTCTTGGCTCATGTCAACATTGGTGTCAGATGTGCATTATGTGTGTAATGCTTTTGTTATGTTTTGGCTTAGGAAGTTAGCTTCTCGATGTTGTGGAAGTGAGTCACTTTCCACCTTGTTTCTTGGGAATTGTGCCCTTTGGGGTATATCTTGTGTACTATTTTGGAGTCCATGATCCATTGAATTTGTTTTCTTTAAACCATTTTGTAACATCTCGTAAATCAAGGAAGTTATGCCTCATTGAGTGCGAGAAATAGACTTCACTTCTTTTATGCCTTAAGTGTTTTTCCTACACTTTGTTTGCAAGCTAGAAATACAGTTCAAAATGCATGCTAGATGGGTTTTCCAGTCTAAATTTGCAAGTTACAATCAGACCCCAAAACTTCAGAGTGTAGGAGGTCCAGAGTTTGGAGTTTCATTGCACATTACAATGTGCAATTTATGATCAATCTTTGAAGTCCGAGTTGTCTAGGCAGTCAAGGTTCAGAGTTGATCAACACTTTACAAGTGTAACCTCAAAGCCTAAACCACTAGAGGTGTCTTGTTCTAGATTTTTGTTGGGCTTTTACAAATTCTGAGTTACTTTCGAGACCCAAAGTCTGAAGTGCATGTTGCAACTAAGTCTTGAAGTCATTCTTAAGATAGGGATTAGAAAGTCTTTACACTTTGCAAGATTGTAAAATTTAGTTGCATTCTGAAACCTAAACCTGACTTTTTGTGTAGAGTTGCAAGTTGCAACTCGGGTCCAAAGTC
The DNA here is from genome assembly GCA_027924645.1 of Cunninghamia lanceolata. Lineage (NCBI taxonomy): Eukaryota > Viridiplantae > Streptophyta > Pinopsida > Cupressales > Cupressaceae > Cunninghamia > Cunninghamia lanceolata. The sequence goes on along the minus strand of BSBN01000645.1, from coordinate 6,025,396 downwards.
TAACCCGCTTGCAAATTCCTTCAGAAACTCAAACCTTGGCAATTATTGCCTTTCTGCTTGTCATAACTTAATGAATTTAGGAGTGTGGTTTGATAGAGATGTTATGAAGGTGATATAGTGATTTTGGGAATCTTATCTCTCCTCCATGTCTCATTTCCATGCCAACCATGGTATTTTGTCATATGGTGTTTTCAAGTCTTTTGCTTGTGTCACCTTGCTTCGTGCATTGGTATGCATGCTAAGCGTGTCATCACTAGTTGTATTGACACCTTAGGCATGTAAGGGTGTTGAGTGGCTTTCTTATTGCCACTTTTATAATGCAAAAAAATTGTTCATCCGATGTTTGTCCCTTAATATCTTGAGCGAAAGCTTGGGGCATTACAATTTGTATTCAATAATTTGACAGGAATTCTTCCAACATCAAATTGTCAATACACAAATATCAAAGCAATAGTGCCACATAATATGTCAAGACATCAAGGTGCATATCTACAAACAAAATAAAATGCCACTTTTGTTCAATTATAAATACTTCTTATAATGATTCGCAAACTACTAAGGATATTTCTTAGGTTAGTCACTAACTTACATAAACTAGATAGTAAATTTGTAAGTAATTAAATTGATTAATTTTTACATGTTTTCAAATTGCAATTAATAAATAAAAAAGAGAGAACAACACCATAATTATGGAGACACAAGAAATAATATGGAGAAACCTCTTGGTATAAGAAATCTACCAAAATGTGAGTCACATTCACTGAAGTACTCCAAAATGACATCAATATAAATGATCTTAGCCCATAGGCCATATAAAAGCTCTCATAAACAATTGATAACTCTCTTGAAGAACAATTTCTAACTCTCCAATGAACTCATCGACTTATTAAAGTCAAAATACGTGAATAAAGCTCACAGATAACTCCCAATACTAGAGATACAAGACTCTACAACTCTATCCATGCTTAATTCAACCTCAAACATGTTAATCATATATTTGTAGACATGAAGTAAGCCAAGACCATCTAGGAGAAAGAGAAAACTAGAAAATTAAATTATGTAACACCAAAATACATATGTTGTCACTTGTAACAAAATTACTATTTCTACTAGTCCAAAAATGTTTCATTCATTATTGTAGTCAATGCAACAAATTCATGTTCTCCACATGAGAAAATTGGTGAATTTTCTATAGATCCCCCAAAAATGCATTTAAAACTATTTTATCATTAATCAAAGCTTGCACACTAATGTCCTATTCTACCCTATACATATTCCAATAACAAATAACCATCTACTGTCCAAAATTATGCCAGAGCACAAAAATGGATCCATTTTTGGATCACACCTTCCCAATTAGGAAGCTTTTGGTCCCAAAATGTTAGGGGCTTAATGGATGAGTAAAGATGGATTTTCTAATTGATGAGATATATGTCATCTAAACTTACATCTCAATCTATCCATATGCTTTTCAAGTGTGTCACAAGGACATGGAGAAGAAGCTTGTTTAATAGTGGTACAAGAAAACTTACAATCTAAATTTAAGTGTAGTCTATCTCTTTAACCTCTTTATCCTTAAAAGATAGATGTGAAGATTTAGATCACCCTTCTTACCATTCTTGTGAGGGTTTTCTTCAAATGCAACTTCCAACAAAATGATTCTTCATGACCATATTTCCCAGAATGGCCATAATGTCTAGTAGGTTTTGATTTTGCCTTCTTTCTCTTTTTGGTCTCGGTTTTTACTCTACTTGTATTTGAGGATGATGGACTATAAACATGTGCACCTTTATCTTTTTGGGCTTGATTTTTACTTTACGTGTCTTTGAGGATGATGAAGGAATATAAGCATGTGCACTTGATCTTCCTTCCTCCATACACATATCCCCTTCATGACATATAATGTTAATTTGTATCATAAATAATTTCTTAAAATTACCCCAAGATTTGATATGAGCATGTTTTCCAACAACTATAGAAATCAAGAGACTTTCAAACTGATACAAAGAATTACTTGCTAGTCATAACTTATCATAGGAAATCCTTTCTTCCAATTTAAGAGAATGTAAACTAAAATACACCTCTAATTGTTCTATCTTTTTCTCTTCTCCTTCAAAGAATGGGATCTTAATTCATGTCTTGCCTTCATCTCAAGGCTTGCTTGGAAGACTCAATTTTCCTTAGAAAATTTCCTCTTCTTTGGAGTGGGTTGTTCTCTTGCTCTTCCATGAGCATATCTTCTCCATTGGTGTCTCCATTTGACATGTTGTAGTCTTCACTAATTGAGATAACTTGGAAATAATGGACTCTAGCTTAAGGAACCTTCTTGGTCAAGGATGAATGCTCCTATATTTATGCTTATGGTTCTCTTTTGGAATACTTCTATCTCTCAATAAAGTAATGAGCTTCTCCACTTGCTCTATGTTGTGCACCCACAACTCAACCACAATAATCTTCACAAGGAAAGAACTTTCTTTGATACCACCAATTCATAAATTACCAAGAATATTCCTTAGGTTAGTCACCAACTTACAAAAATTAAATGAAGTGAATTATGGAAACAATTAAATTGATTAATTCTTACACAATATCAAATAGCAATTAAGAATAGGAAAATAGATTAAAAAACCCTTAATAATAGAGGCATACGAAATAACGTGGAGAAATGCCTTATAGGTGAAAAATCCACCAAAATGTGAGTTACACTCACTTAAGTACTCCAAAATGGTATCAATATAAATGATCTAATACCACAGGTTGTCTAAGTGCTCTCACAAAAAAATAAAAAACTCACCTCGAGATCAATTTGCAACTCTCCAATGAACTCCCCACCCCAATACCATCAAAACATGTGAACAAATCTCACAAATAGCTCCCAACACAAGACATACAAGACTCTAGAACTCCATCCATGCTTAATTAAACCTCAAATGTGTTATTTGTAAATTTCCAAACATGAAAAAATACAAAACAACAGTCTAGGAGAAAATAAAACTAACTTTTTTGAATTCTGGAATACTAGAAGATCTAGACTATCACTTGTAATGAATTTATATCTTCCACAAGTCTAAAAATGCCACAATGAATTTGAATTTGCCACTTGAGAAAATTGATGAATTCACCACAAAGCTCAAAGGATGCATATTGAACTATTTTCTTGTCAACTGATGCCTGCACATTGATGGACCCCATTCCACCTTGCACATACTTCAACATCAAAGAAACCATTTACTATCAAAAATTATGCTAAAGAGTACAAAGAATAGATCCATTTTCAGATCATATAAACATGCAACTCATTGATGATAAATAAATAATGTGAAAGATTAAAGATTAATGTTAGATATCTAAAACATTAGAAAACTCTGGACATGTATTCACAATAAGACTAAATTACCTTGGAAAATTTATTCTAAAACACACCAATAAATTTTTATGAATAATAAATGAATCAAGAATAATTGAGGCAAAACAAAAATTTTGATTTGTGTCATTACTCCACTTGCAACTTTCTCTACTTTTTCCTTTTCATATTCTGGCCTCCTTTCTTTAGTATGTTGACAACTTACTTCATTAAACATGCCACAAGAAAATGAGTAATTACCCACAATCATCTATATCTTCATATTCTAGGCTTTGATATCACTTGTAGGGGCATTCCCAAAAAGAAACACATAATGAGAAGAAAATAAGAATTTTTTCACAACACAAGGAATAACGCAATCATAGTGACCCTTAGTGTATTTTCACAAATATATATACATAAGTAGCAAAATGGGTGGGCAACCACTTGTGTAACCACATATAACCAATTACTAATAAGTAATTAGGTAATTGGCTAAGGAAACATATGGATATGACTATCTACAACATGAGAATATAAAATATAAAGATTAGTGCAAGCATATCCAACAATAATTATAGCTGAAATCAACTCAATACAAGTTTCATCTAGAGAGTGAAATAAAATAAAGTTTATAATTAACACCCAATCCATGGTTTAATTTTTTTATGGTAGATCATACATTTTTGTGTGTTTGTAACCATAAAATGCTTGCATGTTTTACTATCCTATTTCCCTTAACTTTCACTTTTAAAATATGTTTGCTAAATTTTATATATAATTGCAATAATTTATATAATATACATATGTTTAAAAATCATAATTGGTAGACTGCCTCTTTATTTCTATTAGAGTGAAAATTGAATATCTTGTACTTTTCCACGCCATTTTGAATTCATTTTAACTAGGTTGTCCTTAATATAATTACTAGTGTACAAATAACATGTTGTTATGTCAAAGTTGGCAATTAACCTAAACCTAGACTAATCATACCTTTAAACATCCTGAGGTACAAGTCTTGTTCTTCAATTTATCCATTCTTTTTCTTGATTTAAATCCATGGGCACAAAAATGACTCTAGAATTTTCAAATTCAGTTTTAAATTTAGGCCCAAGTTGATTCCCTTCCTAGTAGCCATTACTTGTCAACTTGAGCATGAAATACATTAATTTGTGTGCTAAGGTGTTGTATAAAAAGACATACCCTAAATTCTTACAAAGAAGCACATAATGAGATGGAAATAATTTTTTTTTCACAACACAATAAATAACACAATCATAAGTTACCCTTAGTGTATTTTCACATATATATGTACATAAGTAGTACAATGGGTGGGCAACCACCATGTAACCACCCACAACCAATTACTAATAAGTAATTAGGTTAGCCAATAAAAATGGCCAAGGAAACATAGGAATATAACAATCTATAACATAAGAATATAAAATATAAAGTTTAGTGCATGCATATCCAATAATAATTATAGTTCAACTCAACTTAATACAAGTTCCACCTAGAGAGTGAAATAAAATAAAGTTTATAATTAACACCCAACCCATGGTTTAAATTTTTTATGGTACATCACACATTTTGTGTGTGTTTGTAACCATAAAATGCTTGGCATGTTTTACTAACCCATTTGCCTTAACTTCCACTTTTAAAATATGTTTGCCAATTTTTATATATAATTGCAATAATTTATATAATATACATATTTTTAAAAATCATAATTGGTAGACTGCCTCTTTATTTCTATTAGAGTGAAAATTGCATATATTGTGCTTTTCTACTTCATTTTGAACTCAGTTTAATTAGGTTGTCCTTAATATAATTACTAGTGTACAAATAACATGTTTTTGTGTAAAAGTTGACAATTAACCTACACCTAGACTAATCATACCTTCACACATCCTGAGGTACAAGTCTTGCTCTTCAATTTATCCATTCTTTTTCTTGATTTAAATCCATGGGCACAAAAATGACTCTAGAATTTTAAATTTAGGCACAAGTTGACTCCCTTCCTACTAGCCATTACTTGTCAACTTGAGTGTGAAATGTGTTAATTTGTGTGCTAATATGTTGTATGAAAGGACATACCCTAAAGCACTTCTAGGCATTTGATTATCAAGATTAATTTGATTCATTCCAAGAGCATTGAATTGCATCATCAACTTACATCAACATCTACATTATTAGTGACAATTAGGCATATTGCATGGTTGATTGACATGTATTCAATCATTGCTCAAATATTAACTCAGATCTTAGTGTTTGAAATAAGGAGAAAATCATCACTTACCAAACTTCTAAATGTGTTCCTCAACACTGCTTATTTTGCAAACATAGTTCCAGATAATGAGGTGACCATAGTCGAGGCACTTAGAAGTGTATAGTTTATTTATGTGAACATAAATTAAATTTACTAGAAAGGTTCATTTCTATGGGCATATAGATCATATCCACAAGCACAAATTTGGTCCAAAGTAGAGAATAAAATAGTCAACTATTTGTTAAAGCTCATGAATTTTATATCTAAGTATATAGCATTAACTTGGTTCATCCAAGCACACTCTTTAACAAAGAGTCTCCAAGCCATGCATGAAACTAAGTTCTAATCCCTATCTATTTTAGAAAGTGTGTACAATGTGACTTTTTAATTAATTTAGCTTATGTAGGACCAATCCTTTTTTTTGATATATTAACCCTGGTTAGGGACTAGGGACCCTTCAAAAATAGGTTCAAACCCTTCAATCTATAACATCAGAGATAAACAAATGTTCCTAACCAGCCGCCTAAACAGAGTCATATTACCCGAGGAGCTGGGCAAATTACCACAGTCCAGACTCCTACCATAAACATCAGTCTATAAACAAACAAACAAAACCATTAACATACAAACAAAACCATTAACATACAAAGACCAAAAGCAAAGATATGAACTGACTATCCTACTTATCTACATCTCCCTCCAAAATGATAGTTCCTTCTTCATCACATGCACGGGTATATAGTGGCTTGGCCCGAGCAGGAACAACAACATCTAGCTTAGCAGCAACTCCTTCCATCAGTTTCCTGGTCTCTAAAATATTTAATAGGATGTCATGCAGATGCCCCAACGAGGCTTCATGATTCTCCCCCGCTTGGTTGGATGATTCCACCAAATCCTCATGTGTTAACACTAAGGCTGCCACCACAAACAACATAGTAGCCACTGCAATGGATTGTGTTGTGCTGAAAACATTCCATCGGCCTCTAGATGTTCCCGGGTCGAGCAGCAAGTAAGCCATGGCATCATGGACATTAACTGCTTCCTGACCATCCACTTCATTAGCAACCTTGAGTAGCCAAAACAACCACTCCCACAGAATGGGATTTTTAATTTCCTTCTTAATACATTTTAGAAATCCATCTAAAGTTGCCTCTACCGGAATCTTCTACCTTCTCTTCCTCTGTGTGTACCTCCTCTTCATCCATCCTCCAATCGAATTGTCTGTGCCAGAGTGGGGAATTTGTCAGCATCTAGAGACAAGGACTTTCTCCTCTTTTCCTTTAGAGCCTAAGCTCCCAACTCCCTGACTCGATGCCTTCACCCAGAAACTTCCCACAGAAAATGTAGAGAAAACACAGGTGAGAAACAAACACACCCTGTCAAAGCATAAAGAACCAGTCATCACTTCTTCTCGAGAATGGCAATTTTCCTTCTCCTAGACTCCACCACCTAGTAATAATGCTCTACCAACCAACCTATCACACGAGTCTTCTGAGCTCGCCACCTCAAAATATGATTCCTTCTTTTTATGACTCTTTATTGTCCTAACCCATTATCAGGTGGATGAGTCTTGATGTCTTTCTATAGAATTTGCAACAACTCTTGGGGGTAGTCTTCCCTCCACACCCATCCTTAAGGGAAGCCTTTATTGATCAGGTCAACTCCAATTTTTTTGGCCCAATTAGCTACTTTGTTACCTTGCCTTCTGATATGGGTGATCTTGAAACTGTTAAAGAGGGAGGCGAGCCTTTTTATCTCCTTCACAACTTGTTCCAATCTCCAATTTTTGACTGACCCCCCTTCACCTGCTCAATAACCACTGAAGAATCTCCTTCTACCCATATCTTGAGCCAGTTTTGCTCCAGGGTAATTTGTAATCCTTTCCACAAGGCGGTAGCTTCTGCCATGTTGTTTGAGTCAGTACCCATATCTAAGGAGAAGAGAGACCAAGGGGTTGTCCCTTGTGATCTCTGAAAATACCCCCACTCCTAGCCTTGCCCAGGTTGCCTCTGGCAGCCCCATTGAAGTTCAGTTTGATCCAACCTTCTTCAAGCCTTACCCAAACTGCATTCTATCCTAAAAGAAAATGGTTAGGAGGGAGGGTTGTGCCAAACCATCTAAAATGAGGCCATTCATTTGCTAGACCATTTTCTTCTATAGGCGTCAACCACCCTTCCTTTTGATGAATTTCTCCCAACTCTCCTAGGAGACTTTCTACAACATCCCACACCCTATCCTCACATCTTTCTAGCCCTTGAAAAACTCTCATGTTCCTCTCCAGCCATAGGTTCCACACCAAGAGGGCAGGGAAAACCTCCCAGATCATCTTCAACCCTTGGCTTTTACATATGAACTTCCATTATTCCATTAGAGCTGAGAGGCTGTAAGGCATGACCCAACTGACGTTCCATTTGCTTAGTAATCTATTCCACATGGCCACTACAAATTTACAGTGTAGGAATAAATGAACATTATCTTCATTATCCGCTGTACATAAGGCACATTGAGAAGGGCCCAGCCTACCAAAGTGCATTAGTCTATCCCATGTGAGAGCCCTTCCCTTACAAGCTAACCAAAAGAAAGCATTGGCCTTAGGCATCCCTAGATGGTTCCAAATTGTTCCTACAATCCGCTGCCAGCCTCCCCTCATAGTAGGAAGAAGCCTATTATATACATCTCTAACTATTGCCTGACCCTCTCTGCTACCATTGTAGATTATTGGTTGCCTCTTAAGCGTGGCTCTGACTTCTTTCCATCTTGTATCCAGTTCCTCATTCAAGAGACTCTATTTTCACCACCTTTTCTTACCTTCCTCCTCAATGATGTAATCCTAAATTCTGGGACCAAAAAGATTTTCCATTGCCATACCAACCTGTGAGAAGTGGTCAATCTAAAGGAGAGGTTTGTCTTTGAGCCATGAGTCTCTCTAGAATCTAGTCTTATTCCCCTTGCCTACCTTCCAAACTAAGTTTGGTTTCAGAATCTAGCTACACATCCTCGAGAAGTTCCAAACACTAGATCCTTTTGGCAGAGTTAACTCATCATTAAATAGGTTATCAGCATTGTTTTGGAGATATTTGGCTTGAAGTACCTTTCTCCACAAACAATATTTTTCCTTATATATCCTCCAAGATAATTTTGCCCACAAATCTTTATTGACCCTCTTGAGATTCTAGAACCCCAGACTACCTTTGGCTTTGGGTTTACATACCTCCTCCTACTTAACTAGACTATATTTGAAACTCTCCTCCATCACTCCACAAAAAAATCCTCAAAGCTCTCTCTAGGGTTAGGGCAACCTTGCTAGGCATGTGGAACAATGACATTATATATATTAGGACAACAGCGAGATAAGCCTTGATCAGCATCATCTTGCCTGCCAAAGTCAACCACTTCCCTTTCTAGGAAGCTATCTTCTTTTGCATACTATCCACTACCTTGTTCCATTCTAGCTCAGAGGTTCTTCCTTCCACTAACGACATGCCTAGATAGCTACTTGGGAGAGAGCTCACATTGAAGCCTAGGATCCTTTGAACTACCATAGCTTCTGAACAATGATCTTTAAGAAAATAAATACAAGACTTACCTAAGTTGACCCTTTAACCTACAGCCTGCTCATAGAGATGGAGGATTTTCCTATATCTCCTTGCCTCCCTAGCCATCACCTCTTCGAATAGAAGTGTGTCATCTACAAATTGTAGGTGGGTTAGATTGGGGCAACCTCCTAAAACTTGAAGACCTTTGATCAAACCTTTCCCTACCACTTCCTTGATCGCATAGCTTAAAGCTTCAGCCACAGTAAGAAAGAGGAAGAGTGAAAGCGGATCCCCCTGCCTGAGCCCTCTTTTAGCTAGGAAAAAATCAATGGCACTTCCATTGATCAGTACAGCATATTTGGCCGAGGAGCTATAGCTAAGGACCCATTCACACCAAAGCCCATCTTTTTCATGATCTGGATCAAGAAGTCCCATGATACCCTATCGTATGCTTTATTCATATCCAACTTCAAGATCATACCCTCTTTATTTCTCTTCTTTATGGAGTGAATGGTTTCGTGGGCCAAGATGATTCCATCAAGGATCTATCTATTCTTCAAAAAAGCTTCTCTGCTCCTCCCCCATTATTTCCTCTAAGCATTACTTTAGTCTTGATGTCATCACTTTAGTTACTATCTTAGAAATACTATTACAGAGAGCAATCGGTCTATCCTCATCAAAATACTTGGGATCCTTAACTTTGGGAATTAAGGCCAGGAAAGTTGTATTCCATGCTCCCATCATTGTCCTTCTCTACCTACTCTCTTCTACCACCTACCATACATCTTCTACCACTATATCCCAGTACTTCTATAAGAAACCAATCTAAAAACCATCTGGGTCGGGGGTCTTCACTGCTCCTAGGCAAAAGGTTGCCTTACGGATTTCTTCCTTCATGAATGGGGCCATTACTCAATCATTTTTGTTATCTATCATCACTTTAGGTATGGGCTCCATGCTTCTTTATTGGGCTTCAATCAAACTTTCATTTTCTGTTCCCAACATACCTTTAAAGAAACTCAGGCCCTCCTCTCTAATGGAGTTGATATCCTCCACTACCCTGCCATTGAGGAGATAGATTTTGAGGAACCTGTTAATATTTCTTCTGATATTCATGGAGATGTGGAAAACCTTTGTGTTCCTATCTCCCTCCTTAAGCTATTTGATCCTAGATTTCTAAAGCCATAAAATTTCCTCCATCCTCAGCAACCGTTGTTGCTCCTCCAAAAGACATTTTTCCCACTCCCTAAGAGCCTCTATCATGCCTTCCTCGGATAGGCTCCTTTCCACCACTGCTAGGTTCTCCTCTACTTTGTGTTTAGCCTCAAACAGATTTCCCATAACCTGCTTATTCCATAATCTTGCCACTTTCTTTATTTCTTGTAATTTCTTAAAAATAACAAACTAAAAGTTGCCCTTGAAGCTCTTATTCTACCACCCTTCCAATTCTCTCTTGAAGTCTGGGTATTCATACCAAAAAGCCTCCATTTTGAAGGGGATCATCTTGGTCTTCGACTTTGGGAAATGAGAAGCCTAATAGACTAATGATCCAAACCTCCAAACTTAAAAACTTCTAAAATGAACAGGACAGGGGATAGAAGCCAGTCTAAATTGACCAGGAAACAATCTAATCTGCATAGGATATTGTCCTCTTTGTTGGACCTATTGGACCAAGTGAACCACCCAACCCTAGGGGCTATATCAACTAAGGACATTTCTTCACAAAATTTCTTGAAGCTAGCTGAACCTAGACTGCAAAGCATTCTTCCCCCTTTCTTGTCTTTAGGGGTGAGAGAGGCATTAAAGTCCCCTCCCAAGACCTAGTTCTCCCTCTATACAGATTCCCTAAAGATTCTCAACTCATTCTAGAACTGTAATCTATCTTTCTCCAGGTTGGGACCATGAACATTCATAATGATAATCAGGTCTCCGCCCTAAAAGGACTTAATTATGATGGCTAGGGCATTCTCTAATTTGTGAACTACCTCTCCTGAAAACTCCAACTTATTCCACAGAATCCCTAGACCATCGGTTGTACCTGTGGCCTCCACTGCAGCCCCTTCTTGTAATTTCCATAGCCTATTGACCAACCTTTCCATAGAGTCATGATCTAACTTTGTTTCTTGCAAGAGACAAATATCTAACCCTTCCACCTCACCAGACGGCATTTCTCCAGGGCATTGAGACCTCGCACATTCCAACTAACAATCTTCATTTACCTCCCTTCCCATGGAGGTGTTTGCCTTCGTGCTTCACAAATTTGTGTAGAGTGTCTTGAGTGCCCTTCCCTACCTCCACCAAGCATGTATGTTTACCCTTGCTAGCCTTTGGCTTCCTACCTCTTAACATTAGTCCCCCTGCATCCATCAGGATATTATTTTTGCCCTTCTTACCACTCTTTGTAACTATTTTCCAGTCATTCTCCTTTTCTCTCTCTATTCCTTCATCATTGAACAACCCTTTTGAAGACTTGAGATCCCTTGATTCATCTCCCTGAGCCACAGTTAGAACTTGAACTTGAGGTGAAAATCTGTCTGGAGAGGTGTTGTGAATTGGGCTCAGAGCCACCTTGGGGATTTTTCCCTCAGTAGATTGGAAGCCCCTACCAAGATCCTCTAGTCTTTCAATAACTATCTCAAGATTGTCCCATGCTTGGGTATTTGTTTCTGTCTCCTCCTTATCCTTAACCAAGGGAATTGCTGACTTGGATGGCTTCTCATAATTTACCAATTGGGAAGGGCCGCGACCTCCTTTCTCCATGACTTTGGGCTTTGAGTTTTGATTAGGGCATTGCCTTGCCAAATGCCCTACCTTCCAACATCTAAAGCACTGGATCAGAAGACACTCATAGTCTAGCTCCTGAATCCACTCCCCCAAGATGGATAAAAACCTAATCGCATGTTGAATCAATCTGCTTAAATCTATCTTAATATAGATTCTTGCATAAGTAGCGAGCTTACTTTTCTACAAAGCCTTAGAACTGCATACATATTGACCTAGAGCTCCACCGATCATCTTGAAGATCTCCTCCATCCACAACTCTTGAGGTAGCTTGTACATCCTAACCACTAAAGGGGCCTCTCAAATCAATTCTTGGTGAGGATCAAAATACTGAGACCAAGCCTTGATATACAATCCAACATTTCCCATGAACGAGGGGCCTCCCTTCAAGATGTTGTCTCACTCCAACTCAGACTCAAAGATAATTTGTAAAAACCTAATGCCAAAAAGTTGATCTCTGGTTTCGCCCCCGACCATTTGTGCTCCATCCATTCCTTGATCCTTTTGATTGACATCCAAATTCCTATGAATTTAGCGATGATGGCTCTTCATTTAAGTTTCTCCACTTTGGAGCTAAGCATCGCCTCCAAGATGTTTACGCTTAATATTTCCTTCAAAATCTAAAATTTGACATTTCCAACCGCCATACGGTTGTTTTTTATTTCCTATTTCCTGCACTCTTCCTCTGCTCCCACAATTATATCTCCAATAGTCGTTGCCCCTCCTTGTTCATCCTCCTCCTGCGAACTGTCCTCCTTCTGCTTTGCACCGCCTTCGATCCTCGCTCTTGACATTTTCTTTTTTGCCCAATCCTTATTTTTCAATAAGGCTATTAAAATATTTTTAATAAAGGGGCTATGGGTTGGGAAAGTAGAAATAAAGTAATAAAATAATAATAAATAATAATATTTAGTTTCGACATATATGCAGGAGTGGTTTTCATACAAGGGTGTTGTAACCTGCAAGATACTCGGTAGCCTCATTATGATAAATTCTATGACAAGAAATTAAGGAGGTGATACAAGACAAAGTGAGGCTATTTTGGGGATGGAATCTCATGTAATTGTTATTTTAGAGAGGAAATGGGGAATTGGAATTTGTGCCCTCCTATTGCTATAAAATAAGGTGCTTGCTTAGCCTTTGGGACATTTGTCATTTTTCATATAATTTGTCTTAGATTGAGCCTAGTGTTCAACTATCAATTCAAGGACAAAACCTTTGTATTGGAGACCAGAGAATGAAATCCCTTTGGTTTCCTGAGGGCAATCTAATTTAGAGGTTATATTTATTCTAAAAGCTTTTGTTTTATTTTCTAGCAAGTATTTATATTTAGCGTAGCAACATATTGTGATAGCAGATTTGATTCATGTTAATATGTTATCTCCAACATATTTGAATATATTTATTCAACTCCAATATATTTATATTGTTCATGCAATTTGTTGTTGCATCTTTTAGGATTCTTGTTTATTTGAATAATATATATAAATTACTATTCAACCATTGTATGCTCTCACCTTACCCTCATAGGATCTTGGTGATCAAAAAGTGTTGAATAATAATATTTACTCACAATATGCTCTCACATCGCCCTCATGGTACCTTGGTGATAAGAAAGTGGTAAATAGTTTTTATTAAAAATTGTTGAGGTCATTACATCGTGTTTGCATACAAATTACTACCTTAGCTCATAATCTTAGGGTAGTCATTGATTTTTGTTGTACTTGCTTTATTTACCCCAAGCTTATTTGAAAGGCGATTGTTTATTTCCTTTTAAATTCTACATGTATAGTGAAACTTGGTACAAATATGTGCACTGTGAAAGGATTTTTTGATGGATACAATTAATTCCATACATATGAACACCTTTGTCTTCAGTAGTTGAATACAACATGTTAAGAAGTATACACCTATACTAGAAGTCCTGTTCAACTAAGTTAGCATGACTAAGAGGACCCATTCCATCAAAGTCACCTAGTGATCAAACTTGGTTCTCCCTATAGCTTTGGTGATTTTTATCTTGATGGACAGCATGCCACACCATCATCCTCACTAACTGGGCCATAAATCCTTCACAAAACCACAATAGCTACAAAAATATGTGCATTATGAAATGCTATCTTTGAAACCACAAATGTCACAAAAATATTGCTTGATGACTATAAGTGAGCCAGCAACTCCTCAAAATCACAATAGCCCAATTAGTGCTAGAAACATGGAGTGTGATAAAAAATGTTGATGTTAAAGTCACTACACAGTTACATCTAGGAACACTCTCAATCAAAACCACAACAGTCACAAAACTATGTGCATATGAAATACTATCTTTGAAGCCACACCTATCACAAAATATTGCTTGATGACCATAAGCGACCTTCAAGTTTAAAGCTTGGTGTTGTCTCTACACAAGTTGTTTAACAATGACGTACACTTCTTAAGAAAACAAATATTTAAAATCAACCATCAGAAAATATTTGTTGACAATTATAAGTGACCATCAAATTTAAAGCTTTTCATAGTCCCTAACCAGTTATTTGACAACTTGTGCACTTTTTATGAAAGAACAAAAAATTCAAATCTTGTCAGTATCCCCAACAAGTTGTTTAACAATTTATGCACTTTTTATGAAAGACTATCTTCAAAACCAACTGTCACAAAATACTTCTTGATGGCCATAGTTGACTGTAAGAGAAAGTTAAAGCTTTTTTCTTTCCCTACATAAGTTGTTTGACAAATGTGTGCACTGATAAAAAAAAGTTTCCATAGTCCATTAAAATGATTAAAATGCTTTTAGAATCAATCATGTAAAATTAGTTTCATTTAATGCTTTAGATTGAACTCAAAGAGCCATTATCATTGGGAGCAAGTGTGGGCACTACTTACAACAAGTTATCTTTAAAATCAACTACCAAAAAAAAATTACTCGACAACCCTAAGTGATCATTAAATTTATACCCTCGTCTAGACCTAACTCACATTTAGGTGTTGGAAATTCAAAGTATTATTTTTGTAAGAGACATGATATTTCTACAGTCCATGATAGTGACAGAGAGTGCTTTTGGATTTAACTATGTAGTTATTTTTACCATTAATATTTTGGATCACACTCCAGGATTCATAATTAGGACAATGAAAGACTTTAGGTCAATTGTAGACCATGCTTCTTAAAAAATGGAGAAGTATGGAAAGCGAGAGCAAAAAGTGAAAGTAGGGGAGTGAAAAAAACTTAAAAAGGGGTTACACACATAATTAAAATAAATCAAATTACAATAATATGTGAACCATTATGCAATAATTATTTTTTAGAGATTAATTAGTGGTGGTTCTATTAGGACCCCACATTTGAATTTTGAGGGTTTGTTCATGTAGGGATACCATTTTAAGTAATGCTCTACCAACAGGGAATACCACTATAGTTACATTTCAAACTCTTACTCCTCTTGTGATGCTCCTATAGCTTGAATGTCTCACCTTCTTACTTCCTTTCTCCTTTGACATGACATCCACTTTCATCTTCTCCATCCTCTATTTTTATAGCTTGAACACTTTCTCCTTCTATCTCCTCCTGTAGGACAACGACTCCTTATTCTTCCTTGCTTCCCTCCATCACCTGTGTGCCTGCAAGCACAAAAATCATGCACTACCTCCATGAGGACCCCTATGATGATTCAAATCCTTGTCACGTACATGTAATCGTGAAATAATGTCCTTTAAATAGTAGGCCTCTTGATGATGTGTCCTCTTTTCTTTTCTTGTGTTGTTTCTTCCTTGTCGATTTCTCCCTCTCCCCATTTACGACACTTGTTACGACACTTGTCGACTTACATTTTATGGATTTTGACCTTGATCCTAAGCCTTGTGAGAGTGTAGGTGATTTTTCACCTCTCCCCTTTGTTTTTCCTCTAGTGCACCTCCTAGAAGCCTTCTAGAGGTCTCCTTATCCATCTCTCGCTTTCAGTTTTTAATTTCATTGAACCAATCCAAATCTCCCCCTATTATTTCCAGATCTCCCCCAGGAGATCCTGATGATGCAAGGGGAGATTTGGATTCTTCCACATGACTAACTTGTTTCTTGATGTAGAACCTTTCCTTTTCCTCTCTTCTACCATCTCCCATCTTGTTTTTCTACAACTAACCCTGTCCAACCTAGATCTCCCCCAGGCAACCCTACCATTTTTTAAGCCGCAGAAAAACTTAAGTTTCTCTATCATTTTTGCTCCGTTTTCATCTGTTAGTCTCTCTGTTTGCATGGTTTTTGATCCCTGATATAGAGTTAACTATTTCATGCACCCACACATGCATAATTAGCTCTATTTGATCTCAAATTAACTCTTCAATCAATCTCATGCATTCCCTCACCTCCATTTTCTCTCCAATGATAAGCTATCTTTGCTTCATCACTCTCCAATCAGCTGAGTTCACTAGGTAATCAACCTTGTTAACTCCCCAATCTATTATTATTAACTCATCAATCAAATGAGTTAGCTCTCCAATCAGTTCCTTCTTGTAAACCTATAAATACCCCCTCCCTCAAGCACAAAGGGAGGCAAATTCATTATGTGTACAACTCTTGCCAAAGTTTGCTCTCCAACTTAGCATTCAAATGCTCTTACCAAGTAGCATCACATTGCTTCATTCTATGCCATTGTACTCAATCCAAGCTCTCATCGAGCTCATACAAGCTTCATCAAAGATTCTTTTTGCTTATTTGGGTCATTTTGTTGTCAAGAGGATCACCTGCTGCCACAAAAGGATTCAAGGTTGCCTATTACAAGGATTAGTGAGGGTAGTGGAGTCAACAAATCTTCATTTCTCTTAGGTTCCTTCATTAATTTCTTTCAAATTCATAGTAATTAGAGAATCAAATTTGCTCTTGGGAATAGTAAAACTTTGCTTTTTCCTTGATAGTTAGATCTTGCATGTTAGATTAAACGCTTTCATATTTCTAGATCTAGTTTGTTAGAAGAAGCATTTTCCCTTTTCTTAGATTAAATTGCGTTCAAAACATCTAAAACACAAAAAACATAGGTTAACATTGCATTGGAAAAGTCATATAGGATTGCACACATATTTCCTTTTCATAGATTGGAAGCACTTTTATTTCCAAAATACTATAAAAAATACCAAAAAGAACATTTTGCATATCATTTAGTTTGCATGCATTTAGATACCCTAGAATAGACAAAATTGCAAACCCTTGATTCCATCATGAGGTAATCATGGTTCAAATGATTCCAAACAAACCCTTGATTTCATCACAAGGTAAAAATAAAGTCAAAACACAAAATCAAACCCTAGGTCAACAAAACTGTAGGTCAAACCATTAGATCTGGTTAAGGTTAGTAGTCATTCATATACCTCTCTCTTGATTCATGAATGTTATTAGGAGTAAGAGTAGAGTGGGTGAGAGCTATCCGTGAGGAGATCCAAGAGATTCATCCAAGACCTCAACAAGAAACACTTGTCTTACCACAAGGAGACCCATTTGTCCTCTTCGTGTTAGAAGAAACTAGACAACGTTAGATACAACAAGAACTCATTCAATGCATACAAAGACAAGAGGACATCAATGAAAACAATCATTTACCCACACAGAGATGGAATCTTAGAAATCAAAACAGAAGAGGAGAAACTAGTGACCCTTCGGGACATAGGGTTATCTCAACTACAACAACAATTGAATGAAACATACAACAAAGCACACAACAACAAAGGCTAGAGTACTTGCCGACCCCTCTCCGTGAAGTCCAGTTCTCCAATGAGCCAGACCCTCACTGTGTCTCGCCTCCTCTCGACTGGCTAATTCCACATGAGTGAGAATGACGTGGTAGATTGCCTCGTGGCAAGAAGGGAAAGGGTCCGTGTGCGAGCTGAAATCTGACTCGACAGCCCCAGGTAACCGGAGTCACGATTTTGAGCGTACATATTTTGGTAAACCCGACGTGAAGAGCAAAAAAAATTGTTTGTGTTGTTCATGTTCCCATTATTTGGATCTCATTGAAAACTTCAAAACATTCTTTCATTACTTCTCATATCCGCTTCAGCTTCCATCGCCTACACCGTCATCCGTTCCATTTATTCTATGGTGTCTATGGCACTTTGAAATATGATAGAACTTGACATAAACCAAGGGAACATTCCCTCAAGAGAACTAGAAACTCCCTCATTTAATAGGTATGTGCTGCCACATCCTAACGTGCCAATCACCAACTATTATGATTACAAGGATTCTGACTATGAGCAAGATCAAAGAGAATCTAGGCACTCTCTATCATTCAACAACCCAGCTTGGAAGAACAATTCGGCCATACCAAATGCGCCGCATAAAGCAAGAAGGGTGAGGTCAGAAATACATTGACCCGAATGACCTTCCACAAGTACATCGAATACCCACCTTGATCAAGAGGTCAGAAGGTTGGAAAAACATCTACAAGAAACCAAAGATGCTCAAGAGGCATTGAGGATTGCCTTGCAAGAAGAACAAAAAGAAAGCGATGCACATGAGGAAGCCTTTCACCATTAAGATATTCATGACATGCTAGTAATCACACCTATCTGAATGGGAACCCTCCTATTCAGAACAAGCCAACAAATCTGACAATGGGTTATCAACACCCACAGGGTTATTACTAACCACGCCGCAATCTCAAAGTGCCTTTCTAGGAATGTATCTTGAATATTTGAAAGAACTTTTGGACCAAACCATAAGAAGAGTGCAATTATCTCAACCACTACTAGATCTCATAAAGTTCAAAGGAGAAGGATATCCAACTTCACACATTAAAGCCTACACCACAGCCATAACAGAACTCCTCCCTTGGGATGGGGTTGTAGCAAAGATCTTCCTAAAAACACTTGAAGGCATCACTCTGGATTGGTATTATCGTCTCCCAGAAGCATCAATCCATTCATTCAGACAACTCATCAAAGAGTTTGTCATGGTATTCAACATGAACAAACTCGTTAAAACAGGGATCAGAGAATTCCTCACAATGAAACAAGAGCCAAACAAATTTGTAGCACATTTCATCACTCAATGGAGGTGAGTCCTCTATTCTTCAACCAGTGCTCCAAACATGGATCATCGAGAACTATGCAATCACTTCTTGCATGCCCTTAATAAAGACATGAGAGAAGATGTCCAAAAACTGCCATATAAGTCCTACAAAGAAGCATTGGAAAGTGCTTTAAGAATTGACCAAGCTGGCATTGATAGTGGTCGAAAGACTTATGATACCAACGAGAAGCTTCGAATATCCAAAGGAATAGAAAAGACTACAGCTAATGTACCTCAAGAAAAAGATGTCAATGTCATAAAAAGCAATCCAAATAATGGCAAATGGTAACAAAAAGGAAATCAAGGATCAAACTGACCTTCATATGACCCCAATACTTATTGTTTGTTCTATGGGACAAAGGGTCATGAAACAAAGACTTGTTATGGTTACAATAAAGCTATCTCCAAACTCACTCCGGATCAACAAAAGAACTTTCTTAAACTTCTCCAATCCCAGTGAAAGGAAAAAGAACCTCAAATTGAGAAAGGAAAAGCTAATCAAAACCATACCATACCAATAACATAGAACTAGACCAAGAAGTGTTCATGATTGATGAAGAGGAACAGACAGACCAAATGGAGAATGTATTCTCACAAGTGATAAACTTGCTAAGAGCATCTCCCTCGCATCGCAAGAAATTCCTAGAAGTATTAGAGGTAGGATGTTCCTCATAGGAGGGATCACCTCCTCTTACATTTGATATTTCCAAACTACCCCAAAGTGAAGGAAGTAAGAAAAAGAATTCACCCCTATACATACAAATGCAGGTTGAAGAAGTCACTATAAAAAGGGTGGTGGTTGACAAAGGATCAGCAATCAATCTTTTGCCAATGTCCTTTCTACGAAGGATGGGATACAACAAAATAGGGATAAAGTAGCAAACTGCCACATTGAGAATTTACGATAGTCATGACATCCAAACAGTCAGGAAAATCAACCTACCACTCAATCTGATGGGGAAGACTATCTCTATCGATTTTTATGTTATTAACCGACAGACCAATTACAACATGATCCTAGGGAGACCTTGGATTCACACTATGAAAGCCATTTCCTCTACATTATTCTGAGAAATGCATTTTCATCATTTGGGAAAGGTGATCATAGTCAAAGAAGACCCTGATCCTTTTAGTGTTTATAGAAAGGAACAGGAAGAAAAAGACAGGAAATTGAAAATTCAAGAGAAACAGAAAGAGGAAATGCAGGATGCTCAAACGAGTGCAAGCGCTCACAACATATCCTACCAAAGAATGGATGATCTTAGGGAATTCCCTCTTGATCCACATACCACTAAATCCCACACACCGTTGGGCTTAGCGACCATCCCGTGCATCAATGAGTGGGATATCAAAAACTTTTTGGTTGGGACAATTGAGATCATCGAAGAAGGAGACAAAAAAGAAGAAAAACAAACTTCCACTTATGAGTTTGAAGAAGCATCCCATTCACAAAATCATGAAAGCTTGTGGACCTTACATTTTGACAGAACTAGTTGCAAAACGAGAGCAGGAATGGGGATAATCTTAACATCCCTCAAAGGAAAAGTCCTCCCCTTCGCCTTCAGACTAGACTTCTTTTGCACCAACAACATCGCTAAGTACAAAGCCCTGTCCCTAGGAATTGTGCTAGCCATGCGAATGGGAGTCAAGAAAATCTTTGCCTTTGGAGATTCTCAATTAATAATCAACTAGGTTGCAGAAAATTATGAAAGGAAATCAGAACAGTTGTGACCCTATAAAGAAACCATGAGGAAGTTAGTTCAATTCTTCAATTTCTTCTCTATCAAAGCCATACCTAGTTGAGAAAATCAGGTGGTAGACTCAATGGCCACTTCAGCCACATTATTTTCATGACATGCCCAGTTGCAAAATTCAAAATATATTGTCTCAGTGCTTGGAGAACCATTATTGGAAAGCGAAGAATTACCGAACATCCTGAATTATGCCATGGGTCAGGAAGAAAGACCGACCCAAGATTACACCGAGAACGATGAAGCCATCTTGGAATATCTACATGCTTATGATGGACTTCCAAGGGTACACCACAAAAAGCGATACATGCTCCTCCCCCATCCAAAGAACTATTTTGGGAATGAGAAAGAAATCCTTCAAATTGAAGCAAACTCAGATTTACTGCTTGCCCCTCAAAAGTTTGAGGAAGGACATCCATCCCTAACTAGAGATACCATCGATGTCAATGTTGGAACACGTGAAAAGCTGAGGATGTTAAATCTAGGAGGAGAACTAAATGACGAGGAATTAGAGGAGTACATGGAGTTCCTCATTGAGTATTCAGACATATTCGCATGGGCATATTCTAACATGCCAGGATTAGATCCCAAGGTTGTGGTGCATAACTTTGTGAAAAAACTGGATGCAAAACCCGTGAAACAAAAGCCAAGGCCCATAAAGCTACAAGTAGTTGAAATGGCGAAGGAAGAACTAAAAAACTTGTTGAATGTTGGTTTCAACAAACCAGTGGATTATTCAAATTGGGTGTCAAATATTGTCCCAGTTCTAAAGAAAAATGGAAAAATTTGAATGTCTCAATTTTAGAGATATCAATCAAGCTTGCCCCAAGATGATTTTCCTCTACCATCCATCAATCAAATTGTCGATTCAACGGCAGGATAGGAGGCCCTTTCTCTCATGGATGGATTTTTAGGATATAACCAGATCAAAATCACAAAAGTTGACCAAAACAAAACAACATTCACTACCCCTTGGGGAACTTTATGCTATGTAGTCATGCCATTCAGATTGAAGAACGCAAGAGCTACCTAACAAAGGGCAATGACGCATATTTTTCATGATTACATCCACAAGATAGTCGAAACTTATGTTGATGACCTCCTAGCTAACTTAGAATAAAGATCAAAACATATGGAGGACCTCCACAAAATATTCAATAGGCTTCGAGAATATAAAGTAAGGTTAAACCCCAAAAAATGTGTTTTTGGAGTCACGACAGGAAAGTTGCTAGGATTCATTGTCTCTCGAAGAGGCATAGATGTCAACCCAGCCAAGGTCAAAGTAGTCTTAATTGCAACCCCACCAACAAGTGCGAGGGTAGTAAGAGCTTTCTTAGGGTAGTTGGGCGCAATCAAATGATTCATACTAGACATGACTTTCAAAATTCATCCAATTAATCAGCTAATGAAAAATAAGTCGGCATAACTTGGACGGTGGATTGTCAAAACACATTTGAGCGGGTAAAGAAATTCCTATTAACCCCACCCACATTAATGCCACCAAAACATGACAAACCCTTCATCCTATACTTCAGAGAAACCAATATCTCTATAGCATGCATGCTAGCTCAAGAGGATGAAGGTGGAAGAGAAAGAGCCATCTATTTCATAAGTTGAACCTTGTTGGAATATGAGAAGAACTATACCCAAGTTGAGAAGGAATGGCTGGCCATATTCTTCGCAACCCGAAGACTATGACACTACATGTTGAATCAAGAAAATAAACTGATGATATGATCCGAGTAATTGAGGACTTTCTTAAATCAACCCATGCTCTCAAGAAGAGCCAACCAATTCATAAGCTTGTTGAGTGAGTTTGAGCTAAGCTACATCAACCAAAAAGTAGTCAAGGGACAAATAATAGTGGATTGGTTAGTAGATAACCTGGTTCCCCAAGAGGAACCCATAAATGAAGATTTCCCTGATGAAGAGATTTGTGTGGTCGATCTTAAGAAGTATGCAGCTTCATATTGGTATGGAGACATAGTAAACTATCTCACAAACAAAACTTACCCAGAGAACATGACTCCTTTGTGAAAAAGACGATTACGAGTCCTCACTGCGAGATATGTTTTAATAGATGACATACTTTACCGAAGGGCCCTAGACGAAATATTGCTTCGATGCATTGACAAGGAAGAAGCATGCACAATATTGGAAGAGTGTCACAGTGGAATATGTGGAGGACATTTTGGTGGCCATGCCACAGCAAGAGAAATACATAGAATGGGATACTCCTGGCCCTACTTACAAGGGGATGTGAATAAGTTCGTAAAGAGTTGTCCAAAATGTCAAGCTTATGCTCATGTTCATCATACACCAAGAAGAGATTTACAACCAATCGCTACTCCTTGGCCCTTTTCCACATGGGGATTAGATCTAGTGGGGAAGATATCTCCCCCATCAACATATGGACACTTGTTCATCATTACTGCAACAGAATATTTCACAAAATAGGTGGAGGCCATGCCTCTCACTACAGTATCAGGTGTTGTAATCGCTAAATTTATATTAAACCAAATCATTTGTCAGTTCAGAATCCCTCAAGTGATAGTGATTGATAACGTCTCATCCTTAAAAAATCCACAAGTAAGGGAGCTATGCGAGAGATTTCACATCAATCACAACTCTCCCTCGGTCTATTATCCTCAAGGAAATAGACAAGCAAAGGCTACCAACAAGACTTTGAAGTCAATATTGGTCAAAATTGTAAAAGATTCTAAACGAGATTGGCATTTACAACTATATCCAGCTCTGTGTGTTTATAGAACAAGCGTTAGGACTCCAATCAGAACCACCCCTTACGCCCTGACTTTTGGGTTAGAGGTAGTATTACCATTGGAAGTGGAATTGCCTAGCCGAAGAGTGTCATTACAAGGATTATTAGACAATGAAGAGTATAGAGCAGTAAGGTTAGTCGAGTTAGAAATGATGGATGAAACATGCTTGAGAGCCATTCAAAGACATGATTCCTCTTAGCAAGAATGAAAAAGTAATTTAACAAAAAGGTTGTCCCAAGGCCCTTTCAAATGGGAGACCTAGTGCTTAGGATAGACAATCTAATCGACAAGAGAGCTGGTGAAGGACAAAAATTTAGACCTAATTGGATAGGTCCTTATATGGTTAAGAAAGATGTCAAAAATAGTGCCTATCTCTTGTGCACAATGAAGGGAGAGGAATTTGGCGAAATAGTCAATGCCTTTCACCTCAAGAAATATTATGTCTAAAAAACCAAAAAAATCTTAAAACATAAAAATACAAAATAAATAAATAAAATAAAAAATGTCAAAAACCAATCTCCTTCACAGCCCATTCCAATCTCTAATTTTTTACCGACCCCCCCTTCACTTGCTCAATAACCACTGAAGAATCTCCTTCTACCCATATCTTGAGCTAGTTTTTCTCTAGGGCAATATGTAATCCTTTCCACACGGTGGTAGCTTCTGCCATGTTTTTTGAGTCAGTACCCATATCTAAGGAGAAGAGACCAAGGGGTTGTCCCTTGTGATCCCTGAAAATACCCCCACTCCTAGCTTTGCCCGGGTTGCCTCTGGCAGCCCCATTGAAGTTTAGTTTGATCCAACCTTCTTCAGGCCTTACCCAGACTGCATTTTGTCCTGAAAGCAAATGGTCAGGAGGGCGGGCTGTGCCAAACCATCTAAAATGAGGCCATTCATTTGCTAGACCATTTTCTTCTATAGGCGTCGACCACCCTTCCTTTTGACGAATTTTTCCCAACTCTTCCACGAGACTTTCTACAACATCCCACACCCTATCCTCACATCTTTCTTGCC
Source organism: Cunninghamia lanceolata (assembly GCA_027924645.1). Taxonomy (NCBI): domain Eukaryota; kingdom Viridiplantae; phylum Streptophyta; class Pinopsida; order Cupressales; family Cupressaceae; genus Cunninghamia; species Cunninghamia lanceolata. Next base: position 6,000,865 of record BSBN01000645.1, on the reverse strand, counting down.
CTTGAAAAACTATCATGTTCCTCTCCAACCATAGGTTCCACACCAAGAGGGCAGGGAAAACCTCCCAGATCAGCTTCAACCCTTGGCTTTTATGTATGAACTTCCATATTTCCATCATAGCTGAGAGGCTGTAAGGCATGACCCAATTGAAGTTCCATTTGCTTAGAAATCTATTCCACATGGCCACTACAAATTTACAGTGTAGGAATAAATGAGCATTATCTTCATTATCTGCCTTACATAAGGCACATTGAGAAGGGCCCAGCCTACCAAAGCGCATCAGTCTATCCTATGTGAGAGCCCTTCCCTTACAAGCTAACCAAAAGAAAGCATTGGCCTTAGGCATCCCCAGATGGTTCCAAATTGTGACTGCAATCCACTGCCAACCTCCCCTCATGGTAGGAAGAAGCCTATTATATACATCTCTAACTGTTGCTTGACCCTCTTTTCTACCATTCTAGATTATTGGCTACCTATTAAGCATCGCTCTGACTTCTTTCCATCTTGTATCCAGTTCCTCATTCAAGAGACTATGTTTTCACCACCTTTTCTTACCTTCCTCCTCAATGATGTAATCCTAAGTTCTGGGACCAAAAAGATTTTCCATTGCCATACCAACCTGTGAGAAGTGGTCAATCTGAAGGAGAGGTTTGTCTTTAAGCCACGAGTCTCTCCAAAATCTAGTCTTATTCCCCTTGCCTACCTTCCAAACTAAGTCTGGTTTCAGAATCTGGCTACACATCCTCAAGAAGTTCCAAACACTAGAGCCTTTTGGCAGAGTTAGCTCCTCATTAAAGAGGTTATCAACATTGTTTTGGAGATATTTGGCTTGAAATACTTTGCTCCACAAACAGTCTTTTTCCTTATATATCCTCCAAGCTAATTTTGTCCACAAATCTTTATTGACCCTCTTGAGATTCCATAACCCCAGACCACCTTTAGCTTTGGGTTTACACACCTCCTCCCACTTAACCAAACTGTATTTGAAGCTCTCTTCCATCCCTCTCCACAAAAAAATCCTGAAAGTTTTCTCTAGAGTCAAGGCAACCTTGCTAGGCATGTGGAACACTGACATTGTATATATCGGGACAACAACGAGAGAGGCTTTGATCAGCATCATCTTGCCTACCAAAGCCAACCACTTCCCCTTCTAGGAAGCCATCTTCTTTTGCATACTATCCACTACCTTATTCCATTCTAGCTCAGAGGTTCTTCCTTCCACTAACGACATGCCTAGATAGATACTTGGGAGAGAGCTCACATTGAAGCTTAGGATCCTTTGAACTGTCATAGCTTTTGAATAGTGATCATTACGAAAATAAATACAAGACTTCCTAAGTTAACCCTTTAACATACGACCTGCTCATAGAGCTGGAGGATTTTCCTATATCTCCTTGCCTCCCTAGCCATCACCTCTTCGAATAGAAGTGTGTCATCTACAAATTATAGGTGGGTTAGATTGGGGCAACCTCCTGAAACTTGAAGACCTTTGATCAAATCTTTCCCTGTCGCTTCCTTGATCGCATAGCTTAAAGCTTCAGCCATAATATGAAAGAGGAAGAGTGAAAGTGGATCCCCCTGCCTGAGCCCTCTTTTAGCTGGGAAAAAATTAGTGGCACTTCCATTGATTAGTACTACATAAGTGGTTGAGGAGATACAACTAAGGACCCATTCACACCAACCCACACCAAAGCCCATCTTTTTCACGATTTGGATCAAGAAGTCCCATTATACCCTATCATATGCTTTATTCATATCCAACTTCAGGATCATACCCTCTTTGTTTCTCTCCTTTATGGAGCGAATGGTTTCGTGGGCCAAGATGATTCCATAAAGGATCTATCTATTCTTCAAAAAAGCCGCTCTACTCCTCCCCCACCATTTTCTCTAAGAATTGCTTTAGTCTTGATGCCATCACTTTAGTTACTATCTTATAAATACCATTATAGAGAGCAATCAGTCTATACTCGTCAAAATACTTGGGATCCTTAACTTTGGGAGTTGAGGCTAGGAAAGTTGTATTCCATACTCCCATCATTGTCCTTCTCTACCTACTTTCTTCTGGCACCTACCATACATCTTCTACCACTATATCCAAGTACTTTTGAAAGAAACCAATCTGAAAACCATCTGGGTTGGGGGTCTTCAATGCTCCTAGGGAAAAGGTTACCTTACGGATTTCTTCCTTCATGAATGGGGCCATTAATCAGTCATTTTTGTCGTCTATCATCACTTTAGGTATGGGCTCCATGATTCTTTATTGGGCTTCAATTGAACTTTCATTTTCCTTCCCAACATACCTTTAAAGAAACTCAGGCCCTCCTCTCTAATGGAGTCGATATCCTCAACTACCCTTCCATCAGCGAGATAGATTTTGAGGATCCTGTCAATATTTCTTTTGATATTCATGGAGATGTGGAAAAACTTTGTGTTCCTATCTCCCTCCTTAAGCTATTTGACCCTAGATTTCTAAAGCCAAAAAATTTCCTCCATCCTCGGCAACCGTTGTTGCTCCTCCAAAAGACATTTTTCCCTCTCCCTAAGAGCCTCTGTGATTCCTTCCTCGAATAGACTCATTTCCACCACTGCTAGGTTATCCTCTGCTTTGTGTTTAGCATCAAACAGATTTCCCATAACCTGCTTATTCCACAATCTTGCTGCTTTCTTTGTTTCTTGTAATTTCTTGAAAATAACAAACTGAAAGTTGTCCTTGAAGCTCTTCTTCCACCACCCTTCCAATTCTCTCTTGAAGTTTGGGTATTCATACCAAAAATCCTCCATTTTGAAGGGGGTCATCTTGGTCTTCAACTTTGGGAAATGAGAAGCCTAATAGGCTAATGATCCGAACCTCCAAACTCAAAAACTTCTAAAATGAACTGGATAGGGGATAGAAGCCAGTCTGAATTGACTAGGAAATGATCTAATCTGCATAGGATATTGTCCTCTTCGTTGCACCTATTGGACCAAGTGAACCACCCAACCCTAGGGGCAATATCAACTAAGGACATTTCTTCACAAATTTTCTTGAAGCTAGCTGAACCTAGACTACCAAGCATTCTTCCCCCTTTCTTGTCTTTAGGGGTGAGAGAGGCATTAAAGTCCCCTCCCAAGACCCAATTCTCCCTCTCTATAGATCCCCTAAAGCTTCTCAGCTCATTCCAAAACCGTAATCTATCTTTCTCTAGGTTGGGACCATGAACATTCATAATGATAATCGGGTCTCCGCCCTGAAAGGACTTAATTCTGATGGCTAGGGCATTCTCTAATTTGTGAACTACCTCTCCTGAAAACTCTAACTTATTCCATAGAATCCCTAGACCACAGGCTGTACCTGTGGCCTCCACCGCAACCCCTTATCCTAATTTCCATAGCCTACTGACCAACCTTTCCATAGAGTCACGATCTAACTTTGTTTCTTTAAAGAGACAAATATCTGACCCTTCCACCTCAATTAGCCACCTCACCAGATGACTTTTCTCCAGGGCATTGAGGCCTCACACATTCCAACTAACAATCTTCATTTACCTTCCTTCCCATGGAGGTGTTTGCCTTCGTGCTTCACAAATTTGTGTAGAGTGTCTTGAGTGCCCTTCCCTACCTCCACCAAGCCTGTATGTTTACCCTTGCTAGCCTCTGACTTCCTACCTCTTAACATTGGTCCCCCTGCATCCATCAGGATATTATTTTTTCCCTTCTTACCACTCCTTGTATCTATTTTCCATTTGTTCTCCTTTTCTCTCTATATTCCTTCATCATCGAACAACGCTTTTGAAGACTTGAGCTCCCCCTATTCATCTCCCCGAGCCACAGTTAGAACTTGAACTTGATGTAAAAATCTATCTGGAGAGGTGTTGTGAATTGGGCTCAGAGCCACCTTGGGGCTTTTTCCCTCAATAGACTAGAAGCCCCTACCAAGATCCTCTAGTCTTTCAATAACTATCTCAAGATTGTCCTGTGCTTGGGTATTTGTTTCTATCTCCTCCTTATCCTTAACCAAGGGAATTGCTAACTTAGATGGCTTCTCATAATTTACTAATTGGGAAGGGCCACAACCTCCTTTCTCCATGACTTTGGGCTCCGAGTTTTGATTAGGGCATTGCCTCGCCAAATGCCCTACCTCCCAACATCTGAAGCACCGTATCGGAAGACACTCATAGTCTAGCTCCTAAATCCACTCCCCTAAGATAGAAGGAAACCTAATTGCATCTTGAATCAGTCTGCTTAAATCTATCTTAATATAGATTCTTGCATAAGTAGCCATCTTACCTTTCTACAAAGCCTCGGAACTGCACATATATTCACCTAGAGCTCCACCGATCATCATGAAGATCTCCTTCGTCCACAACTCTTGAGGTAGCTTGTACATCCTAACCCATAAAGGGGCCTCCTAAATCAATTCTTGGTGAGGATCAAAACACGGAGACCAAGCCTTGGTATAAAATCCAACATTGCCCATGAACTAGGGGCCTCCCTTCAAGATGTTGTCTCACTCCAACTCAGACTCAAAGATAATTTGCAAAAACCCAATGCCAAAAAGTTGATCTCTGGTTTCGCCCCCGACCATTTGTGCTCCATCCATTCCTTGATCCTTTTGATTGACATCCAAATTCCTATGAATTTAGCGATGACGGCTCTTCATTTAAGTTTCTCCACTTTGGAATTAAGCATCGCCTCCGAGATGTTTAAGCTCAATATTTCCTTCAAAATCTACAAATTGACATTTCCAACCGCCATATGGTTGTTTTTTATTTCCTATTTTTTGCGCTCTTCCTTTGCTCCCACAAGTATATCTCCAATAGTCATTGCCCCTCCCTACTCATCCTCCTCCTGTGACTAGTCCTCCTTCTGCTTTGCGCTGCTTTCGATCCTCGCTTCCGACATTTTCTTTTTTGCCCAACCTTTATTTTTCAATAAGGCTATTAAAACATTTTTAATAAAGGGGCTATGGGTTGGGAATGTAGAAATAAAGTAATAAAATAATAATAAATAATAATATTTAGTTTCGACATATATGCAAGAGTGGTTTTCATAAAAGGGTGTTGTAACTTGCAAGATACTTGGCAACTTCATTATGATAAATTCTATGACAAGAAATTAATGAGGTGATACAAGTCAAAGTGAGGCTATTTTTAGGATGGAATCTCATTAATATTTTAATTGCTATTTTAAAGAGGAAATGGGTCATTGGAATTTGTGCCCTCCTATTGCTATAAAATAAGGTGCTTGCTTAGCCTTTGGGACATTTGTCATTTTTCATATAATTTGTCTTAGATTGAGCCTAGTGTTCAACTATCAATTCAAGGACAAAACCTTTGTATTTGGAGACTAGAGAATGAAATCCCTTTGGTTTCCTGAGGACAATCTAATTTAGAGGTTATATTTGCTCTAAAAGCTTTTATTTTATTTTCTAGCAAGTATTTATATTTGGCGTAGCAACATATTGTGATAGCAGATTTCATTCATGTTAATATGTTATCTCCAACATATTTGAATATATTTATTCAGCTCCAATATATTTATATTGTTCATGCAATTTGTTGTTGCATCTTTTAGGATTCTTGTTTATTTGAATAATATATATAAATCACTATTCAACCACTGTATGCTCTCACCTTACCCTCATAGGATCTTGGTGATCAAAAAGTGTTGAATAATAATATTTACTCACAATATGCTCTCACATCGCCCTCATGGTACCTTGGTGATAAGAAAGTGGTAAATAGTTTTTATTAAAAATTGTTGAGGTCATTACATCGTGTTTGAATACAAATTACTACCTTAGCTCATAATCTTAGGGTATTCATTGATTTTTGTTTTACTTGCTTTATTTACCCTAGGCTTATTTGAAAGGCGGTTGTTTATTTCCTTTTAAATTCTACATGTATAGTGAAACTTGGTACAAATATGTGCACTGTGAAAGGATTTTTTGATGGATACAATTAATTGCATACATATGAACACCTTTGTCCTTTAGTAGTTGAATACAACATGTTAAGTAAGTATACACCTATACTAGAAGTCCTGTTCAACTAAGTTAGCATGACTAAGAGGACCCATTCCATCAAAGTCACCTAGTGATCAAACTTGGTTCTCCCTATAGCTTTGGTGATTTTTATCTTGATGGATAGCATGCCACACCATCATCCTCACTAACTGGGCCATAACTCCTTCACAAAACCACAAAAACTACACAAATATGTGCATTATGAAATGCTATCTTTGAAACCACAAATGTCACAAAAATATTGCTTGATGACTATAAGTGAGCTAGCAACTCCTCAAAATCACAATAGCCCAATTAGTGCTAGAAACATGGAGCATGATCCAAAATGTTGATGTTAAAATCACTACACAGTTACATCTAGGAACACTCTCAATCAAAACCACAATAGTCACAAAACTATGTGCATATGAAATACTATCTTTGAAGCCACACCTATCACAAAATATTGCTTGATGACCATAAGTGACCTTCAAGTTTAAAGCTTGGTGTTGTCTCTACACAAGTTGTTTAACGACGTACACTTCTTAAGAAAACAAATATTTAAAATCAACCATCAGAAAATATTATTTGACAATTATAAGTGACCATCAAATTTAAAGCTTTTCATAGTCACTAACAAGTTATTTGACAACTTGTGCACTTTTTATGAAAGACTATCTTCAAACCCAAGTGTCACAAAATACTTCTTGATGGCCATAGTTGACCGTAAGAGAAAGTTAAAGCTTTTTTCTTTCCCTACACAATTTGTTTGATAAATGTGTGCACTGATAAAAAAAAGTTTCCATAGTCCATTAAAATGATTAAAATGCTTTTAGAATCAATCATGTAAAATTAGTTTCATTTAATGCTTTAGATTGAACTCAAAGAGCCATTATCATTGGGAGCAAGTGTGGGCACTACTTACAACAAGTTATCTTTAAAATCAACTGCCAAAAATAAATTACTCGACAACCCTAAGTGATCGTTAAATTTATACCCTCGTCTAGACCTAACTCACATTTAGGTGATGGAAATTCAAAGCATTATTTTTATAAGAGACATGATATTTCCACAGTCCATGATAGTGACAGAGAGTGCTTTTGGATTTAACTATGTAGTTATTTTTACCATTAATGTTTTGGATCACAATCCATGATTCATAATTAGGACAATGAAAGACTTTAGGTTGATTGTAGACCATGCTTTTAAAAAAATGAAGTACGGAAAGGGAGAGCAAAAAGTGAAAGCAGAGGAGTGAAAAAAACTTAAAAAGAGGTTACACACATAATTAAAATAAATCAAATTACAATAATATGTGAACCATTATGCAATAATTATTTTTTAGAGATTAATTAGTGGTGGTTCTATTAGGCCCCCCTCGTTTGAATTTTGAGGGTTTGTTCATGTAGGGATACCATTTTAAGTAATTCTCTACCAATAGGGAATACCACTATAGTTACATTTCAAACTCTTACTCCTCTTGTGATGCTCCTATAGTTTGAATGTCTCACCTTCTTACCTCCTTTCTCCTTTGACATGACATCCAATTTCATCTTCTTCATCCTCTATTCTTATAGCTTGAACACTTTCTCCTTCTATCTCCTCCTGTAGGGCAACTACTTATTCTTCCTTGCTTCCCTCCATCACCTGTGTGCCTGCAAGCACAAAAATCATGCACTACCTCCATGAGGACCCCTATGATGATTCAAATCCTTGTTACGTACATGTAAGCATGAAATAATGTCCTTTAAGCAGTAGGCCTCTTGATGACATGTCCTCTTTTCTTTTCTTGTGTTGTTTCTTCCTTGTCGATTTCTCCCTCTCCCTGTTTGCGACACTTTTCGACACTTTTCGACACTTGTTAAGACACTTGTCAACTTGCATTTTCTGGCTTTCGACCTTGATCCTAAGCCTTGTGAGAGTGTTGTAGGTGATTTTTCACCTCTCCCCTTTGTTTTTCCTCTAGTGCACCTCCTAGAAGCCTTCTAGAGGTCTCCTTATCCATCTCCCGCTTTCGGTTTTTAATTTCATCGAACCAATCCAAATCTCCCCCTATTATTTCCAGATCTCCCCTGGGAGATCCTACTGACACAAGGGGATATTTGGATTCTTCCACATGATTGACCTGTTTCTTGATGCAGAACCTTTCCTTTTCCTCTCTTCTACCATCTCCCGGCCTGTTTTTCTGCAACTAACCATGTCTATCCCAGATCTCCCCTGGGCGACCCTACTGGCAAAAGGGGCGACGTTGCCATTTTTGAAGCCGTGGAAAAACTCAAGTTTCTCTCTTATTTTTTCTTCATTTTCACCTGTTTTTCTCTCTGTTTGCATGGTTTTTGATCGCTGATGTAGAGTTAACTATTTCATGCACCCACACATGCATAATTAGCTCTATTTGATCTCAAATTAACTCTTCAATCAATCTCATGCATTCCCTCACCTCCATTTTCTCTCTAGTGATAAGCTATCTTTGTTTCATCACTCTCCAATCAGCTGAGTTCACTAGGTAATCAACCTTGTTAACTCCCCAATCTATTATTGTTAACTCATCAATAAAATGAGTTAACTCTCCAATAAATTCCTTCTTCTAAACCTATAAATACCCCCCTCCCTCAAGCACAAAGGGAGGCAAATTCATTCTACAGACAACTCTTGCCAAATTTTGCTCTCCAACTTAGCATTCAAATGCTCTTACAGGATGAAGGTGCCTTTTGCTTTATTTGTTCAACCAAGGAGCGTCACGCTGCTTCATTCTATGCCATTGTGCTCAATCCAAGCTCTCATCGAGCTCATACAAGCTTCATCAAAGCTTCTTTTAGCTTCTTTGGGTCATTTTGTTGTCAAGAGGATCACCTGCTGCCACAAAAGGATTCGAGATTGCCTATTACAAGGATTAATGAGGGTAGTGGAATCAACAAATCTTCATTTCTCACAGGTTCCTTCATTATTTTCTTTCAAATTCATAGTAATTAGAGAATCAAATTTGCTCTTGGGAATAGTAAAACATTGCTTTTTCCTTTATAGGTAGATCTTGCATGTTAGATTAAATGCTTTCATATTTCTAGATCTAGTTTATTAGAAGAAGCATTTTCCCTTGTCTTAGATTAAATTGCATTCAAAACATCTAAAACACAAAAAACATAGGTTAACATTGCATTAGAAAAGTCATATAGGTTGCACACATATTTCCTTTTCATAGATTAGAAGCACTTTTATTTCCAAAATACTATAAAAAATATCAAAAAGAACATTTTGCATATCATTTAGTTTGCATGCATTTAGATACCCTAGAATAGGCAAAATTGCAAACCCTCCATTCCATCACGAGGTAATCACAGTTCAAACGGTTCCAAACAAACCCTTGATTTCATCACAAGGTAAAAATAAAGTCAAAACACAAAATCAAAACCTAGGTCAACAAAACCCTAGGTTAAACCCTTAGATCTGGTTAAGGTTAGTAGTCATTCATATACCTCTCTCTTGATTAATGAATGTGCTTAGGAGTAAGAGGAGAGTGGGTGAGAGCTATCCGTGATGAGATCCAAGAGATTCATCCAAGACCTCAACAAGAAACACTTGTATTACCACAAGGAGACCCATTTGTCCTCTTGGTGTTAGAGGAAAGTAGACAACGTTAGACACAACATGAACTTGTTCAATGCATACAAAGACAAGAGGACATCAACAAAAACAATTGTTTACCCACACAGAGGTGGAATCTTAGAAATCCAAAAAGAAGAGGAGAAACTAGTGACCCTTCGGGTCATAGGGTTATCTCAACTACAACAACAATTGAACGAAACATACAACAAAACACACAACAACAAGGGCCGCAGTACTTGCCGACCCATCTCCGCGAAGTCCAGTTCTCCAACGAGCCATACCCCCGCCGTGTCTTGCCTCCTCTCGATTGGCTAATTCCACATGAGCGAGAGTGACGTGGTGGATCATCCCGTGGAAAGGAGGGAAAGGGTCTGTGTGCGTGCCGAAATCTGACCCGACAACCCCAGGTAACCAGAGTCACGATTTTGAGTGTACATATTTTGGTAAACCTGACGTGAAGAGCAAAAACTTTTGTTTGTGTTGTTCACATTCCCATTATTTGGATCTCATTGAAAACTTCAAAACATTCTTTCATTACTTCTTATAGCCACTTCAACTTCCATCGCCTACGCCATCATCCATTCCATTTATTCTGTGGTGTCTATGGCACCCCCAAATATGAGGGAACTTGACTTAAACCAAGGGAACATTCCCTCAAGAGAACTAGAAACTCCCTCATTTGATAGGTATGTGCCACCACATCCTGATGTGCAAATCACCAACTGTTATGATTACAAGGATTCTGACTATGAGCAAGATCAAAGAGAATCTAGGCACTCTCTATTGTTCAACAACCCAGCTTGGGAGAACAATTCGGCCATACCAAATGTGCCGCATAAAGAAAGAAGGGTGAGGTTAGAAATACATTGACCCAAATGACCTTCCACAAGTACATCGAATACCCACCTTGATGAAGAGATCAGAAGGTTGGAAAAATGTCTACAAGAAACCAAAGATGCTTAAGAGGCATTGAGGATTGCCTTGCAAGAAGAACAAAAAGAAAGCGCTGCACGTGAGGAAGCCTTTCACCATTAAGATATTCCTAGAGAACATCCTAGAAATGAAGAAACCCATAGAGTTGCAACTCCTACAGATTTACTCACAACTCTAGTGCAAAGAATGAGAATCCTGGAGGCAGAGCAAGTTGCTCCAAAAAGAAGACTCAAGTCTCACGAACAAGACCAGGGGGCATCTCAAAATCGCCCTACCTCAATTATTATTCATGACATGCTAGTAATCACACCTGTCTGAATGGGAACCCTCCTATTTAGAACAATCCAACGAATCCGACAATGGGTTATCAAAACCCACCCACATGGTTATTACTAACAACCCCGCAATCTCAAAGTGCCTTTCTAGGAATGTATCTCAAATATTTGAAAGAACCTTTAGACCAAACCATAAGAAGTGTGCAATTACCTTGACCATTGTCAGATCTCCCAAAGTTCAAAGGAGAAGGAGATTCGAATTCACACATTAAAGCCTACACCACGGCCATAAGAGAACTCCTCCCTTGGGATGGGGTTGTACCAACGATCTTCTCGAAAACACTTGAAGGCATCACTCTGGATTGGTATTATCGTCTCCCAGAAGTATCAATCCATTCATTCAGACAACTCATCAGAGAGTTTGTCATGGCATTTGACATGAACAAACTCATTAAAATGGGGATCAGAGAATTCCTCACAATGAAACAAGAGCCAAACGAATTTGTAGCACATTTCGTCACTTGATGGAGGCAAGTCCTCTATTCTTCAACCAGTGCTCCAAACATGGATCATCATAAACTGTGCAATCACTTCTTGCATGCCCTTAACAAAGACATGAGAGAAGATGTCCAAAAACTGCCATATAAGTCCTATGAAGAAGCATTGGAAAGTGCTTTAAGAATTGACCAAGCCGCCATCGATAGTGGTCGGAAGACTTATGATACCAACAGGAAGCTTCAAATATCCAAAGGAATAGAAAAGACTACAGCTAATGTACCTCGGGAAAAAGATGTCAATGTCATAAAAAGCAATCCAAATAATGGCAAATGGTAACAAAAAGGGAATCAAGGATCAAACTGACCTTCATATGACCCCAATACTTATTGTTCGTTCCATGGGACAAAGGGTCATGAAACAAAGACTTGTTATGGTTATAATAAAGCCATCTCCAAACTCACTCTGGATCAACAAAAGAACTTTCTTAAACTTCTCCAATCCCAGAGAAAGGAAAAAGAACCTCAAATCGAGAAAGGAAAAGCTAATCAAAACCATACCAATAACATAGAACTAGACCAAGAAGTGTTCATGATCCATGAAGAGGAACAGACAGACCAAACGAAGAACATCTTCTCACAAGTGATAAACTTGTTAAGAGCATCTCCCTCACATCGCAAGACATTCCTAGAAGTCTTAGAGGTAGGATGTTCCTCACATGAGGGATCACCTCCTCTTACATTAGATATTTCCAAATTACCCCAAAACAAAGGAAGTAAGAAAAAGGATTCACCCCTATACATACAAATTCAAGTTGAAGAAGTCACTATAAAAAGGGTGGTGGTGGACGAAGGATTGGCAGTCAATCTTTTGCCAATGTCCTTTCTACAAAGGATGGGATACAACAAAATAGGGATCAAGCAGAAAATTGCCACATTGAGAATTTATGACAGTCATGACATCCAAACAGTTGGGAAAATCAACCTACCGCTCAATCTGATGGGGAAGACTATCTCTATTGATTTCTATGTTATTAACCAATAGACCAATTACAACATGATCCTAGGGAGACCTTGGATTCATGCCATGAAAGTCATTTCCTCTACATTATTCCAAGAAATACATTTTCATCATTTGGAAAAGGTGATCATAGTCAAAGCAGACCCTGATCCTTTCAATGTTTATAGAAAGGAACATGAAGAAAAAGACAGGAAACTCAAGACACTCAAATGAGTGCAAGTGCTCACAACATATCCTACCAAATAATGGATGATCTTAAGGAATTCCCTTTTGATCCATATACCACTAAATCCCACGCATCGTTGGGCTTAGCAGCCATCCCATGAGTCAATGAGTGGGATATCAAAAAACCTCTTGGTTGGGACAATTGAGATCATCAAAGAAGAAGACAAAAAAGAAGAAAAATGAACTTCCACTTATGAGTTTGGAGAAGCATCCCATTCACAAAATCATGAAAGCTTTTGGACCTTACATTTTGACAGAGCTAGTTGCAAAATGGGAGTAGGAACGGAGATAATCTTAACATCCCTCGAAGGAAAAGTCCTCCCCTTCGCCTTCAGACTGGACTTCTTTTGCACCAACAACATCGTTGAGTATGAAGCCCTGTCCCTAGGAATTATGCTAGCCATGAGAATGGGAGTCAAGGAAATCTTTGCTTTTGGAGATTCTCAATTAATAATCAACTAGGTTGCGGAAAATTACAAAACAAAATTAGAACAGTTGCGACCCTATAAAGAAACCATTAGGAAGTTAGTTCAATTCTTTGATTTCTTCTCTATCAAAGCCATACCTAGGGGAGAAAATTAGGTGGCAGACTCAATGGCCACTTCAGCCACATTATTTTCACAGCATGCCCAGTTGCAAAATTCAAAATATATTGTCTCAGTGCATGGAGAACCATTATTGGAAAGCGAAGAATTACCAAACATCCTGAATTACGCCATGGGTCAGGAAGAAAGACTGACCCGAGATTACGCTGAGAACGATGAAGCCATCTTGGAATATCTACATGCTTATGATGGACTTCCAAGGGTACACCACAAAAAGTGATACATGCTCCTCCCCCATCCAGAGGACTATTTTGGGAATGAGAAAGAAATCCTTCAGATTGAAGCAAACTCAAATTTACTGCCTGCCCCTCAAAAGTTTGAGGAAGGACATCCATCCCTAACCTAAGATACCATCGATGTCAATGTTGGAACACCTAAAAAGATGAGGATGTTAAATCTAGGAGGAGAACTAAATGACAAGGAATTAGAGGAGTACATAGAGTTCCTCATTGAGTATTCAGATATATTTGCATGGGCATATTTTGACATGCTAGGATTAGATCCCAAGGTTGTGGTGCATAACTTAGTGAAAGAACTGGATGCAAAACCTGTGAAACAAAAACCAAGGCCCATAAAGCCACAAGTAGCTAAAATGGTGAAGGAAGAACTAAAAAAATTGTTGAATGTTGGTTTCATCAAACTAGTGGATTATTCAAATTGGGTGTCAAATTGCCTCAGTTTTGAAGAAAAATGGAAAAATTTGAATGTCTCGATTTTAGTGATATCAATCAAGCTTACAGCAAGGATGATTTTCCTCTACCATCCATCGATCAAATTGTTGATTCAATGGCGTGATATGAGGCCCTTTCCCTCATGGATGGATTTTTAGGATATAACCAGATCAAAATCGCAAAAGTTGACCAAAACAAAACAACATTACCCAGGATCTAGGACTTCATGAAAGCACAAAAGAGATCAAATGAAAGAATAATGCTATTCTATCAATAAATGCAAAAGATTACAAGATTGTTGTTACAATGTACATGTTATGCCTTGCTTATAAAGGTAAGGTGAGAGCTAGAAAGGTGGAGATATTCCTACAACATGTGTCAATTAGAGGATGATAACTAATTGCACATGTGGAGGATAAGACAACTCACTCCAACTATCAACAACTCAACACACAACTAGACTCAACTAGACACAACTAGACATCTAGTAGACTCACTAAGTCAACTTAACATGTGTGATTAATGTGTGATGTGTGAATATTATTTAACTAGTAAATAGTTAAATAATGTGAATTATCCACACAAGGGTAAACCAGTTAGGTGATAACCCTGTTCACACCAACACCCCCCTTTAAGTGTAACTTAGGAGTAGCTGACTAAAGCAAGATGGAATGATGGATGGGTCCCAGCTACTAGGCCATGTTAGGTACCCATGTACAACAAATCTCAAGTGGAGAAAAAGAGAAAACCACATGGGAAAAAACTCCTCTCCAAAAGTGAGAATGCATGAAACAATGAAAGTGAAAGAAGAAGTGATAGTAGGAGGATTCAACATGACCACCCAAGGACAACTTCTATCACATATGTACAATCAAATACCCCCCATACGAGAACAAAAGTGAGACTATAAGTCCACCCCACAATGAAGTAGCTCCTGTGCCGATGGTGAATGATTGAAGATGAACACTGGAAAGTGTCCTGTACCTGCAAACAAAATTCCTCCCCTTAGGAAGAAACAAGTCCAAAGGTTGATGGCGAAGAAAATCCATCTCAAGGTATGAGGGAAGAAGCCTCATGATGGGTGCCTCTGAAGACTGCTGAAATGTCCACATGTCAGAATCAAGGAATGCCACAATGCAATGATGTGTGCCAATCCAAAATCCTGTGTAGACTAATGAAGAACAACCTCCAAAGACGAAGTAGATGGGATAACAATTGTGCTATAACTGTCATCAAAGAGGAGAGATAACCCCTCAAGTGTGTCCTCCAAATCTGCAATATGAGACTCACAAAACAAGTCTGATATACCTACCAAGAAAGTATCCCACAAAGCTATGTCTGAAAGACCTGTAGTATCATGCTCAACTGAAGAAACCATGTTGATGTCGATATCTGAAGAAGCAGGAGGATGAGGTGATGGAAGCTCAGCACTAGTCTCATGAACCAAATTAGATGAAAGAACACCAAGGTTCAAGTGACCAAACTTCTCCTTAGAAACATGATTCACACTTGATGCACGAGTGTGAATGTCAATCAATGGATCTACATCATCAGAAGAAACAAAATGAGAGAAGGTATACAAGCGAGATGCATGATCAACCATCCCAACTACAATGATATCTTTGCTCTCCAAGTCCTGTATGATCACTAAAGCATGAGTGAACTCAACTATCTTCCCTGCACCACAATGAGTAATCTGGTAGATGGAAAGGAGATTGGTTGACAAGGAAGGTACACACAACACATTGTTGAATGTATTCTCTCCAACATCAATAGTTCATTTTCTAGATGCATGCATGTATGTGTTGTTACCCATCAAGATAGGTGTCGAAGTACATGACTCAAATGAAGAGAACATCCCTTGTGAAGATGCCATATGATGAGAAGCTCCTGAATCAAGAAGCCATCTCTCTGACTGAAGACTTGTAGAAGCAAAGAGTGCTTGTCCTTTTCCTTTGTTTGTCCCTGTGGCAATGCATGCTATCCCTGTTTGTGTAAATGATGATGGTGTCAAAGAAGAGGATGTACTAGGTGATGATGAGGGCATTTTGATATTGTGCTTTTGAATAATGTGAGTCAACTCATCAATTTTCTTCTCATAACACTTATGCTCATCATGTCCTAGTTTATTGCAAAATGCACACTTTGGTCTCTCCTTCTGAGATGATTCCTCCTTGGGAGAGGATGAGGACTTAGGTGATTTGGTTGATTCCTTTGCTTGTTCATTGTTCTTGAAATCCTTATTTTTCTATTTCTTGCCTTTGCTAGTTGAAGCCTTTTGATCCTTTGAACCTTGAATAGCAGGAAGAGCTGATTCCTAGGAGACTTCAATGTGCCCATGTGTACTAATTAGCTTGCTCCCTTGTGAGTGATGCAGCAAACTCATCAAGTGAAGGCATTGTGAAAGCTTTCCCAAGTGCATCCATTGTAGCATAAAAGGTAGAAACAAAAACTGAATAGTCATGACCAAGCTTGGCAAAGATTGAAAGAATCAATTGAGTGTCCTCTTTCTTAATTCCACATTGTTTGATCTGCAATCTAAGTGATTTTAACTTTGTGAAGAAGTCTTGGATGCTTGCAAAATCAGTTGGATTCAAACCAATTAGTTCATTCTCCATTTGAAACCTCTCATAGTATCTTGTTTATCGAAGAGATTTTCTAAGGTAGTCCACACTTCATTAGGTGTTTTACAAGATTCAATATGAAAAAGGAGATCAGGAGAAATAGACAAGCATAGTGTTCCATAGTCTTGATCACATCTATTATACCACTTTCGCTTTTCTGCAGCTGCTGTTGGTTCAATTTCTGTACCCATTGTTACTCTATGAATTTTCAAACTTCTTAAATGAATCTCCATTTTATTTTTCCACTCATGATAGTTATATGGTGTGAGTAGAGGAAGTTTGTGTGAATCCATGATGCAAGAGTACAAAAAAGAACACAAGACACCCCTTGTTACTCAATCAAAGAGATCACCCCCCCAAAAAAGAATGATTGTGGAACTTTATATTTAGTGCGATTGACAATTGTCCTCAAGGGACCAAATTTGGGAAAACAAGAAAATCTCTTAAAATTGAGATTCAAAGGAGATTACAATTGCTCACAATGAATAACGACAGCAAATAGATCCCTTCAAAACAAGTTTCACTTTCTCAAGTGTCAAAATGCGAAGTTATCACCCAAAAACCAAAAAATTAACAAATGAAATAAAATGAACTTGGGGCTGAATCTGAGAAAAGTGCATGGATGGATTTGAAGAGTTCTTGGATACCTTTCCGATGCCACAAGAATCACAAAAATCAAAGATCATGGTAGAAAGTTGTGAGCTCAGAAGCAAAAAACAAAGATTTGTCTTCAGACTGCTGTAGCAGTCACTTGCAGCAGAATTTCAAAAAACTACTAACACCACTGCGAAGTACTCTCTGTTAGCTTTCTGACAATATCTCATTTTCCTGATTTGGCCTCCATAGGCAAAAGTTGTGTAAAAAAGAAAAAAATCCCCTGTTTAGGACTTTGAGGGGCAAAAATGGCCCCCTGGCGACAGAATATTCCCTTTTGGTCGATGGAATATACTCTGTGCAGTTTTTGGAATGATGATGTCACTAGCCAGCAAATGACATTAGCAGAGGCAAAAATTTTACGGGCAGAATATTCCAGATTCCCCTCTAAGATTCCTAAACCACTTTTTGCTTTCTCTAAAACTGCTTGAAATGTGGAAAACTGCTTGAAATGTGGAAAACTGTCGTTTCTTATCTTGGAAACCACTTGTGAATGGCAGAAAACCACTTAGATGAAATGAAACCGCCAGTAAACAGGTGTGAAACTGCTTGAGTTTTGGCGCGAACTCATTGGTGGGGAAAACCACCGGGAGCTAAGACAACAAACCGCTCGTTGATTTGGAATCTGCCTGCCAGAAGATTTGAAGACCAGCATGAGAATGTAGGTCGAAGATTTTGATTTGCCCGAGATACTATTACCCACTGATGAAATGCTATTAGCCATCGGACTGAGAGATGTTCGGTGGTGGATTATGGTCAGCGAGTGATGAAAACTACCCCGCCTTAGACAGTTTCAAACGCCGTAGCCAGATATTGTAGATGTCGGTCGCTGTGAAATGACCGCTGTAAGTATATGCTGATAGGTACAACCGACGAGTTTAGAAAATTATCCAACTTGAATTTGTCTTCGGCGTGAGACAATATTAAAATCAAATGATGCCATTTCTGAGATTCAAACATCGCAGAGAAGATTGCGGGGAGTTTTGTCATTGCTGAGTGAAAGTAGCAGTTTATGCAAACCGCTAAGTGAAAAATCCAATGGACTTATTTTGCAGACCGCTGTGGATTTAAATTGCCCCGATCATTGTTTATGAAGGCCGTTAACTACCGTGAATGCAAATGCTATCTCTAGATCTATGACCGTCGGGTTTATGTGAGCCGACTACAGGTTATGAAATGTGACTACCAAAATTTGATGGAGCCCGTCGAAAGTCTATAACCTCAGAGTATATGACTGTTGTTGGCGAGAAATGGCAATCGAACTAGATTTAAGCGTCGCTGTGATTTTAGACTCCCGTCTGAGGAATATGTGGTTGCCGCTCAGAAACCCACCGTGGAAGATTTATCGTCGATGGAGATTTAGGGCTATGGGGAGCCCACGCCACATGGCACCCCACAATGGAGCTTCTGCCGACTGTACCCTACAGGTATTCTATAGGTAGGGTACAGAAACCCTGAAACAAAATAAACTCCGTAGAAAACAAATTAAAATGCTTCAGACAATTAAAATACCCTGAGGATATTTTTGGATTCTGTCTGCGTACCTCTGATTATGCTGACACAGTATGAAGAATATGCTTAGAATATTCTCTGTGACAGATCCGTACGGCCGAGGGCAGAGGTAATTTTTTTTTGCCTTTCACTGCAACTTTGTCTGATTTGGACAATTTTACAGTCGATCCTTACTGATTTGGCCACCCCTAATGCAATGGCAATGCCTGATTTGTGCCAAACTACTCCAAAATTGCTAGTACCTCCCGGATCACGCCAAAGAGCCCCAAATTGAAACCCTCATCAATTTTGTCTCTGATGTTCGATTTGGACGAAACGAAAGGTGATCTTGACTATCTCAACTGCTCCGGACACAATGGTGAAGTCTGATTTGCAACAATACACACCGAAATGTACCTACAATACTTGGGAAAGAAAGGGAAACCCTCACAAAACTAATGTTTCTATCAAGTCTTTCTGATTCTCCAGGTCATCATTTGATGCAAGAGAAGAGCATACTCAACTATCAAGATCCACCATGAATTTGCACTCAAGATCTCTCAAAAAATGGCTAACACAAAGTGATTCTTCCTAGAGCTCTGATACCATGTTAGAGTTGGCTATGATTGGAGCCACCCAGGATCTCAGACTTTATGAAAGCACAAGAGAGATCATATGAAAGAATAATGCTATTCTATCAATGAATGCAAAAGATTACAAGATTGTTGTTCCAATGTACATGTTATGCCTTGCTTATAAAGGCAAGGTGAGAGCTAGAAAGGTGGAGTGGAAAGTGGAGATATTCCTACAACATGTGTCAATTAGAGGATGATAACTAATTGCACATGTGGAGGATAAGACAACTCACTCCAACTATCAACAACTCAACACACAACTAGACTCAACTAGACACAACTAGACATCTAGTAGACTCACCAAGTCAACTTAACATGTGTGATTAATGTGTGATGTGTGAATATTATTTAACTAGTAAATAGTTAAATAATGTGAATTATCCACACAAGGGTAAACCAGTTAGGTGATAACCCTATTCACACCAACACTTTCTGCTATGTAGTCATGCCATTCAGATTGAAAAACACAGGAGCTACCTATCAAAGGGCAATGACGCATATTTTTCAGAATTACATCACAAGATAGTCAAAACTTTCGTTGACGACCTCCTGGCTAAATTAGAACAAAGATCAAAACATGTGGAGGACCTCCGCAAAATCTTCAATAGGCTTCAAGAATATAAAGTAAGGTTAAACCCTGAAAAATGTGTTTTTGGAGTCACGATAGGAAAGTTGCTAGGATTCATTGTCTCTTAAAGAGGCATAGATGTCGACCCAGCCAACGTCAAAGTAGTCTTTAATGTAACCCCACCAACAAGAGAGAGGGCAGTAAGAGCTTTCTTAGGGCAGTTGGGCGCAATCAGACGGTTCATACTAGACATGACTTTCAAAATTCATCCAATTAATCAGCTAATGAAAAATAAGTCGGCATAAGTTGGACGTTGGACTGTCAAAACGCATTTGAGTAGGTAAAGAAATTCCTGTTAACCCCCCACACATTAATACCACCAAAACATGACAAATCCTTCATCCTATACTTCAGAGCAACCAATATTTCCATAGCATGCATGCTAGCTCAAGAGGATGAAGGTGGAAGAGAAAGAGCCATCTATTTCATAAGTCGAACCTTGTTGGAATATGATAAGAACTATACCCAAGCTGAGAAGGAATGCCTGGCCATAGTCTTCGCAACCCGAAGACTATGACACTACATATTGAATCAAGAGAATAAAGTGATGATACAATCTGAGCAATTGAGGACTTTCTTAAATCAACCCATGCTCTCAAGAAGAGCCAGCCGATTCATAACCCTGTTGAGTGAGTTTGAGCTAACCTACGTAAACCAAAAAGCAGTCAAGGGACAAATAATAATGGATTGGTTAGAAGATAACCTAGTTCCCCAAGAGGAACCCGTAAATGAAGATTTCCCTGATAAAGAGATTTGTGTGTTCGATCTCGAGAAGTATGCAACTTCATATTGGTATGGAGACATAGTAAACTATCTCGCAAGCAAAACTTACCCAAAGAACATGACTCCTTTGGGAAAAAGATGATTAGAAGTTCTCACTGCGAGATATGTTTTAATAGACGACGTGCTTTACTGAAGGGCCCTAGATGGAATGTTGCTTCAGTGCGTTGACAAGGAAGAAGCACGCACAATATTGGAAGAGTGTCATAGTGGAATCTATGGAGGATATTTTGGTGGCCATGCCACATCAAGAAAAATACATAGAATGGGATACTTCTAGCCCTATTTACAAGGGGATGCGATTAAGTTCATAAAGAGTTGTCCAAAATGTTAGGCTTATGCTCATGTTCATCATACACCAACAAGAGATTTACAACCAATTGTTACCCCTTGGACCTTTTCCACATGGGGAATAGATCTAGTGGGGAAGATATCTCCCCCATCAACAGATGGACACCTGTTCATCATTACCGCGACATAATATTTCACAAAATGGGTGGAGGCTATGTCTCTCACCACAGTATCAGGTGTTGTAATCGCTAAATTTATATTAAACCAAATCATTTGTCAGTTCAGAATCCCTCAAGTGATAGTGACTGATAACGCCTCATCCTTCAAAAATCCACAAGTAAGGGAGCTATGTGAGAGATTTCACATCAGTCACAACTCTCCCTTAGTCTATTATCCTCAAGGAAACAGACAAGCAGAGGCTACCAACAAGACTTTGAAGTTAATATTGGTCAAAATTGTAAAAGATTCTAAACGAGATTGGCATTTACAACTATATCCAGCTTCGTGTGCTTACAGAACAAGCATTAGGACTCCAATTGGAACCACCCCTTACGCCCTCACTTTTGGGTCAGAGGCAGTATTACCATTGGAAGTGGAATTGCCTAGCCTAAGAGTGTCATTACAAGGATTATTAGACAATGAAGAGTATAGAGCAGTAAGGTTAGCTGAGTTAGAAATGATGGATGAAACACGTTTGAGAGTCGTTCAAAGACATGATTCCTATTAGCAAGAATGAAAAAGCAATATAACAAAAAGGTTGTCCCAAGGCCCTTTCAAGTGGGAGACCTAGTGCTTAGGATAGACAATCTAATCAACAAGAGAGCTCGTGAAGGACAAAAATTCAGACCTAATTGGATAGGTCCTTATATGGTTAAGGAAGATGTCAGAAACAATGCCCATCTCTTGTGCACAATGAAGGGAGAGGAATTTGGTGAAATAGTCAATGCCTTTCACTTCAAGAAATATTATGTCTAAAAGACCAAAAAAATCATAAAACATAAAAATACAAAAAAAATTATAAAATCAAAAATGTCAAAAACA
This sequence comes from Cunninghamia lanceolata, assembly GCA_027924645.1. Classification (NCBI taxonomy): domain Eukaryota; kingdom Viridiplantae; phylum Streptophyta; class Pinopsida; order Cupressales; family Cupressaceae; genus Cunninghamia; species Cunninghamia lanceolata. The sequence continues at coordinate 5,978,911 of BSBN01000645.1, read as the reverse complement.
ATTTGTTTCTTGCATTTTTGCATCATTCTGTCCATCTTGCATTACTGTTTGTGACTTGCTCTTGTACTATTTTCCCTTTAGTAAGGAGTCTAATGTTGTTTAGATATACGTTATCTTTTCAAGACCTAGAGATCCCCACTTTTTGCAATCGCCATTATCCCCCTACATTCCCAATGATTATAATAAAAAACTAACTCTTAGCTTTGCACTGATCCCAGTCTTAATGAGTCAAGATGTTAGGTCTAAACAAAGTCAGTATTCAAACCTACAGTGTTCAAAGGAAGCTTGCAAGTAGACCTTCCCAATTCTTCCCCAGTAGTAGAGAAGTCTAACCAGATTACAAAAACTTTAGGTGGTGCTCAGCCCCTTATCTTTCTTGGCCAAAAATGTCAGGAAGATCAAAACTCTGAAGGAAGCAATCTAAGATTCAAGTGAATAAAAAAAATGAGTGATCAAAATAAGAGTGTCAAAAAGTAAGAATTGAGAGATCAAATTATTGCATAACAAAAGTTCCAAAAAGCATTCATTTCTTGAAAAGTAAAAAAAATCCAAAAAAATGAGAAAAATCAAGTGAGGAAAATACAAAAAGTGAAAAGCAAAAAATAGAGATACAAAAAAAGAGTGAAAGAGAGAAGATTGCTGAATGTTCGTACTCTTGGGTGGAGATCAGTCTAAGCTCGAAGCCTCAAGGGTGACATTCTAACAGAGAAAGAGAGGTACCAAGCACACACGCATTAGCTGAGCAAAACTGTAGAGTCTAGTGGTCTCTAGGATCATCTTCTATCTAGGGACCCTTGTTCTTTCCCAGATATCCTTTACCTTGGGTCTACTTTGCTTGCCATCTATAATCCAAGTCTAGCAAACACCTATAAAATTTACTACTTGTCTAAGTTGAAAGCTTGTCAGTTCATCTTATCTAGAAAAGGATCAGTGTTTAGCCTTTAGCGAAGTCTAGAAATTAGAAACGCTCCATATTCATTTCCACTCCCCACTTGAGTTTCCCTAAATCCTATCTCACGGCCTTGAATAGGTCTCTTATATCAAGACAACTCGCAATCCCCTAAATTGAAATCATATTTAAGAGCAGTCACATTGTTTGTTCCACATTGCATTCATATCAAAATCAGAAAAAGAGTCTCAAAGCAATAAAGTCAAATGTCATATCTCATGACATTCAGTAGAAGTAATAGTCTCATTTACAACATTTCTTGTGTTCCTGCATAATCATATCGTGAACTACATATCATAAATATGTCATAAAAAACTACAAAAATATGTCATTGTTATCATACTTGCATTTGCTAAAAGAGTTGAAAAGGTCAAAACATAATCAAAAAGTTCCTCAAAGCTTCCAAATATGCACAAGAGATGAGTACAGATTTCGATAAGAGAAAAACCATAAAAAGATAGACTTCCATAGATATATTTGAAGTTTGCATACACAAGGGCATCAAAGAGCTAAGACAAAATGCTCTCGAGAAAGTAGAGGCTCCCCATGCAAGGGGGCACAAATTTCAAAGGAAAGCAAGTCAGGCGCAGTTCCCTCCAACGAAACCCTCAGGACTTCGGCTCCTCCGTCTACGAGTACCACTAGTCGCTCCTTGAGATCTATGAGAATGAGGTGCTCTACTGTGAGCATGCAACTATGAAGGACCTGCCATGCTAGCATCACGTCATCCAAAATTAAGGCAGGCCATCTCTCGGAGTACTTGATTCTCACCCTTAAGCATGTCAACCTAGGTCTTCAACTCTGTAGTTACCTGACACCCATAGTAGACATGAGAAAAAATGTCAGTGTCGCATTGCAGCTGGGGGCACACCAGGATCATCTAAAAGACGATCACAAGTCATCCTAGTGAAGGGAGAAGCTAATCCAATGTTGACCTCACGAACAAAGTCCCTCCACTCTCTGACATTGCCTGAAATAGCGAATCAAAACAAGATCGAGTCATATCCATGTGAAAAGAGAAAGGACAAAAAGTATGAAAAGCAAGTAAACGAAGAAACTTACGTGGATCGCCAGGCTACCAATTGGGGTCAAATTGACGCATCACCTCATCTGAATGAGGAGGTCGAGGAACAATAGGAGGACCCTCGGGGATGTTAGGAACATCGTTTGAATCATCAATATCATCGAAATCCTCATCCTTAGGAGTGGCCTCATTTGACGAATCATTACTATTTGGAACATAGTCCTCGTCAGTGGACTCTGAATCAATAGTCACAATCAGAGATCGGGAAGGAGTCCCTCTCCTTCCCCTCCGTCCTCCTCTAGAGACCCTAGTAATGAAGATGCCTGGAGTCAAAGGAGTCCAAATGACATTTCCTAGTTCACCCATCTCCTGAACGGTCCTGTAACAGGTGGACATTGGGGGTAAGTCCTTAGAGACATCCTCGCCAAACTGCTATGAAACATGGTCAACCCGATGAGCCTCAACCAGACCATTGTGGTCTGTGATCTCTGAGACCTCACGAAAATACCCTCTAATCTCACCATCTCGGGCCCAAGCCCCCTCCATGTCGTAATAAGGATCGAAAATCATATCCTCATCAGTAAGAGTAGCAATAGTGGGTAAAGTAGCATCAAAGTGACCAGCATGCATCCACCTTGCTGCTCTCAGTAGCTGTCTATCTGGAAGAGGAATAAGCTTCTGGTAAGGCTTCATGTGCTCAAATATCCATGCCATGATCAAAGAAGAGTGGCTAAAGGCTAAAGCCCCTCGCTGTGAAATCTAATAGAAGTCTCTGTAAACCATAGCCAGGATGTCTAGTCCCCAAGCAAAAACTATGCCCTCCTCAATCTCATGAATGATGGGTGCCCAACACCATCTCAGATGAGCCAAGGCCTTGTCTCCTGATAGCCTCAAAGCAATCAAACCAATCAGGATCCTCCTCAAGAGCGGAATGCAAAGTCGTGGCACAGATGTATGCTGAACTCTTGTTTGGTCTCCAGGGTGATTTAACCCCATGAATGCAGCCCAAGAAGCCTTGTCCTCATAGGACTCGCTAATAGGAAGAGACAAAGGTTGTCCCCTCACAGGTACTCTAAGAATGTGATATACATCATATAGAGTGATAGTCCACTCTCCATAAATATATGGGAACCTGAATGTGTTCCTGTCTGTATCCCAGTAAGTCAAGATGTCACAACATATGAAGGTTATAGGATGAATCACATGCACGTGACAAACCCTAGCAAGACCTGCCCTTTTCAGTATAGCACGATCCTCAGTACTCAATGAAGCAAACATCCCTGAGAGCCATCCCTACTCTCAGCAGGCATTCCATCAGATACGCATGTCCTCCAAAATCAGAAGAGAACTTTAGATTAGATCTCGTAAGCTCATAAAATCCCTAAAAATCGTAAAACTGTAGAAAACCTTACACAAAACAAACCACATAAACCTTTTAAAATTGCAATAAATAGGTAGATTTAGTGACCAAATCATGTCAGATCAAAGCGAAACAAGCGTTAAACAACATCAAATGCAGTGAGAAATCAGTCCAACAGGGTCACCCTCAGGTGACCCAAGTGTCTTTCAGGACTCCCCCGGGCGACCCTAGGAGCGAATCCGTCAAGCAAAAATCACTCTAAAAACCTCATTTTTTGACTGATTTCAGAAAACGAAAGACCAATCTTGCTCTAAACAACGAGACAAACATAATGCAATAGAGAAAATCACCCAAAATCGACAATTTCAAGAGATTTTTAATAAAATTCAAACTAGGGTTTAGAGAAGGGTTTTTCATTGATTGCATACCCAATTCTCTGTGGCTGAAGAAGAGGTGGCCAGCTCTGCGGTCTCCTTGACGATGCCTCTCTATCGACTGCTCACACGAACGATTCCATCACCATTCTACTCTGATCTCACAATTTGGCTTACTTTGTTTACCCTTAGCTTAGTTCATTTATGCATTTTAGATTAGTTCTTTGCTTTTTTCATCCATTTCGTGCATTGTTTTGCATGCTCTCATCCCTACAAGTCCAAACCGACAAAGGCAAGCAACTAGTCAAACTCAAGTGATCTATGGTAAGATTCGTCATTTCAATTTTTATTATTTATTTTGATATATTTAAATGTCAGATTAACACTAGTTATTGCAGGTACAAATTGCAGGAAAATCGACAACAGGTAAGGCCTAGTTCGGGAACGGTACATACCTTTCATGTAGACTACCATCCCCGAGGGGGCAAATATGTAAGCACAAAAATCACACACTACCTCCACGAGGACCCCTATGATGATTCAAATCCTTGTCACATACATGTAAGTGTGAAATAATGTCCTTTAAGCAGCAGGCCTCTTGATGACATGTCCTCTTTTCTTGTCTTGTGTTGTTTCTTCCTTGTCGATTTCTCTCTCCCCATTTGCGATGCTTTTTGACACTTGTCGACTTGCGTTTCTAGCTTTCGACCTTGATCCTAAGCCTTGTGAGAGTCTTGTAGGTGAGTTTTCACCTCTCCCCTTTATTTTTCCTCTAGTACACCTCCTAGAAGCCTTCTAGAGGTCTCCTTATCCATCTCCCACTTTCGGTTTTCAGTTTTGTCAAACCAATCCAAATCTCCCCCTATTATTTCCAGATCTCCCCCAGGAGATCCTACTGATGCAAGGGGAGATTTGGATTCTTCCACATAACTAACCTATTTCTTGATGCAGAACCTTTCCTTTTCCTCTCTTCTACCATCTCCCAGCCTGTTTTTCTGCATCTGACCTTGTCCAGCCTGGATCTCCCTCGGGTGACCCTGCCGTTTTTGAAGCCGCAGAAAAACTTGAGTTTCTCTCGTTTTTGTTCTATTTTTGCCTATTTTTCTCTCTGTTTGCATATTTTTTGATCCTTGATATAGAGTTAACTATTTCATGCACCCACACATGCCTAACTAGCTCTATTTGATCTCAAATTAACTCTTCAATCAATCTTATGCATTCCCTCACCTCCATTTTCTCTCTAGTGATAAGCTATCTTTGCTTCATTTCTCTCCAATCAGCTGAGTTCATTGGGTAATCAACCTTGTTAACTCCCCAATCTATTCTTGTTAACTCATTAATCAAATGAGTTAACTCTCCTATCAATTCCTTCTTCTAAACCTATAAATACCCCCTCCCTCAAGCACAAAGGGAGGCAAATTCATTGTGCACACAACTCTTGCCAAATTTTGCTCTCCAACTTAGCATTCAAATGCTCTTACAGGACGAAGGCACCTTTTGCTTTATTTGTTCAACCAAGTAGGGTCACGTTGCTTCATTCTATGCCATTGTGCTCAATCCAAGCTCTCATTGAGCTCATACAAGCTTCATCAAAGCTTCTTTTTGCTTCTTTGGGTCATTTTGTTGTCAAGAGCATCACCTGCTGCCACAAAAGGATTCGAGATTGCCTATTACAAGGATTGTTGAGGGTAGTGGAGTCAACAAATCTTCGTTTCTCTCAGGTTCCTTCATTGTTTTCTTTCAAAATCATAGTAATTAGAGAATCAAATTTGCTCTTGGGAACAATAAAACGTTGCTTTTTCCTTGATAGTTAGATCTTGCATGTTAGATTAAACGCTTTCATATTTCTAGATCTAGTTTGTTAGAAGAAGCATTTTCCCTTTTCTTAGATTTAATTGCATTCAAAACATCGAAAACACAAAAAACATAGGTTAACATTGGATTGGAAAAGTCATATAGGATTGCACGCATATTTCCTTTTCATAGATTAGAAGCACTTTTATTTCCAAAATACTCTAAAAAATACCAAAAAGAACATTTTGCATGCATTTAGATACCCTAGAATAGACAAAATTGCAAACCCTCGATTCCATCACGAGGTAATCATGGTTCAAACGATTCCAAACAAACCCTTGATTTCATCACAAGGTAAAAACAAAGTTAAAACACAAAATCAAACCCTAGGTCAACAAAACCCTAGATCAAACCGTTAGATCTGGTTAAGGTTAGTAGTCATTCATATACCTCTCTCCTGATTCACGAGTGTGCTTAGGAGTAAGAGGAGAGTGGGTGAGAGCTATCCGTGACGAGATCCAAGAAATTCATCCAAGACCTCAACAAGAAACACTTGTCTTACCACAAGGAGACCCATTTGTCCTCTTGGTGTTAGAAGAAACTAGACAACGTCAGATACAACAAGAACTCGTTCAACACATACAAAGACAAGAGGACATCAACGAAAACAATCATTTACCCACACAGAGGTGGAATCTTAGAAATCCAAACAGAAGAGGAGAAACTAGTGACCCTTCGGGTCATAGGGTTATCTCAACTACAACAACAATCGAACGAAACATACAACAAAGCACACAACAACAAAGGCCGTAGTACTTGCCGACCCCTCCTTGCGAAGTCCAGCTCTCCAATGAGCCAGACCCCCGCTGTGTCTCACCTCCTCTCGACTTGCTAATTCCATGTGAGTGAGAATGACGTGGCGGATCGCGTTGTGGCAAGGAGGGAAAGGGTCCGTGTGCGTGTCGAAATCCGACCCAATAGCCCCACGCAATTGAAGTCATGATTTTGAGCATACAGTGCCCGTTGCACATTATCAGTGGAGTGGGATTATCATTCTAGCATTCCCTATTGGTGCTAAGATGTCCTTGCAGAGAATTGAACATTGGTCTCAAACATAAGAACTAAGTGGTCCTACTAATTGATCACAACTCCTTTGACTTATTATGCAAGAATTGTTCATACCAATTGAAAGGCTAAATAAAAGATCAAATTGTTAAATATAATCATTATTATAAAGATAAATTTATTGCTTTCACTTTGTTCAGAATTAAAAAATAAAAATAAATTATGGCATTCGCTGATAACCTGCAATAACACACCCCAAGCAGATGTTATAATAAATATTGCTCTGAACCCTTTTGGAAGCAGGCAACGACGGAAACTGGTTTTGAAACCACCGTCATCTTCTAATGGCGAACATTGCATACAATGCTCTGAAAAGAGGCCTCACTCAGAACCTCAACCCTGCTCTATCTCGTCCGGGTAAAAGTTTCTCAATCTCATCATTTTATTTTGTTCTCTAAACATCATTGTTTAAGGGTTTGTGATATTGTCCTGCAACATAGAAGGATAATTTGATGAAATATAAATATCCCCAGTCCAGATAATTAGAGGTCCACAATTCTTTTTGTATTTTTAGGGTTTCTTTACCCCTTGCCTGGTACGGAACAGAGTAGATCAGATCTGGTTGTAATATCCAATACCCATTGTATGTTTATAGTGTATACACACAACCGTCGCAGCCTTAGGATTGCTGGAAGAATTAGCCCAGCCCTTTTCAAAGGTAAAAGTCCAATTGTGTGGCATGACCGTTTTGCATACTCAGCTGGGGGTTGTCTCAAGCAGATTGTAATGTTGATACATTTCCACCTATTGGGGCATCCTTGTGGTTTGGTGGATCCTATGTTTCACTCGCCCCCTTTTGTGGCTTGAGTTGGTGATGCAAAAGAGGATGCCTGGTATCATCTTTTTTTTGTTTTGATAAAATGGTTCTGGAACATCACTGGTCCCATACGTGGGTGCAGAATTTTTAATATTACTTTATTATGGTACCCACAATAGACCATATTATTAGGGCGCCGCTTTATCGAGGAGATGTCCTCTCGGTTGCATGTCTTCTTAGCACTGACTGGAATGTGAACCTGGGTTGCTCACATGCAAATGCATCCCATTTACCATTTCATCAACACCTTTTGGACACCCGGTAGTATCCTTAAAATCCTACAAATTATATAAGTTGAATAGGGAAACAGCATGGGGAGGACCTAGGGGTGGAGAGGGTTCACCAGGAACAAATCCTTATGTATGGGAAATCTAATCTTCTTTCCCTAACTTATCCTAGTTTTAACATGTCTTTATTAGTGAAATGTTTCAGTAGGATTTGAAGTGTTCATCTTCAAGTTCATAGATGTTAACTGTAAAGGTTGTTTTTTAGGTCAGTGCCGAGCCTGCCACCAGTTTGGTGGATGAGACGACCCCCCTCTTTGGCATCCCACATCATAACTTCTTTCAACTTGCTTCATAGATAAGATGGTTGCACACAACTTGTGCAACTTGTTTAACATTTGTTTCAAGTATGAGGTATGGTATACACATAAGGCCATTGGTGTTTCATTACATATGGAAAATTTGCCTCTTATATTTATCTAATTCAATGGTCCCGTTGTTAATACTCCTAATCACATTGTTGTATTTAAACAGAGGCAAGAGCATGTACTGCAGAATTACTTAGATGTCTCATCCATTCAAAGTTGCCCAAGTCATTGTCTTCCTGAAAATTGTCTTGGATTTGGAATTTTCAAGGAGCATTGAAATTATACAGGATCTTTGATCTTTGCCATTCTTCACAATGAAAAATGTTTTTACAGGTTATATGTTTCATTACTAATGGAATCGAAGCTAGAACTCCCTGATCTATTGGAATATAAGTTATAACTTGTTGAACTACTTTTAAAAAGGAGGGCATGCTGTCTTATGGGCACTGTCCATGTTTGGCTTTACTTTTTAATATTTTATCTTTTATAATGTAGCAATGAATTAGATTACAATAGTTTACAGTACATGCAATTTGTGCATCTGTTTAGCCTTTAGGAATGTGGTGTCCCTTATAATGTCTTCCTCCAATGAAATGCTTTATCCAAGTATAGTTGAATGATTTCTGGTTGATGTTTGAAGGGGAGGAGCTCCAGTTAGACAAACATTAGATCAGGGTTGAAATAGAAATTGTCCATCTTTATCTGGGTGAGATATCAGGAGTCACGTTCCACAGGGACGTGTCCCTGGCCCTCAAACCCCATCCTCGCCCCCGATGGCGTTTTGGGTATGGTGGGACAGCAGGGGATGTCTCCTGGCCATCCCTAAAATTTTTAAAAATGGCAAAACGTTTTGGAAACGCGTCTCAATTGCCAGAAACAACATGAAATGTCTGGCCGTCCCTGAGGCGTCTGGGGACGTCTGAAACACCCCTCAACTGTCCTGGGGATGGTCAGATGTCCTCGACATCAAAGCTTATGTTACACTTCTGGGAATTGTTTAGATTACAACCATACACCTAGAATATATTCAGCAAACAAATTAATCTGTTACGTTGCTCATCCGTTCAACTGCCAAAGACCATTTCTACAAATCATGGCCATTTTTCAGAGGATTTCGTGATTGCAAATCACGGTTTGTTTCCCCCCCCCAAAAATCGTTGTGTGATGGGCATGTTTCTGCAGAGTCACACATTAGGGCATGGAAATCTGCCATAAACCGTCACATGGAGGAGTTTTTTTGCAGGTTGCAGGGTTGCTGTAATGTCCCTTTTTAGGATATTCCTGATTTCTTTACCTGCGTACAATAATAATCACTAGAAAAGGACATTAGAAATATTAAAGATCAATAAATTAGATAATATTCAGTTTATAGCATTATTCATATTAAATTCATCTATCATAGCATAATTAATAATGAGATCAATACTTCATAACATAAATAATGAGATCAAATCATCATAGCATAATTCACATTTAGTTCAATCCATAACACAATTCTCCAAGCCAATCACATATTGAATCTTCTAGGAGTGTTAGTAAGTAACAATATTGTTGAGAGCATGAAAGGGGTCAGTCCACCTAACATCTCCCGGTTCACCTTGGAGGCTGGCCGTCCTCCTTGATCAAGCTCAGGAGCACTTAGTCGCCTCCCAGCCCACGAGTGTCACACCTCGGGGTGGCGTGCTTGATAAGATGCCTTGATCAAGCCCAAGAGCACTTAATCACCTCACAGCCCATGAGTGTCTCATCTCGGGGTGGCGTGCTTGATAAGATGCATGAAGTCCGCTATTCAACAAGCCCAGGAGCACTCATAAGCCTCCCGGCCCACAAGCACTTAACTCGGGGTGGCATACTTGATGAAGGGGCCTATCGGCACTTCACCATCTCGTGAACCCAGGAAAGGGCCATCATTTCCTACTTACTAACCTCCTCTTCTTTCAATTGGATTGATTGGGAATTGGTATGATTGATATATGTACCTCTTGATTCCAAATCTGCTGTTATCGATAATGTTTCTGCCATAACAGTTATAAATATATCACTGCTGATATATTCCTTTCTGCCTTTTTATATTTTTTTCTGCCTGTTTATATTCCCAAAAAGATCCTTGATCCATCCTTTCAAACCCTCTCATCAATTTCTTTTTATACCTTCCCAAAGGATTTGTCTTTTCTGAACAGGTATGACTTAACACCAATTGCAGCCTTGTTTTTTCTTCTAATAACAGGTTGCAACCCTTCATAAATAATAATTGTTACCCTATGAGAATCGCTGCTTATATAAGTCTTAAAACATTAAAGAAGTCGGCCTTTGACTTTATATTGGAGCGCTCCTTCTAGGGGGTCGGTACCATTAGAAATATATTTATTTTATTTCAATTCATATCAAATAAGGCGCCAAAACATGTGCAGTCGGCCATATCAGAATTAACTTTATTTTAATGAATTCCTTGCATTATGTGAATCGTTGTTTACTGATCATAATGTAATTGCTGCATCATTAATCATTTTCTGATGAAGGGAGTCAGCCATAGGTGTAATCGTTGTCTTTTCATGTAATGCCCTAACAAGTACGGGGCATTACAGTTGCGGCTGAAATTTATCATTATTTTTTGCTGAAAATCAGGTCACGGGGACAAATTTGAAAAATCGCGATTTAACATTATTGATCATTATTGATTATGTATCATTATATATATATATATATATATATATATATATATATATATATATATATATATATATATATATATATATATATCCATCCCCAAAAAATGGCCTCTGAACCGCCGTCCCCAAAACGCATCCCCTGCCGACCCCATCTCCAAAATGCCGTGGAACATAGGGAGGAGTGGCAGGACTCACGATGTGATATTGTTGACCATTCACTTTGAATTTGATAAAATTATGTCACAGGTTCATGTTAAAAATGTCCTAGTTGTTTACCATTTTTTCTTCAAGGATAATGTGAAAACTTTTTAGCAGAGGTGCATAGATTGAGGTTTGACAGGTTACCCTTGCATCAACACGTTGACCTTATGAAGTCTATTGAGGGCATGGAATTTATGGTTATTGGCAATGCCAAGTCTTCAAATTTGCTTGTTTAAACAAAAATGACTTATCCTTGAACTATTGGGATTATACCCATCAGACTCAATAATAATTGATGCTTCAGTGTTTTTCAAGTTTTCCTTTGATCTTCATGGTGTTGTAAGGATCATAGTTTGCAAGCTCGGCGAGTTCTTGCCGAACTTGTGAGGCTTGTGCCCCAGAGTCCTGCAGAGAAACTTGTGAGAGTTGCCTCAAACTTGCGAGTTTTCTCTGCAGATTTGGTCACCCAAAAAATTTGCAGACCCTTGATAAAACCCTGATTTTTGGTGTTGTCTTTGTCATTTTCATTGTACAGTGATTAGGATCTCAGCAATGTTAATTGATTGTTGAGTGATTAGAAAAAATTATCAACGGTTGGTTAAAACTTAAAAGTGACAAGATTATGAAAAATGGCAAGTGTCATGAAGGTCCTGTTGCCTCAGAGCCCTTATTTTGGGTCTGGTGGTGGGGGCTCTGGCCCTTGACCTCACCCTGTATTGTAACAGGGAATGTGCTGGGACACTGCTCCTCGACACCGCTGGGGGATGCCATCCCCAGGCCTCTGGTCTGGTTTTAAAGAGCAAAACATAAAATTTTTTTGGGCTTGTGAAGGAAAAGCAGAGTTTTTCCCATTATTTGGATTAAAATAACAAAAACAGCGTTTCCCCCTATTTGAATGAAAATTTCAGTGGTTTTTTAGTAATTGAATTCCAGTTATACTTTTGGGTTGCTGAGAGTCCTAATTTAGAGTAATGCTACTATGATCAAAATAAGTTTGTGTTCTGTAAATTCATTTTTTATGCATCTCGTGCATTATTTAAGTTTATTTTGTGTATTTATATAATTTTTTATTTGCTGAGTTTTTCCTGAGTTCTGGGACTGAGTCAAAGTTTTGGGCTGCTGAGTTTTTGGCGAGTCTGTGTTGTCAAACTATGGTAGGGATCTCCATTGCTAATTGCTACCAAGGATTTCATTGGTAGGCTCACAAAATTCCTAGATTCTGAACATCATTAATTTATTGATACCTACCAGAATCAATTATAATTGATGCTTCAGTGTTTTTATTTTTCCTTTGATCTTCATGGTTTTTGACCTGTTAGACCAACTTGCGAGGTCTCTTGCACCTCCTCTCCTTCACCCTCTCCTTCACCCTAAATTCTTATCCCATGTTTTAGCATGCTTTCTATTGTTCCCTCTAAGAATTGAACCAATGTCCTATTCACACCACTTAAGTTTGCCCATCTGTTTGCGGATGGAAAGAAGTAGGCCTCTTCAATTTTGTATCCTTCTCCTCCTACAATGTATTCTAAATTTCCCACAAAACAAGAGCCTCTATCTAACATAAGGAAAACTTATGAAAACTTAAAGTTGAAACAATCAAAACACCACATGATTGATAATAATAATATCATGGGTTTTAGGGGGTGTTTGGATTTATGGGGGCTTGGGGGAGGGAGTTGGGTCCGTAGAATCAGTTTCTAAAGAAATTAGAGGGAGGGAGACAAGAGCATAGAATCCGTTTTTAACTTTTTAAGGAAATAAGAAACAATCATTCAGCTTGGCTAGAACATAGTGTCTGTTCCAGATGTCACTTTTTCTCTTGTTATTTCTAGGCCAATTTACTAGAAATGCAACAAGGACACCCTGTTTTAGTGTAACATGTCTTGCTCATGGGCTTTGCAGTGAGAATGCATTTCACATAATTCTGGCAAATGGCTGGAAATGATGTTAGTAATGTTCACTGGAGCGTTAGGTAACAGAACAGTGATTTTTCTGGATGCCATTTTAGTTCTGCTCATTTTCCCCAGAAATGGCAGGTTGTAGTTCTGTTGTTTTTTGAACAGGGTAAATATAAGGATTTTATAATTGTATAGATGTTGAAATGAAATTCATATTTAATAATATAAAGTTAACTCTGTGCTAAAGAGAGGTTGGGCATTTGGATAGTTCTTTATAAAATTGGTGTTTTACAGTTTGATTTTTCTTTTCAGAAACTTACATGGCTACGATTTTCAAGTATATTTAGCTAATTTTATTGAGTAATCAATTTCTGAGGGAATATTTTTAATGGTAAGGGTCCCTTCAATGTAAAATTGATTATATTATCACCCTCATTTAGTTCTTTTTAATGTGTGCCTGATAGAATTAAGGTGGTCCATTAATAGTCTAATTATTTGAATAGTTCGAAGTCAAATTTGAGGGGAGATGCCAGATCATTTTTGTAATTATTGCATATTTTTTTTTTTTTTATTCATGGGTAAACGCTTTTGACCGGAGCTATGAACCGGTTACAATTATCAGGTGGGCAGGGGGGAGACTGGACCTCGTGACCATCTTTACCGCAACGGAATTACTTAGCCAATCGAGCCAGGGCCCCTGCCCGTAATTATTGCATATTTTAATCATTGAAGGGAATGTGTTATTATTTTTGCATGTTTTAACTCTTTAAGAGCATATACAACATATGTAATATAAATGTAATTTTGTTGAAATTAACTCTTTAACATAATGAACAAGAATTTTTTTGGAAAAAACTGTGTAAAGCTTTTTTGTATCGATGTTTCGGATCATACTCCGTGATCCATCATCAGGAAGAGGATAAAAATAATATACAATTGCAGAACCAGCTCCTTAAAAAAGCTTTACACAGTCTTTTTCTCTCTTTTTAAGGAGTTGGTTCTGCAATTGTATGTCATTTTTATCCTCTTCTTGATGATGGATCACGGAGTGTGATCCAAAACATCGATGCAAATTCCAGAAAATTTCTTTTTAATTATATGGACTATGGAAATATCGTCTTTAATCTTAACATAATGTCATTACCTAGGTGACATAAATTATGCATCTGATATAAGCTTTCTAACATGTGTTTGCTTGAACAGTTTCTCGATCAGTGCATTCCACAGGATGCAGCAAAATGTCAGAACATGGTGGTCATGGAGAGCCATACTATCTGCATGCAGAGCACATGTATAATCTAGATAGGATGAAACATCGGAAGGTGAAAATGACACTGGCTGTGTGGACATGTTTTGGAATTGGTGTTTTTGTTCCAATATATGCAGTCATGTTCCAACAGAAGAAGACTCGTTCCGGTTGATTATGGGCAAGTCATCGCTTTTAGCTGAATTTTCAATAGACAATAAAATTCAATTTCTGAAACAATTTTGTCAGAATTGTTGTTCATTTTGGATTTTCCTTTCATCAAGAAACAGCATGATTGTATTGACAACACGAATGGCCAGAAGGCTTTAAATCTTATGTTAATTTCGTGGATTTGAATATTATGAAAATTGATATCCAGCCTGTTTACATTTTTTAAATATTATCCTTTTCTGAAATAATGTTGAATTATTTTTTTGTCTAACATAGTGTTCATTTGCAGCGTACATTGGATGAATAGAATTGTGTAAGTTGTCATGTATGTGAGGTTGTAGGTTCCCGTTTCTTTTCAGACTCGGTTCAAACTTTACAGTTATATCATGATACATAAATCACAGGTTTTAAAGGTACAGATGGTGAGACCTGGAATCATCTCTCTGAGTCTTGAGTAGGCAGGTACATGTATAAAGATTAGCTCTCTGAATTGCTTATATTTGTCCTTCTGAACAATTCAATCTTTCTGTAATTCTTGGAAAATGGTATGCTTTTGAACAATAAGTCTGAAATTTCATTTGTTCCTACCGAATATGAGATCTACTTTGCTTTTTCAATTTGGAAAAAGAGAACGAATTCAAGGGGGGTATTATAGCAGGGTCCCATTGTTTTTTGGGATCCACGTTGCCTTAACAAATATTTAAGGAGATTTTTTGGGAGCTGATGGTCCCATTGATTTTTTTTGGCTGCTTATTTCTAATCTTTTTATAATTTTTAAAAGTTGCAGATAAATATAAAACAAATGAAAAAAGTGAAAGGAAGACAAAATATGTTGTCATGTGGCAAATAGATGGCTAAACAGTGGTTGCATAACCCACTATTTAAGGAGAAGATTGGAATAATGCATTGTATTATTTAAAAAATTACATAAGATCACATACATCTTAAAATATTAAGCCACAAGCAGCTGTATGAGACTATGCTGCGAATACCCTTTATGAGATTTTGATTTTGCAATAAAATATGCAGTGAATAATAATATAACTGGTTTCCTCCGTTAACATGCTTACCTCTGTTTTACCAATATTTCACCATGCATACTTTTAAGGATAAATTTTCATACAAGTTAGCTATATTGTTCTTTGATTTTTGATCGAGCTCCCATTTAATTTGGGCATAATGTTAATGAATCAAACCTAATGTAAACTAAAGGTTGTTTACGAGATTTGTAGGTAGCTCACTTCACTTCCAATAAATAGCTTTTTATATAAGGGAGAGGGACCAGTTGCTGCCCACGCCCCAATAACCGCTATGTTTTTAATCACTTGACCCCCCATTTAAAATTTTAAAAAGAACTAATACAGGAAAAATACCAACCAAATAAATTAACACAAATGCATTAATACATGTTCACAACATTTGTACATGTTCACAAATGCACCAATACATTTGTAAATTAACCAATGAGATTAAGACAAGTGTACAAATGTGATGGCGAGTGGTTACTGGCACATCGGTGCGGATGTATGGGGCGACATGTTGAAATGACCATTTTTCGACCCATGTGCACATAACACGTCCTACGGGGAAATGAATAAGTACCCAGAAGTTGAAAGAATAGCTTTAAGTTCTTCGGTCGCATACGGAAAAACCCAAAAAAAATCATCGAAATTCGATGTCTAGCTATGTGCTTGATGTGCGTGAAGTTAGGGTGGGTGGCTACTAGCACCTCTCCCTTAGTTGTTGAGGTGAAAAGTGCACTTCATTAGCATTTTTTTTCACTTGTTTTGGACTCGATTTGACCTGTTCTCCTCTATTCAATAATTTAGTGTTCAAATGATGTATTTTTACGTAAAAGTTGTTACTTGTCTTATAACTGAACGGAATTGAATTTACGTAAAAGTTGTTAGTTGTCTTATAATTGAACGGAATTGAATTTAAGAAATGGAATTGAATGAGTCCCTATTAACCAAGGACGCGGATCCAATCTTTGATTGTCTTGTTCTCAGTCTCAAATCAATCTTGTAGGTGCAGCCCTTGTGAGTGCGCCCGTGTTCCCCCAATTTCCAAACTTAAAATTATTCATGGGCTCTACTTGACTTGATCTCAGCTAGCTACTACAACTACCTATTTGTCTTATAATTGAAGGGAATTGAATGTGAGTCCCTATTAACCAAGGACCTAGATCCAACCTTTAATTGTGTTGTTCTTAGTGTCAAACGAATCTTGTAGGTGCAACCCTTGTGAGTGCGCATGTTCCCCCCCCTCCCAATATTCAAATTTGAATGCTATGGTGTTGTATAAAAGGACAAAGCCCTAGGTCATTTAGAGTGACAACAAAATCATTTAGCACTTGGGTCCAAGAGCACTTACAAAGCATTATAGAATGACCATTGATCAACATATGCATTTATAATGAATAGACATGGGCATTTGCATGTTGCTTGGTGTGTCATTGAACTTGTCAACACTGTTGAATTGGTATAATTGGGCGTAATTAAGACAAGACAAATTCCCTTACTCGATAGGAGGAACTACTGGTGTTTTTTAGCATGACCCCACCTAGATATCTAGAAGCAAGCATGTTTTTGAAGAAACAAGACTCTAGTTTCAAGGCTGCAATTTCAAGTTCAAGGCTGCACATAAGGATCAAGGCCGCAAATGTAAGGATTAGGGGCCACGTGCAGATTTGAACCCAAACATAGAACAATGCATTTTTTAGTCTATCAGAGCTTGATTGATGCAAATCTAAATCTGATTCCTAAGGCGAATCACAATGCACATTACAGTAGAATATTCTTGTGTCAATTTTAGCATTTGTTTCAGTATATGTTTCAATGCTTGTTTTGTCTTAGCGCATATATCTAGGTTAATTGTGATAGTGGTCATTTTATTCATCTATTAGAGATTTTTTTTTATGTAGTAAGCATTATATTTCCCTACATAAATTGGTGAACTTGACTTCCTACAACCCTACTAGGGTTTGACCTTAGGGTTTTATCTTTCTACGTTGCTGTTTTAGATTTGATATTTTTGATTGCTTTCATATTTCATTTTAGTTCTAATTTACATTGATTAGGGATTGGATCCATCTTTATACACTTTCTTTGCTAGGTTCTCATTATGAATGCCATTTTTGCCTTTCTAGCCACAATTACTTCATGTTTTATTTCGCTTTATGACATGGCTCTATATTCATGTGATATATCTAGTGATGATGCTTTCTATGATGAACGTATGGCTCCATTGATTACTCATGATGTTATGCTTAGTGATGATATTCTTCATATATTTCAAATACATCTATATCCTTAGGTTTAGGCACTTTTGATGTTTCATCTTATGAGGAGCCTAGGGACATTGATATGCATAGTTCACATTCTCTTGTACATGACGACATTTTGCATTATGGCAATATTTCTTTAACTTCTCACATAGATTCAATGAATATCCTCGATGATTCATTACTTTATAATGCATTGCATTATTGACATTTGTGCTTTGGTAAGGAATTTATGTTTAATGACTTTGGTGGTACTAATGATTCATCTTTACGGGTTAAGTCATTTTTATTTGTACATTTTAGCATATAGATGATGATATATTTTTAATGCATGAGTTTAGAAGCACTTTAATTGATGAAGCATTGCAATGGTTTGATTTATTGCATACTACTAATAGTTCATTCATTTCATTGGCACATGATTTTATTGATAATTTTACTTCTTGCCCTAAAGTGATTTGAGGATGCTATGGATTCATTTTCTCTTGTTACATCTTTAGATGCTTGTCCATTCTCTTCACCTAATGTTAACATGGATTATATTTTCACTCCTTTTAAGCCTTTGGTCTTACATGTTGCCCCACTTAAGAGACATTTCATTCCTTCTTTACAACCATCCTTTAAACCTCATGTTCCATGGAGTACCTAAGCATAGGCCTATGGTACTTCATGCTGCATCTACTTCACATGATTATCATGTAGTTCGGTACACCTATAAGAGAATGACAAGAGGAGAAAAAGATCTATCAAATCAGTCAATTTGCAGCTAAAAACCTTAATTTACTTCCTACACCTAAGTTGACAACCAAGGCACATAAAGAGTATGCTCCAATTAATCAATTTTGAAATATTCAAGCTCATATTTTTTCTTTGTGATTTATTGCATACGTTAGCTATAAATAAAGATATTCTACAAAAGGTTTTGGAAACGATTAAAGTTTATTCAGATTCTCAACCACAAACAATTGCTTGTGTTATGGTCTCTTGTAATCCAAAGCATGAAATTTTCACTCTACAAGCTTCTACATGATAGTGTTATTCAAGAGCATAGACCTTTGCTTATCTTAGTGGGTTGTGGTAATTTGAACATGAAGTATGCCTTAGTTGATAATGGATCTAGCTTCAATATATGTAGTGGGGATTGCTTACAAAAGATTGATGTGGATATGTCAAAATTAGAAAAATGAGAATTCACAATAAAAGAGTTTGATAATACTAGTTGGTAGTCTACAAGTGTTATCACTCATTACTTCGGGACCATTTGATGGGATGCTAATGCATTTAGTGTACCCTATTTTTTGGGGTGTTTTTGGATTCATGCAATGAATGCAATTCCACTACTCTACATCTAAAGTTTAAATATGGAAATAAAATTTATACTAATCATGGAAACACACATCTATTTGATCATTTTCAAATGGTTGAGGAATTAGTTGTTATTACACATAATCAACCAGCAAAAGAAATACCTAAACAAACAAACAAAAGTCATAAAGATGAATAGAAAGAGAAAAAATCCTCACAAAATGGTAATGCTAATCTTGGAGATGATTGGGTACATTGGATTTCACACCTTTTATGGGAGAATATAAGATAGATGATTGGGATTTTTATATTCATCCTTGTATAAAGATCCATCTATAAATGGAGGGATATCACTCAAGAAGAAAGATACTACTAAGGATTCTAAATTAGCTTCTTGTATTGTTAGTGTTTTGATTTGAAGATACTACTAAGGATTCTAAATTAGCTTGTTGTATTGTTAGTGTTTTGATTTGTCTTTTGCAAGACAACTAAAAAATAATAGTATGTGAGGTAAAACCTCTAACCAAATTATGAGGGAAGCTCCCTAGAATTTAAATTAATCATAGACACTAGACTACAAAAAAAATCTACAATGCATAATAACTTCTTGGAGTTTTGGCCAAGTGAAAGAAACTAAATGAATTTCACTAAATGAATTTGACCTTATATTTTTTGCCTTGGGTATGGACATGAGACTAAATGAAACAACTAAACTAGACACATTAAATACTTTCCTATTGACTAAAATTAGAAACTAGTAAGTCCTCATACATGAAAGTAGAATACACGAATTGCTTTTGAGGCACACGAACAATTCAAGACTTCAAAAATTGAATAACTTAGTAGCATACAAAGTTACAACTAAGATGAATAATAATGTCAATACAAAGCTTAACTATTCTTCACCTTTAGTTCAACCAATGGAATCTAAACACTTATCACACATAAAGTTCAGATTCAATACTTGAACAACAATTTTGTAACATAAACATAACCTCCACTATCATTAAGAAATATTGTGCGAAAGACATTTATAAGTTTACAAAACATAATATTTATGATTTAGGATAGTCATTAATTAATCTCAAAAATCAATGTCTTTCAATCAAAACACTTAAAATAACAAAAAAAAGTCAGAAATAAAACAATTTAAAGTCAAACTAATCTAAACAATGGTAAGATAAAAGCTCACTTAAAACAACCTAAAAATAGGCTCTTCAGTGTTCTTTTCAAAAATAGAACCTCTCTAAAAATATGATTAGCTAACAATAGCTAGTCTAAAAAACTCCCCAAAGTCTGAAGAATCTGGAGCTGGTGATATGTTTGTCTCGTGAGTGTAATGAACTCTATGAAACCCTTCACCTTATCATCGTAGGCCTGAACATCACTTTCCCTGGTAATTGATGGTACACAAAACTCTTGCAATCTTCAATTACATTATGGATGGCTAACATTTCTTTTTCTAGCACAGCTTGCCATGGCAAGGTTCATCAACTCATCCATCCAATCTAAACCAAAGGAAGAGCTTCCAAAGTTTTTCGAACCAAGTGATCAAATTCATCTCTTACCTCCTCCAACTTATTCTCCATGAATGTGTTGACAACCGATTTGACATGATTTCATTGTGGTTCTAGGTATTGCTTGTGTCGACCCTCATATTTTGGTTCATAGGTCTAATCCTTGCCTTATGTTTTTAGTTTCATACTTGTTGCCTTGATCGAATTCCTTGTTATGCATTCATGACAGACTGGTTTATCAAAGTCTAAATGGATGCCGAAGAGATTTGCCTTATTCCATGCCTTTGGTGTTATGTTTGGTAATTGACTTGTTAATGGTGGTCGCCTTTCACTGAAATGGTTTGTTTCTTTCTATTTAGTGAGTGGTTACCTTTTCTGTGGATCTATAGACTAGAGTGGTTGGTACAGTACTCGTATACAACTCTACTACAAAGATACATGACATTCGCATAGGTTTATCCAGTGTGGCAAATTCTACAAAAGTATGTTGACATGCATGCATTTAATTAGGCCATTGCATGAGGTAGTGTAGTTGGCATATTGGAGAAGGTTCCTTTACTTAAGATAGAATCCATGGCTACATGATAGCATTTAGTTGATTTTAGTAGATTGGCGTATGGCTGAGTGGGTCCCTTCAGTCATAGGATCGAGCAGTTTCAGTGAGGTCCTGCAGTATAATCCAATTAACTTTTGTAGATCGGTGGATTGAACCATCCAACATTTTTGGCAAATATATTGAAACAATTGATCTTGAAGACAAAAGCATCTCAGCCATTGATTATGGTTAATGCTTAATGGGTTAAGGTAGCAAGGCATGGAGTGTAAGAGGCATATACGTGTCACCTTTTTATTAATTGTGGTATATCAATAGTTCAAACTACTTGACATCTTAGCAATCTACTGCAATCGTGAAATGAAATGAAATGAAAGAAATGAAAGAAATGAAAGAAGAATTTAATGACGTCCACGAGACCCAGTAGTCTAAGGGACCAAGAGCCATAACCCTAAGTTATTTTCGTACTCATCTCGATGTTAGATCTCCTACTATGAATCTTGACCAAGAAACCAATAGTTTTGCCAATCTTCGCTTCCTCGAAAAGCTCTCTTAGACTACCAACTTTCAAGTTGTTTCTGTAGTGAATATGAATATCCTCATACGTTGTGCATTCCATGATAAAGTGCCACTTTGTCTCCACCACCTCCTTGCTGTAGAATAGGCAAGTTCTCTCTTCCCAACCTTCCTTAGGTGTAGTCCATCTACCGGTCTCACACCTAAGATGATGTGATCCGGTCCTCAATTATGCAATTAGCAACCTTGCTTTTCCCTTAATAGCTGCTCCTAAGTATGCTTTTTCCCCATGATCCCAGGTGGGGTTGATCTCTTTGATGTAGTGCGCTTTCTTCCTTCCAATCTTCTTCGTCCACATGACAATTCTGAATTTTTCCATCACATATTTTTTAATTTCCTCATTGGTGTTAGGACAATTGTGCAAATCTATGTCCCACTTGCTCAACCAATTGTTGTTTTGCTTCATCCATGTTTTCTTCCTACGACCTAATTCCTCTTCCACAACCAACTTGGGCCAGCGATTATTATCATGTTTTCAACCTTCTTTAGGTAACTTAACAGTTGGGTTATCCTTGATGCTTCCATAGGAAAAGTTCCCGCTTCAGACAAAAGAATCTAATAAGGGACCATGGTTTTGACTAAGGCCAAACGTGATTAGATGCTTTTGAATTCTTTCTAATTGTCTCCATTTGCGATTTGACATGCTACTTCCCCAAACTTTGCAACCATAGAGCACAACTAGAATGACCAACAAACCAAAAATGGTTTTCTAGGTTTTCCAATCCTAGAGTTCAGCTTTCCTACACCTGTTTTAAAGTAAGTATGAAGCTTTCCAACCTCCTTGTATCCTTTTCGCGCTACATGTCTCTTAACTGAGCTTGTTGTGAAAATCAATCCCAAGATACTTGTATTCTTTCACTGTTTCTAGAGGGCTTCCATCAAGAAAGTTAATTTGCTTCTCTTTCCTTTTTATTGAAATCATGGCCTTGGTCTTGCTGGTGTTCACTTGCATATTGACCTCTTGGAAAAAGAGCTCCAGGGCCTTCAAATGTTTTGTCAATAAATGTAATGTAGTCAAGTGTTGGCAGAGGTACATGGCATATTTTTATTGGTTCCCGGGGAGTTAGAAATTTGTTTTTTATGGAAACCTAGATCACATAGTCTCAAAATGATGGTGCTACATGGCACAATTTGATGAATAGATGTGTAGATCAATATATTAAAGTGGCATGCACTTTGATAACTTATATATTTGTAAGGACGTTGATTTTGAGAATGAAAGGATCTTAACCATTGGTTGTGCAAGGTGTTTAATTGATTTGTGGTATATCAAAGGAATGAATGAAGGACATTTGGCATATTGTGATTAATTCTTGTTGGTCAAGGGGTGACTATGATGGACTCTCCCATGGGTTTAAATTTTACATTAATGAATGAAATGATACCACGTGGAGTCCAATGGAAGAGATTGTGGGCTTGACATGTTTACTCATAAATGTTTCTTTGTAAATGTGATATTCTGAAGTTAATATGGATTGTAGACTTGGTAAATTGTGGCATGATCAAAGGGGGGCACATCTTTGGCATCCACAGATCTACCAAAACCATTGATTTTGATGAGAGGAGCCCATTGAACCTAGGTGTGCTATTCACCTTACAAGTCCTATTAAACATTACTAAAAATAATTGTTCATAGATGGTATTTCATGTATGTATCTCCAAAGATCATGGAATGGGCAAAAGGGATGCTCATGTGAGGATATGAGGCAAATGTGATGTGTATTATTCTTCCAAACATGAGAATATTGTTTGTAAGGGGCATTGAATAGAGAGTTACATTGGAAAAGTCATCCTTGGAAGTTATTTGAACATCTTCTATTAATAGCCTATGTAAGTGAATGCAAAAATTAATTAGTGCTTCATGGGGGGTGCTTGGGAGTTACTTAAGACACATTGGGTCATAATGATCCTAGATACTTTGTAAGATAAGTTACTTACTATTTCAAGGGTCTCCACATGTGTGAAGGGTGTGAAAATTTGACCATGGGAGTTGGTTGCCCAAATTTGTGCCTATGGTTTGAGTTAATGATTTTGGAAACTATTTATGGTTTCTTGGATTGTATTTACCTATTGTAATGTTGAAAATTGCATACCTTGCAATTTCATGCCATGTTTTGCAGCCGCCTTAGCGCCAATTCCTACAACATGCCTTAGAACCGCTTAGACTTAATCTTGGATTCCTTCCCCCAGACCAAGTTTTTATCAAATTTGTACTAGAGCATTAATGTTGATATTTTTCAGGCACGTGTGTCAAATTGGAGCAAATTCACTTTGGACACTAGTGCAACCTGCTAGCATCCTATGTCGTACAATGCCTCAAAATGTGCATTATTCATGCATGTCGCCGCCTCATAATGTCTCATGACGACTGTAACTATTCCATGAATGTGCCTTTGCTATCCTTAGCCTATTCTTGACCACATGATAAGGACATTGAAGAGACATGACTATCATCTAGAAGATCTCTCTGACCAAAAGACTGAGACTCATAGGATGCCTGTAGATTAGTTATCTGAAGCTCTAGTGTTTCTCCATAGATTTCTCATAGTGGATAGATTTTCTCTCTTACCTAGTTATCCCATAGCCTTGCAATCTTCTCTTGTACTACTTGAGATTTCTTGCAGTCATTGTGCAAATTATTTAGAGCAATCACAAGGATAGATTTCCTCATAGAAATACAAGATTCTCCCAAAATATTCCTCTAGCTTTCTTCCTACCATTGAAGGTGTTTTTAGTAGGTGGTGAACTACATATTTCTCTCTGGAAACCCTTCTCGTCTCCAACACTCAAATCCACACAAATTAGGTAGTGAATCCTTTTGGTGTTTTCTTTATCATATTCCAATAGAAAGTGGTTTCTCTTGATAGTTTCATTCCTTCCATCATTTAGTTGATCCTGTTACACAAGCGATGAATCAACCCTCTTTCCAAAACTACTCAAGCAATCCTCTTTTTATCCTTTTATAGATCATTGGTGTAGACCACCATTTTGGTTATCCAATCCACAATCTAGGCCTAGTGTCCTTGCCATAGACTAGGGAGGTGCTCCTAGCACATCTTTGTCATTGCATCCTAGCTCCTAGACACACTTAGGATAGGTGCACACACCTTTACCAACATATTTATCATTTGAATGCTCATGGAGGTGGAAAGACCAAAGAAAGGGTTTGACCATTCCTAGCAAACTCCTTAGTAGTCCCAAACTTCTTTTCAACTATACCAAAAATGGGTTATTCGAAGGACATCAGTCACATAGAGGTTTATGAGTGTTAATTTTATTATTTATGTGGATTTTATTGTTTATGGTTTTTCTGATTTATTTGTCTAATCAGATAGTACACTTGTGTTTTCCCTTGATGTGTTGTGTAGGTTGGTCAAGAAGTCACACAAAAAAGAAGAATCTTACTAGACATGCATAGACTAACATTGCTAGATCCTACAATCCATACAATGCCGTATTGATGATAATGCAATGCACTGGTGTCCTTGGCCAAGACTCCCTCTTTCTGGTGATAGGATCATCTTGTACTATCTTTTTTAGATCTACTTTCTGTTTATAAAAAATCTTCTCCATTATTATGCAAATAGCAATTCATTCATATTCCTTCATTACTTTTAGCTTAGAAAAATTGTATTTTCGAGTTAGTAGCATTTTTGGAATATCTAGGATAGGTTTGTAAGTATAAAAACAAAAATTCTCCTTTGAAGCTAGATGTTCCATAGTAGTTCCTTGTAAGATCACTTTGTCTAGGGGGTGCAACTGTCTAGGTCGAGTTACTATCTCATGCACTACATTCTAGTGAACTCGACATGAACACTTTTAAACCTTATAATTTGTTCCAAAACATGTCTTGCAAACCCTTTTCCCAAGAAGATTTTGACATGCTAGATGAGGCCCTTGACAACTTCACACATGGCAAATCTTCTTCACCTTCGACAACAAAAATTTTCTCTAAAAACATGATAAATTTAATTTTTGCCTTACACACTACCAACCAGGATAAAAAACTAAAAATTGTTATTCAAGTTGCCCCTCAACCTTCTAAACTAGTGATAACTATTAGGGGTGCTGCTATCCCACATAGACCCCCTAATTATTATACTCAATATGCTAGAGGTATCACATCTAAAACACCTAAGGCTCCTCTTGAATATCTTGTAGTACCTCCTCCTAATTATCAAGTCGTAGCTCATACCTATAATACTCGTAGTAATAGGCAAAAAAACTCCATTCTTGTCTCTCTTCCTACACCCACTCCAATTTTGCCTCAGGCTCCTCATGTGTCTCAAAAGACCCTTGGAGATTATGACTTCATTGAATAGTTGTGTGCTACTTTAGCTAAAATCTCCCTTTGGTATCTTGTTCAAACTTCTCCTTCTTGCCTAGGTATTCTTTGAAAGCCTTATATAAAATATAGGTGTCATCTTCTACTAGTTTGAATGAAGTAGTGGCCTTGTTAGACTGCATTTACATCAATACTACTATCATAGTGTTCCAACAATATGAGTTACCCTCTATTGAGGTGGAGAAGTAAAACAAACCTCTCTTGATCATTGTTAGTGTGAATTCCATTGTGGTGAAATGTACCCTTCTAGACAATGGTTCTAGTCTCAATGTTTGTGGGATAGACCTGCTAAATCATTTGAACATTGATACTTGTATTTCTCCTTCTAATTTCGTAATTAAGGGATTTGATAATATAAATTGGCAAGCCCTTGGAACCATCACTTTGCCTATAGAGTTGGGCCCTGCCACATTACCCACTATGGTGCATGTGATGTCGAGCGCCCTTTCTTATATTCTCCTCCTAGGTAGGCCATGGATTTATGCCATGGGTGTTGTCCCATCAAATTTACATCAGTCCATTAAATTTGTCCATGGGAATAAAATTTTCACAATAAAAGTAGATTCTGATCCATTACAATATTGTCAGCAAATTGAACTTGGACAAAAGCATAATTCTTCACTAGTGCTTCGAAATTTGATTCCTTCTTTATCTTCATAGAAAATACAACCCTTGTTGAAGATGTGACAAAGTATTCACCCTCTTCTTCCAATACATGGATTGATGATGACTGGGGTCTCATAGATTTCACACCTTTTTATGGAGAGTATAAAATAGACCCTTCACATTTTGATGTTCCTAAAATCATGACTACAACGTCTATATCCCAATCTAAGGAGGCATCCACTTCCTTTGATAAAGGATCATCTAAATATACTTCTTATGTTGAGCACGCCTCTAACATTGATCTTCCTTCTTCTGAGGAGTTGCAATGGTTTTGATATCCTTGTAAAGGCTGATTATAGGTGTAGTGGCTTGGGTTAAAGAGAACAAGGCATTAAGGTCCCTATTGAGTCCAACAAATGTCACATTGTGGCGGGTATCTGTTACAAAACTCCTAGGCCATCATCCCAAAACTATTTGCACGTAAACATGACCACCTCATCATCAGATTCATCCTCTATATTGTTATTATACCCTGAGCTAATCATCAACACTAGAGCATCCTATTTTCCTCCCCTTGATACTTTCTATAAGAACCCCTAGTAGTTCTACCCCCAAAACTTAGTTTTCTTAGCTTGGCATTTTGTCAAACAAATGGCATGTATTCAGATCTGTGACTGATATATTGATGTTTTGTGCTTGTTTGATGTTTGTTTAGATAGATATTAATTGTAAATACATATACCAAATGAAAGGGACATAAACCAATAACTTGGAATTCAAGAATTACCATAAACCATAATTTAAAATGCATCCATTATCCTCATATTATGACTGATTGCAATATATATCGGGTCTGATATGAAATTTGATAGTTTAATATAACTATAACAGTGGTAGAATATCTTGTTCAAATTAAATATTTGGAAGTGGGAACATCAAGTAAACATACCCAGACTAATTCTCCTTATTACATGCATGAAATACGAACCAAATACAATATAAACACTGATTTAGCAATGTAGGAAAGTCTAATAACAATCAACAATCCAGACAATGGTGGAATCAACCTCAATTTGGCAACGAACCCCTCCTTGTTGATGCACCTAGGGTTTGGAGTCTCCATCACCAATTAAATCGCCTTCCCTTGACCACGATCTCCCTTTTCATGAATGCAGACTCTATGATGTCAACTATAAACCTGTACGGCATATTATATGCCCACACAAATGGCAACAATCTCCCTTTTTCATGAATGCAAACTCTATGATGTCAACTATAAACCTGTACAACCTGTTATATGCCCAAACAAATGGCAACGATCTCCTTTTCTAGGGCATCGATCCTCCTCTAGGTGACGTCTAGGGTTTGTAGAAGTGTGCTAGGGTTTGAATGACATGGCCATGGATGATTCCACATTTGAATTCCCTCTTCACAAATGCCAAAACCCTGAATGCTGAATTGCCAATGATATCTCAATGAAATTGCTCCACCAATTTGTATTTGCTCCAAATCTCACAAATTGGTATCTTATTTCTCCAAGTAAACCCTGCTATAAATATCTGATATGTAGCTCCAATATAATGCCAAAATTATTCAAATAAGTTTAGTAGTAAACCCTGCATGGATTTACCTCTCAAAGTGGAATTGGGTTTTCATCCAAACCACTAATTTCTAAGGGTTTTCATCCTCAAAAATACCTGAACCAATTGTTGCAATGTGTAAAGGAAATTCTCGAAAATGCAAATGACAAATGATAATATGATCATATAAACTCCAAATGACCTCGTTATAAATCCTCCAAGAGGTCCAATCCAATTTGCCATTTTTAATACTTTTTTGACATCCATAAGTGGTGCACCCCACTTGCATAATAAAATAATAATTTATTATATTTTATTATGTTGCTTCTTCCCTTTCTCCAAGTGACTTAAAAATTAGCTTCACTTAATTGACTTTCCTTTCTCCAAGTCACTTTTGCTACAATGGCTCAACTATTCATTCCCTTACCATACGAATTAGCCTATGGAATGGTGAATAGGCTAATCATCCTCTGCTAGGTGATCACTCCAGAAATGGAGACATTACACTTTCGCTATCGATGAATCTCTTACAGAGTTTCTAGGGGTTTATGATCATGTACCTTTATATCATCATGATTGCAGTTTTCCCTATTGTTTGAATGCTTAGGCATACTTTGGGGAGTTTGTTGCATCATGTAGAGATACACATACGATTATAAATACTCCACGAGACCCTCAAGATGCCCTTGATCCCCAAGACCGCAACACCCCTATGGTAGGAAAGACCACTGAAGTATCTATGGATCCTGATGACCCTAAGAAAATCATTCATATCAAAGAATGCCTTTATCCTGAGGAGCATTCATCTTACTCTTATCTATTACATGAATTCCCTGATGTATTTTCCTGGACATATGAGGACATGCTAGGCTTGGACCCTAAGCTAGTTACCCATAACATAATGCTTTATCTTGACACTCAATCGGTAAAGTAAAATATTCAAAAAATGCATCCTAAGGTGGATTTGTTGGTTAAGGATGAGATAGAAAAGCTTCTGAAAGCTGGGTTTATCTTCCCTATAGACTATTCCCCTTGGATTGCAAACATCGTGCCTGCTGCTAAACAAAATAACCACATTTCTATATGTATCAACTTTCATGATCTAAACAAAGCATCTCTAAAAGATGATTATCATCTCTTGAATATCGACATGATAGTTGAATCGATGGTAGGCCATGCCTTACTTTCATTTATGGATGGTTATTTTGGTTACAATGAGATCTTGATTAACCATGAGGATTAGTATAAAATTTCTTTCACCACTCCTTGGGATATATTTTGTTATGTTATCATTCCATTTGGTCTGAAAAATTATAGGGCCACTTACCAACATGCCATGACCTTGATATTTTATGATTTCATTCACAACATCTTGGAATATTATGTCGATGATATCTTGGCTAAGTTTATCTTACACCAAGATCATGTGAATTACCTTCGTTTGATATTTGAATGTCTTTGATCTTATAACATGTGCCTAATCCCTCATAAGTGCATTTTTGGTGTGGATAGTGGTAAGATATTAGGTTTTATAGTCTCATAGCATGGCATCGAGGTTGATACAAAGAAAATCAATGCTATTGTGAATGTACCACCTCTAATGAACATTTCTCAGCTTTGTAGTTCGTAGGGTAAGATTAAGGCCACTTGTCAATTTACTTCTAAATTAGCGGATCATACCCTTCTATTTACTAATCTCCTCAAAAAGGATGTTTGCTTTTCTTGGAATGAGGATTGTTAGAAAGCCTTTGAGAGTATTAAAGAGTATTTGGCTAACCCACCTGTCTTGATGCTTGCCATTTCAAAACATCCTTTTCTACTTTACACTTCAATGTCATCACATGTTGTATCCACTCTTTTGGATCAACATGATAACGAGGGTAGAGCATGTTGTCTATTATATTAGTTGTACCCTTCTTGATTATGAAACCCAATATTCCACCACAGAGAAGCAATGTCTTGCTCTAGTCTTTTCCACTCACAAGTTGAGACATTATCTTTTCCATGTAGAGATGCACATGATCGTTAAATATGACCCTCTTAACCATTTATTTTCTAAAGCTAACCTATCAGGGCAATTGGCTAAGTGGGTTATTCGCTTAACTAAATTTGATTTAAAGTTTTTCTCCTAGAAAACCATAAAGGGATAGGTTGTGGCTAACTAGTTGGCTGAAGCCCCCTCTCCATCCTCATTCCTTGATTTTGACTCATTCCTCGGTGATCATATCCATCATGTAGATGGTGATACTTGGGATTTATTCTTTGACAGTTCTAGATGTCAGACCAGTTTTGGGGCCGATGTGATATTGGTCCCTCCTAAGGGTAAGGCAATTCCAATCTCTTTTCATCTAAATTTCTAGTGTACTAATAATATTGCCAAGTACAAGGCCCTTTTTGTTGTTTTGCATGCTACGATTTCCCTCAACGTGAAGGTTGTCCATGTCTACAATGACTCATATCATAGTTGATTATCAACTAAATCATTGGTGATTATAAATGCTTTCCCTATACCATGATCTAGCGTTGTCCCTTCACATTTTGATATTCCTAAAATCACGACTACGATTTCTTTATCCCAACCTAAGGAGGCATCCACTTCCTTTGATAAAGGATCATCTGAATATACTTCTTATGTTGAGCGTACAAGCTCTAAAATTGATCCTTCTTCTTTTGAGGAGTTGCAATCATGTTATAGGCTTGGTTTTGATATCCTTGTAAAGGCCAATTATAGGTGTAGTGGCTTGGGTCAAAGAGAGAAAGGCATTAAGGTCCCTATTGAGTCCAATAGTTGTTACATTGTGGTGGGTATCATTTACAAAAATATTAGGTCATCATCCTGAAACTATTTGCACATAAAAATGATCACCTCATCTTTGGATTCATCCTCTCTATTGTTATTATACCTTGAGATAATCATCAAGACTAGAGAATCCTATATTCTTCCCCTTAATACTTTCTCTATCTACAAATCTCTTGCAGAGTTTCTAGGGGTTTATGATCATGTACCTTTATATCATCATGATTGTGGTTTTTCCTATTGTTTGAATGCTTAGGCATACTTTTGGGAGTCTATTGTGTTATCTAGTGATACACATATGCTTACAAATACTCTGCGAGACCCTCAGACTGATCCTAATCCCCAAGACTATTACAGTCTTTATAGATCCTGATGACCCTAAGAAAATTATTCATATTAGAGAATTCCTTTTGCTTGAGGAGTGTTCATCTCATTCTAATCTATTACACGAATTCCTTGATGTCGTTGCATGGACATATGAGGACATGCTAGGCCTAGATCCCAAGCTAGTTACCCATAACATAGTGCTTTATCCTGACACTCAACTGGTAAAGAAAAAGATTCAAAAGATGTATCCTAAGGTGGCTTTTTTGATTAAGTTTGAGATACAAAAGATTCTAAAAGTTGGGTTTATCTACCCTATAAACTATTCCCCTTAGATTTCAAACATCGTGCCTATTGCTAAACCAAATAACCACATTCATATATGTATCAACTTTCATGATCTAAAAAAAGCATCTCTAAAAGATGATCCTCCTCTCTTGAATATTGACATGATAGTTGACTCGATGACAAGCCATGCCTTACTATCATTTATGGATGGTTTCTTGGGTTACAATCAGATTTTGATTAACCCTGAGGATCAGTGTAAAATCGCTTTCACCTCTCCTTGGGGTATATTTTGTTGTGTTGTCATGCCATTTGGTCTAAAAAATGCTAGGGCCACTCACCAAAATGTCATGACCTTGATATTTCATGATTTCATTCACAACATCTTGGAAGATTATGTCAATGATATCTTGGCTAAGTCTTCTTGAGCCAAGATCATGTGAATAACCTTTGTTTGATGTTTGAATGTCTTCGATCTTATAACATGGACCTAATCCATTATAAGTACATTTTTGGTGTTGATAGTGGTAATATATTAGGGTTTATAGTCTCACAACATGACATTGAGGTTGATACAAAGAAAATCGACGCTATCATGAACATGCCACCTCCAACAAACATTTCTCAGCTTTGTAGTTTGTAGAAAAAGATTTAGACCATTCGTCAATTTACTTCTAAATTAGCGGATCATACCCTCCCCTTTACTAATCTCCTAAAAAAGAATGTTTTGTTTTCCTAAAACGAGGATTGTCAAAAAGCCTTTGAGAGTATTAAAGAGTATTTGGCTAACCCACCTATCTTGATGCCTGCCATTTTAAGACATATTTTTTTGCTCTACAGTTCAACATCATCTCATGCTGTAGCCACTCTTTTGGCTCAACATGATGATGAGGGTAGAGAAAATGCTGTCTATTATATTAGTTGTACCCTTCTCGATTACAAAACCTAATATTCCACCATAGAGAAGTAATGTCTCTCTCTAGTCTTTGTCACTCACAAGATGAGACATTATCTTCTCCATGCAAAGACACGTGTGATTGTTAAATTTGACCCTCTTAAGCATTTGTTTTCTAAAGCTAACCTATCAGGACATCTAGCTAAGTGGGTTATGCTCTTAATTGTATTTGATTTAAAGTTTGTCTCCTAGAAAACCATAAAGGGATAGGATGTGGATGACTAGTTGGATGAAGCCCCCTCTCCATCCCCATTCCTTGATTTTGACTCATTCCTTGAAAATCATATCCATCATGTAGACGTGATACCCCTTGGGATTTATTTTTTTATATTTCAAGATGTTGGACCGGTTCTAGGGATGGTGTGATATTGGTCCCTGTAATTTCACTCTCTTTTCATCTAAATTTCTAGTGTGCTAATAATATATCTGAGTATGAGGCCCTTATTACTAGTTTGCACATTGTGATTTCCCTTGATGCAAAGGTTGTCCATGTCTATGATGACTTATAGTTGATTATCAACCAAATCATTGGTGATTATTAGGCTAAACAAGATAAGCTTTCCCAATACCATGATTTGGCCTTGCCACTTCTTCATCACTTCTTATCCTTCTCCATAAATGCTATCCCATGAAAGGATAATCGTCATGTGGATGCAATGGAAAGTGTAGCCTCCCTTGTGTCCTTTGATGATCCAGTAGATGACTATCATTTTTTGATCCACACTCTATCTTTACATATCATTGTGGATGACTCTCCATCTGATTCTCTCTTCTATTGTAACATTGACTTAGAAGAGTGGTATTGTCATATTTTCACCTATTTGCTTGATAATACATTTCAGAGTGATGCCTCTAAGAATGCACGTATTCACATTCATAACCTTTCTTTGCATTCAATATATCATTCTTTCTAATTTTCTCTAATGGCGAAGCTGTAATGGTCTCCTTCGGTGTTTGAAAAAGTCTAAGATACCTGTAGCCGTTTAGGAGGCCCATTCTAGTGCTTATGGAGGGAATTTTGGTGGTAGGTTCGTAGTGCAAATAATTCTATGCATGGGGTATTATTGGAAATTCATGGAGCAAGACTCCTTCACCTTTGTCAAGTCCCCTAAGCGCCATCAACATAATAATATGATTTGAGATCCTACATAGAAGCTTCACACTCAATCATCCCCTTGGTCATTTTTTGTTTGGGGCCTGGATCTAATTGGAAAGATTTCACCACCTTCCTCTCAAGGACATTTTTATTATTACAACCATGTATTACTTTACAAAATAGGTCAAATCCATTCACTTTGATCCACCATGGTTGAAGTGATTTGTAGATTCTTGCTAGACAATATAATTTCCCACTTTGGGCTACCTTCCGACTTGGTCTCTGATAATGGGTCCTCATTAAAAAATATGGAGGTGAATCAGTTTCTAGAGATATTACATTCAACATATTTTTTCCACATATTACTATCATTAGTCTAATGGGTAGGATGAGGCTTCTAACAAAATGATTGAATAAACTCTTCGAAAAAATGTTAGTAAGCGTGGTAAGGATTGACATGTGCATCTCTTGTATGCTTTTTGGGCCTACCGCATGAGTATTCAGACTACCACTATAGTTACCCCTTATAATCTCATCTATGGTGCCAATGCCATCATGCCCTTGGAGTTAGAAATTCCATCCCTACTAGTTTCTCTCGAAGGGCTCATTGACGATATTAATTACCATGGCCAATGTCTTTAGTAGCTTGAAATGCTTGATGAGCATCACATTAATTCACTTGAGCACCTTCGAGCTTATCAAAAGGTTCTTAATCAAAATTATAATCAACATGTTATTCATCACTCTTTCTAGGTTGGTGACTTAGTTCTTTATGAAAACTAGTGCAATGTGAATGCTTTGATTAGTGTCAAAGGGAAATTTAGCCCTAATTGGCTAGGTCCTTATATAGTCACCTCGTTTTATGGCTTTGGAGCTTATGACCTCTCTATGATGGAGGGAAAGCCCCTTAAAGAACCTATAAACATGATCCATCATCATCACTTTCATATGTGACCCTCTCTTTGTGGGCCATCTAATTACCGCAAGTCTCTTTCCCAATGTCAATTTATTAATTATCCCACAATAATTTCATTCTTCTTCACATTATTTTAATTAAATATTTTTTGTATTTGATTAAGCAGTTTATTTTAAATTGTTTAATTAGATTGTTATAGTATTTAATTAATCAATTTCATTTATACATATTGTTTAGTTAGATCATCAAAGGATTTAATTAAATAATTTTTACTCAAAGTTGTTTAATTAGACCATAAGTGCATCTAAACAAATAATATAAAAACATACATCATCATCATAAACAAGAATTCATATCACAGGAACATCACTCAAAATATTGTGTATATATATGTGTCAAAAATATGATACATCATGTCATGATACAAAGTACACCACTCATCAAAAACTACATCAAGAGACATGACTCCTTGTATCCTCTAGCTTTGGTTGTTGTGTTGGGGATGGCTTCTATGTGGAGGCCATGGAGGAGTGAGAGAAACTACATTATACACTCTAGGACTGCAGTCCTATGACTAGTCCCCTCAACTCTACCGCCTCCATTGTGAGTCTAAGTTCCCTCTGTTAAATAGCCATGCAATCTAGCTCATCAACGCCTACACCCTAAGGTGGTCCACGTCTGATGGCCCCACTACCTATTCCCTCTGCAACTCACTACTAGCCTCATCAAGTTAGATCTGTAGGGTTTCATGTGTGATTTCAACATTCTCTACCTATGTTACAACCTGTTGTCACTCAACAGTGGGTGTTGTGACCTCTCCTACCCTCTAGTCCCTCTATGTCATCATTTCCAAAAGATCTGCCATAGACTTGCACCTCCTTGTAAGCAACCTTTAGCTACACAGTAGGATAACTCCTTATAGTTTGTAGTGGCTTGTAGCTTTCCCTCACTAGCCACTTGAACTAGACAATGAGGACCATCTTTGCTATTACCTAGTTGACAAGGTCTAGACACTCTCGCGTACACACTGCAAAAAGGAAACCAAAATATAATCATCTCTCACTATCATATATAAATCAAAATCATAGAAAAATCTAGTGTTCTATCAAATGAAAAAGCATAAACACACAAGTCATACATGGGTCCCCAATCTGCTAGTTAGGGTCTGTTGGGACCCTCATTTTCTAATCTCATGCTTGTGCTAGAATTTGCAAAAATCCCAAGTTTTGGTCCCCTCCT
The DNA here is from genome assembly GCA_027924645.1 of Cunninghamia lanceolata. Taxonomy (NCBI): domain Eukaryota; kingdom Viridiplantae; phylum Streptophyta; class Pinopsida; order Cupressales; family Cupressaceae; genus Cunninghamia; species Cunninghamia lanceolata. The sequence goes on along the minus strand of BSBN01000645.1, from coordinate 5,943,314 downwards.
ATTTCCCCCGTTATCTTTCATGTGTTTGCCTATGTATGAAAACCCTCAAAATGCCTCCAAGTCCTTATGAATATTTCAAAATTATCAAAAAGCCTTCAATTTCATGAAGTGCCAAAGCCTTTCAACAAGTTCAAAGGTTCGTGAACTTGTTTAAAGCCTGAAAGCTTTAATTTTTGGCAGTTCGGTAGGTTTACGAACTTGCCAAAAATGTTTGTGAGTTCCCCATTTGGCTGAAAGGTCAAAAAGGATAGAAAGAAGGCAAAGATGGTAAAAGTTGCAAGAAAATGAAGACATGTTTCTATGTTTCTATAGTTTGGTGAACTTGCAAACTTGCCAAAAGTGGTTCACAAGTTCTCAGTTTGTTTAAAAGGCTGACAAGGAGGAAGAGAACAAAGGCGAAGATAGGGAAAATAAAATGAAGAATTTTTTGACAAGTTTGTGAGTTCACGAACTTGCCAAATCATAGAAAATATAAGGAAGAGAAAAGGAGATGACCAAAAGACATGCTTTCTGGTAAGTTCATCAATTCTAAAAATTGTTGAAATGTTGAAAAGACCGAAAAGGAAAAGAGAATAAGGCTAAAAGTGAAGAGTTGAAATGGTTCACCAGTTCGCCAAAGTGCTAAAACGTTGAAATGGATGGTTAAATAATGATTAAACAAAGATGTGGTTTTTTAGCAGTTTCAATAGTTCATGAACCTTCAGGTTTGCTGAAAAGGTTTTAAAAGTGCATATAATGTGTTTTGAAAATGCGTTTTTCACGAGTTCTCTAGTTTGAATGTTTTCCTACACCCAAGATGCCATTAATGCAAAATGAAGATAAAGTATAGGTAGGTGGGTGAGTAGGTGTGGTTTAATACTGATGTTACTGAGGTAGATGGGGTAGGTGATTCTGGCCCAAAATATAGCAGTGAAAAGTAGTGCTATATATACATGATCAAAAGATGTAAAAAGGGGGGTCATTTTGGCATTTTCTCTTTAGACCAAAGGTACAAAGATTTTCTAGGGATTTAATACACAATTAGTCCAATTCTTCAGAAGAGTGGAAATCAAGATTTGATGAATATTTTAAATTTAGAACTAATATCAATGTATGAACTTATCCTCTTTTCATGTGTATTTTTTAGGGAAATCCCTAAATCACAGCTAGGGTTTCCTCTTGCCGTGTTTTGTGCTATGAATGCAATTTTTGATTTGATGAATGTGAAAACATTACATGATTTGTGATGATCATTTTAGAGTTATATGTGGATGAATGCATTGTGACAAAGGATTACTTAGTATATTCTTTACTATTTTTTATGTTTTATGCATCTAAGTATTTTACAAGGATATCATATTTTCTGTGATTGTTATTCTCCTTTGTTGAGTTAGTGACTTTGTAACCCAATGGATAGACACTAGTCTGGTAAATGCTAATCACCCATCTTCTTTTAAAATGAACAAATCTTTCTTTAGTATTACATAAGTAGGTATTAGTCTGTATGCATCCTTTTGGCTCTGTATTTTAACCAGTGAATATATCCAACAAACTAATTGAGTTCATATCTTATCGAGCCATATTTACATACTTGCATCTTGCATTGTTGCAATGATTCCATTATCAACTTAATGAGAGGTCATATGATGGAGTAAGCTAGTTTTGACCTAGTGACAATCTTTGGGGGTTAAAACTGCTTGTTGGGTATTACTTCCTTGTTATCATTTAGCATATACTTTGTGTTGTAATTAACCCCTTTTAGGGATATCTATATGAACATCCTCCTTGGTTTAGCTAAACCAAAAGTGAAGAGGAGATTACCCACTCCTAGAAATTGGCTCAGAATCATACTCAACCTATTGATGAGTCCTTTTTCTGTCTCCTTGATGATATCCCTAGCCTAGGAGGTCAGGAGACACTCTAGGGTTTTGGACCTACATTTTTAGGACCTAACAGAATGATGCTATTGTCGGGGACTATTTGATTCTAATTGTATTTTTCATGGCTCTGCAACTCAGTAAAGTTAATGTGGTTACAGTAGTGCCAATTTGAATAGATTGCAAAGTTGTCTCTTCCAAGTGAAGAGTGGTGACTCTATTTTAGTCAACTGAGAAATTAGTTTGCAATTGAAAGAATTTACAATGGAATGAAGAAGATAGTACCAAGATCAATCAGGACATGAATATTCCTCAGAAAACACAAGAATTCAAAGAAATAGATGGAGAATGAGAAATATTGGTGATTATTTTAGACTAAATTCTCAAGATCAAGTAGGAACATTAGGAAGAAATGATACATTTGTAGATTTAAGAAACCAATACCAGTATACTTCAGAGAATTCTATTGATAACATGCTAAAAAACAAATAGAAGAATGAATAGATATGAGTATGAGGTTCAAAGAAATGAAAATCTCATTCGTAGGGGAAGTAGGGATAGATCTCGAGAGGAAAACATGTGAACATTCAGCATGCCAAATCAAAATGAAGAGGCACATCAAGCGAACCAACATCCTACTTCACTTTCTAGGTCACTAAGGCATGAATGTGGAAATATTCCCCATAATAACAAGCAACCAATACATTCATATGCTGAAGAATGGGAAAGAAACTTGTTTGAAGAATTAGAATTATTGGATAATGTTAGATAAAGAAGACAAGAGGTCATAGTAGAAAATGAGTTGTTGCAAGCTCAACTTGCTCAGCAAGGACAAGCTCAAGGAGTGCAACAAAAAACTAGATATCAACAAAATAGGAACATAGGTCAAATGCATTATGTTCCTAATCAACCTCAACAACAACAACCCAACCAACAGTTTGGTAATGTGCAGAATCCTAGACCTACTTTCCAAAGACATGCTCAGAGTTTCCCTTAGGTAAGGCAGCCTTTAGTAGCAAAGAGGTATAAACAGTTGGATTTATTTGACATCCCAGACTTCCCTAATGCAATTTCAAATAAGATAAGGGGAAAGATACCTAGATTTTAGGGTAACAATGCAGTTACTAGAGAAGAACATTTGAGGCATTTCATCAATGTCACCGATCAATACGAAATAGATCATGAGGATGTGATGATGAAACTATTTGTGCATTCATTAGAGGAGAGTGCCAAAGAATGGTACAAAAGTATCCCAGAAAATAGTGTTGATTCATGGGGAAGTTCATGAGAGTTTTCAAGTTACAGTATGGGGGTAGAATTGATCCCAAGTTTGCTATACAAGAACTCACAACGATCAAGAAAGGAATAAATGAAATAGTGGTGGACTTCAACAATAGGTTCATCATGACCATGAGGAAGGTACCTTCAATCCTTAGACCAAATGAATCAATGTGTCTGGTGTTGTATTGTGGTGCATTTGATTCTAAGATTAGGTATTTTCTAAGGGACAATAATCATCAAACATTAAGGGAGGATTATGCTACAACCTTAAACATTGAATGAAACATGAGAGCATTAGGTAAACATGTTAAGAGGTCAGATGTAAAGATTTCCCAATTGGATAAGGAGACTTTGAATAAGCATCTTACAATTGAAGATAAACTAGATAAGATCATGGGAGTTATGAAGGATTTATCTTATAAAGTAGCAAGAAATGAAAAGGTTTTGTCACCTCAAGGTGCAACAAAACATTTCAATGAAGGCCAGAGGTTACATAACAAGCCTTGTAACATTGATTGGTCAAAGAGGCCACAACATAATGATAGGCAGGTAGCCCCCAAGAAAGTGAATTTCAAGAAACCTGAGAAGGACACATTGGATCTATTGAGGATGGATCAAGCCAACTTTCAAGAGGCCACATCATGGTGCAAGGCCTTATATCTTCCACATGACTCAACTAATTGTGCAATTGCTCATTCAATAAGTAAATAAAAAGAATTTCCTAATGAAGAGGGTGGTGCTGAGTACTATGAGGATTAAATCAACCAATTTGATATGAAGGACTATGAGCAAATGAATGATGATGCTAATTATGATAGCTATAGTGAGAATGATCTTGTTCTTTTATACAATTATAATGTAGGAACTAAGAGGTATGAATTTCCAACTCATGACTTTGAGCATTTGAGGGAGCTGATGCATACGAAGTATCAACAATCCAAACCATCAAAGGAAAATATTAAAGACCTTATTGATGCAACCATAATGCAGGTTCAAGGTGGGTATCAATTAAGAAATAGACATGTACTTATAAAAAGTAACCCTGCTACAAAATTGAGTAGAAATGAAGCAAAAATTGAAAAAGAGAAACATAAAGTGGATATTGAAAGAAAGAGAGACAATGTTCAAAAGAAGGTGACTGAAAAGAAGGTTCCAATGCAATAAATAGTAACAAAAAAACAATATGTACAAAAATCCCCAGTATATATGGTGCAATCAACTGCTACTCAAATCCTTTAAATTTAGTATTTAAAGAATGATGCCAAGCAATACCAGTTCCAATTGCCAAAAGAACAAGAACAGAGCAAGGAGAAAAAGAAAGTGTTGAAAGGTAAGGATATTTCTTCCAAATAGTTAATGCCTTTCATCCTTGATGCAAATGATATTACTCTCTCAAGTGACACACCTTTACCAAATTATAACCTTGTAGATATGGCATAAGTTCTTAGTCAATTTAATATATTATTACCAGTAGGGAAAGTTTTAAATTGTTTGAGCATAGAGATAGGTTTTGATCATATATCACTACTGTTGACACACCAAAACATCCTACTATTATTTCTAGTGTCAATGATAAAGGTAAAAGTAAAGAAGAGGATGTAGAGGTTTATTTAGGGTCATCCATAGTTAATAGTAGGTTAGATGTTGATCCTTTCTATACAACATTAATTATTAATGGGTGATTGTTATACAACTGCATGCTTGATTCTAGAGCCTCTAGTAACGTCATGCCATTATTTGGTCATGAATGATTTGGGACTAAAAGTGTATAGGTCCTATGAAAAATGTTTTGCCATGGAATCTAGAGAGGTGAATGTAATTAGCTTAGTAAAATATGTTGAGGTCTGACTTGCTGCTTACCCTGATAAATCATTTATGATGAACATAATCATTGTGGATTGCCCTGAAATGGGGCATGTTGTAGTCTAGAAAGTGGGTAGATTTTATGGGGGGTATTATCCAAATGGACCTATCATTTTCTACCATCTTTGTCCATGGGGTGCAAATGAAGTTGTATCAGGAGAAGAAAATGGATGATGGTATACATGATTGTTACAAGACCAATGAAGAAATAAACTTCTTTGATACTGAGTTTGATCACTTCATTAAGTATTGTAACAGTGATAATCATGATGTTATTGTTGATCCTCCCCATTGTGCTCTCCCTGTTTGTGATGTATATGATTTGTGGACGATGCACTTTGATGGTGCATGTTCTAGGGATGGTTTAGGTGTAGACATCATTTTGATCTCACTAGATGGCGAAGATTCTAGATTGTCTTTTAGGCTTGATTTCCAATGCACAAAAAACATTATTGAGTTAGAGTTTGTGCTTCTGGATTAGACTATGTGTAGCTTTTTTAGATCGACGTTTCAGATCATACTCCATGATCCATCATTAGGATGAAGAGAAGAGAATAAGTAAGTTGCCCATCGACATGGAATTAAATATTTGGAAATCTTGGGTGATTTGAACTTGTGGTGTAGCAGGTCAAAGATGTATACACAACCAAGGATAAAAGGCCAAGAACATATAGGAATGTTGTCTAGGATATTATGGAATTATTTGATGCTATTGGCATTTAGTGCATAGAAAGGATAGAGAATGTAGAATTTTATGCTTTGGTGGTTGCATCTTCTAAGATTAACTTATAGTCAAATCCTTCTTAGAGTTAGTTTGCTGTAGAGGTTCTCACAAGACCCACCATACCTAACAACATCTATAGCTGGTAGGTGTTTCATGATAGTAATCAAATATATAGGTTTCTAAATTGCATGGAATAATTTGGTAGTCAACTGATAGACTAGAAGCCCATGATAGAAATCAAAGATGGTAGGGAGACCTTATTTGATAATGAGGTCATACAAATGAAGACAAACACCATTCCTAAAGGGCTTTTAACACTTGAAAGGATGTTTGATAGTGCTAATCATTACAAGAGAAAAGACAAGCCAATTGAAGAAGATATTATTGAAGGTGTTGACCTAGGAATTGAAGCTACCCCAAAGATGGTTTACATTGGTAAGAGGCTGAAACCCAGTGAGAAGCAAATGATGATTGCATTATTGAACATATTTATGTGTTTTGCATGGTCTTATGATGAGCTCAAAGCTTATAGGGAGGACCTATTTTAGCACACCATTCTCCTCCAACTTAATGCAAATCCCTTCAAAAAGAAGAAAATACCAATCAACCCCACTCTTGCTCCTCAAATACAAAAAGAATTAATGAAGTTGAAAGAAGGTGGTATCATTAAGACTATTTGATATTCAGAGTGGGTGTCCAATATTGTCCTAGAGTGAAAGAAGAATGGGGAAATCAAATTGTGTGGACTTTAGAAATTTAAACATCAAGTCTCTTAAGGATAATTACCCTCTCCTAAGCATGGACCATTTAATACAAAGGGTGATTGGTTTAGAACTAATGTCCATGATGGATGGATTTTTAAGGTATTTACCAGGTATTGGTCAAGGAGTCAGAGCATTACAAAACAACATTCACCACTCCTTGGGGTACTTATGTTTATGTGAGAATGCCATTTGGTTTAAAGAATGCATGTTCACCATTTCAAAGAGCAATGGATATTGCTTTTGCAGGCCTTGTAGATGAGATCATGGTAGTTTACCAAGATAATCTAACTTCATTCTCTAAAGAAAGAAAAGATCATTGCAAACACCTAGAGATGATATTTGAAATGTGCCTTGAGTATGTGATTTCTTTGAATTCCAAGAAGTTTCACTTTGGAATTGAGGAGGGCAAGTTGCTGGGACATATTGTATCAAGGGATGGGGTAATAATTGACCCATAAAGAGTGATGACGATTGATCTTATTCCCTAGCCCAAATTAGTCAAAGGTGTCCAATCTTTCTTTGGAAAAATTCACTTTGTAAGGAGGTTTGTCCCCAACTTCATTGAGAAGACCAAGGCCATATCCAAGATGCTCAAGAAAGGGCAGTCACTCACATGGAGTAAGGAATCAACTGAGGCATTTACTGACATAAAGGAAGCCTTCGAGGATGCACTTGTCTTGGTAAGACCAGACTACTCTAGGCCTTTCTAGCTCTTTTATTTTGCTTCTTATTACACCATAGCTACTATCTTATTGTAGAAGAACAAATATGGGTATGAGCAGTCCATTAGATTTTTTAGTAAATCCTTACAATCCACTGAGCTAAAATATTCTACAATGGAAAAACATGCATATGCCCTTGTTAACATTGCCAAACACTTTCGATTTTATCTTATGTGTATAAAAACTATTGCATAAGTACCACATATAGTTGTGAAGGACATCTTCATGCCATAGGAGGCCTCTGGAAGAAGATGTAGACGAATCAACAAGATTTAGGACTATGATATAAAGGTGCAGGTCACCAAACTGATTAAAGGCCAAGGTCTAGAAAAGATGATAGAAGATGCAAATTTAGATGCAGCTGACGTAACCAATGTGGATTTAGACTTGGCTATTATCCCTTGTCATTTGATGGATAATCCTTGGTATAAGGATATTATCTTCTATTTAGTAAACATGCGTTGTCCTCCAAGAATGAGTGAAATCAGAAAAGGACACTCAAACTGTAGTCCCAAAGATATGTGTTGATTCATGATGATCTAATGTGGAGGAATCATGAGGGGCTATTATTAAAATGTTTAGATTATGAAATATCTGAGAGGGTCATTGATGAATGTCATCAGGGTGTTTGTGGAAGACATTTCAAGGCTAAGATTGCGACATATAAGATAATCAGGGCAGGGCATTGGTGGCCCACATTGTTCAAGGATGTTGCTAGATGAGTGAGAAGATGTTATGCATGCTAGAGATTTTTCGGTAAGATGAGGTTTTCAAGTGCCCTTCTCCTTGTGATTGTCCCAGTTGAAGCCCCATTCTAGCAATAGGAAATTGATTTTATAGAGGAGATTCAAGAAAGGTCAAGTAACAGGTACAAATGGATCTTCGTGGAAACTGACTACTTCACCAAGTGGGTTGAGGCTATTCCAAACCACAATGATACATCAAAGGTGGTGGTGGAATTCCTATCAAATAATATCATAACCAGGTTTGGTGTACCACATAGAATTATTGCTGATAATGCTATGTGTTTTAGATCCTAGGAGATCTTAGTCTGTGTTTTCAATATGGGATAAATAAGATCCACTCATCTCCTTATCATCCCCAAAGCAATGGACAAGATGAGTCCAGTAATAAAAGCCTCATGAAGATTGTTTGAACTCCAGATGTGAATAAGAAAAGATGGGATGATAAGTTAAAATATGCAATTTGGGCTGATAGGTTAACCTATAGATGTCCTACATGTAAGAGTAACTTGTATATGGACTAGAAGCCAAATGCCAGTTAGCATGGAATTACCTATGTATCAGTTGTTACACAGTGTTGAAGAAGATGACAGTAGTGTAATTTCTCATAGGATTTTAAAATTAATAGAGATAGATGAAAGTAGGAGATCTGCATATGATAATGTCTCATCACATAAGCAAATAGTGAAATATCTATTTGACAAGGGATCAGTTCAAAGAAGTTTCCAAGTTGGAGATATGGTCCTCATGTGGAATGCTAGATCAGAGGACAAAGGGAAACATGGGAAGTTTGATCCTTTATGGCCGGGACTGTTTGAAATTGCCATAAAGCTTGACTATAATGTATTTCATCTCAATAATATGAATGAAGAGTTCACGGAGCTACCAATCCATGGTCAAGATTACTTCTCCTAAGTAATGAGGTACTCTTCTATTTTTCTTGGTTTTTCCTTTTTTGTTTTTCCCTATGTATACATTGTGTTTTTGGCCCCATCCCCTTTTGTAGTCTACCCCTAGAGATCTTCTAGATTCTCACTATCCCTATAAGGCATACATCCCCAACTAGAGCCACTATTGGGATCCTCATTTTCTAGTCCCATGCTTGTGCTAGAATTTGCAAAAACCTTAAGTTTTGGTCCCCTCCCATTTCCCCTATTATCTTTCACGTGTTTTCCTATGTATGAAAACCCTCAAAAGGCCTTCAAGTCCTTATGAATACTTCAAAATTCTCAAAAATACTTCAATTTCACTAAGTGTCAAAGCCTTTTGGAAAGTTATAGGTTCGAGAACCTGCTAAAATCTTGAAAGCTTTGCTTTTTGGCAGTTCGGTAGGTTTGCAAACTTGTGAACCTGTCGAAAATGTTTGTGAGTTCCCCATTTGGCCAAAAGTTTGAAAAGGATAGAAAGAAGGCAAGATGGTAAAAGTTAACAAAAATGAAGAAGTGTTTAAGCCTTTCAATAGGTTCACGAACCTGTGAACCTATTGAAAGTGGTTCACAAGTTCTCAGTTTGCCTGAAAGGTTGATAAGCAGGAAGAGAATAAAGGCGAAGAGAAAGAAAAAATAAAATTAAGAATTGTTTCGGCAAGTTTGTGAGTTCGTGAACTTGTTGAATCACTAAAAATGTAAGGAAGAGCAAAGGAGATGACCAAAACACAAACTTTTTGGCAAGTTTTCCAGTGCTCAAAATTGCCAAAATACTGAAAAGGAAAAGAGAACAAGGCTGAAAGTGAAGAGCTGAAATGGTTCACCGGTTCACTAAAGTGCCAAAATGTTGAAATGGAGGGTTAAATAATGATTAAACAAAGATGTTTTTACTGGTTTCAATAGTTTGTGAACCTTGGGGTTTGTCAAAAAGGTTTTAAAAGTGCATATAACATGTTTTGAAAACATGTTTTTCGCAGGTTCTCCAGTTTGAATGTTTGCCTACACCCAGGATGCCATTAATGAAAAATGAAGATAAAATATAGGTAGGTGGATGAGTATGTGTGGTTTAATACTGATGTTACTGAGGTAGGTGGGGTAGGTGATTCCTGTCCAAAACACAACAATGAAAATAGTGCTATATATACCTAATCAAAAGATGTAAAAAGGAGGGTCATTTTGGCATTTTCTCTTCAGACCAAATGTGCAAAGATTTTTTAGGGATTCAATACACGACAAGTCCAATTCTTCAAGAGGGAAACAATCATGCTTGTATGAATATTTCAAATTTGTAATTGATATCAGTGTATGAACTTCTCCTTGTTTCATGTGTATTTTTTCAAGGAAATCCCTAAATCATAGCTAGGGTTTCCTCTTGCCACATTTTGTGGTATGAATGTAATTGTGGACTTGATGAATGTGACAAGTTATGAAAATAGTACAATCTTTGTGATGATCATTTCAGAGTTATATGTGGATGAATGTATTGTGACAAAGGATTACTAAGTATATTCTTTACTAATTTTCATGTTTTATGTGTCTGAGTATTTTGCAAGGATATCATATTTTTGTGATTTCTATTCTCCTTTGTTGAGCTAGTGATTTTGTAGCCCAATGGATATGTACCAGTCTAGTAAATGTTGATCACCCATCTTTTTTCAAAATGAATAAATGTTCCATCAATATTACATAAGTAGGTATTAGTCTATATGTATCCTTTTGGCTCTGTATTTTAATTAGTGAATACTCTAGCAAACTAACTGAGTTCATATCTTATCAAGCCATATTTTCATAGTTGCATCTTGCACTTTTGATATGATGCCATCATTAGCTTAATGAGAGGTCATATGATGGAGTAAGCTTTGTTTTAACCTAGTGATAATCTTTGGAGGTTAAAACTGCTCTTTGGGTATTATTGCCTTGTTATCATTTAGCATATACTTTGTGTTGTAATTAACCCCTTTTTAGAAATACCTCTAGGAAGACCCTCCTTGGTTTAGTTGAACCAAAAGTGAAGAGGAGATTACCCACTACTAGCAATTGGCCTAGAATCATCCTCAACCTGTTGATGAGTCCTTTTCCTATCTCCTTGATGAAATCCCTAGCCTAGGAGGTTAGGAAACACTCTAGGGTCTTGGACCTATGTTTTTGGGACCCAACAATGTCTACAATTGCTACAACCCTTGTTGGAGGTGGAGGTGGTGATACTGGTTCTGCTAACACTACAACTAGAGATCTTGTAGTCCCATCATTGCTCAACTCTCCACCAGTTGGCTTGATAGATAGTGCATGTCAAAGGCAAGCCTTAGGCCTTGTTGGATAGAAATGGGAAGGAACCAATCTAGAGATTTGGTCTTCAGTCAAACCTCTAAAGTCAATTTATACCCTAGTCATATAGTGAGAGAATTATAGATAAATATTAAGGAATAGAGTTATGTGGTATCATCTAAGTTATGTAAAACATTCATAAGACACACATACACATATCAGAACCCTTATGTCTCCTTTATATATATTCATATTCAATGGGTAACATTCATGCCGGTAGGTTTGAGTATCTGCCCTTGTACATATTCTTCCTTTTCTATCTCATTCTCATTCATATTCTCTATTGCTTACTTACATATACATCCTATATATTCATATAGAGGTGTGTCTTTTCCCAAAATACCCCTTTGTGTGCCAGTTATGTCCTCCACATGCCACCCGTGGTAACCTGCAGTAGGTTTTGTTGCTTGCTCTGTCTTCTACCAACATCATTTCCCCTTTTAAAATTATGTCTTGTTCTCAAGACATGTTCAGTCTAGTTTGAAGGTAGGATATTTTTATAGGTTACTCTAAGATGAGCCAGAGTTGTATCTTGTTGCTTTTTGGCTAATGTCAAAATTTAGATTTGACTCTCTATTTGTATGTATGTATCCTCCTCATTACCCAATGTAGTGGGTATTTGTATCTTCTGGGCAGTCTTTTTAGCTTATCTAAAAATACCAGTTAGGGATGCCAGTCTCAGGCTTACTACTTCTCTTAATTGTTTGATTTATGCTTTTATCTATTCCCTCTGATCTTGGAACTACTGGAGCTAAGTATGTAATGTCTTTACTTGTGCCCTTATTGTGCCATTAGTATCTTGTATAGGATCATATATACTAGCTACTTGTATTATCTATGTTTCCAATTCATCTTTATGATCTTTAATATTTTTAGTGGTGGTGGGCCACTGTAAACAAAATTGATACAACACCTTTTCCTCGTCCATCCCTTGCTAGATATTTCTTATTTGGGATTCTAGTTTGGTATGTGCCTTGGCACATTTATTTGATGCATCTTCTAATATTTTCTTATTTTTCCACAATTATATTATTCACAAAGTATTTCCCTTGGTCACTTGTTATGCTTAGTGGGAAACCAAATCTAGCTATTATATTCTCATATAAGAATTTTATGGCAATTTTAACTGTACAGTCCTTAATTGGTTGAGCTTCTGCCCACTTGGTGAGGTATTCCACTCCTATTATGATATATCTTGCTTTTGATTGTTTAGCAAGGGGATCTATAGGTCCAATAAAATCAATTGCCCATTTTTCAAATAGGAGTTCTGCTAATACTGGTCTAAGTGGCATTTCATCTTTTGTGGTAGGTTTTCCTACATGTTGACATATATCACAATGTTTTACATACCTTTTAGCATCATGAAATAATATAGGCCACCATAAGCCTACTAACTTTATCTTTCGTGTGGTCAGTTCTCCAGAGTTGTGGCCTCCTGCTACACCTTCATGTGCCTCCTTTAATATGAACTCTCTTTCATGTTCGTATACAAATCTCCTTATTATATCATCTCTTCCTTTGATATGCAGTTCTCCTTCAATGAGTGTGTATGGGAAAGCCTTCCATGTTAGGATTTGTTTTTCTTGCGGAGATGTATCAGATGAGAATTCTCCTATGGCAAGTAAGTATGCTATATCTTTCAATTCCTCTGGTACCATGTTAACCCTAAAAAGGTTTGCTCCAAGAAGTTCTTCTTCTTGACTTTTTTGTTCATCCCCTGTTTCAATCCTAGAGAAGTAGTCAGGAACTTGATTATGCTTCCCTAGTTTTAATTTTATGGTGAATTCAAATTCTTGGAATAACAATAACCATCGACATATTCTCCCTTGGATGACTGGTTTACACAATAAATATTTTAATGGCTCATGATTAGTATAGAAAATGAAAGGTGTAGATAAAAGGTAATGTCTAAACTTCTGTAATGCATACACCATTTATAGAGCCCCCCTCTTTGTTGTGGTATAGTTTTTCTCAGCCTTAGATAGCTTCCTACTAGAAAATTCTATAGGATGGTATTTTGTTCCCTTGGGCTGGGCTAGTACCACACCTACCGCTATTCCTAAGGCATCAACATGGACATTAAATGGAATGTTCCAATCCAAAAATATTAGAATAGGGGGCTCTGCAATTTTCTGTTTTAATATGTTAAAGGAGGTTTGACATTCATCATTCCACTCAATATTTTTTCCATGTTTCTTCTTTAATATTTGCTCCAGAGGTGCTACTATTGATGCATATCCTCTAATGAATTTGATGTGATATCCAATATATCCTAAGAAAGTTTTCACCTTTGTTGTTGTTTTTGGTGACGGTAGTGTAAGGATCAGAGTTACCTTCAAAGGATATACCATAAACCCTTCTTTACAAATAATGTGGCCTAACAAAGTCCTGAATGGTACCGTAAGAATATATTTCTTTAGGTTCAATGATATTTGTAGGCTTCTGCACTTGTTCAACATTATCCTTAAGGTTTGGGTGTGGTCTTTTACCAATCCATATACAATCCAATCATCTAAGTATACTTCTAAGAAATCATGTTTGAATTCCTTGAATGCATTTACCATGATTCTGCTAAATGTTGTTTTTGGTTGATCCTCCTCTCTAATCCTCACTTGATGGTAACCAGAAAACCCATTAGTGAATGAATATATTTCTCTTCCAGCAACTAATTCTATTATCTCTTCTATGAATGGTGTTGGAAATGGGTCATGAATACAAGCTTTGTTCAATTCTCTATAATCTCCACATATTCTTATCTCTCATGATTTTTTATTTTGTACCACCATTAGATTAATCCAATTTGCTTCTTCCATCAATTTTATAATCCTTGTTGCTAACCTTTTATCAATTTCTACTTTAACCCTTTTCTTCATGTTTGGGTTTAGCCTATATGGCCTTTTCCTTACCGGTTTAATACCCTCTTTTAATTTTATTTTCATCATCCTTGCATCTTCTTTGATTCCTTTCATTTCAGTAAAAGTTCTTGGAAATAAGTCCTCAAATTCAGAAAGAATCTTAGTCACTTGTGCTAAGACTTTATCATCCTAGTAGTCTCCTATTTTTGCTAGCTTGGGGTCTCCTCCTTTTGCAATATTCTCTTCCATTATTTTGAGAGGTTTATTGTAGTATTGTTCCTTTGGTTTAGTTAGTAGCTGTAGTTCTCGTTCTCCTTCTTGGACATCTCTTTCTAGATCCTCAGTACCCTCATCATCCATTCTTGTAGTCTTATAACATTTCTAACCAAATTGTTTTGATTATTTGTCTATCCATTCTACCAGTTTCCATATCCCTTTTGTTCTAGGTGGTGTTGTTTTTTGCTTTGGTTGTTCTTTCTCTTCCTTTTTCATTTGTTCGAAGATTATTTCCTTCATTTTCAAAAGTGCAATATGTATATATTTTTCTGGAATGTAGAAAGAAAATGTATGTATAAAGTCATATTGTACTTCATCCCAATTGCTGGTTTCTCCTCTCCTTTCTTGGTTTATATACCAAGTTTGTACTATTGGTGACAGTGTTCAATAGAATAGATGAGTGTATACAAACTTTCTATGTTCATGTCTGCCTTCCCATACTATTGTACATGTAGTTTAAATGCTCTTGCGATGGAATCTTTCTATCATGCTTGGGTATGAATTTATATTCTCCTTCCTCTAGTAGGTATCTCATACTGATGAGAAGCTTAAATATGGACTGGCCTTTAACTGAATCTCTATGAGTGGACCACCAATTGACCGCATTGCATACCAATGTATGTTGTACTGCTTCTAGTCTTTGTTCCTCTAAAAAAAAATCTCCATCTCAGTCAAGTATATTTGTAGGTTTTTCACTCCTGAAAACTTAGGTAGTTTTATATGTGAAATTCCTCTCATAATATGATTAATTTGTCTAGATACCCAAGATTTCCTTGTACTTTGCTCTTCATATATGGCACACACATTCTACGGTGGATTTTCATTTAATGCAGATGTTTGTGGTAGGTTTTCCCTATCATTATCATTTTCTACTTCTATTTCTCCCCCTGAATTGGGTTCTTCTTCTATCTCATTTGTCTCTAACTTTGATATTGAGTAAATATTCTTAGGATAGTTATCATTACCTTCCACATAATTGGATTCTTCAATGTATTCTTCTTCCATGGGTGATCCTAAAGGTATGTATACACTTTTATTGTTATCCATAAAAAAATAATTATTCTTTGCAAGAGTCCACAATGCCATTTGCATATACAAACCATCTTAATCCTAGTAATGTATTGAATGAATCCACTTGTTCTTTCATGGCTACAAAACCAAATTCTATGACCTGTTTTATGCCCATTAGGTTTACTTCTAATGAGACAATTTATTGTCTCATCTATTAGCTAAATAAATGCATGTATTTTGCTTAATTAGTGCCATTGTATGTATTAATTTTATTACATATTTTAACTTGTAATCAACAATCAGTAGACTGAAGAATAAATTCAGTCAAGTTGAAATGCCAACAAACTTCCTAAAAAGAAGCACAAAAATAGGGAGTTAAAAATGTAGTATCAGTAAAATGATGATATCTCCCTCGTTTCTCAATGAAATCCAAAATTTCAAAATGATCTGGAAAGATGGGAATGAGGGGAACAAAACCCAAAAACCTTTTGAGGAGATTCATCAAAATAAATGCATAGTTTGTGACTAAAGTTGACTAAAAAAAAAGTGGCATGAAAAAAAGGCAGTGAAATTAGATGAAGAAGATTTAGTTTTTCTCTCCAAAAATAGGATCCCAGATCCACATTCTTGACAGATTGATTGAGAATAAGAATTCTATAAATTTATTGTAATTAAGGAATCAATTGGGAAGAGTTTTCTAAAATAATATAGTTTAGTCTTTTAGCAGCTCTGGATAGCTCTAGATAGTTTCATTTCTTAGTAGTCTTTCAATTTCTTGTTCTTTACATTTCCAGTATTTCCCTTTACAAGTTTCTTAGGATAGATTTCATTCCAGCAATTTCATTTACAAGCTCTTAGACTAGGTTTGATTCCAGTAATTTATTTTCCAGCAAGTGTGTTTATTTCCAACAAAGTGTGTTTATTCTGTTTGTAGAAAAAGAATGTCATGCAAATGATTTATTCTCCCTCTTGCATATCGCCATGGACACCGCCTTGGATTGACATTTTTAATTAAATGATGAGGATTGCAGCGACCCTCATCATTTTTGGCACCGTTTTCGGGGAAAGGTGTCATTAGGGAGTTGCTATTGATCTGGTGACAGTAGGTCAAAAGAGAAAATTAGTTTGGCAAGTATTTTTTAGGTTTATTATTTTAGAAACTCCCCACCAAAACAACAGATCCAAAAGAAGAGGTTCTTGCATGCAAAGGTGACAGCTTTTGTGTAATCTCCTCAACTGGAGGACCATGACTTCAAGCCCCAGCAAGAAAAAGATTATTGTTTGGACACCTTCAAAGTCCAAGGAGGGCTGCCCGATTAGATATTTGAAGGATAAGGAGCTGCATCCAGTTATGCATGCAACAGAATGTGAGGAAGGATTGCATGATCTTTCCAATTAGCCCATGCATCTACTCGAATCATATATTATGGAGAAGGATAACATTTCAAAGGAAGATTTCTTTTGGCATTTGGAGGCATTCTGGATCTCTCCATATCTATCCATGGGATCTATTTCCATCATTAGGACATTCTAGATCTCTTCGGAGCCGTTAAAGGAGGAAAACTAGTTAGCTCTGGATAGCTTTAGATTAGCTCTAGAGAGCTCTGGAGAGCCCCATAGTAACTCAGAACCGACCATGGAGGAAAGACAGCTAGCTTTGGATAGCTCCAGAGTAACTCAAAACATCTTTAGAGCATCTCCAATGCACCTCTCAGAAAAATCTTCAGAGCAATTGCAATAAAGGTGAAGAAATTGGCTCTAAAGGCTCACTATGAGTTACAAGAGGACCTGCAACACTTCAGGTGTGGGGGAGATGATGAGACAATTTATTGTCTCATCTATTAGCTAAATAAATGCATGTATTTCTCTTAATTAGTGCCATTGTATGTATTAATGTTATTACATATTTTACCTTGTAATCAACAATTAGCAGATTGAAGAATAAATTCAGTCAAGTTGAAACACCAACAAACTTCCTAAAAAGAAGCATGAAAATAGGGAGTTAAAAAATGTAGTCTCAGTAAAATGGTGATATCTCCCTCATTTGTCAACAAAATATGGAATTTCAAAATGATCTAAAAATTTGGGAACGAGAGGAACAAAACCCAGAAACCTTTTGAGGTGATTCATCAAAATAAATGCGCAGTTTGCGACTGAAGTTGACTGAAACAAAACTAGCATGAAAAAAGGCAATGAAAATAGATGAAGAAGATTTAGTTTTTCTCCCCAAAAATAGGATCTCAAATCCACATTCTTGGTGCATTGATTGAAAATAAGAATTCTATAAATTCATTGTAATTAAGGAATCAATTGGGAAGAGTTTTCTAAAATAATATAGTTCAGTCTTTTAGCAACTCTAGATAGCTCTAGATAGTTTCATTTATTAGCAATCTTTCAATTTCTTATTCTTTACATTTCCAGTATTTCCCTTTACAAGTTTCTTAGGATAGATTTCATTCCAACAATTTCATTTACAAGCTCTTAGATTAGGTTTGATTATAGCAATTTATTTTCTAGCAAGTGTGTTTATTTCCAGCAAAGTGTGTTTATTCTATTTGTAGAAAAAAAATGTCATGCAAATGATTTCTTCTCCCTCTTGCATATCACCATGGACACCACCTTGGATTGACATTTTTAATTAAATGACGAGGACTGCAGTGACCCTCATCAACTTCCACTTGTTTCTAGGTTCCAATTGTTGCCATACTAGATCCATCTGCCAAAGTGATATTGTAGGGAGTTTCAGACAACCTAGGTTTTCCTAGTTGTTCCCAAATCTTCTTGGTAATCATGTTTACATTCACACCCAGGTCTATCATAACATGTTTGACTTTTTTGTGATTTATATGAGAATCTACCAATAGTGGTTTTGTCTTCCAATGTCTATCTGTTTTGCCCATTTGTTGGATTTGATTTTTGGATACTTTCTCCTTGTTCCAATATTTGGAAAATTGCTTCAATTTATCCATAATACTATGTTGTTGCGTTAATGCTATGAACTGTTTAAGTGCCACAACCTCCTCTTATGTGAAGAACTGATTATATTGTTTCTACCTATCTTATTCTTGAGTCACAATCTGCTTTGTTTTTTGGACAATGTCATCAGGTTGTTTTTATCAAGGAAGAATGTATCTTCCTCACTCTCTCCTATTTTTGTTTCGGTAGTATAATGTCCTATGATATTTGTACATTGTCTTGTTACTACTGCAAAATTTTCTTTCCTTTTATTTTTGTTCATTTTGGCTTGCTCATACTTCAATCTTTTACATTGGTTTTCTTCTTCTAAAGTTTCAGCTGAAGATATATTTGTGTTACCATCTTTGTCTCTCTAGCAGGTTCTTAATAATTGACCTTGTTCTTTAGGGACACTTTGGATTACCTTAGCCCCTTTTTGTTTCATAGGGTTTTCTAGGTCATCACTTTTTGCCTGTTGAGGTGCATTTTGGAAGTATTATTGTGCTTTATGATATGAGAATAGGTCATGTTCTGTACTATTATAGAATGTGCACTGTTTTCTCCTCTCTCCCCAACATTCATTGACAAAGTGTCTCAGTTATCGTATTTATAGCACATTGCATCATCTCTCCTTCTACCTCTACCATGATCTTGACCTCCTCTATAGCCTCCAAATTGCTCTCTTTCATCATTACTGTAATTATTTCCATATGGTGCATTGGGGTTTGAATTTGGAATAGTGTTCATATTTCTTTAGTTTCTCCAAGTAGTTTGCATATATCCTTGATCCTAAGTGTATAACGACATTTCCTTCAAGCCTTTCACATATGCCATAGTATTGTTTTGTGCTTTATTCTTGTGGTTTTTGTTATACCATGACTCATTTCATCATCATCTTCCCTCGCTTTGAATAATTATGAAGGGTAATATGGTGTCTCATGGTCATCCCACCCACCACATAATCCACAATATATTGTATTATTTCTTGTAGGTATTGCTTTTGTATCTACCTTCATGGAAGCAACCTGTCTTTCCCCTTTCAATTCTAGACATTCATTCCATATGTGTCCTTCCTTAGTGCAATAGGAACACCGTATATTTAGTCTTTGTTTGTGTGAATTTTCTTCTTGATTTGCTAAGATTTCTTGTTTTATCTTTAATTGCTCCAATTCTATCCTCATTCTTTCTAATTCTAAGTTTTCTTTACTTTTATCCTTCTTGTGCCACATTTGTGACTCTATGCGGCAGGCCATTGTAACTGCTTCTACATATGTTTCAAATATTCTTCCATCCAGAGATGTTCTAATCTTAGGGCTTATCTCAGATGTGAACCATTCAATCTTTTATCTTTTAGTTAATGGCTCCTCTAATTTGTGGTTGAATCTTTTATCAAATTCTTTTATGGTTTCTCCATATTTCTATATTAACCCCCTCATTTTTCTTACTCCCTCTGTAGGGATCTCCAGAGTCTCAAAGTTTTCCAGAAACTCCTTTTTAACTTCATCCCAAGTTTTATCATGTTTAGGACATGCCTTTCTATACCATTTCAAAGCATCATTCTTCAATGTCCATGTAATGCCTCACCATGCAACCCTAGAGATAAGTTTAACTAAGCAATAAAAAGGGCATTTTTTTTTACAGAAGAATCAATAATGAAATATATCATAAACTAATAACAAATGAGTTAAACTATCATCTCTAGGGATTACATAGATGCATTATTGCAACAATCAACAACTTATATAGTTCATTCAAATATATCAAACGAGTCAAACTAACATCTTTCATTACATCATCAGATAAATACATCAACATTATTTTAGCAATAAAGGTTACAAGTACAAAATAGTTTATCTTACAAGAGGAATTACATAATTTCAGTGTTACAAAAGCTCTTTTTTGAATACATCAAATTACATAATGAATTTCACTGATACACTGATCTAAATGTAAATGGTACAAATATCTGTCTTCAATTATAGATGCAAACTGGAATAATGAGAGATACATCTTCTTTACACACGAGCCTCGACGCCAGAAAACTAATGGAATAAAGCACAACCACCCAACCATGTGGAACCCTAAGGTCCACCCCCCATGCTAGGAGATAACATAAGGTCCCACTACTACAAATAGTCAGGTAGACAGAAGACTATAAGGAACAAGGACAACACATGACACCAACAACACAGGTCAATATCACGAGCATCTCAACAACACTTCTAGAGACAGCCACACTAGGGAATGCTAGGCTGCAATAGGGGTGAGTGTCATCGCATGGTCCTAACATGGGTTACCTTGACAGTCTCTAGCTAGATGTCGGCCCCCATCCATGGGTTACCCTAACAGTCTCTCGCTAGGCGCTGGCCCCCATCTATGGTTACCCTGATAGTCTCTCACTAGACGTTAGCCCTATAGAGTGACACATGCGGAACCAACATTCCTTTCATGAGGACAAGGAAGTTGATCTTGCTAACTAGGCCTTCTCATCCCATCCTTAGCCTGAATGAGCACTATAGGCATGGGTGAGGAATCCAATTATCTTAATTAGTGTGAAAACTACCCAACTCCTAGATTTATTATTAGGTTATCACTTGATTACAAAACTCCCAATGGGTTACCCTGGCTAGCCACTTTGGGCACCGGCCCCACATTGGAAGCCACTCCCCCTTCATTGCGTCTATATTCTCACAACCCATAACATAAACTAGGCATGAACTATTACATTCTCATCATGATGCATTTACAATACAAAATACACAGAATTTCTCATCACACAGAGCAAGGCATTATCCATCTTGCATAGTCATAATAACCACATAATAGGTACACTGAGCAAGACATTATCCATCTTGCACAATCATCAAAATCACATGAATAGGTATACTGAGCAAGGCATTATCCATCTTGCACAGTCATCATAACCACATGAATAGGTACACTGAGCAAGGCATTATCCATCTTGCACATGTATCATACCAACATAAATAGGAGGCAACATTTCAAGAATGCATTTCATTCAACTCACATAATGCACACATAGCCAACCCCCACACAATCACACCCTCCTAGGCCTTTGGAAACAACTTCCCCAAATGACACAACACTTGACACCATTAAAAACACAATAGTTTCATATCACATTCACTCTCAAAGCACATCATAAACTAATACCCTTCAACAATATTTTTATGGAATGCAACATTAATCTAAGCATGATCAATTATCTAACAATTCTAAAGTGAAACTATCTCAATAATACAGAACTGTAACTTTCTATTCACTAGTAGCAGTTACAATATGATCATAAGATATAAGTGTCCATGAGTAACAATATTTTAACTAATAATTCTCAAGACTTATTTTAATTTCATTTAATTAAAATGATTGTGAACAACATGCAAATAACCCTAAGGCATACAAATTAAACACAACAATTATTTACACTATTTACACTGATGTAGATTTTATTAATAATCTAGACAATTTTGTAAATACTATTAAATATAACTGTATAAGCAAGACTAAAAGCCCATGCTATAAATCTCTTACATTAGTTAGAATCACAAGATACAAAACCCGAGGCTACAATAAAAGAACTTTGTTCTAAGTTTAGCTTGAGAGGAAGAAATATAGAACAACAAAACATTCCTATAGATCTAACATTTTCATCAAATCTACCACACTTTTAACCACATACATATGATAGGATCAGCACAAAATAAATTTGTTGAGAAGGCTTTAGAAACTACCAACAATACAAAATGTGAAAGCATAGACAAGGCACGCAGACTGATTGGTAGAATGCCTCAAAGAGAGTCAGATCATGGAAAGCAATGATTGTAGGATGTGCACAAAATGAATTTGTTGAAAAATCTCAGAAAAACCCAGTTTGAAAATATAGAGTTAATGGTGACACAACTAACTGTTTTAATAAAGACGAAATATGTGAGAGATAGATAGTCACAAAACATTCATATCTCAAAAATGACAAACTGGGTATGGCTGATTTTCGGATATGATTTAGATATCCAGACTGTGCACCCTATATAAACAAATTAGAGAAACCCAGTTTGTAAAAATAAAGTTATGGCTAACGTAACAGACTACTAAAATAGAGATGAAATGGATGAGAGGTAGATAGTCACAAAATATTTATATCTCAAAAATGACAAACTGGGTATGACTGATTTTTGGATATAATTTATATATTCAGTCTATACATCATACGTAAAAACATTAGAGAAACCCAGTTCGTAAAAATAAAGTTATGGCTAACGCAACAAACTGTTAAAATAGAGACCAAATGGGTGAGAGATAGACAGTCACAAAATAATCATATCTCAAAAATGACAAACTGGGTATGATTGATTTTTAGATATAACTTAGATACCCAGGCCACACACCATATATAAAAAAATTAGAGAAACCCAGTTAGTCAAAGTAAAGTTATGGCTGATGTAACAGACTGAAAAAATAGAGATGAAATGGGTGAGAGATAGATAGTCACTTCAATCGGTGATTCCCAGAAATGCAATGATACATACATGCACAATTGGATCTGATAACAAGGCTTCTAACCTCTCAAGAAAATTACAATTGACAAGAAAAGTCATAAATCAAACATTTTCTTCAATAGAAAACTGAGACAAAAATTAGAACCAAAGGAACCTGATTTCATTTGCTTGACTGGGCTGAAGATTCGATGCCAGGTTTAATTGCTGTAGCCACAAACCAGTCTCTCCCATCTCCTCTCTCCCCCCAAAAGTTCCATCTACTGAAGATTATTATGAGAGAGAAATCCCCCTCAATATCTTCCAGAAGATTCCTCCCATTAAAGGCAATAAATTCTGTCTAAATCCCTTTCTTACAATTTGCTATTTTTTTTTTATCATTTGCAACCAGACCGGACAATTTTTTTTATCTTATTTATTTCCTTTACAACTAGACAATAATTATTTTTATTCTTATTTATTTAGTATTTACTATATATGAGTTTTATGACAACTCATAAATATTATCTATTTTTATTGCCACTTAACACAACATTTAATTATATTAATTTATTTATTTATCTTTAGCTAGCATTTACATTTATTATTATTTTTTTATTATTTATTTCCATAAACTCAAATTCTCATAAAGACATTTATATATATTTATTTATTTAACAAAAATGCTTTCATAACTAATAATATTATTTTAATGCAACAATTAACCATAGTAGCAATCAAACAATGCCAAACTAAATAACCCAAATGCAAAAACAATACCTGACACTATGCACGATCGAAAAACATGACCACAACGACAATGATTGACTATCATGCCCATACAGACAACATTGACTGGGTGCAAAATTGGATACTCATCATTTTCAAGGATGATGGCTAACTAGGGGACCATATGTTATCTCCGTTCAACAGTTTCCATTGAGTTTAAGGCACGCTTAGACCTGTCAATTCAGGTGGAGTCGATGCCTGATACCTACATCCTGCAGCCACCAAACAGTCGAACAAATAGACACACACACACACACACACACACACACATATATATATATATATAATCATATAGTCAAATACACCGTGAAAGGGAATTCTAGCGTAGTAGGGTACTCACACATGAGTAATGCGACACTGTCCCTTTCACCATCACATCAAACACATAATTACAACATACATAGCAATCAGTTGTTGAACGACTAAATAAGAACCATCATCAAATAATCGCATGATACACATAATAAGATTAATCCACACAAAACATCACAACATAACATCCTATGATACATAATCAGTCGCATAAAAAATCAATTTTAACATATGACAATCATAGTAAGATCAACATCATAATCACATGAATGTAAAATAATGTTAAAGCATATAAATTATCAGTGTCGCAACAAAGATTATCGATAAAACATACTAACTGTCATATGAAACCACACATGAGCATAATCAGGAATGTCATCAACATGAATGTAACATCTGCCAACATCATATAATGTACAACATCAAATGTCTAACATACCCTAAATATTCCTATTATTTTACCTTCATCTTCATGCTTCTTAGCCAAACCATCTGCACATCCAAGATGAGAATGGAGGGGCATTACAGTCCAAATATATCAATACATTTGGTTTCATCCCTGGTTATACCATTTCGATTCCAAATGAATTCTAGTACAAAGGTATGTGCTGCTGCTTCATTGGTGTCTTTTTCAAACATTGGTAGCTTAATTAATGCATCCATTTTTACTTTCTTCTATTTTTTAGTACCTCTAGTGTCTTGCAGTGGTTTTCTTCCTTACCTTTCTGCTTAGGTTTTTGCTTCTGAATTAGGGTTTTATGTTCCCTTCCTTTGTCTCTCTATAATTTGATGTCAAAATACTCCTTTCCCAATATTTCCTCAAAATCTTTCTTAATTTCTTCTTCTATATCTTCCTTATTGTCAACTTGATCTTCTACTGAAATTCTTCTTGCTTTATAAGGCACCTGGGGTGACTCCTGGTCGAGGGGTGTGTCTTCAAATTGCCTCTTCATTTTCGGGGATACTTTTTCATTTGTTAACGACATCGTGTCTTTTATAGGTAACGTTTCCTTTAATTGTCTTATACTTTCAGAACTAATCTCCTCATATACCACATCTTCTCTTTCTCTAATCTTCATTACATTTCTATTTACTAGATGGTCTAGGTAATCCACATCCAATATCAAGGGCTGGAGGTTACATATGGGATTTAATAATTCTTCCCATTGTCTATCAACTCTAATTTGATTATTAGAAAAATTACGTTGAAATTTAGGTGTTTTACTTATTTGTGGTAGGGCTAGGGTTTGATTATGTTCTTCCCTCCACAAGCTTCTTAACTAGTCATATGTCTCAATACTTCCTCCTTTACTTTTGAGAATCTCTATAGCCCTATAAATATGCATTGTTATTGGCTTAGGGTCATTTAAATCCATTTGTATCAAATTTGTGGTAGCCTCTATGGATTTTTCATCCAATATTTATTTTCCTTTTATGTTCTTCTCTCTGGCAACACCCACCTTGGTGCGCTCAACAACACCCTCATTGGCACACTCATCCAATTATTTATTTTCCTCTGCAACTTCTCTTGTTTACTTCCTACTTGACTCTCTTGCCTTTTCCATCCTTCTACAGACCCTTGTGTGGTACCTTTCTTGACGTTCCTAAATCTATTTTTATCTTTCTTCCTTGCTCATGTCCATTCTGATTAGTATAATTTCACTGATCTCTCTTAATATTTTGTTAGCCCCTTTTTCCATGGGTATTTTTAATTTGCTATTACATTAATCCTTATGTATCCCATGGTTGGCTCATTTTGAAGAGTTACATCTTTGCAATGGTATTTTCAAATCCTCTCCCTTTTCCATTTGTCATCCCCTTAAGTGTCTGCCCTCCTCTCACAAGGGTAGGAACTTAAGAGAATTCATTGTCTTCTCTATAGATCATAAATTTTTTCTATTACTTTAGTTTTCTTTCTTTGCACTACTCCGCACTTTTACTTTTTACTGTTTATCCGACAGGTCTGAGTCTCTTCCCTTGTACACATTCTTCCTTATCTATCTCATTCTCATTCCTATTCCCTATTGCTTACTTACATATATACATCCTATATATTCACATAGAGGTGTGTTTTTTCTGAAAATACCCCTTTGTGTACCTGTTCTGTCCTCTGGATGCCACTTGCAGTAACCTGCAATAGGTTTTGCTGCTTGCTCTTTCATCTACCAATAAGCCTCTCCTCAACAACACTCATTGAATTACCATCACCGCTTCGACCTCTCCTCCTCCTTATTCAGTTCCTCCTTAGAGGAGCTCCCCTCACCTGACTCTCCACCTTGTAGTGGCCTAAGGTCTTTGGTGGGGGAATTAACTAGATATATTGGCACAAGATGTGTTGCCGTCCACCAAGGTGTATACCTTGTGGTCCCCTACATCATCAGTGTTAGTGTGTGGGGGTGAGTCCAGCTCCTTGTCATTGTTTTGGCTCAAGGGGAAATCTACATCATGGGCCATGAGAGGTCACTCGGCCACACAACAGTCTAGTGTGACCATATGTAGGTGGTCACATTGGGTGGCACCCCTTGAACCTACCTGAACTATCTCCTAATGCAATCATAATAAAATGGGATGATAATGTTGTTGTATTGACCCAAAAACTACCTACCCCTCTGCATGTGGGCTAGTTGATGGGGATCTTCGACACATCCCTGTAGCCTCAAATATGGTCTTTAGATGACCTCTGTGCTGGGTAACTATCAAAGATTTTCTACGAGTGGGTGAGATTTGTAAGCTGCCATGCTCATCGAAGGGGGTAGGCGTGGCCTTGAGGTTTCACCCATATAATATCTATGGGGTACCCTATAGGGTGAGTGCACATGATGTGCTCAAAGATCCACACCTAAAGAAGAATGTAGACCATCAATCTATGTGCCTTGTAGTGCACATAACACCCTAAGTCATGGTACAAATGGGATAGCATGTTGTGCCACCAACCAAACATGGTCTCGTGTTTCTCCATATCCTAGATTGTATGCACTAGGCCTCCTTGTAGGTGGGTGCCCCTCTCATCTAGAGTGAGATAGATTGGAACATTCACGATCATCACACACCTCACCAATGACATTGGTGTTGCTCCCTACTCAAGCCACTACATGTAGATGTGGCCAGTATCATCCTTGGGCACGATCCTCCCCAAGGATAACTATTACCTTGCTTGCACATATGAGGTTGAGCTCTGATCTATAATGGTGACTTGTTTTCCCCTGATGGGTAGCTCAAGGATGGGATATACATCCTCTGGTGTAACTGTCATTTCCTCAGCGGGTAGGACAACGACTAACTTGTCAGCATCCCACCACTCCATGAGCACCATGACCATGCAATCATGAAGCTACATCTCTGGCATTGTGTAAGCCTAGTATATGCCTACTCGATGTAATAAGTTGATATTTGCATGTGTCAAGGTCACTAGTTGACCTCATAATAATGTGAACATCCCACCTCCTATGTGCTCGTGCATGGTTAGTAGGCACTGTAAAATAAACATAAAAAAAATTTCATTAATTCCTCATCATTTTAAGCATAAACATCTATCCAAAAATTAAAAATTTGTTCAAAGTTTTTGAGACTCCTACGCCCTAGGACTCATGTGCGTCTTTTAGAATCTTGTGCCCTTTTGGGATGCCCACATCTTTTCAAGATGCTAGCATGTTTTTGGATGCCCTGGTATGCCCCTTAGATGCTGACACGTATGTAGGATGCTAGCACACTACATGGGCCCCGCCATACCTTTCAAAGTGAAATAAATGTGTCAAAACTAAAATTTTCTAACTTACCTCTTGCATAGCGATGCCTTGCCCGGTGCACTCTCGCAGCTCCTCCAACCTAGGTCACCTGAAGTCTCATCATCGTAGCATGGTGGCTATCTAAGTGCTCTGGAGTGATCAAAATCTCTATATTTTGAAGGTAGAAATGAATAGTAAAATTCAATTTTTTAACTATTTATAGTAAATTTTCAAAATTTCAAGCTCCTCTTTATTACCTCTTTCATGAAAACCTTCATAACTTTTGCCCATGACCTCTAATTTTCATGTCATTTCTTTCGTTGGAATCTTTATTCTTCCACCTTCCTAGTAATTAGTTTTTCATCATGTCATTCATCTTCAAAATAGGTTTTTAGAAGCCTTCTTCAACAAACTCTTCAATAAAACTCATTCCTCCTAGAACCTTCCTCTCCTATCTTTGTTTCATGAACAAATCAACAAAAACAAGAGGGGGCAATACAATCAAACATGAACCCTAGCAAGAAATCAAGCTAGATTCAACATCATGTGCCTCTCATCAGTCTTCTTTGATTTCTTCTCTCTCTACATTTATACCATTTGATTCTTCTCCTGATGCAATCAATTGACTTTTTACCACCATATTCTTCTATCTGTCATAAATTGATTAAAATTCTTTATGGTATTTTGAGATGACATAAGTAATGATACACTTTCATAGCAAGGTATCCTATTCGTTGATTCAATTTTTTTAATCTTTTGTGTTCTTTCTTCTACCCCCACCTCTTTGGTATGTGTGATAAAGTTATATATACTCTTGATGTATTTCTTGGTCTCACAGAATTACATGATATTATTTTTTTGACATCATGGTTTTGCAGGGCTTGCCGTTTTTGACACCATGGTTTTGTAAGTCCTAGATTGGGGGCATCTCATCCTATATTTGAAGGATCCCTACAACTTCTATAGTATCCTTTTTCATGATGATATCTCATTTCAACATTTCATTATTGTACATTAACATGCTTTTCACTTAGTGTCGTCAACTTGCTAAAGTGGGGGCAAAATGTAATGTCAAAAATTTCATACCCTGCAATGTCATGTCATGTTTTGCACCCGCCTTAGTGCCAATTATTGTAGTATGCCTTAGAATTTCTTAGACTTAATCTTGGATTACTTCCCTAGACCAAGTTTTTATCAAATTTGTACTAGAGCATTAATGTTGATATTTTCTAGGCACGTGTGTCAAATTAGAGAAAATTCCCTTTGGACACTAGCATGATGTGTAGACGTTTGTGTGATGTGTTGACATCCTGTGTCATACAACTCAAAATGTGTGTTACTCATGCATGCCACTACCTCATAATGTCTCTTGATGGTTGTGACACTCTCACGAATGTGCCTTTGCTATCCTTAGCCTATTCTTGACCACAAGATAAGGACAATAGAGAGACACGATTATTATCCAAAAGATCTCTCTGACTAGAAGATGGAATCACATAATGACTATAGATTAATTATCTTAAGCTCTAGTTTTTCTCCATAGATTTTCTCTCTTACTTGGTTATCCCATAGCCTTTTAATCTTCTCTTGTGTTGCTTACAATTTCTTGTGGTCATTGTGCAAATTATTTAGTTCATTATCACAAGGACAAATTTCCTCACAAAAGAGCATGCTTCTCCCAAAAGATCCCTCTCTCTTTCTTCCTACCATTGAAGGTGTTTTCAACATGTGGTGAAAAATAGATTACTCTTTGGAAACCCTTCCCATCTCCAACACTCAAATCCACATGAATAAGGTAGTGAATCCTTTTGGTGTTTTCTTTATTAAATTCCAATAGAAAGTGATTTGTTTTTTTTAGTTTCATTCCTTCCATCATTTGGTTGATCCTATTGCACAAGCGGTGAATTAAACCTCTTCACAAAACTATTCAAACAATCCCCTTTTATCCTTTTACAGATCATTGGTGTAGACCATCATTTTAGTTATCCAATCCATAATCTAGACCTAGTGTCCTCCCCGTAGACCAGGGAGGTGTTTCTAACACATTTTGTCACTACATCCTAGCTCCTATACATACTTTGGATAGGTGTAGACACTTTTTACAATGTATTCATCATTTGACTGCTTGTGGAGGTTGAAAGACCAAAGTAGGGGTTTGACCATTCCTAGAAAACTCCTTAGCAATCCTAAACTTCTTTTCAACTATACTAAAAGTAGGTTATTTGAAGGACATTAGTTGCACAAAGTTTTGCGAGTGTTAATTTTATTGTTTCCATGGATTCTATTATTTATGGTTTTTTATTTATTTATATGTCTACTTAGATATTACGCATTCCTCACTATGTTGTGCAGGTTGGTCGAGAAGCCACACAAACAAAGAAGAATCTTACTAGACACACACATATTGACACTGCCAGACCTTGCCATCCATATAGTGCCATACAGATGATAGTGTGACACACACATATCTATGTGACACACTAATTTCCTTGGCCGAGTCTCCCTCTTTCTAGAGATAGGTTCATCTTGTATTGTCTTTTTTATATTTGCTTTCTATTTATCAAAAATATTCTGTAGTATTTTATACATAGCAATTATTTCTTGATCTTTGATTATTTTTAGCTTAGAAAATTGTATTTTCTAACTAATAGCATTTCTGGAATATCTAGGATAGTTTTGGAAGTATAAAAATATAATTTATTCTCCTTTGAAGGTAGACATTCCAAAGTAGTGCCCTGTAAGATCAATTTGCCTAGGGGGTGCAACTCTCTAGGCCAAGTTGATATCTTATGTGCTACACCTATATGTTGGAGGTTTGAGACAGTAGCTTTACATTGTAGGTCAAAATAAGGTTACTCTGCTAGAATGTTGTTGGATTAATTTTATGGTAAAGGAGGCAAGGATTAAAGGGAGAAATTAGGTGTATTAATGTACTCTATGTTTTGATACTAATACAACCTTATGCTCTATTTGGTGGTGTTTTTTAATTCAAAAATGTTTTCCCATGTTTATTGGTGTTCTCTTAGTTTTTGTGGATAATCTTTCAGTTTACATATTAATATATTGTTGCTCTTAGTTTTGTTGATTATTATTTTATTATGGAAGTTAAAATTTGATTTGATCACTAAGTTGAATGTTTTATTATGACCCTTAACCCAGATTTCTCAATGTTTGCTATTAGAGCCTTGTTCAACTTGATTAGAAGGTAGGGATGCCTTTCTTTGTGTTATGCAGTTTTTGGTTGTAATGGGAGCATTTGATGTTTTAGTGGAACTCATATCCATGTTATAAAAATAATGGCAAGCATATCCATAGATGATATAGAGAAGTTCAAGAGCCAAAGTTTTGAACTTTAGAAATTAAAAATGGAGGATCTCTTAGAGGAAAGAAAGCATTGGAGAGTAGTGACTGAAAAAGAAAAGCCTATTGATATAGTGGAGAAAAATTGGAAAAGACTTCATAAAAAGGCAAGGGGTACTATCAGGATGTGTCTTTTCGATTCTATTCTTTTGAATATTTTTGGAGAAACTACTAGATTTAAGTTATAAAAATGATATATGATATTTATTAGACTAAGAGTCTCGTAAATAAACTATATTTAAAGAGAAAGTTATACTCATTAAAAATGAAGGAAGGATACTTGGTAAAATATCACCTAAAGGCATTTGACTTGATTATGAATTAAGTAGGTATAATTGATGTTAAATTGGATGAAGAGGATAAATGCATTATTTTTCTTTGCTCATTACTTGATTCATGGAAAAAATTGATTGTTGTTATTAGTGGAGGTGTCTCTAAGATTAATATGGATATACCTGTTGCACTATTAAGCAAAGAACAAAGAATAAAATCCAAGGATGAGGGCTCTAAAGATACCTTGAATATTAGGGGTAGACCTAAGGAAAAAGGGGTGTAAGGATAATGGGGATAGGAAAAGATCTAAATATAAGGGTATATATAAATCTTCTAGTAAGGGAAAAGTAAAATGTTAGAATTGTGGGAAAAAGAGCCACATTAATGAGTACATACTTAAGAAAAAAAACTGAGGAAAAATCCTCAGATGATACTGTTAGTGGTGATGCATTTTATATGTGATAACGTTGCTAGTGATGACTCATGATTGATTAATTCAAGTGCCTTATTTCGTAGGACTCCTCATAAGGAGTGGTACTTAGAGTACAAGAAATATGGTGTGTAAGAGATGATTGATGTGCTCTAATACCATGTAAGAGTTGTCTATGAAGGTAGCCACCCAAGATCTAGGACTTCATGAAAGCACAAGAGAGATCAAATGAGAGAATAATTATATCTATCAATGAATGCAAAAAGAGTATTGTCACAATGTACATGATATGCCTTTCTTATAAAGACAAGGATGAGATGTAGGATGTTGTAGTCATGTGACAAGTGTTTTAATCCTATGACATGAGATAACTAGAGGATAAGATGCCAATATAGACAACTATCAACATCTAGAAACAACTAGAATGTTTCCTAAGTCAACTTAACATGTGAACATGTGTGAATAGCACTAACTAATGACTAGTTAGATAATGTGTTTCGTTCACATTATAAGGGGTAAACCAGATAGGTAATAACCCTGTTCACACCAACACCCCCTTAAGTGCAACTTAGGGAGAAGTAGATAAATGAAAATGATGCAATGAAGATGATGGGTCCTAGCTACTAGGCCATGTTAGGTACCCATGTACAAACAATTCTCTCACAAACAAAGTAAAGAAGAAAAACTCGTAGGAAAAAATCCCTCTCCAAAAGAGAGAAAAACAAAGTGAAAGAAGTGAAAGAATGACTCAACATAACCCCCAAGGACTACTTATATCATAAATATACAATCAATTACCCCCCATAGGAGAGCAAGAGTGATATGACAGATCCCCCCACAAAGAAGTAGCTCCTATGCCAAAGAATGCTTGAAGATAGAATATGATATACTGCCTATAAACAACATTTCTCCCCTTGGGAAGAAACAAATCCAATGGTGTATGTACAAGTAACTCCCACATCATGGATGAAAAGGGAATCTAATTCAATATGTGTGCTTCAGAATACAACTTGAGTGTCCTCATGTTGGAAAATGATATCTTCTCTAAGTCATAAATGCAACGCCCAATCAAGGAAGTAGAACCAAGAGAGGAAGGATAGTGAATTGCATTTGAAAACACTAAAGATGGGACGACAAAATTGTCATCAAAGAGGAGAATTAACCCCTCAAATGTGTCCTCCAAATCATCAATGTGAGACTCCACAAACAAAGATGATATGTCTGCAAGATAGGAACCCCAATGATGTGGATTGAGAAGACTAATGTGATCTTGCTTCAAAGAATCACTGGAAGCTCTCAAATAAGCATCATAGAATTCTGATGTAGCAATAGATGATGGTGGAGCAATGACAAGGAATTAAAAAATATGATGTGAGGAATGAGGACACAGCTCTTCCTCATGTTGATTACTCCCACAATATATACATTTTGATTTATGCTGATGATAGAAGCCCATCTCCTTAAAAGATTAGAGATCAAAACTCAAAATATTACCCCCAAATTTTACTCAAAAATGAGAATACCCCCAACAAAAAATGATTTTGGGACTTTATATTCAGTCTAATTACAATTTCCACAAGCTAAAACAACAAAGTGGTCTTTGATTTTGGTACAATGCAAAAGCCAAGATTAGGCTAAGATTGAAGGTGCAATTTTTGAGATAAATTAGATCAAACTGATTGTAGATCTGGAAAGTACTAAAAAAAGTATGCACTTTCAAAAAAAAATTTACTAGAAAATGTTACCGTATGAGCCCAAACGAAGCTTTTGAAATTCTGAAAATGAGAACTACACATGTATAGTGATGAAAAATTGCAATTTTTTAAAAAATCAAGCACCAAAATCAAAATCTAATTGCACCATTACGAAGCCTACAAAATTCTAGCCCAAATAAAAAAAATTGTTTGAAAAAAGGAGTAAAAATTAGCAAGATATGAGCCTTCAAAGTTGGACTGTAAAAACCAAAATGCCAATGGAGAGGGGGCCTACCAAAAATTTCTGATTAAGTTTGTGCATGATGTGTTTTCTACATGCAAAAACTAATAGGTACCTAGATAGTTTTTCAATGCGCCAAACAAAACCTAGAAAGCATTTTTCTTTTTGACATGCATAAGATGTGGATCTAATGCAAAAAAATACCTCCAGCAATAAAAAATGACATGTAGAAGGTGAATCAACCACCCAAGTCAAGAAAATACATGATTTAACCTAAAATACAAAGCCACAAAGAGGAAAATCCTTCAAATCTAGTTTTTCCATCAAGTTTTTTTGATTCTCCAAGTCATCATTCGATGCAAGAGAAGAGCATACTCAACTATCAAGATCCACCATGATTTGCATTCAAGATCTCTCAAAAAAATGGCTAACACATAGTGATTCCTCCTAGCTCCGATACCATGTAAGAGTTCGTTGATGTGCTCTGATACCATGTAAGAATTGGCTATGAAGGTAGCCACCCAAGATCTAGGACTTCATGAAAGCACAAGAGAGATCAAATGAGAGAATAATTCTATTCTATTAATGAATGCAAAAAGATTGTTGTTACAATGTACATGATATGCCTTTCTTATAAAGAGAAGGAT
Organism: Cunninghamia lanceolata; assembly: GCA_027924645.1. Lineage (NCBI taxonomy): Eukaryota > Viridiplantae > Streptophyta > Pinopsida > Cupressales > Cupressaceae > Cunninghamia > Cunninghamia lanceolata. Next base: position 5,909,049 of record BSBN01000645.1, on the reverse strand, counting down.
GAGATGTAGGATGTTGTAGTCATGTGACAATTGTCTTAATCCTATGACATGAGATGACTAGAGGATAAGATGCCAACTATAGACAACTATCAACATCTAGAAACAACTAGAATGTTTCCTAAGTAAACTTAACATGTGAACATGTGTGAATATAACTAACTAATGACTAGTTAGATAATGTGCCTAGTTCACACTACAAGGGGTAAATTGGATAGGTAATAACCCTATTCACACCAACATGGTGGAGGTGAAGTATTTCTTGCTAATAATAGTTCTCACAAGATTGTTGGTTGAGGAAAAGGTAAAACTGGTATTCGATGATGGTAGAGTGAAACTCTTTTTGAACTTTTGTACATTCCAGGTATTGTTACAAATTTGATTTCTATTTCTAAGATGAATGATGTTGGTGCACATATCACTTTTGATATAAATGGTTGTAGATTGGATAGACAGAACTTTGTGTTGGTTGAGGTCACATGATTTGGAAGCTTGTTTAAGTTGGAAGCATCTACTTTTGTAACTCTATTGATATAACTAAACCTTTTGATTCATGTTTGTTGTGGCACCATGGATTGAGCCAAATTGGCGAAATAGGTTTAAAACCATTGGTTAATAAAGGTATAGCTATTGGTTTTCCATTTTATTATGTTGATTTTGATTTCTATGAGCATTGTTTCTTTGGTAGATAGAATAGAGTTAAGTTCTATTTTGGTAGCACTAAAGAAAATGAGATTTTAGAGGTTATACACATTGTTGTGTTTGGTTTTGTCAATGTTCCTTCTATTGATAAATATTAGTATTACATTTATTTTATTGATGACTACTCTACAAATACTTGAATTCATTTTTTGAAACATAAATTTGATGTTTTCTACAAGTTTAAGGAATTAAGGTTCTTGTAGAAAATTACATGGATAGGAAAATGAAAGTATTGAAGTTAGATAACGGTGGTGAATATTTCTCTAGGGAATTTAAATAATTTTGTAAACATTCATGTATTGTTAAATATTGAAATTGAGACACAAAGATTCAGAGGCTCAAACACAACAATCAATCATTCATCTTCAACAAACAAATGATTACATTCTATGGGTTTATAAAGTCATTCAACTTACTAACTACCCAAAACACCAACTAGCAACTAGCACATAACTAATAAGCTTTAACATCTAATAAATTAACATTAAAATGTTAATTTATCATTTATTACATTATTCTATGTCATGCACTAATTAATTCCTAACATTAAATAAAAGACTCCTCTTTATACACCACAACAAAATGGGGTAGTAAAAATGATGAACAAAACATTGATGGATAGAGCTATAAGTATGTTAGATAGTGATAAGCTAGAACAATCTTTTTGCATTGAAGTTGTTAGTACTTGTTATTTAATAAAAAATTCTCCTATTCCACTTTAGTTGAGGAAGACACCATATGAAATGTGGATAGGTAAAAAGTCACCTGTTTCACACCTTAGAGTATTTATCCATAAGGCTCATGTTCATGTGCTTAAAGAGAAATAATATAATTGGATTTTAAAGATGAAATGTGTATTTTCATGGTTTATGGTGAATATAATCTTTAGAATCATCTAATGTTAAAAATAGTGTATTATAAGAATGTAGTTTTTAGGGGAATTAGAGTTTTATTTGATGTGAAACAACCAAAAAATAAGAAAACAAAAAGGTGAATTTTGAGATTAAAAAAGAGCAAGAAAAATGCATCTCAACATGAATATGAACAAGAACAAGTTGGACAAAAGGTAGGAGAATAATAAGAATATTTAGAGGACAGTTTAGAAAAACTTAAAGAGTCACTTATTCCACCTTTGAGGAGATCCATAAGACAACATAAGATAATTGAAAGGTATAGCCTTCTAAATTTTATAGTGTATTTGACTTATCTTGTACTATCAATGAAGCTAGATCTATGAAGGAAAATTTTCTCTTCAAATCAGAGCAAGTCTTGGAAGGAGGCCATGTAGGAGGAGATGGTGTCCTTAGGTGTGAGACTTGAGATCTAGTTGAATTTCTTGAAGGAATGAAGCCCAAATTTTGTAAATGAGTGTTTAAAAAGAAATTCATAGTAGATGGTAAGTTGAAAAGGTATAAGGTTAAACTAGTGAAAAAATATCATTCCTAGGTTGAGGATATAGACTTTGGCCAAATTTTCTCTCTTATTTCTAAATTGAATTCCATTAGATTCATTCTTTATATTGATGTTTCTTATGACTTAGAAGTAGATCAAATAGATGTTAAAACGTTTTTTTCTACATTGGGATCTAGAAAAGAAAATTTATATGAAATAGCTTGATAATTTTTTGGTTAAGGAAAAGGAAAATCTAGTTTTAAGTTGAAAATATTATTGTATGGTTTGAAGTAGTCTCTTATGATGTACCAAACGTTTGATACCTATTCTTTGGAACTTGGGGTTGTTAGAAGTAAAGTTGATCATTGTATTTATTACAAACCCATTGATGGTCATTTGCTAATTATTTTCTTATATGTTGATGATGTTGATGTGAACAAGTGTATTTCCTATTCGATTTCCCCTTTGTAGTGTGAATAAAACACATTATATAACTAGTCATTAGTTAGGACCTATTCACACATGTTCACATGTTAAGTTGACTTAGGACTCTAGGAATCTTTCTAGAAGTTTAATTTCTAGTTTTAATGTGATCTTATCCTATAGTTGTCTCATGTCATAGGATTAAGACATTTTCATCATTCTAGTTAGTCATATCTTATCTCCCTGCTTTTATAAGCAAGGCATATCATGTACATGTATCTAATTTGCATTCTTTGATAGAATAGCATTATTCTCTCATTTTGGATCTCTCTTGTACTTTCATTGAAGCTCCTAGATCTTAGGTGGATACCTTCATAGCCAACTCTTACATGGTATTAGAGCTATTATGATTATTTTATGTTAGTCTATTTTTGAGAGGTCTAGGATTCAAATCTTGGTAGATATTGAAAAGTTGAGTTTGCTCTTCTCTTACATCATATGATGACCTGGAGAATCAGAAAAACTTGATAGAAATACAAGATTTGGGAGGGTTTCCTCTTTGTGGCCTTGTATTGTAGGCTCATTTTGGAGCATGTTGGTGCAAATATGAGCTCACCATTGAGATCAAGGTGTCCAAGAAAGTCAATTTAGATTTTTGATTTCCAAATTGGACAATGGAGGCAAGATCTACAAGAGGTTAAATTTGGGTGATGGTTACCATTTTTGGGAGGTAGTTGCATTTTTGGAGCATTTTAGATCAAATCTGACCCTTCCATCACATACAGAAGGCCCAAGAACCTAAGGATTGACTATTAATTTGTCAAAATTAGACACTTTTTACCTTGGGCCATTAAAATTTTTTCCCCTCCGTGGCCCTACGAAATCTTCATAGAGAATATTTTGTGGAATCTTTTGGTGCAAGCACTGTGCAGGAAGGTGCCAACATATTCTTGGTCCACGACTATCATCCATCGGGTAAAAAATTGACTCATGGCTTAATATATTGGTTCGCTGGTTAAAAAAGTTTCTGCATATTTTTTTAATAAAAATACATCTCAAGGTACAGGGTACCCTGACGTGACAGGTTTACAAACTTGGCCACGTGGACCCCTATCCCCCACAGGTCACCAACCCATAAAGGGATGCCACATGTAACACGACCCCTTTGCATATCCTTAGATCAGTGGGTAAAAACATGCTTACCTTTCCTTTGACCAGCGGTTTCATGCTTAACAATGTTGAAGAAATCTCAGTCAACAAATGCAACACTCTTAACAACAATTATAAGAAAAATGGCAAGGAATATACCATGAAGGAAAATATACCAACTAGTCAAAAGGATATTCCCTTGATTCCTCATCTTAAACCACCCTTCACTACCGATTAGTGGTTTCCCGCCTGGAAACAAGGCAGTTTCAACTGTGCATTGGCGTTTCAATCCAAAAATGGTGATTTTGAGAATCTCATCAGCCATTTTACCTTCCTTAGGAATATTCTAGCCAAGGAAGACAATATTCTAGGGGTGAGTGTTGATGTTAGCACTACGTCAATAGTGACATTAGTGATCTCTCAATTTAGCCCCCCTCCAGTTTGGTACTTGAATTTCAAAGGCCTGTAACTTAGTCATTTTGGTTTTGTTTGTCAAGCAATTTTTTTGATTTAGGCCAAAATTTTGTAGGCTTCATAGTGGTGTAATCAGATTTTGATTTTGGTGCCTAGTTTTTCCCAAAAATGTAGATTTTCATCACTGTTACTGAGCAGTTCTTGTTTTGGGAATTTTCACGGCTCCGTTTGGGCTCATACGGTAACATTTTTTGGTGAATTTTTTTGAAAGTACATAATTTTTCATGTACTTCTTAGATCTATAATTAGTTTGATCTAATTTTGCACATAAAATGTACTTTCAATTATAGCCTAATTTCAGCATTTGCATTGTACCAAGATCAAAGACCACTTTGCTATTTTGGCTTGTGGCAATTGTAATTGAACTAAGTATAAAGTGCCATGATCATATCTTGCCTGGGGTTTCTAATGATTGAGTGAAATTGTTGGGTAATTTTGTGAGTTTTGATCTCTAATCATTTGATGAGATATCATAGTTTTTCTATTCATCCTTCTATGATAAATCTGAAAAAGAATAATTATGAGTCTTGACAAAAAGACATCCTCACACATTGTAGGTGGCTTCATCTTTTGCCTTATCTTTATGAACTCATACTTGAACCAGATACAACTTAGAAGACAAATGTATGGGCAAATACCAATGATCATGTTATAGGATTGATTGGTACAACTATTGGTGCTAACATTTTTTGGGAGATCTCAGAGACTGAGTGCCCACACACACTTTGGACCAAGGTTTGGGAGATCTTTGGAGAGCCACATATATCTCCATTCCTAGATGATCTTGCAATGGATTACCCCATACACATTGATGATGCATATAATATACCCTTTGATGATGATACAAAAGAGGAGCTTGAATATCTAGCAGGTCTTGATTGTTCAAATGACATAAAGACTTCCCTTGCTTCTCTCTCTCCTTCTATTGAGATAATTGCTCCACCATCACTTTATTGCTACTTCAGAGTTTAGAGTTGCTTTTTTGAGAGCTTCCAATGACTCTTTTCAGCATGATCATTTCAGTCTTCCTGATCCAACTCATTGGGATTCCTATTTATCATACATTGCATCTTTATTTGTGGAGTCTCACATTTCAAATTTGGAGGACACATTTGAGGGGTTATTTCTCCTCTTTGATGGCAATGATGTGATCACATCTTCAGTCTTTTTAGATGTATTTCACTATCCTTCTTCTCCTGGTTATACTTCATTGATTAGACATTCCATTCCTAATTTGGAGAAGACATCTCTTTCCAGCATGATTATACTTGAGTTGTATTCTGAGACACATTTTGATTTGGATTCCCTTTTCATCCAAATTGTGGGAGTTGCTTCTACATCCACCATTGGATTGGTTTCTTCCCAAGGGGAGAAATGTTGTTTATAGGAAGTGGATTATGTTATGTCTTCAAGCATTCATTAGCATAGGAGATACTTCTTTGTGGGGGGATCTATCATCTCATTCTTTCTCTCCTAGGGGGGGAATTGATTGTATATTGGTGACAAAAGTAGTCCTTGGGGGTCATGTTGAGTCCTCCTTCCTTCTTTCATTTTCATGTTTTCTCTCTTTTGGAGAGGGTTTTTTTCCTATGGGTTTTCTCCTTTACTCTATTTGTCAAAGATCTTTTGTACATGGGTACCTAACATGGCCTTGTAGCAAGACCCATCATCATCCATCATTTCATCTTTGCATCTATTTACTTCTCCCTAAGTTGCACTTAAGTGTGGAGTGTTGGTGTGAACAAGGGTAATTCCTATCTGGTTTCCCCTTTGTATTATGAACAAGGCACATTATCTAACTAGTCATTAGTTAGGACATATTCACACATGTTCACATGTTAAGTTGACTTAGGGCTCTAGGAATCTTTCTAGAAGTTTCTAGTTGTCGTGTGATCTTGTTCTATAGTTGTCTCATGTCATAGGATTAACACACTTGTCATCATCCTAGTTAGTCTTATCTTATCACCAAACCTTTATAATCAAGGCATATCATGTACATATGTAATTTGTATTCTTTGATAGAATAGAATTATTCTCTCATTTTGGATCTCTCTTGTGCTTTCATTGAAGCTCCTAGATCTTAGGTGGCTACCTTCATAGCCAACTCTTACAGATGATATGCTATTCATTGTAAACAATAAGGGAATGATTAGGGAACTTAAACTCAACTTTCAAGTGTGTATAGGAAAAATTGAGAGGTTGAATGATAAGATCACAAAGTAATGATAATAACAACTCAATTACCCATAACATCAAAAGATCTATCTAAGTAATAACCAAATCAATGAATAAATCAAATTACGAACAAAGAAGCTATCACCTAGATTGTTTGGATCTCTTGGTCGAATGTAGATTGTTCTTCAAATTGCGAAACCATGTTTGCAACAAGCGGATGTAGATTGTGTTTGTGCTCAAAAAGGTAGAAGTGTGCTCAACGATGCGATGTATACTCCAAGCGTTGCAAGAATGCCTGAGAATAAATGATCGAAGAGGATTTGTTATGGAGATGAGGGGGGTTTATATAGATTTCAATGAAGATCGATCAATGGTCCATAAAATTCAATGGAATCAACAGATGAGATAAATCTAGAATTCATGATGAATGTGCACCTGACATTTGTCACTCCAAAAAGGTATTTTTGTTAAGATAATTGCTTTTTTGATAAAGATAGATTTGATTTCATAAATTAGAATACTTTTTTTTTTCTAATTTAAGAGTTGTTGATAAAAACAAGATTGATTAAGTCAATTAACTCAACTTGTAATTTGCTTTTTGCATGATTTGAGATAAATTAAATAATAAATTATTTAATTTTGTGTGCATGATGAACAAGATTTACTTTTAGAGGAATTGGAAGATTTTTTAGAATTAAATAAATAAATTTATTTAATTATTTGTACATGATTAGATGAATAAATAAAATATTTTATTATATTTTATTTTTAGAGATTGAGATAATTTAAATAAATTTGCATGATTTATTTAAATTTCGAAGAACAATTTGATTTAATTAAATAATGAAAATTATTTAATTGTAGATAAGAGGTTTTTGAAGATAAATTAATTAAATAATTAATTTATTCAATTAATGTGGATTTGAAGATTTGGAAGAATGACATTGATTTAATTAAATAATTGAAATTATTTAATTTGGAAGAATAAAGTTGATTTTGATGAAATTAATTAAATAAATAGAATTTATTCAATAAATGTTGAATTTAGGAGTTTTCGAAGAAATTGATGATCTTGATGAAATTAATTAAATAATTAGATTATTTAATTAACGTTGAAATGCAAGTGATTAGACAGATGAAATGCAAGAGATGCGAAGACATGGTCATTTTAGGGTGTCTACATCAAGAATATTTGATATGAAGGTTTTAGAGGCTACAAAATATATTTTAGTATAGAAATTAATAGTTATCAAACTAACATAAAGCTTTGGTTAAATTAGATAAAGTAAATTGAAATTATTTAGACATTTTGTATGCATGATAATAAACCAGTGAATGGTTCTTTACTTATAGGCACTAAACTTTCCTTGAAATAATGTTCTAAATCTGATGATTATTTTGAAGATATGTATAATTTTCTTTATGCTAGTGTTGTAGGAAGCCTAATGTATACTATGGTATGTATTAGAATTGATATTTATTAGAATCAATATTTTCTAATTAGTGAAAGTGTTTAGTAGGTTTATATCTAACCTTGGTAGGGAGCATTGGACCTATGTGAAAATGGTGTTTAGATATTTACATAGAATTTTTAATTATTACTTTTTTATTCATGGGATTGATGATGTTGGCAAGTTGTTAGATATACATGATTTTATGGATGTAGAGTGGGCTTGTGATTTAGATAGTAGGAGGTCTACGAGTGACTATGTTTTAAGAGACAACCGACATTTTCTCTTTCCACTATAGAAGTAGAGTACATGGATGCAACACATACTTGTAATGAAGTAGTGTGGTTATAAAGATTGTGTGTAGGTAGTGGCTTTAAGAGTAGTGTAGACACTAAAAACTAACTTATGCATTTCCATCTCATCACGCTTAATCCACATCATATCCCTAATCTATTTCTATTTCTTCTATCCATATTAATTAAATAATTTTTAATTATTTAATTAATAAACCAACATTTTCTCTATGCATTAATTAAATAAATCATGCAATTTATTTAATTAATTGCACTAACTTCCATTATTCTCTCACCTCAAATAAATAAAATTAATATTTTATTTATGTCTAATAATTTTTTATTATCATATGAATTAAATAAATTCATTTATTTAATTCCCCTAATTTCTCTCAATCCCACTAATCACTCAAACTAACTCATCAATAACAAATAGTTAACTATGAAATCAAATTCAATCAATTTTGTTAACTATTTAATAAATTTAATTAACTCATCAATCAAATCACTTAACTCACTCATCAAAATCCTCTCAATCGATTTCAACTGTTGATCTTTCATGGAATTCTCCACCATTGATCACTGTTTTTAAAAATCTATAAATGCATCTTCATCCAAGCCATTATGGATCCATGTTCATTGCAAACTTATGTTGTTAAACTATCTCTATATTATCCATTATTGCATCAAGGTTATGTTGAGTTGTTTTGAGCAATCCACATACACATTCACTATCATTCCATCTTGAGAGCATAGCTATTGAAATTTGGGTGCATTCCATTCTGCTTTATCAAGGAGAAGAGATCAATTGAGGTAAAGGTAATAGTTGTTGATTGGTTTATCTGTATTTTACTTTATTCGATTTCCTTATTGATTTACTAGGCTACATTGTGTCACACAAAGGAATTAGGGTTGATCCTGCAAAAGTAAAATCCATCATTGATATGCCTCCACCTAAGAATTTAAAACAAATCCGCAACTTACAGGGAAAACTCCAAGCAATCCGTTACTTCATTGCACAACTCATGGATAAATGTCATCCCGTTTCACATCTTCTGCACAAAAATGTCACATTTCAATGGGATGCAACATGTCAAAAAGATTTTGATCAGTTGAAAGAATATCTTGATTCTTCTCTAGTGCTTATGCCTCCTAATCCATAGAAGCCCCTATTATTGTACATTTCAGCTACGTCAACAACATTAGGGGCATTTCTAGCACATCATGATGAAATGAGAAAGGAGAAATATATATACTATATCAACAGAACCTTAGTGGGATATGAGATAAGTTACACTGCAATGGAATGATCATGTTTAGTAGTCATCTTTAGCACTCAAAAATTGAGACATTACATTCTTAATCATAAAATCAAGCTTATTTCAAAAGTGGACCTGCTCAAATATTTGTTGTCAAAAGCTACACTCACAAGACACATGGAAAAATAGGTAATGATCCTGAGTGAATTTGACATTGAGTATGTAGATCAAAAAACCATAAAAGGAAAATTAATAGCCAAGTTGATGCCCCTATCATTGTAGATCATCCACTCATTACATAGTTCCCTGATGAAGATGTATTTTTAGTCACTTCACTTATGCAATGGAAGCTATATTTTGATGGATCTTATATTCACCATGGTTCAGAAGTTGGAGTCCTATTTGTCACACCACAAGATGGTTTCATTCCCAAGGCTTATAGGATCACTTTTCCATGTACAAACAACATAGACGAATATAAGGCTCTTATCACAGGACTTAGAATGGCCATTCAATGAAAATTGAAACATTGTATGTCTATGGAGATTCACCACTTGTCATTAAGCAAGTCAATAATGAATACAAAACTAAAGATGACAAACTAATCCCATACAAAATACTAAACAACAAATATGTTGATGCCATGGCTACCATTGGATCTCTCGTAGACATGCTGAATAACAACTAGTGGTGTGAGTTTCTTGTTGAGCAACTATTGATCCCTGCTTATGATGTCCTAAATTCTGAGTTCGTCTATAAAATTTTTGGTCCTCAATCTCCCTGGTATCAAGAGATCTATACATACCTCCATGATCATTCTTTTCCACCCAACCTATCTACCACTCAATACAAGACCTTAATTCTCTGTTTATCTCATTTCACCATCCTTGGCGATACCCTCTATCGATGGAGTCTTGAGGGAACCCTTCTTAGGTGCCTTAAATTAGAAGAAGCCTGAACTTCTTTACATGAGGTACATAAGCGAATCTACAGTGCACACTCTAGTGGTGCAACCCTTGCTAAGAAATTTCTACAAATAGGTTACTACTAGCCAAATATGGAATAGAATGCATAACAATTTGTTAAGAAGTGTCTCCAGTGTCAACAACACGATGATCTAATCCATGCACCTTCACAAGAGCTATAATTGATCACTTCTCGTTGGCCCTTTTTACAATGGGGGCTCGATCTTGTTGGAAAAATTAACCCTTCCTCATCCAATGGCCACAAATTCATAATAATCACCATTGAATATTTCACAAAGTGGCTTAGGCCATTCCACTTACCTATGTCATCAACAAGAAATAGCTAAATTTATCCTTCACTACATCATATGTCAGTATGGTGTTCCCCTTGCCATTGTTATAGGTAATGGTAAACCCTTTAAAAATCAAGAAGTCCATGCTCTTTGCCAATACAACACCATTTATCCACCCCTTATTATCCTTAGGGTAATGGCCAAGCTGAGGTTTTGAACAAAACCATCCTAAAAATCTTGAAAAAGATTGTCGATGAAGCTAGTCGTGATTGATATTTACAACTCAACCCAACCTTATGGGCTTACCATACAAGCATCCACACACCAACTGGAGCCACACCATATTCCCTTGTCTTTGATTCTAAAGAAATTTTTTCAATAGAGATCGAGCTCCCCTCTCTACGAATATCTTTGTAAAATCTCATTGATGACAAGGAGTATCACATTTCACAGCCAAATGAGCTAGAACTACTAGATGAGAGGTGCCTCAATGTCTTAAATCATCTATAAGCCTATCAGAATCATCTTCACTATAGCTACAATAACAAGGCCAAAGCCTATGAATTTGAGGTGGGTGACCTAGTGCTCAAAGAGAACAATAGGAATCAACAAGACTAAGATAAGAAAGACAAGTTTGAGTCCAATTGGTTGGTACCCTTTATTGTCACTGCCAGCTATGGATCATGCACATATCAATTTGCCACACCAGAGGGATAGCCTTTGGAAGATCTAATAAACATCATCCACTTGAAGAGGTTCTATGATTGACCATCGGAATATCCCAATTACAAAATTACAAAAAGAAAAAAAATTAAAAAATACAAAAAATAAAGAAATCTGTCCAATGGTGAAAACCACTTCGGTGGCACCTTGGGCCAAAAAAAATCAAAATAGTAAATAAAAAATAATCCATCCAATGGTGAAAACCACTTTGGTGGTGTCTTAGGCAAGTACCATGGTGAAAACCTGGAAAACATGCACCCTGTGTAGTAGATCCACCATCTATCTAGATTTCATTTATCCTATCTATAAGTATGTCTTCATCCATCCACTTCCCATCCTTTCATTACCTCCCAATATTGTACCTACCTATTCAACTATCATGGCTTGATAATTGTCAGCTAATGTTATCACGTATCATTCCCTATAAGAAATGTTCATATCCCATGTCATAATAAACAAACCCTATCCTATTCCATAATAAATAATCATACCCATTCCTTGCCTTGACTGGGGACACTTTACTAGACTTAGTTTATGGATTGGATCATGGTCGTATATCTTGTAGTAACGAGGAGATTTTCATAGTTGTGAGTTTCATAATTACCATAATAAACTTTGTCACCTATCACTTACCATAATAAACTTTGTCACCCATCACAAACCATATTAAATGTAACTTTTGCACTTCGCCCATCACATCCCCATCTCACAATAAATGAGCTTACACAAAACTTGGCTCTCAAGAAAAAATAAACCATCTTTTAAAAATCATAATCTAATGCAAATCATACATGAGACCACTTTTTGAAATAACCTAATGCTAAAATATCCATTGCCTATCATCTATATCTATCTTATCAAATTGTGCCTTTCAAGGATATATATTTCCCATAATAGGCCTAATCCCATCTTATCACATCTATCAAAGTTTGGCAAGAGATACGATGGCTGTAAAATTTGTTTTGTGAATTGGTCTTTTGTTTTCATTTATCTTTTGACCCCTATCCATACTTAACCAAGGCCACCTGAATATTTCTATATCTTGGTGTGTTTTAATTGGTATAGACTGGGGCATGATCTTTGATTTTGTATGCTGTGTTTGTTGATTGTTCTTATATATGACATACCTAAGGCATGTATAAGGACAACCTATTATTTGTAGAGTCAAGTCCATGCAAAGGATACATACTCACCATGGTTCCTTATACCTTGGTGCATAATATCCCATGCTATATTAAAAATTAGGATTTCTCTACATATTTCAGCATAAGCTCAATCTATCAACTATCTATCCCATATATCATCCATTATCCCCTATTACTTTTCATCCCATCCTAACAAAATTCTATCTTTCATTCCATCATCTAACTTATCTTTTAATCATCCCCCCATCTGAACCTATCTTGTCATTCTTCTAATCATCCACCCATCCTAACCTATATTTTCATCCTTCTAATTATTCCCCTCATACTAACACTCATATGCCAAGTGGTATCATGATCAAAAACAAAAAAACATGCATGTCATCAAACATTCCAGTCATCTGTTGTATCCACAAATTCTTGTATCCACACACAATCATAATCATACCATCCAATAGTCATATCATATTAGTATCTATCATAAGTCATGAATCATAAACCAACATATATATCCATCAATCACATACATATCATCTACCCTATCATCTATCATATCAACATCATATGCATAATAAATCAATCATAATCATCGTATTAACCATCACATCATCATTACCATGTCATATCCATATGTCATCACATGTCAAAAATAAGATAAAACCATCCACCATCATTCATATGCATATATCATCTAACATCAATATCATCTATCATATCAACATCATATCATCATCACATGCATAAAAAAACAATCATATCAACATCATCATCACATGCATAACATATAAATCATATCATAGGACAATCATCACATCATAACATCATAAATGCTGCCATCAAAATATCTCATCTCATATATATACACAAAAAATGTCATAATACATCACAAGTATCTATACATGGGCTCCATGAGCAATGATATACATATATACAAGAGCCTGTAGGCATATAATACATCATATACATCATTTGTATCCACCACTAACTCAAACTCCCACTCTTTAAATGTGATGGCGATGGCCCTGGTGTTAGTGTTCATGGACCCTTTGGTGGTTATGGACCCTCTAGTGGCTGTGTTGGTGGTGGTCCCATAACTGAAAGGCCCAATCTCCTTGATATCAAAGCCCCAGAACTACTTTGTGCAACAAAACTAGGAGCCCTCATATTTTCTAGTATCTCACACTCATATAATGAGCTATAATACTCAGCCTCCTAAGATAGTCTCAACATCTCTACAAATGCCTAAACCACCCCTCCACCTCCTGCCATCCCCCTGGCTATGTCTCGCTCCTGTTGGAGCCTAACTACATCTACCTCTACCCTCTGTCGTTGTACAATCTCAACATTTCTCTCTATCATCACTTGGACTAGCAACCTCTGAACTCTCTATAGCTTAGTTTGGAAGCTGTCCCTCTCAGCCCATGCCTAATCCCTCTCCACTAGCAATGCATCCCGCTCTAAGGTCACTATTGCTATATGTAGCTGTACATCTTTGTCTCCTCCATCTCTGCCTCCTCCAACACCAGCTCCATCTCCACCACCCCTCCATCTCCTATGCCTCCTCTATCCCACTTCCTTTCTTGTGTCCCGAATGCCTCTCCTACCTCTATTCTCTATCTCACCTATCTACCATCTCCTCCACCACCCCCATCATCACCACCCCACCATCATCCCTATCATAGTCCTTAGCTACCTTCCCATCTAGCCTGATGAGTCATGTCAGCCTATGAGTTGCCCACCATGTGTCATAATCTAATGTAGGGTCAGCATCATCAATATCTTCTTGGGGATCCCAAGCTACTAGCACTATCCCTCACCAATCTACTATAACTGTAGCCGGATCTATCGATAGCCCCAAATCATCCACTTCCCTGGTGACATAAGGAGATACAACCTCATGTGTCGACACTGTCTAAGGTAGCTAAAATTGTTTCCTAACCCTATTTTGCATGTACCTCTCGATGATATGCATAGTCCACCCAATAATATACCTAGTCTGAACTCCATATGATAGTTGCTCATCATCTCCATGTCATGCCTTACACTATCTCCATGGTCTCTAAATAATGCTATCAATATCATCTATCAATCTCTGCCAATATGTCATGTCTCCCATCCATCTATAATGAACCTCCCCACCATACATATATACATAGGGTCGTCCAACTCCCCTCACCCTATTGCTCAATAGCCTCAAAACCACTATATGCTCCCAAGCCCATATATGAAGCAACATCATACCACATCCTAGGCTCCTCCCCCTTGATACACAACATAATGCATATCATCATACAAGTGTGCTAAAAAACATGTACCCCAAGAAAATACAACTCCATTTGTCAACATGCGCTCTAGTACTTGCCCCCAACCAATAGAGAATCTATGTGCCCACTTATCTAGAACAAGTAGCCCAGTGATCAAACCCGCTATAAATAGGGGCAAGTCCATCAATCTCCCCATAACATCTCCCAAATCCATCTCTGTGTTTGCTAGTCGAAGATCGTCTATGAAGAAAACTCTCTCCAAGGCCTCCTCCCCTATCCTTAGATCATACTCTATGAGCTCCCCATGGATAGGAATCCACAATATCCTCCATACATCCTCTATAATCACAATCATCTCTCCTATTAGTAGTAGGAAAGAGCTCCTCTCACTCTTCCACCACTCAACTAATGCAGTCATTGTGGTATGATGAACTTGGACCTTTGACATAAATGTAATATCAAAAAGCCCAACAATTTCCAAGAAATTTCAATCCATCACCGTCAGTGCTTGTCTTAGCCTCATGGTAGGAGGTCTCCACTCCTGTGACATAATCTGACCTAATACTATTTGCAAAAATTTAAACATTGCATCAACATCTTTCACAATAAAAGCACCTCCAAATGCAAAAGTGACTCAGTTTAAATCAAATGCACTTCAATTTCATAAAAGCACACTGATTTCTAGTTTAAGCGGCCTATTAAGAAAAAGTGACTCATTTTTAAGCAAAGGCATCTCATTTTTGCAAATACAACCTGATTTTCAACATTTGCGGCTCAATTTTTCAAAAGTGACACGACATGTAAAAGTGGCTCATTTTTTCACAAATGTGCCACATGTGACTCAAAAGTAGCACGTTCCTAAAAGTTTTCTTTTGCTAAAAACCTAAACTAGCTCGCATTTATGACCCCTAACTACCCCCCAAGATCTAAGATGAATTACGTACCAATGCACCTACACCTGTGGATCATTGGAAGGATTGAATCCGCTCTGTGTGATGTGTATGATGTGGAATCACCATTCTTTCAATGTGCTCTATTGATGTGAACTCAATTAGGTGTGAATGCAAATGAGGTTAGATGGCCCCCCTAGTACTATTTATAGGTCTACTAAACCTTAATTTTTCATCTTAGCCCTAGGTTTTCCTTTATACCCTTCATCCTACTACCATTTTCACTCATTTTTCTCCCATCTGAATTATTTCTTCATTCCATGACCTTCTATAACGACCTATCCTTCCTGTCAAGAGTTCGGACGAAAAATTTATTTTTTCGGCCAACCTCTCAAGGGGTCACCCTACCACCATCATTCCTTCAATCGACTGGGACATATCACTAACATAGTCATCATATCAGTATTATCATTTCTTTGAAACAATGCTATAAATGTATTGTCTCAAAGAGGGGCAAAATGTAGACACCAAAAACTGACTTATGCATTTTCGTCTCATCATGCTTAATCCACATCATTTCCCTAATCTATTTTTATTTCTTCTATCGATATTAATTAAATAATTTTTAATTATTTAATTAATAAACCAACATTTCCTCTATGCATTAATTAAATAAATTCATGCAATTTACTTAATTAATTGCACTAACTTTGGGCGGGGGCCCTGGCTTGATTGGCTAAGTAATTCCGTTGTGGTAAAGATGGTCATGAGGTCCACTCTCCCCCCTGTCCCTGTGGTACCGGAGGGCGTGTCATGTCAGCGTCACCAGTCACGTGAAAAAAAGTTTACAAGGCACAATAAAAAAAAATTAATTGCACTAACTTCCATTATTCTCTCACCTCAAATAAATAAAATTAATATTTTATTTATTTTTAACAATTTTCTATTATCATATAATTAAATAAATTCATTTATTTAATTCCCATAATTTTTTTCAATCCCATTAATCACTCAAACTAAATCATCAATCAAAAATAGTTAACTATGAAATCAAATTCAATTTTATTAATATTCTCTCACCTCAAATAAATAAAATTAATATTTTATTTATTTTTAATGATTTTCTATTATCATATAATTAAATAAATTCATTTATTTAATTCCCCTAATTTTTTTCAATCCCATTAATCATTCAAACTAAATCATCAATAAAAAATAGTTAACTATGAAATCAAATTCAATCAAATTTGTTAACTCTTCAATCAATTCCGTTAACTCATCAATCAAATCACTTAACTCGCTCATCAAAATCCTCTCGATCGATTTCAACTGTTGATCTTTCATGGCATTCTCCACTGTTGATCACCATTTTTGAAAATCTATAAATGTATCTTCATTTAAGCCATTATGGATCCACATTCATTGCAAACTTATGTTGTTAAACTATCTCTGTATTAGCCATTACTGCATCAAGGTTATGCTGAGTTGTTTTGATCAATCCACATACACACATTCACTATCATTCCATCTTGAGAGCATAGCTATTGGAATTTGGGTGCATTCCATTCCACTCTATCAAGGAGAAGAGATTGATTGAGGTAAAGATAATAGTTGTTGATTGATTTATCTTTGTATTTGACTTCATTCAATTTCCTTATCTTCAAGTAGGATAGTGAGGTTAGTTGTGATAGTCAAATTGCTATCTTTTTAGCAAAGAGTCCTACATGACATGCTTGTACTAAACATATTGATGTATAGTATCACATTGTTCAGGAGAAGGTAGAGGATAAGATGATCCAGATAGAGAAGGTTGACACTTTGGTGAATGGTCACTTAGCAAGCCACTTCAAGCTTGGATAATTTTTGTTGATGCAAGGAAGATATGAGACTTTCCCTCCCTAACACTTAGTTTCTTTTATGTTTCTCTATTATCCTCTTGCAATATAAATATCAAGTGGGAGAATGTTGGGACTAGATGTGTTGTCACCTTGTAAGTCCTAGTAAACATTATTGGAAATTAATTACTCGTATATGGTATTTCATGTATGCATCTCCAAAGATCATGGAGTGGAAAAATGGGGCACCTATGTTAGGATAAGAGACACATATGGTTTGTATTATTCTTCTAGACACTTAGCAATATTAATTGTAAGGGAAATTAAATACGAAGTTATATTGGAAAAGTCACCCTTGGGACCTATTTGAACATTTGATATTAATAGCATGTGTAAGTGGTTCTAAGAAGAAATTCGGCTTCATGGGGTGCTTAAGAATTACTTATGGCATTTATGTAGGAGCATCCCAAAGTGTAAGAGCAATCTTGGATCACCCAAAATACTTTCTTTCACTTTGTTTGTAATTTTTCAAATAACATTCCAATCATCAGTCAATCACCATAGATCCTACCACATTTCACCAAACTTGCACATTTCAATTCATGGTTGGGAATACATGTTCTACATTGATCCTTCAATTCCATATTTAATTTCCAAAAGATTATTATTAGCACAAAGGCATAATTCACTCCTAGACTTTCTATTAAGCATAGTAGAAAGACATCTGGTTTCACTATTCATAGTTTGTGACATCTTTCTGAAGTGTGCGGTGACAAAGAAATACATTTCTAGATTCATTGGACCTAGGAGAACTTATGTTATGAACCACATCGAGATTCATTGATCCATCAATATTGCATTCATTCTTGAAGATTCTTTCACATGTTTGGCTGAATACACAAGGCATTGAATTTTGCACTTGTGGTTAACAAGAATTATTTTTAAGGATAGAAGTTGCTATATAAACATTATTCATGATCATTGGAAAGAAGTTAGAGTTAATATGATAGAAAGAAGATAGTTTAGTTTTGGAGGTCAACATTAGCATTGTGTTACAATATCATTCAAATTCTAAAATTTACACACATTGTGCCCATTTGTAATTAAATAGTTGTGGCCTAGCATGTTGGAGGCCCATTGCAAGAAATTGTAATCTAATTTTGATTGTGAATGAATAAAGATCATATTGCTATTTCATTGAGTTTTGCTCTGTGTTGTTTCATTTGGCTACATGGTTGAATAATCCTTCATTAGATCCTTCACCCATGACCGCATCAATTGATATCAAAGAATAAGGTTTGGTATCTTGAAGGTTTGCGTGAATAGATGACTAGACTGAGGTAGTATATACGAATCTTGAAAATAGAGTACTAATTGAGAGGCAGTTGCAAGGAGTGATTATAGACTAATTGCCAACTTGAGGTAGTTTGCATAAGATCCCACAAAAAATGCCTCCATGAAGAGCTCAAGCTCTTGCTAATATTATTGGAAGGATAGAATAAATGTTTAAAATGATGAGGATAACAATTGGATGTCATGCAAGAGGATAGAAGAAAAGGTTTAGACTCTAGAAATGATGATGAAAGTGAAAGTGGAGAAATGCACAAGTTGCCACGAAAAATGTAGAAGACATAGAAGAAGAAGAAATTGATCAAGTGAAGATGTTGAAGGCTATATATAAACTTGGTAGGAGACCTATAATGGAAATTTCTAATCATTTTGGTGATTTGAATCTCGAGGATTCGATTGATTGGATAAATGATTTTGAGTATGAAGAAATTGTAGATCTAGATAGGGTTAGGTTTGCTAAGACTAAATTGAAAGAACAAACTATTATTTGGTGGAAAGAAATACAATTAGAAAGGCATAGAAGGGGAAAAGAAAAGATAACAAAATGGGATAGGATGGTAGTCAAACTAAAGAATGAATTCATACATATTGACTATGAGTTAGATCTATTGAAGAAATTGTAAAATCTGAAGCAGAAGGATAGGATAGTAAAGGAATACACTAAATTTTTTAAAAACAAGATGATCATTAGGACTGGAGCTAGTGAAGTAAGGAAAAGGTTGCAAGATATATCAATGGAATGAGATGAAATATTCATGAAGAATTGAGCTTGGTAATATTGACAATAATAGAAGAATCATTTCAATTTGCAACGAAGGTAGAAGAAAAAATGAATAGAAGATTTGAGAACAAAAAAAACTAATAGAGAGGAAGAAGAGGAAGATTCCAATGAAATAGATCTTAGTATGATGACAAAAGACCGTGCAATGAAGAAGTAGAGGCAAGAAAGTGTGACAATACATAACACAATAAAGGAGGAAGAAATAATTCTTACCACAGTAGTAGAGAAAACATTAATTCCTACCACAATGATAGACCAAATGGATATCAAAGATGTATAGGAAGATATGGAAAAAATGATGGAAGATCTTTTAGAGGAACTTGTTTCAAGTGTGGAGGAGAAGGTCATAGAGCATTTGAGTACTCACAAGGTCAAGGAAACACAAACAAGAGATATGAAGGTAGTGCAAGAGCTACATATGTGGATGAAGAATCCAAAAGATCATGTAATTTAGAAGATGAACTCAAAAAATGTGGGTCACTTGTCCTGAGAAGAGATTTACGAAAATATGATGGTGCATAAGAACCAATATAGAGGAAGAATTTGTTTAGAACAATATGTAAATTAGAAGGTAAGTGTTGTAAGGTTATCATTGGTAGTGGCAATATTGATAATTTAGTGTTAGAAGAAATGGTTGATAAACTAAAGTTGAAAAGGATAAAACACTCTAACCCATATATATGATTACTTGGTTACAAAAGGAGCATAAGGTTTTAGTGAAAGAACAATGTTTGAATAGATTCAAAATAGGTACATATCATGATGAAGTTTTGTGTGATATAATTCCAATTGATGTATGTCATTTGTTGTTGGGAAGTGTTGAATACAAAGAATACTAAGACAGGGGGTGAATCAATATTCTACAAAACCACTTCTTAACATGTTCTCTAATCCAATTATTAAATTCAATAACATGAAAGCAGAATAAACATAAGAACAACAACCATAAAGACATAACACATAGACACCAGGATTTTTACGTGGAAAACCCAAAAAGGGAAAAACCATGGTGAGTGTTAGCTCACAATATATTATGATAACAATACCTGATTACATAAGGTTGACTACCATGGGGCTCACTACCCAAAGAAATGCTCACTGCAGGTGGACTCACTGTCCATTGAGAAAGAAAGATAGAAGAAGAGGAAAATGGCTCACTTCCAGTAATGAACTGCTGCAAATGCATCTACAAAATGTTGAATTACAATTCCATTGATAGCTCAATATATAAATTCAAAACTCTTCATCATGATTGTTCTACTTTTCTGTTCTGTCTACATATACTCTATTTGCTCACTTCTAAACTATTTACTACACTTGTCAGATCGCAAAACGAGAGTTAGATCGCACACACATCTATTCCACAACACACTCCACACCATCAACATCAAATTACTTCAAGTATAAGTATCCATAGCATGATTTATCTTACAACTAGGTTGGCAAGCCAAGCATGAAACGTGTACACAAATATTATGCCATGTCGGCTTGATCTTATGCACAAACAACGATGTGAACTCAAACAATCATTCAAGAATCTTCATTTTGGTCTGGACCTATTATGGAACCACTTAGATTGATGATCCAAACTATAGAGGAAAATTAATGCGTTGTAGACTTAAGGAAAATCCAGGGTTAAACCTAACTGAACAATCCACTCTATCATTGCATTCCTACATTGAATTATCGACCAAGGAGCATAAGCTTATGATGATGCTCACACTATATATGCCTTCAAGACTCATTTCTATCCTAAAATTCCTCATGCAAACTTATTCTAATCAACTTAATTGACTGGAGTTCACAAAAATGAAAGAACAACAAAAACAATTAAAAACCTAGTTGCTATGGGTGCCCCTGGCATAAGCTGAAGATAGCTATATTCAATAGAGAATTACAGAATTAACTTGAAATACATAGAATGAGAAAATACTTAACACTAACCTCCAGAGGACTTCAATGATGTATTCTATTCATGAATCACAACTATCAGAAATAGCAATTATGATTTCTTACTTACTTCACAATGCAAGGTATAAGATAACATGAAACCGTCTAACTAGAAATGCATAAATAAATAAATGAATGTATGAAGCGAGAGCTAGTACCTTGAGTGGCCAACTCAGGGAACTATCTCACTTCTTCTGGAAACTAAATCTACTTTAGATCTTCACACATTTCCCATGACATGCAGTTGAATTCAATTCATATCAAAGATAGAATCTTCTTTAGATTTTATTCAAAATCAAAACATGCCTGGAATAACAAATAATAGATAACTATAAAAATAGAGTAACGACTATCTAGATAGAAAGTAAAAATAATAGCTAACCAATCAATGAACTCATCCCCTAACTTATAAAAAAGTGGGAGAGTTGTATACGATCTTCTAACTAACTGTGATCATCAATTCATCCTTGGATATCAGGATATAGTTTTGAGATCAACTTATTATTTATCTAGAGCAAAGGAAATAGAGTCCTATTCGAATAGAAATCACATACAACGACTGATGAATGAAAACACATAAGCTGCGATTAGAATTCTAGAACAAGTCTTCTTCTTCCTTGCATTTATTCTTCCATGATGACCACGTTCATCTCCATCGATTTTCATTTCTGGCACTTGGACTGCACTTTAATCAATTCCCCTATTCTGCATTCTGCTACAATTACTCCTTCCTGGATGCTATGTCTTTGTTGCACAAGGTTAATTATTCCAACATATGTACACAAAATAACTTTTCATATTAAACTTATGAAATCCTATCTATATTACATGCATATCAATAATTTAAATCATCCACTTGATTTAATATAATCACCATATTCCATTTATTAGTATAGGTTCAAAGTCTCTGAGAAGTATATGTGAAACAACATATAATAAAGGTAATCTCTGTAAGGTTCTTGCATAATCATGTAAAAAGGTCTTTAAAAACATATAGAAACGTTATAAAAGAAAGTAAATATTTCAACCCAACATTCCCCCAACTTAAACTTTTTCTTGTCCCTAAGAAAAACCAAGGAACTAACATCTAGGGCAGAAAGTTATAATGCAAAGTGGTTTTTTTGAGGTCCATGTTTTCTTTGACTCCTCCTTGTTTGAGATATAATCCATTGTAACATGAAAGTCTCTCCATCCTATTTAGCTTAGCACACCTACACTTATCACCTCTCCCTCCTGTCCAGTGTGGCACTGGGTAGAGAAGGATAGGAGGTTGATAGGTAAGAGGCAACCATGCTACTCCCTTTTGCTCTGAGATCTAGATATACCTACATAACCTCTCAAACATATTCATGAAGTTGTGGAAAGAGTGGGGTTCCTTCTTTTGCAATTCTGGAGTTAGGCTATTCCACCTGTTCTGCACATACCTTTGACAATTCTGAATGACGGACACTGCTAATCTCTGTATTCTTCTGTGATCCCTAAGTCTTAAATCCATGATCACCTTGTCTGAACCCTTATGAGAAAGTAATGTTATCCATTGGGTCAGGATCACTTCAGGTTCTAAGGCTTCTTTCCTAATTAGCAGTGGCTCCTTCTTTTCTTGCTCCTCATACTGGTCCATCAGTACTCCCCTGAGTTGTTCATTTTTAAAGTATGACATTAGTGCTCTGATTTGTAGGTCTCCAACATAGATACAGGGGTTCCATTCTGTGTCCTCATCCATTAGGTAATTATGTAGATAGTATTCACACAACTGGTCTTGTTCTTCTAAACTAACCTCTTTGAAATAATTGCAAAAAATGTGCCTTGAATGCAATTCAGGTTGATTATTGATAAATCTATTAAACTAAAAACTAAGGAATTTCTCTTTCAGAAACAATGCATAAACCCTGGGTGGAAGCCTGCATCCAATGATTTGCTTGGCTCTATCAATAACTTCTGCCAAACGATCCTCCAACCTTTTGATTATCAAATCCTTTTCTACAATTGATGAATTGAAACTATGTTTTTCTCTTTCCCAATTCTCTTTTTCTTGCTTAGTCTTATCAGTCAATTTCATTAGCTCAAAGCTCAAAGACAAGGTAGTATGGTACTCTGGGATCCTTGTCACAGGAGGTTGGAGAGTAAGTACTTCTTCTTCCTTAATTTTTGTTTTATTTTCAGCCAACTGTGCTAACAAGTCTAAGTTAGAACCATGGCCATAAGTTTGGATCTTCTCCTCCAACTCCTAAATTCTTTTCTCTTTCTCTTTATCTTTTTCTTCATAACCCCTTACCTGTTCCTCCAACTGTCATATTATGTCCAAGGCTTCTTGAAGTTCCTTCCTGATATCTCTGTCCTCTAATAATTCCTTTTCTTTTTCAACATTGTCATCATTCCTTTCTCTAGGAACATCAAAAACTTCTTTAGCAGAATCATCTGGCATAGGTTTACCCATCTTTCTTCTAGTAAACAAGTCTTCTGACTCAGAATCAAAAGAAGAAATATACTTTCTTTTCTTTACAGGCATATCAACATTTTCACAGGCATCTACAGAGACATCCTCAAGGGGGTTTTCTCCTCTATCTGAATCTAGATTCAGAGGAGTTGGATCATTGTCCTAGTGGCCTATATTTTTGTCCTCTCCTCTCTATTTCTTAGCAACTTGTTCTTTGGTACCTTGCCTCCTTAACCTCCTTGAGCATCTAGGTGTGACTGTTTCCTACTTATTTGCCTTTTCCCCCTTTTTATTGTCCCCCTTCTTCCTCTTTTCCCTTGCACTTCCTTCTTTTGTTGCACTCTTGTGTTTACTCACTCCCTTCCTACTCTTCTTTTCCTTACCAAATGTTGAAGGAGTGGTTCTTTTAGTTTGAGGGGCAGATGTTGAGGGTTCCTCAACTGATACAGACCTAAACTCTGGAGGGTTCTCATGTTGTGGCTCTTCCTTCTCAGTTTCAAGAGGAGGCTCAGGCTCATATAGAATTTCATCTTCTAGTTTTGGTGCCTCTAAAAGTGTTGAAATGTCTACACATTGTTTAAAAGCTTCCCATCCAATTTGTGGATACTGAATCCTTAAACTCATTTTTATTAGTCAAACTATCAAACAATGGTGGGAAAGAGTAGTGTCTGCCTATTGTCTCTGATATTCTGAAGACATCCTTTTCAACATAGTATACAAATAGTTTGGAACATTGACAAGTTTTTTATGGCGTAAATGGTTGAGCAATTTAAGTTGTACAACTATAACATATTGTATCTACCATCACAAGTAATATATAGATAATATAATAGGCACATTTCCCCCAAAAGAAGGGAAGAGACAGTCATTTAGTACCTTGTGTGGTAGAATCTAGGTGTTCACCTCTTTCATAGAACTCCTCCCTAGCCATGGCTGCATCAGCTCTAGCTAGGTACTCAGACCTTGTCCATGGCAACCATGTGACCTAAGCAATAGATAACGCAGAAACATCTATAGTTAACCCCTTCACCATTGCTTCATCATACTGTAGAGTAAATGCAAATTCTTTTGTCATATCATCATCAAACTCTATCAATTTTAGGAAGTAATCTAACCAACCTACTGTCGTGAAGAGCGGGAGAACCATCACATCCTTTAGTAATTCCTCATGTGCCAAAGGTTCTCTTCTAATCATGTCTCCTCCCATTACCGCTGTGAATTACAACTCTACAGTGTCAATTTTATGCACAATGTCAATTTTGTTTCTTAATTCCTACTGCTTCAACTCGCCACCCCAAAGAACCAATCTACCTCTTCTTTCTTTTGCATTATAACTTCCTTAGGGTACTAATTCACTTGTTGGCAAAATAAGGTAAGTTCATGGCATAGGATATTTGTTTGGTTTTCTTGAAAGGCAAGGTTTTCAAAAGCAAATGTTTTTCTAATAGTAAAAATAAAAAATAACCCTCCCGCCAACTTAATTGTGAAGTGACCACACTTCATGTGGTAGGTATTACAGAATGAGGAGGAGTGATTAAAAGAAATGGTGATAATATTCATCACATGCATGAAAAAACTATGACTAATCATGAATATAAAAAGAAATCTAGGTGTAATCATTGAAAGTTATTGAATGTACATATGAAGTGGAAATAAATAATTAACATACCTTGGAAATTATGAACAACTTAGATGATTTGAGATGATATGCATGCAGCGAATGAGATATAGGGTGATAGAAGGTGGTAGGTACGACTACAGAGACATAAAAGGATAATAAGTGGTGATGGAGAAAAGTACCAAGTCATTAATGTGAATGGATACGTGGAGCAATAGAATGAAGCAGTTTAAAAAGGATACGGGCATGTGGAATGGGTGGGAGAATTGAGGTATTGTTCACCAAGTAATGGAAGAGAGCGGCATGCAGATGGTGCTACGGGTGCCTTCAACACAGGTCCTGACTGTATAATTGGAAACACAATATATCAAGTCCCAGCTAAGTTAGGTCCCAACTGAATGAGTGCAAAATATGTCCCGATGGAAATAACTTGTTGTAACCATGGAAATTGTGCGGTGTGTGCATGTGATTTTAAAAATAGAAATTTAATTTTCAGCAACAGGGGTTGAGTATTGCAACTCAACCTCCACATCACTAGACAGCGCTGGTGTATTAGCATCTGAATGTGTATCATCTGGTGTCATAGCATCATCATCAAGATTATCATGAGTATCAAGAGGAGCATATTGAGTGGCTAAGGAAACAAGAAAGTCATCCTTCTGAATTGGCTTTTTATACAATTTTACCTTGTGCCCATTTACCAGTAGTGAAAAACGAACTTCATCAATAGTCTACAATTGAACTGCAACATTAGGAAAGACTTGTTTGATCTCATATGGGCCTAACCAATGTGACTAAAGCTTGCCCTAGAAGTCCTTATACCTTGAATCATAAAGGAGTGCCCCGTCTCCTGCAGTGAATTCCTTTGTTTTGATGTACTTGTCATGCCATTTTGCCCTTTGTTTCTGTCCGACCTCTATATGATGAATGGCCTCCAGTCTAATTTCATCCAAGGCATTCAAATGTTGTAGCCTTTCATGTTGTGCAGTGGTCAAATCCATTCCTAGTTCCATTATTGTCCTCAGGATTTTGTGTTCAAATTCAATAGGTAGGACTGCTGTCTTGCCATAGACTAGCTCATAAGGTGTAAACCCTGTAGTTGTCTTCTAGGTTGTTAAGTATGCCCAAACAACTTCAAGGAGCCTAGAAACCCAATCTCTTCTATGAATTTGCACTATCTTTGTTAGGATGTTCTCAATTTCTCTATTAGTGACTTCCACCTGATATGATATTCTTCAACCAATTTGGTTATTAAACTAGATGTAAACTGTGGTCCCTGGTCAATTACTATTTCTCTTGGAACACCATACCTAGTGAAGACGTCTTCATACAAGGATTTGGCCACATTGCCATATCTGGCAAATTGTAATGCCTTCACTTCAACCCATTTAGTTAAGTAGTCTATACACACCAAGATATATTCTTTGTTGTTTGATGTAGGAGATATAGGACCCACAAAATCCAAACCCCACTTGTCAAAAGGAGCCAATGAGATTTGTGGCTGCAAAGGCATCTCATCACTTCTAGTAGGCCTCCCCATTCTCTGGCATCTATCACAGCTCCTAGTGTACTTGACAACATATTTATGAAGTGTTGGCCAATAATATCCCGTTGTTAGGATCTTGAAGGCTGTCCTCTTAGCTACAAAATACCCTCCACAAGGCTCATCATGACAAGCCTTCATTACATCAAATACTTCATCCTCCCTAATAAATCTTCGCATAATATTGTCTGGCCCAGTGTAAAATAGAAATCCATAAATCCAAGAGTAAGAGAAACATTTATGAACTAGCTGCCTCTTCTCCATTGGAGAGAAATATCCTGGAATCTACCTTGTAACCAAATAATTGGTTATATCTACATACCATGGAGTGTGTATAGTGAGATAAAATAGATGCTTATCAGGAAAAGAATCATCAACCACTCCATCTGAAGACTATGTAGGTAGTCTGGACATAAAATCAACAACAACATTGGTCTTGCCGGGTTTGTCAACAATTGTAATATCAAACTCTTGCAACAACAATAACCACCTTACAAGTTTGCCACCTACTATGGGTTTATTCATCAAGTATCTGATGGCTGCATGATCTGTATGGATGAAAACCTTGTAACTAGTTATGTAGTGCTTGAATTTATTAATTGCATAAACAAATGCTAACATCTCTTTCTCTGTCACAATATAGTTTAACCCAGCTCCTTGTAGATTCTTACTTACATAGTATATGGCATACTCTTTGTTTCCTTCTTGTTGACCCAGGACTGCTCTAATGGCAAAATTAGATGCATCTGTATCTAATGGTTGCATGATCTGTATGGATGAAAACCTTGTAACCAGTTATGTAGTACCTGAATTTATTAATTGCATAAACAAATGCTAACATCTCTTTCTCTGTCATAGTATAGTTTAACTCAGTTCCTTGTAGATTCTTACTTACATAGTATATGGCATACTCTTTGTTTCCTTCTTGTTGACCTAGGACTGCTCCAATGGCAAAATTAGATGCATCTGTATGGATGTGAAAAGACAGTGACCAATTCAGACCTCTGAGGACAGGGGCTTGTGTCAAGGATGTTTTTAGCTTTTCAAAAGAGATCTGACAATTTGATGTCCATTCAAATTCACTATCCTTGGTCAGTAGGGTAAACAGAGGGGCAAAAATCTTGTTAAAATCCTAAATGAACCTCCTATAATATCTTGCATGGCCTAGGAAACTTCTTACATCTTTCTATTTTTGCATAATAGGCAGGGTAGATATAATCTCAATCTTCTTTGGGTCAATTTGGATGCTTGCACTTGAGATGAAATGTCCCAAGACTATTCCCTATGTCATCATAAAAAAACACTTTTCATTACTCAAAGAGAGGTTATGCTCTGTACATCTCTTCAATACCTTCTCCAAGTTGTGTAGAGCTTCATCATATGTGTCACCATATGTGGTGAAGTCATCCATATAAATCTCCATACTGTCATGGGCAAAATCAGAGAAAATGCTTAAGACTACTCTTTGAAATGTAGCTGGAGCATTGTACAGCCCAAAGGGTAAGACAAAGTATGCATATGTCCCCCAAGGGAAGGTAAACGTTGTCTTATCCTAATCTTCTGGAGCAATCTTAATCTATTTATAACCACTAAAACCATCAAGAAAGGAAAAATATTTCTTAACTACTAAAGAGTCAAGAACTTGGTCAATAAAAGGCAATGGAAAGTGATCCTTCCTGGTAGCAGTATTCAATTCTCTGTAATCAACACAGACCCTCCATTTTTCACCTTTCTTGGGGACTATAACCAATGGTGAAACCCATTCACTATCTGAAATGGGGTATATAAAGCCCGCGTCCAGAAGCTTCTGAAGCTTAGCTTTAACAATTTCTCTGAGGGTTGGATTCATGCACCTCTGTTGCTGCCTGATTGGTCTATATCCATCATCTATGTATATCTTGTGCATGCACAGGGTAGGATCAATACCTTTCATATCATTGTAATCCCAAGAAAATGTTGCTGAGTGTGTATGTAATAATTCATGCAGGGATTGTTATTGTTCATCAGTCAACATATTGTTAATGTTTAACATCTTACCAGGCTTGACTTCTACTTGTTTGGACAGTTCTTGAACGGAAGACAAATCAAGGCTAGGTAATACAGGTAAGAATTGCTAAGGTAATAATGCATGGAAGATTTGGGAGACTTATTTTGATGAACTGCTAGGTATTATGCTACTCAAAGGGTCTTTTAAGCAAAATAAGCAGTCTTTCTACTGTGGATGTCTCCCACAATTATTTTGCATAACATGAGCAATTAATTCATCTTCATCTGGAATAGTCAATAAAGGGTTGCATTTTATAGTCATCAGGGTTTGCAGGGAATATGTGTCCTCATCCTTCAAACTAGGCCAAATGCTCTACTCAAGCTCATGGTATGGCTGGGCTGGTGGATATAAAACTAATTTCTTGGTCACTGTCCCATTACATATGATCATGTTGCTAGACCTACAACCTATAAATGCATCAGCAGTGGCAAGCCATGGTCTACCTAGTATAAGAGGATATCCAACAATATTAACCTTAGGCTACAAAATAATGAAATTAGTAGGGTATTCCCAAGAATCTAATGTAATGACCAAATCTTCTATGACTCCTTCAAGTTTAACTGTAGACCTATCAGCTAATTGTAAGACTGTCTGAGTAGGCCTAAGGTTGTTCAATTGGAGTGTCTGCATTGTTTCCTTGGCCATGACATTAATTGTAGCTCCTAGATCTATCAAGGTATTCTTAATCAAAGTCCCATTGATCTCTACATCCACCACCAGGCTACCTAGATCTGTGTATTTGAGAACAGTTATATTACCCAACATGATGTCAGCAAGGTTACCTAAAACATACATTGTCTGAGGGTCTATTCTCTTCCTTCCTGGCTTCTTTATGCAAAGATCCCTAATAGTTTTGGTATAGATAGGAATATCCTTGATGGCTTGGATTAAGGGAATCTTGATGCTTATATATTTTAGCTAGCTACGAAGGATAGTATCAGCTTAGGCTATTTGCTTTTGCATGGCCAAGTGCTCAGGGAAAGGAGGAGACTTTTGTGGTAAGGTAGTCTGGGCATCTTGGGTTGATTTAGGTTCCAAGGGTGGTTTATCTGAGGATTCATTAGTGGGTTCTTCATCTTCAATCTTGGTAATTTTGGGAGATGAAGGTCCTACAATTTGTTTCCCTGATCTAAGATGAACATTACTCACTTCTACCCCATAGGTGGGATATTTCATTACCTCGTTAGTATATGCATGTTGGACAAGCTTGTTGTTAGGGTTAGGTACAGGTTGGGCAGGGGTTTGGGTAGGCCTAGAAGGTGGATTTTGAGGTGGTGGCATTATGGTTGGCTGCTGTGGCTGAGATGGAATCATAGGTTCCTAAAATTGTGCATTTTGCTGCCATTGTTGGCCCTTGTTCCACTAAGGCTACCATTGTTGCTGCTGAGGCCACTGAGGATTATAGTTGGGACCTTGGAAATTTTGTTGTGGTCATGAGTTAGGCTATTGTTGGTTCCAACTAGCTTGTGGAGTAGGCCATTGGAGGTTTTGCCATGCATTTCGGTTACCAGGCCATTGTTGAGCATTCTAGGCAGAGAAGTTCTGATTTGTAGTAGGAAAGGGAGAATTAAAACTAAGTGGATCAGAGGGCATACCTTGCCTTTTCTGCCAAGGTCTCCTTTGAGCAATGAAGAACATTTGCCCATCTTCTCCTTCAAATGGTTGCAATTCTGGCCTCTCAATCTTTTCTTGTTGGATGCTGGCCACCCTTTTGCATTTATAGCTGGCCTTCCTCTGCCTACAGCTGGGGCAGTACTCAATGAGCATTGCATATGCCTCTTCTTGTTTCTTCTTGATATGGAAAGTGTCCAGCTGTGTAGCCATATGGCTAATAATGTCCTCCTTCATATTGGTCAGCAAGTTACTAATCTCTACCCTTGAAACTCCATTAGTTGCCTTACCTGTGATGGCTGCCCTTTCTCCCCTTGGTTTTCTAGAAAATGTTCTAGAATAATTTTTGCAGGATGTACAGATATCTTCAAAGGGAAGTTGAGATATATCCCCTATTCCAATGAGGTTGAGGACATCCATGCAGTCATCATTAACTCCCCTCAGAAAGACTAGCTTCAGTGATTCTTTAGACAATCTATTCTGAGGGTTTTTCTTCAAGGCAAACTGGAATCTTTCCACATAGTCTTCTAGTGGTTTGTCCTCTTTTTGTGACATCCTAAAAATGTCATCTCTTCTCCTATTGTGTCCTCTATAGTAGTCTTTATATTTTACCAGGAACTTTGTCTTCATGGTATCCCAATCTGGGATGACATCTTTCCCCAACCCCATAAACCACCGTAAAGCAACATCTTTTAGTGTGGAAGGGAACAACTTGAATCTATAAGGATCAGTGGTGTAGTCATGACTCCTACACAAGACATCAAACTCAAACAGGAAAGTGTCAGGATCTTTGGTTACCAAGCCGTAGAAAATAGGCAATGCAGAAGGTGGTATATTTTTTAGAGTAGTAGCCCGTGCTTGGTCTAGGATAGGGAATTCAAATGTTGCTTGTCCTGGAGGATCATCTACTACAGCATCTCCCATGGTTCTAAAAGTTCCTTCTGTGGCAGTAGAGGAAGCTGATGGAGATGTAGGGGGTGTTGATGAAGATGTAAAAGGAAACTCTCCTTCAGCACTTCCTACTATGTAGTTGTTGAAATCAGTTGTGCCCTCGTTATTCTGAGAACTTTAAGAGAGGAATCTACCTCAGTTATCTATCTGCCTCCGCATATAGTAATTTGAGCTTTATGTTTCAGGCGCCCTAATAGTGTTAGTAGAATGCCTGGTGTTTCTTTGAAAAATGGATTTATTAAATCTAATGCTGAAATCAAGATTTAACTATGAAAGCATGTAAAACTAATGAGACTATGAAGATAGCACCATCCTCGGCAACGACACCAAAAATGTAGAGGAAAACTAATGCGTTGTAGAATTAAGGAAAATCCAAGGTTAAACCTAACTGAACAGTCCACTCTATCTGTTAGGACAGTAAAAATTTAAAAATTTTACTGTCCTCTCACTCCATCATATTTGAACAAAATCCTAAAAAATATCCCAAAAAATCATAATAAAAATTTAATTCATCTCACAAGGTGTCTATAGATGAGCAGTGCTAAATTTCTTCAAGGTCAATCTATCGGCAAGATGTTGTGTTACTTACACCGATACATAACGAATCATTTGAAAATAACCATCGGCATGAGAATAGAGATCGGAAAGAGATTTATAGAAGTTACCGATGGAGTAAGTGATACCGATGACCTTACATCGGCAAGATAACCAAGTAGTCATACCGATCGGTGTGACTAATA
The DNA here is from genome assembly GCA_027924645.1 of Cunninghamia lanceolata. Classification (NCBI taxonomy): domain Eukaryota; kingdom Viridiplantae; phylum Streptophyta; class Pinopsida; order Cupressales; family Cupressaceae; genus Cunninghamia; species Cunninghamia lanceolata. The sequence continues at coordinate 5,876,594 of BSBN01000645.1, read as the reverse complement.
ACTATCGGAGGATCCTTCGAAAGCTGCCCCGACGGTATATATCATACCGATGAAGTATTTCGGCAACAGTTTCACCGAACATCCTGCGGGGGCAATGAAACAAATAGCCATCGGCAAGAAATAAGTTATTAGGATGAGAAACAAATAGGTCTCCGATACTCAATGTCTTGGCGAAAAGAGGGTCTTCGGTAAGACTCACAGCGATACAAAATCTATCGGGATGACTCAACATATCAGGACAAAGGGATTAAGTCTTACTGATTCATAAGTCACGGCAATCAAAAGGTATCGGTGATACTTTAACATACTCTGCCCGATAAAGAATATGAAAAAACCATCGGTGAGATGATACGGATCAGGTTATCTTTTGAAAGCTATCCCGATAGGTGTTTCATTCCAATGGGTATACTCTAGCGGCAAGACATTAAAATAGTCATTCCGATCCAAAGTAATATGACTATCGGTGGGACAACAAGAGTCGGGGAAACATAATTATGTTATCCCAATAGTATTAATCATCCTGATAAACAAATCATATCAGTAAGACTCATTACATCGGAGTGAAATCTAAATCATATGGCGATGAAGGAAGTCATGCCGATGGTCGCGCCCACTTGAAGATATGACATTTCATAGCGTCGGGAATACAAATAAGGGGTCACGCCGATTGATTGTTCGTGCCATAAAAACATTGAGGTCGCCCAGACATTTCAAAATTCACGCCGATAAGAGGAGTTATGGCGATGTGACATTTCACAGCGATGAACATTGAATTGATCAGATGATTAAATACAAACGGCTACGAAATTTCTATGATCATTATAGTTGCAAAAAACTGTCCGAGAAGAGAATACAGAAGAGCTCTTAAGGCGAAAGCAGAGGATTCCAATTCCAGCCACCAAACAACAGGTACATATACACAAACCACTTTATAGCCTGTATTTAAATTCTCTGCCAAAGTTTTAAAATGGAAACTCCAGGGAAGGGAAAAGGCAGAAAGTTACAAGGGGAAACCAGTAAGCCCAAGAAACAAAAAACTGAACAAACCCCTGAGGAGAAAGTAAAAGAAAGAAAACTGAACCAGGACCTAATTGATCAATTGCCTGGGTCAACTCCCAAGGCCAGAAGGTCTGCCCAACTCAGGGCAGAAGTGGAGAAATTAGAAGATAAACACAAACGCCTGGGAGACATCTGGACCCCAATTCGGGGATATGAACTTTTTAGATTCCACTACAATAGAAGGTTTAGGAATGCTCCTATGTCGAACCCATGGCACATGAATTTAGGAAAACTGGTTGTACCCAATGTATTCCTGAATGTGGAAGTCCTTCAATTGCTTGCCAGACATTATAATTCAAATCTTAAAGCCATCTGCAACCCACAGGGAGAACCAATTGTGCATTTGTCAAAAAATGCTATTTGTGAGGTTTTTGATTTAGATGACTTATGCACTGTCCCTATCATTTATGAAGATTTGGATAAGGAATATTGGAGAATGGACACAACTTACAATGGATGGAGGTTGCCCATTCATAGGCCTAGGGTTGGAGGAGAAGTGATGCCCTTAACTGAAAATGATGGCCCTCCCTTTCATGTGGCCATATTTGAACCATATATACAGTATACCTATTTCTCTGTAGGCCAAATCCTGGGTTCAGAGGTCCCTGAGTTCATGACTATTCCTCTGATGGTCATAGCCTCTGACATTCAGTGTCATAATGCAAGGCAATTTGATTATGCTTCCTATATTGCTAATAGAATGGACTCTGGTCTATCTGCAATAAAAAACAGTGCTCCAGCATGCTCTTTTGAGCATTACTCATTGCTTATGCACATGGTGTTATATTATGGCCAGGAGGTAGGGTTATGGCCAACTGAGTTTCAAGTTGTTGCTGTAGATAAGAAAGGGGAAAAGATACCTGTACAACTGTGGACCAGAATTTGGGAAAGTAGATATGCCCATTCCAGCTATGTTCAATTTGAAGAGCATTGTGTAAAAGTACTGTATAGGTATTTTAATCACCCCTGTGAATATTCAATTTCAACTGAAATAAAAAGATTCCTCAGACCAAAAGATTTTGGTGGCCCCTCTACTATCACTCATAATTGGGGAGACTGGTATTGTTTTGAGGATGCAACTATGATCAGAGTTTATGGTTTTGAAGATGCTCCATTCATATTGCCCAAGACTATCCCTGACAGGCTTGCATATCTGGAGATAATCAGGCAAATGCATTGTTCAAATGTGATGCATTGGAGTTCACATGACAAACAATCGTTTATGCCCAGCACCTTATGTTTTGGAGATTTTACTGTAGTTTCAAAAGAAGGTTACAATCTCATTATAGATAAATTGATGCATTATAACATGATGACTGCTGAGATAAGAAAAGGATTTGACCCTGAAGGCTTTATTGATTCTGCAAGAAGAAAACAGAATCTCAGTGGATACATGCACATACATTATCCACATGATGATGTCATTAGAAATTTAGAAGAAGCAGAAGTCGAATTGGTGGTAGAAAAATATAACAGGGATCTAAATGAAAAGAAAAAGCAGTTAGCAGAAATTAAGGTTGTGTTCTCTGAAGATGAAGAACTGGCAGAGCAAGAACAGCCACCAGATAAAAAGATAGAGGTGTCCAAGAGGAAAATGCAACAATATCAGCCTCCTGTTGTACTACATGATGAGGAGGGGTCTGCTGATGAGGATCCACGTCAAACAACCTATGATTCTTTCATTTCAGATGATAAGTTTATTCAATCAAAGGAATTTAAATCATTTTTGTATAAATACAAAGGGAAAGAAATCAGAGAGTCAGTAGATGATGTCTCTGCTGATAATGAAAAACAACTATTGGACACGCTGAAGGAAACAGTAGATAAAGAAATGCAAGACATGACACCTAGCAAGGGTAGACTGTTACTTAAAGATGCAGGGGTCATGATTTTTCCTGGTCTGGATTTAAATTCTGCTTTGGTTTTTGATAGTTTTCTAAATAACACAGATGATAAGTATAAACTTACTCCAGAAGGAGTTAATGAAGTATATATGGGAACAAGGTATAATAATGATGAAAATTCCTTGATGATATGGGCGTTATACCCTCCCCATAAGAAGACGGCCATCATAGATACTGAAAAGACTTTTGGCCACGTTATGACTTTGAAAGCAGGGGAAACTGACCCTATAATTACAGCAGACATTGGTATCAATGTTGCCAAATTGAATAAAGCACAAGCTCAAATGTTGATCAAAGAAAGGGATGCATACAAATTGAATTGTGAAAGACTGACAAAAGAAAATGATTACTTGAAGGATGCTGTTAAGAGTACTTTTGGCCAGTCCACAAAAAGAATAACTCAAGGTGAGAGCTCACAAGGCATTCAAGTGTTATCCCCTGATCAGGTAACCGAAATTCAGATGGATGCATTTGTTACAATACTGCAGAGCAGGTATGCAAACATGGTGCGATGGTTAAACCAGTTTTTGGATAACTTCTCAGAGAATCATAAAGCAGTACAAGAACATGAAAGACTTGAAAAGAGAATACGAGAAAAATTGACTGAGATACAAAACAGAAGTACTGCTGATAGTACAGATATCTCTGATGCAAAAGCATTTCTCAAACAACATCAAAATTATTATGACAAACTTAAAGCTGATGCTAAGGAAGGAAATGATGCCTCAAACGCAGGAGTGCCCATGATATTTAAAGACAATGGAGAGGTAAAGAGCAAGGAAGAATGGATTATTGATTGTCAAAGTCTATTACACAAAGCCACAGGAGCTCTGAAAGACAAAGCCTCTGCCTCTAAAGAAGTTTGCAAACAATTGGAGAGCATGATTACACTTGACATAATTACCAGAAGTGTTGTTCACCTTACTGATTCTCATCGTGAGCAAGATTACTTGGATTACTTGGCAAAAGTCTACTTGTGGCTAAATAGAGCCTAATCATAATTATGTTATAATTGGTAATGTTTGTTAAAGTTCCCAAAAGACTTACTGAAGAGTTATGACTCTTCATAGAAATATCTATATAAGTCCAAACAATCGATGCTGAGAGATCATCAGCAGTAGAATATATTCAGATACATCATATATACAATGCTTCAAAATGACTATGTTGCATATTTTATTTGAAGAAGAAGTTTGAAGTTCTCTGATTCAGTGGTTCTGCTTTGGTATCAGTTGTTTGTTAAGATTATTCAGTTGTGTGGCTGTCTCCATTTCTGCATTTCCTTGATATTCAGATTAAACATATCAAGTATATATTTGATATGTCAATACACATTTGCTGTATCTGTGTGATTAAATAGGTTGGTATCCATTTGAGGAATTAAACCCTTCTGATTTAATTACAGTAGCCTGGAAGTATTAAGCTTGGATTATTAAGTAGGGCCATACAATTAGAGTGCCATTCTGTCTCCAGTAAATATTATCTATTAATCTTGTCTATTCATTTCATTTGGCTCCTTCAAGTAAGGATTAAAGTACCTTCTGGTGAGTTATAAGATATCTGATTTTATTTGGTTGGATTATCAAGAAGAGTCTGTCAGTCATTTACTTGCACGTTTATACAAGCTATAAACTAAAACTGTGCCAAACAACTAGAATTATTACCATTAGGAAACCATTAGTCCTGGTCCTTCAAACTGACTCTGTTACCCAACAAGGCACTAGTCTTATTTTACTTAAAACCTTTTACCTTGATATTGCTTATACAATTTCTTACCAATTACTCATTAAACATTAAACCTAAAATCAGTCAGCAAGCATTTCATCTATCCTACATCTTGTGCCATTGTAGATAGATTTAGTTAGTCCACACATTCACATTCAATCTGCTTTAATTTTCCAAGGTTTACCCACCTAGGTGTAGCAGGACCTAAAGTGAAGGAAATCATCTAACCTTGAAGTTTGATTTCATCAAGTTAGTTCAGAAACGTTGCCAATCTAAACATAGAGCTTGGCATCCCCTTAGGATTGGCAACCTGCATTTCTAAGACTTAACACTATCATTGCATTCCTACATTTAATTATCGACCAAAGAGCATACTCTTATGATGATGCTCGCACTATATATGTCTTCAAGACTCATTTCTATCCTAAAATTCCTCATGCAAACTTATTCTAATCAACTTAATTGATTGGAGTTCACAGAAATGAAAGAACAACAAAAACAGTTAAAAACCTAGTTGCTACATGTACCCCCGGCATAAGATGAAGATAGCTATATTCAACAGAGAATTACAGAATTAACTTGAAATACACAGAATGAGAAAAGACTTAACACTAACCTCTGGAGGACTTCAATGATGTATTCTATTCATGAATCAAAACTATTAGAAATAACAATTATGATTTCTTACTTACTTCACAATGCAATGTATAAGATAACATGAAACAGTCTAACTCGAAATGCATAAATAAATAAATGAATGTATGAAGTGAGAGTTAGTACCTCGAGTGGCCAGCTCAGGGAACTATCTCACTTATTTTGGAAACTAAATCTTCTTCAGATCTTCACACATTTGCCATGACATGTAGTTGAATTCAATTCATATCAAAGACATAATCTTCTTCAGATTTTATTCAAAATCAACACATGTCTAGAATAACAGATAACTATAAAAATAGAGTAACGACTATGTAGATAGAAAGTAAAAATAATAGCTAACCAATCAACGAACTCATCCCCTAACTTATACAAAAGTGGGAGAGTTGTATGCAATCTTCTAAGTAACTGTGATCATCAATTCGTCCTTGGATATCAGGATATAGTTTTGAGATCAACTTATTAATTATCTAGAACAAAGGAAATAGAGTCCTATTCGAACAGAAATCCCATACAATGGCTCATGAATGAAAAAACATAAACTACGGTTAGACTTCTAGAACAAGTCTTCTTCTTCCTTGAACTTATTCTTCCATGATGACCACGTTCATCTCCATCAATCTTCATTTTTGGCACTTGGACTGCACTTTAATCAATTCCCCTATTCTGCATTCTGCTACAATTACTCCTTCCCGGATTCTATGTCTTTGTTACACAATGTTAATTATTCCAACATATATACACAAAATAACCTTTCATATGAAACTTATGAAATCCTATCTATATTACATGCATATCAATAATTTAAATCATCCACTGGATAATATAATCACCATATTCCATTTATCAGCATAGGTTCAAAGTCTTTGAGAAGTATATGTGAAACAACATATAATAAAGGTAATGTCTGTAAGGTTCTTAAAGAATCATGTAAAAAGGTCTTTAAAAACATATAGAAACATTATAAAAGAAAGTCAATATTTCAACCCAACACAAACAATATAACTTCACCGCATATTGATCTAGCATGAGTGTCGACTTTATCCTTAAGTGCATACTCAACTAATTTGACTGTCATACCATAACTTTCAATGCGAACCATATGAGACTTTGAAATTCATAACCAACATTCATTATGGGCCTCTTATCATACCTTCAAAACTATAGAGCATAATAATCTTTCATAGAAAAATGTGGATCTCAGAACTGTTGTTCTGTCATAGAGAAATACTGTCAAACTAGAAGCTGATACTGGAGAACTTGGAGAATGTGATTCGATGAACTTCAAGTTCTACAAATCTGGTTTTAGATGCTTATGCCATGTATCTAGATTGCCTCAAAACTATAAATCAGAATATTCATCAGCGGAGGAATGCAGACCAATTTACTCAGATACTCTACACTATTTCTAACTCATCTCAGTTCACCCGTACTTAGACAAATCATAGTATGACTTTTGGAGGAAGTCAGGTCTTGAACACTAGAACATAACATTAACAAATAGCTGTGAATAACATACCAGAACCATATAATGTGATCTTCAACTATGGAGGCATAATTACTGTCACTTACTCCTTGCTCTGTATACTGTCCATACTTAGTCATTTTTACCATGCCTTGTTGCCACACTAAGTTAGTCTTCCAGAGTAAAGTCTCTTTTCCATGCCTTGTTACCATTGTTGCCATGAATGACAACATATAATAATTCTACCTTAACCATCAAAGCAGTGTCTCTTGACTATGCTGCCAACAATCTCCCCCTTTGGCATTGATGGCAACACTTAGTGAAAAATGATTGTTTTGCTCCCCCTTACTTTGTACACTTTGATTTTCCTCTCATTTTTAGATGTTTGGCCATTTTTCACTGGTTATTCTTCTCCCCCTTTGACGTCAATGGAAAAGGTGTATGTACACGTGTCAGAACTTCAAAACTATAATACTCTGCCGCATATGTACAAGTACAATCTTTTAGATTAGTTAGTTGTGGGTGAAAGGATATGATTGTACATAATCTTCAATTGTGCCAACTCTCCATCCCACATATTCTTGGCTCTGTCCAAAATTTGAATGTTGCCATTTATCTAAAAAACTAAGTCTTCTACCCTCTGTACATCAGTAGGTATACCCGTGATTGACTTAACTTTTGAGGCTTCAGCAGGTAGACTTGTCATTGAGTGAATTTTAGGGCTTATTAACCCTCTTAACTAGCACATTCTATTTTTCATTTCTTCCCTTTTGCTCAGTAGACTACTTATGTTATTATGAATATTTACAAGTTGTATTTCCATACTGCTTATGGAGTCAATTGTCGAATCATAGGATTTAGAAATATTTACTATTTGAAACTCCATAGCTTTGAACTTCTCTTCTATTTCCTTTGTGGTCTCAGGCCATGACAAACAAAATTTGTATATGTCACATGCTTCCTTAATAGCGCTCTCTATATTCTTGATGCTATTATCTAACAAAATTTTGTCATTATCTAACTTAGCTTTCAACTATGCTAATCTTTTATCATCAAATTCTTTTCTAACCTTTCTATCAGTAGACTTCTCAAAAGACTCAAAATGAGTACTTATTGATTTTATCAGGCCTTTGAGTTGATCAGTTGATGGCAATGATGTGTCCTTTTGGTGTGAAGGCATCAACTTCTCCAGGATATGGGATGTTTCACCAATGAGTTCATTGTCCTATATATGTGACTTTAGCATTTCTTGTGCCTTTTCTTGAACAATTGATAACAGTTTAAATTTCTGCAAAGGAGAAATTGAAGCCAAATTTATTGGTCCTTGTAGAAACTCAGGCTCATCCAACACTTGTGTTTCCTGTTGCTTTTCCAAAAATTCCTTGATAGAATTTACTGGATCCTGTAAGATAGTAGTGTCTCTTGCCATATTAGACACTTCTTCATCTGTAGTCTTCTCCTTGTTTTCTTGATCACCAGTTTTCTGATCCAGAGGAGGACTTGTCCTTGTTTGGTCCTTGTCAGCTTTGTCTTAATCATCAATGGTAGGGGCTTGATCAAATTCTTTCTTTTTTGAGGCTACTTCATCAAGGTCTCCCTCAGTTTTCTAAGGACTCTTCTCTTCCTCTTGTTCTTCCATTTCTTTGTCTTTTCTAGGGCTCGCCAGAGGATTTGCATCAGTTTGTTCCAAGCCTTGATCCATCCTGACTTTAGGTATAGAGGTGTCATCACCAACATTTGTATCTTCTTTATCATATATAGTTGGGATGTTAAGATCTTTTAGGATCTCAAGTATTGTTTTCTCTGTGTTCTTCACAAATTCTTCTATGTTCCTTGCCATTAGAGTGTTGACTCTCCTTTCCTTCAATTTTGTCTCCAAGGATTTTGAAGACCTTGGTTCTTTCCTTAGGAGTCACATCTAGACAAAAATTCAGCAATGAACTTTCTCTTACCTCCACATCTTTGGCCATGGTTGCTTCCTTCTTGGCAAACATAATGCTTTCCAAGTTGTCTGGGAGGTCACTGGCTACCTCAATGAGAGCTCTATTATATATCTCCAAGTATTGAATGATAGCAGTCTAAATGATAGCAGTCTCAATGATGCTTTTGTCTGCATCATCATACTCATCATACAATTGGGCTATAGGTTTTAAATTTCCATCAACTGTTATAGCCTTCAATACATCTTCAAGACTTATTTTAGCCTTTGCTTTCTTCTCCCTCTTCTTTCCTTTTCCCTTTCTAGAGGGCTTGTCTTGCTTAGAACCGGAGGCTTCAGTTGATTTTGTTTTCATCTCCTTGACCTCTTCATCTGATTATGTTTCTTCATCATCTTCTTTACCCACACTGACATATAATCTGTGTCCTTTGATATTTTGCCTTTTATGATCTTTGTCAGTGGATTTCTTAGAGGATGCCTCTGTAGATGGGGTAGAACCGATGGATTAAGAAGTTGATTTAGCACATGTGGAACCTCTTTTCCTTTTCTTTGGTGTTGTTAGTACCTCTGGTTTGACCTCTTGCACTTCTAGACCATTATTTGTTTCTTCTTGCTCCTTCACTTGTTCTTGTGCAACTTTCTCTACTTCAGCCCTTGACCTTGTGCTAGAGATTTGTTCTTTGGTACATCCTTTACTTTGAGCATATTCCTCCACCATTTTCTTCACCTTTTTCTAAGTTTCTGGCTTTCTCAGTTCAACATGAACTTTTATAGATAACTCTTCATATGTGCCAAACCTTTCCTTTGAGGTATCCCTAGGTTTTCTTAACTTAATCTTAGCATATCCATCTAACACATCTGCTGCTACTTCATACCCCATTGGAAGAATCCAAACTGTTCTAGGCTCAACAACCTCCATCATGCTCTGGTCCTTATTTACAATAAAGCATATGTCATTTTTATACTTTTCCACAATTAACTTAGGTATTCTTTCCCTTGATTGCATGATCCTCTAGAAATTTTTGAAGTAACCCCATAGGGCTGTAGTCTGGACATCATAACTTCCTATGCCATTTAAATGGTTTCTAATTTGTACTGCAACAAGTTTATCACTAGTCCAAAACAAGTTCTTTATCACTGGTAGCTCTTGCATGAAATAGAAGAATAGGAAAAGAATTAATGTACCAAACTTGAATGGATATTTCTGCTCCTTTGTCTTCTTTAGATTCTCCATCATTTTTTGTTGGAGCAACTCACAAAGGTCATAATTAGCATTTTCCTTGATCATCTCATAGGCTGTGTATATGGTAGTACTGGAGATGGAGTTCTCCCAGTTTGTGAAGTAGATTTTGTAGCCAATTACCATAGATGCAAACCTTACTGCATGATCTTCAATATCGTTAACTGTTAAAGCTCTTTTGTCAAATTTGGCTCCGGTGGCCGCCATCACTGTGTCATTCTTTACAACTTTTAACACAGGTACTTTTCTGGTAGAATTTAATCCAGTTATGACCCTTATAACATATTTTGTAATCATAAAGGGTATCTCAAGCCACATGAATTCATCATGTATCCTGCTCAAAACATACCGGACCCATTCATCCTCTGCAAATGTTGGAAAGTCTATATATTGAATGAATTTCTTCACTCCCAATGCCTTATATTCTTCCTTCAAATTGAAATTGTCGCCGCTTAAGTGCTTCACATATAGATCGGAAAACCTACTATCACCAAATTCTTCTAGGGCAACATGAATGTAATCCCTAACATCATCTACATGCATTACACCAAATGGAATTTCTGAAAACGCACCATTTGGATCCACTTCTGTTGATTTGAAAGGGTGTTTCTTAAATTTTGGTCGTGGTCTTTTAGTGATATCAACTATTTGTGGTGTCACCATTTCCATAACAATTCAAACAAATTTGCAATAGGGTTTCAAGTTGTAAAATACCTCTTTTGCCAAATTAGGGTTTACTTGAGTTGCTTTGAATTACTTGAAGTTGTTGCAGTCACTTAGAATCTTGCTTCAAATCTCCTTGGACTCTTGATAGCTCGAATGTAAAGTGATTAATCTTAGAAATACAACCTTTTTAACCTTTGTTTACCAAAACCTAATTGTCATTTAATGTTGTTTTCAAAAAGCTATCAAACTTTTCACTGATAAGCACAGTCAATCAAGATTGCTCTGCAATGCACAACATTAGATCATTTTCTGTTGGTTTCTTCTTCAAAAGATCCAAATTAGATCCTCAACTCATATCCTTGTGTTGGATTTCAGCACTAAATATCTGGCTAGGGGATTAAGATTTTCAATGAGAGCTCCCCTTGAGCCAGAGCTCCCAATGTACTTCCTGGAGGAAGTATCTTCACCAAAAGCTGATGCGGATCCATCCTTGACCTCATTTACATCCTTCTTAATCCAAATCTTGCTCATTTCCTTTTTGGTTTCTGTTGGATCAACCTTGGTCTTCCTCTTATCTTTTCTCTTCTATGTTTTCTTCTCTTCTACAAGATAGTTTCTTTTCACATTCTTGCTTCTGCAAAATCTTGCAACATGTCCACGTTTATTGCAATTGTAGCAAACAATATTCCCCTGTCCTTGATTCCTTCTATTGATTGGGTTCATCCTTGATCTGCATTGGTTAGCCATATGCCCAAATCTATTACATACAAAGTACTTTCCATTGAAAGATTGAGTATTCCTTGCATTGTTAAATCCGTTCCTTACCAGACTTCTACACTCATTTGATTTATGACCAATTTTCTTGCAATTGAAACATTGACCGGAGAAAGATGGAACAATTTGATTTATTCTACTCCTACACTGAGTAGCCTTATGACCAAACTTTTTGCAATTAAAACAATAACTATTGAAAGGTGGGTACCTTTGAGCATTAGGTTGCCTAACCAGAGGTCTTCTAAGTTTGTTTCTCTGATTCCAGACCTGGTTGCCTTTGCCTCTCTTCATTTCAGTGTTAACTTGTCTTGATTTAGAACTTTCTCCTCTTTCAAATCCCAAACCTTGATTGTCATCTAGAATTTTCTGACTTGCAATCAACTCATCTAGATTTGCAGAGCTTATCCTAAAATTTTCTTTATAACTATTTGCTACTTCCAGATCATATTTCAAAAGTAAAACATCTTTTGCCAATTTTTCACATTCTTCAGACTTGTCTTTCAAAGCTTGATTTAAATGCTTCTCACTCTCTTCTTTCTCTTCAATCAACATTGATAAATCACTTAGAGTTTCATTTGTTGCTTTCAACTATTCATTTAGCTCTCTACTTCTATCCTTTGATCTCTTGACTTGCTCTCTTAGCTTTAGGATGCATTCATAAGCTTCTTTGACATTTTCCCTCAAATCCCAGATATCTGCTTCATACTTATGAAGATCTTCAAGAGTAGTTTTTAATTCTTGATTATTGACATATGAGCAATTATCAATTGTAACACTTCCTGGAGTAGGATACCTTTTGGCTGCCATGAGTATACTTTCCCAGAGCTTGAATCTTATCCATGAAGAAACATCTTTTAAAGCACAAATCCAAGTAGATGTCTTTGAATAGGAAGAATCCCTATTTTCTAGTTGCCTATGGCTTCATATGTGAGATAATTAAAAATATCTTCTTTTATGATGTCATCAAACACGAGAGGTTTACAAAAGTGTTAGCCAATTTTCCTTCGTTTTGACACTTTTGCACTTGTTTTGACTCCAATATGGCCTATCCCTGACTTCAACAAGATGGCAAACTGTCACTATTGACTGAAAAAGCTAACTAATCATGACATCTTGAAGATTTATCAAATCTAATTTCATCCCCAACCCCAAACTGATGATCTGACGACATCTGACTGCAAATCTGACTCCTGAAACCTGTCGCCAAATGAAGTTCGTGAAAATAGCTATCAGAAAAACACTATCAAACATGAAAATTTCTAAGGCATGAAAAGTTGGGCGCCCCCAATCTCCATGGGCACCTGGTTTTTTGTGCCTTAGACATTTTTCTAAAAATTTCAACTTTTCAACTTCTTGATTTCCACACGCGTTTTGGTGATTGTAGACCCCTGTTTGGCCATCGATTTCTACCTATCAGAGCAAAAATGAGTTTGATGATCTGGCAGGCAGGCAACCCTGATGAAAATTGAACTGATTGTACCCTTTATCTGCCTCAAAAAACGTGCCAAACTGATTTCCTGTGAATCTAACCAAGCTGACGAATGAAGATTTGTCATTTTTTAGAAAATATGGAAAATATTCTAACTCTAGTGGGTTTGGGCGCCCCTAGCCTCCGGTGGCACCTAGAATTTTTTGCCTTAGAATATTTTTGATATTTTCAATTTTTCTTTCCACTCCTCGATTTCTGTGCTGGCAGCTCCTATTTGATCTTTGTTTCCGGTCGTCTAACTAACTGTTGAAGCAGGACAGGAGGTGATCTGAGCTATCTGAACATACTTGAGATAAATTTCCAGCTTTCACTAGCATTTTGACTGAGTTTGACCACCCAGAAATGGGCTGAAGGAGACTTTTTCAACATTTCTCAAGAAACACAAAAAATTTCTAAGGCATGAAAAGGTGAGCGCCCCCAGCCTCCAGGGGTGCTTGGATTCTAATGCCTTAGCCAAATTTATGATTTTTAAGCCCTGTTTGCAATTCTCCTCATTTCGCGTGCCAGTAACTACTTCCTGTCATTAATTTTGATGTTTTGCTAGTCAACTGCCACTGGATGAGGGATGGACTGGATAGCCTGGGAATATCTGACATGGATTCCAGCTTTTCAGGGCCTGTTGACCAAAATGACTACTTTTGTCCACCTTGAAATTGACCGACGGAGACATTTTTAACATTTTCTCAAAAAACATGAAAAAAAATCTAACACTACCAAAGTTGAGTGCCCCTAGCCTCCAGGGGCGCCTGGAAATCCATGCCTTAGTCAAATTTTAGGATTTTCAACTTTTCTCCTCATTCTAGATCCATCCTGCTCCTTTTCCCATTCTTTGTCGAATTGACAACTGTTCGTCAGTTCTGCGTTAGCTGAACAGCCTAGAAGACTTGAAACTAATTTCTTGGCAGATGAACTTCCTCCATTGATGGCTCCAAAGTTCACGCTTCACCTTCTAAAAAAGTAGAATTGACCCAGTAGAGAAAACTTGACCTTTTATAGATTTCGTCTGGACCGCTTTGATCGTGAAATGAAATCAGCCAAACAGAATCTGGCACGACACCTGAATTGGAGATTCTATTTTTAGAAACTTTCTATCTTTAGAAAATTTTGCCAGCATCCGTATCTCAAGAAACCCAAAAAACCTAATTTGACGTATATTTTTAGAAATTTTGAGTTTTTGACAAAAGATTTTCTAGACTTTCTCAAAATGCCTTAATGAAGTAAAAATTTTGATTTGGCACAACACAGCTATACAAATTCATCCAAGAATATGATGACGATATCCTAGATGAAATGCAAATAAGGATTAATACTCTGGTAGAACTTGATGAAACAAGATGGGTAGTGCAAAGAAAAAAATGAAGATGCAGATGCAAGTAAAAACCCTGTTTGACAAGAAATCTTCCTCCAAAAGGTTTGAGGTTGGTGATATGGTACTTATGTGGAATGCAAAAGCTCAGGAAAAGGGAAAGCATGGCAAATTTGATGCTCTCTGGCTGGGACCATATCTGATCAGCAACACACATGGTGAGGACTCCTATTACTTGCAAAGTTTAATGGGTGAGCTTCTAGAGTTGCCAGTACATGGGCAGTTCCTTAGGCCCTACTTTTCTTGAGGTGAGGTGTTTTTTGTATAGAATGTACTTTATGTACATATGGTGTCTTTCCTTTTGGTGGTCTAGTTTTGGTGTTTTTTCTCTTGTTTGGTCTACTCTGCCTGGAGATCTGGAATCTTGCCATGCCTGTGTGAAGGCATGCGTCCCCGAACACAAGCCAATGTTGGCACTCACATTTTTGCAAAATCTGAGTGCTTGAGCCAAATGGCGAGGAGAGTTATGCATTCGGTTTCTTGATGCAAATCTAGCCCCCTTTTATTCCTTTGTTATCGTGGAGTATTCACCTTTTCGCACTTAAGTCGTCAAGTTTGGAAGTTAGCAAACCTCCCGACTCCGTGACATGTCTTGGGGCCTTTTCAAGCCTTTCATTGACGGTGCTGCCCTTTTCAAGGCCATTGTTGTCGGGAGGTCAGGAGTTTTCATAACTCCTGAACTTGCAACTTGTGGTTTGAAAGTTTGGAAAACCCCTGACTCAGCGACTTAGCCTTTTCGCTGCACACTTTCTAGTGCCCGTACCACGTTGCCACCTGGAGGGTTCTGATCGGTTCAGTGGGTCTCGAGTGATGTTGGTTCTTTCCTCTATGCGGCTCCATGGTTGTGACATGTGGCGACTTTCTAGGCCACGGTTTCCAAAGGCAGCGTGGACTTTACAACAAAGGGAAACCTTTATTGTCACTAAGTCGGGAGTTTTCATAACTCTCGAACTCGCGACTTACAGTTCGAAAGAGCTATGCTGCCCCAACTTGTCCTATCCTAAGGGGCCACGTGGAAGGTTTTGAGGCATCGAAGAGACCATATGGCATAAGAGAGATTCAGTTTGAGGTCTCTTCAACAAAGCAATAAGGTAAAGGCATGGGTTGCGTGGCACCACAAAAGTTTCAAATTGTGTGCCATGTGTCTAGCTAAGAGTTGATCTGCATTAATGAAAAGGATCCAACAGCTATGCTGGCTTGAGTGAAGTCATAGGAAGGCATGGCTGTATTTGAGCAGGAATAAGACAAATTTGAAGGTTTTTCATATCCTCCTCTTCTGTGACTATTTTAATCATCATGAATATTCAAGGCCGGAGTGCTCACGTCTCTGTTGTTTCCAAGGAAACTGCCAGGCCGTTGCAACTGATTTAGCCACTCCTTGAGGGATGGTAAATTTTGAACTAATTCATGAAATTGCATGATGAAATGCCTGTGTTGTAATGATTAAAATGCAAGGTGATAGCCAAATGGGACAGGTGTATGCAGATGTTGGTTTCTTCTCAGGCATTGTCTGTCCTGTTGTGCCTCCATGATGCTGAAAGGCATATTCTTTTCTAACAGACAGGGGTTAGTGGCCTAGGTTTTGGTTCTCAATGACTCTCATGTTCCTATAAATGAGAGGTCTTGGTCACTGATCAAGGGGTTGGTTGGTTTTGTTTCCAAAAATAGAGGTTCTAGGTCGATTTTTCCATTTTCTCTAGGTCTTAGAAATGTTATAATTTTGTGTAAGGTTTTACTTAGGCTTGAGGATGTTTTTTTGAAATTTTTGTTTTCATTTGTTGTAATCACCCATTCAGATAATGGCAAGCACTTCAGTTTGTAGCCATAATGTTAATATGTCATCCAGTAATGTCTCCTAGAATGTATGTTTCATTCCTTTAATTAGGATAATCAAATATTACCATGGTTTTTGTTGCACCTTTCCTGTAATAGGTGTTTGGATTGAAGGCTCCTATTCAAAGAATAGGTTAAACTTGCTCTTAATCAAACATTGGGAATAATATATTTCATTCAGGATAAATAAGAATGTTTTTTGTATGTCCATGAGAGGCCTCATTATTGTAAAGTAGTCATGTTACATTGGCCACTGATTTGGCATTCCATGCTATTTTTCTGATCTGGGTTATTTTAGTATTGACTCCGTTATGTATAAGGCACTAGTCTAGTGTATTTTGGTTATGCAAACCCTGGAAGGAATCATCAACCAAAATTTAAGTAAATCTTTCCCATATTAATGTTAAATCTGTTCTTAGTATTATTTCAGGGTATAAAGGGATCATACCTGGAGGTGAGTAGTTGTGTTAAGTCCCCTTACTCATTTATCTAAGAACTATCCACATTTAGAGGCCCATTGAGAGCTGTCCAGTGCATGTTTTATCACATATCTAGGCCCAAAATAGGTCTACCAACCTGAGTTTAGTGGAGCTCAAAGTGCAGAAGGCTATGTTTAGCCTTGTTAGTTGGCTTTTCTTGTCTTCAATATGTTGATAGGGTGTATTCCATTTGTTCTAAACCACTGATCCCATGTTTTGGACAGTGTATTCTCCTTAGGATTAAAGGTAGCATGAAAAAACACCAACAAAATGGTGATTCCGCTGAGGAGATGTTTCATTACAAAGGTTTTAATCTAGTGGTGTGTCATGGGTATGTAGAGTTTGCATATATTTGAAGTATTATTCCCTTTAAGAGGGTGGCGACTTTGATCAAAGAAGAAAATATTTTTGCCTAAAGAAAGAAGGGATCCTTCTATGTTTTTACCTATATCTCTACAGTATTTCTTTGAAGAAGTTGAATATATTAAGTTCCCATAATCTGAGTGGTGACTTTGAAGCTCCTGTACCGGTATAAAATTGTTTCAAAGAAATAGGTAGAGAAAAGATGACAAAGACCAGAAACCAAAGAAGAAATCAGCCTGATCAAAGGTTGGAGGGAGAACTACTACAAGGTACCCGTCAATCTTGGAAAAAGAAGAAGGATGAGTCTGGTAAGCCCAATACCTACCCTCCTCAATCTAGGCATCATGTTGATAATGAGAATTACACAAATATGGTATGCCTGAAACAAATATAGATAATACAATTTTGGAGGATTTTGTTGAGAAGGAATAGACCCGTCCAAGTCCCTTTGCCAAAAAATAGTCTACTCCTATAGAGTCAGGCCCTTCACATTCCCATGAATATGATTTGTTAGGTAATCCTGTTAGTAGGTCACATACCCCTGCTTTCCACATGAATGTTGTAAACCTCTTGGATAGTTCCTTGGAAACTTTCGATTCAGATACCACATTACCTACTAAAGAGGATCTGATGAAGGAGATTAATGAGTTACATAGAGAGACTCAAAAAGTAATAGAAATGAATTTGAAGAGAGCCAAGGAAACGGAGGAAAAAATCAGAAGTACTATGGAGGAAAGGGATATAATGAAGGTAAGACTAGGATGATTGAAGTCAGCAATGATAAAATAATCTGAGCCAATATCTGCCATATCCATTGGCCCTGTAGTATCTCAAATCTCTAGCCAAAGTAATGTGAATATCCCCTTGAAAAATACCCCTATCAATACTTGGACTAGTTCTATAGTTACTACTACTATTGTACCCCCTCATGCTCCTAGCCCTCCTATGCATTAAGTTGATAAAGGGAAGGGACCTATGAAAGGAGTAATTATAAAAGGGGCTAAGACGCACCAAGGGCTTCCTTCATCACAAGGGATGGTTTCAATGGACCTTAAATTGAAAAGGGAGAATGAGCAGCTTAGGATGGAACTGGAAAGAGTGGAGTTGTTGGCTGCAAATGCTGAAATGCAAAAGAAGATTCAATTCCTAAGATCTTCTATTGGGAACCCTGTAGTTTATGTTTCTCATAGTCATGTTACATCTACACCTATTGATGTAAATGCCTTGACCCTTGGTGGCCCATCTAAATCCAACACCCATGTACATGTGCAACCTAGAGGTCATAGTACAGGACAACAAGGGAGTTTGGCTGCAAGCGGAAGTGGTACAAATATTCAACAAAATAGTCACAGAGACCAATTTGCTAGAAGACCTATGTAGCTAGACAGATATAAACAACTATGCCTTGTTGGCATACCTGGGTATCCAAATCCTCTCCCAAATGACATAAGGAAGGTGTTGGTTAGATTTTCTGGTAATAATGCTATAAGTGGAGAGGATCACTTAAGGTCATTTAATAATATGATGGATGACTTTGAGGTAGAAAGTGAGGATGCAATGATGAAGTTGTTTATGCAGTCACTCACTAAAGATGCTAGAGATTAGTATAGAGGTTTGCCAAATGAAAGCATTGGATCATGGGAGGAACTTAAAAGAGTATTCAGGGAGCAGTATGGTGACAAGACTGGTCCCAGATTCATGCTAAATGAATTTAATACTATAACTAAGGGTCATAATGAGTTAGTTTCTGATTTCAACATAACGTTTCAAAAGGCTATGAATAGAATTCCAAATCATTTGAGACCAAATGAGCCTGTGTATTTGGTTACATACAACAATGCTTTTGATCCTAAAGTGGGATATCTTCTTAGAGACAAGAATCCATAGACTCTAAGAGATGCTTATAGAACAACCTTGCATATTGAAAGCAATAGAAAAGATGCAGGTAAAGTGGGGAGAAGAGAAGATGTGAAGATCTTAAAGAATCTGAGAAGGGAAGATAAAGGGTCTGTAGAGAAATCATCTTCATGAGAAGATAAAATGGATCAAGTTATGAATGCTTTAAAGGATCTGAATTACAAAATAGCTAAACAAGAAAAGGGTCTAGCAAATGAAAGACTAGCTTTCCAAAGAAATGATAGACAACCAAGATTGCATGATCAACCCTATAATACAAATTGGCACAGTGGTAAGCCTGTTTTCAACAATCAAAAGAATCAACAGGGTAGAGATCCTCCCGATCCATTGAAGAAGACTTCTACAAATTTTGTAGATGATACTCCTTGGTGCTTAGCTTGCCAACTACCCCACTCACCACACCAATGTGCTCTTGCACAATCAGTAGGAGAAGATCAAAACACATGTGGTGATTGTGACTTGTCTCATGAACAGGGTGATGTGATTAACGTGTTCTCTAATGGTGAGTTTCATTCTGATGAAGAAACAAATGAAATTGATGTTGAAAATCAAAGATACATAGAAAATGCACACCAACAACAAATATTTTCAGATGAATATGAAGAGGATAATTTTGTTGTACATTGCCTTGAAGATGAAGAATGTGGTGTCACTTTGAGAAGACCATCAGAAGAAGAAGTTAAAAGATTAATTGTTGTTGTTGTCTCTCAGTTTAAAAGTGATTATCAATTAAGGAATAGAAATGTAAACAATGATCAGGGCAAAGTCAGCAGTGTTTTCATCAAGGAAAACCAGACTAGTAAGAAAGGGAATGAGCTTAAGGAAAGAAATGCCAGAGTATGGGGAAAGAAGCCTAATGAGGTACAGGCTAGTGAGCCATTGGTTTCTCCATCAGATTCAAACAACCCCCAAAAGCTGAAAAATGATGTTGAAAAGAAAAAAGAGTGCAACCTAAGAAGATGGAATTTTTGATGCAAATGGTGGGCATTCTCAGGACAATGTTGTTGCTACTTATAATATGCCTAAATATGCTCCTGTTGATATGTTCCAAATATTGTCACAAATAAAGGTATCAGTTCCACTCTTAGAATTGATGAGGATTGATGAGCATAAGAATAAAGCAGTGGCTTATATCAACGGTGTAGATTCGGCCTGCAATGAAAAAAGAGAAAAGATTCGGCCTCAAGGAAACAATGAAAAAAGAAAAGAAAAGGATGGTGAAGGGAGCAACAATGATAACCCTTAGGTGTTTTTGGGTTCCACACTCACTGCGTGCCCTAATCAAGTGGATCCTTTCTATGTTTCCTTGATCATAAATAATAAGGTTCTAAAAAATTGTATGATTGATTTAGGGGCATCTTCCAATATTATGCTAGTCAAAGTTATGCAATCATTAGGATTCAAGATCACAAAAGCATATGGAAAGTGTTATGCAATGGATAATAGGGAGGTCCTGGTCATAGGAATCATAAGGGAGATACCTTATAGGTTGGAAGCATACCATGATAAGGAGTTTGTGATGAGTGTCACTGTGGTGGATATCCCTCCCGCTTATGGAATGTTGTTGTCTAGAAAATAGTCGACTGCTATTGGTGGAAGCATGCAGTGTAATATGACTTTTACCACTATCCCTATTAATGGCAAGGATGTTAAGCTTATTAGAGAGCCTCTCTCTCCATTTATAATAGTGGAAGATGAACCTGAGGAACACATCTATTTCACTGATGTGGACATTGGCAGTTTCAAGGTTGAGAAATTGCTAGAAGAAGATGAAGCCAGAAGGCCAACACCTTTGAAGAAGGAGGTATTACACCAAGTAGACAATGATGAGCTATGGACCATGTACTTTGGTGGTTCTTGCTCGAAAGAAGGGTCAGGTGCAGGGGTAATCCTTATCTCTCCTAGTGGTAAAACTTTCAAATTTTCATTTTCTTTTCTATTTGCATGCACAAATAATGTTGCAGAATATGAAGCTTTACTATTAGGATTAAGACTGGCTAAAAAACATGGAATAAAAAAGTTAAGAGTCATTGGTGATTTTGAACTAGTTATATCCTAGGTCAGGTCAAGGTTTGTTTCAAAGAATTGAAGGTTGAAACAGTACAGGAATGTTGTTTGGGATTCAATTGAACAATTTGATGCTTTTGGTATTGACTAGTTAGAAAGGGGCAAAAATCAAATGGTAGATTTGCTTGCCAACATTGCACTCTAACCTAATGATATAACTTTTGCTAGTATTTCCAAGGTTGAAGCACAGACAAGACCATCAATCCCTGACAACATACAGAACTGGCAAGTTTTTAATAATGATAATGACATTCTAAAATTCCTAAGGTGTGTTGACCAATATGAGAACTAGGAAATTGATTTTGGGGATTTTGTGGAAACTATGGATGGAAAGGATACAGCTTTTGGGACTGAAGTGATACAATTGAAGACAAACAAGATTCCTAGGGGACTGGTTGCTTTAGAAAGATTATTTGATGGTCCTGATAGAAGTACTATAAAGCAAAGTCCTACTCATCCAAAAGATTTGGAAGAAGTTAACATAGGAGCTACTAATGCACCCAAGAAGGTGTATGTAGGAAAAAATATGAAACCTTGAATTAAAGCTATGTTGATCACTTTGTTGAGAAAATATAGATATGTGTTTGCTTTTTCTTATGATGATCTGAAAGCCTACAGGGAGGATCTTTTTCAACATGAAATACAACTAAAGGATGGTGCTAAGCCATTAAGACAGAAGCAGAGGCCTATCAACCCTACACTGGCACCTAAAATGCAAGAGGAGTTGATGAAACTTAGGGATGCGGGAATTATCAAACCCATCAGACATTTGACCTGGGTGTCTAACCTTGTGCCAGTAAGGAAAAAGAATGGGGACATTAGGTTATGCGTAGACTTTAGAAATTTAAATGTGTCCTCATTAAAGAATAACTATCCTCTGCCTAACATGGAAGCAATGCTCCAGAAGGTAACTGGGTGTGAGCTATTATCCATGATGGATGGTTTTTCTAGATACAATCAGGTAAAAGTGAAGGAGTCAGAGCAGTATAAGACTGCATTTACAACTCCTTGGGGCACTTATGTGTATGTCAGAATGCCTTTTGGCTTGACAAATGCGGGTGCCACTTTTTAGAGAGCTATGGGTGTGGCTTTCTCTAATTTTATAGACATCTTCATGGTATTCTATCAAGATGATTTAACAACATTCTCCAAGAAAGAAGAGGAACACTGTTTGCATTTAGAGAAGATTTTCATCAGATCCTTGGAGTATGGAATATCTCTTAATCCTAAAGAATGTGCTTTTGGGGTTACAGAGGGAAAATTACTGGGACATATAGTGTCCAAAGGAGTTAGGATTGATCCAGAGAGAGTGGCTGCAATTGATAAAATTCCTCAACCTAAGAGTATCACAGGTATACAATCTTTCTTTGGTCAAGTGAATTTTTTGAGAAGGTTTGTGACAAATTTTGCTGAAATTACTCAACCCATCTCAAAGATGTTGAAGAAAGGTGAAAAGATAGCATGGAGTGAAGAGCCATCTAAAGCTTTTGCAGAGATAAAAAGGCCTATTAAGAATGCTCCTGTATTGAAATCCCCTAATTTATCTAAGCCTTTTCAACTTTTCTCTTTTACTTCTTTTCATACTATTGTTGCTATATTGCTACAAAAGAATGATGAGGGATATGAGCAGCCAATTACCTTTTTTAGAAATTCATTATAGGCTACAGAATTAAAGTATGACATGACTGAGAAGCAAGCCTATGCTCTAGTCAAGGCAATCAAGAATTTCAGAACTTACCTGGTTGGTGCTACAATTGTTTCATATGTACCAACAGTTGTTGTCAAGGATATCTTTACTCGGCAAGAGGTTACTGGCAAGAGGTGCAGATGGATAAATAGAATCCAGGAATTCAACATTGATGTGTAGATTAGAAAATTGGTCAGAGGACAAGGACTGGCCAAGTTGATGGCAGAGGTAAATTTAGAAGCAAATCGGGTAAACAATGTTGAATGTGTTGATGTATCCCCTATTTGTGATATGCAAACTACGGGATGGTATAGGGATGTTGTACATTACTTGTAGAATATGTCATGCCTTGAAGGGATGACATATAATCAAAAGAGAACATTAAAGTTACAAGCTATCAAGTATGTTATAATTGAGAGTGAGCTATGGTGGAGGAATATAAATGGAATTCTGCTCAAATGTGTAGATGAAAAGCAAGCTCAAGAACTCTTGTATGAAATGCATGAAGGTGTTTGTGGCGGTCATTACATGGCCAAGACAACTGCTTACAAGATCTTGAGGGCAGGATTCTAGTAGCCAACACTTTTTAGATTCACACAAAAGATGGTAAGGGCATGTGATGCATGCCAGAGGTTTACTGGTAAGTTGAAATTTTCTGGAAACATACCCCTTAGACCAGTCTCAGTGCAGGCACCATTCCAGTAATGGGGAATTGATTTCATTAGTGAGATTACAAAAAGGTCAAGTGGGGGAATTCATGGATATTAGTTGCTACTGACTACTTTACTAAGTGGATAGAGGCCATTCCCACAAAGAAGGCCACAAGTAAAGTAGTTACTGACTTTTTAATGAATAATATTCTAACCAAGTTTGGTGTACCAGAGAAAATTCTGACTGATAATGCTATGTGCTTTAGGTCAGAAGAGTTTGTTAATTTCTGCAATAAGTATGGAATTTCCATCTCATATTCACCCCCTTACCATCCTCAGGGAAATGGACAGGCTGAGTCCAGTAACAAAAGTCTCATGAAGATCATCAAGAGAGTGATGGAGAGGAACAAAAAGGCTTGGGACTCTAAGCTAAAGTAGGCCCTATGGCCAGATAGAGTAACTATAAAGAAAACAATTGGTCAGTCACCATTTGAGCTAGTATATGGGCTTGAGGCTAGAATGCCTACTAATAATATGCTAAAACTTGTTGACATTTTGATTCGTACCTCTGGAAAGCAAGTTGGAAATGGATAGCTATGCACAGATAAACTACTCTCCTATTATGACAGGGTGTTCCCTTTTTGTTGATGTTCGCTTAAAAGATAAATAAAACAAATTTGCCTAACTTCTTTTTGATTCTTAGCTACGAGCACAAGGTTATAAAACTCTAAATCACTGTAGTTGAGGTTTTTCCTTTTTAAAATTCCTAACTACAACTAGGCCTAAGCTAAATGACATTTTTAATCTCCTAAGTAAATTCAGAGCAAAGGGATTAAAATTTAACAAGGAATGATTTGTTTTTAACATAAAAGATTTAATAAACTCCTTCCAGATTCACATCAGAAGACTCATTGTACTTTAAGATGAAAGCTGAAATAAGATTACGCAAGCCACACATCTGATGACAAAACTAGATGATCTGAGATAGAAAATCAAAGCAAAAGGCAGGCATGAGACTTCTATTTCAATATCATAAAGTTGATACAACTCTAGGACAGTAATATTGTAGCAAAAGGTAGACATACAACATGTGATCAAACACTAGAAAACAGACAACATGAAATGAACGACCACTTGAAATAATAATTTCTGCAGGCTAGAATAGGCACATCAAATCTTGTTATCACAATTACCATTACCGTTACTCAACAATGGGCAAGACTGCCCTTATTTATACTAAATCAAAGGAGTAGGGAACCCTAAAATCTCCTTGATTTAACCTAACTAACTTGCCAACTCGCAAGATTTATTTCTATTCTAAGACTGATTACAACTAACAAATGCTTTAAAATAATTTGCTTTAAAGCAAAGAAAGCTCCTACTATTACAGAATGACTTCTTTCTAAATAAAGAATGGATGAGCTTTGGATGAAAGAAAATGTTTTAAAACAAAAAGCATCTGAGTTAAAGCTTCTTTAATTTGAGTCACATCTTCATCTACATTCTTTCTTTATTGGTGATGTCATTCATTGATATTTTGGGAAATAATATCTTCTGAAAAGTGAGTGACCACATCTTTACTAGGAACATTGATACTCTCTAAGATGACATCTTGGTTCTCTAACATTTCTTCACCATTTGCAACCATATGAAGGAATTCATGAACTTCACCCACAACTTTATCAAACTTTACTGTCATCACGACAAAACGATCCATCTTGCTAGCACTGATATCATCATTAAAAATGTTGCGGACGAGAGTCTGGAACTCTATTTGTACTTCCCTGAGATCATACAGGGTACCATCTTCTTTCTTATATGAACACAGGATCTAAGAAACAAAAGATCTCATAAATTTGAGAACATTTACCACTTTTTCCTTCCATTCTGCTAATTCTGAGATCATACTATCATAATTTTTTACTGTGAAAAGATACTGTGCTTTCCAAGTAGAAACAATCTTCTTATTTTCAACTGAATCAACAGATTTATATGCTATCTTCAAGTCAGAGATAATGATCTCAAACATTGGTCTATTTTCAGCAAAAGTCTGTTCTAGCCTCTGAATGCCTTGATGCAGATCATGTGCGTTATACTTTAATTGATAGAACTGTGAAAGTACAACTCTACCTTTAGTTAGAAATTCTTCCACCCAATTCTTCATGTGCCTCCCATAAATGACCAACTGACTGAACTGCTGATGATTAGCTGGTGATTATAGATTCAAAGGAAGCAATAAATCAGCCTATGACGTGCTATGGAAAAGATTGGAAATATACTGCCGCAGCTGCCTAACTTCAGCCTTGAGGGTTGCTTTATCTTCTCCATCCTTCAACACCCTCTCCTTTAGATTATTCACTGCAACCTCGAAGAGATTTACATCTGTATGCTAGGTACTCCTACTAAGATAAGCTTTGACAACCTTGAAGTCATCAACCTCAATATCATTAACAACTTTATCTTCTGGCAGTGTTGCAGTTTCAAGGATCATTTCTCCATCTACATTCTTTTCAATGTGAACTTGCTTCTTAAGTTTCCTATTTGATGTGTCTTGGTAGATACTTTTAATCTCTATCAAGTTCAACTAATATGAAGGCTTTCTCCTCTTCCTTCCCAAAATGTTCTCAAGCCAAGATGAGCCATCCTCTCTTGGAAACTCGGTTATAACTTCATCTGCTCCTGATGAACCAATATGTGTCTCAGAGTTATGAACTGACAAATCTGGCTCTGAATCTATGTGAATAGGAGAAGAACTTGGTGAAGAAGGTGGAGAAACATGAACTGCAGGCAATGCTTCAACATGCAGTGCTAGTTCAGTGGGAACTTCTGATGCAACTGCTGGTTGTTCCTACTGAATATGAACTGGAGTTTTCCTCTTCAACTTGGCCATCTTTGTTCCTTCTGGAAGGATGCTCATAACTTTAACCCTTTGTTTTGGTTTGGAAGTGGAAGGGACTGATGGTTGAACAACTGGTGCCTCTGCAACCGAAATGACTTCTTTCCGCTTATTTTTCAAGAATATCAAACTATTTTTAACAAATCAGTTTGTTCTTTCCTTAATTGAGGTGTTCTCTTTGGCTGACCAATTAACTGGTGGCAATGGTTGTTGCTTGACCTGATCTTTGAAATATGTGGGAAGTAAAACTTCACCATCATCTGACGAGCCCTCTACATCTTCTGATAGGGTATTAGCCAACTGCTGAAGAGTAAACCTACTGTAACTACATTCCTGCACTTCAAATGCATCTACACAATTAGCCCAGAAATCTTCAACTGCAGGTACATGTACACAATTTTTACCAAGGTGTGATGCAAAAACACCACAAGGATCATATGAAGACCTCCTGTCGAAAAACTTGAGACCATACTTGAACATTTTGCTACCAATTACTTTGGCATCTACTCTAGATCTACATTTGTAAATACCCATTCCAATTAGAAAATTGAAAGTCGCCTTGCACCTGTTGCGTAGAAATGTATGAACTTCATAGGCTTGCCTCAGAAATTCCATGAACGCTACCTCATCTATAGGATATCTCAGTAGCATGGCTAGCTCTCCTGAGAAGCCATTACTCTGATGTAGGAGAAAGTGGGAAATTGGATAAACCAATCAGCCCATTCCGCCATTGCCAATCTGGCATCAAATGAAAACCGTATATGCAACTCATTATCCAGATCTCGCATTGTATGCATAAGGAATGCATCATTTACTTGCCTATAATGTCGTTTAGCTTGAGAAAATTATAACTATGGGAAATGGTGATAAACATGTTGAATACCCAGAGTTCCAACAATATTCAAACCTCTAAATTGACCCTGAAAAGCCATTATATATGCAAGGTATGACATCATGTGGAATTCATGAGCCCTTTGAAAATAAATTATTTGTTGGTGGAGAGTATCACTAATGAGTGTCGACCAATCATAGAATTCAGTTCCATCAACAATCTGGGACATGATGTAAAACATCCAAGGCTGAAATTTGTTAGCATCTGCTTGACCTATGATTCGGCTTAGCAGAGTAATCATTATTGCATGTTCTTCCTTGAACTCTCCACGTCTAACGTTCTTTGGCATGACATTCTCCTTTTCTTTCAACCACCTCTGAGCAATCTTTTTTGGGTACTTTTCTTTATCATTGTGCCACACCCTCTTGCATTCTTCAATTGAAACAACTAAGTTTTCCCTCCAAATTGGTATTGAAAAACACTTCTCAATGTTGTTTGGCCTAAGACTATAAAGCACCCGTACATCTGCTGATTGAATTTCTCTTGTGATTGAATTGTAATGCTTCATACAAGCAATTACAAACTTGATACTTTGCACTATGATGGGGAATGAAGTTGCTGCAAGCAACCCGGAGTGATTCAGACTCCTGATAGCCTTGTTTCCTGCATCTTCCAAAGGATGTAAATTGAACACTGGAAGTACTTTATGCAAGTCTGTCTTGAAAGTTCTCAGGTAATCGTGAACCAACGCCATTTTAGGCTTGATCTCAATGGGAGAAAACTGCATACCGAAAGAATTGAAAAATGACTGTGAACACGCTTATGTCAGAAAAAGCTTGGACAAAAGGCTGAAAATTACTTGTTGATTTCTTCTAAAAAGTAGAATGTAAGCGAAAACGCTGGCACATGGGTTTTGTAGGCAATCCTGTTTTGAAGCAACCCAGATCATTGGATTTTTAAAAAGCAGAGGATTTCTCGAAAAAATAACAAAAAAGTAGATTCCCGAAAAAATAAAATTTCCCAATCTTTAAGAGGATGAAATTCTAGATGGATCCATCTCGATGGAAATTGAAAAAGCTCCAGCCTTGTTTCTAAAAAATGATCCCCTAGAAAAAATGACCTTGAAAAAGCGTGCCTCCTTGCTTCCTCATCCTGAAACTATGAAGAATGCTGAAAAAGCACTTCGTTTGGATCTTTGAATCTTCGTTGAAAGAAAATAAAAATCTTCCTCTGGATGCAACCTGCAAAAGTAATTAATACAAGAGGCCAAAAGCTTGTCTTTATAGAACTTTAGGGCAAAAAACAAGCAGCTTTCTTTGTGAAAGAATAAAGCTTGAATCTTATCCGTGAAGAAAGCATCTTTTAAAGCACAAATCCAAGTAGATGTCTTCGAATAGGAATAATCCCTATTTTATAGCTGCCTATGGCTTCATGTGTGAGATGATTAAAAATATCTTCTTTGATGATGTCATCAAACACGTGAGGTTTGCAAAAGTGTTAGCCAATTTTTCCTTCGTTTTGACACTTTTGCACTTGTTTTGACTCTAGTATGGCATGTCCCTAACTTCAACAAGATGGAAAACTATCACCATTGACTAAAAAAGCTAACTAATCATGGCATCTTGAAGATTTATCAACTTTGATTTCATCCCCAGCCTCAAACTGATGATCTGACTGCAAATTTGACTCCTGAAAACCTGTCGCTGGATGAAGTCTGGGAAAATAGCTGTCGAAAAAACACTGTCAAACATTAAAATTTTTAAGGCATGAAAAGTTGGGCACCCCCAGCCTCCAAGAGTACTTGGTTTTTGGTGCCTTAGCCATTTTTCTAAAAATTTCAACTTTTTCAACTTCTTGATTTTCACGCATTCTGGTGACTATAGACCCTTGTTTGGCCATCGATTTCTGCCTGTCAGAGCAAAACTGAGTTTGATGATCTGATAGGCAGGCAAGCCTGATGAAAATTGAATGGATTGTACCCTCTGTTTGCCTTGAAAAATGTGCCAAACTGATTTCATGTGAATCTAACCGGGTTGATGGAGGAGGATTTGTCATTTTTTAGAAAAACATGGAAAATATTCTAACTCTGGTGGGTTTGGGCTCTCCTAGCCTCCAGGGATGCCTAGAATTCTGTGCCTTAGAATATTTTTGATATTTTTAATTTTTCTTTCCACTCCTCAATTTCTGTGCTGGCAGCTCCTATTTGATCTTTGTTTCCAGTCGTCTGACTGACTGCTGAAGCAGGACAGGAGGTGATCTGAGCTTTCTAAACATACCTAAGATGAATTTCTAGCTTTCACCAGCATTTTGACTGAGTTTGACCACCCGAAAATGGGCTAACGAAGACTTTTTCAATGTTTCTCAAGAAACGCAAAAAAATTCTAAGGCATGAAAAGGTGAGCACCCCTAGCCTCCAGGGGTGCTTGGATTCTAATGCCATAACAAAATTTATGATTTTTAAGCCCTGTTTGCAATTCTCCTCGTTTCACGTGCTGACAGCTGCTTCCTGTCACTAATTTTGATGTTTCACCAGTCAACTACCACTGGATGAGGGATGGACTGGATAGCCTGGGCATATCTAACGTGGATTCTAGCTTTTCAGGGCCTATTGACCAAAATGACTGCTTTTGTCCACCCCAGAACTGACCGACAGAGACATTGTTAATATTTTCTCAAAAAATGTGAAAAAAAATCTAACATTGCCAAAGCTGAGCGCCCCCAGTCTCCAGGGGCGCTTGGAAATCCATGCCTTAGTCAAATTTTAGGATTTTCAACTTTTCTCCTCATTCCAGATCCATCCTACTTTGTTTCTCGTTCTTTATCGAATCGACGACTGTTTGTCAGTTCTGCGTTAGCTAAATAACCTGGAAGACTTGAAACTAATTTCTTGGTAGATGAACTTCCTCCATTGATGGCTTCGGAGTTCACACTTCACCTTTTGAAAAAGCAGAATTGACCCAATAGAGAAAACTTGACCTTTTGTAGATTCTGTTTGGACCGCCTTGATCGTGAAGCGAAATCAGCCAAACAGAATCCGACACAACACCTGAATCAAAGATTCTATTTTTAGAAACTTTCTATTTTTAGAAAATTTTGCCAGCATCCATACCTCAAGAAACCTAGAAAACCTAATTTGACTTCTATTTTTAGAAATTTTGACTTTTTAACTTTTTTGACGAAAAAATTTCTTGACTTTCTCAAAATGCCTTAATGAAGCAAAAATTTTGATTTGGCACAACAATTGGCTCTGTCTAGGGACCATGTTGGATACTTACAGCATAGGAGAACTAAGAATCTCTAGACTTTTCTAGCTTGGACCAGTGTCTTATCAGTTGGGCAATAGAGTTAGGTTACTTTCCTAATCACCTAAAGCAAGACTTTTTCCCTAAAAATCACCTAAAATTGGACTTCCTAAAATCACCTAAGAGTTTGGAACTTCCCAGAACACAAAGAATAGAACTATCACATTACGGAAAGGGAAATACATTATGACATAATGATCACATCATGGAAAGGGGAAACACATCATGAGAATAGAAAGTGTTTGCACAAACGCTCTTTTTCCTAAGCAAGGACGAGAAGAACAAAGACTGTCACATAAAACCATCAACTAATTCAGAAAAGTAAGAACCATATCTCCTTAGTTGCGAAGATTGTCTTGGCAGCACAAAAGTTTTCTTTCCTTGCAACATCTCCTCAAAGAGCTACGGTTTAGGAGGATATTCATGTTTAGGCCATGAGAAGTTCATGAGGAATTAGTTGATATGCCAAAGATCATGTGGAACATCTTCTTCTAGAGAAAGCAACCTCTGTAACAGATGAAGGTACACAACCTCTTTTTGAAGATATGAAGGAATGTCTTGTGGCCAAAGTAAGCTTGTGGGAATGGTTATCACCACATATAGAACTTGACTTTCATTTATATCTTGAACACACGCAACTTTGAACTCAGTCAATGTATCATCTTTTGGAAAAGGTGTAAGCTGCTCATACACAACTCTCATCATTGACTCTTGGCTTATCGGATCTACAACTCTTGTCACCCATTTTTCTAGAACTTCTTCTTCTTCATTGGTCATGTCATCCAATCCTTAGAATCTGATAAATCATCCAGATCTGAATGCTCAAGCTCTTGATCATTATCGATGATGTCTTCACCTGACAGCTCACTTTGCCATTCATTATCTTGAATCTCGTCATCCTCTATAGAGTAGTCTTCTTCAATGCAGATATCAGGTAGCATCTCATCTTCAGTAATCATGTACCTTTCTTCTTTTGATAGGTAAGTAGGATCAAAGATAGATTCATCTGAGCTATATGTTTCTTAAGAATTTCTGATTTTTCAATATCATCTTCTTTAGTGACCAAAACTGGATATTCCATGAACTCTTCTTCTCCATCGACCTCTTCATACGTTGTGTTTTGTATTGGTTGTTTAGTATCAGTGAAGTCTCTTTCTTGTACAGGTTCATAGACAAATTCAACATCGTCTTCTTCACTAGTGCGTATGAAGGATTCTTAGGACAAAGGTGAAGACAGGCTATATTGTAAAGGAAAATCTACAATATCTTCTGTTGAAGAATCACTTTCCCAGTGATGTAGAAAACAATTGAGATTCAATGATGAATCTTCCATATGATCTCTAGTTTTGAAAAATTCTTCTAGGAAGAAATCATCTGCAAAATGAAGAAGATCATGTTCTTGCTCCAATTGCAACGTTTCTTTGACCTCTTCTTTGGATGTAACTGACATAGGTCCTTCAAACCAACCTTCAAAAGACAAGAAAAACAAATCTAATTCGTCATTTCTCTCTGCAGTATATTTGGTTTCTTCCTCGCAATTTTGCTCTTGAGAAGATTGTCGCACTTCTTCCTCAAAGAAAGTTTGCAAGTTGTACATTTCTTCTGATTCTTCCTTTGATTTGCCAACTGTGCAGACAAACTCCTGATTTTCTTCAGTTATTTTTGACAGCATAACATATGTACCTTGACTTGTTTCTTGATATAGCACCTATGCTTGAGGATCCTAAGATTTCACTACTGTGAATCATGACTTGGTTTCTGGTTCCAATTTGAAACTGCCTTTCTTTAATGGAATGGTCGTAGATGACCAATCCAATTGTATCTCTCCTCTGAGATCTTTGCAGAAGCTTCTACTTAATAGCATCCCATAACTGATTGGAATGTTGGCTACCAAGATAGTCATCATTATTTTCTTCTCGGGACAAGCTACCAACCGTACTTGAGCATCCTTCAATTGTCCAACCAATGGCACTGACTTAGACTCAAGCGAATAACAATTGTCATGCATTTGTGTGCACGAGAGTCCAAATGCATTCATCACCTGTAAGGGCATGACATTGTCCAAGGCTCACGAATCAATGATACAATTGCTCAGTTTATAGCCTCCTATTTATAGAGAGATATAGAAAGGCTTGGGCTTCTCTTCTGCTGGAACAAAGGATTCAAGCAATATAGGTTGTACGATAGTCTCCTTCTTGACATACTTAACAATTCTATCCAGCTGATTTGGATGGTCCTGAAGATATTCTAGCTGAGAAATCTGCACCTTTGTCTTCATCATGGAATCTACTATATCAAAATTCACCGAAGACAAATCTTGAGTAGCCTTGACATTTTCATGTGGTGGCTTAACATTAGAAGTGGAAGCCACTTCCTTCCCCTTTTCTTTCAACCTTAGTCTATCCTCTTCTTTCTGTGCCTT
This sequence comes from Cunninghamia lanceolata, assembly GCA_027924645.1. Classification (NCBI taxonomy): domain Eukaryota; kingdom Viridiplantae; phylum Streptophyta; class Pinopsida; order Cupressales; family Cupressaceae; genus Cunninghamia; species Cunninghamia lanceolata. The sequence goes on along the minus strand of BSBN01000645.1, from coordinate 5,843,865 downwards.
GAAATGTTGAGCACGTGTAAACACAGGTGTCGAAAGATTTTCATGATTTACTGCAAGAGAATATTGACGAAGATCCTCTTGTTCTTCCTTTATTAAAACAGGTTCTTTCTGAAAGTATCCCATAGTAGAGTCGCCATTGAAGTTGTCTGTCTGTGGTAAGACAATGTTCACACTTGGGGAAGTGACAATGTTTGAAATGGGTGCAACATTAGTATATCTCATAATCTGATTCATCCTTAAATTTTTAGGACATGTGGCACCAGTATGTGCATCGGTTTCATGAAAGGAACAAAACACTGCATTTTGAGTAGCATCAACTGCTTGTCTTAGTGAAGGTGCTGGCAACCTAGGCCTGTAGTTATTGAAAGGTTGAAAATTGTTCCTCTTAGGCTGATACGGTTGCTGTGGTTGATACTGTTGCTGCGGTTGATATTGTTGTTGTGGTGACTGATATGGCTGTTGTACAGGTTGTCCCTGAGTGGGCAACTGCCTCTTCATGATAGTCACTTCATTTGCTACCTTCTATAGCAATGGATCTACAGAGCTCTGAACAAGAGGCTTGATTGAATCCATCTTCATCTTGCCAGAGGTAATCATGTTATCCTCTAACTTGATAGCGTTTTCTTGTGCACTGGATAATTATGTTTCATCAACTGATCTCAAGAAATAGGTTATCTTAGAAGGAAGAGCATTAATGAAACTGCTCAATAGAATTTGTAGAGATGGATTGAGAGTATGAGAAAGGCATGTAACCAGGTGATTAAACCTTACTACGAACTCCCTCATTGGTTCATTATTTTCCATCTTTGAATTTGAGAGTTGAGTGAACAATCTGTGACTGTCTTTGGCAGGCTTGAACCTTGCCAAGAATTTCTCGCTCATAGTTTCTCAATTTGTAATGATGCTTGGCTCCAGATGATTGAACCAGTCGGCAGCATTTCCCACAAGAGTCTCAATGAAGAGACGCACAACATCTTCATGTGATACATGCAAAATGGCGCAAGCTATTGTGAATGCAGAGATGTGTTCATCAGGATATTGAGTCCCATCACCATGGAACTGGGGAAAGTGCTTTCTTGACCCCTTTGGTAACTCATGATGTGCTTGCAGGGCCAAAGGTCCAATGTTATCACCCCAAGGCAATGGGGGTGGATGCCTCAGATTGTCACGATTGTTATTATTTGCATCACCCATTGCTCTAGGTTGAATTACTGGTTCCTCTTGAGGTTCTTCCTACTTGACTTCAGGAACTAGCTGGACTTTAGGAACTATGTTGGATGCTTCTCCAACTTCTATAGGAACATGATCTTGGAAGAAAGGATCTGTAGCACTATCTTTCCCCCTCCTTGTATAAACCCTATGAGCTAGGATTATCTATTGCCACGCGGGAGGTGGTAATACTGGTCTTCCTGCCGCAAGATCCACTTTGTGTTCTTCTTCGTCAAAAATAGTAGCCGCATTTCTCCACTAATCAGGACTTTCCTTTTGTGCAAATATGAAACTCCTTAGGCTACTAATGATGTCTGTTTGCTCTCCTTCCACATATACAAGATTTGGTTGAATAGCAGGTGGTGTAAGATTTGGTTCTTGAACTGGAGCAGTAGGATGCTAGAGAGTCATTCCCATGACATAAGCCTAAGCTTTCTTGAAGTTTTATGCCTCGTGCCCCATAGTGGGCACTAGAAAACTGTTGGCATTTCAATTCACACCTCTAGAATGCGAGTTGGAAATGGACAACTATGCACAAATAAACTACTCTCCTATTATGAGGGGGAGTTCCCTTTTTGCTAATGTTCGCTTAAAAGATAAATAAAACAAATTTGCCTATCTTCTTTTTGATTCTCAGCTACAAGCACAAGGTTATAAAACTCTAAATCGTTGTAGTTGAGGTTTTTCCTTTCTAAAATTCCTAACTATAGCTAGGTCTAAGCTAAATGATGCTTTTAATCTCCTAAGTAAATTTAGAGCAAAGGGATTAAAATTTAACAAGGGACGATTTGTTTTTAACATAAAAGATTTAATAAACTCCTTCCAGATTCACATCAGAAGACTCATTGTACTTTAAGATGAAAGCTGAAATAAGATTACGTGAGCCACACATCTGACGACAAAACTAGATGATCTGAGATAGAAAATCAAAGAAAAAGGTAGGCATGAGAGTTCTATTTCAATATCATAAAGTTGATACAACTCCAAGACATCAATATTGTAGCAAAAGGTAGGCATACAATATGCGATCAAACACTGGAAAACTTACAGCACAAAATGAACAATCACTTGAAATAACAACTTCTGCGGACTAGAATAGGCACAACAAATCTTGTTATCACAATTACCATTACCGTTACTCAACAATGGGCAAGACTGCCCTTATTTATACTAAATCAAAGGAGTAGGGAACCCTAAAATCTCCTTGATTTAACCTAACTAACTTGCCAACTCGCAAGCTTTATTTCTATTCTAAGACAGATTACAACTAACAAATGCTTTAAAATAATTTACTTTAAAGCAAAGAAAGCTCCTACTATTACAAAGTGATTTCTTTCTAAATAATGAATGGATGAACTTTGGATGAAAGCAAATGCTTTAAAACAAAAAGCATTTGAGTTAAAGATGCTTTCTTTTGAGTCACATCCTCATCTACATTCTTGCTTTATTGGTGATGTCATCCATTGATATTTTGGGAAATAATATCTTCTAAAAAGTGAGTGACCACATCTTTGCCATGAACACTGATACTCTCTAAGATGACATCTTGATTCTCTAACATTTCTTCACCATTTGCAACCATCTAAAGGAATTCATGAACTTCGCCCACAGCTTTATCAAACTTTACTGTCATCATAGCAAAACAATCCATCTTGCCGACATTGATATCATCATTAAAATTGTTGCGGACGATAGTCTAGAACTCTGTCTGTACTTCCCTAAGATCATATAGGGTATCATCTTCTTTCTCATATGAACATGGAATCTGAGAAATAAAAGATCTCATGAACTTGAGAACATTTACCACTTTTTCCTTCCATTCTGCTAATTCTGAGATTATACTATCATAAATTTTTACTGTGAAAAGATATTGTGCTTTCCAAGTAGAAACAATCATCTTATTTTCAACTGAATCAACATAATTATATGCTATCTTCAAGTTAGAGATAATGATCTCAAACACCAGTCTATTTTTAGCCAAAGTTTGTTGTAGCCCCTAAATGCCTTGATGCAGATAATTTGTGTTATACTTTAATTGATAGAACTATGAAAGTACAACTCTACCTTTAGTTACAAATTCTTCCACCCAATCCTTCATGTGCCTCCCATAAATGACCAACTGACTAAACTGTTGTTGATTGGCCAGTGATTCTAGATTCAGAGGAAGCAGTAAATCAGCCTGTGATGTGCCATGAAAAAGATTGGAAATATACTGCCGCAACTACCTAACTTTAGCCTTGAGGGCTGCTTTATCTTCTCCTTCTTTCAACACCCTCTCCTTTATATTATCCGCTGCCACCTCGAAGAGATTTACATCTGTATAATGGGTACTCCTACCAAGATTAGCTTTGACAACCTTGAAGTCATCAACCTTAATATCATCAACATCTTAATCTTCTGGTGGTGTTGCAGTTTCAAGGATCATTTCTCCATCCGCATTCTTTTCAATGTGAACTTGCTTCTTAAGTTTCCTGTCTAGTGTGTCTTGGTAGATGCTTTTAAGCTCTAACAAGTTCAACTGATATGAAGGCTTTCTCCTCTTCCTGCCCAAAATGTTTTCAAGCCAAGATGAGCCATCCTCTCTTGGAAACTCAGTTATAACTTCATATGCTCCTGATGAACCAATATGTGTCTCAGAGTTATGAACCGGCGAATCTGGCTCTGAATCTATGAATAGGAGAAGAAATTGGTGAAGAAGGTGGAGAAACATGAACTGAAGGCAATGTTTCAACATGCAGTGTTGGTTTAGTGGGAACTTTTGATGCAACTGCTGGTTGTTCCTGTTGAATATGAACTAGAGACTCAACCTTTTTCCTCTTCAACTTGGCCTTCTTTGTTCCTTCTGGAAGGACACTCATAGATTTAACCCTTTGTTTTGGTTTGAAAGTGGAAGGGACTGATGGTTGAACAACTGGTGGCTCTGTAACCGGAATGACTTCTTTCCGCTTATTTTTTAAGAATATCAAACTATTTTTAACAACTCGGTTCGTTCTTTCCTCAATTGAGGTGTTCTCTTTAGCTGACCAATTAACTGTTGGCAATGGTTGTTGCTTGACCTAATCTCTGAAATATGTGGGAAGTAAAACTTAACCATCATCTGACGAGCCCTCTACATCTTCTGACAAGATATCAGCCAACTGCTGAAGAGTAAACCTGTTGTAACTACGTTCCTGCACTTCAAACTCATCTGCACATTTATCCCAGAAATCTTCAACTGTAGGTGTTGTTGGCAAGAGACACTGCTAGAATTCATAAGTGTTTCCATTGATAGCAAGAAAGTATATCCCACACATCTGCATTACATAAATTACTCATACCGGAAGTCAGATTGAAGATAGATTGGTCTGGTAGTCAAGAACAGAGCATATGATAGGGTCCAACAGTTGGGTCCGAAACTCTCTGATGGTGAGACCCAAAATGTTGCGGATTTGGATGAGTATTAAGGAGTATCCAAACTATTGTATTCCAGAGATTTAGCCTCCGATGACAAAGCATGTGAAAGATATGAACATCTAAGTATCGAACTCCAGTTAAATAGTGCAGACAGAGGAAGAACTTGCCAACAGGGTATCAGACCTCAATCTAGATGTGCAAAAGGTGTTGATCAAGTAACATGAAGTGTTATATGTTTTGGTTGACATAGGTAATGATTTCTATGACTAAGTTTTTGGTGCGCATCATCAATCAAGTATGGATTCAGCCGACAGAACAGTAACTTGCAAATATCCTAAGTGTTCTTGTTGCCGACTAGAAAGTTGTTGGAAATCCTTGATGCGGATATATATACCTAATGGATTCAAGCTTGTAAGGGGGTGGAAGTGATAAGATGATTGATTAAGTGCGAGACAAGTGCGAAGGCAGTAATCCAAGCTCGGAATATGACATAAGAGTAATACTAAGCAGAGGAAGGATGAAAAGTGCTAGATCAGTATACTGTACCTAACTGGAACTGAATTCTTGCATATGCGGATGTTGTTCATCAATTCAAACACTTTGTTATTTGTAAGATTTTGTAGATAGTGAGTCTCTTGTAGGCAGTAAGCCTTTTGTGAGTAGTGTGCTTGGGCAGTGAGCCCTAACTAGCAAGTGCCATTTTGTACTTCTTTAAACTTTTAACAGAGAATATAATCTTGGGTTAATCACCCCATGGTTTTTCCCTTAACGGGGTTTCCACGTAAAAATTCTTGTGTTATGTGTGTTGATTTCATTTAAGCTCTTATGGTTGCTTATGCTTTCATGTTTTGATATATCATTGAATGATAAGATAAGAAAAGGAAATAAAAGTAAGAAAGTTTTGAGATAACTAATTCACCCCCTCTCTCAGTTATCTACCTTGTTTCCAATAGGTGCATGTACACAATTTTGACCAAGGTGTGATGCAAAAACACCACGAGGATCATATGAAGACCTCCTATCGAAAAACTTGAGACCATACTTGGACATTTTACTACCAATTACTTTGGCATTTGCTCCAAATCTACATCTGTAAATACCCATTCCAATTGGAAAATTGAAATCTGCCTTGCGCCTGCTATGCAGAAATGTATGAACTTTGTAGGCTTGCCTCAAAAATTTCATGAATGCTACCTCATCTATAGGACATCTCGGCAGCATGGCTGACTCTCCTGAAAAGCCATATACTCTGATGTAGGAGAAAGTGGGAAACTAGATAAACCAATCAGCCCATTCTGCCATTGCCAATTTGGCATCAGCTAAAAACCGTATATGCAACTCATTATCTAGATCTCACACTGCATGCATAAGGAATGCATCATTTACCTGCCTATAATGTCGCTCAGCCTGAGAAAATTCTAATTGCGGGAAATGGTGATAAACATGTTGAATACCCAGAGTTCCAACAATATTCAAACCTCTAAATTGACCCTGAAAAGCCATTAAATATACAAGGTATGACATCATGTGGAATTCATGAGCCCTTTGAAAATCAATTATTTGTTGGTGGAGACTATCACTGATGAGTGCCGACCAATCATAGAATTCAGTTCTGTCAATAATCTGGTACATGATGTAAAACATCCAAGGCTGAAATTTGTTAGCATCTGCTTGACCTGTGATTCGGCTTAGTAGAGTAATCATTATTGCATGTTCTTCCTTGAACTCTCCATGTCCAACGTTCTTTGGCATGACGTTCTTCTTTTCTTTCAACCACCTCTGAGCAATCTTTTTCCGGTACTTTTCTTTATCATTGTGCCACACCCTCTTGCACTCTTCAATCGAAACAACTAAGTTTTCCCTCCAAATTGGTATTGAAAACACTTCTCAATGTCGTTTAGCCTGAGACTGCAGAGCACTCATCCATCTGTTGATTGAATTTCTCTTGTGACTGAATTGTAATGCTTCATACAAGCAATTACGAACTTGATACTTTGCACTGTGATGGGGAATGAAGTTGCTGCAAGCAACCCGGAGTGATTTAGACTCCTGATAGCGTTGTTTCCTGCATCTTCCAAAGGATGTAAATTGAACACTGGAATTGCTTTATACAAGTCTGTCTCGAAAGTTCTTAGGTAATCATGAACCAACGCCATTTTAGGCGTGATCTCAATTGGAGAGTACTGCATACCAAAAGACTTGAAAATGACTGTGAACACGCCTATGCCAGAAAAAGCTTGGATAAAAGGATGAAAATTACTTGCTGATTTCTTCTAAAAAGCAAAATGTCAGCGAAAAAGCTAGCACATGGGTTTTGTAGGCAATCTCATTTTGAAGCAACCCAGATTGTCAAATTTTGAAAAAGTGGAGGATTTCCCAAAAAAGCAACAAAAAATCAGATTCCCAGAAAAATAAAATTTCCCAATCTTCAAGAGGATGAAATTCTGGATGGACCCATCTCAATGGAAATTGAAAAAGCTTCGGACCTATTTCTAAAAAATGATCCCCTACAAAAAAGGACCTTGAAAAAGCGTGCCTCCTTGCTTCCTCATCCTGAAACTATGAAGAACACTGAAAAAGCACTTCGTTTGGGTCTTTGAATCTTCATTGAAAGAAAATAAAAATCTTCCTTCCTCTGGATGCAACCTATAAAAGTAATTAATAAAAGAGGCCAAAAGCTTGTCTTTATAGAACTTTAGGGCAAAAAAAAGTAGCTTTCTTTGTGAAAGAATAAAGCTTGAATCTTATCCATGAAGAAAGCATCTTCTAAAGCACAAATCCAAGTAGATGTCTTTGAATAGGAAGAATCCCTATTTTATAGCTGCCTATGGCTTCATGTGTGAGATGATTAAAAATATCTTCCTTGATGATGTCATCAAACACGCGAGGTTTGCAAAAATGTTAGCCAATTTTTCCTTCGTTTTGACACTTTTACACTCATTTTGACTCTAGTATGGCTTGTCCCTAACTTCAACAAGATGGAAAACTGTCACTGTTGACTAAAAAAGCTAATTGATCGCAGCATCTTAAAGATTTATCAACTCTGATTTCATCCCCAACCTCAAACTGACGATCTAATGACATCTGATTGCAAATTTGACTCCTGAAAACCTGTCGCCGGATGAAGTTTAGGAAAATAGCTATCGGAAAAACACTGTCAAACATGAAAATTTCTAAGGCATGAAAAGTTGGGTGCCCCCAGCCTCCAGGGGCGCCTGGTTTTTTGTGCCTTAGCCATTTTTCTAAAAATTTCAACTTCTTGACTTTCGAGTGCATTCTAGTGACTATAGACCCCTATTTGGCTGTTGATTTCTGCCTGTTGGGGCAAAATTGAGTTTGATAATCTGACAGGCAAGCAAGCCTGATGAAAATTGAATTGATTGTACCCTCTATCTACATCGAAAAATGTGCCAAACTGATTTCCTGTGAATCTGACCGGGCTGACAGAGGAGGATTTGTCATTTTTCAAAAAAATATGGAAATAATTCTAACTCTGGTGGGTTTGGGTGCCCCTAGCCTCCAATGGTGCCTAGAATTTTGTGCCTTAGAATATTTTTGATATTTTCAATTTTTCTTTCCACTCCTCGATTTCTGTGCTGGCAGCTCTGATTTGATCTTCGTTTCTGGTCGTCTGACTGACTATTGAAGTAGGATAAGAGGTGATATGAGCTGTCTAAACACACTTGAGATGAATTTCTAGCTTTCACCGGCATTTCGACTGAGTTTGACCACCCGAAAACGGGCTGACGGAGACTTTTTCAACGTTTCTCGAGAAATGCAAAAAATTTCTAAGGCATGAAAAGGTGAGTGCCCCCAGCCTCCAGGGGCGCTTGGATTTTAATGCCTTAGCCAAATTTATGATTTTTAAGCCATGTTTGCAATTCTCCTCATTTTGCGTGCCAGTGGATGCTTCCTGTCACTGATTTTGATGTTTCACCAGTCAACTGCCACTGGATGAGGGATGGACTGGATAGCCTGGGCATATTTGACGTGGATTCCAACTTTTCAGGGCTTGTTGACCAAAATGACTAATTTTGTCCACCCCAAAACTGACTGACAGAGACATTTTTAACTTTTTCTCAAAAAACATGAAAAAAAAATCTAACACTGCCAAAGCTGAGCATCCCTAGCCTCTAGGGGCACCTAGAAATCCATGCCTTAGTCAAATTTTAGGATTTTCAACTTTTCTCCTAATTCCAGATCCATCCTGCTCCATTTCCTGTTCTTTGTCGAATCGACGATTGTTCGTCAGTTCTACGTTAGCTGAACAGCCTGGAAGACTTGAAACTGATTTCTTGGCAGATGAACTTCCTCCATTGATGCCTCTGAAGTTCACGCTTCGCCTTCTAAAAAAGAAGAATTGACCCAGTAGAGAAAACTTGACCTTTTGTAGATTTCGTCTGGACCGCCTTGATCGTGAAGCGAAATTAGCTAAACAGAATTTGGCACAACACCTGAATTGGAGATTCTATTTTTAGAAACTTTCTATTTTTAGAAAAAATTTCCAACATCTGTATCTCAAGAAACCCAGAAAACTAAATTTGATGTCTATTTTTAGAAACTTTCTAAAAATAGAAATTTCTATTTTTAGAAATTTTGACTTTTTGACTTTTTTGACGAAAAAATTTCTAGACTTTCTCACAATGCCTTAATGAAGCAAAAAAATTTATTTGGCACAACACAGATATACAAATTCATCCACGAATATGATGATGATATCCCAGATGAAATGCAAATGAGGATTAATACTCTAGTAGAACTTGATGAAACAAGAAGGGCAGCACAAAGAAAAAACATGAAGATGCAAATGCAAGTAAAAACCCTGTTTGACAAGAAATCTTCCTCCACAAGGTTTGAGGTTGGTGATATGGTACTTATGTGGAATGCAAAAGTTCAGGAAAAGGGAAAGTATGGCAAATTTGATGCTCTCTGGCTAGGACCATATCTGATCAGCAACACACATGGTGAGGACTCCTATTACTTGCAAAGTTTAATGGGTGAGCTTCTGGAGTTGCGAGTACATGGGTAGTTCCTTAAGCCCTACTTTTCTTAAGGTGAGGTGTTTTCTGTATATAATGTACTTTATTTACATATGGTATCTTTCCTTTTGGTGGTCTGGTTTTGGTGTTTTTTCTCTTGTCTGGTCTACTCTGCCTGGAGATCTGGAATCTCGCCATGCATGTGTGAAGGCATGCATCACCGAACATGAGCCAATGTTGGCACTCACATTTTTGCAAAATTTGAGTGCTTGAGCCAAATGGCAAGGAGAGTTATGCATTGGGTTGCTTGATGCAAATCTGGCCCCCTTTTATTCCTTTGTTGTCGCAGAGTATTCAACTTTTCGCACTTAAGTCATTAGGTTTGGAAGTTAGCGAACCTCCCGACTCCGCGGCATGTCTTGAGGCCTTTTCAAGCCTTTCATTGACAGTGCTGCCCTTTTCAAGGCCTTTTTTGTCGAGAGGTCAGGAGTTTTCATAACTCTCGAACTTGCGACTTGTGGTTCGAAAGTTTGGAAAACCCCCGACTCAGTGACTTAGCCTTTTCGCTGCACACTTTCTGGTGCTCGTACCATGTTGCCACCTAGAGGGTTCTGATCGGTTCTGTGGGGCTCGAGTGATGTTGGTTCTTTCCTCTGTGCGGCTCCATGGTTGTGACATATGGCGTCTTTCTAGGCCGCAGTTTCCAAAGGCAGCGTGGACTTTACAACAAAGGGAAACCTTTGTTGTCGCTAAGTCGAGAGTTTTCATAACTCTTGAACTCGCGACTTACAGTTTGAAAGAGTTGTGCTGCCCCAACTTGTCCTATCCTAAGGGGCCACGTGGAAGGTTTTGAGGCATTGAAGAGACCATATGGCATCAAAGAGACTTAGTTTGAGGTCTCTTCGAAAAAGTGATAAGGTAAAGGCACGGGTTGCGTGGCACCACAGAAGTTTCAAAGTGTGCACCATGTGTCTGGCTGAGAGTTGATCTGCATTGATGAAAAGGATCCAACGGCTATGCTGGCTTGAGTGAAGTCATAGGAAGGCATGGCTGTATTTGAGCAGGAATAGGAAAAAATTTGAAGGTTTTTCACATCCTCCTCTTCTGTGTCTGTTTTATTCATCATGAATATTCAAGGCCAAAGTGCTCACATCTCTGTTGTTTCCAAGGAAACTGCGAGGCTGTTGCAATTGATTCAACCACTCCTTGAGGGATGGCAAAGTTTGAATTGATTCATGAAATTGCATGATGAAATGCCTGTGTGTTCTAATGTTTAAAATGCAAGGTGATAGCCAAATGTGACAGGTGTATGCAGATGCTGGTTTCTTCTCAGGTATTTTCTGTCCTGTTGTGCCTCCATGATGCTGAAAGGCATATTCTTTTCTAACAGACATGGGTTAGTGGCTTGGGGTTTGGTTCTCAATGACTCTCATGTTCCTATAAATGAGAGGTCTTGGTCATTGATCAAGGGGTTGGTTGGTTCCAGTTCTGAAAATAGAGGTTCTAGGTTAATTTTTCCATTTTCTCCAGGTCTTAGAAATGTTATAATCTTGTGTAAGGTTTTACTTAGGGTTCAAGATGTTTTTTTGAAATTTTTGTTTTCATTTGCTATAATCACCCATTCAGATAATGAAAAGCACTTTAGTTTGCAACCAGAATGTTAATATGTCATCCAGTAATGTCTCCTAGAATGTATGTTTCATTCCTTTAATCAGGATAATCAAAGATTACCATGGTTTTTGTCGCACTTTTTCTGTAATAGGTGTTTGGATTAAAGGCCCCTATTCAAAGAATAGGTTAAACTTGCTCTTCATCAAACATTGGGAATAATATATTTCATTTAGGATAAATAAGAATGTTTTCTGTATGTCCATGAGAGGCCTCATTATTGTAAAGCAGTAATGTTATATTGGCCACTGATTTGGCATTCCATGCTATTTTTTTGATTTGGGTTATTTCAGTATTGACTCCATTATGGATAAGGCACCGGTCCAGTGTATTTTAGTTATGCAAACCCTAGAAGGAATCATCAACCAAAATTTAAGTAAATACTTCCCATATTAATGTTAAATCTATTCTTAGTATTATTTTAGGGTATAAAGGGATCATACTTGGAGGTGAGTAGTTGTGTTAAGTCCCCTTATTTATCTAAGAACTATCCACATTTAGAGGCCCATTGAGAGCTATCCGGTGCATGTTTTATCACATATCTAGGCCCAAAATAGGTCTACCCATCTGAGTTTAGTGGAGCTCAAAGTGCAGAAGGGTATGTTTAGCCTTGTTAGTTGGCTTTTCTTGTCTTCAATCTATTGATAGGGTGTATTCCATTTGTTCTAAACCACTGATCCCCTGTTTTGGACAGTGTATTCTCCTTAGGATTGAAGGTAGCATGAAAAAACACCAACACTGTCAACGCAGGGCAAAGAGGAAGTTTAGAAAACTACCAAAATGGTGAGAAAGGATAGGGACGATTAGCAAGGAATGACCCCGACCTTGAGAACACAGGGAGAAGGGAGATGTGACAGTGAAAAGGGAGATAAAAACAATAATACCAAGTGTGTGAAGGAAGGGGGGAGTGGGAGAGCACAAAGGAGAAGTAGTGGGAGTAGCGGTCAGGAGTCAGGATGGATATTGAAGCCCATAGAAAACCATGTTCTAAAAAGACTGTAAGTCTAAGAATTTGTGAATGGAAAGTCCGTATATTCAATCTGGCTAAGTTTTGAATAAAAGATTCTTGTTAAAACAAACATTCTTGGAATCGGATTCCTATCAATCAAATGCTGAATTGCTCTCATCAAATTGTATGTCATTAAGTGTTGAGTTCCTATCACTACATTTCCTTTTAGTTTCCTATCAAGGTTGCCATCATATATGGAATTAGAGCATTGATGTGTGGATGTGTGTCATCAGTTTGGTATCAGAGAGTAGGTGTGTAGGAGAGTGTGTCATCAATTTGGTATCAGAGCCTAAAAGATCTGGGAGAGTTTAAAAGCTCTGGAAGGAGAACTGAGTTATATGATTTTGCATAAGTATGTGGGTTTGACAGGTTAAGAAGAACCTGGGTACCAAAAGACTAGACAAAGGAGGAGGACAGACGGTTGGAGGAGCCGCTCTGTCTGGAGAGACAAAAAATGTTGGTCTTCTGAACCAAAAGAAGGGAAGAGAGTTTGAAATTGGAGGAAATGAGGAGAACAGGAAGAGAAGAGGGTGACACCAGGGAAGGGTCATTTGACCAGTGGAAGATCTTGATTTGTGGTGTTTGCAGAAGCAGATCAATCAAAAGGTTTGAATCGATTAGTGGAAAAGAAAGTCGATTCCTTTAAGTATCGAATGTCATTGTAAACCAATTTTTATAGATCAATCCGCATTTGTTGTTTCCTTTCATTGCTGTTTGAAAACTTCATTTCCTATCACTTTGTGTGTGAGGAAGGAGTTTTGCCATTGTTCTTGTTTCCCTTGACAATTACCATTGTTTTTGTCGCCCTTGACAAAGAATCAATCTAACCGATTGAGCAACATTCTGTAGGTTGTTGTTGTTGTTTATTGCAGACTTTTGTTACTCGAAGTGTATCAATTTTGTCTTTAACCTAGCATGCTACCATTAACTTGGTATCAAAGAGTAGGTGTGTAGGAGAGTGTGTCATCAGATATCCATAAAACCAAAATAAGGAGAACAATAGAAATCCATAAGACCAAGCATCTACTTCTCAACAATCCTTCAGAAATCGCAAAGCTCAAGAATAATGTATATGAGAAGATAAGATACAAATTAAAGAATACATTTGATAATCAGGTGAGAAACACCTCTTAGATCATTCACCTACCGAGTAGATCAAGAGTGGGATACAAGATTGTCTTGTGCATACAACACCAAGCAATAAAAGATTATAATAAAGGGAAACATTCTCATCAAGTCCATAATGGACTCACATCCATTTCTAGGTGTAGGCTCCTTAGTCTTTTTGCTGAAATCTCATAATGAGTAATCATTCCAACACATATCTCTAAGTACAAGAGATATCCAACCTCACCCAAGTCTCTCTAGTATCCATGACCATTAACAAATCAATCCATGTCAACTTCAAATGCAACTTGGAAAATCATGAAGCTCTCACCAAATGATTAATACTCAAAACCAAAGAGAACTAACTAGACCATTGTCAAAGCTCCAACTATAGAATAAGGAACATATCAGATGACATCATGATATAACATCTTCACAAGAGAAGATCATATGCTCCAATGAGAATATCCTTCTCCCAAGAGCACCTGTATCATGCAAAAACTCTAATGCGCAATCAAGAGTTCACTATGGCACAATACTAAACATCCTTTCAACCAAGGATCACCAATAAAAATTGAGAAGTAATAAATCTAATACCTCACCAAAGACTCCAAGAGTCCTCCATGGAAAACCAAGATGTCAACACCTCTTCCAATAACATGAAGATTAAGCTTCCTCTATTGATAGAACCAAAGATGTCAATGAACCCTCACTATAACTTAAGGGTAGAATCCAAGAGCTCCTTATGACACTAACAACCATTACAAAAGATCATCCATCTTCCAATCAAAGATTACTACACACTATAACAACAATAGCTTGAACCAAGATATCGAAACAAAGAAGATAGAACAAGCTATGTAACTGCACAAAAACTCCCACTAAAAGTGATACCAAGTTATACATGGCATCATGACCAACATCATTTCCAAAACTCTACTAAAAGTGAAAAGAACTTCTCATGCACCATAGACTACTGCTATAGATTATAAAGAACAACTATATTAGGTACTCTAAAACCATCTCTCTATATTACTAGAATAAACATATCAATGCAATCAAGGTGAACAAGAAGAGGCCAACCAAACAAAATCCTCATCAATAAATTTACAAGATTTGCACTCATGCAACATCTCAAAGGAGAAAAACATGGTCAATGCTCCAATCTTAAATAACTAAAAAATAGATTCAACACCACATCAATAACATATATAATAGAGGTAATATTATGTTTTTTATTAAACAAGTACTTCTCTACATGTGCTCTACAATGATTTTCTTGCTTGTGTGCTTTTTGAATTTGGCCATGGTAGCAGGGGACCCGGGGGGACCCCCTGCCCCCCCTCCACTCCCCTTTGGTACGGGTCAGCCCTAGGAAAGCTTCAGAGGATTCAGGACTCGTGACTAAAGATAAGGCATCTATTTCCAAGGCATGGAAAAATGCCCTCTTGGGGGACAATGACTGTGAGATTTCAAGGGTTGTCCCTCAACTTCTGGATACGGAGGAAGGCTCTGCAATTCAACTTCTGAACACCATCATGGTGAGAATCATCTCCTCAATGGAGCATGCTCTTGTGGGAAAATTCTTCTCATTCAGACCCAACATAGATCTGGTTTGGAGATGGGTTGTTGCCAAATGGAAGGTGAAAGGCAACGTCTCTATTAGTGTTATGGCTAGAGGGATGTTTCTCTTCAAGTTCACAACAAGAGAGGACCTATTGGTTGTTCTAGCTGGTGGACCATGGATGTATGGGAAGCATAGCCTCTCACTCTGCAAATGGAAGTTGGGCTTTGATGTTGATGTCGATCTCAATAGAACTACTCCAGTCTGGGTCAGACTCCCGGGTCTCCCTCTGGAGTACTGGGATGGGGAAGTATTCATCTAGATAGCCAACTCCTTTGGCAATTTTGTTTCTCTTGACAACACTACCAAGAATAAATCTAGGTTAGTGTTTTCTCACTTCTGTGTTAGTGTTGGTATTAACAAAACTCTACCCAACTCCATTACTTTGGTATCCAAATTTGGTCAATGGATACAACCGATCCAATATGAAAACTCCACTAGTTTATGCTAAAACTACAACAAAAAGGGCCATCTGATAACTCAATGCAAAGCCAAAAAAGTTACTACGGCCTTGGATAATCAAACCAATAAGGATGAGGAGGAATACCCCTTTAAGGAGGACTTACTAAATATTATTAGTACCCCCCAGAGTAAGAAGGGAGAAGATAGGGAGGTAGCTAATGACCTCTCTTAGTTTACTGAGAATGTCTAGTTTATTCCACCCCTAGATGTGATGCTCCAGTGTCGGCCTCACTGGAGTCTTCTCAGAAGGAACATGATGGCTCACAGATCGGCGTTGTGACCCCCATACAAAACAATTAAATGGAAGAGGGTGAGATCCATCAAGAGGCAAACCCCAACATAGAAGCTTTGAAAGAGAGTGGGGTGAACAATGAGAACAATGATAGGGGTTCCATTTTCAAAAGGATTGGTATCCCTCTCAAAGTTAAAGGAATAAACAACAAGCTACAGGGGTACCCTTCCCCAAAGAACAAAGCTCTCAACTTAACCCCTGGAGTGGGATCTAGCAAAAACAATAAGGACATAGACTTAGAAGTCTAGAACACTGCCAAGAAGAAGGGTAGAGGTCAAGGAAAGAAGACCGTTGATGTGGGGCTAGACCCAAAAATGGGTAGACCCACCTAGAGGGAAACTAGACAAAAAGTTGTCAATAAGGATATAGCTATGGGGAGATAGAGGACCTTGGAGCTTGGCTCCAAGAAATCCCCTAATAAATGAGAATCCTATCTTGGAATATTAGGGGGCTTAATAACCCCCACAAGTAGTTCCTGGTAAAGAGATGCATTTATGACAACAAAATTGATATTCTGCTACTTCAGGAAGTTAAAATGAAGACCGAAGGATTCCAGACCATTGCTAAGAATGTTTGGCCCAATGCTGACTTTGTATAAGTGATGCCTCAAGAGCTTCTGAAGGTATTGTTACTATGTGGAATAGTAAGACTGTTAAAGGGAGTCTAATTGCTAAATGTAAAAACAACCTTAGTGTCAGAATGGAAGCTCATAACAGTTCTTAGATTCTTGTCAATATCTATGACCCCAATCAGAGAAATATTAGGATGGAAGTGTGGGATCACCTCTCTACTTTCATAGAAACTTATAGGAAGGATTGTTGGATGTTGGAGGGGGATTTCAATACTCCCCTCTACCCCTCAAAGAAAGTTGGGGGTATCATGGAGTATACTGACAACATGCTTGATCTGGCAGATTTTCTCAATAAAGGTCTCATGGATATTGACATCCAAGGGCAGCCCTTTACCTGGTCCAACCAAAGAAAAGGAGGGAATTTGATTCAGGTAAGGTTGGATTGAGTCCTAGTTTCCTCTTGCTAGGACTACATTAGCACATACACTCTTGAGACCCTCCCAAGGATGACTTCAAATCATAATCCCCCCTGTTATCTTGGAGAGACAAGGAAGTTAAAGTCCCATATCCCTTCATATTTGAGATCATCTGGACCTAGCATCCTGACTTGATGAATCTTTTGGCTAGTTGGTGGTGCTGTCTTGTCCAGGGGATGTCCATGTTTAGGCTGGCCCAAAAGCTGATAATGGTGAAAAATAAAATTAAAGGGTGGAACAGGTACACCTTTGGCAATATCTTCAACAACAAAAGGAGGATCTCTGCTAAATTAGCTAATATTCAGAAGCAGATGGCCGATGGTGACCTACCTGAGGAAATGGCTCAAATTGAGGAATCCTTGAGAAGAGACTAGAAGGAAATCCTTAAGAAAGAAGAAATCTATTGGAAACATAAATTTAGGGTGCAGTGGCTTTGTGAGGGGGACATAAACACTACCTTCTTCCACCAATCAGCTATGAGACACAGGAAAAGGAATAATATTGTAAAACTAATGGATGATAATGGTGCAATGGTGGAGTTGGATTTCCAAGTGGGACAGGTGGCTGCTACCTATTTTTAGCACTTCCTGGCTACCCAAGATTGTAGGGCTAACCAAGAGCTGGTTGATATCATCCCCACTTTTTTAAATGATGAGGACAATGCTCAGCGTTTTAAACCAATGACTGATGAGGAAGTTTGCACTAGTATTTTCTCTATGGGAGCCTATAAGGCCCCTAGACCTAATGGTTTCCCCCTAGCTTTTTTAAAAGAATACTGGGACATAGTGGGGAAAGATGTCACTGAGGCTACTAAGGACTTCTTTAGGACTGGCAAGCTTCTCAAGAAACTGAATCACACCTTCATAGAACTTGTGCCAAAGAAAACTAACCCCATGAGCATGCGGGACTTCAGACCCATCAGTCTCTATAACACTGTGTACAAGATATTCTCCAAGTTCTTGGCTTTTAGGCTGCAACCTATCCTTGACAGGTTAATCAACAATAGATAGAAGGGATTTGTGTCGGGCAAGAAAATCCTGGATGCTACCATTTACACCCATGAATTCATTCATTATATGGATAGAAATAAACTACCAGGGATGGTTTTTAAGCCTACCATATCAAAATCTTATGATAGGGTGGCATGAGACTTCCTTTTTAAAGTCTTGGTGCAAATGGGTCTCCAAGAAAGAACTTTGCAGCTGATCAAAATGTGAGTCACATCTATTAGATATTCAATCCTCGTCAGTGGGATCCCAAGAGGCTTCTTTAGTGATGGTAGGGGTTTAAGGCAAGGTGACCCTCTTTCCCTATACCTTTTCATTCTTATGGCTGAAGTTCTTAGCTGAAGTTTCCATAAATTACTGAGTATCCAAGAGATTAAGGGTATTAAACCTACTTCAACAGCTGATTCGACTGCCATATAACAATTTATGGATGATACTATCCTTTTTGGGGCTGCCTCAGTGGTTGAGCCCATAAAGTGGAAAAAAGTGTTAAAGGATTATGCTAAGTCCTCTGGTTAGTTTATAAACTATGACAAAAGCATGGTTTACTTCTTCAATACTCCTTTGGACCTTCAACAGAAAATTATGGGGGTTCTAGGTTGTTCTAGTGGTGAGCTCCCAGGTACCTACTTGGGCCTTCCCTTAATGGTTAAGGATGTCACTCCTACTTACTAGAATTCCATATTGGAAAGGATTCAAAAGAAATTGGCTGGGTGGAAAGGTAAGTTATTAAGCCAAGCTAGAAAATATCAACTCTTAAAGGCTTCTCTCCAAGGTATCCCGGTCTACTTTTTGTCCCTATTTAAAATCTCTAAATATATAGTGGAGAAGTTTGAGAGAATTCATAGGAGCTTCCTTTGGACTGGTATGGAGGACAAAAAAAGGATGGCCTTGGTCAATGGGAGAAAGTGTGCAGACCCAAACTTCAGGTGGGCTTGGGAATTAGAGAGATAAATCTAATCAATAAAGCTCTCCTAGCCAAAATTGGGTCGAATTTGCTAAGTGGGAACAAGGAATGGGGAAATGTTATGAGAGCCAAGTACTTGACCAATATGATCTCAAATAGCTTTCTGCATTCCATAGGGTTACCCCGAGGTTCTATTATTTGGAACAATGTGTTAAAAAGCAGGACTTTGCTACTACAGGGCATCCAATGGAGACTGGGAGATGCAAGAACTATCAGATTATGGGATGACAATTGGCTTAAAGGGGCCCCGTAAAGCAAGATCCAAAATATTCAAGGACTAGTTAACAAGGCTATCACTTTCTTTGGGAAGATGGCTATTGATTATCTCCTTCCTGGAAAAAGCAGATGGAAGCAACTGTCAAACTGTTGTTAAGACCAGAACGACCTCAAATAGATTGTTGAAGAGGTGTAACTCTCCCTTAGAGATTGTAGAATCCCAATCTTCCCCTAGGAAGACAAATTGTTGTGAGCTAAGGATAAGACTGGGATCTTTTCAGTCAAATTTGCCTATAACCTTCTTATGGATCAAAATGGGGATAGTAACTTGTGGAGGAAAGTTTGGAACCACAATCTCATTCCTAAAGTTAATCATTTTTGGTGGCTTGCTATACAAAACAAAATATTAACTATGGATAATCTTTGATTGAGAGGATTTCAAATCCCTAATTGATGTGCTCTATGCATGAAGGATGAGGAAACTATGCCCCACTTGCTGATGCATTATGACTACTCTGGGGAGGTCTAGAGTCTAGCCATGCAAAACCTAGGTGCTTCATAGTGCATGAATGAAAACCTCCCTGCTTTTATAAGATGTTGGAAGTCTCCCTTTATTCACCCTATATGCAAAGAAATCTGGGACCAGGTTCCCCCCATCTAGGCTTGGGGTCTATGGAAAGAATGAAATAATAGGTTGTCCAGGGATAAGAACAAATCTCCTCAGGAGGTTTTTTGTATGATTGCCAAACTTTTGCAGGAAAACTTCTCCAACAGTACTTTGAAAGCTACTGAACTTCCTCCCACTAATATTGAAGTTAGTATTATAAGCCAGTGGAGTATTCTGGATAACATTTGTAGATTGGATGATTCCAAAAGAAGAGATAGGGCCAGTACCAAGTGGGCCACTTCTACTCCTGGTTGGACTAAGCTCAATTTTGATGGGGCTGCTAAAGAGAACCCTGGTGTGGCTAGTGGAGGGGGAATTCTTAGATTGGCTAAGGGAGACTTTATTGTGGCTTATGCCATAGGACTTGGTGAAAACACTAATAATGTTGCCGAATCTATGTCACTTCTATGGGGTCTAAAGGTTACCCTCGCCATTGGAGTCAAAAAACTAGTTATTGAAGGTGATTCCAAGTTAATTATGGATGTTGTCGAAGGCAGAGCCAGGGTTGGATGGTAGGTTGAGGGTATAATCTAGGATGTCAAAACTCTTCTTCTAAGCTTGGAAGGATGGGAGGTCAATAATGTCTATAGAGAGGGCAACCAAATTGTGGATGCCATGGCCAATATAGGGAATAATCTCTACCATATTAGATGTTGGAGGAGTATTTTAAATATTCCTAGAAACATTAAAAGCAATATCTAAAAGGAGGACCATCTTTGTATTTAATTAATGGCCAAGACTTACCATCACCACATCCTTTCTTATGCCTTCATGTTATACCTTCAATTTATGAGGTGGCATGAAAAGGTCCTTGTCATCATGGTGACAATGACATATTCCCATTTTGCGTGGATCAAAGAGTTCCACACAAGCAAGAAATAGCTAAGCAAGGCCCCGTGTAGTTGCCTAGTTGGCACAAAGAGTCATTTCACATATCGATGGCTCGGCTAGTTTTTGAAAGTCCGCACGAGTTATATTACATTGGCAATAATGTTTCAAATGCAGAAGGTGATTTCAAGGACAATCTTGGGATTTTGAGCAACCTTGAGTATAGAAACAATAATGGTCAACAAATAATTAATTCTAGACAGTTCAGGGAGGATTTACTTTCCCATAAGATTTTTACCTACATTTTTCTTTGCTGGCTTGAAAAGTGCAGAGCCATGGGAGGTGACAAAGTAAGAAAGGAGCCAACCTCCTGTGTTGAGTTCAAAGATGATTCCATAGTGTGGAGCATCTGTTATGAAGGTGGGATCATGCCATTCCTAGAATGTTTAAATGGCTTCGATGAGAAGCTCTCAATATGATTCACAATGTCTTTGGATGAAGACCACAGGGTGCATGTTGGTGCGGTTCAATTTGAAGTCTCAGAAGATTCCATTGCTAAAGCCACATGGTTGAGATGTGAGGGCAATCGACTAAAACAATAGACCAAGGTTCAAGATCCAAAGGGAATGAAGAAATTCTTTTGTGAAGGGGAGAAGCCAGTTAGAATGCAAGGTGGGTTCAAACGTGAGAGCCTGGTCAATCCATGGGATCGTGTCTATTATCTTTTAATGAAGTTCATCACTATTGAAGGGCATTATAGGTGCTATTACCACTATCACTTTACCCTCCTTAATCATTTTCATCATAAGGTTTTAGTGAATTTTCCTTTCTATTTTCTCTCTTCCTTAGAGTCCTCTGTCATGCTAGCTAAGAAATCCCATGAGGGTAACCCTGAGGTGGTGGCGGTCCCTTTGCATCAAGGATTAATCCTACGGCTTTATCACTTTCACCTCGCTTTATGCCCTTCTAAGCTGATTAAAGCTTGCCTTATTGAGGATAGTAAGGATGAGGATCTCGAGGATCATAGCCCACTTAGTGTTAAGTTCGGCAACCCTAGCAGAAACAAAGCCCTAGTAGAAACAAAGCCCTAGCAGAAACAAAGCTTTCAACCCTGTTGATGAAGATCCTCTATTTTCCTCTGGGCCCTCCCAGAACCCTATTTAGATTTGTAAACCCCATCCCCACAAGAAGAAAGCCCACAAAACCATCCACTCCAAGCAGGGCCTGGCTCGGCTTGGGGGCACCGCTAGGTCCCAAGGCCAAGCACAAAAGGCTGTGGCCAAGGGTCTGTACGGATTGAACAATGACCCTTCTCCAACGAGAGGTAAAAAGCCTAAAGGCAGCATGGAAGATCAACCCTCCATAGGGAAGGGAAGCAAAAAGAAGGGCAAGAAAGGTGACAAGGGTGTGAAGAATACTGAGCAAGTTGTGGAAGAGGTGATGAACAAGCCCCATGAGCAGGGAGAAGCTGTCATGGCTGAGGTGAAGGAGGCTACTGAGAGCAAAGGTAGTACTGGTAGGAGACCAAGTATTTGCAGATCCAGTAGACTTGTTGGGGGAAGACCCTTGTTTTAAAAATTGTGGACTATTCCTCTACATCTGACCCTGAGGACCCAAAGGAGGAAATTGAGATTAAGGTGGTGAAGTTGACTCCGAAGTAGGAGGGAGCCAATAATTTCAACTCGATGAACAACTCCTACTATGATACAAACTAGGAGGATGTGGAGATTCTTGAAACCCCAGAGAAAGAGGTTGATAGTGCCAGGGAAGGAGATACCAATAATCAGCTTAAATAGGAATTAAGTGAAGTCAAAACTAAGCTTCTTTCTATGGAGAGCAAAGTCAAGGTGTTGGAGACCGTGTGCTTGAAGGTGATTCACAGGGCGATGACTACTCTTACCATTCTTCAGGAAGACCACCAGGACTAGGTTGTCAAAGATGTGAAGTGCGAGCAAGGAGGACCTATTGGAGTTCTTGAAATAAGATTGGAATGTTCTATTTAATTAGTTATTTCTTTTGGTGTTGTTTTTGGACTTGGTTCTCTTTCTATAATGTTATGTTCATCGGCTATTAATTAACTATTTTTGTGTTGTTTGTGGCCACTGGCCAATTTTGCTGCCCATGGGGCTTTTTGTCATAGGGATCAACACCCTCATTTGCAACTTACTAATATCAAAAACATATATAATAGAGGCAACCAAAGATAACATGTATATTTTCAAGACTAAAACACTAGATCAATGATAGACCTAGTTTTCCAAACAAATCCACATAAGAGTTTCCATCCAGAATACTCAGAATCTGAATACAATCTTTCCATAGATCTAGAAACCATAGATGTTGGTTAACTTGTAAAACCTGCAAAACCATCTCTCTATAAATCTAAAACCACTTAAACATCTAGATATTCACACCAATGAACAACATCATATATGTCATCTGAAACAATTGAATACCATAGATCTACAAACCCACATCTTTTAGAAATAGGAAAAATGCAAAACCTACAGAGGAACCAAGTTGTCCAAGAGAATTTAGATCACAAAATGACCTCCACAAATCATAAGTAGAGGAACCAGGTTGTCCAGAAGATTACAAAATATAAAACATACCAAATTCACAACCCACAAGAAAACAAATGGCTAATCATTTAGTGCTTTCATGTAACCAAGGATTGAAACCATCAACCCAACATAAACACTTCATACTGTAGTACAAATAGTATGTGTTCTCCCATGTGACCAGGGGGTCGAAAGCACCCATCCAACATAAACACACTTTCATTGCACATGACCACAAGGAAAAGGAACATAATCATCATGCAAGAAGATAGTCACATATTACCAAACAGGGGCTCTAGGTCACCACCATGCAAGAAGAAAACACATGACCATCTCCATAAAAATCAATATTTTCAACCATGAGATTCCAATGCCCACCATAGATCCCATTGACAATATCCATCCGAGAGTTAGATGCCATGGCTTCCAATCTCACAGATCTACAAAATGATGTTAACACATAGAATATCCACTACAATCCACAAGCCTCCAACCACTCATACAAATATAGATCTGATACTAAATGTTGGATAAAAAATAATCTCTAATCCAATTGTTAATCATCAAATATCTAAAATATGATACCAATTGGTGAGATACAAGGCTTAGACTACTATAATATGAAAATATGAAATTGCATACAAATATGAAATTAAGTTGCCTTAATATGGAATTACCATGTAGAGATTCAAATTATTTATGATGCTTAAATAATCCACTTTAACATGCTTAATACAACCAACTTATATGAACTCAAAACAACAATAAAAGGAAGATAACATTACCATAAGATAGTAGCAACAAAGAGGCACACATCAACAACATACAAATGCAAGAAGCTCTAGAAGATCATCTCACAACACAAGGTTAATGTGGAGAAACCCTTTCAGAAAAAAACTCCACCAAGAAGAGAGGCCAAGCATGTATTATCTTTAAATGCAAGATTTCAGTACATCCACTTCCAAATCTCCTCTCCAATCTTCAAGCCAACATCATATGTGTATAGAGTTTCCACTCTAACTCATAATGTTACATTTCTACCACCATAACCCCTATTTACATAGCATTTTCACCCTCTAAATAGGGAATCTAAGTTGGTTATCATATCTCAATGCCTCCCTTGGATAAAATCCAAGAATTTAATGCATAAAAAAATATTGGTTTTAACTCCATTACTCACCTTTTACACATGGACAACTAATTTGTCCTTATAGACACCTAATTTGTCCTATCTTGCAAGGTAATTATCGTCTTCATGTGGAGGTGTTATAACCATCCAAAAGAACATCACGAGTGTCCAAAAGAACCTCATGGGGAGTTGGGCATCCAAAACAAACTTAACCTCCAATGTTCCTTTCTAGTAAATAGTAACTTCATGCCAGTAATAAATAATTATTGCTGACTACTAAAAATTAATTACCATACTAGTAAAGTCTCGATGGAAAAAATAATTACCACTATTTGTGAAACCTTCATCCCTTATGAATGATTTACAAACAATATTAGGAGTAATTATGTAACGAATGTCTATTCATTAACTCAAAAGTAACTTAAGATAAACTTAAACTTAAACATATAACTTAACCAAAATCACACAATTTTATTAATAATAATAATCATTTCGTAATAATGAAGGTTTACAAGAATTATTTTCATTTTCATAACCATATGACATAATGCATTATCTTACATCCATGTAGTACTTATTACAAGATTGCATCTTCACTCTGATGCTTTTACATTTTGCAAATAATAATATACATATTCATATGATATACAATGAAGTTTCTGAACAACCAAGTCTTCAACAATATTCAACTGCAAGAGGGAGAGCATCACCCAAGTGCTTTTCCTCCAACTACAGACCAATGATCCCCTACACATCTTCCGAAAGGAAGTGGCCCTACCCTTCACAACAGTAGTGGATTATGGGAATCAACAAAATCCAATATGCCATATGAGAACTAGTGAGAAATCCATCTCATGTTTGAGATACCTACTAGGTAGAAAGTTTCTTTAATGTTCCAATTTTCGACGAAACAACTAGTTCCTCAAATTTCACATTCCAATTTTCAAAGAAAACATACTTTTAATATAGTTCAAATCATAATTAATATTTTGCCAAGAATCCTTTACCAGGTACACAACTTGCAAAATAATTTTCATTCCACTAATCCAAGATTCATATCTTTCTTCAATGGAAGATTGTATATATTTATATGCATGTATGTAATAAACATATATACATATAAATGTATACTATTATAAATAAATATAACATCATTTCAATATAAAAATGATTGTTCATATCATATTCTAAAAGACATAGTTCTATTATGAATTTCAAAGTCATTAATATCTATAACATCTCTGTTATAATTCAAATGACAACAAAGTCATAAAGATAATTCTTCAAAACACTTAAATATGTACCTTCTCAAAAATTAAAAACCCAAGTATTTCTTTCACAATTTAACAGGAGATTCTCGATTATCACAAGATAAGTCATTATCATAAGATCTCTTCCTTTTATATGTTCACACAGTGAAGTGAGCCTGAGCTTCTTGAGCTCTGCACAAATAATGTTTATCAGACATTTTGTGTTATAACAAGGTGATAATAATTTCGAGCCTTTTAGTGCTCTATTCACAATATAATACATCAAGTTTTAAATGTTTTGTTCACATATAAGACATCGAGTAATATACTCTACCACAACATATGATACTAACCATTTCGTGCTCTATCTTCAATGAAATTAATCGAGCTTTTATTCTTTGATCCCAATAAAACATATCGAGCATTCCTGTGCTTAGATAACAACAAAAAACATATTGAGCATTATGAGCTCAGACCGTTATACATATTGAGCATTTTGTGGTCAAAACACAATATAACATCTTGAGAATTTTTTTGCTTAGATTGTAATAACATATTGAGCCTATTGTGCTCAAAATAGAATATAACATATTGAGCATTATGTGCTTAAATCACAATATAATATCTCAAGCATTTTTGTGCTCAGATATCAATAATACGTAATGAATAAAACCCCTCTCACTGTTCATAACCTGAATGGGTACATTGTGTACATATAAACAATGAATGATCTCCATTCCAATTTAATGACAGATTATTCACTAATCTAACAAATATTTACCTTCTCGAAAGGGATATATATATTCAGTATAAAAGAAGGCACATTAGTTATAATCCGAATAGGGATAAATGGTAGACATTTACTAACTTTATACGATAGGATACAAAGTATGAATATCTGCAATGATAATAACAATAATAATAATAATAATTCCCAGCAGGGATTCAACTTATTCCAATCGACTACACAATGCTAACACAATTCCAACAATAGAAACTATTCAAAATTATCTAAGCATTGTCCCAAAAAGATAAGTTATATCATCAATTTATATTCAAACCCTTCTCTACTTTTCATAACACATACCTGATAGGGTTTCTGGGAAGACAAAATCTTAACCAAAAATTGAACATTTCTCAATACAATTTATACCCAGTCCTAGACAAGGATAATGGTATAAAATAACCAAATAAATATTATCCATAGAAATATTAAAATATTTCAATAATACATGCAACTTTGTCCTATAGGGTTTTCAAAAAGAACCATGGTTCAAAAATAAATCATTCAAGCATTTAGTGCTCAAAGACATAAATGAAGGAAACCCCAAAGCAGTGAGAAAGATAGCAGAATTCATCTATTCTTTGTAATTCAACATCATTCCTTACTTAACAATTAATCTTATTGCAATATCAAAGTTGTAACAATAGTACATACCGATAATATTGAGCAAATTCCTCACTTCATTTGCAGAGTTCTCTTCTCTGCCTACTACCCCACTTCTTCTCCCCCTTTTCCTCTGTTCACCATGCTATCCTTTTCATCCAACTCCAGTTCCTTATTTTCTTCCTCTCTTTTCTCCACCGAACCCCCATTTTCCTCCAAGAAATGTTCTCCATTATGCCCATCACTCTTCCTACTAAAGTAGTGGAGTGATTAATGAAAACCAGATCGATGAGACTTCCCTCTAGTTGCAGTTCTTTACACCATTAAATACAATTAAAGCATTCGTATTGATCATTAACTCCATTTCGTGGAGGTTAATTTGAGCTCAAACATTTGAATTAATACTTTTAAATGTAAGATACAAATGTGATTATATATATATATATATATATATATATATATATATATATATATATATATATATATATATATATATATATATATATATATATATAACATTAACAAAAATAATACAATACTACATTTGTGATCTAACTATATAAGAATAAACTTATTCATATAAACATTCAAATCACTTTCATAAAGAACAAATGCGGTTTGAGGCATTATTAGCCAATACCCTAAGGTGTCATTTGGAAATTAATTCATTTGTCAACTTGACAAAACTAAACAAATACTTTGACATATCAATCATAAGACATAAACATAGAACATTTATCATTTTCCACACAAGCAAAGTATTAAACACATGTAACATAATGCAATTCTTGTGTGTGTGTGTGTCCTATAGGCATATTGTCTCATCCATTCCCAAAATCCTCTTCTCCCTCTCTAGTGATACTCTCCCTCTGTACTAGTAGGGTAGGAATTGTTTTTTCCTGCATCCACCTCATTTCAAAACCAAGTAGTTAGTATATAACCACAATAGTATAATCATGAAATAATTAAATAAGATAAACATTTACCTGTAATAAAAATCGTGTTCTTTTTTTGCATAAGATAATTAAAATAGATTCATCTAATCATTTCATTCTCTAATCACTATTTAACAATCATATTTTTCCAATGCACATAAAAACATTTAAACTAATAATTAGTTTAAGATAAAAGTGATTAATATGGTCCAAAAATTGGGGTGTGAGAAATTATATGATGAAAGGATTTACAAGGTCCTTAATCCTAACAAAATGGTTGGGTAGTCCTTCATTGGATCCTTCATCTATGAATGCATTAGACACCTTGGTCATAATGCTTGAAGATGTTTTGTAAAAGGAGTTATTATTTTGGGAGTCCCCACATGTGTGAGGAGCATGGGAATTTGACTATTGGACTTGGGTGCCCAATTTTGGGGCCACAGTTTTGAAAATCATGTATAATTTCTTAGGTTGTATTTTCCTATATATTGGAGGCTTGAAATAGTAATTTTATGTTGTAGGTTCAAGTATAGTTACTTTCTCAGAATGGTATCAGATTGAATATATGGTAAAGAAAACAAGGATTGAAGGGAGAAGCTAGGGGTATTGATGTACTCTAGATTTTGAGATTAATATAATCTTGTGCTCTCTTTGGTGGTGGGTATTTTATCCGAAAAGGGTTTCCCATATATATCAATGTTCTCTTGGTTTTTGTGGGTAATCTTGTGGTTTAAATATTAATTAAAATTCTTACTCTTATTCTTCTTGATTATTATTTATTACAAAGGCTTAAATCAAATTTGATCACTAAGTTCAAGAATGTTTTATTGTAACCCTTAAGGTCTGGATGTCTCAACAAAGACATCATGACCATCAATTATAGTCAAGATTTAGTGGGCTAAATTGAAATGATCAAAGAAATGG
Source organism: Cunninghamia lanceolata (assembly GCA_027924645.1). Lineage (NCBI taxonomy): Eukaryota > Viridiplantae > Streptophyta > Pinopsida > Cupressales > Cupressaceae > Cunninghamia > Cunninghamia lanceolata. Next base: position 5,815,204 of record BSBN01000645.1, on the reverse strand, counting down.
ATGGTGATCACATGACACATTTTAATTGATTTTGGTGGATTGATGGAATAAATGATACACACTTTTGATGACATCCTAATTGAATGCAACCATTGATCTCATAAAACAATGAATTTGGGCCATTGATCAAGCTTCAAGTTTAAATTGGTTAGTTGGTAGAACAAATCCCTAATTTTCAAATGAAAAGAAATGAATTATAGATCTTTCCAAACAAAATTTTAGATGCAGGTTTGATAAAGAGGGCAAAAACATTAGTTACCTAGTTTAGAGGAACACTCAATGGAGTCTTGTTGACATAAATACAAACCATAAGGTCTAGATTTATTTATGTCGTCGTTATGCCACTATGATGCAAAGGAAAGAAACATAATAGATGTGAAACTATAAATTAAAGAAAAAGAAGTAACACATCCATTCACACATCATATTAAGAGATAGAACCATTCATATATTATTCCTATCATAAGTCTTTAAATTCAACCCTTCTTACCTCAAGCATACATATACACATGACATATTCTTGGGTGATTACATATACAATTTATTTATAATACATATGTATATCTCTTCTCTATATCTCCTATATCACTTATTTCTTCTATTGTACACATCTTACATATATTACATATGCAATATATTACACTGCTATTATAACTTTCTAAGGAGTAGGGACATGTTCTTAGACTTGACCTCATACGACTATGACCATCTTGAGGTACCACAGATTTTGGTTGTACAACTCTCTACTTTCTAGTTCTTGCGGTGACCTCAGTTCTACTTTGTCATTGAGAGGGTAAACAAATCAAACTTAGCCTCTAGCGCCCTTGCATGTTTTCACTATCAACCTCCATTAGGCCACTCTTTCATATTTTCAACCTAAAAAGGATAAAGTTAGCCACCCTTTTTGGTTTTCAATTGAATCCATCAAAGTCCAGAGTTGGATCTCTTCCTATCAACATCATCCCCTAGCTTTACCTATGTCTTGTCCTTAAGACATGTGGGCTCTATCTTCCAACTCCACAGCAAAATATGAACATTAGGTTGGCTCCATCCATTAATTTGAATATGGTTTTGTTGTAGTCTCCATCCACCAAAATTATCTTATTACTTTATCCTAGATCTATCTACTAATAGTTGAACTTAACTATCTTCTTAACTTGGCTCCATTCACCAAGTTTTCAACAAAGTTTGATTATTTAAATATTTTAAAAAACTCAAAATATTGAAACTTATAGAAGCACATTCTTATGTACAATCTTCAACTAAACATAAGAATTTTTTCATTGAGAAGTGGCTTGTTGAAGGCACCACACATGCACCATAATATCTATATAGGCATTCTTTGCATCACTCAAAGTGAAAGGCTCTTGGGAAGATCATCATTTATTAGCATTCGGTAGGAGAATTCTCATTTGTATTAATCTTAAATTGACCATTGCGCCTAAGTTGATTAATTATCTTTGATGATTGTTCTTGCACTTGGTGGAATTAGGAGTGGAGATTCTCCAAACTTTGTCTTTGCTTCCCGTTATAAACACTTAGCAAATTGTAAGATACTAAAGCTTCTAGAATTTGATTCTCCAAAGTATGCATATGAGTCTTTAAGATTTGTGTAGATGTTGTCCAACTTAAATAATATTGGTAAAGAGTGGCAATGTTGTTACAAGTATCCTCCACACTCTATCTATTTGGTAAAATCCTTTTGGCCATTTACCCATTTCTATTTTTCTTGACCCAGTTTCTCTTATTCGTATTCCTTAAAAATTTCTTCTTCCTAACTTCTCCTAATTACTAAATTTCATAGCAAGATTTCAAATTGCTCCTCCTAAATTCTTTTCTATATCCAATGACGGGCTAACTAAAATATGTGGTCATTGTTGTTGAATCAACTTCATTGTTTTATCCAAAGTTTTTTCCATGGTTAAACACCTAGACATCTAGTCCTTCCTAGCATTGCTATCAAACACATCAATAATCTCTATTTTTTGAATTGGTGTAGTTTGTTTCATATCAAATTCTTTTCCTATGGGACTATTGATGATGATATTTTGGGCTAATATCACTATGATACAAATTTAATTTGACTTGTCCATAAAATCCTTAATCCTTTCCATGGTATCCATCACTGCTTGTATTGTATAACTCATCAATGCTTGATAAGTACCTTGTGCGGTTTTCTCTTCTTGTTTCTCCTATTCTTCCTCAATTATTTTATTGTCTTCTAAGAATTCAACCTTTGTTCCCATATCATGCTCCTCCTTTCTTAGTTCTAATTGCATCTCTTGCTTAGCTTCTAATTATGGTTCAACTACTCATATTGTTGATTGTAGTGAGGGTGGTGGGATTTTTGCTTTCTTAGATTGTATCTTTTCTGGTTATCTCTATGCCCTTGGTTTCCAACAATTTCTTATACACTCTTTTAGTATCTTGGACAACCTCCTCATGTAACTACTATTTTATATTATCATCCTTTATCTTTCCTAAAATTGTGTCCACCCTTTGCTTGGTCCTTAGCTCCTAATCTTGAAGGGATTGGACTTGTAATTTTCTATTCAGAGACAACCCTAAATTTGTTTCAATATTTTCTAGTGCCTAATGTTTAATGGATACCTCCACTTTAAATGCTTCCTCCCTTTTGACCATATTTTGTTTGATTCTAAGTACTAACTCCATAAAAAATTGTTTAGTCAGCTTTGGTAGTGTGTATGGACTTATAGACAAAAAACACATACCATTTCTTCTGAGATCTATTTGTTCGCTGTGGAGGTAGAGAGGTATGAATTTGCTACTTCTATAGGTTTTCCCTTCATTGATAATGATCTATATATCTTTTTTGAATCTAAAACCTTTTCTACCATTTTTCCTTTCCTTTTTCTACTACCACTTGACTCGACATAATCCTTGGCTATGGTTGTTCCTTCTTTGCCACTTCTTGTAGGGTTTCTCCATCTTCTCCTTCTCTTCCTTGGAAGAGTCATTATAATGAACTAGTGTTCTCTTTGTTTTTTGTTTGTGTCTTTTCCTTTATCAATTAATCTTTCTCATTTTTTTCTCTTTTGCTCACTCATATGTAGTAAGGCTTTTGTTGCATCCTTTATGTTGGGATAAGGTGCCATTAACCTTGTAAATCCCAATATTGTATTTATTCCATTTTATTATTTGTAATTTGTAATTACCTATAAGGGAATGAGGTAGTTTCACCAGCAGTGGTAATTCCAGATTCATCGGAGGTAATTAAGGAGTGACATTTACAGTTGGCAATTGTAAAACTCATGAGTAAATAAAGGTAGGCGCCACCTTGGGAGAATATGCTATTTTTAGCATGTATGACACACGTCATAATGTTTGGTAGGTGCATGTAAAGAATCTATGACAGCTACAAGTCATCATAAGATTCTATGACACTATGACACATATGATGGATATTTATTAGTTGTAAGTTGCTATGTTTAGCCCTAGGCACCCATCTTGAGAAGATACTCTTTGGTGGACTCTATAATGGTTATGACGCGTCATAAGATGTTGTAAGAGACCTTATTTAGCCTTGGGTGCCCAACTTTGCTTGGTTGACTTTGGACAAGTGGCAAGAACTTGTAAGGAGGCATTTAATGCTTGCATGTTGGAGATTCTTTGGAGAGAGAAAGTGGACGCCTAGATTGGTGTGAGGACACTTCTATAAGTATTTTTCCATGTATTTGTTGTAGCATAACAGATTTACAAGACCTTAGGTGTTGCAGGAATGTTGTCGGATTGAAAACTGATGGAGAGAGTTGTGTAGTTGATGTATTGTACAATCTTTTGCAGATTAATACAAACTTGTGCCTATTTCCGGGTGGAGTTTTTTACCTGAAAGGGTTTTCTCCACGTAAACATTGTGTCATTGTGTTCAGTTCTTCATGCTTGATATTTTCTTTGTAGTGGGTTTTTTGTTTTGGTGCAATCTTCATTCTCTAATACACTGTTAAAGATCATTAAACTTATTTGAATCAGATTTCTATTGAGTAGTAGTTGTCTTCATTTCTAACATTTGGAATGAGAGCCTGGCCAACTTTGACTCTTGGGTGGTAGTGTGAAGGCTATGTAGTTGCAGTGGGAGATTTGGTTACATATGTTTTGTAGATCTTGAGTTGATATTATAGTTGGATCTACGGTTGCCTCTACCTCTCGGTTGGACATTGAGAAGTTCAACGGAATAGGGTATGAGTTGTGAAAGCTGAAAAATGAAGGATTTGTTGGAAGAAAAAAACCAGTGGTTGGTTGTCCTAAAAGAGAAGAAACCCAACGATGTCTCTCAAGATGAATGGGATAGACTAGATAAGAAGGCATGATGAATAATCCCCTTGTGTCTTGCAGATTCTGACCTGTTGAATGTCATGAGGGAAGAAACTGCACATAACTTGTGGAAGCATTTGGGTGAGATCTACCAAGCCAAGAGTATGGTAAACAAACTTTACTTGAAGCGTTAATTGTTTTCTATGAAAATGAAAGAGGGTGAATCAGTTGCAGAGTATTTGAATTCTTTTAATTTGTTGTTGAGTCATCTTGCATCTGTGGATGTTGAAGTTAATGAGGAAGATAAATGTATCTTACTTCTTTATTCTTTCCCTAAGTCTTGGGAGAATGTTATCCTTGCTATCACTACTAACGTCGCAGATTCGTAGATGGATGCTCTTGTTGCAGGTTTGTTGGCACAAGAATTGAGGAAGAAGAGTTCGGATAGTTCAGGGGATGCTCTCAGTGTCAAGGGACGGTCTAAGAAAAGAGGACCAAAAGGATATCAAAAGGGGTTCAAAAACAAGTCTAAGGGTCGTTCTAAGATTCCTGGAAAGAAGAACAGAGTTACTTGTTGGAACTATAGTAAAATGGGACATATGAAGGAGTGTAAAAACCCAAATAAATAGTGGGAGCCCACTTCTGATAAGGTCCTCAAATGCAGGTGAAGATGTTTTACTTTTTGTATGCAATGTTGTTTCTAATGATCACTGGTTGATTGACTCAGGATGTTCATTTCATATGACCTTGCATAAGGAATGGTTTTCCACATACAAAGAGTATGATGGAGGTAAAGTGTACCTTGGGATCAACTCTACATATCCTATAGTTGGGAAAGGCAAGGTATTGTTGTGTTTCAGTGATGGGAGAATTAAAACCCTCCCTGGTGTTTTGCATGTTCCTGAATTAGCTAGAAATTTGATTTCAGTTTTGAAGTTGAATGATTTGGGAATGCATGTAACATTTGATAAGCATGGTTGCAGATTGGTGAGAAGAAACTTGGTGGTAGTGAAGGGAAAGAGAATGGGAACCTTGTTTAGAATAGATGCTACTACAATTTGTAATTCCTCTTATGTTTCTGAGGCTTCTGAAAGCAGTTATATGTTGTGGCATTGTAGATTGGGCCACACAAGTAATAATGTTTTGAAAACTATTAAGAATAAAGATTTGTTGGACGGTTTCTCTTATTCTGATGAACACTTTGATTTTTGTAAGCATTGTGTGTTTGGTAAACAAAATAGAAAATCATTTCCTTTAGGAAGCAATAGAGCAAAAGAGAAGTTAGAGATTATTCATACAAATGTGTTTGGACCTGTAGATAATGACTCTATCAGAAAATCTCATTATTTTTCACCTTCATTGATGATGTATCCAGATTCACATGGATTTATTTTATGAAACACAAATATGAAGTTTTCACTAAGTTTAAGGATTTTTAAGTCTTAGCTGAAAACCAATCGGGATTAAAGATAAAAATATTAAGATCTGACAAAGGAGGGGAATATTGCTCTAAGGAATTTGATGAGTTTTGCAAACATGCAAGTATAATTAGACAAAAGACAACTCCGTATACACCACAATAGAATGGTGTTGTAGAAATGATGAACCGAACAACCAATCATGGAAAGAGCCAGAAGTATGTTGAGTGATTTATAGTTGAATAAATGTTTTTGGGCAAAGGTTGTGTGTATTGCTTGCTACTTGATTAATAGATCTCCTTGTAAGGCTCTTGATTCGACACCTTGTGAAGTGTGGACAGGTAAGAAACCTTTTGTTTCACATTTAAGGGTTTTTGGTTGTGAGGCTTTTGTTCATGTGCCTAAAGAAAAGCAATCTAAGCTGGATCCAAAAGCGCAAAAATGCATCTTCATTGGATATGGTGAGAATGTTAAGGGTTATAAGCTTTGGGATCCTCTAACCAGAAAAATTATTTTCTCTAGAGATGTTATTTTCAAGGAACTTAGAGCTATTTCTAAACATGAGCAACCAAAAGGAAAAAAAAGGTGAAGAGAGTGCACTTTGACTTAGAGCAGGGAGATGCACCTCAGGAAGAACACAATGATGGATTGGAAGGTAAAGAAGAAAAAGATTCAAGTAGTTCTGATGAAGAAGAATTTGTTGTTACAGAAGAAGTTGGTATAGATGAGCATGCGGAAGAACAAGTTGAGACTCTTACTCCACCCTTGAGGAGATCCACTAGACCATGGAATCTAGTTGACAGGTCTAGCCCACCATATTTCTGTTGTGTATTTGCTTTATTGAGTACTAATGATGAGCCTAGATCCTACAAGGAAGCTTTCATGCTTATGATAGTGAGTCATGGCCATTGGCCATGCAGGAGGAGATGATGGCTTTAGACTCTTGTAACACCTGAGATCTTGTTCGTTTGCACAAAGGAAGAAAGGCCATAGGTTGCAAGTGGGTCTTTAAGAAGAAGTTTGGAGTAGATGATTCAGTGGAGAAGTACAAGGCTAGACTGGTAGCCAAGGGCTACTCCCAAAGAGAGGGAGTTGATTTCGGTGAAATTTTCTCTCCTGTTGCTAAATTGACTTCTATTAGATTTCCTTTATCCATTGCTGCAACTTTTGATTGGGAGATTGAGCAAATGGATGTTAAGACTGCGTTCTTGCATGGAGATCTTGAGGAAGAAATTTATATGCAAATACCTACAAGTTTTGAGGTAAAACAGAAAGAACACTGGGTTTGCAGGTTAAAGAGGTCTCTCTATGGTTTGAAATAGTCACCTAGAATGTGGTATCAAAAGTTTGACTCATTTGTGTTAAAATTGGGTTTTATTAGAAGCAAGGAGGATCATTGTGTACATTCATTGTATTGATGATTCTATACTAATCATTGCATTGTATGTTGATGACATGTTATTTTTCAACAATACTAAGGGTATGATCAGTGAGCTAAAATCTCAAATTTTAGGTGCATTCGATATGAAGGATCTTGGAGCTGCCAGGTATATTCTAGGTATGGAGATTATGAGGGACAGAGGTAACATAAAGCTTTGGTTTTCACAAAGTATGTGAATACCATTTTGCAAAGATTTAATTTGTAGGATTGTAATCTAGTTAGAGTTCCTTTACCCATTGGTACTATGCTTTCATTAGATATGTGTCCAAAGAATGAGGATGATTTGGAGGATATGTCTAATGTGCCATATGCTAGTGCTGTAGGGAGTTTGATATATGCAATGGTTCGCACTAAGCTAGATATTGCCCAAGCAATGGGAGTTTTGAGCATATTTATGTTTAACTTGGTAGACAACATTAGAATTATGCAAAGAGGTTGTTTAAATATCTTGCAAGTACTCTTGATTATTGTTTGGTTTAATTTGGTACTGATAGTGCTGATAAAACTTTAGACATATAGGGATTTATTGATTTAGATTAGGCAGGTGACTTGGATAGTTGAAGGTCCACTAGTGGCTATGTGTTTACTCTATTTGGAGGAGCAGTGAGTTGGATGAGAAAGAGGTAGCCTACAGTTGCTTTGTCCACCACTGAAGCAGAGTATATGGCTGCTACTCATGTCTCTAAGCAGGTAGTTTGGTTGAGGATACTACGTACAAGTATTGGTTTTGTTTGCAGGGTCATTCAGATTGGTTGTGATAGCTAGAGTGCTATCTGTTTGGCCAAGAATCCTTTGTATCATGCTCGGACCAAGCATGTTGATGTTCAGTATCACTTTGTTCGAGAATTGGTTGCAAATGGACAGATTGAGCTGAAGAACATCGACACACAAGACAATGTTGCAGATTCATTGACCAAACCTGTGAGCACAGAGAAATTTGTGTGGTGCAGAGAGGCCATGGGCCTTGTTTCCAGTGCCTGATTATTTTTCATTTGATTTCCTATGGGTTGATTTACAATGTATAATGTCAAGTGGGAGAATGTTGGGATAAGGTGCCATTAACCTTATAAATCCCAATATTATATTTATTCCATTTTATATTTGTAATTTGTAATTACCCATAAGGGAATGAGGTAGTTTCATCGGCAGTGGTAATTTTGGATTCACCAGAGGTAACTAAGGAGTGACATTTATAGTTGGCAATTGTAAAACTCATGAGCAAATAAAGGTAGGCACCAACTTGGGAGAATCTGCTATTTTTAGCATGTATGACATGCGTCATAATGTTTGGTAGGTGCATGTAAAGAATCTATGACAACTGCAAGTTGTCATAAGATTGTATGACACTATGACATATATGACAGATATTTCAAGTTGTAAGTTGTTATGTTTAGCCCCAGGCACCCATCTTGGGAAGATACTCTTTGGTCGAATCTATGACAGTTATAACGCGTCATAAGATGCTATAAGAGACCTTATTTAGCCTTGAGCACCCAACTTTACATGGTTGACTTTGGACAAGTGGCAGGAGCTTGTAAGGAGGCATTTAATGCTTGCATGTTGGAGATTCTCTGGAGAGAGAAAGTGGATGCCTAGATTGGTGTGAGGACACTTCTAGAAGTATTTTGCCATGTATTTGTTCTAGCATAACATATTTACAGGTACTCATGTGCTACAGGAATGTTGTCGGATTGAAGACTGGTGGAGAGAGTTGTGTAGTTGATGTATTGTAATATCTTTTGCAGATTAATACAAACTTGTGCCTCATTTCTGGTGGAGTTTTTTACCCGAAAGGGTTTTCTCCACGTAAACACTGTGTCATTATGTTTAGTTCTTCATGCTTGATATTTTCTCTGTAGTGCATTTTTTGTTTTGATACAAGCTTCATTCTCTAATACACTATTAAAGATCATTAAACTTATTTGAATCATATTTCCATTGAGTAGTAGTTGTCTTCATTTCTAACACTTTATAGGTGATTTTAGTGGTGAAGGAGTCCTTTGTGGTGAGATATCTATTAATTTCTTCTTATGTGGTGGTGCAATTTAATAATATTTCCTCTTCTTTCCTTTCACCTCATATTTCAAATCTTTTTTCTTTTAATTTCTCCTCACTAAGGGGATTCTTTGTCTTAGAATCCTTAATTTTTAATTTCTTCTATCTATGTTGGTGTGGCTATGTTGGATGACCCAATTCTCTTTGATTTCTTGGGAACTTTTATTCCTTTGCTTTTATTTGAGATATGTCAATTATTTGAGTAGGGGGACCTTTCATTGTCTTAGCTCATTTTTTGCCTTTTCCTTTTTCTTCTAAAATTTCTTTGTTGCTTCTTTCACAAACTTTTTATATATGAACTCTCGCCATCTTGTAAATATTTCAACTTTGGTGTCTTTTGGGAGTGCAAGAAGACTCTTTGTGGTGCTATCGAGAAGTGCATCGTTTTCTTCATAGGGAAGTTGAGGGATCCACATGGTTCTGAGATTTGGGCCTCAAGATGGATCTAATTAGTGTCCACAATAAACACTACCTCATTTTTCAATTTATTTACAATATTTTAGCTAATCCATTCCATCTCTTGCATTTGGGTTTGTAATTTAATGAAAAATAAATTGAATGTATGCTTGTATAGTGTGGCCAATGGGAAAACCTTAATGTGATCTAGTAGTTGACTTGCTATTGATTTTCCCATTCCCCAAACATGTTTCCCTACTTCTGGTAATTCATTCATAAACTATAGGGTTAAGAATATTATAAGATACCCATAATTAAATTTGTGGTGCCTCTTCTTTATCTTGGTTAGGTTATCCATCAACTACTCTCTCAAGGTCTCACATAGATTGTACTTTTTTCCCTTTGTTACCATCTCATGTGCCATGAATATAAAAGTGATAGTAGATGAATCTTCTCTATTAGTGAAATAGACTTTGTATGTTATGTTCTTCATGACATACCTTACTCCTAGGTTCTAAATCTTATTTATTGCCAAGCTCCTCCCATAATATGTATCTTTTGTTAGTACCATGAATTGTTTGTTTTCAATCTTCTTTGACAACTCCCCCTTGTCCCATAGATTGACTAATACTTTAATGGCACTCTTTAAAATATGGTATGGCTGATTGAGGTAGAAAAATCTCCATGAATATGAACCAATATGATATTTATCTATTCCTACTTGTCCTTAAAGTTTAGAAATTCTTCCTAGACATCTAACTTTAGCTCCCCAATGTTCTTGTACTCTAATAAATACTCTCTATTGTTAGGGTTCATCAGGGTTTCTCTCACAGTTGTAAACCTTGAGTGATTCATCTTTGCAAGATTTAAATGGATATATCTCCTAACACATTCAATATATAACACACTCACTAATATATTAAAAAAAATCTCCTTCTAGATTGTTCTCCATTGCTTTCCATAGAAACTTCTTATATACTAGCCATGGGAGATCCTTCACTTCGACTAATTTTAGATACAAAATAATTTTCATTTCTAATTTTTTTTCTCTCTACACTTTCAACTTCCACCTCTCTTCTCCAACAAACCTAGCTCAAACTCTAGTCATATCCTAGCTCACTCTTTACTTAACTCTTCGCTTCACTCTTCACACTTATCTTTTGAATGACCTACACTCACTCTCACACTTCACTTTATAACTATTTGATAATGCTTTAATTATCATTGAGCTCATCAAATTATTTATCATCTATTTCTCTCTTATCTTTTTGTTTAAATTTGATGACCATTTCTTTTTTGTGTGGTAAGTGAAGTTTATTACTATTCTAGCTCTAAGCTAGTCCTAAAACTACTATGATACATATTGTGCAAGGTGTTTTTTCCACACCTCCTCCTTCTACTAAATCCTTTGGCACAATACGACTTTAGCCCAACCCCATTTACATACTCATTCATCAACCCATTATTTAGTGTTTTCAGTTTAACAAATCTTGAGTTCAAAATATGATCAATGTGATAAAGGTCCTAGCCACCAAATATTGAATTTGCTTAGCTTCAAAAAATTTCTATCATATAGTAGTACTATGTCTCTAGATTTAAGTTGTTTCGTTTTGATATTGTGGTTGTGCTAGGCATTTTGCCTAATCTTTTTTTGGGTCTAATTATATGCCGCAATCAATCTTTTCTCACTCAATTTTTCTAACTCTATGAGTCTTTCCCTAATAGACTCATCCCCATTCAACCTTATTGAAATAACTAACCTCAAATTGCTACCATATAATGTATAGGGAGTTCTATGGCCAACCCATATACCAACTAAAAGGGGCTGAACTTTGCTAACCTTTTGTATATTGTTTATAACCCATAAAACTACAAGGATCTTCAAGTTCTAATCGGTGGTGTTCCCATTAGACACCTTTGTCAACACATTACCCAAAATCTTCTTAAATGCTTCTTTGGTGCCATTAGCCTATGGGTGATATGGACTACTTTTGTTATGACTAATCATGAGCTTTTCCAATAACTCCTTAATTGTATCATTTATAAAATGGTTTCCTTGGTTGTTGGTGACGCTTAATGGACATCCAAATTATGTATCATTATGCTTTCATAAATAAACTCCAACCTCCATGCCATACAATCATTAGTAGGTTTTGCCTTTGTCCACTAGGTGAGGTATCAATTCCAGTTATAATGAATCTCGAATGGGACTTACATGTGGGTGGATTGATAGGGCCAATTAAGTCAATAGCCCATTTTGTGAATGACACAAGTGCTAACATTAGCCAAAATGGCATTTCATCCCTTGTAGTAGGTTTCTTATTCCTTTGGAAAACATCACACTTCCTTGCATACTTATTAGCATCCTTGAATAAGGTTGGATACCAAAGACCTACCAATGATACTTTCCTTTCCATTCCTTAACTAGAAATACGTCCACTAGAAATTCCTTCATATGCCTCCCTTAATATATATTCCCTTTCATGTTCAATTCACTATACTGTACAATTCACTACCAATCAAAGTTTATGGGGTTTCCTGGATGGTGTTGGCAAAAATTTATGCCACTATACTTCTCTGTCAATTTGCCCAATAAAGGTGAGAAAAACCTTGCAACATTGGATAGATTACCTTTGAAAGGGTGATCTTCCTCTGCTTTTTAGAGGAGCAGCTTCCTTGTGAGAATGAATAATTTTTTGAATTTTTATATAATCTCCCCTCCTCAATACAATATGAATTTGTGACTGCAATAAGAATAGAATATTAATAGCACACAGTCTATTAATATTTCCTGAGAATGGAATAACTTAGCCAATAACTTATCCTCATGCTTTAAAGGACCTCAAATAGGTCATTGGATCACCTTTACCATTATACATTTCAAATAAAGGCACCACAAATCAAATTTAAAAAACAACTAATTATGCAGTGCTTCAATAGATACATCCTTGTTTCCATTAGGTAAGGCATCAACTTTATTCTCCATCCTATCAAACCTTTGAAGAAGTGTGTCAAGAGTGGGAAAGGATACACTAGGATGGGAATATCAGAAATAAAGGCTGGGGTATAAATAGGTTGTGAAATAATGGAAGAGAATGGGGTACAAACAAAAAGAGTAGATAAATCACTAGTACAAGGGACATGAGAGGTAGGCATTGTTGGCACCTGAGTTTTCTGGCCTAATTTTGCCCATGAATTCATTGAAAATCCTAAAATCATGTGGAATGCTTTGTTTTGTGCTTGTGAGAGTGCTCCCAATCTTGTTAAAATTCTACAAAATCGTAAAAAACCCAAGTTTCCTTTGTCTTTTCGTTTCTGGCAGGAGTTTTCACCCCATCGGGATTTGCGGAAGTTCTCACCCCTAATAGATATGTGGGGTTTTCATAAGGATATGGATATATCCCTTAACCCCTGGGGTCCCCGCGTATCCCCTTGTCCCTTACCCCCACTTTTCCTTCAATATCCCTTTTGCCGGGGATTCGAGTTCATGCGGATATATCTGCTTTTCCCCCGGATCTTCGTAGATCTAGGTATCCCCTTTTCCCCCGCAAACTTTCCTAAGTCCCCTTTGGCAGATATATTATCCAAAAATGGATATATGCTGTCACCCTCGTAATCCCCGCATCCTGATCACCTCCACCTTTCCGCACCCCTTGTTTCCCCGCTTTCCCTTCTGCACCCCCTTCCGTGGGACTTTGATTTGGATATCCACCTTTTGACCCACTCATCCTATAACCCTCCAAACCTCCGCATATGCCAGTCACCCTTCAACTCTCGCATATCCTATAGCCCCCCAAACTCCTGCATATCATGTAGACCCCAAACTCCCACAAATCTGGTACCCCCTCGAATTTCTATTTTTTTCTCCAGGCGTAAAAAGTCAAAAATAAACACTTCCAGTGACCTCTAGATGAACAGTAAATCTCAGTGGAATGCCATTAATATTGGGTAGATGAACTCCAAGCGCTCTAGGATTGATGTGGACCCTCTGATGACGAATTTCTTGCACTTGGGCATGGTCTTTCACTCAAAATCGAAGGTTTTTATGATTGGACCCATTTGAAGATGAGGTAAGCGGCATGGTCGCCCTATTATGGTTTGCATATGGTCAAACTCCTTCCACGCCTCCTTTGGATTTTGGGGAGAGTATATAATGTTTTTCTATATTCATTTTGCAAGTGGATGGAAGAGTTTTTTTGTGCAGAGCATACGTCAAAAATACAGAAATTTTGTAAAAAACTTGCATGTTTCGCCCAACTAGGGTTTTGAAGACATTTGTATTGTAATTCCAGTCAAATTCTCATTCAAAGGCAATGAATGGATATTGTAATGTACAAAGAATGAATTAATAGTGCAGATTTTGGCTTCTTTCAAGTGTCTCCTCAGGTGTGTGTTGAATCTTTGGTATATTTCTTGTATGCCCTATTCACATTTGATGTTTTGAACATTTAAATCATTGGTTAGTCTATGTAGACTATAAAACACTTTTGCAATGTTGTAATGGTGTCCTCTTATTTGAATGCATGAAATTCAGTATATACTCATGGATCATTGAAGAATGCTTGAAATTTATCCCTACAATCCTATTGTTGTTACTGTGTTGTGTAGAGTCCAACTTACATAATAGATTACTAGCTTTATCTTTGTTGTTGCCTCGATTAGGTAACAAATTTTGTTTCTTGGGTATAGCCTTTGTATGTTTTTTTCTTGACCCTGTTGCCCTAGTTGAAATAAGCACCGATCTATTTGTTGTTCTGCACCTCTTTTCCTTCACACCATCAAACACAACAAAACACAAATACATTACTTATCAAGAGTTGTTTGTTCCATTCACATCCATATCCAGATGTATGTTGTCATATTAGGTGCAGTATAGCATCATTATAAGGTCATCTATATGGTTGTGTGTCTGGTCTATAAAGGTGTAACACCCAAAATTCATCAAACCAACATACATGTTGCTTAGTGACAAAATTTGGAGATCCTGTGCAAAGGGTATGGTTTGATTTGGGATTTCTCCTAATGTTTTATTAAGGTTCTCTTCCTTACACCTTAGGAAATACCCCCCTTGGTTTAACAGAGCCAAAAGATGAAAAAGGTCTTACCCACCTTAACCATGGTGTCCTTAGTTGCCTCATCCTGTTTATAAGTGTGTGATCTTTGTCTTGAGTTTGACACCCCTGGAATTCAAGAACTGGTCAACTTTAGGGATTTGGGGAACATCAACTTCGTGCACCAACAAAATTGGCGTCATTGTCGGGGAATTGATTAGATTATTGGTTGTCCTGAATCTCATATTGGTAAAGAAAAAATTTCTCTTCCCAAGTGAAGAGTAGCAACTCTGTTTGGCTAACTCAATAATGTACATAGAAACAAAATTAAAAAATGGAGAGGAAAGAATTTGAGGAACCCACAACAACCTAGTGATTTGGCAACACATTCAGGGAGGCAAAAAACTACCTAGAAAGCAACTACTAAAGGTATGTCCACCAAACATACTTCTCAAAAGGATAATGTTGGTCCTTCAATTGGAAATGATGCATATGTAGAGCAATATTCATCTTCAGATGATTCTGGTGATAGAATTGGTAAATCAAATAGAAGAAATAAGAAATATGAGTATGGCATGCCTAGAGATTTATTAAACATGGCTGGAAATAATAGAACATCCCTAGATACACAATATGAAGGTTTGGACACTTAAAATCTTACAAACGTAAGAACCATGGGAGTAAGGTCACGCTCTCATTCTCCTATTTCTGCACATGGGATTGAATTTGAGCAAGAGGCTGCATTCTATGATGTCGATGTTGCCACACAGGTAGAGAATGAGTGTAGAGAAAGGGAGATAGATGAAAGTCTAGACCTATTAGATCATCTTAGATAGAGACAAAGGGAGCTGCAAGCTCAAATTGAATTACAATAGGCTCAATTGCCACAAAATGCACAACAATGAAAAAGGCCACAACCTCCTCTTCAACCCCAAAATGTTCCTAACAGACCTACAAGAAATTATCAAAAAAATCAATAGGGTAATCAACAAAATATGAGAGCCTCTAATAGGAGACATGCTCAGAGATTTGCACCACCAAGACATCCTTTGGGATTATAAAGGTATAGGCAGCTAGACTTTTATGGTATCCTGAATTACCCTAATCCAATTCCAAATGAAATCTAGGGTAAAGTGCCTAAGTTCCAAGCGAACAATGTTGTCACTAGGGAAGAAACCTCGAGATTTATCAATGTAACTGATGAATACGAGATAGAGGATGAGGATGTCATGATGAAACTTTTTGTGTACTCACTAGAAGAAAGTGTTAAGGAATGGTATAGAAGCTTATCAGACAACAATATTGATTCTTGGGACGAGTTCATAAGAGTATTCAGACTGTAGTACAGAGACAGAATAGACCCCAAGTTTGTTATTCACGAAGTGACAACAATCAAGAAAGGGTTAAATGAGACTATAGCCGAATTTAATAGCATGTTTGTGATGACAATGAGAAAGGTTCTTCCCAATCTTAGACCAAATGAATCCATTTGCTTGGTTCTCTACTGTGGAGCCTTTGATGCAAATTTGGGATATTATCTACATGACAAAATTTCTCAAACCTTGAGAAAGGCCTACACTCTAGCAATCAACATAGAAAGCAACATGAGGGCATCTAAATAAACATGTCAAAAGCGGTGATGTGAAAATCCTAAAACCGGATGTAGCAACTTCAAACAAACCTTATCACTACTGAAGATAAGTTAGACAAGTGAATAGGAGCAGTGAAAGATTTATCCTATAGAGTTGCAAGGAATGAGAAAGGTTTGCCTCCTAACAATGTCGCTACTCATTTCAATGAGGGGTAGAGACTTCATAATCGACCATATAATTATGATTGGTCAAAGAAATCAGGAAATGTGGATAAGCAGGTTGCTCCAAGGCAAGGAAACCCAAGAGCATGGGATGACAACACTCTTGACCCTCTAATAAAAGACCATGTGAATATGCATGATGATACTTTGTGCTGTGAGGTGTGTTTCTTGCCTCATGACCCTACAAATTGTGTTGTTGCAACTGGCATATCCAAGGAAAATGACTTCCCAAATGATGGAGCTGCTAAATATTATGAAGAAGGTGGCACGAATCAATTTGATGACTATGAGGAGGATGATTTCTTCCAATATGACTTTGTTGAGCACCAAGGACAACATAATGTATCGCCTCATGATTTTCAACATTTGAAAGAGATCATGCAACAAAAGAATAAGAAGTCTAGACCTTGTAAGGAGGACATTAAAGCTTTCATGGACGCTGCAATTGTGCAGGTCCAAAGTGGATAGCAGCTCCGAAATAGGCATGTGAATTCCTGAGGTAATCATCATGTGACATCACCAAAGGTTCCTGATCTAGCTATTGACAAAAGAAAGCAAAAGGTAAGTGATGATGTTGGGAAGAGACATGCAACAAGTAAGAACATAGAGAAATCAACTCCAAGAAAAAATCACTAGTGCAACAAAAGTACATCCCAAAAGGCACAAATGTAAAGGCATCAATAACTAATCATCAAAAACCAAAGGGGGTAGATCTTGACAACAAGCATGATTCGGCAGTGAAGAATTCTCATGAAGAACAATCCATACTTAATGCAGATCAGGTATTCCCTTCTATTCCGGACATTCATGTCGTTACTATTCCTTTGTCCACCCCATTACCTAGTTATGTTCCCATTGATATGGTTCAATGTTTAAGTCAAATGAAAATTGTAGTCCCGACCTCTAAATTGCTTAGAATTCCAAAACATAAGGACATGCTATTGCAATACATCAATGCTCCAACTGTATTAGAGAACCGAACAATTCCCATACCTAACCATAAAGAGAAAGATGATGAAGAGGTTGTAGAAGAGATACCCGAGGTTTACCTTGGGACTACGTTTGTGCATGATTCAAATATGATTGATCATTTTTACACCTCATTGTTGATAAATGGATGCCTAGTGCATAATTGCATGTTAGATTTTGGTGCATCAAGCAATGTAATGCCTCGAGAGGTCATGGAATTGTTGGGATTGAAGGTGTCCAAGATCTATGGTAAATGTTTTGCAATGGACTCAAGGGAAGTGAATGTTATTGGAATTGTGAAAGGTGTGGGAGTGCAGTTGGTTGCCTATCCTAATAAATGATTTGTAATGGATATCATCATAGTCGAATGTCCTGCCAAATGGGGTATGTTGCTGTCAAGAAAATGGGCAACCTCAATTGGCGGTAGTCTGCAAATGGATTTGTCTTATGCCACAATACCTGTTGGTGGAAAAGAGGTTAAGTTACGTAGAGAGAAGAAGATGGGTTGCATTGTGGAAGATCCATAAAAACCTAGAAATGAAGTGTTATATGAAGATAGTGAACCTAAAAAGTTTTGTGGGAACTTTGATGATACTATCAATTTTTGCACTGATATGACCTTGTCTCCAATGCCTTCTTGTCTTGAGGATAATGAAGTATGGAAGATGCATTTTGATGGCGCTTGTTTGCAAGAAGGGAATGGGGCAGGCATTGTGTTAATTTCTCCAGATGGCAAGCAACATAAGTTTAGTTTCAGGTTGAATTATGAGTGCACAATGTAGCAGAGCATGAGGCTTTGTTGCTGGGGTTAAAAATTGCTACCAGGTATGGAATTAAGTGCCTGAGTGTTTTTGGTGATTCAAAGGTAATTGTTTCTCAAGTTAGAAGTTCTTACACGACAAAGGAGAAGAGGTTGAAAATGTATAGAAATGCAGTTTGGGACAACATTGAGTTGTTTGATGCTTTCAACATTAAATGGTTGGATAGGAGTGAAAATGCCACAGCTGATGCTCTTGCAGTCATGGATTCCAAATTTGATGTATCCCTATCATCTCCTCATTGCACATACAGTGTTGAAATCACTAGGCCCAACATTCTCAACAATATTTATAGTTGGTAGGTCTTCAATGATGACAAGCATATTTATGACTTCTTGAACTGTGTAGGTGAATTTGAGAATCAACAGATTGATTGGAATTCAATGGTGGAGGTGGAATATGGAAAAGAAACTATCTTTAGGAATGAAGTTATCTAACTCAAAACCAATACCATCCTAAGAGGTCTTGTGGCCTTGGAGAGAATGTTTGACAACAATGATTGCTGCAAGACAAGAAGTAAGCCAATCAATGAAAATGATGTAGAGGGAGTGAATTTAGGCACTAACTCAGCTTCAAAGATGATTTACATTGGTAAGAAATTGAAGCCAGCAGGAAGACAGTTGTTGATCATCTTGTTAATAAAATTTAAGAAATGTTTTGCATGGTCATATGATGAGTTGAAAGCATCTAGGGAAGACTTGTTTCAACACACTATCCCTTTGGAACCTAATGCAAAACCATTTAGGCATAAACAAAGCCCTATTAATCTCAAATTGGGTCCCCCAAAAAAAGGAACTAATGAAGTTGAACGAAGGTGGAATAATCAAAGTAGTAAGACATTCGGATTGGGTTTCCAACTTAGTCTCGATTAGAAAGAAGAATAGGGACATAAGGCTTTGTGTGGATTTTAGAAATTTGATTATTAAATCCCTCAAGGATAATTATCATTTGCCTAGTATGGACCATTTGTTGCAAAAAGTTACTGGATCTAAACTGATGTCTATGATTGATGGCTTCTCAGGCTACAATCAAGTAATGGTCAAGGAATCTGAGCAATATTAGACTACTTTCACTACTCCCTGGGGCACATTTGCATATGTGAGAATGCCTTTTGGACTCAAAAATGTCGAAGCCACCTTTCAAAGAGCTATAGACGTTGCATTTGCTAGGCTGGTCAATGAGATCATGGTGGTCTATCAAGATAACTTGACTACCTACTCCAAAAACAAAGATAACCATTGCAAACATTTGGGGCTAATTTTCCAAAGATGTTTGGAGTATGGGATTTCATTGAATCCTAAAAAGTGTTTTTGGTGTTGAAGAAGGTAAGCTTCTGGAACATGTTGTATCTAAAGATGGAGTAAGGATTGATCCAGAACAGGTCAAAACAATTGACCTTATCCCTCAACCCAAAACTATCAAGGCAATGCAATCCTTCTTTGGACAAATAAACTTTGTAAGGAGATTCATTCCTAACTTTGTAGAGAAGACCAAATCAATCTCCAAGGTTCTCAAGAAAGGACAGTTCTTTGGCTGGGCATAAGGAATCAACTGATTCCTTCATGGATATCAAAAATGCACTCAAGACAACACCAATGCTGGCTAGTCCTTATTACTCCATGCCTTTCCAATTGTTCTCTTTTGCTTCTTACTACACCATTGTTGTTTTACTTCAGAAAAATGCTAATGGATTTGAACATCCCATAGCGTTCTTTGGTAACTCATTGCAAAATGTTGAGCTGAACTATTCTATCATGGAGAAACATGCTTACTCTCTTGTCAAGGCTGTCAAAAATTTTAAGCCTTATCTCATAGGAGCTAAGATCACAACTTATGTGCCTCATACAGCTGTAAGAGACATCTTCATTTAGCAGGAGGCCTCGAGGAAAAGATGTAGATGGATCAATAAGATCCAGGAATATGACATGGAGGTACAAACTACAAAGTTAGTTAGAGGTCAAGGCCTTGCTAAGTTAATGGTAAAGACAAATTTGGAAGAAGCAGAAGTAAATCAAGTAACCTATAATTCTGATTTAACTCTTGTGAATTGAAGGAAGATCCTTGGTATAAGGATATAATTTTATATTTGGAGAATTTGAAATGCCCTCCAAATATGAGTGAGTCAAAAAAGGATGATGAAGTTGGCAGCCCAGAAATATGTTGTAGTTCAAGGCCAACTTATGTGGAGAAATCTTGATGGCGTGTTGTTGAAATGTCTAGATCCTGAGCAATCCATCAAGGTCATGGATGAGTGTCATCAAGAATTGTGTGGTGGGCATTTCATGTCCAAGACTACTGCCCACAAAATAATCAAAGTTGGTTATTGGTGGCCTACATTGTTCAAGGATGTGGCCCAATTTGTCAAGAAATGTGATTCTTGTCAAAGATTTGATGACAAGATGAGATATTCAAGTGCACTTCCTCTTACTTGTGTGACAGTTGTAGCTCCTTTTCAACAGTGCGGTCTTGATTTTATTGGAGAAATTGTAGAGAGGTCCAATAATGGATATAAATGGATCCTTGTTGCCACATATTACGCCACCAAATGGGTGGAAGCCATACCTACCAAGAATGCAACAACAAAGGTAGTGATTGATTTCTTAACAAATAATGTCATTACTAGACTTGGGGTGCTTGCAAGAATTGTTACCGATAATGCAATGTGTTTTAGATTCCATGATCTTCTTGATACATGTTCTAAATATGGGATAGTTGTAACACATTCTTCTCCCTATCACCCACAAGGAAATGGCCAAGCTAAATCAAATAACAAGAGTATCATGAATATCATCAAGAAGACACTTGAAGAAAACAAGAAAAGTTGGGATGATAAGCTCAAGTTTGTTGTTTGGGTTGATAAGGTCACTTACAAAAAGACAATTGGAAGAAGCCCCTTTGAAATAGTTTATGGAGTAGAAGCTAAGCTACCAATTAGCCTTGAACTTGTCTACAAACTGTCGCAAGGGATTGAAGGAAATGAGGATGATACCATTTCCTTGAGAGTACATGAGTTGACTGAACTTGATGAAGCTAGGAGGACTGCACATAACAAAAATTTGTTGCAACATAAGGGCAAGCATTTGTTTGACAAGAGGGCAACCGAAAGGAATTTTCAAGTAGGAGACTTGGTTCTCATGTGGAATTCTAGGTCTGAAGACAAGGGCAAGCACGAGAAATTTTGAAGCTATATAGGTGGGTCCCTATGTGATTGTTGATAAGTGTAGCCCTACTACATTTTACCTCAAGAGTTTGGAGGGAGAATTTCTGGAGCTACCAATCCATGGACATCATCTCAAATAGTACTTCTCTTGAGGGTGTGTGTGTAGCCCTTTGTAAATATGTATATATCCTTCTTGTTTTTTGTCTTGGTGTTTTTTTGCCTTGTGGTCATTGTCCCTTTCCCTGTTTTTGGCTGGGCCCTTGCTCTTTCCTCTTGGTTTGCACCCCGCAATTAGCTGAATTCTCACTGTGTCAACGCTTGACACACGTCCCCAACTAGAGCCAGTGTTGGCACCTGAGTTTTCAAGCCTAATTTTGCCCATAAATTCATTGAATACCCTAAAATTGTATATGGAATGCTTTGTTTTGTGCCTGCGAGTGCTCACAATCATGTTAAAATCCTACAAAATCTTAAAAAACAAGTTTCCTTGTCTTTCTGTTTCTGGTGGGAGTTTTCACCCGTCAAGATCTACGAAAGTTTTCACCCCTACTGGATATGCGAGGTTTTCATAAGGATAAGGATATATCCCTTAACCCCTCGGGCCCTCGCTTTTCCTCCAATAACCCTTTCAGCAGGGATTCACGTTCATGCAGATATATTTGCTCCCCCTAGATCTCTGTGGATCCGGATATCCCCTTTTCCCCCACAAACTTTCCTAAGTTCCCTTTGGTAGATATATTATCTGGAAGCAGATATATCCCGTCACCCTCCCAATCCCCACATCTTTATCACCTCCGCCTTCTTGCACCCCCTGTTTCCCCACTTTCCCTTCCGCACCCCCTTCTGCAAGACTTTGATTCGGATATGGATATATCTATATCCCCCCTTCTGACTCCTTCATCTTGTAACCCTCCAAACCTCCGCATATGTCGATCCCCCTTCAACTCCTGCATATCTTATAGCCCCCCAAACTTCCACAAATCCTGTACCCCCTTGGATTTTTGCTTTTTTCTCTAAGCATAAAATGGTAAAAAAATAAACACTTCCAGCGACCTCCAGATGAACTGTAAACCTTCGTGGAATGCTATTAATGCTTATAGATGAACTCTAAGCACTTCAGGACTAATGTAGGCCCTCTGATGACGAATTTCTTGCACTTTGGCATGGTCTTTCACTCAAATTGAAGCTTTTTCTGACTGAACCCATTTGAAGGTGAGGTAAGCAACATGGTTGTCTTGTTCTAGTCTGCATATGGTCAAACTCCTTCCACGCCTCCTTTAGATATTGGGAAGAGTATAAAAATGTTTTTTGCATTCATTTTGCAAGGGGATGGAAGAGTTTTTTTGTGCAAAGCATAGGTCAAAAATATAGAAATTTTGTAAGAAACTTGCATGTTTCGCCCAGCTAAGGTTTTGAAGACATTTGTATTGTAATTCCAGTCAGATTCTCATTCAAAGGCAATGAATGGATATTGTAATGTACAAAGAATGAATTAATAGTGCATAGTTTGGCTCCTTTCAAGTTTCTCCTCGGGTGTGTGTTGAATCTTTGGTATATTTCTTGTATGCCTATTCACATTTGTTGCTTTGAGCATTTTATATCATCGGTTAGTCTATGTAGACTGTAAAACAATTTTGCAATGTTGTTGTAATGGTATCCTCTAATTTGAATGCATGAAATTCAGTATATACTCATGGATCATTGACGAAAGCTTGAAATTTAGCCTTGCAATCCTATTGTTGTTACTGTGTTGTGTAGAGTCCAACTTACATAATAGATTATCAACATTATCTTTGTTATTGCCTTGATTAGGTAGCAAATTTGATTACTTTAGTATCCCCTTTGTATGTTTTTCCTGATGTCATGTCCCTATAGTAGTGATTTATAGTTGAATCGATTATGTATTATTCATTCAAATTAAAGATATGAATGAATATCCTAAATCCATATTATAAATTATTATAATTAAAATATAATATATAATATATTATTAAATATAAATAACAAATATAAATAATATTAATATAAAATAAATATAATTACAAATATAAATATTAATAATCTAAATATTATTATAATCATTTAATATAATATATATATATATATATATATATATATATATATATAAGGAGAGAAAAGTCCTTAATCCATACGAAGGGCTTCATTTTCAAAGGCAGCGATCTATATGAAAATAAATAATGATTACCAATACAAAAGGGGTGATCAATATTAAGCTTCAGAACTAATTCAAGGCAGCGGTTTTTGATTAGTTCAGCTGGAAAAGAGGATGTAGAACCCTATAAAAAACAACCCTTGGGGCAACATGTCTTAAACATGCCAATAACAATACATTGACAACACACTAACAACCGATAAAAAATGACTAACCAAAAATAGCAAAAAACAAAAACAAGAACTAAGGATTGTCAGTAGTCCCGAACTTGGCCAACAAAAACTTGACCATATCTTTGTAGTCACCAAGGTTATCAATCCCTGCCTGCTTAACATTGTCATCCAGCTCCTTCACAACAACAAAGATCGACGTTGCCCGATGCAAGGCCTTGGCAGCGAATTCGGCCATGGTCTTCCATTTCTTCTGCATTTTCTTCATCTGCATCTTGAGTCTCCCCATGTCCTCAGCGGTCATGACACACAGCAAACAACTACCCTTGTTATCCAAATCACCAGTTTCCTCAACAGCACCACCCAGTTCCTCCGAACTCGATTTGTTCATGGAAACAAAATGGCTCGCCCCTTCTTCCTCGTGCATAGATTCAGTAGGAGCATCATTCTCCCCCTCCTCCATAATTTCCTCAACAAATTCCAAGTCATCGAAAATCTCGACACCCTTCGGGTTAGTAGAAGGTTTCCCAGCAATGCAGTTAGAATGGTGAACCCTCGAAATGGTATGTTTAACAGCATCCTCTCCAAAACCACTTCCAGTCTGAATGGGCCCCAGGTCCAATTCGACAATTTTCACAGAACCAGTTGCCATCCCTTCTTCCTCAGTACCAGTCTTGGCTTTCTTAGCCCACACAGTCCCTTCCTCCTCAGCCAACATCCTCTCCCTTTTGGCCAAGCCAATTTATCTTTCCTCGGCTCCAAAAGGGCTTTTCTCGGGGATTACATTTTAGACTTAGGGGTGGGGGTTCCTGGTGGGGGCTTGCAGGGGCCCCCCTTGGCCATTTTAGAGATCTTGGGGGTCCCAACACACATTTTCACCTTACATTTAGAGCCAGGAGAGACAAACCTCTAGGGGTCCTCAATCAAATTGACCTTAATCTGCTTCGGGGGACATAAGGCAAGATGGAAATGGTAGAGCCTCAGAATGAGGCCCTGATGGATAGGGACAAGAGGGTGACCGGGGTTTTTAGCCCTAAGCTCTCTAGCAGAGTTAACCGAATTTTCCAAGGAGGACTGAAGAAAAAAAGGAAAGCTAATTTCCATCTTGTTCCTAAAGTGATTGAGAAGGGCATAATGATAATGGTAAAATACCTTAAAACTCCCTTCCAGTGTGAAGAACTTCATAAGCATTAAACAGTCTTGGCCCCAAGGCTTCGACAGCTTCTCCCTATCAAATCCATCGTGCAGCTTCACGGCTGCCTTCCCCTCCCTAAAAAAGAGACCCATGTGTTCAAGGTCGGGCACCTTGTTGCATCTGGCATGCTTCTTCCCTTTGGTGGGGAGCCCCGTGGCCTAGCTGATCACCTCCTCAGACCCCTGGAAGCCAATACCCCCCACGTGGACTTCTCTAGTGTCCTCATTCCACGACTCTGCAAATTGGTGCGACAAGTTTTCATCATGGCCAATCATACCCTCAAGAAAGGGAACCACTTCCCCTTCCTAGATAATATGCCAGACAATCTGGTCCTGTCTGAACTCCTCCACCGTGGTCGCCTCAATCTTAACAATCTCTCCCCCCATCTTTGCAGTTTGAATATCACACAAGTTGCAGAGCTTAAAGATGCTAAGGTTGATGTTGTTCTGATTAGCAAGTAACTCAATAAAATGAAAAGGTAGCGAAGTAAGATCTTTAATCACATCATAATTATTGTGGCGATATGCCAAACCTATGCCACATTGCAAAATCTCCTTGGGAAAAGATCTCGGCCGCCACCTTGTGTGACAATGAATGTCACCCGCCGCAGAGATGAACCAAATATTATTGCCCGAAGATGGATCCGTCCTACACACCATCCATACCCCTGCTAGAGGCCACTGTGGCGTCCTTTCGGCCCCACTAGATCTATCCCTCGCATCATTACCAAAATCAAGGCGCTTTTGCCTAATGCCCTGTCCACCTGTCGTCTCATCAGCACGCCAGCCCTCCACTGGACCGTTGGCTCGCCGGCTTAACTCTTGACCCACGCAAACCCTCATCTTATGCCACCTAGGAATGGTCAACTGCCACTTTAAGGCTCTCTTGTTCCTGCTCAACTGATTTTGAAAATTTAAAAATTTCTCCCCGCCAAACATGTTGATCCAACCAATACCATCAATCTTGATCCTGTTTAAACGGGTCTCAAGATGCACATAATCTATGCCACCACCCAGCGACAGAAAGAGGATGGTCACGACCCCGAACCATCTAATGCTTGTTGTTATCTTCATCTTTCTTTATGAGAGTATGAATCTCATTGGGCAGGCAAGTCATACTCCTCCAACACCGCCATCCTTTGCTACCAATACCCAGGTTTGCCATAGCGTCGACAACCGCATTTCCTTCCCTGTAAACGTGAGAGATCTTGAACTCCTCTAGCCCATTGAGCAACAACCTAATATCCCCCACAATGTCAGCTAAGTTCCATCCAAATTGAGCCAAGCCCAGGGCAGCATTAACAATTAACATCAAGTCTCCTTCCACATAAAGAAATCTGATGTTCAAGGAGATAGGCAACTTAATTCCCCATAGCAAGGCTAAAGCTTTAGCCTCATTATTACTCTTAAACCCAATGCCTCCAAAGTAGGCAGCCACAAAGGCTCCCATGTCAGTTCTTATGATTCCTCCACCGCTAGCCACCCCCGGATTCCCTTTAGCAGCTCCGTCAAAATTGAGCTTAACCCAACCTTTCTGAGGCATGACCCACCTAGTATTCGCCCTAGCAATCCTTTTAGAGACATCTATATGGCAACTACTAGGGCTAATGTTCCAATGTTTTAACAAACATTGTTCTTCCCGTCCAAGGGGCCTATCAGCAGCTTTGAAGTCGCAAGAGTTGATGTTCTCAACCAATAGTTTGAGGCGGCTATGGAAAACTTCCACCGGTGTTCTGAATTTCTCTTTCAATATTCTGTTATTACGTTCCTTCCAAAGATTCAAGGCAGCGGTTAACAAATAGATGACCAGCTATTATTATAAAAAAGAAGCGCCTAACTAATACTAATAGGCTCCATCGAATACAAAGAAAAAGCAGCGATTCTCTTAAAGCCGCGACTGATTCGAAGGGGTGTATCCCATTGCCAATGGTAATGCCCATTGGGGCATATAAAGAGGAAATCAAATATAATCATGGCAGGCATACAACTGCAATATACATATAAAAGGAATCTATGATATAAAATAGACACAAGAATAATATATATTCAGATTGGAGAAATAGTTATACAAATCAAGGAAGAATATTTTTTTCTGAGTTTAGAATAATATTGATATTCTCAAATAAAATACATATTTTTTATTTTACATGATTAAGCATAAACAACGAATCAAGAGAGGAAGATATCTATACGGATCTACAATCAAGATATATAGGCCAGCCATACAATTGAGGAATATATATTTGTGGCGGGATACTCATATGGGAGTATAATGTCAATGTGGCTAATGGTTTATGCTTGTTATTATCATGAATTATTATTGATATGATTTTTATAACTTCATTATGCACACACCTTCGCCATGATGGAGGACAATTGCAAAAGGGAATGGCACAAGGGCTCTCTTCTAAGTACACCACCCAAGAGGGGACGCAATGAGCCCACATGGGCCAGAGGGGTACTGCCTTCGGTAATAAGGATACTGCCTTTGGGCTTAGAGAGTGGCTACCAGGACACCTTCGTAACCTCGCTCTCCTATCATGGTATGACAATATAAGGAGAGCAATCATGGGAAATGGAAAAGATGACAAGATGAGGATAACAGACTTCATATGAATGGCATGCGCCACATGAGTCCAGGGCGACCTCATATGAATGGCATGTGCCACATGAGGTCGAGGCGATCTATTATGAATGGCATGCGCCACATTAGATTGAGGGCTCCTTATATGAATGACATGCACCACATAAGGAGGACACCTCATATGAATGGCATGCGCCACATGAGGACTAGGGAGGGATGGTAAGCCACCCTAAGATCTAGGAAAATTAATTACACCCATTGAGTCACTCTAGTCCATGCTCCCCATGGTTGATCATCCCAAGGTAAGGTTTAATTGAGTTAACTAATTTGATTGGACTTACTGATGCAGGGATTAAATCTGGCCCAGGCACTCTCTAAATCCATTGTTTGTTTGGAAAGTTGATAATTTAAGATAAAATTAGTATAATTCTTATTAGAACATTACAACTATGAACTGATTATTATCTAATTTATTGATCTTTAATATTTCTAATGTCCCTTTCTAGTGATCTAATTGTGTACAAGTAAAGAAAACAAGAGTATCCTAAAAGGGGACATTACACCTAACCCTGCTGCCCTAATTGAAATAGGCATCGATCTATTTTATGTTCTGCACCTCTTTTCCTTCACACCATCAAACACAACACAACAAAACAAAAAAACATTACTTATCAAGAGTTGTTTGTTCCATTCACATCCATATCCAGATGTATGTTGTCATAATAGGGGCTAATATAACATCATTCTAAGGTCATCTATATGGTTGTGTGTATGTTCTATAAAGGTTTAACACCCAAAATTCATCGAACTAGCGTACAATTTGTTTAGTGACAATTTGGAGATCCTGTGCCAAGGGTATGGTTTGATTTGAGATTTCTCCTACTACTATTATCAGGTTCTCTTCCTTACACCTTAGGGAATACCCCCTTGGTTTAACAGAGCCAAAAGATGGTCTTACCCACCTTAACCATGTTGTCCTTAGTTGCCTCATCCTACTTATAAGTGTGATCTTTGTCTTGAGTTTGATACCCCTGGCATTCAAGAACTGGTCAACTTTAGGGATTTGAGGAACATCAACTTTGTTCACCAATAAGCATGACACTAGTGAGATAGGAAATGGGCATAACACTAGTGGGGTGAGAGGTTGTCATAACAATAGTGGGATGAGCATGAGAAGTAGGCACAACACTAGTGGCATGAACATGGGAATAAGTAATGGGAGTGGGGTAAGCATAAGTGGTATGCAAAAGATGAGTAGTGGGGAGAAGGAGAGATTGAACATCAAAGGAAGTGGGGAGAGGAGGAACATGGGACATACCATAGAGAGGAGTGAAATGAGGAGGAACAAAGGAAGAAGAGGCTTGGGAGATGTTGTGATGTAATCACACATCGCCCCATTGCAAATGGGGACCCCCTCTTTTTTCTTGTTTTCTTTGTTTCACTTTAGGGTTTAGTTTTCCTTTGAGCTTGTAGGTTTGGTTGTGTATCCAAATCTCAACAGTTTCTTGCAAGAGGTCTATATGCCTTCATCCTTATGCATGTCACTGAGACCCTGAAAATGACTAAGTCTGATATCCTGAAAAAATGACTAAGTCTAAAATCTAGTGGATCCTCAAAAATCTAGAATCTGCATGTTAAATCCTATGGATCCATGACCTATCTCAAACATCCTGGAAGTATATTGATAAATATTTGAAGTATTTAAACATATTTTCAATATACTTCCATTCAGGGAAATCCAAAATTTGACTAAGGCAAGAAATTCCTCACTCCATGTCTAAGGGCGGCCTTGGCATGAACTCATGGATTCGATGTCCTACACATACACTTGTCCAGACAGAGCCTCCAAATCCGCCTTAGGGAGAGAATTTACAAAAGACAAGAGATAGAGAACTACAAGGAAATTTAAGATTTTGAGTGCGTTCAAGACAAAATCCAAGGGTGGTATCCCAACCCGCCCAGCTTGGGCGGCTTCACAGGGTGTTTATGGATGATGTCTCCACCAGGTGACACTCTCCAGACATCACTCTCAAACTCGCCTAAGGAAAGCAATCAAGTTTATAAAGTGTTTCAAGTGCAAAGCTTTAGGATGTGAGGTAAAAGTTTACAAGTATGAAGAGGTTAAACGAGTTTCAAGTTAAATTCCATGGGTCACCTCCAAACCCGCCCTACCTGGGCGGCCTCAAGAGGTCCTCATGGATTGTATCTCCTGCTACATGAAACACTCCAGACACTGTCCTCAAAACTGCCCTAGGAGAAAAGTGGTTAAGTATTGAGGTTTTTCATGCACAAAACACTGAGATATGATGACTTGTAAGGAAGGTTTATGAGTTTGAGTGAAGTCAAAGCTACATTCCAAGTGTCACTCCTCAACCCGCCCTATCTGAGCGGCTTTGGCATGTAGACATGGATGATGTCTTCACCACCCCATGACACTCTCCGACAATTCTTACAATCCCGCCCTAGGAGAAAGTGATCAAGTTTTTGAAGTGTCTCAAGAACAAAGCATTAGAAGGTGAAGAAGTTTTGATGGAAACTTGAAGGTTTTGAAAGCATCAAGTGAGTTTTAAGTTGAAGTCCAAGACCTACTCTCAAACCCGCCCTACCTGGGCGGCCTCAAGAGGTCCTTGTGGATTCTATTACCTGTCACATCAAGCACTCCAAACATTACCTTCCAAGCCGCCCAAGGTGAAGAATAACATAAATTGCAAATTTTGTTTGATTTCAATGATCAAGATGGCACCAAGGAGATGAGATATTCAAGTTGACAAGGGTGAGAAGTTTCTAAGTGACAAAAGTCCAAGACCTACTCTCAAACTTGCCCTACCTAGGCGGCCTAGAGAGGTGAGCTTGGAGTTTTGATGTCTAAGCATTGCAGCTCCCCTATCTTGACTCTCTAACTCATCATGATGCTTCACATCCTTGAGAGGATCATTCAAAGAGAGAAGTTTGAAAATTGGCTAAGTCTTAAGGAAGTTGGAGAAATGGATCTTCACGAGGAGAGGAATGAACTTTAAGAGAAAGAATCCACACCCTAACCCCCAGGCCGCCCATGCTAGGCGGCCTTGAGCTCTATGCTTGGACAACTCCACCTCCTGCACATGACACTCTCCAGACACCATCCTCAAACCCGACCAAGGACAAAACCTATCAAGTTTGCAATATTTTGAGTTGAAGTGCAAGGAGATTATGAAGATTTGATGAAAGTTCATAAGTTTGAAGGTATTTGAATGCATTTTGAGGAATAATCCAAAGGTCACCTCTAAACCCACCCTACATGGGCATCCTCAAGAGGTGCCAATGGACTGTGTCTTGTCCCGCATGAAACATTCCATACATTGCTTCTAAAGCCTGTCAGAGTGAAGACAATGAAATTTGCAAGGAGAAATCAATGAATTGATGAAAATGAAGTACTTCATAGGTGTGGCAATTGGGCCTAGAAGGGTGAAAAATGTTCTAAGTTGCAAAATCCAAGTAACACCTCCAATCCCACCCTTAGGCGGATTTCACCAATGCAGATGGACAAGGTCACCTAATATCTCAACGTTTGCCTTCTCACTTCACAAACACCTCAAAATGGCTAAGTCTTAAGCAAGTTCAAGAAAAAGAGTCATCATAAGGAAGAAACAAGCATCAAATGAAGTTTAGAGTTGAAAAATCCAAGCTTACCATTCAAACCCGCCCTTGCTAGGCGGCCTTCAACTCCCTGCTTGGACTACATGTCCACCACAACACATCATCAGCCTATCACCTCTAGATCCACTCAAGAAGAATGTTATGAGAGTTTGTGTAGGGTGAGCTTGGAATTGGATGTTGATCACTCCGCACGAGCCTCCTTAATTCACTCATCCACTAGAGGTAAGTTGCAAGGTCAATCAATGAAAAGTGGAAGTTGTTAAGGGAAAATAAGGCAAGTTTGAAGGGGTTATATTGGCCACTCCACAACATCTTCAAGGCCGCCTAGCCTAGGCAAATTTCACTATGACATAAGGATAAGTCTATCAAACATTTCAAATTTGCCTTCTAACCTCGCCTAAGTATGTATAGAAGTTAAACCTTGCAAGGTGATAAGGACAAGGAGGAATCATGAAGTAAAATTTGTCGAAGTATGAAATTCCTTAACTCACCTTCAAGCCTACCCATGTTGGGCGGTCTTGGACCATTCACTCAAATAACATCATGTCATTCACATGACATCCTCCACCTATCACCTCCAAAACCGCCTTGTCAAGTGACTTCCACCATCGTGCATGTTCTCCACATCATTCACTCCATGCACTCTATTCAAATCCGCCCTTCTTCCCAAGGTTGTCTATCTCATGCAAGGAGGTGAAATTATCAAGGAAGCAAGCGAAGGAGCTCTTAAATTATCAAAACCAAGCCAAAATTGTCTAAGTCAAGAAAAATCCTCACACCTCCCTCAAACCCGCCCTTCCTAGGTGGCCTTGAGCCCTTCATCCGGACAAGGTCTTGTCCACAACACACACTCCGCACACACCCTCCAAACCCGCCCAACATAGGCACTCCAGAGACTCAGGCATGGATTTCACGTGAAAGGGTATGTTTTGAAATGCCATGTTTTAATCCCACATGCATAAGATGAATGTAATTTGTTGTTGAAAATCCTTTATATCGAGTCTTAATTTGATGTGTTTCTTCTTGTAGGTGATGGAGGATCCAAGGAGGTGAATGGCGAAAGCTCATGCATGAGAAGTTTGGAAGGCGGAGGAAAGTTGCTCAAGTTTGTCATCATCACCACATGGAGGAGAGCTCCAACATCAAGTTTATCTTACTTTGAAGACTTCGTATGTCTGGATGAGGAAGACATCAACGTCATGCGAAGGGGAGCTAGTCTAAGATGATCAAGGTTACAAGTGTAGTTCATCATCAAGAGCATCATCCGTTCGACGAAAGGATTAGTGGAAGGTTGTCACTTCACCATGCACATCTTGAAGGAGGTCATCATCCAGAAGCTCACATATCATGTGCCAGACAAGAAGAACTCTCATCAGGCACTAGTATACTCCATGAGTCCATGCAACTATCCAGAGGCATAATCCTGCACAAGCACAACAACATCACAATATGAGAGATGAGCATGATCATCCAAGCGATCCATGAGTTACATCAAAGACAACAAGAAGAAAATATTATAAGTAAAGTGAACATGAGGTGAACCAGACTAGTTCGTTTGAAGACGCTGAGGTGGCACGTACACATCATCAGGTCAATCACATTCTGCCATGTCATTCATTAAAGAGGGCCCACCATAAAGATGCTCCAAAGATGCTTATCACATTGGAAAACGTGCCTTCATTGCCTCTTTCATGTTCTAAAAATAGCAAATTTTGTAACAAACTACCTTGTTGTCTCAATCTCAGTGGTTGATTGCTAAATCAATCTTGGCCCTTAATGTAATTCTTGAGCTCTATATAAGACTCACTTCTCTCATTTGGGGAGACATTAGAAGAAGATAGAGTAGGAGTAGATACTATGGCAATAGTAGAGTAGAAAGAGCTCTTCAAAGTCATTGAAGAGATATATGAGATTATTGTAAACAAAACACTTCCTAAATCAATACAAGCTCATTGTTGTTGTTTGCATGGTGATCTTGTACGATCAAGAAATGTTCGCATGGTTTCTTATTCTCCAAGATGGTTGAGATGTGGTTCCAAGTAGCTTAGATGATAAAGTAGATAGAGTTCATTGATGTAATGGATATATGCAATGATATTTGATAAGTTCCCGTTGGTTCATACGTTTGATGGCTTGTCGACGGTAAGTCATCATGTAAAGTTAGCCTAAACCACATTTTGCAAATAGTTCAATTGTTGATGCTCCTTTGAGTTGCGCTAGCTATGGGTACTTTGGAGTGTGTCAACAATATGAAAATCCTTGGTTTATCCTTTGGAGATTGCACCTATTTCATGTAGTTGTTGCTTGTCATAGCAAAGTGAAATTTAGTTTCTAAGGGAATTTGTCTACCATAACATCGATCATCACGTCATTGTCCTTAGAATAGCCTTCTTAACCCCTTCTCCTTTTTCATTTTTTTCATAGTTGATTTGAAAAGTTCCATTTCACAAGGAAAGAGTACATAGTTGAATGGAGTGATGAATAAATTCTGCGGAAGTCCCTTTGTGTAAACAACATTATCACATCATACCACTGAGGCTATCCGTTGCAAATCACGTACAAGGAACCTTGGAGCGTTCTTGTTTGATCACGTAGTTTAGCATTCAAGACGCTTTGTTCAAGAGAGGATAGAGCACTTGGTGTTTTATTCTAATGTTGTTGTTGTCAAGAAAACACCATCAACAGGAGGGAGGGGTTGAGAGACACCACTCAAAGGATTTGAAGAACTTATCCTTTCACCTATACCTTTAAGAACCTCCAATCTATATCGCTTCTTAATCAACAAATTATGTAGAATATTAATCAAATGTGTAGGGTTTGCATCATTAGCCAAATCTACAAGATCAAAAGAAAGTACGTGTTTTTAAAGCAATATCGTACCTTTCCATTTGCTCAATATGAGCATCATGATCAAATGTCTTTATCCCCATTAAGATGAGGATTATCATTTTCAGCCATACCATTCTTAGCTTGACTCATGACAATTGTGGGGTTCAATCTAGGAACAGTACACAAACATGCTTTTCAAAATTGACAACGAAGGTACAAAAACTTAGCTTTGGATGCAATAATGGAGTATTCTGATGTAGATTATGCTTAGTGAGTTAATTTAGTGCTTTGTGATCAATCCGAAATTAAAGTTGATAGACTAGAAGATGATTCATTCTTTGCTCTAATAAACAATCTAGTGCATCCAACTTTGAACAAAATTTGCAAATTTGGCCTTTTTTGTGGGTTCAACATGTGCACATGTGCCCTGTTGAAACCTATTCACCTCTGTAATATGAAATGGTGGTATCTGCAAATACTATTGAAGTTTGTTGTGCAAGGAGTTTTGCCTTGGTCAAACCCCTTGGATCAATTTAAAGATTTAAACAAATTTGAAGACAAGTTAAGCAACCATGTGAGACACCTAATTCATTGCTAATGGTACAAATATTGATGCTTTAGTGATGCGATGCTCTCTAAGTGATCTTGCAATGATCATATAAGAGATTGATGGATCACTATGATGGCTAAAAGTGAATTAGGGTCTATCCTTTTATATAATACCTTAGAGTGCAAATTGAACATTTTGTGCTCAAGTCAACAAGTAGTAGCTAGTTAGAAGGGGTTAGTTGGGCCTATAATTAAATTTGAATTTTCAAGTTTAGGGGTTCAATCCATAGTTATAGACTTGAATCCTTTTACACAATACTTAAAGAGTACAAATTGAACATTTCAAGCTTAGGTCAA
This sequence comes from Cunninghamia lanceolata, assembly GCA_027924645.1. Classification (NCBI taxonomy): domain Eukaryota; kingdom Viridiplantae; phylum Streptophyta; class Pinopsida; order Cupressales; family Cupressaceae; genus Cunninghamia; species Cunninghamia lanceolata. Next base: position 5,780,319 of record BSBN01000645.1, on the reverse strand, counting down.
CAATTTTTGTTCTTGTTCATAAAACTTGGTTTTTTGGTCCATGAACCGTAAAAAATGGGCATAGCGCTGAGTCTATATGAAATCAACAAAAACATCCAACTATTATACTATAACTACCAGACCTAACAGAGTTTGAACCAAAATGGCCGAAGCCCCCAAAATCTACCCACCCCGCAAACACCATAGAGTAGTAGAAACCTTATAAAACCTATTCGAGAGTTGGGGCAAATTACACAGTCCCCGACCCACCCTTACCTATTGAATTACAATTCTTGCATACCATATTGTTTTTGGATGCTGGAACCTCCTTGCTATCACCGTCGAAACCACAACAATAAAAAAGTAGGGGAATGGCATCCTCTGAAAGCTCGACCTTGAGTTTCATCGCTCTCCTCAACCGCTAGTTGCAGGCAGATTTGTCTCTTTTTAATTGCATGCATATGTGCCATCAAATAGTCATGATAAGCGTCAACTTGCTAGACCATGTCTCCCACATCGTCATGCATCAAATAGGAACACACCGCAACAAACATAATTGAAGCACATGATAATGATTAGGCAGCGTCAAAAGCATTCCAACGACCATGAGTGTACCCAGGATCCAGCATACTTTGCCATTGCTGAGCGCAACCCCACTTTTGGTTTCCCATCCAATTCTTTGGACAACTCCTAAACTCTATTCATCCACCTCCGCAAATTAGGATTCTCAATTTCCTTGTCGATAAAGGAAATAAAGTCACCTATCACCTCTTCGCTGGAGACCCTTTTCTTCCTCCTCCTGATAGAGGCCTTAGCCCCCTTGCCCTTAACCTCTTCCTCCTTTATCATCACACCACTGATATGGCATTTACTCGTAGAAGCAGCCATGAATGACATGCAACGAAGAACACACACCACCTCACAAACAAAGGACCTAGGCAAATCACACATAATCCAGAAATCAAAACAGGGATTACCAAATATTAGTCTTTAAACTGCAAGCAACATTCATTGTCATGAATGCCCACACATGTAAGCAACTCACACCCGTTGTCACTCCAACTTGCATCGATTCACTTCTCCTATGTCTAATAATGATTACTTCTAGAGGTTTCTGCTTCCGACCCCTTATCGAGTGGAGCTTAGGTTGACAAGTTACAACTAGTTGGAAGGGGGTCAATCGAGCCCATAGTTAAATTTCAATTTGAATGTTTTGAGGGTTATATTTGTAGTTGCAAATTTTGTAACTATGGATTCAACCAAGTTAGAAAATAATAGGGAGAATGCAAATGGGATCAATTCCTTTGAATGTGTGGAATTAGATTCAATCAAAGCCCTACTTAATTGCTAACTTTTTTTTTTTTTTAAAAGCAAGTACACTGGGCATTGCATATGAGACAAATGAGTCAAAGTGAGTCCAAAATAGGAAAAAAAAATTGCAAGGTATGCATTTTTCATCCTTACAATTATATTACCAAAATTTAACAAACCTATTCATTACTCTCATATAATTTAAATTATTTGGCATCTTATATAATTTAAATGACTATCTACATGATACAATTTTTAAAAAAACATAAAAAAAATTAAAAAACATTTTTTTTTTAAATATCCAACTTGAGAGAAAAAATACATGTTTTAAAAAATTACAATTTTATTTTTATATATATAATTTTTTTTTTTTTAAATTCTGCCACAAAAACTCTTATTACAATCTAATTTCATCAAGAGGTGTAACTACAATGATAATAGGGAGGAGAAACATGACCATGAAAGAATAGTTGAAAGAAAAACTATTTCGAGGTGACATTTATTTTCTAAATATAAAGAACCTAACTATAAAGTAAATAAAATATTTAATAAATTAATTAAAGACATCAAAATTTTTAATATGTAGTAAATAAAATAACTCTATAATAAAATAAAGACACTAGATTTTTTAAATATGTAGTAAATAAAATAAAGTAACTCTTAAGTGAGTAAAAACAATAGTTGCCTTTTTTATCTAAATACATCTATATAAACGATGCCCTACTTATCCATCCTAAATAACAAATTTAATATAGACACCTTAAGAGATAGATATCTCTGGATGTCTTTTAAATAGATGTATTTAAGATATCTATACTAATATATATTTCATCTTAATAATATATCACATACCCTCATCAAACATAGATGATTAAAACTTTTCATATAAATCGTCTCGAAAAACTTCCTTTTAAAATATCATTTGCTTAATCAAACACCATCTTCCCAACAATTTTTTTTTGCTTTTCATTGGCATCAGGGTAAATGAGTTCTTGATGGAAATGAAACTCTTCTATTTATACCACTTACATAAATTTTAAATTAAAAAGTAAGACTCAAGAGGACCCAATGAGGGTTTATAGACAAACATTAGTATGTAATAGGAGAATAATCTGTTCCAGAAATTTTCTTTTAAACCACCCCAGCCTTCAAGGATGGTACAAGTGTTGTGGATATGTATGTAAGCCCCACAACTTTTAAAACTGTACAACATGGCAGAACAGACAAAGGAACCTATCCCAAATATATCGAAAAATTGAGTTTTAATATTAATAAAAACAATGAAATCAAGAATTGTTGCATTTCTGGTTGAATAATTTAAAAATAAAATTATAGGAAAAAAAACTAATTATGCAAGAACACAAAGAAAACAAAAACTCAAATGCATACCTCCACAAGGTCACATACTTCACAACAAGGGAACAAACTATTCCCTTTTATGTGGGGATGCTTTCTCTTACAACCTCTGACATACCTGACATGTTGGGTGAGTGATTGAATTTCTTGGAAGGCACATGGGACATTCACATACCCTGCCCCAAAGGATGGATACCATGACAAGCTTGCTACTCTGTCTTGTTTTTAAATTAACTTGTTACATTTTTTTCTTTATCAGGCAGATTCTGCTGTTATTTTTCTTATTTTAAATATGTTTTCAAATTGACTATTTATCGGTTGAGCACAATTGGTGAAGGTGACTAAGTTCTTTGATTACGCAATCCCCCAAGGTTCAAATCTCCCACAGGTGCAATAGATAAGGGATGAGGCCAGGATCGTGCTCCGAGCTCTGAGTGACTTTGGCAGAATGAATACCCCTCAGTCCTTAGCTCTTAGCTGAAGAGATATCAACTTATACTCCCATATCAAATTGCAAAAATGCTGTGAGTTTGACATAAAACCTTTTAAAAAAAAGGTCTATTTATCAAAACTATGGTTAGGGCAAAAAGAAAATAAACTGAAAAAGTCTAGTCTGTGGGCATATATAACATATTAGGGGCCTAGCTCAATGTTCCAATAAAGGGCTGTCATGCAATCTGTAATGTTGAAAGAGTGCTGAGATTGAAGGAAATCACGACATATCCAAGTGGCATTCTGCTTTACCCCATGAATAGTTTTTATCATTATACCAACTATGGTTAGAGCAAAGAGCAAATAACCTGAAAAAGTTCAGTCCATGGGCATATTTAACATATCAGAGGCCTAGCTCAATTTTCAGTAAAGGACTGCCATGCACTCTGTAATGTTTTTGATAAGATAAGCGGCAAAAAAGGGTGCCAATCCCATAACAAAACAGCCAACAGAGGCTCACCAAAACTCGCACAGTTTAGAACAAACCATGCACTCTGTAATGTTAAATTCTATTTGCAATTTAAGAATGCTGAGATTGGGAGAAATCACAATGTATCCAAGTGACATTTTGCTTTACCTCAAGAGAAGTTTTATCATTATAGCCTATGACAAGACACAAAAGAAATCAAGTATAGGTGCTTTATAAAAAGAGTTGGGTAGAAGTGTATTCACTTCATTAATGACAAGTATAAGTAAGAACATACACTAAGTTACCGGATTCGCCTGTTAGAGGCTCGGGTGCGGGTGCGGTGCGGATCGGGTGCGGGTGCGGGTGCGGGTACCCTGTGGGTGCGGGCAGGGTGCTGCACAAAGGTGTTGGGTGCGTCCCGGACGCACCCGGGTTCGCTGGGTGCGAACCCAGCCTTAAAACATGGCACCCGGAGCGCACCCGGAGCGCACCCACGCACTTTTCAATTTTTTTTTATGTTTTTTTCAACTAAAACACAATTTAATATTATTTTAAACATTCAAAATGCAAATATAACCCTAAAAAGTCATTATAAACACACTATTGCCATTTTCAACTCATTCTTTCATTCCAAAACACAAAAATTGTTCATTGTGGCTGAACTCAAGAATTTTTTTGCTGGTTGTGGTTCTTCAAATGATCCTGCTAATGTCCAAGAAGATGATGATGATGTGGAGGATTTAGCAAATCCATATGATGATTGACACTTGTCATTTGACATTGAAACGATGAAAATTGATTGTTGAACATGATATTATTATTTTGAATCTTGTTATTGAACTTGAAGTTCGAGTTTTATGTTTTATGATATTCAAGTTGATGGTGGTTTTGTTGATTATATGATGCTATGTGGTGTTCTACACTTTATTCTTGCATTTCTACACTTAATTCTTGCTTCTATGCTTAATTTTTTTGCATATACATATATTTTTTTATATATATAAAAAAACGAACCCAAAAACGAACCCAAACCCCAAAAAAAATTTTGGCCGAACCCGCGAACCGAACCCGCGAACCCGAACCCGCACCCGCACCAGAACCGGCAACTTAGAACATACATTACAAGGCTTTTGTAACATATGGGATTAATTAAAAAAAAATCTTAACGATTTGAAGGTCCCAAATTGAGTGTCAAATGGGATGAGCTCAAGTGGTAAATGTATTGGGGTTTCTAAAGCAGAACTCTAAGTTCAAACTTGCAGGAAACATGCTAATTTGTTGAAATAAGGTGAAACACCACATCCAACTGACTAGGTGTGGCGTACCCCGACTTATGAGGTTTAGTGCATGTCTTAGGTGAATTTAACAAAAGAGACACCCATCGTTTGTGGCAACTAAGGTGACGTTATCCCACAAGGGGTATTTTAAAACTAAATTGACAACTATCTGCTTCAAGAAAGACAATACAACCACCCAAAAGCATCGATCTGTGATACTACATAATAACGTATGAATTCAAGGCCATTACCATGACCATTTTTGTTATATAGAAAGTCAAAATGCTCCAGAATTAGTCTAGGATAGTTGAACGAGTTCAATGAAAACAAAAGAAGAAATATCACAAAGTTTAAGTAAAAAAAATCACCACCTTCTCTGGACCATCATGTGTATGATACCCTTTCATATGGCCCTCATATCAGTCTCTTTGCCATTCCCTCTGGCTGTTGCTCCAGCAGACATCTGGTTGATTTCCTCTGTAGATTCTGCATCGTGTTCCTTTGCACATGCTTCAGCAATTTCCTTGGTAGTCTCAGCAGTGTCATCACCACTCATATTGACTTTTGGAAAAGGAATTGATGAGCAACAATGATAATATCCATTGTCATCATATTTAAATCTTTGGGACAAATGAGCTTCATGAATGACATATTCACCCCAATTTTCAGAACCATAAAGTTCCATAATAGGCCGGGCGTCGAAAGGAAAATTCCTACTGTATGTCCTGAACTTTTTCCTGAAGAAACTACCATTGTATTAGGTACGGTACAAAATGAAATGCAAATAGGTTCTACTGTAGAAAGGCCTTGCAGATGCAACAGAAACATATAACAGGACATGATTCTTTAATACTAACATAATAATAAAACCTAACGTTTTCTGAAATAAAATACATGAGTAAAATTAACATGCAGAACGCTTACATTTTTCTATGGCTGGTATTCATCAGTGTTGCATGTAACTGCATTAGTAAGGAGAACATGAGCAAAATTTTGACAGAAAGTTTGTAAGAAGCATAATTTCATTTTATTTTTCTGAGAGAATTTGTTTTCTTTTATGATATACATTTCAAGAAGTTAAAATACGGTGAATAAGAAATTCATCAGCCAAAGAAACTTTAGATTACCATTATTTTTCACAGAATATGGCACAACAATATGGTATGAAGATAAGTGTAAAAGGAAAGGTTTAGAAAACATGCAAAATGCATTTTGACACCCATTCCACCCTACCAAGTCCAAAAAGATCATTCTACGTGACTGAATCTCATATTATGCATATCATATCAATGCAAGACAACTGTGCATTTGCAGACTAAGAAAGATATCCACAAAAAACTAAAACTAGGAACCAATAAAACCAAATAAGAAAGGGGAAAACCTTAAACAAGTCAGATTATGGAAAGGCCATGCAATAAAAACAATCCTATGAGAGAATGCCCCTTGTCAAAAAGGATTGCCAAAAAAGCAAGAGAGAACATGCCTCTAACTTGTCTTGTCTTTATGGTATTGTAATTGGTTTTAGGTCATCATGTGTGTGTGTGTGTGTGTGCATATACATACACATACACATATATATACATATACGTATACGTATACATACATATATGTATGTATATATATATATATATATATATATATATATATATATATGCATATGTATATATGTGTGTGTGTATATATATTCTCTATTTGACTCTTTCATTTTGGGCCTAGAAAACACAAACTTCTGGCAAATGTTTACTAGAAGTTTGTTTTCTTATCCACCAGGCACAATATCCTAGATGTCTCATAAATGCATTTGACATCGCTACATGCTTCTCCAAGTAACATGAATTTAATGTTCTGATGATGCATTTGATGAGAGAACACACCAAAGGGAAAGAGTTGGTGCGAGCGGGTGTCACGAGGTTTGCAACGATCTTCCTAACGTTGCAAAACATTATTGGTTTGTTGACTTTTTTGAAACAAATGTTTGTGAGTCAACCATAGCTAGACTCATCATATTCAAAGAACCCTGAAGGAGAGAGGATCGCATGTAATGTCCTACCCTGATTTTTTTTTTGTTTTCTGTTGTTTGTTGTTGTTGAGGGCTTGCATGTGGTTTTTTCTTTGCATATAATTGAAATATAACAATAAAGAAGCATTTCCAATAATACCCAGAAGCTTATATGAAATGAAATAACCACTAAGAACATAAATCAGCAATACCCATATGATAGGAAACCCTAGAAATTTAGATATTTCAAAACCCTAGCTGTTGTCATGTGTTTTTTGAGATATATTTGATGAATACATTGAATAGAGGGATTATAACAAATACCCAGATGATAAAATCACTCAAACATCATATTTGAAACATACTCATTTGCTGCCTTACAATGTGCAAGTCTGAAATAGTCTGTGAACAGCAATGGAAGCTCTAAAAACCCTAGCAAAAATACTCAGATTTCAAAATGCTCAAAACTCTTTTGTCTCCAGCCCTAGGCATCCACATTCAAGGTGAAATAACACTGAAATCATCTGAAAATAACTCTTAAAATCCCAATGTTCAGCTACAACACTTGGAGCGACCAACAATGGAGAAGGTACAGCTCCAAGAAACACTTGAAATCTGCAAAGATCCTTTGCTATGCTCTTCTAAATCACTCTGTAAAATCTGCATCCAAACCCTTGCTTCAAATCACTAAAAAATCTTCAACTATTCAGCTCCAGCATAACCCCTGTGTGAGGCTATCAGCAGAGTATTCTTGGGTGATCTTTCACACCTACAAATATTGTTCCTCTTGAGGGTTTTCGTCCTCAAAAAGCCATGAACCAAAGTTCAGTGTCCAACCTGTAGAAGAAAATATTTTCCAAGCATATAGCATAATGAGCTCCAAAAGAGCTTTTTATAAGCTTCCCAATTCCAACGCCTCAATTTGGGAGAATATAATAACTTTAATTTCTTTTATTTCCTTATGTCTCCCTTTTTGAAAGGGACGCCATAAAATAAGTTATGAAATTATCTTTATTATAACTTCACACATTCCCTAAAGCTAGGCGCCCAAAAACAATATTAAAGTCACCTTTATAATATTTAATTATCGTAAGTTAAATATTTAATTTAACTTAAATTGCATAACGATAATTAAATATATCAACTACATCCACAACGAACATCAACAAGCAATTGATGAAGGGATTGATCATGACAAGCCGTTACCGATGTCGCGTGACAAAGTCGGTGCCAAAACGGTGACCCTGCTAAAAATAGCCAATGCGGCAAAAGAGTCTGAAAACGCTTCTGAAAGCGTCACCGCAAAACCCCTGACAACTCTAAGCTCGATGCAACCCCTGAGATAGCCAAATGGCTGAACTACCAAATCATCAAAAACAGTGTCAGTCTGACACTCACTATAAATAGCAATGTTCTCCAAGGACCAAAGAGAACAAACCCAGAAAAACCCAGAAAGATTGTCGTCGTGCAAGCAGTTACTATAAATAGTAAGTACAGACAAGTTGTCTGAAATCCCTCTGGAAAGTGTCATACAACTCCATTGGATACTGAGCTCAATGCAACACCTGGAAAGGCCCCGAGACGGCCGAACTGCCATGTCACCAAAACAGTGTCCAAACTGATACTTACTATAAATAGCAGTGTTCTCCGAGGACCAAAGAGAACAAACCCAGAAAGATCGTTGCCATGCAAGCACTTACTATAAATAGTAAGTATGGACAAGTCCAAAATCCCTCCGGAAAGGGTCATACAGCTCCACTGGTTCACCTAAGTACATTGGTGACATAGAAATACTCGTCTGATCAGGTTGTCACAAACCCAGAAAGTAGGCTCCAACTGTGTTGCAAGAGAACCCGAAAATGGGGACATTACATTACAACGATAGTCTTTGATAATCTCTTTGCACAGAGAGCTACAGAGATTCCCAAGGTAACCTCAAGGAGTCAAAACTTTGATTTAAAATTCAAATTGAATCTTTTTATTTTTAAACTTTAAAAATATTTACATTCATTATAAATTTGTAAATTCAATTTGTTTGTATTTGTAGGTGTCCGAGCCATTGGTCAGAGCTCTATGCTTGGTAGATGGGGATCAAAAGCCAATGGGGTACAATTATGAGGCCATGGATACGGCCAAAGAGTCCATCCGAAACTATTACAAGGGGGACAGACTCAAATTTGATCCCATTTGGGAGATCATTGATCGGAGGTAGAATAATCAACTCCACCAACCCATTCATGCAATGGGGTACTTCCTCAACCCCCATTTTTTCTATTTGGACTGTAATGTCCCCTTCCTAAACGACACTTAGATGAGCAGTGGTTGGCCTATTACCAGGGTTCCCGTAGGTCAACAGAGTGGTTAGGGGACTTATCCAGAGGTTGAATTGAAAATATTAAGGGTTGCTTTAATGGAATAGTAACAGAAAATTAGAAGAGGAATAGTGAATAGTAACAGAGAATTAGAAAGTGAATAGTGAAAAGGTCCCCATCCTAGTAGCCCCAATGTTGTTTTAAAACGGTGGCCCTTCTTTTTCATGAGAAAGAGACCCTCAAGGTGGGCGTTCCATTTTGGAGGGAATATTTTATTGTTTTTTGTGGAAAAATGAAGATGGAGGCTATAAAGCAATGTATTGGGCTCACTTTTGAGCATTCTATTCTCATTTTTACAAAACTAAGTGCAGATTTGGAGCTCTGGATAGGGTTTTCAGCAGATTGCAGTTCTTTTGAGGATGAAACCCCTTGGAGGACAGTAGATTGGACGACAACACAATTCACAATACAGGGAAATCTACTCTGGGTTTCCGTTTGGGCATCATTGGACTTTATTACAGGGTAATATTGCATGTTAGAGAGGTTGCAGCAGTGGTTTATCAGGACCTAATTGCAGAATGGGCTTCTTATGAGCATATAGTCTTACTTTTGTGCATTCACCTGCTGGCCATTCGATTTGGGAGCTATTCTCAGCCAAATCCTGGCTGGGAATTAGGATTTCAGCTACTAATTGTTCCACAAATTAAGCATTGGCTCCCGGGTATGTGATTGTCATTTGGATAGTTTATTATTGCGTCCTATAGAGGTTTTTGGGTTGCTGTTATAGTCTGATTTAGTGGAAATCAGACCTCTGAATTTGTAATCAGACTTATATTTAGTGAGAAATAAAGCTTATTTTGGTGTGGTATTGCAATGTTTATTTGTTGGTTATATTTCTTTTCATTCGATATGTGAATATTGCAATCAAAACCATTTCATATCCACACAAACATCAAATAACAAACTCAGAAAATCAGAACAGCAGTCACGAAATCAGAATTCATTAGTTTGCACAACAACTATTTGACAAATTGCCAAGGGATCAAAATTGAAAAATTAGGGCAGATTTGGTAAGGGATCTTTCAGTGGTATCAGAGCCGTAATCCTGCCAGCCTATTGGGTAATGATTGCCTTCAATTGGTGTGAAATCAATTGTGCACGAGTCAGTTTGGATTTAGTTCTTAGTCTGGGGCAGTGAAAAAGGTCATCATGGCAAAGTTGTTCAGCAATAAACAGGCACATACGTAAATTGCAACGTTTAGATGATTCACTTTCAAAGTTTGGACTCTCTAAAGGATCTTCACTTTCTACTAGCAAAGGTCCAACACCACAAGAAAAAGAAGCGGTAGTGCTTAGCATATTTGAGGAGTATAGCATTCTTCCTCAACAGGTTAAGGAGAATTTTCCTTTCAAGGACTATATGGATATGCATCCCAAACTTTGTCACAAAACTGAGCAAGCAAGGAAGAAATATCCCACTATGGCTTATGAACTGTTTATACATGGAATGGATAGAGAATCTTCACATATGGGTGATACAACTCTTCATGAGAATGATTTAGTGTCTTCAAGTTCCAATAAGGTATGCAAAAATTTATATTGTGAATTTGATAGACATGCTGATTTGACTCAAGAAGACATTAGGACAGCCTTGGGTAATGATTTGTCTACGTCATCCTTGCAAGAGGTTTCACAAGAGGCTTCTACATTAGAAACTAGCATAGATCTTGTCAGCAATTTAGCAATGGTATAGATTTTTTGGGTGATCACAAGGCATCTTCTAGTGTGATAGTTGATTCCCATAATGTCACATCACCTACACATGATGAAAAATCAGACTATGGCAACCAAGGATATTTGGAACAAAAGCCTTTGGTTTGGGAAGATTTGCAAGACTATTCAATGGTGAAGGAAGATGACTACTTGCAATTGCTTAGAGATAGAGACACGGCTGTCAAGTTGGTGAAAGAAAAAGATAGAGAGATTGTTGATCATTGTCTTCTTTTGAGTATGTCCAATAATTCTTTGCATAATTCAGAAAATCAGTCCTTTATAGCAGCTACTCCTTGGGTACAAGATGACAAGGCAAATGGTGTAGGAGTTGAACAAGTTGAGGAAAGGATTGAAGAATCATACAATGAGGTACCTTGCAGCCTTGTGACATTTAGTGATGAAGAAGCTTCATTGGAGAATCGCATCCACCATGATCATATGGACGAAGAACATGCCACCACGGAGGTTATCGTTCATCAAGGTATGAGTTCATTAGATAATATTGTTTCATTCCCTCTACATCATATTGGCATGGAATCAAATAATGGGGTAGGTATCCTTGAGATGGATTTGGTTCATAAGAAGGGAAGTGATCAAGATATGATCGACATTCCATCCATCAAAGCTATTCCTATGGAAGGAGAAGAAGCAACACTTATTGAAGTTCAGTCGCACATGGGAGTAGTAGACTCCACTCACTACTTTGATGGAGACCCCTTGTCCAAGCCTAATGTTGACGTCACTCAATGGAATGAGATTCCTGAGATGGCAACTAACAGACATGGTGAGAAGGTGGAAGAACCCTCTACTGTTGGCACTCATAATTTGGGCACTAAAGGTGGTAAGTTTGGGAAAAATTCAGGCTATAACAGTTCTGATTTTGTGCATCAGACCTGGGCAGATGTGAAGAAGACACAAGTCTTGTGTAACTACTGGGTACAAAGAGCAAGAGAAGCAAAATCAGTGGCTGCCCAAGCGAGACAGCACCTTCAAGAGGTCAAGGCAAAACGTGAACAGCTAGAGCAAGCAAGAAACAAAGGGAAGCACACCTGAGATCTTTGTTCCTTCCAAAGGAAGAGTGCATGGAAGCAAGCAAGCAAGACAGAGATGCAGTTTTAGATAAGCAAGAACAGAGGTACAAGTCTGAAAATTTTGGTACACCTGATTTGTATCATAAGGATCATGGTTTGTCTTTGTTCGAAAATGCTTCAAGGATTCAAGTAATGAAGGAAGGAAAATTTGAGCGAACACTTTGTGAATCAGACACAATCATCAGGATTTCACTTGAAGAGGAAGACATAGGAAATTCAAAATATGATGACTCATTGATCATTCATAATAAAGACACCTATGTTGAAGACTTCCAAATAATAGGGACACATGTGCATGATAATTCAATTGGCAGCCCTAGGACAGCATTGATGACATATTGTACACATGATTCAACTTGTGGATCAGCCCTTGTTGATAACCATCCTTTCATAGGAGAAGATATGATTAAATTGGTGGAGGATAACTCACTTGAGTATGAGGACGTGTCTAACTTTCTGAGGCATAATGACAGCCCTATGCCACACCATGATATGGTAGCGAAGAGGATCAACATTAAGACATTTCATGGAGAGACTCACGTAGGACCAGCATTTGATGAAAAGCATGCATCCTGGAACATGAAGGTCTTTGAGAGAGATAAAAGGACTACAAAATGGTATGATAACAACTCTAATTTTGTGGTTGGGGACAGCAGCATTATACTCTCTCAATTACATGAACTTGCAACCCCTATTCATGGAGCAATTGGTGACAATGAGTTTCCAAATGATAGCTTACATGATGTATTGGTTAAGCATGGATATTTTGATGTTGCTTCTTCCAAGAGGACTAAATTTGTTTATTTTAGAACAACAGTCATAAATCAGTCCAAAGAAACTTGTAACATACACCACTCTATACATGATGAGAAGCAGGATTTCTCTAATTCTGAGTTTGTAGATGATGTTTTCAACATTAAGGAGAATGAAGTGGTGTTAGGTATTCAATGGTTGAAATCTCTTGGAAAATTTGTCCAAGACTTCAGCAAGATGATATTAGAGTTTACTCACAGGGATAAACATATTGTGCTTAAGGCACTAAAGAATGAGATAAAGGATGGGACAGCTAAGAATTTGTTCGTTTGCTCTAACATGGATGACTTGAGAAGCATAGTTAAAAGAGAAAGATCCAATCTTAATTTTCTGATTTTGAACAGCAATGGTATATTCTCATTTTCTCACGATATTGCAGCCGCTAATCATTGGGAAACGAGTGATATTGATTCTACTTTGATTGGTACACAAGATGCATGCATGGGTCATGGTATTTTATATGATGCATCCCATTATAGGACTGATCTTAGACACTTTGGAGAAACTGAGATAAAACAGTCCCAAGAAATAATTGAAGGATGGCTTGACAAGGCAAGGAAACCTAAGCTGATAGCACAACAAGCCAAGCTTCATCTTCAACAAGCTCGTGACACTCACCACTACATGGAAGATGATAAGCAAGGGTCTTCTAGTTCTGAAATTGCAGTTGATGTTGGTCATTTCATTGATGGAGATGTTGATTTTATTGATGACATTTATAATGGATCAGCCACTCATGAATTATCTTTAGTTAGTGATGAAGGCATTTACGATACATCTTTAGAGTTGCCACGTATTCCCTATGATATGATAGTTGTTCATTGGTATGATGGTAGCATAATCTTCATGGATTCTTCATTGGTAAGTGGTTGTCCTGTTTGGATTTCCATTTCACTTTCGGATTTAGCATGGTCTGCAACAACTATTGAGTTGTCTTTGAGGAGTGTTGATGGCATCTATGCTACACCCTTGGGTTTGTCACCTATTTCTCATGACATGGCAACGATCTATTTGTTGATTGGTGATTTCTTATTCATAGACTTCTTATGGATTAGTGGTTGTCCTAGTTGAAATCATATAGCACATCCTAATTTTTCATGGTTTACATCAGCGATTCAGCAGTCTATGAGGGTGTGGAGTCATGTTCATGGGTTGGACATGGAATGTGAGTGGATTCCTTAGGTTTGTATTGGTTTGATGATATCTTTGATATCACCTACATTGTTGGACTGAGTTATGACAGCGAGATTTGGCGACCATTCGTGTGGGTTGTTTGGCACGTGAGAGTCCATGACTACATAGTCTTTCTGATTTGCTTAAATGGATGGATTCTTCATGGTGATAGGATGAGATATCTCATCTTTTACAGCAGGCTCTATATTTTTGTATGAAATCCAGGTATTGATTTGATTGGTGCATTATTTCACATGGATTTTATTGAGGTTGTTTCATGGCTTGTGGTACGATATTGGTTTCATCAGAGTGGAGTGTGTGGAGGTATGTCTTTTGGATGGACACATTTTCGAGATGATATCTTTTGTCATTTGTTCATCTAAATTGTGTTGTTGACATGTGTAACCACTTGGGTTATGATTGGATGGAGACTCTTGTCATTGGGCAATAAATTTCAGTATGCAGATTTGTTATTGCTTGAGGGCAAGCAATCCTGGGAAGGGAGGACTGTAATGTCTCCTTCCTAGACGACACTTAAATGAGCAGTGGTTGGCCTATTACCAGGGTTCCCGTAGGTCAACAGAGTGGTTAGGGGACTTATCCAGGGGTTGAATTGAAAAATATTAAGGGTTGCTTTAATGGAATAGTAACAGAAAATTAGAAGAGGAATAGTGAATAGTAACAGAGAATTAGAAGGTGAATAGTGAAAAGGTCCCCATCCTAGTAGCCCCAATGTTGTTTTAAAAAGGTGGCCCTTCTTTTTCATGAGAAAGAGACCCTCAAGGTGGGCGTTCCCTTTTGGAGGGAATATTTTATTGTTTTTTGTGGAAAAAGGAGGATGGAGGCTATAAAGCAATGTATTGGGCTCACTTTTGAGCATTCTATTCTCATTTTTACAAAACTAAGTGCAGGTTTGGAGCTCTAGATAGGGTTTTCAGCAGATTGCAGTTCCTTTGAGGACGAAACCCCTTGGAGGACAGTAGATTGGACGACAACCCAGTTCACAATACAGGGAAATCTACTCTGGGTTTCCGTTTGGGCATCATTGGACTTCATTACAGGGTAATATTGCATGTTAGAGAGGTTGCAGCAATGGTTTATCAGGACCTAATTGCAGAATGGGCTTCTTATGAGCATATAGTCTTACTTTTGTGCATTCACCTGCTGGCCATTCGATTTGGGAGCTATTCTCAGCCAAATCCTAGCTGGGAATTAGGATTTCAGCTACTAATTGTTCCACAAATTAAGCATTGGCTCCCGGGTATGTGATTGTCATTTGGATAGTTTATTATTGCGTCCTATAGAGGTTTTTGGGTTGCTATTATAGTCTGATTTAGTGGAAATCAAACCTCTGAATTTGTAATCAGACTTATGTTTAGTGAGAAATAAAGCTTATTTTGGTGTGGTATTGCAATGTTTATTTGTTGGTTATATTTCTTTTCATTCGGTATGTGAATATTGCAATCAAAACCATTTCATATCCACACAAACATCAAATAACAAACTCAGAAAATCAGAACAGCAGTCAAGAAATCAGAATTCATTATTTGCACAACTATTTGACAAATTGCCAAGGGATCAAAATTGAAAAATCAGGGCAGATTTGGTAAGGGATCTTTCAGATAGCTTCGCAGATCCTAATGGAGAGGTTATGGAGGGCCTCACGACATGCATTGAGAGGATGACACCCAAGCTTGAGGTGAGAGACCTCATTGTTCGGGAATTGTAGAATTACAGGTTTGTTAGGGGGAAGCTCTTTTCTTCATCACTAGCTATCCGAGGAAGAAGCACTCAGTCACCAAGTAACAAAAATTGGAGTCTTTACATGCATCGTACAAGTTACAAATTTCAAATTTACAACTATTGATAAAATATGGTTTGCTTACTAACTCTTGAATATCTTATTTTGTAGGTTATTGGTGGGGAGATTGGAGTGCAAATACCCCAAGTCTTCAAAGATTAGCACTCCGCATTTTGTGTCAACCTTGTAGTGCTTCTGGCTATGAACGCAACTGGAGTTTGTTTGAGGCCATTCACATGAAAAAGCAGAATAAATTAAACTCAAAAACGCCTCAATGACTTGGTCTTTGTACAATACAACCTTCGGCTTCGCACAAGAAATGTAGAGGACAAAGCAGAGGTCATTGATTTGGACGACATTGATCCTTATAGCGACTAGACAGGGCGGGATGAGGAGAATCAGGAGACCCCATTGTTTATTACAGACGAGATTCTTGATGTTAAGAGGCAATCAATTGAGTATGTAGCTGCAACAGAAGGAGCTACTGAATTGTCATTGGATGGCATTGATGAGGAAGAGGAATCATTGCCATCTAGTAGCAGAATGGAAGTCGAGCCGTAGCCACAAACATAGCCTTCTATGCTAAGCGAGGAGCCACAATAGAGTGCAAGGACTAGAACCCCTCCCCTAGTTTTCACTAAATTAAGGAAGATGTAAAATGTTGTAATGTACAATTTATGAATTATGATGATAATTTTCAAAGGCAATCATCATGAATTCATAATAGTTGCTAGCAAACTATCGTATCAGCCTATCAGGATTCCGCATGATGATGTGATTTTGTATTCATTTTGTATTCAAATCAATCAAATCTAATAGAGAACACTTTTGTAGTCATTTATGGACTCATTGGATACATTTTGTCATTGAATTTTGCAAAAAAAAATGTGTTTTTAATAAAATTTAATCAATTTTTTAAGTTGCCGAGTTTTTTGCCAAGTCAAAATTTTTGTCTGCCGAGTTTTAGCCGAGTCACTAACTATGCCAAAGACAATGGGTCACATGTGAAAGAGCAATTACTTCATCATTAATGAAGGTTCATTTTCTTTCTAGCACCCTTATATATTTGTGCATTAATATATTGGTTTAGATACACAAGACAAAGTCATTTATCTCCTTTGAAAAAAAGTCATGTACAAAATGTTAGCGTTCTAATTTGTCCCTTTTAGGATAATGTAATGTCCCCATTTTCTGAGTGATCACCTATTGGAGTCAGTTAGACTGTTATCCTATCCATTCCCGTAGGCTAAGCTGAAGGGCTAAGGGAATGACCTAATTGATTAAATATTATATTTAATCAATTTATTAGGGCAAATTGATGATGAGAGATGACTTTGTATATTTTTGTGAGCTTATTAGTGAATTCAAAATAAATAAAATAATTTTCCCTAGAGGTGAGCGACCAAGGAGAGAGAAAAATAAAGGTTGGAAAATGGCTTTGGATTTTTTTGTGATGCCAT
The DNA here is from genome assembly GCA_027924645.1 of Cunninghamia lanceolata. NCBI lineage: Eukaryota > Viridiplantae > Streptophyta > Pinopsida > Cupressales > Cupressaceae > Cunninghamia > Cunninghamia lanceolata. The sequence continues at coordinate 5,763,073 of BSBN01000645.1, read as the reverse complement.
GGAAAAAATAAAATAAAGCCAAATAATTTTCCTTGGAGGTGGACGACCTAGGAAGAGGTCTTAAAAAATAATAAAAAGTGCCAAAAGAGGTACACTCCTCTTGGAGAAGACAATAAAAATAAAATAAGAATATTTCATTACTTTTGGCGCCTAGCATGAGGTCGACCAAGATGGGAGAAGGAAAACAAAATAAAATATTATATTTTTGCCAAGATGAGGTCGGCTAGGATTGGAGTTAGAGGAAGAATTGACTATAAATATAAGATCATTTGGAGTCATTTCATCATCCATTCAGATCTTATTTCATTTGGAGATTCTTCTCTTTGGCTGCAACATTGGTTGGGCTATATTCCAAGGACAAAAACCCTTGTGAATACGGTGAGTTGGACGAAAACCTAGCTCATCTTGTGGAGGACTCATAACGGAGTTCTATTTGCACTTCACTGGAGACATTTGGAGGTCTAGAGCTTGATTGCATATTCAGATTTTCATATCAGCATTGGAGGAGCATTCCTTGTGGCATTTTGTGTGCATATTGTATTAGGGTTTTGCCCTAATTTGGAGCTCCACTTTGGAGTAGACTTCAGCACCTATTTTTGGAAGGCGATTTGCATTTTTGGAGCAGCAAACCCTAAGCGCTTGCCAAGGAAGGATTCACCCATTTAGGGTTTGGTGTTTGAAGGCTATTTTGCATATTTTTGGTATGTATAACCCGAGTTTTAGGTCTGATTTTTGGAGCAGAAATCTGAGCATATGTTTGGCATGTTTGAGCCCATGAATTCATTGTAAATTCAATCCAGAATTTACAGCTTTGTAGCAGCACACTTCTTTAATCAGAAATCAGATTTATTGGACCTATGTTTGGCTCTTGGATGGTTCAATTTCATGGTTGCTATCATAGTTCATGATACTTACATGTTTGGCATATTTTTATGGATGTTTGGCATATGTTTAGCGGCCACCTATAAGTGTTTATCATTCTGAAAATAAAAATCAGAGTTCAATCCTAGGGTTTGAGCAGAAAACTAAATCAGAATAGAGCAGAAATAAAAATCAGAAATTTAGGGCAGAAATTTTAAGGCAGATCCCATTGGGGATATTACAGATAACACAAAATGGAATAGAATGTAAGGATGTACCTTTCTTCAAATTGGAAGGAGAAGTTCCCTAGTAACAAAAACTAAACCCTAGAACTCTAAACAATCTTTGGTTTTCAGTATGCAATACAAACAAATTTAAAACAAATGCCCATGTTTTTCATTCTCAAGCAAGGGCACAAGGCTCAACGACACTTCTATTGAAGACGAGTGTAAAGAACCCTTATAATATGACTGAAAATATTTGTCAAATTAGATAAGAATTCTTGCACCAAATAGTCAACTTCAAATGAAAGATAACACATGAAACATATAGACAATGAAACCCAAACTTCCAATGCTTTATTAACTTCTTCAATGATGACAAACACAAATGATTATTCGTTGTCCTTTATGACAGTCAAGTACTGTTTTATATCAGACTTAGATACATGCTTGAAAAGTAGGCAAAATGGCATCCAAACCCTATACAAAATATGTCTAATCAATGAAGGATGATTGACAAATGATCTCAGCTCAAGTTGAACCCTGAATCACCACCAAATATCACTGTATTTGTGACTGATATGACTGAGTATATGACTGATGAAAATACTGATATCACTATTATTGCCCAGCCAATAGGATATAGATGAATTTAGGCCAAAAACACTTTCAAATTGCTCTAAATGCAAATCGGTAGGCTCTTAGAAAGCTGATATGACATCCAAAGTCTTCAACATATTAAATGCCTTCAAAATGATCTTCTTCCAACACTGATGCTGACTTTACTATAGACTGTAGATGACTGTCACTGTGAAAGTTTGATATAAAACAGAGAGCAAAGATCATATTGGCTTCATACTATATCATTCAAATGAAAATTTGGGAGTTGTAAACATTCTGATTTGTGACTGAGCAACAGTAACCAGCAAGTATATTAATTAGTTTGTGATTTTTGACAACAATAAAATCCTCTTTTGGCTTCATATACTTTTCCTATATGATTTTAGTACTTGTTTTATGCATTGGCAAAATATAATTGTGTTTGAAAAAGAAAAATTTTGATTCAATTGAAGAAGAGGATTTTACAGTGGTATTAGAGCCATGATCTTGCCAGCCTGAGGGGAAAATAAGAATTGGTTTCAGTCATCTAACAGGGTACTTCAATGGCTAAAGTTAAAGATGGCAACATGAAAGAGTTGGAAAGGCTTTTTGCTGAGTACAAACGGCAATCACAGCAGTTGTCAAATTATATGGAAAAAAGTTGGGTGATGATGGAAAAAATATTTACAAGTGAAGGTTTTAGAAGTCGTCTCTATGGTAAGCTTGATAAACATGCAGGTGATTCAAATAATTTGCAGCCTATAAGTGATCAAGAAGAGTCACTTATTGAAGGCCAAGATGAAAAACACATGAAGATTGAAGAAAATGATATCATAAATGAAGACCAAGCTGATTTGGAGGAGCACGATGATAACCAAATAACAAATTTTATGGAGGTGTTGAGTCTCGTGCATCACATCGCTTGGAAAAGCATCTAAAGGTAAATGATAATAAGATTGTTGCAGCACTAGTTCATTTTGATATTCATGAGATAATTGCAGAGTTGTGTTGGAAGGCTCTAGATTTTAGAGGAAGTTCATCTCTTATTGTTTTGCACGAATTCAAGGAGGCTTTGATGATAGTGAGGTTGGCAAAGGAGAATTATAGACATGATTTTCATTTGGTGACATCTTATAGGACAGCTCTTGTTGATAGCCATCCATCCTTGGTAGGAGAGATGATTGAGTTTGCAGAAGACAACACAATTGAGTATGACTACATTCTGATTTTTGGAACAACAGTCCTATTTCCTCCCATAGTCATGACATAGTATCCAAATCTATGATAGATATGGGTAATGAATTGTCTCATGAAAACATAGATAATGCATGTGAAGAGAATTGTAAGGAACCGACATTTGATGGTAAGCATTTGATTTTTGATATGGATTGGCATGACATCATACCTGATTTGTTTGAGGACAGCAGTCCTATGGCTTTGCATTTTCATGAGTTTGACATGCTAACACCTTTGGATGATAGTTATTCATGGTCTACTAATGATGGCATACAAGATTGGAGTGTTGGATTTAGTAATTTTGTTGAAAAACAGGGCATTATACAATCTGATTTTGTATATCAAACCTATGAAGATGTGCAAAAGACACAGGAAATGTGTGACATTTGGCTAGAAAGAGCAAGGAGAGCTAAGGTTGTTGCTAGTCAAGCAAAACAACATCTTGAGATGGTAAAGACAAATCAAGACTTGATGGTGTTTGATGACACCCATAGTGGACCAGCCACTCAAGAGTTGTCTTTGATGGGTGTGTTGAAAGCATCCATAACTCATCTTTGCTCATGTCACAATTGATTATGATATGGCAGCTTTTTATTTGTCGATTGGTGACTTCAGCTTCATTGATTCGTCATGGGTTAGTTGCTGTCCTACTTGGAATTCCATTGCGCTTTCTGATTTTACATGGTCTACATCAGCTATTCAGTTGCTTGGGAGTGTGTGGAGGCATGTTTATTTGCTGGACATTGAAGCATGTGATTTCAGTTGTGATTTGCATGATACATTGATTTTCATTGGAGAGAATCAACCTAATCTTGAAGGGACACCACATCATTTTGATGATGCTCTCTCATTGACACATGTGGATGGTTATTCTTCATTGTTGAGTAGTGAAGTATGTGATTTCAGTTTTAGCACAACAGGAATGGATACATTTGTGTTTAGCACCCTTCATCTATTCATGTTATTATTCAATGGTAGAAGGATTTTCAGCTTCATTGGTTCATTGCTTGGTATCTACACCTTCATGATTGGCATCTATATTGGTATGGATGTGTTTGCATCATTGTGCAACAGCGGAAGCAGTCCCAGGATCTTCTACACCAGCAGGCTTGAGGTGATGTGTTTAAGCATGATTGAGGAGCCTCGATAGATTTGGGATCCGGGGATTGATTGAGTTCAGTTTTTCTTCCCATTGCTTGGGGACAAGCAATGTCGGGAAGGGAGGGCTATAATGTCCCCATTTTACAAGTAACTTAAAAAGGTTCTAATTGTAAATTAATTTTATAGAGTATTTTTAATTGCTTTATAAAATTAATATTTTATTAAGTTACTTGAGTCAATTTTAAACACTTTATAAAATAAAGTGTTATTGTGTACACAAAAAGAATTATTTAATAAAGTTAAGTGACTGTGTAAACAAAAACAATTATTTAATAAAGTTAAGTGATTGTGTACACAAAAACCGTCATTTAATAAAGTCAAGTGATTGTGTACATAAAAACCGTCATTTAATAAGTGATTGTGTACACAAAAACTTTCAAACCTATTTGGAGTGAGGGCTTTATAAGGAGCAGCTGGGAGTCATTTGAAATCATGTTTTTGACTTGGTTTTTGCATATTAAGTTTATCTCTTGGTTGAAGACAAATTTCAGTCCAATCAAGGTGATGATCCCTTGATAACTAGGGTTTGGTGATGGCCCCATTCCCATTTTGAGAGGTGAATGCAATCAGTATTCACCATTAGAGCTTAATTTTGTAGGTTTTATGAGAGTTGAAGTGAAGTTTGTGAGCTATTGTAACCCTTGGTCAAGTTGAATATCAACCAAGGTAGTGTTTATCAAATATTGGAGTGATTGAGTGAGTTTTATCAAGAGTTTTGGGTCTGATACAAATCACGGCCAGCTGATAAAGCTTTATTTTCAGAGTTTTATGAAGATTCAAGCATTGGTGATGATTATACAAACCAATATTCTTCACTAGAAGACCCTTGCTTGCTTGGAGAGGAGTTATTTTGTCATTTGCATATGATCTGGGCATATTTCAGTCACTTACAGGTCTGCTACAGTCAACATCAGTGTCGGAAAATCATTTTGAAGGCATTTAATATGTTAAAGACTTTGGATGTCATATCAGCTTCCTAAGAGCCTACCGATTTGCATTTAGAGCAATTTGAAAGTGTTTTTTGGCCTATATTCATCTATATCCTATTGGCTGGGCAATAATAGTGATATCAGCATTTTCATCAGTCATATACTCAGTCATATCAGTCACAAATACAGTGATATTTGGTGGTGATTCAGGGTTCAACTTGAGCTGAGATCATTTGCCAATCATCCTTCATTGATTAGACATATTTTGTATAGGGTTTGGATGCCATTTTGCCTACTTTTCAAGCATGTATCTAAGTCTAATATAAAACAGTACTTAACTATCATAAAGGACAGTGAATAATCATTTGTGTTTGTCATCATTGAACAAGTTAATAAAGCATTGGAAGTTTAGGTCTCATTGTCTAAATGTTTCATGTGTTATCTTTCATTTGAAGTTGACTACTAGGTGCAAGAATTCTTATCTAATTTGGCAAATATTTTCAGTCATATTATAAGGGTTCTTTACAAAAATTATAATGTCCCCATTTTACAAGTGACTTAAAAAGGTTCTAATTCTAAATTAATTTTATAAAGTATTTTTAATTGCTTTATAAAATTAATATTTTATTAAGTTACTTGAGTCAATTTTAAACACTTTATAAAATAAAGTGTTATTGTGTACACAAAAACAATTATTTAATAAAGTTAAGTGATTGTGTACACAAAAACCGTCATTTAATAAAGTTAAGTGATTGTGTACATAAAAACCGTCATTTAATATGCCTAGATTGTATGCAAATGACAAAATAACTCCTCTCCAAGCAAGCAAGGGTCTTCTAGTGAAGAATATTGCTTTGTATAATCATCACCAATGCCTGAATCTTCATAAAACCCTAAAAATAAAGCTTTATCAATTGGTTGTGATTTGTATCAAACCCAAAACTCTTGATAAAACTCACTCAATCACTCCAATATTTGATAAACACTACCTTGGTTAATATTCAACTTGACCAAGGGTTACAATAGCTCACAAACTTCACTTCAACTCTCATAAAACCTACAAAATTAAGTTCTAATAGTGAATACTGATTGCATCCACCTCTCAAAATAGGAATGGGGCCATCACCAAACCCTAGTTATCAAGGGATCATCACCTTGATTGGATTGAAATTTGTCTTCAGCGAAAAGATAAACTCAATATGCAAAAACCAAGTCAAAAACATGATTTCAAATGACTCCCATTTGCTCCTTATAAAGCCCTCACTCCAAATAGGTCTGAAAATTTTTCTGTACACAATCACTTATTAAATGACGGTTTTTATGTACACAATCACTTAACTTTATTAAATGATTGTTTTTGTGTACACAATAACACTTTATTTTATAAAGTGTTTTAAATTGACTCAAGTAACTTTAAAAAATATTAATTTTATAAGGCAATTAAAAATACTTTATAAAATAAATTTACAATTATAACCTTTTTAAGTTACTTACAAAATGGGGACATTACAACGAGAGATTTTTGTCTTTTATCTTCACAACAAACACCTAAAACAACTAACACATACTCTCACTTTCTAGCTAAACATAGAGACTAAATGTAAGAACCCCTACCAATTTGTAAAATACCCTACCAATATATACTGAAATTTTTGCCAACTTTCGATAAGATTTCTTGCACAATTCAACAAATGAACATCACCAATGAACAAAGGAATTGTAGCCTATCAAATCCATATCAGATTTGCATATATGAAACCATCAAACAAATGAAAACTTTTTACCCAGCCAAGTGGTTTACAAAGAAAACTCCTGAAATATCTCCTCCAAACACAATCGATAGGTGCATAGGAAGGTCTTCTATCAAGTACAACTCCTCAACCTTCACACCCTTGATCAAATCCACCTAAAAAGCCCTGTAATTCCAATGTCAATTCGCTGTTATAAAAATCAGACCCTGCTATTGTAAAATCAGACCCTACAAAACATGAAATTACCATCCAAAATATACTCCAAATTCACTAAACTACCTTGGTAGTCAATTCTCTACACCAAGAGCTTCAAATAGATATCACTTTCACTTCCAAACTCTTCAAATAAACTGCAAATTCAATCCAATGATGAAATCTGTATGACATCTCACAATTTGTTATGGTATCATCACCACAACACTCAAGGGAGCATCACCTTGAGAAAAATCACTAGAAAATGCAATTTCCAGCAATAATAGACAAAATGCAAAAGCTTACCATGAGATCAAAAGTTGCAGAATGAAGCTCAAGTCCTCTATTTAAACTCCTCAAGCTTGGACGTCCACCCTCTTAGCCAATTTGGAATGTATTTTGAAATCCATCAATGAGAATCAAGGAATTTGAACAATATTGAATGAGCTTCACCAAAATGCTTTCATTTAAAACAATCTTCAATTATTTTAAATGAAATCGACTCCTCTTCTATGGATCGATCCTCTTGAGCTAGGCCGTTTGGACTCATGCATTGAATTTTTGATTTGAAATCATTTAAAATCTTCCTCATCCTTGGGCAATCAGCTACATGTATTTAAATTTATGTTTGTATTGCATTTAAATTCCTTCAAACTACCCATCAATCTTTTCCTTGCTTGGGCGAATGCATTCAATGATATAACTTGCATTTAAAATCATCTTCTCCCCTTAGCCGCCGATCCCATACATGGCCGATTTGCATTTAAAATGTTAAACAAAACAAATTTAAATGCTTTTACCTCTTGATCGCCTCCTCCTTGGCCGTTGGCACTTCACACTATGATCAATTGCAATTTTTAAATATCTCTAGCCTTGGCGAATGGAATTTGACACTCCTCTATGCAAATCAATCATCCCATAGATAGCCGTTGGCTCCTGTTGATGATTGTTTTTCGACAAGTCAACAATTAGAGTAAAATACTGAGTATCTGACTCCCTCTTGAGCAAAGCCTCTCGAATGCTGAACTAGGTGATCAAACGAGATGACTCCAAGGTTCCTTCTGATGGTTTCGATAAGAGACAGCTCAGCGACTAAGTATGATTTTGCTGTTTACACACAAAGGGACTTACATAGACTCTTCTCCTTTCATTCGACTTATTCCTCCTTTGATGTGGATGATGTATATACAAGGTTTCTATGATAAAGAAAATGAAAAAAGGGTTAAGGGTTTAGAAGGCTAATCTAAGGACAATGAGATAATGAAACATGTAAAGATAGACAAACTCCTCATGAAACCAGACTTCGCTTCGCCATGAGAACCAACAACTACACGAAGCCGGTGCAATCTTCTAAGGAAACTCAAGGATTTTCATGTCGTAAATCTCCATCCAAACACCCACAGCTGGCGCAATTTGAACAAGCATTCACAACCGAACTAAAGAAAATGAAGGTTCAGTCTAACTTTGCATAGTGGGTTGCCTTCGACAATACACGAAAAGTATGAACCAGAAGAATTCATCAAATATCTTTACGCATATTCATTACATCAATGCACTTCTAATCTATTTCTAAGCTATTTGAAACATCTCTTAATTCCATCAAGATTCAGGAAACCGTGTTACTCCACAAGATAATACTTAACACTAAACAAGTAGCTCCAATGTCTTTTGCATTAACCTTGAGGAATATTTACAACAATTTCAAGTCCTCTCAGAGAATTTTGAGAGTCTCTTCTATTCTACTCTTAAAATCTACTCTCTACTACTACTAATGATCTACTGCATTACAAATGAGGCAACAAGGCCTTTATATAGAAGCCCAGGTTACAATGAATGGCTTAGATCAATTTGATGGCCAAGGGTCTAGATCGTGCCACCTCACAGGTAGTTACAACTTTCTATTTTTAGTACAAAAGAGGGAGGCAATGAAGGCACATTTTCCAATGTGATAAGGTAAGGCGAAAGCATTTAAAATATCTTCCACATAGGAATCCCTTTGACTTCTTTTATTAAATGATACATTTAATGCATTAAATAATGCGGCTAATCAAAATTGAATGATGTGTACTCGCCACATAGATGCCAACTCAGCATACTTTGAAAATTGTATCATCTTTATGTGATGTATTCAATATGATTGTTTGAACTTGTATGTTTAGGAATACATCTTGTGGATCTTGCCTTGTTCATTCTTCTTGTTGACTGGATGTATGATACTTGTAGCTCATTTGATTGACTTTGTAATGTTTCTTCTTCTTGTAGGATGTAGATATGAATGATCTTCTTTGGATGCATCCTCTTGAAGAGAGTAGAGTAGAGATATGATGATGATGATGCTTCCTTCATGTAAGAGTAGGAGACTCTCTTGGACTTGAAGTTGTAAAGTCTTGAAGTTTAGATGGATGAATGCCTTCGCTTGATGTAGAAGTTGATGAAGTGATCTTGAATGAAGTAGAATATATGAAATGCTCCAACTTGATGATAACACCTTCCTTATGGTGGAGCAGCTACTTGATGTCTTCTCCACATGACAATTGGTTGACTTCACTCCTAGCATGAAGGTGGTTCCAGCTTCTTCTTCTTTGATGACTCCTTAGCATCATTGACATTCCTGCAACACAAAGAAAGAAATAATATCAACCTTCTTGATAAACACGATAATATTTGATTTATAACATACAAGAATGCATTTCCAAGCCAAGCACATTAGATAACAAGTTCTTGATCTTCATTGAAACTCCTAAAATTTGCATTCTAAACCACTATTTTTAATCCTTAAGGAGAGCACATTAGTTAGCAATTTCATCTTCCGGTTAGAATTTCATCTCAAACGATCAATAAAGACCTCCCTATCTAGGCGCATTGGTTTAAGATTTTGGATCCTCCTTGAAAAAGTCTTTGAAATTTTGTATTGAACACTTGACTTTACTTCCCTTCATAAGGTAGCGCTTTAGACAAAGGTTTTAGTTTCTCCTAGAATTGATGCACTAGATAAGTCGCATTGGATAAGGATTTCGAAATCCTCTTGATTGTCGCTTTGGATCAAGTTTTTGATTCCTTCTAGCATTTGCATTGGATGAAGGATTAAGATCCTCTCAACATTACTTTGGTTTGAACTCGTTTTCATTTGCAAGGGAGTGGCGCATCACTTTAAGGTGACAAGATCCTCCTCAAGTTAGTACTTTTGAAATATTCTACTTCTTCCCTCTTAGCGCATTGAATGGGCAACTTGAATTCTTCTCAAAACCTCTTTCAAATGGATCAGCTCCTAGGTTAAGCGCATTGGATAGGTGATTTGAGATCTCTAAAAACAAACTTCATTCTTCCTTATGTGTGGCGCATTGGACAGGTAGTTTGAGATCTCCAAAAACAAACTTCATTCTTCCTTATGTGTGGCGCATTGGACAGGTAGTTTGAGATCTCTAAAAATAAATCTCATTCTTCCTTATATGTTGCGCATTGGATACCATCTTGAAGTGGCGCATTGGATCACTATGTTGGAAGCTTCAAAACTTAGGTGTATTCATGGTGTTGGCGCATTGGATAAAGCTTTAAAATCCTCTAAACTAAAGCCTTGAAGACTTGACATTGGATGTTTAGGACACTTTCACTTTCCTCCTTGTATGGCGCATTGGATAAAGCTTTAAAATCCTCTAAACTAAAGCCTTGAAGACTTGACATTGGATGTTTAGGACACTTTCACTTTCCTCCTTGTATGGCGCATTGGATGAGGCATGGAGAATCCTCTGAGTTTCGCCTTAGATAAGGATCCTTTGAACTTTATATTGAAACTTCTTTGGCGCACTAGATCACTACGTTGGAATCTCTTGAACACTGACTTAAACCTTGTGATGTATCCCCTTTGGAGCGCCCGGAATCTCCCTTCATGAAGTCGCATTAGATGAGGGATTGGAGATCCTCTGGAATTCGCATTTAATGTGTAATAAATCTCAACTAGATCCTTCCTCCTTAGGTCGCTTTGGATGAGGGTTTCAAATTCCTCTGAGTTTCGCATTGGATGCTTGATCCAAGCGCTTGGGTTTGCTGTTTGGAAGTCTTCCTTTCCTTAACCATGATGTTTTCTAGATGGGCGCATTAGATGAGGGATTAGAAATCCTCAAGTTTTTGGCGCTTTGGACGAATGTTCTTTCAAAACATAAACGTTTTTACTTTGGGCGCATCACTTCAAGGGGTTGATATCCTCTGAAATTTTCGCATTACTTCAAGGTTTCAAGTTCCTCTAGAATTTTCGCTTTGGTTAAGGGGTTGAAAATCTTCTAGAATTGGCGCATTGGTTCATGTATTCGAAATCATCATCTTCTTCTGTCTTTGAAAGCGCTTTTTTCATCATGATTTTGCGCCACTTAGATGCCCCGTCGCACTAGATGAACTTTTTGAATCCTCTGGAAGAGTCAGGCGTTTTTCAGGGTCGCGAGGGTAAAGGTATATTGAAAAATATATTTAAGTATAAGTTGAATTTCTTATACTTTAAATATTTTTCAATATACCTTTCAGGATGTTTGAGATAGGTCTCGAATCCACCAGATTTAACATGCAAAATCTAGAATTTGGAGGATTCACCAGATTTCAGACTTAGCCATTTTTTCAGGATTTTCAGGCTTTCAGGCTCCAGACTCAGTCTTTCAGGATCTCAAACATACATCAAGAAGGGTCTCATTATTCATCATTTGGATGGGATTTGATCAAGATTCTTCATTACTACAAGTTTATGTACCAGATGAGACTCCAGTTATAAAGCAAAATCATCTAGGAGAAAGACCTCTTGTTGGATTGACAGAGGAAACGAACCTAAGGCATCATCAGAACTTCATGTAAAACATCGGAGCTCAAAAAAAGGGGGTCCCCATTTGCAATGGGGCGATGTGTGATTTGATCACAACAGCTCCAAAAACAATGCTCAAATAAAATAATATTAAGTGATCCTCATGCATCGATCCATATACCTTTGTCTTTGAAATTGAATTGGGCCCATCTTTGACTTGTCAATATTCTTCCACAAATAGGTCCTACCTGGAGCTATCCATATTTACATCATCTCCGTAAAAATATATTAGAAAAAATGTAATTAAATATTTCATTTTCCCTTCTTATTTATAAAATTCAAATGAATGAAAATACAATCTTAATATTGCATTCTCCATATAGCTCAAAATACACTAGTTGAGCTAACTTTTCAAATCTCCATGTGTAGAAACCAACTCAAACTAGCCAATTATTCCCTTACCAATGCATTAGCCTACGGGAATAGATGATAGGCTAACCAAAATTCTCCATGTGACATCACTCCGGAATTGGGAACATGACACAATTCTGATCCGATTTTTGCCCTGCTGTTCTGATTTTGTTTTTGAGTGTTTTTTGTTTGTGTTTTTGTTGTTTCAATGCATGTAGGGTTTTGCAATGATATAGTAATGAAATTGAAACATAATAGCATTGAAATTACACAAAATAGATGACTGAAAATGATTGTATTAGCTAGTAAAACTATTTCAAATTAAAGATATGAAATAGATATCTTTATTGACATACCCGAATGATGTTCCTTGCCAATTACATTCATGAAATGAAGGCTGATTACAAACAATCCAATCTGATTATAAATTCAGAGTTGTGAAAGCACACAAATATGACCCAATGATCCACAATTCAACCTCAATCATGCAATGATGTCATCCTCCAACTGTAGCAGCCAACAATGACGAGATCAAATGGCAAAGATGATTGAAACACGCTGTCCAAACCTTGATTTCAGACCTGCAGAAGTCTGATTACAAATCTGATCACAAAAATACGTCAAATGATGCCCTAGAATATGGCGATTGAGCCTCCAAAGGCTAGCGCTCCTCCTTGGGTGAAATCGCTACGGTTTTGTATGCCAAAAGATGATCTATAACACCTTCAAACCCTAACTTTCTCAGTCTGATATGAAATTGCAGCACTCTAATATAAATTTCTGAACACGAGAAAGTGAAATCCTTCACCAAAGAAACCATCAAATGATAACAAATCAATGCCAAACCCTAGCCGTGGATGTAGAAGATGAAATTATGCCTTATTATCCTTGAAATCTGAACTATTATGTCTTCAATCTGCGAACACACTTCAAACCCTAGCTGATTACAAATTCTCCTTTCAAACCTTAGCTGGTTAAAGCTCCAATTCATCAAAAAACCTGCAAATAAGCTCAATAATGGATCCTAGGTGAATCCATCTCTCAATGTGGGGTTTTCGTCCAAACCACCAAGATCTAAGGGTTTTCATCCTTAGAACATGCTTAAACAAAGTTGCAGCCAAGAGAAACTCTCCAATATGCCAAAATGCCAAATACATGAATGATGAAAATGACCTTTTATTTTTCCACACTTGGGCACCCAAATAAAATATGTTTGTCTTTTGGAGTCCACCGTCATAATAAAATATTTTTATTTTATTTTCTTTTTAATTTTCTCACTTTGGGCGGCCAACTTGGAGAGAGAAAATAATAATAAAATAATATTATTTTATTATTTTTGCTTTTTCAACTTGAGTGGCCACTTATGGGAAAATAATATAATATTTTAATTAATAAAATATTATATTTTTGCTTTTTATCTTATTTTCCATTTTTTCCATATTTTTACCATTTTTCTATTCTCCAATTGGGTCGCTTTTCTCCTTGGCTAATTAATTAAATATTATTGACCTTTCCACAATTACCACAAAAATATCAAAAGTCATTTGCCAACTTCGTTTCATCAAATAAAAAATAGTTGAGCTTCATAAAATCAACATTCCATTCTCCAAGCCTTTAGCAACATTCTCTTTTCCAAGCCTCCATATGACCAAAGCTCAACCAAGTCATTTAAGCTCAAAATGGGGACATTACACTAAAAAACATGAGTACAACACAAAGCTTGAATTGGAGCTAACACAAGATTCAACAAACCAAATCAAAAAAATTGTATACACAGCTACAACTTCAACTAAATCTGCAATAGGAATCTGACAATATTCAATAAAAGCTACTCAATTTACCAAATCATCACACACGATAACAAAAAATAACTACTCCATTGTCTTGTTGTATGAAATGCAATCCTATCAAGCTGCAAGCTCGTGGAATCTTTCACACCTCGTGGAATTGAAGAAGTGCCTAGAATCATATTGTCCAAGTGCTCTACATAATTTGTCGACTATCTAATATATTCTTTTGACTCGGCCTTACCCTTTCCATCCTTTTGTATCCTTTCTTTTAGTAATATCTAGTAGATTATGATCCGATTGTCTAGTGCCCTTACCCAAAGCAAATTCCTTGATCATATAGTTTGTTGGTTGCACATCTCTAATATTATTCACATCTAGTGGAGGTACAACTATCTAAACAAACATGTTCCCTTGATCATCCTTTCTCAATATGGATTGGCTCTTGGTCCTCTTTGCCAAACCCCTAAGCAAGGAGGAGATAGTCGTGATGTTTAGTAGTATAATTTCTATGATCTTCCACTTCTGACATACCATCTTAGCCAGCCACTATGGAGCCTATAGCTGAGTTTCTTACCTTTTTCAACTTTTGAGGGTATCAAGAGGGCTGTCTTGTAGGATGTGGAAGGGAAGGTACCAAGGGGTTGAATTAGTGTAGGAAGTAGCAATATAAATAGTGGGTTGAGAGGAGGTGGGTGGGTGTGATGGAAGTGAAGGTGAAGGTCAATGAGAGGACAAAGGAGTGGGTGAAACCCCAGGTGAAAGTGAATTCCCCTTTTTGCTTAAGTAGTAGTAGTAGATTATCATTCATTCCCTTTATTTAGCGACTTAAGAATGTCTATTTTAGGAGCCTTTGTTGTAGGATTAGCAAGCCTCAACCGTGGGGAGACTTTACCCTCTTCTTTGCACGGATCTTTAATCTTCTTTTGAAATGTGCCTCACTTTGATCTTCTATAGTAACCCTGCTCATGTGTCTTTCCTCTGATTCACTAGAAAGAATAACCTATGGGGCTGAAGACATAACCATGTCCTACAGCTATTCTGCCACTTTGTGCCGATGGGTTTGGCTTCTATGAGGCCTTGGTGCTCTAGAGGAGAACACGCCTAAAGATTTCTTCTCCCTGAGTTCTGCTACTTTCACCTGAATCCAATTAGAGGTTACATGGATTACCTTTTTGCTTCTATGCTCCAAGGAAATAACAGAAAGATTGGCCCAGTTTATCAGCAAACAAGAGGTTGTGGCTAACCCTTTCCAATCATAAGTAGGTGATTTCACCTCCTCCTCATCCTCTATAAGCTCCTTATGGCACTTAAATAGTCCCTTTAAGTTAGAGTAAGTCAACAATAAGATATGCTCTATAAGATATGCTCTTCTTTGAGTTAGAGTAAGTCAACAATAGTCCCTTTCTCTAACTTCTCTAACTTGACATTCATTTGCACAATTCACCCAAAAATTTTGTAATTGAGGCACATGAGCAATTTTTTCCCACAGCCTTTCCTCCATGAAACCCATTGGGTCAAAAGATGTGTGGGCTTCAAACTATCTAAATTTATAAATGTCAATCTCTCTATTAACCCCTTTGGTTGCCTCACTTGTTCTACAATAAAATGAAAACTAGTAATGGGCCATGGTAGTTTGCTTTTGTGTCTGGATTTGAAGATGGAATGAACTACTAACAAGTGCATGTTCAGTTCCATCAGAATACTCCTATCAATGGACTGCCTGGCTAAAGATGGAATGAACTACTAACAAGTGCATGTTCAGTTCCAGCAGAATACTCCTATCAATAGACTACCTGGCTAAAATAAGAAACCTCTAGCTGAAGCCTTCAACCCTGATATAAGTGAATGTTGGAAATTGTGTGAACAAATCTCTGTACTCATAAATCACTTTCCTGGCTTCTTGTAAAAGCCACTCTTTGTATGGTTTTTTCATTTCCATAATCAATGTTTCAATGAATGCATCATTTACTCTCCTATAGTGAGTAAGAGTGTTACCATATTGAAGCTGAGGAGGGTGATTATAAATAAGGTTAGTGGGCCCATATTCACCCACTATATTCAAGCCTAGGAATATCCTCAACCGTGCTAAGCTATATACCAAATATGACATCATATAGAATTCTTCCGTCTAAGCTATGGTACACAATTGCTGATGTATGCTTTCACTAATGACAAAAGCCCAACCAATCTCACAAGTCATGGAACTATCCATGTTCATCAAATAGAACATCCATGGATGGAATGTCCTTGCCTCTGGCCTCCCCCTTGTCCTATTCAACAATGTGATTGTGTCTCCAAGAACATCATGAAATTCATCTCTTTTGAAAGGTTTGTGAGACAATCTTGACACCCTCTTTTGTCTACCAATCAATGGTGAGAAATTTACTTCAGACATGCCTCCTCATTTGAATCCCACTATGTTTGACATTTGGCCATAGTAATCATAACAATATTCTAAGTAGGAATACCCAATAAATCATCAAAGGCCTCTAAAGTGAAGCTAGCCAACAATTACCCATCAAAATCCTTAATTTCTCTAGAGTCCTAGTTATAAGACCTAGTGTCTATGAGAACAAGTTCAAGAAGCTATACAGAACTAGGAAAAAGCTACAGTTTCCGAAATTGTAGAGAAACATAAGTTTTGAGCTAGTTTATCCCCTTTTTGGGCTTTACTATCAAATCTTTCCTTTGGAAATGCATATGCCCTCTTTTTATATCCCAAATATTTATCAATTCATTCTAAATAAAAATTGGGGGAGGAACACCACAATATTGATACTTCATTTCGCTAGCCATAAGGGATACCACTTTGTCAATATTTTATAATAAACACATTTACCTGATTTTTTTAATTAAATATCAAATCAAAATCCTGGCCACGTAGAAACTAGGGTTTTAAGATTCAAAAGCCCACAAATAGAAATTAGAACTGGGAAAAAAATTTACTCAATATCATGGAAGAGGAAGATTATTAAATCTAAAAATGAAAGCGTTGGTAGATGGGAAGAAATCTGTCCTCAATCATTCTTGCTCAAAAATCTCTCTTACTCCATATTTTGATTGAAAAACAACAACAAAACTTCCCTTCAATCTCCTTTCAGTGTGATTCCTTACTTTCTGGATGATGCATTCACTGTAAAAAATTATAGGTTTGCAAGCTCGAAGTGATACAAGAAATGAAGCTCTTTGTAAAATCCCTTATGTCCTTGACGTGTGTGGCATGAACGAACTATTATTTTATTGTTTTAAGTTTAATGTTTGATGTCTTTTATGTTTGTTTTTATTAAAAATTTTAATTTATAAACTTCTTTAAGGCCTTGGCACATGGGGTGCACCAATGTGCCATTTGGATTTAAGCCAAGCAAGCCTTTGGGCCAACCCAAAGTGCATAAAATGTCTTAGTCAATGCCTTAAGGTGCAACCATTTGATCTACACTTTGCTTTTTTATTTTATTTATAACTTTTAAAATTTTCACCTTCTTTTTTGTGTTCTCTTTTTTTTTTTAAAATAAAAATTTGATAAACTTTTCTGTAATGACTTTTTCTATATTTTTAAGATTTTTAATTTTAAGCCAAATTGGTACATCAGGTGACCAAATGGGCAATTTTGACCAATTTTCACTTCAAAACATGACTTACGTCATTTTGTTGCACTTGGAGGACCTCTTTGATGCTTTCACATTAAAAGGTCACTTATCTCATTTTGTTGCATCTAGGGGAGAATATGGCACTCTAGGCACTTTGCCAAAAGTGTCATTTGGTGCGCTTCTTCCGTCAAAATGACATTTTTTGTAATGTCCCCTTTCCGTCAATAATTGACATGGTAACAGTTAGCCTTGTTCCTAGTATTTCTTGAAGGCTAACTTGGTGGATTAAAGGGAAATTCACTTTTTAAAATATTTCTTAAGTTGTCTAAAGGTTAAATAGTCTTTATGTTTCCTAGTCAACTTAAGTTGTTTTAAAAAGTGTGTTTTTACCCCCCCTTGTGGAGCGCTACGCTTCATAAAGCTCACTTCTTATGAGGTGTTCCCCTTGAGGATAAAAAAGTAATACTTTAACTATTTTCTCTTGGGCGCTCACTTGGGGGAAATTTTTATAAGAGAATTGAGTCTTCATTTGGAGGTTTAAGCATTTTAATATCAAATTTCTTTTGGGAGTCTATGTGCTTGCCTGTGGGTTTGGAACCCTCATTTCTTCTCTAGTTTCGGTTGTGAAAGATCAAACCTAGCTAGTCTATAAGGTGATTTTGCCTCTAAAATCACATAGAGCTTCAATGGAGTTTGTTTACAACAGTTTACTGAAGGAAGGTTCTGATGTTTTCTAATCTCAAATCATTTTGGAGTTGATTGAACAAGATTTTGATGCAGATTTGACTGTTTTCTGTTGATGTTTATGGGAGCAAAAGCAGGCCGTACTTCTGCAGGTCATACCACCATGGATGGGCGCAAGGCTTTGACAGAAGCTTCATATTTTGACCCCAGATTTCATTGTTTCCCTAAGCACTGGAGTTCAAGAGTAATTTCAGGGATTTTTGGTGTTGTTTGCAGAGTGTTTGAGGCTGAAAGAACCGAGTTTGCTGCGGGTCGTACATGCTATACCAGGCCGTACAACAGAAATCTATGGCGTCCCCTCCTCAAAGTGAATCGCTCCTCTTTAGCTGGTCCTATCACTTGGAATGGAGGCAGCCTAGCTTGTAGAATGAGTCTTAGGCAGTTTGGAGGCGGAGAAGTTGCAGATAGTGGTGTTTTGTATGTTTTGGGTGGTGCTGGAGCAGTGTTTACAGTGCTGCAAATCAGATTTCAGACCTGCAACAGCCAATATCAACATTCACAGATTTGTTTTCAGACCTCTGGCACATCTTCAATGGCTTCATTCATGGTAAAACTATTATGCTTTCAGTTTGGAGTAATTTAGCTTGATTTCCTTTGTAGCTCTGTGGTGAAAGTCTCAATAAAATCAGATTGCAGCCCACTGATGATCATGTTCAAGTTTAATGATGATAAATCTGTGTTTGTAACGCCGGATGGTAGTACCACCGCTGGATAGTAATGCATGCTTCATTTTGTAAGATTGGATGGTTCACTGCCAATCCCTATAGCATTTCATAACTGGCCAAGTCTGGTATTATTGACCAATTTGGTCCGAATCGAGACTTGCACCATGCAAGTACCTTGCATACTCATTTTGTCTAACATGCACTCTGCTAAAGAAGCATAGAAGTGGTCGGCTACGCTGCGTAGTGCATGCTTGTGTTGCACATTACACACTCCACTGAATAAGCGAGGTATGTAGTTGTCGTGGAGGCCTGGGGTGTACGTAAACATTTGCATTGCATTCAATTCCATAGCAGATTGAGTAGAAGTGTGATTCGAACACCGTGTGCTCTCACCTTGCCCACCTCAGGATCTTGGGGATCAGAAAGTGTTCTAAAGACTGCCTGTGCTTTGGATTTCAGCTGACATTATTTTGATAAAAAATAGGGTGGTCATTACAGTGGTATCAGTGCTGGTTTTCTTGCCAGCTTGTGAGTTTGCTAACCCTACATGCAGCACAGTAGTGACAGAGAAAGAAGGTATCTTCAGAGAGAAGAAAGAAAACTCAGATCAACTTTGGGTACAGAGTGTTTTGTTGAAGAGGTTTCAGCTATGGCAGAAAGGACAAGTGTTGAGAAATGGTGCCTCAAACGTACTGATGTTTGGGTCTCTGCATTGTCGCTGTGACAGTTGGATATCACCGGGACAGAGACACTAGTATGATCGATAGCCCAATGGAGGGTGTTATTGGTGAGACTTGTAGTGGTCGGTGGGACTTTGTCTTGAGTCTCCCCAATAGACCGATGGAGCATGTGAGTGAAGTTTGTCGGCAGGAGTTAACGTTTCAGTGATAGCCTCCAAGGAGTCTCTTCGATAAGTCGATACACTATGGATTGTTAACTATATCGGCGAGACTCGACATTTCGGCAGGGCCCCGAAATGGGTCTCTCCAATACCCCGATGCTGACGTAGCAATGGGAGCACATCGTAGTATGAAACGATTTCGAAGTGACTTGGTATTTCGGTGAGACCCCAAAATGAGTCTCCCCGACATTCCGATATGATAGTCCATAGTGCCCGTGTGGGACCCGCTTGGTACCTAACTACTAAGCGATTGGTTGTTGGATGACTCGGCGACATGGAAGGCTATCTGGTTTGCAACCTGGTAGTTGGCAACAATATCGGTGTGACTACATTATATCAGTGGGAGTCGATATGGTGTCTCACCGATATGGCGATGAGGTAACTGTTCGGTTCATTGGGAAATTGATGTGGCTGTCACGATGGCGGTGGGGACCACGATGGTGGTAACCAAAACTCTTTGACATGGCGGAAGGACAGTAAAGCCAATGTTGTATTGGCAATGCATATCACAAATATTGTCTTCTCAATGTTCAAGAAACTGAATTGATTGTCTTTTGTAACTGTCCAGTCCGTTGTGGTAGTCGATGCGATTACTCTCCTCTATAATGCTGTAATATAAAATGCATTGTAACAGAGGGTAGGTGTAGAAGAGGAGTGACTGTAAGATTATCTCCAAATGGAACAGGATGTTAATCTCCATGAAAGGCTTAGTGCCTAATTTGTATTGTAACTGTATTTTCTGTTGCTAAATAATACAATGGCGATCTAGGCTTTTGGAGTGTGGGGTTTTTTACCTAAAAGGGTTTTCCCCACGTAAATCTGTGTTCATCTCTTTTGTTCCATCTTTCATATTTAATGGTTCTGTCATTGAATATGTTTTCTGGTTGTTGTTGAAACTGTTTAAAATTGCATGAACTTTTCTCTAAGAGTTAATGTGGGAAATGAACTATGTCTAATTTTGCTTTGTGGCATAGTTGTGTGTGTTTTTGAGGCAATCTAAAGAAATAAAACCTACCGAAGACACTACTGCTCTTAGATGTTCGTTTCTAAGATGCTCTCATTTCCCTACAACAAGGATGTCCGTTCTCTTGATATGTAATGTCCCCTTTTTTCTGAGTGATCACCCAACGGAGTCAGCTAGCCTATTTTATTCCCATAGGCTAAGTCGGAAGTGCAAGGGAATAATCTAATTAGTTAAATACTAAGTAATCCTAATCATTCGGTTATTTATATTTAACTAATTTTGTTGGATCATTTTATGATGTTAAATGACTTTTACTATTTTTGTGAGCCTCTTGGTGAAACAAAATAAAATAAAGGAAATTGCCAAGAAGGTGAGCGGCCAAAATTGAGGATAAAAAAATATAAAATAAATTGCCAAGGGAGGTCGACCAAGAGAGGTCGGCCAAGAGGGAAGAGAATAGAAAATAAAATAAAATATATTTTGTTAGAGGAGGTCGGCCATGATGAGGTCTTATTGGATGGCTATAAAAGAAGGCAATTTGGAAGCTATTTTCATCAATCACATTCATATCTTTTCATTGGAGATTTTTCTCTTTGGTTGCAACTTTGTTTCAGCGTATTCCAAGGATGAAAACCCTTAGGAATATTTTGGATTGGACGAAAACCCAATTCCATCTTGGAGGTGGACTCATATAGAGTTCATATTTGCACTTCATTGGAGATTTGGGAGGAAAGGAGCGTCAAAGACATATTTGTTTCTACAAAAACCCTAGGGCCAACTTGTGAGATTTGTGCCAAATACAATTTGGAGAAGAGAGGATATATTCAGATTTTTAGATCAATTTGTGAGCGCCAACCTTTGGAGGGTTTTGTGATCATATTTCAGCGAGATACTTACTAGGGTTTCACCCTAGGAGTGAGTGCCACCTCAAGGAAGGGCAATTTCATGTTTGGAAGCATTTGTTGAACAATCCTAGGTGTCGCCGCCCTCTTGTGCATGCCTTTGGTCATCTTTGTGGAGAGCGCCGGTAATACCACCAATGGATCTGCCCTAAAATTCTGATTTTTGTTTTCTGAATTCTACCCTAAATTTCTGCTTTTTAGTTTTCTGCTCAAAACCCTAATTTCTGATTTTATTTTCAGAAGTATAAACATTCATAGGCAGCCTATAAAAATGATCCAAACATCCATAAAATGTATGCCAAATATGTATAATCATCAACAAGGATATCAACCATGAAAATTAACCATCCAAAGACCAAACATGTACAAAACAAATCTGATTTATGATTAAATAAGCCTGCTGCTCCAAATCTGAATATGCTGATTTGTAATTACATCAAATCTATGGGCTCAAACATGGTAAATATAGCCCAGATTTCTACTCCTATAATGTTCAACCTAAATTAGGTTATACATACCGTGGAATAGCAAAAATGAAATCAAAATAATGAAGTCACCCTCCTAGGGAAGTGGCGCTCAACCTAGGGCATAAACCCTAGCCAAACTTCGTCCAAGACTCCTCCAAAAGGTGGTGCTCAAATCTGCTCCAAAATGATCTTCAAATGCTGCTCCAAAATGATATGGCTTGAATGCTCAAATCCTCCAAAGTGTGGCGCACAAGTCTAGGGTAAAACCCTAGTGCCAATGAACACAAATGCCACAAGTAATTCGCCTCCAAAGCTCATCTAAAATCTAAATATGCAAATCTGCTCTTCTCCTCCACAAATCTCCAATGAAGTGCAATTGTGAACTCCGTATGAATCCACCTCCAAAGTGTCATTGGGTTTTCGTCCAATCCACTTATCTTCCTTAGGGTTTTTGTCCTAGGAAGGTGCTGAATCAAAGATTGCAGCCAAGAGAGATAAATCTCAAATGAAAAGAATGTGAATGAGTGATGATGAAATGAGCTCAAACACCTTAAATTTATACATGACTTTATCTCTCCTTCCTCAAGGCCAACCTAGCCTTGGTATTTTCTTTTTATTTCACTTTATTTCCCTCTCCTAGGGCCGACCTCCTCTTGGGCACCCAAACCACAATGAAAACACTTTATTTTATTTTTTTATTATTTTCCATCTTTCCTTCCTCCAAGGGCGAACCACTTAAGCACATGCTATAATATATTTTGACCACAAATGAAGTCGCCCTTCTCAAGGAAAATCCTTATAAATTATTCTTGTTTTTCCCAAGGGCATTTTTCCATATTTTCTTCTATTTTCCATCCTCCAATTGGGTTGCTCCACCTTAGGGGAAATTATTTCATTAATGTTGACTTCATAAAACATACCACAAAATTATGCCAAGTCATCTTCCATAATCAATTTGCCATACAAAATTGGCTAAGTGTGAAAACTCGCCAAATAGGTCATTCCCTGAGCCCTTCGACTTAGCCTACGAGAATAGGATAGGCTAGCCAACTCCAATAGGTGATCACTCTAAAAATGGGGACATTATAGCGCCGCCTATTTGGAGGATTCGCCCATCTAGGGTTTGCTGATTGACATCATTCTTCATCATTTTTGGTATGTATAAACCTATGTTTAGGTCTAATTTGTAAGAGCAGAAATCTGGGCTATGTTTGTGCATGTTTGAGCCTATACATTTGATGTAATTTCAAATCAGAATTTCAGATTTGTAGCAGCAGACTCTTTATTCAGAATTCAGAATTATTTGTCATTTTGTTTGCACTTGAATGATCAAATATTGTGGTTGAATTCATGGTTGATGTTACCTTCATATGAGTACATGATTGGCATGTTTATTGGAGCATTTTGATACATATATGTTCGCTGTCCACAATTATTTGTAATTCAGAAATAAAAATCAGAATTCAGATTTAGGGTTTGGGAAGAAGAAAAATCAGAATTTTAGGGCAGATCTGATTAGGGATCTTACAGTGGTATCAGAGCAAGTGATCTTGCCAACCTGAAGGGTTTTATGATAAAAATGTTGACTTTTGAATCCTGAGGATAGAGAGTACATTACATACAGGAGAAGGCAGCAGTTTATTGGCTCAAATTCTGAAGAAGAAGACAACATGGGTGATAGGAATCATGAGGATCCCAGCACTAGAGATATCCTCAATGATATTGCTAGAGGACAACGTGACCTAATGTAGCTCTTGTCCCAATTTGTGCGGCATAACATGGCGACCAATGGAGGCAATTGAAACAATGGTAACAATGGAGAAACTAGCAATTCTGGAAATAATGCCAACACTCACACCAGAACTACTCAAGCTTCCGTGAGTAGACCTCTCATGCCTACTTTCTGGATCAGCAAGGAGCACAAGATGGTGGACAACAAATTGCAGGTGAAAGCTTCAATGATTACATGAGGGAATGGCAATCTCTAGGTGAGGAGTTTCAAGCTGCTATGTCTCTACAGGATTTCTGTCAATTGAAGTACAGGAACAGGCCTAGAGCAGAGAGGAACCACAACCATGATTTACAAAGAAAGTTGGGAAAGGTGACTATCACTCCTTTCAATGGTTCGGGACGATGCACAACACGTGCATGGATTCAAAAGATGGACAACTATCTCACATTCAACCCTATGTTCGAGAAGGAAGGAATTCAATTTGCTACTCTACACTTGGAGGGAGATGCACAAGATTGGTGGTACAATGGGATGGTTACACAAGGTCATAGCCTTATTACTACATATGTTGACTTCACCCAAAGGTTGATTGACAAGTTTGACAAGACTAACCCCGAACAGTTCTTCAGAGAGTTGGCCCAACTCAAACAGAAGGATTCAGTAAATGCCTACATATCTGAATTTTAGAAGCTTGTAGTGTTGGTTCCAAATGTTTCAGTGAGCCGATTGACCTATCTCTTCATTGAAGGTCTAGAGGAGCCTCTTCATGGTTGGGCGAAAGCCCTAGATCCACCTTCACTGCAGGATGCTATTAAGAGAGCTAGAGGTATGCAATTTTCAACACCGTCCAAGTCCAAGTTCCAAAGCAAACCCTTCTTTGCATCAAGAAAGGATCCAAAGAGGAATTTTCAAAAGGAATGGCCCAGAAGACCAAATCTAGACATAGAAGCCAAGAATGAACTAATGAGGAAGAAGTTGTGCTTCTCTTGCAAGGAACCTTGGGAGCCCAGTCATAGGTGCCTTGGGAAAGGCAAAGCTCATTACATAGAGGTCACTTCCGACATTGATGATGATGGAGTCCAAGACACGAGTTCAGAGAGTGATAATGAGGAGCAGCAATTGGAGCTTGATGCTACAACTATAGGTGACACCGTACATGGTACTACTGCTACACTATCAGGAGTCACTGAGTATCATCCTTTTAGAGTGAGAGGAGTCCTAAGGGATAGTGGGTCACATGTTTGGTTGACAGTAAGGCCACTTATAACTTCATTGATGAAGGTGTGGTGGTGAAGTGAGGATTGCAGGTAGAGGAGTTTCCAGGCTTCAGTGTGATGGTTGCGGATGGATTCAAGATGAGTTGCACTAAGAAGATCCCGCAGTTGAGTATCCAATTGAGTGACTGTACAGTTACTAATGATTTCTATGTGGTTGGGATTGGTGATACAAATGTTGTTCTGGGAATACAGTGGTCGCATTCACTTGGCAAGTACATTCAAGATTTTTAGGAGTTGGAGTTCATGTCAGATGGGAGGAAGATAGTGTTGAGAGCATTGGCAGATGGAGAGCCAAGGATAGTGACAGCGAAGAGGATGGAGACATTGTTTCGACATGGTGATGTTGCATGGGCAACTCAATGTTTTGTGTCTTCTAAGTCTTCTTCTAGCAGTGACCAGCAATATCATGTGAATATCCAGTCAGTACTAGATAAGCACAGCATGGTGTTTGAGGAGATTCCTCCTAGTAGACCTTCTGATCATGGCTTTGAGCATGTGATTGAGTTAGAGGAGGGCTCCAAGCCCGTCATCACCACTCCTTATTACCTTAGGAGATTCAAGGAGATAGAGAAGATGATTAAGGAACTATTGGACATGGAACACATCAGGCCTAGTTCCAATCCCTTTGCTTCTTCGGTGGTCTTGGTGAAGAAGGATGGCACGATGAGGATGTGCATTGATTACCATACCTTGAACAAGAGGACCATCAAGAACAGGTACCCTATACCCAGGATCAATGAGTTGTTGGATGAGTTACATGGAGCAATATATTTTTCAAAGATTGATCTTCGTTCAAGGTACCATCAGGTTAGAGTCTATGATGATGATATACATAAGACTCCATTCAGATGTCATTACAGGCACTATGAGTTTTTGGTTATGCCCTTTGGTCTTACTAATACTCCCTCGACTTTCCAGTCATGCATGAATCATATATTCAATAGGCTGTTGCGGAAGTTTGTGTTGGTATTCTTTGATGATATCTTCATATACAGTAAGACATGGGAGGATCACCTCAGGCACATTGACGAGGTGTTGAGCATCATGGAGGCACAATCCCTATTTGCTAAGGCTTCAAAATGTGAGTTTGGAATGACAGAGATTCTATATTTGGGACATGTGATTAGCGCTGATGGAGTGAAGGTACATCAGGAGAAGATACAGGGTATTCTAGATTGGCCTCCGTCGAAGAACATTTCAGATTTGAGAGGTTTCTTCGGGCCTTGCAGTTACTACAGGAGGTTTGTGAAGGGGTTTTCACAGCTAGTAGCACCTCTTACAGATCTCACTAAGAAGGGCACATTCAAATGTTCGAATGAGGTTCAAGCAACATTTGATAGACACAAGGAGGTAATGAGCACTTGTCTAGT
The DNA here is from genome assembly GCA_027924645.1 of Cunninghamia lanceolata. Taxonomy (NCBI): domain Eukaryota; kingdom Viridiplantae; phylum Streptophyta; class Pinopsida; order Cupressales; family Cupressaceae; genus Cunninghamia; species Cunninghamia lanceolata. The sequence continues at coordinate 5,736,529 of BSBN01000645.1, read as the reverse complement.
ATTCATTCTTCCTGATTTCTCTCAGCCATCTGTATTGGAGTGTGATGCTTCAAGTGAAGGGATAGGCGTCGTACTCATGCAGAACAAACATCCCATAGCCTATGAGAGTAGGAAGCTGAGAGATGCGGAGCGGTTGTATTCCACCTATGATAAGGAGATGCTTGCCATCAAGCTTGCGTTGGCAAAATTCAAACAGTACTTGGTGGGAGGAAAGTTTGTGGTAAGGACTGACCACAACAACTTGAAATACTTTCTAGAGCATAAGGATCTGAATGAGAGACAACAAAAGTGGGTAAGTAAGATTTAGGCATATGACTTTGACATTGAGTATGTTAAGGGAAAGACTAATGTTATCACTGATGCACTATCTAGGAGACCCACACTTTGCTCTATGACAGAGATTTCAGCTTTTTGGAAGGCTCACCTTTTGGTTGAGTATTCCAAGAATACATTTGCATGCGAGCTCATGGACGGCAAGATTCAAGATGACAGGTATAAGGTAGTTGATGATGTGATCTACTACAAGGACATGATCTATTTAGTACCTGAATCAAAAATGAAGGAGAAGATTTTGAGGGCTATTCATGACACTGCTTTAGCAGGACATTCAAGGTTCTTCAAGACCTACAAGCAAGTGCGAGAGAGATTCTCTTGGAAGGGTCTCAAGGATGATGTCTTGCGACATGTTCGTGAGTGTATGACTTGTCAGCAAAACGACTCAGAGCATACTTTCCCCGCAGGTTTACTTCAGCCATTGCCTATTCCAGAACAGAAGTGGGAGAGTATCTCTATGGATTTCATTACAGGTCTTGCGAAGGTCCAAGGCAAAGATTGCATATTTGTGGTTGCTGATAGATTGACTAAGTATGCACATTTCTTTGCTATTTCATCTGAGTATAAGGCACCTCAGGTTTGCAGAGTTGTTCTTTAGAGAGGTGTTTAGACTCCATGGACTTCCCAAGACCATTGTCAGCGATCGGGATAGCAAATTTCTCAGTGTGTTTTGGCAGGAGCTATTCAAATTGGTTGGTACATAGTTGACCCCGAGCACTAGCTACCACCCTCAGACAGATGGGCAGACAGAGATTGTGAACAAATGGGTGGAAGGATATCTACGCAATTATGTTGCAGGGCAGCAGAAGGCTTGGGTCAGGGGGTTGTATTTGGGAGAGCATTGTTATAATACCACCTATCACATGTCGACAGGCATGTCTCCTTCTAGAGCCTTGTATGGCTATGACACTATGTCTTGTATTTGATGACAACAGAGCTAGAGAGATGATGCAGGATAGCCAAGAGATCCTTAAGGCACTTAAGGATAATCTACATTGTGCACAGAATCAGCAAAAGATGTATGCAGATAGGCACAAGGTAGAGAGAACATTTGAGGTTGGTGATTTAGTTTTCTTGCGCCTACAACCATATCGACAGTCTACACTGAAGAAGAGTGGTGCAAAAAAACTAAAACCTCGGTTCTATGGCCCCTACAGGATTGTGAGGAGAGTTGGAGAGGTTGCATATGAGTTGGAGTTGCCCAAGGGTAGCTAAATTCATAATGTGTTTCATGTATCTTACCTCAAAAAGACAATTGGATAGCATATTACATTTTCTCCAGAGCTTCCACCATTGGATGAGGAGGGGAAACTCATATTGGTTCCTGATGCTATATTGAATGTTAGGGAGCAAAGGTTGAGGAAAAGGGTGATCAAGGAGTATTTGGTTAGATGGAGAGACTTACCACTTGAGGATGCTACTTGGGAAGCTGAACAGATTCTGCAACATCCAAGTTTCCAATTGCTTGAGGGAAAACAATTCTGGGAAGGGAGAACAGTAATGTCCCCTTTTACCAAGTGATCACCCAACGGAGTTGGCTAGCCTATTGTATTCCCATAGGCTGAGTCAGAAGTGCAAGGGAATAATCTAATTAGTTAAATACTAAGTAATCCTAATCATTTCGAGTTATTTATATTTAACTAATTTTGCTGGACCAATTTATGATGTGAAATGACTTACTATTTTTGTGAGCCTCTTGGTGAAATAAAATAAAATAAAGGAAATTGCCAAGAAGGTGGGAGGCCAAAATTGAGCATAAACAATATAAAATAAATTGCCAAGGGAGGTCGGCCAAGAGGGAAGAGAATAGAAAATAAAATAAAATATATTTTGCTAGAGGAGGTTGGCCATGATGAGGTCTTATTGGATGGCTATAAAAGAAGGCAATTTGGAAGTCATTTTCATCAATCACATTCATATCTTTTCATTGAAGATTTTTCTCTTTGGCTGCAACTTTGGTTCAACATATTCCAAGGACGAAAACCCTTTGGAATATTGGTGGATTAGACGAAAACCCAATTCCATCTTGGAGGTGGACTCATACGGAGTTCATATTTGCACTTATTGGAGATTTGGGAGGAAAGGAGCGTCAAAGACATATTTGTTTCTGCAGAAACCCTAGGGCCAAATTGTGAGATTTGTGCCAAATACAATTTGGAGAAGTGAGGATATATTCAGATTTTCAGATCAGCTTGTGAGCACCAACCTTTGGAGGGTTTTGTGATCATATTTCAGCGAGATACTTGCTAGGGTTTCACCCTAGGAGTGAATGCCACCTCAAGGAAGGGCGATTTCATATTTGGAAGCATTTGGTGATCAACCCTAGCCATCGCCGCCCTCTTGTGCATGCCTTGGTCGTCTTTGTGGAGTGCGCCGCCTATTTGGAGGATTCGCCCATCTAGGGTTTGCTGATTGACATCATTCTTCATCATTTTTGATATGTATAAACCTATGTTTAGGTCTGATTTGTAAGAGCAGAAATCTGGGCTATGTTTGGGCATCTTTGAGCCTATACATTTGATGTAATTTCAAATCAGAATATTCATATTTGTAGCAGCAGACTCTATATTCAGAATTCAGAATTATTTGTCATTTTGTTTGCACTTGAATGGTCAAATATTGTGGTTGAATTCATGGTTGATGTTACCTTCATATGAGTACATGATTGGCATGTTTATTGGAGCATTTTGGCACATATATGTTCATTGTCCACAATTATTTTAATTCAGAAATAAAAATCAGAATTCAGATTTAGGGTTTGAGAAGAAGAAAAATCAGAATTTTAGGGCAGATCTGATTAGGGATCTTACATGATAGTCCTGGTGCTAGAATTGAAAAGAGAATGATACCATGTTTGATATGATGGCTCGACTCATTAACAAAATGGACAAGAATCTAAGTAATCTACAGAGGCCAAATGGTGATGCTAGCAGTTCCCAAAGCAATGGTTCCCGAAATAACAATGTTGGGTCTCCAAGAACTTTGGTGGCTAGACCCCTTCAACCTGTCTTTACTCGAAAGGAGGAGGCTCCACCTATGCAAAACGATCAAGTTGCTTTCACAGATGAAGTTATGTATAGCACTCTCCTTGATTAAGTTTGTCAGATCTTGACCTTTGATCAGTTCACGAATCAAAAGAAGAGAAATGGAGGAAGACAAGACACTAGAGGCCAAGGAGTTCAAAGAGATTTCCAACAAGCATTAAGTAAAGTTACCCTGGCTCACTATGATGGAAGTGAAAAGAGTTCAGCAAGAGCTTGGGTCCAAAAGTTGGACAACTTCCTTGCATTGAGGCCGATGTCGGAAGAGGAGGCTATCAATTTTGCTACACTGCATTTGGCTGGGGTAGCCCATAAGTTGTGGTATCACGGATTGGTGACACAATGTAATGTGCCGTACCTGTTGGTTTATTTTTAAATCTTTATTTGTGTGATTTTTATTAGATTTTTTGTGTTCTTTCAGATAGACAGAAGATGCAGAAGGGGGTTTTATGTTTTCCTGCAGATGTAGTGTCGGAGCACACAATATTTTGCATATAATAGAAACCCAGAAAATATACAACAGATATAAAGAAACTATCGACTACCCAGATAGTAAAATGACCAATAATGAATTACTGTGACATACCCATGTTCAGATTTGCAACTTCATATTTCAGCTGTTGCCGGACCAACAAATGGGCATGCCAGAAATCACTCCAAACTCCAAAGAATACAAAGATGAACATACAAATTGATATGAGCAAGAGAAGAGGCCCTAAATGCTTCACACAATGCAAAATAAACACTACCCACAATGAGAAATAAGCTCCACACTTCCCCACGTCAAGCCTGGTGGTGTACGGCCATAGCTGGAAAGGTATAACAGCAAATAGAAATGTCACAAGCCACTGAAAAATCTCTGTGAAGTGTTGTAGGCTGCTAACAAGGAGGGACAATCAGATTTGGAAGAGATATGCAAAGAAACAACCTTAAAATGCCCTCAAACATGGTACGGCTGGGCTGGGTAGTACGGCCAGCTAGCTGCAAATGAAATAGTCCCAAATATATGTATTTCTGCCTCAAACCTCCAATGAACTGATTTCCAATCTGCTATGAAGAACTCAACTGAAAATACAAGAGAAATCCTCAATATTATATCAACTCTTCGTCACACAAACTCCATTGAAGCACATATGTGAACACTGAATGTATCCACCATAGATGGCACCGTTGGGTGATCTTTCACACCTGTGGGAAACCGCTACTCAAGGAGGTTTTCGTCTCCAAGAGCCTCTGGTTTGAATCCTCAAACCCAAGAGCCAAGCTCCAAAACCCTAGCAAGGAAAATCTCAAAGAGAGAAGAAAATAATAATCCCCGTATATCCAAATGAGAGCACTTTTCCTCCTTTTATACTTTTCCAACTAGGAGTCTCTAAAATCCTCTGGCATATGGGATAAAACATGAGAGGGAAAATACATTATAATTCTCTTTAATTCTTTTCTCAACATCACCCTTAAAGTCCCCTCTTTTAAAACAACATTAAGTTGTTGAGCCTAGGCACCAAGGTCCAATATTAAATAATAATGTTTAATTTACGGACTTTAAAACGGAGGTCAAGATGATGTCGGAAACCAATGAACTATAGCTCGTTGGAAAGGTCTTGACAAGACGAATCCAACCCCACTCTCAAAATCCTGTTCCGGTGCCAATCCCGAACTTACTAAAAATAGTAAGTAACGACCATAAGCAAACTGAGTCAACTTAGAGGGTGCCAATCGGATCCACAAACCATCTGATAACTTCGATCTCAGTGCAATGTCTATGAGAGCCAACAACCGACTGCCAAGTCGCCCAAATAGCGCCAAACTGCCACTTACTAAAAATAGCAGTGACCACTGGGGACCAAAGAGAACAAACCCAGAAAAACCCAGAAAGATTAATGACATGCAAGCACTTACTATAAATAGTAAGTATGGACAAGTTGTCCGAAATCCCTCCAAAAAGTGTCAACCATCTCCATTGGATCACCCGAACACCCTGGTGACATCGAAATATTCCTCTAATTATGCTGTCACCAACCCAGAAAGCCCGCTCTAACTGATCTGCGAGAGAATCCGAAAATGGGGACATTACACACAAGGTCACAATCTCATCAATACATACAATGTGTTCACAAATAGACTTATCAAGAGATTTGATAAGCAATATCCATAACAAAGCTTCAGAGATTTAGCACAGCTGAAACAACATGGCACTGTCGATGCTTACATCACTGAGTTTCAGAGACTTAATGTCATGGTTCCTGACGCGTTCAAGAAGAGGCTCATTTTCTTGTTTGTGGAGGGACTCTCAGAACCATTAAGAGGATGGGTCACGGTCACAAACTTTGGAAGATGCCATAAAAAGAGCTTGGAACACGGAGTTTTTAGCTCCAAGGACCAAGGTTCCATTAAAAACTTTTCCCTTCAATTAAGACAAAAGACAATTTTCAAAATTTCCAAATCAGCAGAAGGCACCTTTTCAGAAAATGAATGATGACCTTAGAAACGAGCTCAAAAGAAAGAAATTGTGCTTTACTTGTAAAGAGCCTTGGCCCCTTGGTCATAAGTGCTTCGAAAAGGGTTAAGTGCACCATCTTGAGGTGTATTCAAAGGCTGATTTTGAATCAGAAGAACCAGACCAGCAAGCTGATTTTGAAGATTGTGAAGAGGTTGACAAATTTGAAGAAGTGGACAAGGTGAAGGAAGATAAAGGAGTACTTGCACAACTATCTAGCACTCAGAAGAATAATTCTTTCAGAGTCTATGGAGTTCTTGGTGGCAGCATATGGTTGCACTCATAGATACAGGTGCCACGCATAATTTCATTGATGGACTTGTGGCAAAGAGTGGATTGAAGACAAAGGAATTTGATGGGTTTAAAGTCATAGTTGTTGATGGCTTTACCCTCACATGCACACGGAAGATCTCTCAACTATGCATTCAATTGGGAAAGTATGAGGTCAAGGACGAGTTCTATGTGGTGATCATTGGTGACACCAATGCGGTGCTTGGAATCCAATGGCCTAAATCTTTGGGGGAGATCTATTTGAACTTCCAAACCATGGAGCTAAAGTTCGAGTCAAAAGGGAAGAAGGTTGTTCTCCGAGGTATGTCTAATGGCGGTCCTAGAGTTGTCACTGCCAAAAGAATGGAGCGTATATTGAGGCAAGGACAAGCTGAATGGGTAGCAGAGTGTGTAGTCATGCCCACTACCATTCATGAGGAGAAGAGAGTGCATCATCCAGATGTGCAAGCATTACTTCCGAAGCATACCAAAGTTTTCAGTGGATTGCCGCCAAAGAGGCTTCCTGATAGAGGCATTGAGCATGTGATTGAGATGGAGGAGGGAGCCAAACCAGTTATTACCTCTCCCTACAGACACCCAAAACGCTTCAAGGATGAGATTGAGAAGGCCATCAAAGAACTCAACATGGGGTTCATTCGGCCTAGCAAGAGCCCTTTTGCATCTTCGGTTGTGTTACTGAAGAAGAAGGACGATACTATGCGCTTGTGCATAGATTACTGTGAGCTTAAAAAGAGGACCATCAAAAATCAGTATTCAATACTGAGGATAGATGGGATCATTGATGAGCTACATGGAGTAGTCTATTTCTCCAAAATAGACTTAAGATCAGGGTATCATCAAATCCACATGCAAGAGGACATAGAGAAAACCACTTTCAGATGCCATTTTGGGCATTTTGAGTTCCTGGTTATGCCCTTTGGCCTAACCAACGCTCCTGCTACATTCCAGTCATGCATGAATCAAGACTTCAATGAGTAGCTCCAAAAGTTCCTCTTGGTGTTCTTTGATGCCATTCTCATTTACAGCAAAACATGGGAGGAGCACATGCGCCATTTGGATGAAGTTTTGGGGATTCTTGAGGCAAAATATCTGTTTTCCAAGGAATCCAAGTATGAGTTTGGGATGACTAAGATTTTGTATCTTGGTCATGTGATTAGTGCAAATGAAGTTAGAGTGGATCCAGAGAAGATCTGCGATCCTTGATTGGCCACCACCAAGAAACCTCACACATTTGAAGGGTTTCTTCGGTTTATGCAGTTTCTATAGACGCTTTGTGAAGGGATTCTAATAGTTAGCCGCTCCCATTACTGATCTCACGAAGAAGGGAGCATTGCTATGGACAGATTCAGCGCAAAAATCTTTTTAAGAGTTCAAGGTGATCATGAGTAACTGTCCTACTTTGGCCCTTTCAAACTTCACCAAGCCATTTGAGCTTGAGTGTGATGCTTCAGGAGAAGGCATTGGTGTTGTCCTCATCCAAAATAAGCACCTAATCACCTTTGAAAGTAGAAAACTGTGTGGGGTGAGAGGAACTACTCTATCTATGACAAGGAGATGCTTGCTATTATGCATACATTGATCAAATTCCGTCAATACTTGGTTGGACAAAAGTTCATCGTAAAAACAGATCATAATAGTCTCAAGTACTTCCTCAACCAGAAGGATCATAGTGAGAGGCAACAACGTTGGGTGAGTAAGCTTCAATCTTACAATTTCGACATTGTTTACATGAAGGGGAAATAGAACATTGTTGCTAATGCACTTTCTAGAAAATTGCACCTCTCTTCCATTGTTGAGATTACAGCAGATTGGAAGGATCAAATCCTTGCAGAATATGCCAAAGATCCTTTCACTTCAAGCATCATTGATGGCGCCACTTATGAGGAAAAGTACAAGGTGATCAATGGGTTGATTTTCTACAAAGGGTGCATGCTTTTGGTGGCTAATTCCAGAGTTAAGGAGAAGATTTTAAGGTCATTTCATGATGAACCTTTGGTTGGTCACCAAGGTTTCTACAAGACCTATAAACAGATCCATGAGAGATTATCATGGAAGGGGCTGAAAAATGACATCATGGATCATGTTCGGGAGTATTCTGTGTGCCAACAAAACAAAAATGAACACACATACCTTGCTGCTCTGCTGCAACCGTTACCCATTCCCAATAAAAATGGGAGAGCATCTCAATGGATTTCATCACCGGTTTGCCCAAGGTACAAGAGAGAGATTGTATTTACATCGTAGTGGACCATTTAACTCAGTTTGCTCACTTCTTTGCAATTAGTTCAATTTTTAGAGCAACACAAGTGGCTGAGTTGTTTTTCAATGAAGTGTTCAGATTGCATGGGTTGCCACAGAACATTGTAAGTGATAGGAACAGCAAGTTCCTAAGTTTGTTTTGGGAGGAATTGTTCCGTTTGAGTGGGACTAAGCTCACTCCTAGCACGAGTTATCACCCACAAACAGATGGGCAGACAGAGATTGTGAATAAGTGGGTGGAGGGTTATTTGAGAAACTATGTTTCAGGGCAGCAAATGGCTTGGGTTTGTTGGCTTCATTTGGGGGAGTATTGCTACAACTCTTCCTATCACATGTCAATTAAGATGTCGCCATTCATGGCTCTTTATGGTTATGAAGCGCCTAGCTTCATCGATTTGATTTTTTATTATTGTAGAGTGCCTCAGGCCAAAGATTTGTTGCAACAGAGTCAAGGTATCATGAAGGCTTTGAAAGACAACCTCCCGCATGCAGAAAACCAACAGAAACTTTATGCAAATCAGCACCGTGTGGAGCACACCTTTGAGGTGGGAGACATGGTTTATTTGAGGTTGCAGCCTTACCATCAGTCCACTCTCAAGAACAGTGGGTCAGAGAAGTTTAAGCCACATTTTTATGGATCTTTCAAGGTCAAGAGGACGGTTGGAGAAGTGGCTTATGAACTAGAACTTCATATGGACAGCAAGGTCCACAATGTTTTTCATGTGTCACACCTCAAGAAAGCGCTTAGACACAATGCGGTAGCTTCTTCAGAGTTGCCTCCATTGGATGAGGGTAATCTTGTGTTTATTCCAGAGAGAGTTTTGCAGTTCAGAGAACGAACTGTAAGGAAGAGGACCATTAGCGAATACTTGATCAAATGGAAGAACTTACCTTTGGAGGATGCTCCTTGGGAGAGTGAGCAGATCTTGCAGCATCCAGAGTTGCAGTTGCTTGAGGGCAAGCAACTTTGGGGAGGGAAGACTGTGATGTCCCCTTTCCGTCAATAATTGACTTGGTAATAGTTAGCCTTGTTCCTAGTATTTCCCGAAGGCTAACTTCGTGGATTAAAGGGAAATTCGTTTTTTAAAAATATTTCTTAAGTTGTCTAAAGGTTAAATAGACTTTATGTTTCCTAGTCAACTTAAGTTGTTTTAAAAAGTGTGTTTTTACCCCCCGTTGTGGAATGCTAGGCTTCATAAAGCCCATTTCTTATGAGGCGTTCCCCTTGAGGATAAAAAAGTAATATTTTAACTATTTTCTCTTGGGCGCTCACTTGGAGGAAATCTTTATAAGGGAATTGAGTCTTCATTTGGAGGTTTATGCATTTTGATATCAAATTTCTTTTGGGAGCCTCTGTGCTTGTCTTGTGGGTTTGGAACCCTCATTTCTTCTCTAGTTTCGGTTGTGAAAGATCAACCCTAGCTAGTCTATTAGGTTATTTTGCCTTTAAAATCACATAGATCTTCAATGGAGTTTGTCTACAACAGTTTACTGAAGGAAGGTTTTGATGTTTTCTAATCTCAAATCATTTTTGGAGTTGATCGAACAAGATTTTGATGCAGATTTGATTGTTTTTTGTTGATGTTTATAGGAGCAAAAGCAGGCCGTACTTCTGCAGGCCATACCACCATGGTTGGGTGCAAGGGTTTGACAAAAGCTTCATATTTTGACCCCAGATTTCATTGTTTCCCTAAGCGCCGGAATTCAAGAGTAATTTCCGGGATTTTTGGTGTTGTTTGCAGAGTGTTTGAGGCTGAAAGGACTGAGTTTGCTGCGGGTCGTACATGTACCGGGTCATACATGTACCAGTTCGTACAACAAAAATCTATGGCGTCCCCTCAGAGTGAATTGCTCCTCTTTAGCTGGTCCTATCACATGGAATGGAGGCTCCTTGGGTTGTAGAACGAGTCTTAGGCAGTTTGGAGGCGGAGAAGTTGCAGATAGTGGTGTTTTGTATGTTTTGGGTGGTGCTGGAACAGTGTTTGCAGTGCTACAAATCAGATTTTAGACCTGCAACAGCCAGTATCAGCATTCACAAATTTGTTTTCTGACCTTGGCACATCTTCAATGGCTTCATTCATGGTATAACTATTATGCTTTCAGTTTGGAGTAATTTAGCTTGATTTCTTTTGTAGCTTTGTGGTGATAGTTTCAATAAAATCATATTGCAGCTCATTGATGATCATGTTCAAGTTTAATGATGATAAATCTATGTTTGTAACCCCGGATGGTAGTACCGCCGGTGGATAGTATTGCATGCTTCATTTTGTAAGGTTGGATGGTTCACCGCCAATCCCTTTAGCATTTCATAACTGGCCAAGTCTGGTATTATCGACCATTTTGGTTCGAATCAAGCCTTGCACCATGTCAGTACCTTGCATACTCATTCTGTCTAACATGTAGTCCGCTGAAGAAGCGTAGAAGTGGTTGGCTAGGCCACCTAGTGCATGCTTGTGTTGCAAATTACACACTCCGTTGAATAAGCGAGGCATGTGGTCATCATGGACGCCTGATGTGTACGTAAACATTTGCATTGCATTCAATTCCATAGCAAAATGAGTAGAAGTGTGATTTGAACACTGTATACTCTCACCTTGCCTACCTTGGGATCTTGGTGATCAGAAAGTGTTTCGAGGACTGCCTTTGCTTTGGATTTCAACTGACATTATTTTGAAACAAAAAAACTAGGGTGGTCATTACATTTTTCTCCTTTTTTGTAATGTCCCTTGCGGAATTGTTAGCCAAAATCACCAAAAAAAAATTCGAACTTTACAGTCAACATGAATCCAAGCTTCCTGGTCACCCAGTTCCCAATGTGGGCAAGGTGAGAGCATACAACCAAATCACAGACAAAGAATAATAAATAACTGGTTGGTAACAAAGACCAGTATACAAATCAACACCAGACTGGTGGATGCAAATATTTCACTGAAGCAAAGACTAGTTTACAATCAATGCCCAACACGCGGATATAATAAAATATGCAGACTACAGAACACATCAAGCCAAACTGGCTGAAAACAAGCCAATCTGGATCAATGCCAACATTGGCAGATAATGAAATGCAATCATTGGCAGCTATGCCATCCAAACGATATATACGACGCAAGTAAAGAGTAAATAAATTATTCCGACGGATCACCTTCCGGAGTATTACAATGCTTGAGATGTTATCTGGTAGTAAACCTTCCATATAATCTTACAATTTCAGCTTAGTTGATACATACTTCAAATCAGTTCTTCAAAGTCCCTTATATATACATTTCTTTGAAAACACAGTAGCAGATTTCTTGAATATTATTAGCTACAGTATATAGCTAAATCTGCAACTTAAATATTAATTTTCAGACCTTCCAGCTGCTGTTTTATATCAGAAATGACATACAAAAAATCAGAACTACAATAATAACATAGCTCACATTTAACAAATGCAAGCTCCAAATGGTATGGCACCCCCTTAACAACAATCTAGCACATTAATAACTCCAAAGTGGGCTGGGATTCCTTTAGTAAACCTCATACCTCCTTCTTGAGATGGTATGACAGTTTGGAAAAGGCTGCCGACACTTATCAATAAATATTGCCTTGCTTTGTAATAACTTCTAGCATATGGTACGGCAGAAATAAGCTTTGATATCAGCCCAAAGATGGTACGGCTGGCTTTTGGGGACTTTTCTCCTTCACCCAACACTTGAATATTATCAATATAATAATATTTAAATCACTACAGCTGCCACATCACACACAAATATTTTTTTTGTATTTTTTGGAATATGAAATCACACCAATGGAAATAGAAAACTCACGCCAACCAAAATGGAAATTTAATGCAGATTCAACTCACTGGAAATCTTTGAATGAAATTTCACCATGGGAATAAAGGGGTTTTGTCCTCAATCCCATATACCTTTACGGTTTCCATCCTTTGGACAACCTTAGGGGTTTTCACCCTTCAAGCAAGAAGTTGGGCATAAGCTCAAACTCAAATAATAAAATTGTAGAAGAGATACATCTCTTCAATGAGCCCTCATCCTCCTTCTATAGGCTCAGGAGGGAATTAAAATATTACTTTCTAATTTTTTCTCAAAAACCTAATTTTTATTTACCTTTTGTGATTTCTCACCCATCTAAAAGGAAATAACTTAATATTACAAAAGGCTTTATTTGCCCGATTTAGGCAACCTAAGTAATAATAATAAAGTGGTCTTTTTACAAAGTTATGAAAATTAATATAAAGGCCGACTTTAATTATTATTTTTACATTTATTTCCCGCTCCCGCACAAAACTACGAAAAAATACCAAAATGACTAATTAAATTATTTTCATAAAATCTACTAGCTAAAATTGAGCAGGAAATACAAAACCTCTGAAAATGAAGCTCTCCAAGGTTTGTGGACTTCTCCAAGAATCTTGGAATTGCTCCAAACATGCTAGAATTGGTGCGAACGAAAATGGGACATGACATTTCCCATTTTCCTTTTCCTACTAGACTTTAATCTTTTGTTTGACTTGATGCAGCAAGGGAGCATTTTTGGCACTTTGAGCTGGGATGACTTTTTTAAAGATTTGATAATACTAGTGGACTCAAAATGAAAAACTTGTTTAACTCATAAATTTTCATCCAAATTGAAAAAAATTAATTTTGGATCTTTTTAATTTTTGACACACCTAAAGGAGATTTTGGAACTTTCTTGTACAATTTAGCTTTTTGAGCCCAAAAATTCTCAATTTTCCTTCATTCTTGATTTATACCTGCATTTTAATGATAATAGAGGGGTTCAACATCATTTACTTGGCTTTGAACACATCTGGATCACAAAAAAGACACCAATGGCATCCCAAAGAGCTGAAATGGGATCAAACAGTACTAGTGACAATAGTGAACAGGGTCGTTTCAGTAGGGGTACAACAGAGACTTTGAAGTGTGCTTGAGCTGTATTTAGAATATAAGTATAGACTAGTTTGACATTGTAATTGATCAAACTTGTCTCATAACTGATCAGATCCCAACTATATTGTCAATTCTAGGACTTTGAGAGGAGTAAGTTGCATTTGGATTAAGGTTGACATGTGTATACCTGATTTATCATGCTCTAATCTTGTGTATTACTCTAAAATCAGTTAGAGGTCTTGCCTTCCTCTCCCTTTATCACATCTTTCCATATCTATTTATCTTTCTCTTATGATGTGAATGAATGTAATGAGTATTATGTTTCCTTTCCCTTCATTCTAACCATTGTACAGTAAGTTGGTGTGAGAATCAGCCTAGAAAACAACCCTTAGTGTTATTTTCCATTGAAATACATTGGCGATATGTTATATTGGCACTCATGGAAATATGTTAGGTGCATACAAAGAAAACAAGGCAACCAGTATATCTTTGTATCAACACAATATCGCATCTTTAAACTAACATCTCCATCTCTACTATGCTTTTCAGTAATATAGTTACCTTATTCAACAAGAGTCGACATGGATGGAAAAAAAAGACACACAACTACCAAATTTTTAGAACTAGTACCTTCAAAGCACTAGTAGCATCCTTTTGCATCACGAGTCCTGCTTCTACAAAACCATCAATTATGACTCCTGTAATAGTTCAGGAACTTAGAAAGAATGGGAAATAAACATAATCCAAACTCTTGAGGATAAACTGGAAGTAGTACACTAATTTTATATCCAAAGGATACGACAAGCATGCTGCAAACGCCCTCCACCTCCAACTTCTTCCACTGGAGCATATAAAACACGAGCTTTTGCTGGGTTTCCTCTCATGATCTCCTACATATCATTAAAAGACACACATTATTGAGAAAATATGAACCAGACATAACATGACCAAAGAGAAAAACACTTTACACACACATTACTGAGAATATATGAACCAGACATAGCATGACCAAAGAAAAAACACTTTCCAAGGTTAGAATAAAAAAAGAGAATGTCAAAACAAATAAGAAAACTTACATGCAGCTACATGTTTTTTTAAATTATTTCCATTGCCTTCAAATTCTACATGATAATGTGGTGAGAATCCTCAAGTAATGCACTGTTGAGCATCTCAAAAGTATTACAGCAAAAATGAGGATAATAAGATTAATTAAAAAATTATGAACGACTGAGGAAACAATCAAGTTGGGTAACGGTACCTCAAGATTGCTTTAATAAATGCCCATTAATAACATAAGGTTATTATATCCCTTGAAAATCAAATTTTATATTGTCATGCGGTTGACAAGAAGCCACTCAAGCTATACTAACCAGATCAAGGAAATATCCAAATAGGATCACTGTTGGATCAGCTACTTCCATCTTCAATAATCAGCTTAATGTCTCATGAAATGAAATTACAATAACAAATCACTGGAGGGCTCAAAATAAATGTGGTTGTCATTACAACATAAGAAATTTTAGTGTATCAAAGAAATATCCAGATAGAATCAACCTTGAATCAACTACTTCCATCTTCAATAATCAAAGTAATGTTTAGTGTAACACAATTACAAGAACAAATCATTGGAGGGAAAGAAATAAATGCAACTGCCATTATGACATCAGAAACTTTGCTGAAAGTTCTATGGATATATAAGCCAGACTAGAACCATGACAATTAAGATTGAAAGGAAAACATATACTAGTATTACTAGTTACAAATATCACAATACTTCTAGTTTTCATGTCAAGTAATTTATTTAGAAATTTCTTTGTCAAAAGAAAAGTGTTTCAATTAGGATACAATAATTTAGATATACTTGTTTGAAAGCTTCTCCAAAATCAAAAATAAAAGATCTTGACCGTACCAACCGAGATTCTTCGTAGATTAAAAACATGATTGATATTATTACTATAGGCTGTTCGGCATAGGCATACAGACCTAGTAGACAATGATGACCCTAACACTAGGAAAACTTAACTTGTAAACGAATGCAAAATCTGTTCAATCAAGGTGATCAATTCCTATTACATAGCTCTTTACCTTTCTCTAACCAATTTTACTCCCTTACTCAACTATGCCCCCTTGCTCCTAATTCCTCTATCCTTTAGCCTAACTTATTCGCCAGTTCAATTTGCCTTTATACTTGCTGATAGTGCTTGACTGCCAACTTGATTTCCTAAAGCTTCCGAAATCATGAAAATGACACCTACTCTCCTAGTATTAGGAAGCAATTTCATTTGAACACTGTAAATGTTGTTGATATAATTACCTGTGCTCTTACGCAGAAATCTTACTCTGTATATCAGGTGTCGTGTATTTTTCTACTTTCTTTCCATAGTTTAGACTTCTTTTAGTAATCTCTCTTTTCTTGCTATTTTAGCAAAGGACACGCTTTGCATGTTCATACAATAATTTTTGGGTAATATTTTTCACAATTCTTTTTTCCTGTCTATCTTTTCTTCTTTCTTGTGTGTCATAGCATTGACAATAATATTAAGTTGGACAGAGTGAAATTGACAATTACATGGTATTGAAGATTGCCTGCATACCAAAGGGTTGTAGCTCAATTGGTTGAGAATAATTGGTGACGGTGATGTTGTGTTCCTTGATTACACCATCCACCAAGGTTCAAATGCCCTATAGATGTAATAAATATAGGATGAGGCCGGGATTGTGCCCTAGGCAAATTTGGCAGAGTGAATACCCCAGTCGTTGGCTCTAAGATGAAAGAAGTTGATTATTCGTGCAGCTTGGGCTCATGCGCCCAATACCAATGGGTTGCAAAAATGACCTAAGATTATTATAGAACTTCTCAAAAAAAATTGCCTACACAATATCGAGCAGCTCCTAGGAAAAAATCCAAATCTTCAGCCTGAGAACTAAGATTTCTAATAGATAATATGTTTTGAGAAAATTATTTTTAAAAAAACCATTGAACAACTCTCTAGCCTAGAGTCTCTGGCTGCCAAATGTGGCCAATAATTCAGAACAACAGTATTAAATGCTCAAGACCCTTATGCCCATACTGTCACAAAAAAAATATCTGGCATGTCCTGTTCAAAAATTTCGGTAACAACATGAAAGTTGAAAGCTGTCATATGTCTTTAAATAGCAAGTGGAGGTAATTAAGCATCAGATTTCCAGCTGTCCTACAATTGGTTGTACCATCCCACCTTGTCATGCTCCAATATTAAGACATTGTTTAAATTAAAGAATTAAACATCATGTTCAAAAATAGTGAAATCGCTTTCGTAAAATGTGATAAACATATATAATAATAAATGATATTAAATACTATTATAAATATTGTTTTAATATAATTAATCAATAATATTATATTAAGTAATATTAATTGTATTAAAATATAATTTATTAACAAGAATATATTATTATATTCATAAATGATAAATATAGTTATAATATATATGATATAAATATTAAATAATATGAATATCTATTATATCAAAATAAATATAAATATAAATAAAAAACATTATACATATATATAAAGATATATTATTATATTATATAAAATAAATATAAGTGATAAATATAAATGTAATCAATTTAATTATTATTATGGTTATCAATATATAAAAATAAAAATAATTATAAAGTGAATTGGCCTTATCTAAAAGATAGCAAATATGGTAATTCGTAAGACTTTCATCTTATTTAAAGATGAACATAAATCATGGGGCAGCATCCAAACGTATGAAGAAATTAAACTAACATGATTAGAAGTGTAGCGCTCAGCAATTACAATCATCATTGGTCAACCATCCTAAGGGACATCATATGAAAAGAGGCGATTATTGAGGGAGAGCCTCCGGTCAAAGATATAAAGGAATCGGGGGCAGTTGGAAAAAGAGGGGATCAGAACACAACATAGATACAAGAAGACAACAGCGACCTTTGCAAAAGAAATGTGAGCAACGATTTGTATCTGTGAAGATAATTATTAAGATTAGTGAAGAGGCAGCATCAAGCAAAAGGAATACGGGGAAAATCAGAGAGATTTCATCAGCAGTATAAAGATATTAAAGTGCAGGAAATTCCTGAACAGCGAACAGGTAAGTTTGGTTTGGTGTAATTTATGTCAAAAATAAAATAAGTAACCATAAGTATTATATGGTAGGCATATATGTATATTTATAGATGTATAAAAATACATTTAAATTATAATAAAATCTGTATGTATGTGATTCAGATTTTGGTTAAGTATGTAAATAAATTTATATGTTAAAATAGCTAAAATCCTTAGACAATTAAGTGTATAAAATTGTGAAAGATATGGAACCATGAGGCACATGAATAAACATGAAAACTATGAAAGAAGGCATATGGAAAGCCTCATCATGAAATCATGGCATCTTGTGATCCATGGTGGATCACAAGATGAGAAACATTAGACAACCTTAGGACACAACTCATGATCCATCCAAGAGAGGTGTTCGAACCTACTTATTAATCGCCTTTTCGTCCATCATAGTAGGGTGAATTAGGGATGTATATGGAACGTAGGTGATCCCAAGTGGATGAAGAACACCGCATGTTGTGTGAAGTCCCTTGGGCCAAGAGAGGAAGAACGCCGCATGTAGTGTGAAGCTCTTGGGCCTATGATAATTTATGAGCTCATGATAATTGTGCTTGACATGAGGTGACTCGACAAAATAAAGAATGCCGCATGTTGCATGAAGTTCCATCGAGCCAAATGGTGAGAAACACCGCGTGTAGTGCGAAGCCTTTGGGCCTCCGTGGGGATGAAATGTGCCCTAATCCATCCGTACTTAGGTGGAAGACAAGGATGATTAATGAGAGGGCAACCAAGAACCCAATCAAGGGGGAGATGGGAAGTGTATGAACAAATGATAAGTTGGAAACATTGTATAAGGACATGAATATACAACTTGAATATGGATGAATAATGATTATATTGTTAATATGATGAAATGAAATGAAAATGGAACTCTAATGTTCTCTTTTGTGAGTTGAATTGTGCAAGGTCAAAGGAAAAATTTGGACTCACCAGAAGGGGACATTACACACCTACTAAGCTCAGAACATTTTTTTCCTTCAGACTATTTCTGCATGCTATAAATCTCCATTACATACCCCACCCTGTTCTATCTTGGCCAGTATAATGGTCAACCTAGTTTAAAACTATACTGTCTCTTCTAAGGATTTTCTTTTTTCATTGCCAATCTTCTGATTTTATGGGTTTCTGATATACTGGTTAACATCAAGTATTGACAACATCATGCAACTTTGGATGCTTTAGCTGATCCAAAACATGCTTTGATGTGACCTTGGCCATGCAAGCAAGGCCTAGCAACTCCATCCCCTGCCACATAGCGCAAGTGCCAAAGTACCTTGACATCACTTCTAATGATGTCATGCCATATTTTAAGGCATCCACTTTAGGGCCATCATGTCAGCAGATGGGCACCATGTCAAACCACACCTAAGGCTCCTGCACAACTCAAGTTTAGCACCAAACCTTCACACCACAATCACAATAATAGGAAGGCAAACCATTGATAATTACAGAACCTAAACTGTTCTGTAACCACTCTCATTGTAACTATCCTTCTTGTAATTGTACCAATACATTTGTAACCAGCCTCTAAGGTTGAGCAACAAATGAGGAGTTACACCAATATTTTTAGTTAGGCAAACCAGCTAGGAAGTGTTTCCCCTAATTCTCTGATCATAGGAGTCTTCATTCCAGCCTTCTGGGTTTCTTGTACTCCTTTGTACACATATGCATCATACTTATTCGTTCTCATTGAATCAAAGCACATTATTTTACTATCTCCGTCTATATGAATGTGTATTGATTTGCTTCATGTTTTATGTGGCATGTTCATTATAACTTGGTAATTCACTAGCTAGTTTATTGGGTTGTCATCCACACCACCATCCCACAGTCCACAGTGCACATCATTGGTATCAAAGAAAGTTGATGTTTGCATTCCAGAATTGGTTTTCAAGCAAGTTTGTTCATGCTTTTCAATACTCGTCCACAACATAAAAAGCAAAGGAGCATAACCTATTTCTCTGTCAAACTACAAGAGACAAATGCCAAAGCAAGAATGAAATGGCTCGTTTCCAATACAAATATTTTGATGCCTCGCTAGACATCCAACAACTCATTGAGGATGCTCTCAAGGAGCAGTCACAACACTGTTCAATTAGTTATGTGAAATCATGATGCAGATGAGTTCTCCAACAACTCATTGAGGATGCTCTCAAGGAGCAGTCACAACACTGTTCAATTAGTTTGTTCGTGCTTTTCAATACTGTAAGATACCCAACTAGTTCTACGAAAATTTTTCCTTACTTAAACAATTATACTTGCTGTCAATTCATCAACTACTTCAACAATACAAAGATATACATCAAAGATAACTACTTGAATGAGAGTTGGGTACTTGTCTAGTTATTTGATTCAATCAACTTGCAATGTCTTATTACATGGATAATGCTTTCAATAGCATGAAATACAACTTATTCAATGGAATTACAAAGGAAAGGCCTTGAAACCCAGATGTTTACAATTGCGACTACACTTGATCAACGCACTCAAACTCAATGATGTCAACTGAATGTCAACACCTCACAATATCACAAGGGAGCATCACCTTGCTTGTCGAGGGAGCATTACCCCAACACTTGAAACTCGCAGGCCTCAAGATTACAAGCTCAACAGCTTTGCAGAGAGAATTTTTCAAATGAACTGATGCCAAATGAATGAGAGAGCTCCTCCTTTTATAGGCCTTCCAAAGGCAATGAAGGCACATTTTTCAATGCACAAAGAGGAACCAAGGCACGTTTCCCAAGAAGCATATCCAAGGGAATATTCCAACTGATGACTCATTCTGAGTTGGCAAGCTCATCTAGAGACCTTGACACGGATCCCCAAAACATCCTGTCGACCAATGAGAGCTCAGGTAGTTACACTTACAACTACCTCATCTTCTGATCAGGGGCCAAGTGGAAGCAGTTTAAACATGGAATGGTGCCCAATGAGTCTTAGGCGCCCAACTGAGGTAGCAATGGCATGGAAATGCGCCCAACCTTTTCTGGTGACTTTAACATGCATGATAACTTGTAGGAATGTTCATTGAGGGTTCTCTGACAGCGTTTAAGGCTATTTTCATGTCTTGGCGCCTATTTGATATAGTTCCTTCATGCAACTGCGCCTCACCATCACTAGGCGCCAATTGAAGGTTAACAGAGACTCTAGAATGCGCCTAGAGTTCTAGACTTCCTACAACCTCAACCACCTCAATTCTGGCGCAATTCTGGTGTTCTTCTGACTGGGCGCCAACTTTGGAGAGTTCACAATGGTTTTGGCGCCTTGGTAGCAGCTTATCACCCCTTTCAAAGAACTTTGACAACAACTTGACTTTAAATGATTGTCATCTTACCTCATGATGAAGCGCCCTGTTCTAGAACTTGTTTTGAAGACTTGCAACTATCTTAGGCGCATCTTTGGAGTAGCATCAACTGATACCAGCGCCTAATACCTCAATTCACCCTTGCAATCCAACTTTTGATGCTCTTTCAACCTAGCGCCCATATCTGGAGTATCAATATCTTGTTTAGCCTTCAGTTTCACCTAGGCGCACTTGGTGATAGGCAAAGGTCCAGATTGGCGCCTTAGGGAGAAAAAGGGAATTTGTCTTGCTAAAACCTTCAACTCAAATCACAACTGAACCAAAAATACTTCCTTCTATCAAGTATCTATCAGTTGGAATGGACTGAGAACTCCTTAGGCGCACTTTTGGGGATAAGTCCCTTAGGTGCAACAAGACAACAGTGGAGGTGAGAATTGGCACCCTCCCTTGAAAAGCTTATCATGTACTTGTTGCATTTCATTGTTTTTCAATCAATCAAAAGTACTCTGGAATGCCTCCCCCTTCAACTACTGAATCTTTAGTGCAAGTTTACATGATCCTTTGGGCGCCATTTCAAGTATCCAGGGTGACAACCAAATCAAGGCGCTTGTGTGAATCTTTGACAAAGGAAGAAAGCGCCTTACTTGCCTAGGCGCATCTGGAGGGTACAATAGGCAATTAAGTGCGCCAAGCAAGTTATGGAGTCTACTGACCTTCTTATCAAATCAACTTAATGTTGTAAGCTATTTGGGAGAGTTCCCTCCTTAGGCGCCAAAATGGAAGAGTTTCACCAAAATGTGCATCTCACATAGTTTCACTCCTAGGCGCCAGAATCAAGGAGTTTTGACCAACATGCGCTTGAGCTAGAAGTTCCCTTCTTTACCTTTGATTGTTCATCACAATGACTTTCCTAACTTCAAATCCTTCAATCAAACCATTATCCATGCTAGGTGCTCATTTTGGAGTGTTTAACCTGATAGTGGCGCCCAAGCATGAAAGCCTCATACATACCCACTCCACTCATCTCAATACTAAGCGCTGGGTTGGAGGAAGTTAAACACATGAAGCGCCTCCAATTGAATCCCCTACTGAGTGCTACAAGTGGATTTGAGAGTTAGGCGCCAGAATGAGTTTGAATTTCCTAGAAATGCGCCTAAACATCATGAAAGCATTATTTGACAATGTGACCACAGACTTAGTCAAATTTTAGGTTTCTAACTTTGTTCCTGCAAAACAAAAAGATAGAGCTAGTCAGAAACCAATTCATTCCCTCATCATTTAGAATTAGCCTCCGGGAATGAGGAATAGGCTAATCCATTATGCACTTGATGATCAAGCCGGAAACGGGGACATGACAAATACTCGTCCACAACATAAAAAGCAAAGGAGCATAACCTATTTCTCTGTCAAACTACAAGAGACAAATGCCAAAGCAAGAATGAAATGGCTCGTTTCCAATACAAATATTTTGATGCCTCGCTAGACATCCAACAACTCATTGAGGATGCTCTCAAGGAGCAGTCACAACACTGTTCAATTAGTTATGTGAAATCATGATGCAGATGAGTTCTCCAACCTTATTGCAACCTTCCAAATTGAATGCCAAGATGATTTTTCAGCATCTATAATATCCCGCCTTGTCAAGATATTCACTACTGAAAACTGCCGTGTCTATTTTTTGGGGTTTTTGTAGAATTTACCAGGAAATGCATAAAATTGCAAAACAAATGCCAATAGGGAAAATGCTGAAAGCAAATATATCAAATGATCATCTTAGATTATTTATTGCTTGAATTTACAATAAGATCATACCCGGATATCAACCCCTTATCAGCAAGTAAACCCTTGAAACTTCTGAAATTCTTCTCCAAAGAAGCACGAATGTGACCTCCGTTTGAAGCCACCGATGGATGCAGCCTTCAAGTGATCTTTCACACCCTCAGGTAGCAAGAACAATGAAGAATCTCCGCTCTCCACAGCCAAGAATGAAAATCACAGCGAAACCCTAGGTTTCTTCTTCAAAGCCAAAAGCTCTCCAAAATGAACAAGTGTTGAATGAACAATGAATAATCCTTTTGCTTTTCCCAATGCCTTTTATACTCTCCAACCAAAAGGTCAATTTCATGAGGCCTTTTAAAACATTAAAATAATGTGCACTTTATATTTTGACTTTATTATCATTAATGACCCCCTCCTTATAATAAAGTCAACTTAAAACATTATAATATGCACTTTATAATTAATTATTAATAAAGTATCACTTTATTAATAATTAAAATGTCATAACTCCATAAATACTCATCATTACTCGATTCTGTCTAAACCAGGAAGTCAACCAATGCATCCACTGCACCTCCAACTGCCTTACTAAAAATAGTAAGGGTCCCTCTCTAACATCCACTGACTTACTATAAATAGTAAATCCCTCGAAGCGGAACCAGAAACCTCTGAATAGCCCAGCCTCAAAATATGCCAACAATCTGGAGAGGTAAACACTACAACTGCCACCTAAAGAGCTCCATAACGCCTAATACTGGACCCTCTAATCCACCATACTAGCCTACGAGGGTCAACTGATAGGCTAATCCTCTGAACTCTGATGCTCGCGAAAATGGGGACATTACAGCGTCAAGGCCTATTCAAGGTCCAAGTCAAACAAGACATCCCTGTCTTTCAAGGCAAGATTAATATCACTGCATTGGATAAGTGGATTCTGAAAGATGTCCATATCAGTCTCACAATGGTGGGAATCTTATAGCACCCAACAGTGAACATGATTTGGAACCCATCATTGATTTTCATTAGTGCATATACTCTTGAGCACCATGAGGATGAGTATATGAAATTCTACTAATTGCACTAAGGCAAGGAATTCAAGATTATGCCAACAAGTTCCATGACTTACCTCACGTGCCTATGCATTGCGGAGACAAAGCAAAATAAGATGCTAAAATACATCAATGGACTTTACCCTTATATCTGCAGCAAGATAGAAATCCACACTAATGATACACTGGGGAAAGCATATTGACATGCCTCCAAGATCAAAGCAAAGGCCAAGATGATAGAAAAGTTCACACCTTCCTCATGCAGCACCATGCACAAGAACCAGCTCACACATGGTAAACTGAATTCTCCAACACCAAAACAAAAGAGACTGTGCTAGGGAGAACAACCCTCATCAACAAAGCAAAAGGCTCCAGTGGGAAGCCATAGCATAAATGGTGTCACCGCCATTACACAAACACCAATAAAATTCCAAATATCACGTGCAACACTCTTTGTGCATTCTATGTCAAGACCTGTGCCAACAGAAGACTGATCTAGATGCTACTTGTCTAAGCACTAGAACCTCCACCACTCAATGTTACAAGATTTGTTGGGTGCTCAGCAGTCTCATCGAGTCCTAAGGCGAGCCTATCCATAAGAGGCCCAAGGACTCAGACCAATGAAACAAGAAAAAATAAAAGGGAAAAATGAGTTCTCTTCATTTTTTCCTCTTTTATTTCTCGTTGCATGAATCTAAAATAGAAAAAAAAAAACAAATGTTGAAGACATACCAAATGAAAAATGAAAACAAAAAGAAAAATATTCAAAATAGGAAAATACCTCTTCAAATTAGCTGCAAATTAACAATGGGCTCTTCCAAATGCACCATAGTCTCCTTTGGATGCACCAAGCGATGTTGCAAACCTGCCCAAGTTCACTTCAATCAATGCTTACTGCCAATATGTTTGCTAGTTTATGCTTCAATGAATTGTATTTTTGGTTTCAATGCTCCTTTTTTTCCCATTGTTTGTGTTTGCAAATGAAATGAATAGCATTTTGATGCGTTAAACGTCGTTTTGAGTGTTTTCAGTTTTAGTGCTTTTTTTTCTTTTCTTAAGCTTTCATTTTCTATTTTTCTGTTGCATTTTAACAGCCAACATTTACAAACAATACTCCGTGAGTCTGACAATGCTCGTCGCAAACCCGATTTTGAGTCCTTGGGCCTCGATTGGACTCGCTTGCCTTGGGACTTGCCAATTCTTCTAATAAACCCTCTCTCTCATATATATATATATATATATATATATATATATATATATATATATATATATATATATATATATATATATATATATATATATATATATATATATATATATGCGTGTGTGTGTGTGCATATATACATAGATGCCTATGTCCATATATATATACACGTATATCCATGTATATATGCATATGTATTATTTGGACATATGCGTATATGTATATATGGACTATATATATATACATTGCACATGTGTATATGTATATATTGTATATATACATATGCACATGTGTGTATATACATATATGTGCATGTGTACATTTGAACATATGCATATATGTGTGTGCATATGTATATGCATATATGTGTATAGACATATACGCATATACATATGCACATATATGTATATACACATTTATATGCGTATATCCATATATCCAATATGCACGTGTATATATACATATGCACATGTGTACATATACATATATGTGCATATGTATATACATATACGCATATGTCCATGTATACATATGCACATACATATATGTACCACTGCATATGTATACATGGACATATGCATATATGTATACAGTATATATATGGACATATAAATACACATGTATATATACATATGCACATGTGTGTGTATTCAGAGAGAGAGAGAGAGAGAGAGAGAGAGAGAGAGAGAGAGAAACACTTTGCACCAACAAGGTGTGACAAAATGGGGAGGATTGCAGTATGAAATATGACTGGCTGCAACCTCTGAATCCTCAGATAATTAAGCCACTAGCAATGCACGTAAGTGCATATAGAGTTCCCTGAACCCTTTAATATCACTCTTCAACTCAAACTATCATTTGAAGACTGAAATAATGATCCCTGTCTGGAGATTACTGCACTATGAAACTGAAAATTGAAGACAATTACAAATATTGTAAACATAAATAACACGATTCGTTGCTGTGATCAGATCCTGAAATGAGTGTAGAAAAGGGAGATAATCTGGTTAGATACATTATATTGAGAAGATCAACATGTCCCCCACATAAACAAGATATTCAATCCATAATTAGCATTGCAAACTATAACAGAAAATAAATGAAGCTGATTATGCTGCAGGAGCATAAATTTTATTTACAATTCATATTGGCTAATTATAATTTCTAAAACGAAGCCGATCTTACCAAACCCTTCAAGCTCACTGCAATAGGATGGTCTTCTAAAGCCTCCTTCACTTGGGGAGAAACTTTCTGCAGAAATCAATTAGGAGAACTCAATTAAACTTCCAAAGTGATTTACATAGAAAGAAAAAAGCTTAGAAGTTAGCTACATAAGCAAAAGATTTTTACTTGCAAAACTTCAGCTGCTGCAGCAACTCGTTCCTTATTCCACAGCTTTAGCATTAGAACTGTCAAGTGGAACGTTGCTGGCTTAATGAAAATTGACTTGTCAATCCCCAAATCTGCAAAGGTCAAAGTCACAAAACGGCAGATAAGGACAGATGTTCACAAAGCTAAGCCTGACTAAAAAAGAGAAAACATAGAAAATAATTACTATACTGCATAAGCCTTGAAATTTAACTCCTTGTATGTCACACAGGTCTACGTCAAATTCTTCTGGAAGAATGCATACTTTTCTTTGCATGTGAAAAAGATGTTTGTGTTTTTGCTTGGGCATCTCCAAAGGAAACTCCCTTCAAATCTGAGACACAAGCATTTCCATCCTCAACATTGAACTTGACTGCAACAGCTTCTTTTACATCAGAAATTTCATCTGCTGGATGTGCAATAGTCTCAACTGCAAAAAAATGATCTTGGACTCTCAGAAAATTCATTTTACTTGGAATTTCCAACATATATACCTTCACATGTTCACTGTCATTTTCAACATTCAGGTAAACTGCAACTCTTTTACCTTTACAAACTTCTTCACAATCATCCTCAGATGATTCCGCAGTTGAAGAACTTTCAGAATCAATAACCTCTTTGCCAACAGAGCCACTTAAAGCAAGAATAGAGTTTTGGAAGTTAGCAAGCTTTTCTACAAGCGCTGGATGAACAGCCAATGGTAAAGAGATAAAGTGAGAATACTGGAGATTCGGACCTTTAAGAGCCTGCTTCAAACAACCAACACATCTATGGTCAAAAGCGAGGAAATCTCAATGGAGAAGTCTATGAACTGACAAAAAATCATGATAAAATTAAGAAACAAAAGAAATGATAATTCCATGTTGAATGGTCTGAGTTCATTATATACTTAGAAGCATCCTTCAAATAAGCATTTTGCAATTACCATTTCAATGCTTACAAGATTTTCGGAGGTTGAAATGAAAAAATGAGTCAATAAGAGTATGTTTGTTTCACAGGTGAAAAAGACAATGAATTTATATGCTGATATTTTTATTGTAAGACACTTAGAAGCTTGCCTTTTGGAGGAGAGACTTCATTTATAAACTTAAGCTTGCAAGGAACATGAAAACTATAAGATTGTTAACAAATTGATCAAGCCTAGCAAATTTTCAGGAGGATATGTTGAGAATATAGCCATTGGGTCCCCTTTTCTTCTTCCCCCATCTTTATATGTCAGAAGCAAGAAAAAGATTCCAGACAACATGAAGAAGGTAAGGATAGACAATGGTACATTGACTGCTATTTTCAGTTTCCTGATAATGAAAGTAATTGCTGCCATAAAAATTAATGAAAGTTATCCTTTTCCATGCAAGCAGAGGAATTCTGAGATCTGTACATAATCCTTTCCACAATTTCTTTTTCATTATTTGATTTAAGGAATCAATTACTGACAGAGACATATTCAGAAGAAAACTCATATAATGGAAACTGAAATAGCAATAAAAACAAATTTAATAAGATGCATTCGTAATAACCAGACTTGGACTCGGTGCAGACTTCACAGACTGATTTTTTACTCGAACTTGGAGTTGGCATAAAAACTCAACACAAACTCAGCAATTTGAAAAAAAGATGATATATAGAGATTTTTTTAAGGAACTACATGTTTTTCTATGCACTCTTATCTAAATCAACTTTAAAAACAAAAAAACAAATCACTTACAAGCCACTTTAATCACATACACAAGTATACATCAAACAAATGAGTACAAAAGCAAGCTGAAGGAAACAAGCTTTTTTAATATATATTCAAAAGTGTTATTGGTGTACAAACTCATGGATTATGATATCCATGACATCAAAAACAAAAATTACATGTAGTCAGGAACTATGGTAGAGAGGATTATGCTATCTATCACTGGGCCCAGCATCACTAGATCTAAGATGCATCCTACGCTAGCATGATGGATAGGTCCTTGATGTTTCTGCAGCCATGAAATATATGTGTGTTAGCAACATCCAGAGGATCTTCTCGTGATCTCTCCTTCTCCACCATTCTTACTGCCTCTACCTCAAGCTCAACCTGATCAACCTATGATGGTCATCCTTAGTAAACACAGGATCCTTCGCCTCAGTGATCAAATCTAATAGTGGATCAACCTCCTCTCATGCAATGGGAAATAAACTTAAGCTCATGATTTTCTTGTAATGGAGAAGAAGGTTGTAATGAACATGGACAGCATCATTCAACCTCTGCATAATCAATCTATCGTGCTTCTTGGAGCGTATATGCTCCAACAAACTCCAATTACGCTTGCATCTTAAATTGTTGCATGGTTGGTTAAAGACACATATGACAATCCTCTGAAGATTCAACACCTTAGTGCAAAACCTCACCCACCATGCACCTTGTTGTACCCATCAAAAATTTCCGTATTGAGTTGTTTTTTGTGAGAAAATGTTGTTCCTTTCCATACCTAGACATTCATTGTGAAACTTCATACCCAATCTTGATTTTTGTGTATTTCAAGCTCTAACCAGTTTCATTTTGTAGCCAGCAATGAAAGCTTTCCAACGCTTTGTACAAGGTGAAAATCAGAGCTCAAACAAGAAAGTCACAATGACAAAAGGAAAAGTGACAGAGTCCTTAAAAGTGCAATTTTATTCAAAGTGGAAAAATGGCAAAAGTGGTGCCTTTGGTGGATCATGTGATCCACCACCGGCATGCCCAAAAATATTCAAAGTCAAAATTTGGCATACTTTTAGAGAGTCATGCGATAGACCACTAGGGTGCCCAAAAGGTTGACAAAAGCAAAATTTGGAAACTGTGCAAATGTGCGCAAATTGCACAACTCATTGGAGTGTGAAAAAGTTTAATAAAAAACATTAGGTGGCAAGATAACCTGAATCATGAGATTGGCCACAAAGGCACCAAGGTTTGGAGAAGTGACAAAGATAGCAGAACTATAGGAATCGCGTGATCCACCATTAATGTGTTCAGAAAATTTCAAAATCATAAAAGTGGCAAGCCTTTCATCAATCGCATGACTTGACATAGGGAGGCCAAAAATATTAAAGTTGGAAAAAGTGACAAGTGTGTGAATCATGTGACCTACCAAAGAGACGTCAAAAGTTCATGAAATAAAAAGGGGCAAAGGCCTCCAAATCATATGATCAAGCAAAAGGATGTTAAGTGGCAAAAAGACCACACAAGCACAAATCACATGACTGGCAAGTAAAATACCAAAAATATAAAAGAGGGCAGATTGGTCTGAACGACAAGGGGGATGATTCTCCCATCCATAAATCGCATTAAAGGTTTCAATCTCTCCATAATCATTTTGCCATTCCAAGTTGCAAAGAGAGGAGAAGGAACACAAGGTTTTCAAAGTTTTTAGAACAACAAACAAGGAGGATTTAGCACCCAAATTTTGTTCACCATCACCAAAAGGAGCCTCTAAATCACAAAGTTTGTTGAAAAGGAGAATTGATAACTTTTGTTTTTGTAGGTTTTTACCGATAGCCTAGTGTAATTTCATATGCCCTAAGGGTTTTCAATTGAAGCAAAAAATTAGGGTTTCAAATTGTTGGCAATGCTTTGGATTTTTGAGGGTTTGTGTGAGGCATAAAGAGATAAAACCACCATTCACAAGTCACACTAGGGTTCTTCAAGCACACATCAAATTGCCATTAAGAAGAGGGCACTAGGGTTTGAATATCAAAAAGAAGTAGGGTTTTGGCTAAGGGTTTCCAACAAGAGAAAGGTGAATCTACATTCAAATTAAAGTCACCAAGATTACCTAGGGTTTGGAAATTTTGTTGCTAGGGTTCTGAAAAGCTTCTAATTTCTTCGTGCATGATGGCATATCATTTCCAAATCATGGAGCCACCCTTTGTACTAGAATATGATTATCCTTTGATTCAAGTATACAAAACTAGGGCACATGGTTGTGCAAGAATTGAACCTGGATGCAAGGATTAAGAGAGGAAATAAAATTGCTCAAAGAATTCGGGGTAGTGGACTTGTATGAGCTGTAGTGTTTCCTATTTCTGTCCAAAGCCAAGAATTGGTCATAACTTGCACCGAGCATACCAAAGAAGAGGGAAATCCACACTATCAATAATGATATCATTGGGAAATTTAGCTTCGATTTCCCTAAGGAGACCTTTGGGTTATTACCAAATGAAAAGGCACAAGAGATAAATTTGGATGAGTGTGATAGTGCATGAAATGATAACTTGTTGGAGTGTCTAAGATAGGTGGGAAAGCATTAGCTCAAGGAATCAAAGTGACCTAATAGGTTTCAAAAAATTATGAGATGGAACAAATTCAAACAAGATTAATCAATCATGATTAGCTTGTTGAATCAAGTGACTCCCACCTAAGCAAGCTAGAAAGATACCACGAAGATTTGAAGGCATCTTTGAATAAGATTGTCCTTCTTAGTCAAACCGCTATTAAAAACTTAGTAGCTAGCATTGCAATGCTTCAAGAGAATATGTTAGAAAGAAAGAAACTGGATATGCAAGAGAGCCCAAGCAAGAGAACTAGGAGCCACATGAAGAAGGAGGGCACAGTTATTGACTTGGATGGTGAAATGATCGAGGACCACTTAGAATTCTTGAGAGACGAATGGAATGCTATTAACTCCTTGAAGGATCTCTCTTCAGATCAGTTATAAGCTTGGCAGGGTTGTTGTTATTGTGTTGTCAATTTGTTGCTAACTAGTATACAATAGTTACACACAGCGAGTTTATTAGAAACTCACCAAGTCTGTTAGACACTTGCCAAGCCTAGCCAATGAGTCTACAAGTCTGGTTTTTCTTGCTCCAACTCAGGACTAGGCAAGTTTGTTAAGTACCCAACAAGTCCTCTTACAATGGATGCATTTATCTAGTAAAACTTACCCCTTGATATTAGCATTAGAAATAAATTTAATTTGTTGCATTTATCAGGAATAAATTACCCGAAGAGTCCACAAAAATTTGGTAGCATTCATAGGGAGGCATGCAAACATAGGAAGGCACACAAATAGATAGACACATACACCAATAGGCACACACGCAGGTAGATGCACATGCACACACACATACACAAGTGCACAAATGCATGTATACATGCATATAATGTCAGATAGGCACACATGCATGTGGGTGTACATAGACAAGTATGCAGATACGCACGCATACAATGTCACATCCCTGAAAATTTGTGATCAAATATTTCAATATAACTATTGTTATACAATGCCATACCTGAATCTATACCAGCACCAGTGCATCTTATCCCACTCTTAAGATTATGTACAAGTATATATATATATATATATATATATACAAATTCTTTTCCTATGAAAAATAGAACTAAAACATACTTATAAGATATATAATTGGTCATAATTTTTCTTATTAATTGCAATTTTGATACTATCCTAATTTTCATAAAACAAATTTATAGTTGTTCTATTTTTAATAAAGAGGCATTTTTGCACAGTTCTTTGACATCTTTATGATATTTCTATTTTAATAATTTCAGTATAAATATAATTAGAAATCTTGGCAAGAAGTGCAAAGAGTACAAATAGGGAATCATGGAAAAAAAAGGTTTGAAATGGTAATTGAAGGATGAACCAAGATGACATCTCAAACAAAAGATGAGTAGTAGAAAGACTTGGTATGGCCTAATAGAAAAGCTATCTATAAAAATGAAGTTAAGAAAAAGGTATAGGTTTAGTTAGATAGATAGCTTTCATTGTTTGTGGAGAAGTTAATTAGAAATGTAGTCAAATGGACAACATATCTTCTATGTCTCTGTTGCACACATATCAGTCGCCCAATGAATTAGAAAGAGGAGTGAGGGTAACAATTGTATCACGATGACAAGAAATAGGAAATTGTGAATATCAATAGATTGTCAAGGAAAAATTGGCATTTATGTACTGCAAGATTCCTTTATATTGTGTAGAAGAAATATATCTTTCAACCTAAATGGTTATTTCACCAATCCAGATTTAGAAAAGTACATAAACTAAAACAATGTCTTACAATTATATTACTTCCTCTATGTTGGGACCCAATTTAACAAAGTGCAATTTACCTATGTTAGGTGCCCCTTTGTTGCTTTGGCCCTATTTTGCCCATCATTTAGAACCAATCTAAGAAATCCTTAATGGGCCCCCCTTGGTAAAATTCATGCCTGGTGTTGTGTTTTGCCTCCGTTTATACTTCAATCATTTGCCCAAATTGCAAGAAATCCAAAATTTTCCAAGTATAAGGTTTTAACTCTTGTTTATGGCCTTTTTTGAGCTTTTTGGCTTCCCTCTACCTGCATACTTTCCCTTTGTTCCCAAAAACCCTGTCAACTCCTTTCCTCTAGGTCCCAATCCCAAACTTGCGGACTTCTCCCTACCATCATACCTAAAAGGAATGTGGTATCCGGTATCCCCAATCCCCAATAGGTTCCCCTTTCCTTTGTATTTTCCTCCACACTAGTGGTATCGCACTTCTTCTGTCCCCGATCACTTCCTCTTCCATCAGTATCAGGTATTCCTTTTCCCCGATCCCCCACCACTTACACTCATGTTGTGGGTTTTCAAGCCTCTCCATCCCATCTTCCCCCTACCAAAATACCTAGTGTGCTCGAAGCCCATTTCCTGCATTGTCATATGGTCCAAACTTCCAAACTTTCCTATCCCCCCTTCCCAAAAGTGCATCCTGCACCTAGCACGCCTGAACCCTTATCCCTAAATGCCTTTCATTGCTTTCCCATTGCGAAAACCCAGAGTTCCTCTTACCATTTTCCCTCTTCCTAGTGGCATTGCATATGTGTGTCCCTTGATCCCCACACCCTTCACTTCTTTCCCTCTTCGAACTCCTAGGGTTCCTAATACCACCTTCTCCAAAAGCAAATCAATATGCGATAGGCCCAAAACCTGAATCCCGCATTTCCTTCCATTCGTTTCTTTGGGTCCATGGTTTTCCTCTTCCCCATCCATCCTATATGTGAACTTTGCAATTCCTAACTCCCGATTCTCTTTGGCATCCAAGCATGCACTTTCCCAAAACCCCACCCATCGGACTTCCAAGGCATTTTTTATACAACACACCGTTAAGGCACAAGTAAACACAAAACCCCAACGTTCAAGCTGGAAGCCCTACCTACTCCTACACTTTCAGAGGCACCATTAAGGATCAGAATTGAATGCAATGAACATGTACACTCCCTAGAACCCCACCAAAATTACATTACGCCCATCAATGGCGCAAATCCACATACAAGGCCATGTGAAGAGTTTGAAAATGGGTATGGGCAGCTCAATGCCATAAATGCAAACCCTGGTCATCGCACGTCTACAAATAGGTCCTAGGCTACTCTTTGAGTGTGGGAAGGACATTCTAGCTATCCTAAATGATCAGATACTAGATCCAAAGCTGATCTTATTGCAGGAGGTGTGTTGGCGCATTAAGTGCCTTAACTGGCAAAAGAATTCCCCGAACCCTAACGGGTTGCAGAAAGGCACAAATCTGAAATGTTATAAATAAAAGGTTGGAAAATATTCTAAGGGTTGGCTCTGAGCCAATTTTCTTCCCTGGTTGCTAAAGGTGTATTCTAGGGTATCAAGTGATGAATGTGTAGCATTTGTAAGGGATGAACATTGTTTGTATGAACTATAATTGGGCTGGGAAGTTGCATGGTCATATGTCTCCATGGCAGGCTGTAATGTTTCAGGGGGATGCTCAAATCTCATTGTGGATCCTCTCTTGCCACATTTGTTGGCCTAATGTAATGGAGTGTTGATTAATGTCGCAGCATTATAATGCATTACAAATTATTTTGTAATGGTCTTCCTCTATTGCATGTGGGATTTTGCTGATCTGAGATGGATTACTAAGTATGTGTAATGTGCAAGATTTACTTGTTTTTATGATTGCCCTCCTTATATGGTCGCCCTCCTTCTTGCATGTTGTAACTCTGTTGCCCAATGGATTTGGCACCGGTCAGATTGGTTTAGTGGTCAATCATTCCCTCATAAATCTTTTCTTCGTTTCTATTGTAGTTTAGTTTCCTGCCTTGCTTACATGCATGAATCAATACTATTACTTTCATCATAACCTAAGAGATTCACACCTGAATGAAATGTAAAAAAGGCTCATGTATGTAAGAGTTTTGCTCATCTTTGCAACCCATAGCTTCAATAATGAATAATGACAGCAATCTAGAGTCAAATAAACCTCTAGAGGGTTGTATTGATGAGATACAAGATGCATATGTTGTATGAAATGATAAGGGGACTCATCTTTTGTTGTATGATTCATTCTATATCCTTAGGTGCATATGCATGCTTGTCCATTTCTGCTATTAATGAGGTCTAGTAGGCTTGTTCTTGACCACCATTAGGGCATGGTAGTTAAAGCCCTTCTCAAATTATTGTCTTGTTCCAAGACCTCGAGCGAATAACTTCCTTGGTTCTAAAGAGCCTAAAGAAGAAGAGGATTTTCCCTAATCCTATGCATTGGCCCAAAAAATACCTCCTCCTTGTGGATGCATCACTCTCTCTACCTAAGATACCTTGTTCCCCTTGTCTCACTTTGGATTGTGATGTTGGAGAAGAGGTCCTACGTTTTTGAGACCCAACACTCTATTTGAGTTATACCCTTGGAAAAATTCATCCCATTTAAAACAGTATATGTTGTCTATCTTCTAAAACATCTGCAATAAGCTTATATTATGGATGCAATTCTCTACAACAAAGATGAACTCAGCAAAAAGGTCATTTGGTCACTAGTCGATTTAGTTTTCAAGACAAGTACTATAAAAGTGGAGATGCTAATTTTCCATAGCATAATATTTTGGGATGGGCTAATATCAACTCCAACAAGATAAGATTCAGTGCCATCATGTGTAATCATTGTAGCTGGCATGAGTAGAACTCCTTGAGCATCCACTACTTAACAAAGGCAGCTTAGAAAGCTAATAGAAAAGCTTTCAATAATATACAATGCAAAATAGTGAAAATTTAAAGGTTAACTCACAAATCAGCCTCATTAGAACATACTAGTCTAAAAGCAATTAAATTTGAAAGTAACTAACCTCATCAAGCACATTTTGAATTGTTGCTGTGGCTATGTTTACACTTTCAATAGATGGTCCATCAAGAACTGCCAAAAAGAAAATATAATAAAATAAAATCTCCCAATCACTTTGAGAAACAAGTCTTTAGCCCTCAAAGAAAAAAGGCTATATCTATTATCAACAACTTTGTCAAATAAAGTATTTATATTCTTATTCCTACACACAAGGGAATTTCCCTTTTAGTATATGCACACCGGTCTGTCGGTGTAAACTGAAATCTTATTTCTTTACACTAGTTTTAGTCACCATCGAACAACAATGAAAAGAACTCTGCCTATAAGTAGCTTTTTGCTATTATTGACCATACTAAAATTTAAGGAGAAAAAGAATCCCACAAACCATCATAGAAAAATGATAAGTTAATAATGCTTAACATTGCAACTCTCAGAAAAAAAGTTGCAAAAAGAAAAGAATGCAACAAAAAGAGAGCCAAGGAAAGTATTGGATGGACATAAAATTAACCATGTTACAACAAGGCCCACATGGGCAGATTTACCAATGAGCCCCTTCTTTATTATCAGTTTGTACTTTGTACAAGGATAGCATGTGGACTGATACTCATCAATAGGTGGATAAGTTAGTTCTTGAAGCCAGTTATATAACCAGCAGACAATAAGATATAGCTTAAAGATTAGAAATTAGAAATTAAAGAGCATCATTGAGGAAGTGAAGCTCATTAGTGATAGTTTTGAAGTAAAGTATGGGCAATGCTTTAGAGAAAGCAATGGTATTGCTAACTTTTTAGTGAGTGCAAGTGTTCCTTGTAAGATTTGGCTACGGAAGCTACCCAAGATCAAGAGACTAAAGGCAACCACAATAGATCAAAAGATCAATAGATTGCAATATGCATGACCAATGTGTAAAAGATGCTCCAAAATGAGCTACAAGTGGGTATACGCAAGATACACCACTCGGATATGTGAATGTACAACCAATGTGAGATAATAGGAGATGTAGTCACATGTGTGCACAACATCTCCACCAAACTAGGAAAGTACAAATCAAATGATGCAAGTACAGCCTATGCAAGTAGATACCTACCTAAGCAAGCTTATCCTAATCCTAGGTGCATGATATGCAATAAAGTAAGAAACTAAATGCAAATATAAAATAATACACCAACACCCTCCATAAGCATAGCTTAGGTGGGTATGGCAAGAATGATAAATGGGCCCTAACAAATGTGTAGTCATGTTAGATATCCATATACAAAATGATGGCCTCAAAGAAGTAGAGGAGAAAACCGATAGGACAAAACTCCCCCCATGAGAGGATGAAGAGAGAAAGTCCTGTTGACCCACTCCCCCCTCTGCT
Source organism: Cunninghamia lanceolata (assembly GCA_027924645.1). Lineage (NCBI taxonomy): Eukaryota > Viridiplantae > Streptophyta > Pinopsida > Cupressales > Cupressaceae > Cunninghamia > Cunninghamia lanceolata. The sequence goes on along the minus strand of BSBN01000645.1, from coordinate 5,699,939 downwards.
CCCCCAAAAGAACTAAGAAGAATAAAACCCCATGCAAATAAAACCTCTCCCCTAGAATATAGGGGAGAAGAGAGACCATGCAGCCCACCCTCAAAGTGTAGCCTCCTGTGCCAATGGTGGATGCTCAACACTAAATATTGAAGATAGTCCTGGATTGTTGAACAACATTTCTCCCCATAGGAAGAAACAAGGCCAAAGGTGTATGCAGGATATCTTCCCATTCCTGAAAGGAATATGAGAGAAGAAAGATCAAAATGTATATCTCTAGAAACTGCTCAAGTGTCACCATGTCAATGCCGAGAAGAGTCACACAACTGAATCAGGAGTCCCAAGCCTAACTGAAGAAAGTGACCATTTAGAATGATGTAGAAACTGATGAAGAACAATTACCAAAGATGTTGAGACAACAACTATAGAATCACTGGCATCAAAGAGAAAAACTAAAGTGTCCTCAAGATTCGATAGGTGGGACTCTACAAACAAATGTGAAATGTCTAGTAGATAGATGTCCCAATGAGTTGGATCGGGAAGACTAATATGAACCTGCTGCAAAGAATTGTTGGAAGCCCCAAATGAAGCAACACTAAACTCTAATGAAGCAACAAGTGATGGAGGAATGTCCTCAACCATAGATGGGGTATCAGAAGGGGGAGCTTTAGTAATCTCAGTACCATCCACATGTGAAAGGTTCTCTAAGGAAGCATCACTCTCAAATGGAGAGTCGAAATCTCCATGCAACTGTCGAAAGATAGTCCAAGTAGTGAAAGGGCACTCTGTGTGCTCGATCTGATGCAAAATATCCTCATAAAATGTTAGACATATTAGTCCATAGACCATGTCGTTTCCCCATTCACAATTCAGCCAAGAGTCACTCGACTCAGGAATGAGTCCAAGGAGATAGAGCAATATATCATGCACAATGAAGTGATTCTTTATGCCTTGTTTCTAAGACAAATAGCTCTCTAAATTTAGCTAGACAACAAAACTGTGGAAACCAAGATCCTTAATGAAACCCCCCAAAATTACCCAATCACAAGATCCCTCGTTGTAACTCAATCAATGAACCTCATAATTAGTGCGAGTACAATTGCCACTTGCAAAAAGTCACAAAATGGACTTGATTTCAATGCTTTACAAATGGTCGAAATAGGCTATAACATTGCAAGTACAATTCTATAATAGAATCAAGTGAAACCAACAACACCTCTATAAAGTACACAAAAAATTATGCACTTTTAAAAAAATTGCATCTCAAAAGCAACCCTATGTGCCCAAACAAAGCCTCGAAAGGTCCCAAAACAAGAACTACGCAATGTCACCTTGGGAATCTACAAATTCTAGACAAACCATGCACCAAAATCAGAAAATACCTACACCATCGCAGAGAGCACAAAAATATAGCCCAAATCAAAAAAATTGCATTGAAAAAGGAAATCGTATGCCCGAGATATCACCCTTCAAATATCAGGTGAAAAAACAAAACTCCAACCGTGCAAGGGACAAAATTAAAGGGAAGTACTCGTTGACGTCAACATGACATCATTGCCAACTTTGGCAGAACTGTTGACAACTTTGGAGGTCTGCTAACTATGGAGATCTTTTTGATAAAGTTAGAAGAGCGGCCAAATTTGGAGTAACTGTAGCTAAAAATAGGTTGTCTCTAAGCTCGGAGCCACTGCCAAATTTAGTAGCCACCATCAAAATAACTACCAAGTTGGCATCTACGCAATCGACTACCATGTGGACTGCAAAAGGAGGGGTGCCAACTGATTGGATGTCATGGGGCCAAATCAACAAGGGTCTCGTGAGTTGTAAGGAGTCTACGCACCTATGAGGGCTGCCAAAGGATCTCCCCGCTAGCAATGCTCCCACACAACCTACAATGGTTGTATATGAAAGGTCGTCGATAGTTGGTGGTAAGCTTGTCACCTATGTCGTGCAAGGTCGTGGGAACCCTTTTGGAATAGGGGTACTCCCTAATATAAAAGCCCACAGTGATTTAATAAAAAGTTACGAACAAGCAGGGATCTGTGCTAAAAGTACCCACCTCAAATTAAATCTTGCAGAATACAAGCAATACGGATCATACCAGAAACACCCAAAATTTTAAAGCTTAACAAAATCAAAATATAATTTCACCCTATATAATACCTACGAGATTAATGATGTTAGCACAAACTTGCATAAAGATTTTTGCTTGCACAGTATACACAAGGAATATTCTATAACTACACGATCCGTACAACCAAGGAGGGAAAACTTTCCTAATGGCTCTAGACAAAGTGCTCCAATTTTGATGAAATGACAATTGACTTATGGGTTCTTGTACATTCTAGATGCAATGGCAAGGTTGGATTTGACCCAAAATGCTCTGAAGGATTAGGTGCTTGTAGTATTTGGCACACACCTCTCAAATCCAAACCCTTATAAATCTAGCCTCCAATGTCCCATTTGTACACGACAAAAGGCAAAATTGATTTTTTCGGACACTCTCAACTCAATGGTGAGCTCATATTTTCTCCAAGAATCTCCCAAAGCAACCTACAATACAAAGCCACAAATGGAACCCCCATAATTTGATCTCTCCTCTTAACCTTTATAGTTCTCTAGATCATCCAAGGATGAAAGAGGAGCATACTCAACATTGAGAAGAAAACAAGCCTCTAGGAACTCTTCCAGTCTAATACTATGTAATATTTGGCTATGGAAGACACCCAAGATCAAGAGACTAAAGGAAAACATAATAGTTCAAAAGATCAATAGATTGCAATACGCATGATCAATGTGTAAAATATGCTCAACGATGAGTTACAAGTGGGGATACACCACTAATCTATGTGAATATACAACCAATGTGGGATAATATGAGATGTAGTGACATGTGTGCACAACATCTCCAGCAAACTAAGAAACTACAAGTCGCATAATGCAAGTACAACTTACCCAGGTACATGCCTGCCTAAGCAAGTTTATCCTATCCTAGATGCATAATATGCAATAAAGTAATAAACTAAATGCAAAAATAAAATAATGCACCAACATTCCTCAATTTCTCTTCTTAACCAAGATTTGTGTTAAATCTAGTGAAAGGTCTATTGAAGACTTTCTTGAGGTCAAGGCTTTGTGTTGTTTTCTACCACCATCACCATAATTTTGTACTCCCTCTTTGTGATTAATTTTAATGCTTTGCAAAACTATTATGAATACTTGGTCATTGTTTGTACTCCATACATTGCCTCGCATGTAGAGCTTTTGGTACATATGAGATAATAATGCAGCCATTGTGTGTGGATTGTGTGAAGAAATTATATTTTTTGGTGATCAAGATGTTTTTCTTTGTATCCCTATTAGGCATTTGCTCCAAGCTGTGTAGAGTTCTTTCCTAGCAAAGTTTTGTGGAGGGTCTCTATTATTTTGCCTGTATGCCACAAGAAAAATGTGACTGAGATATTGCATGCTATGGTGCTATGTCTAATCTCAAGTTGAAGCGAATTTTCCAAATAAGGGATTATGCTTCCTTGGCTTTTGTCAAAGATATTCTTGGCATGGACGGGTTAGGTAACACGGGTGCCAAGCGCACTAAGGCATCGATTGTGGAAGATTTTGCCTCTAAACTTGAGGGGCGTGTAGCAGATCTTGTGGTGCATGAATGGGTATTTCACACTCTTTCCCCTACTTTAGAGGCACTATACATGAGTGGATTTCAAACTAAGAGGATGCATTGCTAGGTAGTGAAGGTGGTTGCACTAAGCTTCTTGGTGGTTCAATAGCTTGTATTCAAGCTTCTTTGTTTATTAACCATGATGATGATGTTGTTTTTGGTCAAGATATTGCTTTGTATATAGACAACCTTAAAGTCAATCATAGAAATGACTACTTAGTGATTTAGAGCCTTTTTACTCTACCTTTGCTTTCAAGTGAGAGGGTAACTTGAGCTATACTAAATGAGATTTTGTTGAGCCAAGTGTTATGGTTGTCAAAAGAGATGAAGATATTATCGATGTGCCTACACCTTTTTAGTTAGCTTTTGGGTTTATGTTTAGGTTTGGTAAGGTTATGCATGTGTTTTGTCTAGGCCATAAAGCGATATCTTACAAGCTATGATTAGTTTACATTGGCTTTAAGCCTTTATGTATGTGTTTTTCTTCAATGGATGTGGGCACCTATCGAACCCACAACTAAGTTATAAAAAAATAGAACGTATAATTCAAATGGCATCATTTTGTAGATTCAATGAATACATGTATGATCATTGATTACATGTTCTACCCGAATGACTAATGCTGAAGACTTGGCTAAAGTCTTCAGCAAAGTCAAACAAAAGTACTATAGACGTGAGAGTTGGAGTTGAGAATGAGTATAGAGTGGTTAATAGACATAGTTGGGCATGTAAAAGGGGTTATATTGTACTACAGATTCTTTGCAACTAGGCTGAATATTCATTGAGCGAGCTAGCACAGGTTGGTTGGATTCCAACAAATTTCAAAGTGGCCCATAGGAGGTACAACAAATCTTCCGCAAATAATATTAGTTTTCCTAATTCTTCATTGTAGTTCCTTGTTCTTGTGCTTTCATTGTGTAACTCTAGGCAATTATTAGCCGGTTGTTCATTTAACCCACTCGCAGTTTGCAACAAGTGATATCAAAGTAGGAACAAAGTCATGTGAGTGAGAGTTGAGTGACTTCATGTAAGATCCCCAACCAAATCTGCCCTGAAATGTCTGATTTTATCGGTTTGACATTTGTCAAACACTTGGCAAGAGATCTGATTTTTTTATTTCTGAATGTGTTTATTTGTAACAGCAGATATATATATATATATATATATATATATATATGCAATCTAATGCCAAAATAACATGTATAATGGAAAGAAATGATAGAGTATTATAACATACAATCGATAGTAACCCAAACCTGCCTTTCTAATTGAATCGCCCAATGCAATTACAATGTTTTCAGGGCTGTAACAGTACTCAGAAATACTCAGAAGTTTATATCAGCAACATATTATGTCTTACATACCAAAATATATGTCATACACCTTCATATATCACTTCCAACATAGGCGGCTATCTTCAAGAGCTTTAATGGTCACCCAAATTGATATAATGACTATTGGACTGCTGCAATGAATGTCTGATACAAATGATAAACTGCTGCAATTAATTTCTGATATAGAAGTGACTGCTGTAGCACTGATTTCTTCACCAAAGACTCCTCCAAGTAGGCAGCGATAGGTTTCTAGGGCAGCGATTAGACTTGGGATGGAGTCCTCAAACCCTAGATGCCAAAAGATGGATAATGGATGCCAATGAAATGACAAATGTGCCTTCAAAGTTCTGATCTGTCAAATCAGAAATGTCTGATGTAATTTTCTGATGTAAACAGTGACTGAAATCCTTCATTCCATAGTTGGAAAACTTGACTCGCCAAAAAATTTACCAACCCCAAAATTGGCAAGCCAAAAAAAAACTCGGAGAAAACTCGGCAAAAACTCAGGAACTTAAAAAAATTGCTTAAATTTCATTAGAAACGCATTTTTTTTGCAAAATTCAATGACAAGATGAATCCAATGAGTCCATAAATGAGTAGGTGGTATTATAACAATACTCACCAAGGTACAACCATCTCACCCAAGCACTGTAATGTCCCCTTTTCCGGAGGAGTGTTAGCCTATACTTGGTTCCCATAGGCTAACCATTGTGGTTAGGGAACTCTGGGAGTTCGTTTGGTTGGTTTCTGACATGTCGGCTAGAACTTACTATTTTTAGTAAGTTAGGGTTTCACCCGGATGAGGAAATTCATGATTGGAGGTAGAACGTTACGACAAGACCTTTCCAACGGTCCAGAACTCATAAGATTCTGTGACCGTTTGGAATTTTATTTTAAAGTCCGTAACTTATATTTATTTATTAATATATGGACTTTATAATGTAATGTCAGTGACTTTGGGAAAATAAGGAAAAATGCAAAAATAAGTCACTAAGGGACTTGGACGCCCCCTTTGAGGAATAAAGTGCAAATTTAAAAATAACATTTCCCTCTCATATGGGTCGACCCACTTGTGGAGTTATAAAAAGGCAAAGTGGGGGAAAAGTTATTCATTCTTGATATTACATTTTATGCTTCTATTTGCTCTGCAAATGAGGGTTTGGGGGTTTTCTTCCAGCAAGGGCTTTTGGTGACGAAAACCACCATTGGTATCAATCTTCCGCAAGTGTGAAAGATCACCCAAGGGGATTTTGGAGCAGCCATACTCGGTGGTTGTATTTGTGCTTCAGTTGGATACACTTTGACGAAGTTTTGGAGAGGATTCATGATATATCTTCCTAGGTTTTGTTGCAGCTGAGAGAACATGGAGAAGTCTGATTTTATTTGCAGATTTGAGAAGAGTTGAGGCTGCGTTTTCTTTCCTACTTGTTGGCCGTACATCCTACTTGCTGGTCGTACCTCCCTTGGTGGGCCGTACTTCTTGGGGCAGCCATTTTTGGAGTTTGTTGGAGTTGTTCTTCCTTGCTTAGGGGTCGATTTTGGCCTATGGGCCTATGCTGATGATTGTAGATTGTTTTCTTGCATTTGCTGATACTTTTAATGCAAAACTCCATTGTCATGTTGTTGGTCCGTCAACAGCAGAAATCTAAAGATGCTTATTTTGAAATGGGTATGTGATGGTAATTTGTTTTATGCCATTCTATGAACTGGGTCTTGATTATTTAGTTCATATCTATCATAGATTTTCTGGGTTTTAGTTGCATGTTATCTTTCTTCGTATTTCTGGCACACATCTCAAGAAAACGAAAACCCCCTTCTGCATCTTCTATCTAGTTCTGAAAGATCACAGAAAAAAGTTAAAAATATAAAATTAAATAAAGATAAATCAAAAGAACAACAGGTGCAGGTTATTACAGTGGTATTAGAGCTGGTGCATCTTGCCGACCTGTGTTGATCAGTTTATATGACTGACGGAAAAAGAGTCTACACTAGACCCACTCCACATTGGCATCCACCTGAGGTTCCAGAAGGTGAAATAGTTTCAGGTATATTGGGTATGCACAGGAACTCTTCCAGCAGCAGTGATAGCATAACAGGTAGTATGGGGGACAGAGGAACAGATCAGCCAGAGAGTCCTGGCACCAAAATAGAAAGAAAGTTCGATATTCTGCTTGATATGATGTCCCAGCTCCTTGGGAAGTTTAACCAAGGAATTCCAATAGTTCACACCAATACCACACCCGGAGGAGAGATCAGTGGCTCTAATGATGGTCACCACAGACATGCACGACAGGGTAGTGGATATATAAGACAAGGTGGTAGACATGCGGGACAAGGTAGTGGACACGCGGGTCAAAGTGGTATAAACAACACCAGGGTTACCCCAGGATCGGTTACTAGACCCTTGCAACCGACTTTTCCGCGTAGAGAGGAGGCAGTGGTTCAGCAGGAACCAAAGTTTCAGCTTCCCATGACGGATGATGTTCAGATACAACATGTAGAGTAAATGACACTGGCTCCAAACATCAGAGAGATGTCGACATTCGACCAGTATATGAACCAGAAAAGACAAAGGGGAGTTATGATGGGTCAAGGAGATTACAGAGCTAACCGGGACTACCAGCATGCATTGAGCAAAGTCCCTATGGACCGGTTTGACGGAAGTGGCAAGATTTCAGCCAGAGCTTGGGTGCAGAAGTTGGATAACTACCTAACACTTACGCCGATGCCAGAGGATGAGGCACTTAACTTTGCCACTATTCATTTGGATGGGTTAGCACATGAGTGGTGGTACCATGGGTTGGTCACTTTAGGCCACAACCTTATCACCACATACGATGAGTTCAATAACTGACTCATCGAGAGCTTTGATTCCAAGGACCCAGAGTTGCAGTTCAGAGAGCTGGCGCAGTTGAAGCAGTATGGGTCGCTTGAGGGATATATTTCGAAGTTCTAGAGAATCAGTGTGATGGTTCCCAACATATCTGAGAGGAGACTTGTAGTCCTGTTCATGGAGGGACTAATGGAACCACTTAAGGGTTGGGTTAAGGCATTTGACCCACCTTCACTTCAGGAGACTATTAAGAAGGCACGAAGTATGGAGTTTGTTGTGCCTAGGAAACAGTTCGTCTCCAAACCTTTTCCTCCACGAAGAGACAAGATCCTGTTCAGCAACAAGACACCTTCCCATAGAGGAAACCAGGGCCTTGATTAGATGATGATGCATTGAATGAATACAGGAGGAAGAGACTATGTTTCAAATGCAAAGAACCATGGGATCCTAACCACAGGTGCCCAATGAAGGGGCAAGCAAAACAATTGGAGTATTATTCTGCTGAGGAGGCAGCTTCAAAGCAATCAGGGCAGCAGAGTGATAGGGAGGACAGTGATGTAGAGAATGTAGTAGAGGGTGTGCATGATGCACAGGACATGCATGATGAGGACATTCCGACAGCACATATCTCTGCTATTCAGAAAGAGGGTTCCTTCAGAATACGGGGAGTATTGGAGGGACAGAGAGTGACCACTTTACTAGATACAGGTGCCACCCACAACTTCATTGATGAGGGGCTTGTGGCACGGAGGAGACTCAAAACAGAAGAGTTTGAGGGATTCAAAGTCAGAATTGCAGATGGGTTTGTCATTACCTGCAAACGAAGGATCCCCAATTTAACCATCAGGTTAAATAACTACGAGTTCCAGGAGGAATATTATGTGGTCGATATGGGTGACATGGATGTAGTCCTCGGAATGAAGTGGCTACACATGATAGGTGAATTCTCCCTCAACTTGAGAACCATGGAGATGAAGTTCGAAGTAGATGGTCAGAAACATATTTTGAGGGGAATGTCCGATGGGGGGTTGAGAGCAGTGTCCATTCAGAGGATGGAGAGGATACTGCGACATGATCAGGTACAGTGGGCAGCTGAGATACTTGTGATGCCAAAGGTACTGAAACAGCAGAAACAGGATTATCCAGTGGAGATTCAGTCAATACTAACTGAACACTCCAAAGTGTTTAGTGACATACCACCAGGTAAACCTCCAAACAGGGGTTTTGAGCATGTTATAGAGATGGAGCAGGGGGCCAAACCAGTTATCATTGTTCCCTACAGACATCCTAAGAGGTACAAGGATGAAATTGAGAAGGCCATTCAGGAGCTTCTCAAGATGGGTCACATCAGGCCTAGTAAGAGTCCTTTTGCTTCTTCTGTCGTACTCATCAAGAAGGATGGCACACTCAGGATGTGCATCGACTACAAGGAACTGAACAAGAAGACTATTAAGAACAGGTACCCCATCCCTAGGATTGATGAGCTTATTGACGGGCTGCATGGCGCATGTTTCTTCTCCAAGATAGACTTGAGGTCAGGGTACCATCAGATTCGGGTACATGAGGAGGATGTGGAGAAGACAGTGTTCAGGTGCCACTATGGGCACTTTGACTTTCTGGTTATGCCTTTCGGCTTAACCAATGCACCTACCACTTTTCAGTCTTGTATGAATAAGGTTTTCAAAGAGCAGTTGCGGAAGTTTGTACTAATTCAGCAAGACTTGGGAAGATCATTTGAGACACCTGGATATTGTGTTGGGTATACTTGAGCAAGAGTCCCTATATGCCAAAATGTCAAAATGCGAATTTGGCATGACAGAGTTGTTGTACTTGGGCCACATCATCAGTGTAGAGGGTGTTCGTGTGGATCCAAAGAAGATCCAAGCTATAGTTGACTGGCCACCACCCAAGAATCCCTCCCAACTCAAGGGGTTCTTCGGTCTTTGTGGATTCTACCGCAGGTTTGTGAAGGGATTTTCTCAGAAAGCGGCCCCACTTACAGATTTGACACGGAAGGGAGCGTTTGTTTGATCAGATGGTGCTCAGCAGTGTTTTGACAAGTTTAAGGAGGTGATGAGCACTTGCCCAGTTTTGGCCATTCCTGATTTTTCGAAGCCATTTGAGCTTCAGTGTGATGCCTCGGGGGAAGGCATAGGTGCGGTGTTAATGCAGGACAAGCACCTGATTGCTTTTGAGAGCCGAAAGTTGAGGGTCCGAAGAGGAGCTATAGTATCTACAATAAGGAGATGTTAGCCATCATGCATGCATTGGCTAAATTCAGGCAGCATCTGGTTGGAGGGAAATTTATTGTTAAATCTGATCACAATAGCTTGAAACATTTCCTCAGTCAGAAGGACCTAAATGACCGGCAGCAAAAGTGGGTCAACAAGCTACAAGCATATGACTTCGACATTGTTTTTGTCAAGGGGAAGAAGAATATAGTTGCTGACGCTTTATCCAGGAGACCACACTTGTGTGCCTCAGGAGAGATTGCAGAGGACTGGAGAGATATGATCACTGCAGAGTATGCAAAGGATAAGTGGGCTTCAGGGATTATGGATGGCACTATCCGTGATGACAGGTACACTATTGTAAATGACTTGATCATTTACAAGGGGAGAATCTTTTTGGTGCCAGCCTCTGCTATGAAGCAAAAGATCTTGAGAGCTTTCAATGACTTGTCTATGGCAAGGCATCCAGAATTTTACAAGACCTACAAGCAGGTTAGAGAGAGGTTTACTTGGAAGGGCCTCAAGTTAGAAGTACAGAAGTATGTGCAGGAGTGTCTAGTATGCCAACAGAATAAACATGAGCACTCCTACTCGAGTGGATTATTGCAGCCTTTACCCATTCCCGAGAGGAAGTGGGATTGTGTGGGATTGTATATCAATGGATTTCTTTACTGGCTTGCCGAAGGCCCAAGCCAAGGATTGCATCTTTGTAGTGGTTGACAGGTTAACGAAGTTTGTCCATTTCTTTGCCATTTTAGCCACTTATACAGCAGCTCAGGTTGCGGATTTATTCTTCAAAGAGGTATTCCAGCTTCACGGGTTGCCTAGGAGTATTGTGAGCGACAGAGACAACAAATTCCTTAGCAATTTTTGGCAGGAGCTCTTCAGATTGATAGGGACAAAGCTTACTCCTAGCACGAGCTACCACCCCCAGACTGACGGACAGACTGAGATCTTCCTAAATGGGTGGAAGGATACCTCAAGAATTACATAGCCGGGCAGCAGAAGGCATGGGTCAAGTGGCTTCATTTGGGAGAGTATTGCTATAACACCACTTACCACATGTCCATCCAGATAACACCATTCACAGCACTGTATGGGTACGAGGCTCCCAGTTTCCTAGACTTATTATTTGGGGACAGCAGAGTACCTAAGGCTAGAGACCTCTTACAAGACAGTTAGGACATCATGAAGTCATTGAAGGAAAACATACAGAAGGCGCAAAACCAACAGAAACAGTATGCAGACCAACACCGGGTTGAGCGTTCTTTTGAAGTAGGAGATATGATGTATCTTATGCTGCAGCCATATAGACAGTCCACTCTTAAGAAGAGTGGTACCGAGAAGTTGAAGCCACGCTACTATGGGCCATTCAGGGTCATCAAGAGGATTGGAGAGGTGGCTTATGAACTGGAGTTGCCGGCAAGGAATAAGGTACATAATGTTTTTCATGTGTCTCGCCTCAAAAAAGCACTGGGACACAATGTAGTACCTTCCACAGAGTTACCTCCTCTTGATGAAGAGGGGAAGTTGATTTTGGTACCTGAGGCCATCATTGATACCAGGGAAAGGACTTTGAGAAGGAGAGTCATCATGGAATATTTGGTGAAGTGGAAGAACCATAGTTGCAAAACTCGAACTCGGCAAAAACTCGGCAGACCCAAAATTTTTAAAAACTCGGGACTCGCCAAAAACTCGGCGAAAAACTCGGCAATAACTCGGCAAACATAATTTTTTATAAAATATTCTTAAAATTTTAAAATAACTGTATCATATGAAAGAAGAGGTTTTGGACGGATTGTCAAAATTTATATGGGATTATGATGATTTAAAATTTTTTTTTACAGTTCGTACTTCGTTCAAAAACAGTGAAAAACTCTCCAAAATGAAATTTTAAAAAGACTATCATATGAAAGGAGAGATTTTGGACGAACTGTCAAAATTTATAATAATATATAAAAAAAAAAATCGAAATTTTAAAAAGACTGTATCATATGAATTTGAAAGGAGAGATTTTGGACGAACTGTCAAAATTTATATAAATTTTGACAGTTCGTCCAAAATCTCTCCTTTCATATGTATTGCAAACTTACAGTATTACAGTTTACTACCATCAAATATGATACTGGAAGTGGATACAGTCTTTTTAAAACTTATAAATTTAATATTTTTAATGGATCATCACAAATTTTTCAATTCGTTGGCGTCCAACTCCAAACTCCAGAGTCCAAGACTCCAAAGTCTCTCCTTTCATATTATACAGTCTTTTTAAAATTGCGATTTTTAAAACTTAACAGTTCGTCCAAAATCTAAACTTTCATATTATACAGTCTTTTTAAAATTTCGATTTTTAAAGTTTAAAGATTTAAACCTTAAACCTGAGCCGCTGAATCACACGATTTCCTCTGTGAATCGCGCCGCCGTCGGGAGAGAGATTCGCGCCGCCGCGGGGAGGAAGTTTCGCCAGAAAGGGTTTTGCGCAAGAAGTTTACACTTTACTTTTTAGGTTTTTGTGTTTTTACGTTTTTAACTTTCTAACATTGTTTATTGTGCCGATTTTTTGCAGGAAAACTCGCGATTTAGGGCGAAATTTTGCTCAGAAACTCGCCGCGAGTTTTTCAAAAACTCGGGCCGAGTTTTTGAGAGGAAAACTCACCGTCCATTTTGCCTCGCGAGTACTCGCGGGTTCGGCGAGTTTCCTGCGATTTTTTCATCTATGGGAAGAACCTGCCAATGGAGGATGCGACATGGGAGAACGAACAAATTTTGATGCATCCAAATCTGAGATTGCTTGAGGCAAGCAATCTTGGGGAGGGCGGGCTGTAATGTCCCCTTTTCCGGAGGAGTGTTAGCCTATACTTGGTTCCCGTAGGCTAACCATTGTGGTTAGGGAACTCTGGGAGTTCATTTGGTTGGTTTCTGACATGTCGGCTAGAACTTACTATTTTTAGTTAAGTTAGGGTTTCACCCGGATGAGGCAGTTCATGATTGGAGGCAAAGCGTTACAACAAGACCTTTCCAACGGTCCATAACTCATAAGATTCTGTGACCGTTTGGGCTTTCATTTAAAGTCTGTAACTTATATTTATTCATTAATATATCGACTTTATAATGTAATGTCAGTGACTTTGGGAAAATAAGGAAAAATGCAAAAATAAGTCACTAAGGGACTTGGACGCCCCCTTTGAGGGATAAAGTGCAAATTTAAAAATAACATTTCCCTCTCATATGGGTCGACCCACTTATGGAGTTATAAAAAGGCAAAGTGGGGGAAAAGTTATTCATTCTTGATATTACATTTTATGCTTCTATTTGCTCTGCAAATGAGGGTTTGGGGGAATTCTTCCAGCCAGGGCTTTTGGTGACAAAAACCACCATTGGTATCAATCTTCCGCAGGTGTGAAAGATCGCCCAAGGGGATTTTGGAGCAGCCATACTCAGTGGCTGTATTTGTGCTTCAATTGGATACACTTTGACGAAGTTTTGGAGAGGATTCATGATATATCTTCCTAGGTTTTGTTGCAGCTGAGAGAACATGGAGAAGTCTGATTTTATTTGCAGATTTCAGGAGAGATGAGGCTGCATTTTCTTTCCTACTTGCTGGCCGTACATCCTACTTGCTGGTTGTACATCTATTTGCTGGCTGTACCTCCCTTGGTGGGCCATACTTCTTGGGGCAGCCATTCTAGGAGTTTGTTGGAGTTGTTCTTCCTTGCTTAGGGGTCGATTTTGGCCTATGGGCCTATGCTGATGATTGTAGATTGTTTTCTTGCATTTGCTGATACTTTTAATGCAAAACTCCATTGTCATGTTGTTGGTCCGTCAACAGCAGAAATCTGAAGATGCTTATTTTGAAATGGGTGTGTGATGGTAATTTGTTTTATGCCATTCTAGGAACTGGGTCTTGATTATTTAATTCGTATCTATCATAGATTTTCTGGGTTTCGGTTGCATGTTATCTTTCTTTGTATTTCTGGCACACACATTTCAAGAAAACGAAAACCCCCTTCTGCATCTTCTATCTAGTTCTGAAAGATCACAGAAAAAAGTTAAAAATATAACATTAAATAAAGATAAATCAAAAGAACAAGTGCAAGTTATTACAAGCACGTTGATGTCCTGAAACATAGTTGCGAAGATATCCCTCTACCCACTTATTAACAATCTTCGCCTGTCCATCAGTCTAAGGGTGATAGCTAGTGCTTGGTGTCAACTCTGTACCTGCAAGTCGGAATAGCTCTCTCCAAAACATACCAATGAACCTGCTATCCCGATCACTCACAATGGTCTTTGGAAGGCCATGCAAACAGAATCTCTTTAAAGAATAAATTTGCAACCTGCAAAGCTGAATAATCCGCTGCAATAGGATAGAAATGTGCATATTTAGTTAATCTATCAACAACCACATATATGCAATCCTTACCATGTACCTTCGGAAGACAAGTGATGAAATCCATAGAGATACTTTCTCACTTCTGCTCAGGAATAGGCAATGGTTGTAGAAGACCTGCAGGAAAAGTATGCTCCGACTTGTTCTACTGACAAGTCAAACACTCTCTAACATGTTGTAGAACATCATTCTTGAGACCCTTCCAAGAGAATCTCTCACGCACCTGTCTATAGGCTTTGAAAAACCCTAGATGTCCTGCTAGAGGTGTGTCATGAATGGCTCTCAATATCTGATGCTTCAGCTTTGACTCAGGTACCAGAAATATCCTGTCCTTGTAGTAAATCACATCACCTATCACCTTGTACCTGTCATCCTGTATAATACCATCCATGATCTCGCATGCAAAAGTAGATTTGGAATACTCAACTAAAAGTTGAGATTTCCAATCAACTGAAATCTCACTCAAGGAACAAATAGTAGGCCTCCCAGAAAGTGCATCTGCAACAATATTCTTCTTGCCCTTCACAAACTCAATGTCAAAATCATATCCCTGTATCTTAGAGACCCATTTTTGTTGTCTCTCATTCAGGTCCTTTTGTTCCAAGAAATATTTCAGACTATTGTGGTCAGTCCTAACCACAAACTTCGCACCTACCAAGTACTGACGAAACTTAGCCAAAGCATGCATAATGGCTAGCGTCTCCTTGTCATAAGTGGAATATAGGCGCTCCACATCTCTCAATTTCCTGCTCTCAAATGCAATGGGTTGCCTATTTTGCATCAACACAGCTCCAATCCCCTCTCCTGATGCATCACACTCAAGTACAAAGGACTGTGTGAAATCTGGTAGTGCTAACAGCGAAGTAGTACTCATTACCTCCTTAAGCCTGTCAAATACTGCCTGTGCCTTAGAAGACCAAAGGAATGCCCTTTTCTTAGTGAGATCTGTCAATGGTGCTACCAACAGTAAAAATCCCTTAACAAACCTCCGATAATAGCTGCAAAGACCCAAGAACCCTCTCAACTCAGTAAGGTTCCGTGGTGTAGGCCATTCCTGAATTGCTTTGATCTTCTCATCCTGTACTCTAACTCCTTGAGCACTAATCATATGCCCCAAATAAAGAATCTCCTCCATCCCAAAGTCACACTTGGACATCTTAGCATATAATGACTGTGCCTCCATGACTTCAAGAACCTCATCAAGATGTCGAAGATGCTCATCCCATGTCTTACTATAAATCAAAATATCATCAAAGAAAACCAACAAAAACTTATGCAACTACTTATTGAACACATGATTCATGCAAGACTGAAATGTAGCAGGTGCACTAGTAAGACCAAAGGGCATAACAAGAAACTCGTAGTGTCCGTAGTGGCATCCGAATGCAGTCTGAAGAATGTCCTCACGAACACGTATCTAATGATAGCCTGAACGAAGATCAATCTTAGAGAAATACACGGCCCCATGTAGCTCATCTAGCAACTCATCGATCTTGGGTATGGGGTTACCTATTTTTGATTGTCTTCTTATTCAAAGCTAATCAATACACATTCGCATAATACCATCCTTCTTCACCAACACCACCGAAGAAGCAAATGGACTAGATGATGGACGAATGTGTCCCATATCGATTAACTCCTTAATTGTGTTCTCAATCTCAATTTTGAAGTGCCTAGGATGTCGATATGGTGCAATGTTGATGGGCTTGGTCCCATCCTCCAACTCAATCACATGCTCAAATCCACGATCTGGTGGTCTACCTGGAGGAATGTCACCAAACACCTTACTATGCTTATCCAATAAAGATTGGATATCAACATGATACTCACCCTTGGAAGAAGAATTAGAAGATACAGAAACTTGGGCTGCCCATGCAATATCATCATGACAAATTAAAGCCTCCATACGCCTAGTTGAAACCACTCTAGGTGTTCTATCTAAAATAGCCCTCAATACTATCTTCTTCCCATTGTGTATAAACTCAATCTCCATCTTCTTCAAATCCTGTATATATCGGCCAATAGAATGCAACCATTGCATTCCCAATACAACATCAATGCCTAGAAGTCCAACCATGTAGAAATCATCTACCAATGTATAATCACCCATCTGGATATTAAGCTGTGGTACCTTCTTCTGACAACTCATTGTAAAACCATCAGCTACTACAACTGTAAAACCCTCAAAATCCTCTGACTGTAGGCCACATCTCATAACCAAACCCTCGTCAATAAAATTATGTGTAGCTCCACTATCCACAAAACATGACACGTTGCCCATCGATAATTCCCTTAACTCTGAATGCATGATATCTAGGGACTCCTGACATAGTGCAATAGTCACTGTATTACCAATATCATCTGACTCAAGCTCCAAAGTAGGTTGATCCTCCTCAAGATGTGAACCTGTATCCTCATGTGAATTAGTCTCATCATCAAACATTACTTCAATAAGATGTACCTTTCCTTTGCCTCGGCATCGGTGTCCTGGTTCCCAAGGTTGTTTGCAATCAAAGCACTTCTTCCTTCTCAATTCATCACGCTCCACAGATGTAGGACTTGGTCTGATAGGCTGAAATGTCTTCTTTTGATTTGAACTTGAACCCTTGAAAAAGCCTTTCTTTTGAGAGAATGTAGGAGTAATATCCAAGTCAAGTGCTAAATCAATGGCCTCATCAATCAATGGCCTCATCCAATGTAGCTGACTTGTGAACTTTCACCAAACCTCTAATCCTGTCATTCAATCCTTCAACAAATAGCATAGTAATCCTCCTATCTGACATATCAGGAACCATAACCGCAATCTTTTGAAATTCATTAACATATGCCTCTACTCTACCACTTTGTTTCAACTGTGCAAGCTCACGGTAGTAGACCTCCACATCCTTGCAGTCAAACCTTTTAATGAGTTTTTGAACAAACTCATCATATGAGGTAATCTTGTTGTGATGTTGAGACACAAGACCATAATGCCACCATTCATAAGCCAAACCCTCCAAATGCATAGTAGCAAAATGTATAGCCTTTTCTTCACTCATGGGCTTGAGTGTGAGAAAAGAATCCAATTTATTTACCCGTGCTCTAGCACTCATCTTACTGCTGCCATCAAAACTAGGAAGAGGAATCTTTTCCGTTGCATCCTTGTACTCTCTTGGTTGTGTTGGTCTTGCTCTTCTTTGTCTTCTTTCTCTTGGCTTATGCTGCTTATGGTTTATGAAATTGTTGAGACTCACTCTATCACGCACACGATCAGGAAGTGCATCATATTCATCAATCCAAGCTGTCCAATCATCACCTGCTTCCTCTTCATATTCCAACTCTTCTTCAATCACCTCTTCTTCTCTAAGAAGAAAGGTAGGTTGCATAGGTCTCTCCACTGTTGGTGCACGTGTTCTTGTTCTTCGTGATCCTGCAATACTTCCTTCATCATCCTAATTATCCCTGTTGCAGTTATTCCTATTACCCGTCAAATATACGTCATAGCCTATCAATGCTTCTTTGAATGTGTACATTTGTTTCATGTGTTTGTTGTATAGTCTCATCTGTTTGCTGTTGACCATCTGCCATTCTCCTTTGATCATCAATTATCTCTCTAACCACTGGATCTATTTCATCTTGTGGATTAGGTCTCCTTCTATCACCCATTGCTTCAGCTCTTCTTCTATAATGATGTGGTAATGGATCAATATAACTCATCACCCATAAGCTGGCAGGAATATGGCTTTGATACCATTGTAAGAGACCTTATTATATATGACTGAAAATGTAATCAACTTTAGATAAGATTTCTTGCACACAATAACACCAAAATTCAAATACAATCACATATATATGAAACCATGAGTCACCATTGCATGTATTATTGATTCAACTTGAAATGACATCAAAAGCTTGCTGCTGTTATCAAATTTCAGTCACTGAAATAATCATATCAGACTTGAATTTCCTATGAAAATTGCATCCAAATGTCCTTCTAACCCTAAAACATGAAAGTATTATCAATGTCTAATGAAAATAGACAACAAATGTCACTGTTACAGCCTCATACAATGGACTGATTACATCATGTTGATTGCTGTTATAACTGATACAGAACATGTATATGCCCAGAAATCTTCTAGAGACCAAATCAATGACAAAAACTCCTCTTGAAGCCAAGCGATGGAATCCTAGGTGCAATATCTTGTGTCTATAATGCTCCAAAGCCCTTCATACATCAAAATCTTCACTCAAAGCTTGCATATGAGCCCTGAAATACCATTACCAGCTGGCTGTTACAAGAAATTAGAACTGAAAATGCATATTAAACCTTCATATAATGATGATTTCTCCAAATCGACTATCTTGGTGCAACATCCACAATGACCAAGGATTAGAATGATATCAATTCACTTCAAATACTCCTTAAACCTGCAATATCAAGCTTAATGGTGAATATTTGCATAATATCACCTCACAAAGAGTATGGGGTCATCTCCATACAAACACAAGGGGTCATCACCTTGCAAATTGACATGAAAATCAGAATCTTCAGCCAAAAACAATAGAGTAAGAAAACATACCAAAGCATCAATAGTTGCAAATTGAAGTTCAAGTCCTCTATTTAAACTCTCCAAGCATGGACATCCCTTTTCTTTGGCATTTTGGAATGTAGCTTGAATTCCACCATTAATAGATATCTTTCATTTAAAATCAATCTTTAATTGTTTTAAATGAAAGATATCTATTTCATATGGATCAATCCTCTAGCTTGGGCGATTGAATGCTTGCATTGAATTTTGCTTTGACAACATTTAAAATCTTCTTTTGGACAGCTGAAGCAAATCATTAATTTTCCTTCTAACCCATCGCTCATAACTACCTCATGGTGAATGCATTGAATGATGACGTCGGGCAATTACTATTTGATTTTGCATTTAAAATGATTCTTCTTTCCTTAGCCGTCAATCCTTGGCATAGGCGATTGCATTGAATTTCCTTACAATTGTTTTTAAATGCTTTTATCTTGGTGAATGCTCCAACCGTTGGCTCCATCCTTGGGCAAATGACTCTCCTCATGGCGTCGATCCTATTCCTTGGCACATGATCCAAGGTCGCAACTCAATATGCTTAATGATTTTATTTGCAATGCCAATCGACCCATATGATGACCGTTGGAAATAGCTTAGACCTATTTCCTTATGGGGTGAACCCCCTTATTCCACACAAACTCCATAAAAATAGCTTAGAGGAAATGCAATTAAAGATTTCATTTTCTCTTTATTCCATCTAACACATCAAATCAAAATAATTGAAAATACAATTTCAATATTGCATTTCCCAAATAACATACTAGTTGAGCCAACTTTCCGGTTCTCCATGTATAGACACATACCAACTTTTCGGTTCTCCATGTGTAGAAACAAACTCAAACTAGCAAATCATTCCCTTACCATACATTAGCCTACGGGAATGGATGATAGGCTAATCGTCAATTTCATATGAAGTCACTCCGGAAACGGGCACATGACATTCTACACCCTAACACTGCTTACAACTACATGAATTGAGATGGCTTCAAACAATATATATGGTTAAAATAGATTCCTTTAAGATTAAGAATATAATTTTTGTGACTGTCAAGAATTTCCAATTGAAGCAATACCCATCCATTACCAAACTAGTGGTCTCTTGTCAAGCCCCAACAGGAACCTTTAGAGTTTACGCCAATCCCTTTGTCAAAGAAAATGATGTAGAAAGGACCCAAAGCCATATGAACCCAATAGGTAACTAAGATCTCAAATGCTTTAAATATCTGTATCTGTTCATGAATTTAGAGGAACCTATGATTGAATTATTGATCTCAATCAGCAATAACGACACAACACACTAAGATTTTTCCCGAAGGAATAAATTATTTAATTATGCCAATTCAAAGCCCCATTGTCTTTACTCAAACCAAAGTGCACTGTTCACCTACCAATTTGAATTAGTGACCTCCTCAGCAAAGAATGATGCAGCAACACTAGACCAATTTCATTTTGCATAAGAGAGAAGAGAATTGGATTAATTATGCTGATTCAAGGCACTATAATTTTTACTTAAACCAATTTCAGTTGTCTTCTAGTGTAATAGAGGAAATCTCATATAACTCCAATTTAAAGCCAAATTTCATTGATACAAAGTGGATTGACAAAATTAATCTTCATAGTAGTAGGAACTAATATAATAAGAGGCTTCTTCCAACAAGCAGAAATAAGTGGTTCATTTCTCAATTTATACATACCAACAGCATTCTCATCTTCAGTCGATATGAAGCTAATTTTTACACCTGTTGTCTCCTCTATTTTCTGCTGCACTTTCCCTCTGAACCAAAAGATAGGCAATGATGCACAACAGTCCTTCAGACTTCAGCATGTGAATATTAAAGACTTCTAGGGATACTTAAAGCAACAAAAGAGTGGTGATACCCAAGAAAGAGATGCATAACATACCCTTTTCCTTTCACGAAGCGCAACAAAGCAGCATCAACCTAAAGAAAACGATGATGATATTGTCAAAAAGTAAAATATGACAAGAATTTCATCTTTTGAAAATGAAATGATAACATAATTTTAAAAAGTGTTAATTCTAAGTTTATTAGTTTATTATAAATCAGTTACCCCTTACAACAAAATTTAACACCAAAACAGCAGAAACTAGCATGATGGACAAGAGAACCACAAGTTTCAAAGAAAATTGCATCAAATCTAAGCAGGACAAGTAACATTATTTTGTTGTAAGAACAAACAAGAGGTAGATTTCTCCAAAAGTCAAGGAAGATAGCAAGAAGAACAGATACATGACACTCCTAAACAACCCTCTCATTCACTCAAAGTTGGAAAGAATGCCTGAATTGGAACTGCATATTTTTGTTATTTGATCTGGTTAAATCTAAGATAACAAACCTGCTCGTAATCACCCTAAATATTACCACCCTGAGAAAAGTGAGTCATTATTCCCTACTCAACTAGTGCAGGAAAGCTTCAAAACACACACAGAATAACCAAAATGGAGGCATGAAAAGTGATGAAAGCATCAGACTGAATTACAACTTTGTTATGACATTATCATTACATTTCAAATATTTTTTTTATTTTTTAAGTAAAATTATTCTCACATCCAAATGCAGCACCAATTAAGGTGGATATTGCTGACTGAACCAACCTATACCATGACAGTCCTAAATGTCCCCATTAAATACATGCAAATTTCATTAAATAACTTCATTAAATGCTCCAGATAAGTCAATATTCTCTGTATTGACCAGATGCAGATAAGGGTGGAAAAAATGTTTAAGGACAGACCATACTGGTCAAGCTAGCATTACCACCTGTAACATTAACAAGTTGACCATTGCTTACCAACTTGTTGACTTTCTCATTTGGCTGATATTGATTAGAATTGTATGCTTTAGATTAATGAATTTTTAGGCTTTTCTGACAGGTACTTTGACCACTAACCCCATGTTAGAAAACTTTAAGTGATTTGTTGCCATCATCCTAAGTCCTATCATACCTAGAACTAATCTTGTACTTTGTACTTAAGTCTATTTTCCTAGGTATAGTATATCATTTTCTTTGGGAACCTAATCACCTTGATTAGGTATGGAGGCTGAGGTAGCAGTACCTATATGATGCATTGCACAGTCTTTGTTTGAGCTAATAAAATACCACTCTTTTGATGGAATCAACTTTTTGTAATGAATGTTATTTATCTTTTATATGCTTCAAAACCTACATTAGTACGAGAGAGATTATAAATGAGTAACTGCCTAGCCATCATCTTCTTGAGGATGAGTAGAACTTATAATAGAATTTCCTAGAGAATTACAAATTGTTGTACACATATGAAATTTTTCATAACATGAGCCATTTCTCATCTATTAAGTCATTGAGAAATCCTTGTCTCCCATGTTCATTGACGTCATGCTTTTAAGCTCCAACCAGTGTTCTGATATAGCCAACAGTAGACAATTTCCAATGCATCAAACAACACAAAAAATGAAGCTTGGATGCAAGATGAAAGCCAAAATTGTCTAAGTCACAAAAAGTTGGTGTCCCAATACATTGGAGCATACCAATATACTAGCATGCCAAAAAGTTGAAAATTGTCAAAATTGGCATCCCAGACCAAGGGTGTGTGCCAATCCATTGGGAAGCCCAAAAATTGAAAAAAAGGCATTGGCGGTCTAATGTAGGAGTGCACACCAAGACAAGGGAGTGCCAAATTGTTTAAATCAAAAGTTGGCAGGGCTATGCTAGATTGTGCGCCATCTCAGGGAAGCGTCAAAATTGTTAAAAAACATAGAAAGTTAGCAATCTAATTTACAAGCACGCACCTCTATAAGGGAATGTCAAAAGGAGTTAAAACATTCAAAAATAGGATGCCTAGACCAAGAACATGCGTCGCTTCACTATGCAACCAAAAAGTTTTTAAAAAGCATCAAAACATATTGTCATGTTCAAGGGTGTGTACCATTACATAGGAATGCCAAGTTAGGTTCAAAACATCAAGCAACAAAGAGACCTCAAGCACGCACCTAGTCTAAATTTGCCAAGGTTTTAACAAAGACAAAAAAGAAGAAAATGACCCTAGGCATGATGAGAACACAGTGATACTGAGAGAGGGAGGGGGGAATGAATCAGTATCTAACAATCTTTTACTTTTCAAACTCAATCAATTACATCAACTACACATATGCAAGATCTAGCAATTACGTACACAATGAGAACACACGATTTACATGGAAACCCTTTCGAGAGAAAACCACGGCACAATATATATATATATATATATATATATATATATATATATATATCTTCTTTCTTCTTGTAGGCTCCAACTTACTAGAGACTCCAATCTCCACTTGACAGAATTATAGGCTCCAACCTATTGGAGGCTTCAACCCCCACATAAACTGAGCTCCAACCTAGCAAGAGGCTCCAACCTATTAATCCTTCAATGGCTGATCTAGTATGCTTCTTCACAGAATCTTCCTCTCACAAATCTGATTACAACTCACACAATATCCTTCCAAATCTGATCACTACACAATAACCTTCTTCCAAATCTAATCACAATCCACACAATAACCTTCTCTCACAAATCTGATCACTATTTCTGATTTTGTATGGTGTAAGTCTTTTCTTTTCAAATCATGTTCACACACACAAATATTTTCTTCTCTCACAATTCTGATCACACACTTTTTTTTTCTCACAAAACTGATCTAACTCTACATAATTTCTATACATTAAATTGATCATAACATGACAATATTTTTCTGTTAATTCTTACACATCCTTTATATAATTATGCATTTATACTTCATGTAATTTGCTCATATTCTCTATGTTTAATCACACATTTTTTCTCTTAGAACAAATCAGAATTACACTTCATTTTCTACCCCTTCCTCTTTTCTCAAATCTGCTTTAATATTCAGAAATATATCATTGATTCTTGCTTTCTATCCACTTTTCTTCTTACCTTTTATATGTCTTCAATAAGGGTAAAGGACATACCCTTTCACAATGTCTATCACCTTTCACAATGGATACAACTCTTCAAAATTAACACATACCTCTTCACTTATATTCGTCATATATATTTGCATTTATCATTCATAAATGGGCTGCATATACACTCAAAATAAATATGAGTTACACTTCATATTTCTGCCCTTTACTTTCTTTTCAATCTACTCTTATTCTCATAATATTCATTACACACTTGCCTTCAAATGTTCCTATCATTTACCTCTTATACCTTTTCAATAGATATGTCTTTTGTGGATGGATATGTCTCTTTATAATATGTCTCTGGCTGATTTGTCTTTACTCACAATTCGTCCTTTGTGACTTTTGTCTTATATGCTTTTGTCGTCTTCTCTAATTCGTCCTCTAGTGATTTTGTCTTCTTCCTTAAACTGATTTGTCTTTATTTGCTAACACAATTTGTCTTCTTGTTGCCTTCATAAAATCACATCATGTATACTAATGATTGTTGTTCCTCTTTGCAAAATATAACACTTGAAAATCATTGGTATCCACAAAGTATTCACACCATTCAAAACTGATCACTGCATGTATATATCAAAGTATGGTTCTTTGGAAATGTCTTCAAAACATCTTTTATATCATCCTTGTCTCTTTCCTTCAAGGAGTCGGCCTCATATGGATTTAAATCTTTAATTTAAATTCTTCTTCTTTCACAAGTCGGCCACCTTGGATGTATAATTAAATTTGAACTCCATTCTATGTCGACCCAAAACACTTATAATTCAAACGTTTAAATCTTTAATTTACATATGCAATCTCCCAACGGTAACGTGTAATAGATGTATGCTTTTCTCTCCAACGGGGATGTATAATGGGCACCTCTTATTATAACGGTCCACTCTTTACCTTGACATCAATGACATCACTTAACGACCTCATGCCTTTGACATCAATGACAACATATTCCAACAAGGCACACTATCATGTGAGATTTGTCAAGTTTTTTATCAAGTCAAAAATGCCTAGAAGCTAAACGTGCGTTTTTGGAAAATATGAAGACAAAAATAGACGAAGCTATCAATTTATAAAGACACAATTGTTGTTCATTTAGATCACTCTGCCATATCTTCATCCATCCTTTCCAAGTGCTAGAGCTCAAGTGAGATTGAAGTAAGGATTTTAAAGCATCCTTGCAAGTTTGGGACATCTTCTGCAAGTTTTCCAGCAGCATATCATGGTTTGTCCTCCATTTTCAAGGGTTTATTATAGGTTTTTCAGCAGATTTTCAGTCATTCAGAGGGCAACATGTGTAATATGCACCTGTCCTGTAGGGTTTTTATGCCAAGTTTTTTTTGTTTTTGACTTCTTGTTTCACTGCTGAATGTGTTTAGGGTTTGTTTGTGTTTTTTGCATATGATGTTTGCAATATAACAATGAAATATGGTGCATGCAACAATACCCAGAAAATCTATAACAAATATACATAAAATAATGAAGACCCAAATCATCAAATTGCACAAATAGAATTATAGTAACATACCCATTTCATTTTCTTCAAGTTGAAGTTCTGCTGTACATGAACCAGCTAGGGTTTGGTCTTAGAATGAAGTTCTGCTGTACATGAACCCGCTAGGGTTTGGTCTTAGAAAATGCAACCCTCTTCAGGGATTTTCACATACAACTGATGCAAATTTGTTTCCAGGCTCCCAACGCCTCTAATACAATGAAATGAGTCCCCAAAATGCCAAGAGAACCTCTTCAAGGATGCTCACATCCTAACTCAGACTTGTATGGCCTGGCTGAAGGTACTAACAGCATTTAAAGCTCACATAAAATCCTGCAATCTGCCCTGTCAACTCTGCAACATGCAATCTGCCCTGTCAACTCTGCAACAGCCTTTGAGTTGTCTACGCCAACAATGGATGTCAAAAATTGGGCTCAAGACTCCAAAATCTGCTCCTATGAATGGTACGGCTCTCCTCAAGGTGGTACGGCCAGCATAGGAATTAGAGAACAGTCCCAAACACCTCAAAACCCATAAAATCTGACTCATAATGTTTGTCATCAGCTGCTCAAAAATTCAGAATAATATCATTGTGAAATCTCATCAGAAATGCATCAATCAAAGCACAATGCGGAGCCCCTAGTTGAGACTCCCAGCAACCCCCCTGATGTTGTCTTTCAAACACAAAGAGAGCAATTCCACAGAGGTTTTCGTCTCTGCAAAACCCTTGATCAGCAAACAAGCCAAAGCTTCAAGCTTCTCACGTCAAGTTCAAAGAGAGTGAATGAATGATCAAATGACTTCTCATCTTTTCCTTTTTACCTCCTCACTCCGAACGCCCAAGGAGGGATTCTTTTTATTATTTTATTTTTAATTCTTTTAAGTCCCATGTATCCTCATAAATAGGCGCCCAACTTCTAGCACTTCACTTTTAAACACAACTTATATCATCTAAAGTTAGTCACTTTATAAAATAAAGTAACTATGTCTTTTAAACTATTATAAGTTAAATATTCAATTTAACTTATATTTCGACAATTAAATCCATTAATCCTCGATCACCTCGAAATCATGAAATATGTGCTAGGTACTCTTAATCGGCATTGCTAAAAATGGAAATGTTGAGCAATCCTCACCGGTGACCCCCTACTTGACTTACTATAAATAGTAAGTCATAGTAAAGTGACCAAATAGGTTCCCTAACCAAACTCCATTAGCTTACGGGAACCCCTGGAATAGGCTAACTGCTTCACCTGTCGATCTGGGCTATGAAGGGGACATTACAACATACAACAGTTTTCTAAGGCGCCAAGGGTTTCATCCTTCATCCTCTATTCCACATAGAGCGCCTAGGGTTTATT
Organism: Cunninghamia lanceolata; assembly: GCA_027924645.1. NCBI lineage: Eukaryota > Viridiplantae > Streptophyta > Pinopsida > Cupressales > Cupressaceae > Cunninghamia > Cunninghamia lanceolata. The sequence goes on along the minus strand of BSBN01000645.1, from coordinate 5,673,104 downwards.
GAGCAGATTTTCAGCAAAAGAGATTGTGTGAGGGTTTATTTCTTAGGGCTTCATTGTGGCTACACTCTAGGGTTTTCAAACCACCAAAATTGTAGATTTTTTGAGATGACTAGGGTTTGAAGAATTGTTGCAAGTTTTTCAGAAGATTTTGTCATTCAAAGGGCAACATACAACAGTTTCTAAGGCACCTAGGATTTCATCCTTCATCCTCCATTCTACATAGAGCGCCTAGGGTTTCTTGAGCAGATTCTTGGCAAAAGAGATTGTGTGAGGGTTTATCTCTTAGGGTTTCATTGTGGCTACACTCTAGGGCTTTCAAAATACCAAAATTGTAGATTTTTCTAAGGCGACTAGGGTTTGAAGATTTGTTCTTATCAAAAGCAAGGATTTTTCTCAAATTCAAGTCACCAAGATTGTGTGAGACTTACTTCCTAGAGTTTCATCAATGGCATATCACCTCCAAATTATGAAATCGCCTATAATTTTGGCTTGTGATTAGCTAAGGTCAAGATAGAGAACTAGGGCACATAAATGTGCAAGTGTTGGATTTAGAGCAAAACATCAAAGACAAAAACAAGATTGCACAAAGGCTCAAAGATAGTGGGCTCATGAAAGTCGCATCTTTCCCTATTTCAATTCAAAGTCAAGAGTTTGTTATCGCTTGTACCAAGCACTATGATCCTAAAAAGAGAAATTCACACAATAAGTATCAATATCATTGGAAAATTTGATGTGTATCAATAATATCTTGTTTATTATTGTATGAGGAGACGCAAGAAATAGACATGAAAGAATATGAAGATATATGGAACTAATACCTCCTTGAATGCCAAGAAAAAGTAAGAAAACAATGGTTGAAAGAAACAAGGGATCTAATTGCTTGTCAAAATTGAAAAGAAATGAATTCAAGGAAGAGCTCTCCCTCAATATTACCTTGCTTAATTGAGTGACAGGACAAGAAGCAAGAACTTTCAAGCCCCAAATGTTCTACATCATAAACTCTATATGCTAGGATAAAATCTATATTGATTGAGGTATTTTGATCAGTGAATGCATATATAGCAAATTTTGTGAGTTTGAGCAAACCCCGGAATTTCATACGGTTTCCTATTTGCTCTATGTGCGGAAGCGAAGCAATGGGGATGGTATACGTAGTGCAGGAGTTTAGGCACTACTTACTGGCAACACCCTTCACCTTCTTTGTAGACCATCAAGCATTGATGTATCTGGTGAATAAGCCAATCATACAAGGACGCATCAACAGATGGTCATTACTCATGCAAGAATTTACATTTACAATAGTGGTACGCCTAGGGAAGAGACATGTAATAGCAGACCAGCTCTCTAGGATTAAGTCAGGAGAACCTCCGGAAGGGGTAAACAAAGATTTCTCAAATGCTCACCTATTTCAGATTGTTGCTTTACCACCATGGTATGAGGATATCGGTGAGTATCTATCTACTTCAACATTTCCTAGGGACATGCCACCAGGAGAAAGGAGAAAGTTAGCTCTAAAAAGTAAAACATTTCAATTAATAAATGGGCTCTTGTAAAAAAAGGGACTGGACCACAAACTCTGAAGATGTGTGATGACTGAAGAAAGGAGTATTACAAGAAGCTCATGAAGGGTTGGCTAGTGGACATATGGGACCAGATGCCACAGCAAGAAAAGTTTTATTGGTAGGATTATCGTGGCCAACACTGCACACAGATGCCCGAGAGTGGGTGATAGGGTGTGACTTGCCAAAGGATAGGGAAGCCCTTGAAGAGGGATTATATGCCTCTGTCACCTTCGCAGCCCCAAGAGCTGTTTGAGAGATGGGGACTTGATTTTATAGGGCCGACGAACGTTAGCCAATTGCATCGATGTCGATACGAAACCGAATACCTTACGAAATGAGTAGAAGCTAGAGCCTGCGAAGACAACACAGCGTTGAGTATTGTCAGGGTCATTTACGAACAAATAGTCACGAAGTATGGAATTCCAATCCAGTTAATAAGTGACCGTGGGGGACACTTCGCCAACCACGTAATTCGGCTTATGACAATAGAGTTTAAAATATTTCACACGCTATCAAGCCCTTACTATCCAAGAGCAAATGGACAGGCAGAAGTGACAAATAAAGTACTAGTTTCTATTATTCATAAATCATGTGGCATTGACGGGACAGACTGGGAAGAAAAATTGCCAGCAATACTATGGGCCTATCGGACGACTTACAAGGTAACGACGGGCATATGCCCTTTCAATTGATGTATGGCCAAGAGGCCGTAGTACCAGCAGAGTACTTGGTCCCAAGTTTGAGGATAGTAGTGGAAAACTAGTTGGGTGACACAGAAAGCCTAAAGGAGAGGTTGTTTCAATTAAATAAACTGGATGAATGACAAGTCCTAGCTCAGTGAACGACTGAGGTGGTGCAGAAACATTGTAAGTATTGGAACGATAAGCACCTCTGAAGAATGGACTTTTGACCGAGGTAGTTAGTTTTGAAGTACAACGGTCGTAACGAGATCAAACCCGAGAAGTTCAAAGTGCGGTGGTTAGGATCATTCTGAGTACAGGAAGTACTGGGAAATGGATCAATAAAGCTTGACGATTTGGATGGTACTCCAATCAAAAATGTAGTAAACGGGTCAAAGTTAAAAAGTTACAAGCAGAGACAAGAGAGAACATCTATAAACTTCATGGTGTAGAAATGAAGGTGAAATGAAGAAGGAAGTCGGTGACACTTTGAAATATGAACCAGGCAAGTTTGGGTTCGAGGGAGTCGAAGAATGGCCTATGGAGATGGACACAAACGGAAAGATCAATGGAGTGGCTTTTCCAAGCACACACTTGGAAAAAGTAACTGGGTTTTTTGGACCGAGAGTACGATCAATGAAGATCGAGGACCACTAGAGGTTGTATTCACCCTACACTGGTATGAGAGGGTATAATCGAAAATAATTTCGACCCTTGGGCAGATCAAGAAGATCAAGGTTCTGAAGAAGCCGTGTGGGATGAATGGATTAGAGAATGCAACAAGGTATGGGATAAATTCGAATTCTTATTGCCAAAAGAAGAAAAAGTTCCACCGCAAAGAAGGTATTTAGCAGAAAGTACGTTTATTATAGAACGTACTGCCTACTATGATGAACTTTGGGAACGAAGTGAGAGAAACTTACCAGAAGGGGCACCTCAAAGTACACCACTTCCTAGAAGTCGGATATGTAAAGCAGTATACAAAACTAGACACTTGACAATCAACGATGATGGGAAAACAATTCAATGGATCCAGGAACCGAAAGGACTAAAATTAATCGGCATTAATCAACTACACAAAGGTACGGGCCTATTAGAAATAGTCGATCAAATTTTTGAATTAGAAGAAATTGACCATTGTTGTTCTAATGACTGCCTACAGAAGACGTATGAGGATTGTATTTTTCGCCACATGATGGAAATCTAGGTCTTAGAGGATGAAAAAGAAAACAATAATGAGAGAGAGATGGGAAAGATTGTCGGAGGAAGATGGAGATTGGGAAAAGGAAAACAATACCCATGAATGGAAAGAAAAAAGAGTAAAGGGAAAAAGTGGAAAAAAATAATATATATATATATAATAAAAAATATAGAAAAATTGAAAAATTGAAAAAAGTGGAAAAAAAGGCAAGTATAAAGGGGCCGTACGACTTGATGGTCGTACAAGCCCCATTCCCCTTACCTCCATACAAGCCTTGTTCGCCTTACCTTCGTACGAGTGAAAACAGAGTAGTCATCGTACAAGTCTAGTTGCATTCAAACGTCGTACGAGTTGATGTTGACAAGTTCTAACATCGTACAAGTTCCTGTTGACAAGTTCTACTTACTTGAAAGTCATATGAGTATATGGGAAAAAAACCCAGTGTGAGGTTACATCAGCCGTACAAATCTGGAGGAGGGTTCTGTTCAAGCCGTACAAGTGAAGACGATTGTTTGCCATACGAGCATCCCCTAGAACTGTTTGACTCCTCCGTACGCATTCATCTTCACATTTTTGTATGAGTCTGGCGACAAGGATACCACCTTTTGTCGATTTCTAACTTTCAGTCGTACGAGTGTTTTGGTCACCATCGTATGAGTTTCTTGTTTAAGCTATATCCTTGCCGTACGAGGGGGGAGTTGGAAGTCGTATGAGTGGGGAGTCTCAGTCGTTGTATGTGAGAAGAAACTTTTGTCGCCGTACAAGTAAGCTCCTCTGATCTACGTTGTACGAGTTGGGGGTGTGCAAGGGAGAGTCGTCGTCATACAAGCAAAAGCAAATCACCAGTGGACAATAATCTTTAGAGCTACGTCATCGCACAAGTGCAAGAATCGGAAACCATTGTACCACATATCAAGCAAAACCTAACCGCCGTAAGCTAATTTCTTCCTCAGCCACACAAGAATCAACATTGTAATTTTCATTCGTAAGAAAGGAGTGAAGGCTATAGGAAAAGAATAATGGCAGGAAAAATAATCAAGGAGGAATCACCTGCAAAGTATAGACCAAAGTTGCCGCCAACACTATATTGCAAAAGAAAGAGCAGCCACAGAAAGGGAAAGCCGAAGAGAAGCATACGACAGATTCATTACAATGGGAAAGTTTGATGGCAGCAGAATGCAGGACATGGTGGACAAATCACGCTGCCGTCCATCCGCTCAAGATAGCTCTCCAGAAGCTCAGATTGACAAGGTGATTCAAATGCCGTATTTTAATTTTAGACATTTTGAAACCCTTTTGAAAAGCATGGTTGCTAATTATAATGCACATTCTTAGCAAACAATTCTTAAGTACATGAATGCACCGGTAAAAATTACTTTCACACTAGAGGACTTTGAGAGGTTTATGGGTATCCCTCATCATGGCTTCACGGTTGGCAAACAAAAAGTATCGCCGAGTCAAAGGGAAGCCATACTCAAGAAGATATGTAGAAGTGATATGAGTGATAAGGAGAAGCAAAAATTGAGGGTCACAGGTAACCGAGGGTTGCGTTGGGACCCTCGCTGAGACCCACCTAGCAAGTTGACAGGAGCCACCCGCTCCTCTGATATCCCTCTTTGGATGACCGACTACATGGTGGGTCTCAGCGAGGGAACTTTATATAACTGGGCGGCAGTATTATTCGAGAGGATACATGAGTTCATGAAAATGACGCACAAATCCTTCTACATGACACAGCATGCCATTGCCTTACTCCTCGACGCCATTTACACACAAGTGCCTTCACTGGCAGGAGGACCATTCTTGCAATCATTCTTGCACTATCTATGATACACTCCTAATTTTTTGAGATATACTGTTGCACATCGTTCGCACAAACTCAATACTTTAAAGTTTAACCTACTGAATAAATATTTACAACTAGATAGGGTTATGCCAATGGGACTTTCTTCTATCCAAATTGACCCTCCCTCATTCAACTAGCGGAAAAAAAAGTAAGCTAAAATAGTTTAAACTAAGGTTACTAAACAAAACTGCTTTCAGAGGCAAGACAAGAAGTACCATTTTTCACCTTTGTTGAAAGCAGTCAAAATATGTTTAAAAAGGCAAGAAAAGGATATGTCTAGTGGCAAAGATTTCTAGTTGTCACCTACATGTTTTTGATTTGCATTCTCATTAAATCATAATCATTTTTAGAATCTGACAACCCAAGAGGTAAATGAATCATCTATTTGAAAAACCTATTCCTTTATCACTTCAATAAAATCATTGTTACTATTGGTATATAAATTTTTACTTTAAACCAGTCAAATGGGACAAGCTCAAGTGGTAAATCATTGGAGCTTTCATAATGGAAACCCATGTCATGTCCTATAAAATATTCCATATTTTTTAATGTTGACCGACTACCTTAGGATAATCGCCACTTCTAAAGCAGTCAAAATAACTCACAGACTTATTATAAGGAACCGATCTTCATATGGAGTATCGTAAATATAAGAAGTGCAAGAAGAGTGATTCATATAGTAGCACTCCACAAAAGACAAAATTGTCTTATTCACAAAAGATATATAAGGTGGTGCGATTAATCTGAATGGGAGTTAAAGTTTTAAATGATAAACTTGTAAGGCAGCGCTCCAAAACAAATACATCATATTTAAGATAAACAAGGTAGAACGAATTACCAATGAAAATGCAAGGTGATCAAGGGAAATAGAAAGTGTGATCCTTAGTGTTGATGTGTTTTTTATGCACATGCAAACTCAGAATAAAATACTAAGTATTCTATCCTCTCTTGAACAAAGTCTCTCGAATGCTAAACAATGTGATCAATCAAGATAACTCCAAGGTTCCTAATTCGTGTTTTGCTATGGATAGACTCAGTAGTTGATGTGATCATGCTGGTAATCACAAAGGGACTTACGCTAAATGTGCTCCTTACTCCACTCAAATGTGTTACTTCTTCCTTATGAAATGGAACTTCTTCTAACTGGCTGCGAAAAGAAAATGCAAAAGACAAGGGTTGAAAAAACTAATCTAAGGACAATGATATGATGGACAACGCTTCAATAGATGAATTCGTTCCAACCGAGCTTTGCTTCGCCATGAGAATAACAACTACACGAAGCTAGTGCAATCTTCAAAGGGAAATGAAAGATTTTCAAATTGTAAACATACATCCAAATACCCACAGCTGACGCAACTTGAATGAATATTCACAATCGAACTATTACAACGTGAGGTTCAAGCTAATTTTGCATTGCAAATCACCATCGGCAATCCACAAAAAGTATGAACCGAGGAATTCATCAAATATCTTCACATTTATTCATCAAATCAATGAACTTTATCTAAAATCTATCTAACTTGCTTTGAATCATCTTCAAGAAATTGGAAACCATGCTAACATGCCAAAACAACACAAGTTTCACCAAGCTTCAATGAGAATGTATTGATTTTGGTAGTATCTTTACAACAATTTGCCCAAAGTCTTGTCAATGCTTCAAGAGCTTCTACTCTAACATTCTATCTCCTAAAAACTAATAATATATATCTATCTAATGTCTCCCTCTCTACAAATGAGAAGAATGAGCTTTATATAGAGCTCAAGAATTACAAAAACAGCCAAGATTGATTTGCAAATCAATGGCCCAGATTGAGACAACAAGGTAGTTTGTTACAACAATTTGCTATTTTTAGACATGAAAGAGGGAACAAAGGCACATTTCCCAATGTGATAAGTAACATGTCAAAATGTGATTAGCTTGATGGTGTGTACATGCCACCTTAGCATTGGGCGAACCAGTTTGATTTTCTCCCTATTCACATTGCTTGGAACAACTTCCCAAATTGTATCATCTTTCATGGAAGTCTTTGAACTTGGATTTTCACCTCTGGAACTTTGCATCTTTCGAACTTGCAAATTTGGGATTTTGGATTTCTTCTTGTTGTTGTCTCGACATTTTTGTAGTTTAAATGTAATTCATGGATTTCTTGATAAACTTGCTCATTTCTCATCTCATGTAATGTTGTTCTTGCAGGATTCCTTCATTCAGGCTTGTTGACGGAAGTAGGAGATGTCCTTGTTCATGATTTCTTGGAGTAGATTGCATGATCTCTGGAACTTGTACATGGAATTGACTTCTGGATGATGACTCCTCATGCATGGTGAAGTGATGCTCTTCCTCCAGGAATTTTCCTCTGGAAGTTGGATGATGACTCCTTCGGATGCAAAATGAGCTTGATGCCATCTTGATCCTCTAAATGCTCCTCTGGATGACTTCCTTGCTTCGTATACTTCACTCTTTCACTTGATCTCGCTCTCCTTCGACATTCATCGCCAACCTACAAGCAAAACACCTCAAGCCAATACATCAACATGATACATGATATAAAGAGCGAAATAGATAAAATTCATTCTCCTCGCCAATGTGGGACAAATAAAACAATTTCCATATATTCATCAGACAATTCGCAATTTAAGCCAACTTATTCAATTATGCAAAGTGATTTTGTTTTTCCTATGAAAGTTTTCAAAAAAAAGTGGAAAATCTTTGGGTCCATGGAATATGCGCCCTTTCTAGGGCACAAAATGCAAGCTCTAGAACATTTTCCTTGTTTCGCAACTTCAACACTTAGAATTTTTCTTGTTTCCTTCTTCTAATTTCCTCTTCGGATGAACACCTTCATTTGTCTCTTCGATCATGCTCTTGATGTTTTCTAAGAACCACAAGTCAATCATTGGATTTCAAGGTATTACTTGATCTTTTCATCTTGAGAACCTAGGGCGGCTTTTGCATGGTTGAGAGCAATTTGCGCCCTCATCCTTGAAGAACATTTAACTTGCCTTTGATTGAATCCTTGACATTCATTGGAAACTTTCAACTCAAAATTGGACTTGGACTTGCTTATACTTAGGTAAATTTCATCATGAGAGTCAAGGGCGGATTTTGTAGGGTTGAAAACATTTTCCATCTTTTAACACTTCCACACTTAACACCCTTCGTAAATTTCTTCCAAGTTCCTTGCACTAAATCCTCATAAAATTGTATCAACTTGCAAGAATTGGATGTTTTTCCAAGTGCAAAGATTCTCCTCTGGAAGGGCGCAAATTGCATGAGGCAGAACATTTTGCCACCTTGCTATACTTTAGATATTTTTTTGACTTTCTAAACCTCTTCTTGATGATCATTTCACCTTAGGCATTCAATCATTACTTCAAGCATTCACTCCAAACTTTCAAGACAAGCTCCGATTTTCAAGACTTTTCTTACTTAAACAACTTTCTTCATGAGAATCTTGGGCAGGTTTTACATGCTCTAGAACATTTTGCGCCCTTGTCTTGATGTAATTCACCTTGTCGTTGATCATTGCATCAAACATCTATTCAAAAATTTCAAGGCAAGCTTTGATCTTAGATTCACTTCGCATTAGACAAGGTTTTCTCCATGCACACCTTGGGCGCATTTTGCAAGGTCTAGAACAATTTCCTTCATTGTGCATTCACCATACTTAGTTAAAACTCCACACTTTGATCTTGAGCGCCAAATGCTAGTATATGTGCATTTTCCACCTTGTATCAATCTTTGACAAACCTTCACTTGGAGCTTCAAAACAAGACTAGAGTCTTCAAGATACTTCTCACTTAGTTCAACTTCTTCATGACTACCTAGGGCGGAAATTGCATGGAGTAGAACATTATGCGCCCTAGCATGGGCGGATTTTGAAAGGGGTAGAACATTTTCCTCCATTTTCAACTAAATCATGACTTTCACTTTGAATTTTCAAAACAAGGATGATTTCTTAGAATGTTTCACACTTAGTCAAATTTCCTTGTTACGAGCTTGGGATCTCCTAGGGCGGGTTTTGCATGCTCCAGAACATTGTCCTTCATTTGGCACCTTAACACTTAGTCATTTTTCCCTTTAAGTTTCAAATGTTGAGTGAATCTTCCACCTTGAACTTCCTTCATCGCCTTAAACATGGATTGAGTGTCAACATCCTTCACACTTCATACATTAATCATGAAATTCCTAGGGCGCATAATGCAAGGGGCAAAACAATTTCCACTCTTTGAAACTCATCTCCAACTAGGGCGCAAAATGGAAGGGGCAGAACATTTTCCCCATTTTGCATCCACCATACTTAGTCAATTCTTGAAGTTTTGTCCAATTCAATTTCTCTTCTCTTGGCAAATGATGTTGGAAATCCTTTGTTTGAGCAACTAAAACACTTCCTATCCTTCCCCTTAGGGTGCATAATGTAGTTGTGAGAACATTTTCCCCCTTTTGGCATTCAATCATGACTTTCACTTGAAGTTTCGAAACAAAGCTGAACTCTTAGGATGTTTCATACTTAGTCAAATTTCCTTGTTCCTTCTAGGGCAGATATTACATGGAGGAGAACATTTTCCACCCTCAAACTCATCCTCTAGCTAGGGCGCAAATTGGAAGGTCTAAAACAATTTCCTCCATTTTGTATCTCCCAGACTTGGTCAAAATTTGAAGCTTTCACCTTGGGCACATAATGCATGTAGCAGAACAGTTTCCACTATTGTATCAACCTTTGACCAATCTTCACTCCAACCTTGGGCGCATATTGTTCATGAGCAAGGATTTTCCGCTCATCCTGGGCGCATATTGCATGGTCATAGGTAATTTCCGCCGAAGGTCCAAGACTTCAACTTTTTCCGCCTGATTTTGACTTGTCGTGGATGGAAGTATATTTAAATTTCCTATACTTTAAATATTTTGAAATATACTTCCAGGATGTTTGAGATAGGTCATGGATCCATAGGATTTAAAATGCAAATTCTAGATTTTTGAGGATCCACCAAATTTCAGACTTAGTCAATTTCAGGATCTCAGAACATCAGGATTCCAGACTTAGTCAATTTCAGGATCTCAGAACATGCATCAGGATGGGAAGATACAGACTCCTTAGCCAGAATATGTCGAAACTTAGGCAAAACAACACTACCAAAACCCTACAATCTCAAAGAAAAACTAAACCTAAAGCAAAACAAAGACAGGAAGGAGGAAAAAAGAGGGGGTCCCCATTTGCAATGGGGCGATGTGTGATTAGGTCACAACACTTAGTATAAGATGCGATGATGAAAGGAGATGAGTTTAAAGATGACAAAAAAGATACGATTTGTTTGGAGGTGATGCGCTCATATGTGGAGCAACTTTTATAGGGGACAGCAATTTAAGCAAGGGCAGCAATTAAGACAATAAGACAAAGTCTTATTTAAATAATATCATGTGATTTAATTGTAAAGAACAGTGGTTTCCTTTGGCTGCGATCTGTCTTGAAGAGACACAATCAATTGAGGAGTTGTGTCCATTGTGAAAGGTCACATACAATCATGGATGTGTCTCCCTTGAGGAGCATATAAAAGTGGAGGGATAGAATGCATAATAGGGTCATCGATCATTGGATCATTGAATATTACAGCAGACATTCAATCTGCAGAATTATATCTATTTATTCAATCATATAGATTGTTAAGGACAACAAAGGGATACATTACAAATTCTGAACTGAACTATAAGTTCAATAAGAATCATTATTTGAATATACAGGTCAGATCATTATTGACTGCCAATTATCTTACTTATTGCATATCACTGTCATATATAAAAATTAAGGTTCATCAGTCAAAGAGGAATGATGAGGGGACTGTTTGGAGGGAGAACTGTTGACACCCTGCCATGTCTCCCTGCACCATCCTCTTCATCAAAGAAGAATGGTGAGGGGACTATTTGGAGGGAGAACTGTTGACACCCTACCATGCCTCCCTGCACCATCCTCTTCATCAAAGAAGAATGGTGAGGAGAGTTTGGAGGGAGAACTGTTGACTGACAACACCCTACCATGCCTCCCTGCACCCTCCACTTCTATGACTGAATTTTGTAAACAAACTGAGTTAGCTGCATGGTAATGTTTATATAATCTCTCTATATTGATATTGTTTATAAATTTGAATGCAAGGAAATCTTATCTAACCCTAATGGTTAAAGATGTATATTTGTATATCTATATTTTGTATATGTTTTCCTATGTTATGATTGCAGAACTAAAGTACAAGAATTATGCAGTTTTGAAGATATTCTAAATGGTAAATCATAAAACCCTAAACCTAATTTGTGGCATTTGAATTTTCTAGGGCAATTTAGGTAAGGGACATTACAACCCATGCTCAAATTCTCAGGAGATGTGTTCCCTGCTTAAACATGCAGAAATGTTGAATGTTGAATCGGGCAAACTACCATATCCAATTCTGAGAGTGGCATACCCCAACTAATGAGGCCAGCTGCATATCTTAGGTGAATTTGAAGGAAGAGTCTAATCCGAAGGACACCCCACAAGGGGAATTTACCAATCAACAAAAATTATTTTGAGCAAAAAAATAGATCATGAAAGTAAGAACTCAGTGTAATGCAGAAAAGATCTAGTGGCCAGATGATAGCCTTTGGTATAAATGTCATAAACTCGACCAAAATACCAATGAAACTTGGACCTCAGATAGTCTATGCAAGGTTGTGTAATAGTGTTTTTTGTAGAGAGTACAGAAGAAGATTTATCAAAGAGTTCTAATTAATGAAATACAAATTCAAAAGACACGTGTGGCATTTGCAATCCTGGGTGTATGGGTAGCTTCTCCAAGCTCTCACCTTAACTGTACTTGAGAGCCTCGAGGTCTCAACAGATTCTTCTGCAGCTGTGCACTTTCGCAGAATCTTGGAATCTATGTCGTCTTCGATTTTCTGCTTCTTATCCTCTAAAACCATCTTTTTGATGGTCTGGGGTACTTAGTTCAATAATTACACTCCCTTGGCTTTCCTGTACACTTTTTACTGAAGCTTCAGACTGGGAAAAAAAAGACTCCTGTTCACTCTTGGGAACATCTTCAAGATTAGCCAAGATAATTGGCTCTACAGCTAGACCCTCTTTGTTTGGTTTTATACATTTCACTGAATCTTCAGATTTTACATGTTCCACTGAAATAAATGATTTTATAGGTTTAGTACTTGAGCGTATATCAGCAACAGCTTCACTCTTAGTCTCAAGATCTTGGCTTGAGTTTTGGACATCTAAAATGCTAGCAATGTTACTATCTGAAAGTTTACTGTTGTCATTTACCCTAATCCAATGTTTAGCATTTGCCACTGAACTGTACTCCCTCTGTGTGATTTTGATATGGGCATCAGCATCCTCATTCTTTTTTCCTGCAGAAGCATTAAATAGGTGAGCAATCTTTGAAAACCAGGACTGTATAATGACAAAAATTATCTTATGGAAAAAAGTAAACATTAAAATTGTTTAATAACTGTAAATATACTGTTTTAATTGTTCAATGGAGCTTTAAAATAAGATACTAAACCATAAACAAACAAAGTTTCTCATCAAAATATCATCCACAGATAAACATTGAAGCCTCTGTTCATTTCCTTTCCTCACAATTCCAATCTAATATCAAACACTTACAGCCAAATTGAGTAAGAATCTCCTTTCTGTTGAGATTTCACTAGGTCACCTACTCTACCACTTCTGGGAGATGATGATTTCTAAATCACTTTACACTTGATCCCAATAGCATCCCAACCTATAAAGCTAATGGTCGAAATGAGATTAAAGACAGTTCAGAACCATGGCAAGGAAAGCTATCATGTAAAATTAGGGATATTAGCTCGAAGAATGTTTGGACAATGCCAAGATGTCCATGAAAGATATTTACAAAAAGAACTTTTTAGATAATTGGTTAAAGGGAACCTTTTGATCAAGCACCTACTGAGGTGGCTCTAAACATATCTATAACAGGTGGAATTTTGGCATTTTACTATGTTCACAATATAGATTGGACAATCATGTCAACTCATAATTAATATCAAGGGAGAAAACAGCATAGCAGATCACAAAGAGAAATAGGATATGTAGGATGGAATCTTCACAAGCAGACTATCCTACAAGAATATCTCAGACACATAGATTAAAAACTCAGCAAGTACTCACACAACTCGTGAGTTCTCACTATTTTTTTTGCTGGCCAAGAAACTCGCCAATGCACTCACCAAAGAGTTTCGGCAAGTCCACGGTGCCGACTCACCATGAGTACTCAGCAAGTCTACCATGCGGACTTGTCATACATCACAGACTTGCAGGTTGACATGGAAACACACCAAAAAATGCTGCAAAAACGCGGATTCTTTTGCCTTTTAAGCAAAACAGACCGTTTGCAATTTTCTCACATGGCATTTACAACCTTGTTTGAGCAATCAAACGAGTTTGAAGGTGATTTGAGGAGTGGAATTCTGCAATTTTTAGAGTTCCAGCTCAGATTTTTTTTCTTTTTTCCCAAGCATTTCAAGAATCTTATTTCTTTCCTAAATGTTAGATTTACATGTTTAAGTATGTTTTGAAACCATTCAATTCAGTTTTCATGTCATTCAATACTGATTTTATGTTATCGTTTATAAATGAAGATGCTGATTTTTTTACTAGTTAGGGTTTATCAAATTATTGTATGGAAAAATGTCGTTTTGCTTCAATTTATAATGCTATTCATTTATCTTCAAAATGCAAAGCATTCAATTCAGTTTTCATGTCATTTTAAGCTGATTTTATTTTATGTTTTAAGCAAAAATGTTGTTTTTTTACTAGTGTAGAGTTTATCAATTGATGGTATGAAAAAAATGTAGTTCCACTTCAATTTATAATGCTATTCATTTTATGTTCAAAATGCATTTGCATTAGCATTGTTGTTTATGCTTTAAAGCACTATTTTTAAAATTTAAACGTTTTTTTGCATTAAATAATGCTGCATTAAAATGTATTTGTCTGATTTTTTGAATGTCAAGTTTGCACTTAGCATGCAATGGCATTGAGAAGTGGAAGCTGACCCGCTCTTGGAAGAGACACTGCTTGGAAACATGGCACATCAGGACCAACCACGGGGAATGTTATTTGCAACTACTACAAGCTAAAGATGAGTGGAGGCATCAATCACCTCAAGTACCACATCACAGGTATTTTTGGTCATGATATCAAACTACGTCCTAATATCATGGAGGAGATGGAATGAAAGATGAAAGCAACCCTTGCATTGACAGATCAAAAAATTAGAGAGGATGAAGCCATAGCAGCAGCCATGGCATGGGAAACAAAGGTGGATATGATAGAGATTGTGGGCTCCAATTGTAGTCCATGGATGCATGGCACATCCACCTTCTCTAGCTCAAGTGGGGACCAATCACACATTTTTTTTGTTCCTCAAAGAATGCCTAGCTCACAACTTTCACTTTAAGGTACAGTGTGGAACAAGGACAAGCACAAGGAAACAGATATGGCTTGTGTTAATTTCTAGTTCTACAACAACCTTCCTTTCAATGTGGCAAAGAGCCCATATTACAATCATTTGGTAACAATGTTAAACAGTTTAGGAAAAGGGTACAAGTTGCCCTCTCGATATAACATAAGTGGGCAATTGTTCTAGAAGACTATCACAAATACATAAACAATTTTAGAAAAACAAAGGACATAGTGGTGCAAGTTTAAATGCACCATACTTTCAAATGGTTGGACAAATGGAAGGAACCACACCCTCATCAACTTTCTAGTGGCTTTGAATTGTTAAATGTTGTTTTTGAAGTCCATAGACCTCTAATAAAGTAAAGAATGCACAAAATTTAAGTATAATGCTATAGGGCAAGGTTGCATGGACACGGATACGAGTATGGTATCCGATATGGATACGGCTATTTTTCAAGACCCCATAATTGGATATGGTTGGATAGATAATTCCATATATATATATAGTTTGACATATTTATAGAGTTATACAATTTAGTTATTATAATTAATATTTCTAATTTTACAAATTATTGTTTATATTAATATATTTTAGTTGAGTTTTATTTTAAAATTTATTAAAAATTTTAATTTTAATATTTTTTAAATTTCAATATTTTTAAAATAGCTAAATACTTTTACATTTATATCTAAATAAAATTAAAATATTAATAAATATATATTAAAGTGATCTTTCAATATGAACAAATTTTTAAAAGAATGATCGAACGGTTGTACGAAATCATTCTCAAACTACGCCCGACTTTTCTCTCTCCTTGCCTATTCGAGCGTCCAGTCAAAGAGTGAGGAGCATGGAAACTCTATAAATTGAATCCATTCTTCGCAATATTTCCATCCACATGTACTACTCAGTTTGAACTTTTAAGGTCTTTCTTGTATATTCTTTTGCTATGGCAAGTGTTGTTTTCCTGCAATGGAGAGTCATGGAAGTTCTAGTAGCGGAGGAGGGTGGTGGGTTTATGCCATTCCTCTCTTCACCAAGGATGGACGCGGGTACTTGCTACAAAACACGAACAATGTTATGCCATTCCGCTCCATAGATATATTCAGTATTATAAATTGACATTTTATAAACTTCAAATAGAAAATGTGACAAAAGAGGGTTTTTTCCAAAAACATTTGACTGGATACAGCACAATTTTTTCAAAATGTTGAATCTAATGTATTTGACACGGCTTTAAAAATGCCCTAATTTTGGATACAAATGGGCACGATATTCGGGTCGTATCTGGGTCGTACTATATCTGTACCTGTTCCGGATACCCTGATACGCGTACCACAGGAGGGGGTGGCATATCCTGCAACACTGCTATAGGAGATTGTCTTAAAGATGGGCATTAAAAATATGGTGAAGATTGTAACCAATAATGCAACAGCATATGTGGCAGTAGGCAAATTGCTTTAGGAGAGGTACCCATCACTTTTTTAGACCACTTGCACTACCCATTGCCTTGACCTTCTCTTGGAGGACATAGACAAAATCAATTGGGTGAGACCAATGGTGGAAGAAACCAAGAACATCATCAAATACATCTACAATTACACTTGAGACTTGATGAGAGATCACACCAAGGGGAAAGAGCTTGTGCAATTGGGTGTGACACGGTTTGCAACTAACTTCCTTGCCTTATTAAGCATTTGTAGTTTGTTAAGACCTTTGAAGCAAATATTTGTGAGCCAAGCATGGCTAGATTCATCTTATTCAAAGAAGCCTAATGGAAAGAAGGTTGCAAAGACAATTTTTTATGATGTCTTTGCGAAGAGAGCTACAAAGATCATCAAGGTAACTTCAACTTCAATTTAAATTTAAATTGAATCCTTTAAATCACCTTTTTTAAGTACTTATTTAAATTGTAACTTTATTTTATTTGTAGGTGTCAAAGTCTTTGGTGAGGGTTTTGCACTTCGTGGATGCTGGAGCAAAACCAATGGGATAAATTTATGAGGCCATGGATATTGCCAAGAAGGCCATCCAACTACTATAGGGGAGATGGACCCAAATTTGAACCCATATGTGAGATCATTGATTGGAAGTGAAACAATCAACTCTACCAACCCATTCACACAATAGGGTACTACCTCAACCCTAAGTTTTTCTTCTCAGAGGACTTCAAAGATGTTAATAGCAAGGTTATGGAGAGCCTCTCAATGTGCATCGTGAGGATGACACCTGAAGTTGAGGCAAAGGACCTTATTATTGAGGAGTTGCATACTTACAAGCAAGTTAAGAGGAGGCTCTTTTCTTCACCACAAGCTATTCGAGGGAGAACCATTCAAGCACTAGATAACAAGAAGTTGGAGTCTTTACTTATAACTTGCAATTATTGCTTACGAAATACAGTTATTGCTTACTTATAAACTTTTGAATATCGTATTTGTGCTGCTTGGTGGAAAGATTAGGGTGGAAATACCTCAAATCCTCAATAACCTAACCCTTCACATTTTGTCTCAACCTTGCAGCACTTCTAGATGTGAGCACAACTAGACTTTGTTTAAGGCCATTAACACAAAGAAGTGCAACAAGTTGACACAATAGTGTCTCAATGGCATTTTTGTGCAATACAACCTTCGAATTTTGATATTTTAATTTGCTGATTTATTTTTTATTTTTTTATATTTCTGATTTAGTTTAATTTTCTAATTTCTTTTTCGTTCACTCTCTTGTTTTAAGTGTTAGAACCATTGGTTAGGGTTTTGTGGTTGGTGGATGGGGATAAAAATCCCATGGGGTATCTATATAAAGCCATGGATGGGGCCAAGAAGCAATTCAACATTTGTATGGGTCGAATAGAACCAAATATGAACCCATATGACGCATTATTTATTGGAGGTGGAACCAATATTTGAACCCCAAGTTTTTCTTCTCTCCTTCATTTAGAGCAGATGCGGAGGTTATGCTTGGCCTCAACACGTGTATTGAGAGGTTGGTCCCCGATGACAACCTTCGAGACCTCATACATGATAGTTATAGAGTTATAAAAGGGCGGAGGGGGCATTATTTTCTTCAACTTTATGCATTCGTAGGAAAGCCACTTTGTAACCAAGCAAAAAACATATATGTTTAATTTTAGTTTACAATTTATTTTAACTTCTAAGTTTACTAAAATTCTTACAAAGTTATAAATGTTGTCCTTGCAGATTTGTGGTGGGAAGATTTTGGTGCCACAACCCTGATCTTCAAAAGCTTGTCATCCACATCCCAACCCTTTAGCGCTTTTGGTTGTGAGCACAAATGGGGTTTTTTTGAGGCAATTCACACAAAAAAACACAAGTTGACTCAAAAGTGCTTGAATGACCTTGTCTTTGTGCAGTACAACCTTCAACTACATGAAAAGAAGATACAGGGGCAAGATACACATTATGCGCTTGACCTCGATGACATTGATCCATATTCAAATTGGGTTGTTGAGGATGTGGATCCACTGTTTACTACTGATGAGATCACTGATTTGGAGAGGGATGCAGCCGAATGGTAAACAAATGTGGCAGCATATGAGGAGGCAAAAGATGAATTTGGCGAGCCATCAGGGGCAGGTTCACCACATACATAGCTTGGTCCTATGCTTGAGGCTCCTATTGAGGATGCTATAGCTCTACCATCCACTTCCATGACACCCACACAGTGGTAGCAGGCTTTTATGAGCTTTAGTCGTACAAGAAATTTATGATTTGTAATTTTTTGTTGATATTGAAAGTTGAAGTTCATATGTATTGAAACTTTGAACTATTTTTTGGTCTATTTAGTGCATTGAACTCTAATTTTGATCTATATATGAAGGAAATCAGTACTATAGTCCATAAATTTAGTAATATGCATGTTTTTAAAGAATATTTTTAAAAATTAATGTATTTTTTAATGTTTGATAAATTTGTCGAGTTTTTGTCGAGTCCTGAGTTTTTAAAAATTTTGGGTCAGCCAAGTAATTGTCAAGTCCAAGTTTTTAAACTATGGTCTACACGTGTATGGTAGATCTAACTAATTAATTTTTGTGTATTTGAAGTTATTTTGATATGAGATGCAATATAATAAGTTTTCCCCTTAAAATTTGCTATTTTTCAATGATTGTTCAATTTGCCGAATTTGCACCAAGTCCGAGTCGCCTCTTTAATCCAACCTACAGTGCTCTGAAGCTGCTTTTTGTCTTCATCTAGGTGCTTTCATTGTCCACTATAGAGGATAGGGGACAATAGCTTAGGGAATTAACATATAGACCTCAATATGAAAGAGTATCTCGTGGTTCAATCCTCAGAGATAGATTATTTATGGAAGGCCAACCCCAACTCTTACAGAGTAGGCAGTATAAGCACGCAGGTTCAATTGGATAAAACATAGTGGATCGGACGACAATTAGTTGTTGTCAACCCAACAAGCACGCCATGAAGAATTGGTTGAAGCAATCTGCTTTGGCCAGTGCACGGCAAGTTAGTATAAATTCTCTCTAACTGGTGTGGATACATCTCTATAATTGAAATAGGGGTGGGGCAATGGACATTGGACATCATAGTATTCTGATGATTAACCATGGCTATAGTATAGTAAGCATGTCACTAAGTGGGGTTCAACGTTGTCATGTTATATTCCCTCCTAGCTAGGTCCCGCTTTAGCCACATGAATTGCAATAATGTCCCCAAAAAATGGCCACCTAGACTGCCATCCCCGAAATATGTCCTACCATCCCCTATCATCCCCATTCTGGAAATGCCATTTAACATAGAAATCAGTGTTCCATGGGGATGTGTCCCCCCCAAAAATCAGGAATTTCCAAGACAAGGACATCCCTGGGATGTGGGGATGCCAAGGAGACGTCCCTCCGCCATACCTCCTCTACCACCGTCGTCTATGAGACGTCTCTGGGATGTTTCCCTCTGAGAAGGAATGTTTCCGAGATGACCCCCCAAATGGGGACTCCCAAGCATCCCTCGACCTTGCCAGGAAATGTGCATGCATCCCCCACGGAAATGCCCTCAAAAAGTGCATTTATTTATATTGATTCTAGTGCCAGTTACCCTAACCCTAATGGCTTATGGGCCCCATCCGCAACCCCAAGGCCTCACAAAAACACATAAAATGACATTTCAGCCTCATTCCAAATCACAAAAGAAGTTCATCGAGTAAAGCTGAAAGCTGGAAGTAGAGGCAACAAGCCAAGAGTGAGAAGATTGCAAGAGTGAGAGCATTAGGAGAAGGAAAGTGAGATCAACAAGAAGACTTAGAAGAGTGAAAGCATTTGCTAAATTCAACACATCATTTGAGCCTCAAGGTAAGCATTTCTCATTTTTTATTTTTTTATTTTTAGATTTTCATTTCATTCTTAAATCTTAATTCTTAATTCTGAAATTTATTTAGGTTTGTAGCTTTGATTTCAATTTTAAAATTAGAAGTCAAATTAGAATTTCATCTTGTGTATCCTCTATTTATACACTTTGTGCAACTTGAAGTAAGAAAAACAAAGTGAAATCCTTGTTTGACCATTTAAGTATTTAACTTTACAATTGTCAATTTATGACAGCAGTAATTAGGTTTTTTAATTTATTTATTTTTATCATTTTTAAAGTTATTTTTGTAAATTAATGCATAAATATTTGATTAAATTTTAAAATCAATCATAAAATTTAAAAGTCAAATTAGGATTTTAACTTTTATTTACCCTTTGCTTATGCGCTTCATGCAACCTGAAGTAAGAAAAACAAAAAGAAAATCCTTGTGTCTTAATCCCTTGCATTATGCATGGTTTAAATTTTATAATTTAAATTATAAATTTATAAATATTATTATCCTTTCTTGTAGTGTCACTTTGAGTATGAATTCTCACGACATGAGTGAGGATGAGGGTGAGCCTCAAGAGGTTGAACTTGAAGTTAAAACTAAATCTGATTATGGACCTAATGATCCAAGTACAGAAGCAAAGAGGGTGAAACAACTAGTTCTATTGGGAGTGCAAATTTTAATTGCCCTTCCAAAATGGTACAAAAATATGCTAAGCGTCCCTTATATCCGAAGTCCCCTTTAAGACAATTTGCAACTAAATTGCAAACGAAGTCAGGGACATCTAGGGGCACTAGGTTGTGGATGTGCCAATTTTGTAAACTTGAATTTCAAGGCAGCATTACCAAAGTTAATGCCCACCTCTTTCATGTCCGAAGCAAAGGTGTAGATGTATGTGGGAAGTTGGCAAAAAACCACAAATATAGGGCTGAGATAAGAAAATTATGGGGTGCTAGTGAAGAAAATACACCTACATTTGCTACTTTGCCACTAGGAGGGAGGGGTCTTTAGAGTACTACTTCTACGACTTTGCAAAGATCAAAAGCACATAGTCAAATTCCCTCTAGTTCAGAGGCAATAGAGCCTAAGTGGAAATGTCTGGTGATCAAATTCCATCTAGTTCAAAGGCAACATAGCCTAAAGGGAAACATAGGGTGACTAGTGATGCTCCAAACCTACTGGCAAAATTATTCAATGTGCAAGTGAAGGATGAGGCAGATGATGCCATTGGCAAATTCTTCTTTGCCAATGGCATTCCATTCCATGTGACTCACTCTCCTTATCATAAGGAGGTTGTGGCAAATATAATAAGGGAAAGACCATCATATGTGCCACTAGGGGAGACTAAATTGAGGACAACAATCTTGGATAAGAACTATTCCAAGATTAATATTCTAATGGAGAAAATGAAGTATACCTGGGTCACTAGTGGATGTAGCATAGTCATGGATAGGTGGATGGACATTAGGCATCGTCCACTAATCAGTATCATGGTTACATGTACAAAGGGCCCTTATTTCCTTAGGGTTGTTGATTGTTCTGGGCATCGCAAGGATGCTGATTTTTTGTTCAGATCCTTAAAGATGTTGTGTAGAGGAGGTTGGGCCACAAAATGCGGTGCAAGTAGTGACAGATGTGGCCCATGTGTGCAAAGTTGTAGGGAAGTTAATTGAGGCAGCCTATAGACATATCTGGTGGACTTCTTGTAGAGGAGGTTGGGCCACAAAATGTGGTGCAAGTAGTGATAGATGTGGCCCATGTGTGCAACGTTGTAGGGAAGTTAATTGAGGCAACCTATAGACATATCTGGTGGACTTCTTGTTGTGTGCATGACATGAATAATGCACTCAAGGACATTGGAAAAATCAATTGGATCAAAGAGGTTGTTAATGATGCTAAAGATGTGCAGATGTTTATGTGTAGATTTCCATTTAAATCCAATCTCAAGTGTTGTAATTGTTCAAGGAAGAATCTGATTAATAAGATTTGTGTTAACTTAGTGTGACATCAATGTTTGAATCCATGAAGCAACTTTGACTATTTTGTGATAACTAATTGTCTTCATCCATTCTTCTTCTAGGCATTGTTATTTCCATGTGTTATGTTTTCTTCAAGACCAAATTAATCGTTAATACAACCCCAAAAATCTCTATTTTAATCTTTGGATAAGTGTTATTATTTACGTTTTAGTTGCCATAAATTGAGAAACCTCGTTGGTGAGATGGGAGTTCTTCAAAGTCTCATGCTCTAACCTCTAAGATCAAAAACAGATGGGTCAAGTTTGCTTAGTCATTTTATCTTTATGCAAAACCCCAAAGAATAAATTGTAGTGTTTATATTAGCAGGCTTGTTTTTGTTTTAGATTTAAGTGTCAATTAAATCAGGGAGCTTCTCATAGGAATTTGAAGAGAGGATTTATGTAATGTCCCCATTCTCGAAGTGATCACCATTGGAGAGCTGAGGGCCTTGTTTTCACACTCCGGGATTTTTGGAGGAGAATTGAGGTGTAGAGATGACTTATCATATTTTTCCAGGGCATTGTGAGTGTGGAGACTTGCCAGTTGTGGAGATGGATTTGTTATCATAACTAATGTTGATGCCACCTTGGATAAGTGTTATTGTTTGATCATTTGTGTACACCAACTTGGAGGACTTATTTGATGCATTACAGGTTTGGACGACCTTTGAAGGAGAAACAAAGGAGAAAATAATACCTATCCCTTGGCGCTTTAAGGAAGATGGCTTGGAAGATGAAATTCATATCTTTAATTTGAATTTCCTTAGCACCCACCATGACTAATGCTGGTCGGCCCTCTTGAAGGGAAAAGAATTATTAAAATAAGAAAATACCTCTGTCTAGGTCGACCAGAGTAAGCTTGGGCGCTCATGAGACATAGGAAGTCGGCCTTGAGAAGAAAAAGATGCTAAAATAATTATATATCTGCCTAGGTCGGCCTGCACATAAGGAGGGTAAAAATGTGTATAAATATAAGTTTTTTTGGTGGCATTTCATCATCATTCAATCATTCATTCATTCAGCAATTTGGAGTTCATCTATTGGCAAAGATCTTGGGATGAAAACCTCAACCATCTTAGAGGAGTTGGACGAAAACCTAGCTCTTCTTGTGGAGGATTCCGTGACGGGAGTTCACTTGCACTTCATTGTTTTTAGAGCAGAATTGCAGATCATATTTGAAGATCATTTTGGAGGACTTTACTATCATTATTTTGCATTGTTTTTGATATGTACAACCTTAGGGTTTAGGGCAGATTTGAGCTGGGCTTGTTTGTCTTGTTCGCCCAAGCTTTGGATGTAATTGAAGACTTGTTAAGTTCTGATTTTTATAGCAGCAGACTTCTGGATTTATTTCAGTGATTTGTGATTGCAAATTGAAGTGATTTAATTGCATATTTGGTGATGAAATTCAAATGTGTTGTTGGCAATATTGTTGGCAATAATATAATGATGATTTGTCATGTTTTATGGGATGTTGTATGCAATTGTTTAAATCTGATTTAAAGTTCAGAAGTTAGGGTTTGAGCAGAAAACTAAAGTGCAGAAAATTAGCGCAGAATTCAGAAAATTCATTTGAAAAGCCCGTGAACCCAAAATTATCAAGAATATCCCCATTTGGGATATAACAATTTCCTCATTCACTTTCTGTCTTGTGTTGTCATAAAAGTGACAAATTAAAACACCGAGTACATCCAGCCAACATGAATATCAAATCAGCTACAACAATATTGGCATTCCTAATGACCAACACAAAATGTTGATAATTGATATTGAAGCAAATTATCATCAGGCATTGTAATAATGAGACTTTAGATTGTCCTCTAAAGTCTAAACTAAACAACCAGATTACAAGGGAGCTATGTTGCTGGACTGGATTTGGGTACAAGGTTCCCCAATTTTTTTCCCCAGGTTCAGTACAGCCAGGTCCAGCCATACCACATATATATGTGCATAAAATGTACAAAATTAAATACATGACACAACTGATGATTGATAATTCAATGTCAATTATCAAATGTTAAAGATAAATCAAAATGTTTATATTAGTGCATCTGCACATGTAAAATCAATAGAGATCATCATATTGCTCTTAACCAAGAGAATCAATGTCATCAGCTGGTTGGTTGGAAGGACAAGCAGTGTTAGTGCCACTCCCACTAGCTGCACCATGCAAATGATGCTGTGTGGCAGCCTCATACCCCTCATTCTTAATTGAGACTAAGGAAAGTTGCTAGTTGGGGTTATGCAAAAAAGCTACTTAGGAGCGGACATAAAATGGAAAGCCAAAATGTTAATGGCGCAACTAAGAACTAGTTCGCACCAACTTAGATGTGAAGCCGGAAGGTGGTCGAGGCCTAAAGAAGAATGGGAGGAGAGAATCTGCTGTTTATGCAATCTGGATTTAGTGGAGACGGAATGGCACTACATCATGGAGTGCTCAGCCTACGAGGATATTAGGGTCAATTATAGGGATACTTTGAATGTTGACTCCTTGACCAGCTTGTTTGAAGAAGAGAGGTTAGCTAAACTCGCGGTGTATTTGATCAAAATACATAGCAGAAGATATAAGATCCTAAAAGCAAAAGAGTGCAGTTTGGGGCTGTGTGCGTGATCTTCCTTTTGTGGTTTGTGGCCCTCCTGCGGGTTTTGGCTCTCTTTGCAGCGTGTTTTGGTTTCTGTGGTCCCATAGGCTGTCTGGCCTCGTGGACGTTATTAAAAGCCTTCATTCATTCATTCATTGTAAATTAATTTTTTAGGTCCCAAGAAGATTCTCCCTGGGTTTGCCTAGGGTCCTGCCTTGGGCCTCAGGATTCAGCCCAGGTATGTTCAAATGTACCTGGGCTGAATCCAGAGGCTGGGGCAGGCCTCTGGGAAAACCAACCCAGACCTGGCCCAGGATCAGAACCCAGTTCGGGCTTGACCATGGTTTCTGCAGAACCTGTAGCAAGGGAGCATAAATGCCCTTGTTTAGTCATGTTCGAAACACCAGCTGCAACAGCCTAAGAGATTAATCGACATTTTAGCTACATCCAGTTTTCTGACAAGTAGCAGCTAACCAGCATATGATCAAATATGGCATTACAATCTCCTATGGAATCCACAAAGATCCAAAATCATGTGCTAAGCCCTATGGATCTTTTGTCCATTCTTGCAAGGCTTACAGCTCCATATGGTTGTCGCACAATATTTCAGTTTGTTGCATTGATATCACAAAACCAACATGCCTTTGAGTACCAGTAATTTAGTTTTGAGGCACTGCAGAACCTGCAATGCAACTTCAGACATGTGCAGATCCCTTACAAGGCTTTGTAGAACCCAATAATCACGTGCTATATGTTATTAAGGAGCTCAACAGTGATTGATTTAGTCTCAAAATCTGACTCAGCATCCACCCATAGATCACCATAATGCAAGCATTAGATCAATTGGCAGCAAAATATGTATGCATAGAAGATTAAAACCTGGTTGAAACAATGTTAGTGACTAGCAAGCCCATGAAAAATGGCAGATGACCTATGAAGATATTGCATAGCTGTTAAGGGTAAAAGAGACATCTGCAAATCATTTAACAAGAGTTACAATGTCCGCTTGTAAATTTAGCTCACAGCTTTAAAAGCACCACTATCTATGCCATATGGCATCACTCGACCCCTCTTCTCTTCAATTACATATTTGAGTAGGACACTCTTATTCTTAGTATTGTAATGGGTATAAATGTAAGAATATTTTGTGAGGCTTCCATTTATTTTGTATCAAGGATGGAAACCATATAATCATGTCAGACATGAACAAAATTAATCATAACTCTTTGACAAGTAGATTGATGTGGCCCCACATGACCATCATTACTTGTCCATCTCTTTACCTGTTCCCAGTCAGGTTTGCTTAAGTGATTGTAAAAAGGTGAAAGGTAAAGTTAATTTTTTGGGTCACCACCAAACGAGAAAGCAATTTGGTGTATAAGACACCCCTTATGCAAGCATCCCACAAGAGGATCATTTTTCCATTTGATGTATACAGCCCTAACACACTCCAGATTCAAACATGTGACCTCCATTTTGAAGTACATGTGATTCACCATCAGGCCGTAATTACCACCTATGCAATACCCTGGACTAGTTTATGTAAATGTTGACACATCAATAATATAATTCTATGCCAATCTTGCCACAAATGCTTGGTGTTATGTCTCTTTACTAAATTCTACATGTATCTCTGCAATCCTAGGTACTCTTATAATTAGAAGACTTGATACTCTCCTAGACTAGTAAATCAGATTGACCCTGTTCAGACTGCAGCAGCAAGCATGCATTCTACTAAATATATATTTCCAACACATCCAAATCCTTAATGCCCACCAAGAATCCTATCAGATAAAACTTTCTAACAAATATTTCTGTAAAAAACTGTAGACAAATCCCTGCATTTTGCTATGCACAAAGGTCTTGCATGAATGTTCATTACACTTTGATAGGGATTCGGTCAATTTCATTGGGTTGTAAACGTCAAAAAAAAATTAGTTCTGATTGGAAAAATTGAAATGCAATTTAAGAGAGAGTTTATTCAATGCAATAATCAAAATTTTTAGCTTTTTGATGCAACTCGTAGAATCCAAAATCTAATATAAGTAGCTAGATTTGTATCACCTGCATTTATGCCAAGGTATGAGCAGCCTATGTAACAGCCAAACCTATTGTTAAATTTGATTTTGATAAAAAGAAGATGATCTCGTTTGCATCAACAAGACTTAAATAGCCAATGGGACTACATAATAGCAATAACATTCTGATACATGTTCATTGTTTACAAGCGTAAGAAAGTACAAAGAATTGTAAAAGGGTAGCAAGACTAAATTTGAACCATCGTCAAATTTAATTGCAAAACAGATTCATAATAGAAATGCAAAAGACTAGTATAAGAACTGTAGCAAGAATGTCATTGATATTCAATGTAATATACTAGAATGCATTCTTCTGTTGTTAAAGAAAAGCGCAATTGGTCTGGTGTTCGCATTCCATGATTGCAATTGGTATGCACAATAGAGCAACTAATATTGGGTTACACAGTTAGTTAAAATAGCATAGACATGCACAATGCTTAAATTAGAACAATATATAAAAATCGCCCATTTCCTAATAATGCATGCCAGTTGCTTTCGTGGAGCTGGGCTAGTCATAAGGGAAACAGCTTCACAAAATAGATTGGATCAAATTCTCTAAGAATGGGAATTTGCCCTATAGAACAAAAATGGAGATGGTAAACAACAAAACCAGTTTCAGTTGGAATCATCAAAGACAGAATTTACATCTTTTATCTGATAATTAATTATGAAAAACAAATATTATATCAAACAATGTATGTATCCTTATCAAGAATCAGAACGTGAAAGAAATCATTAAACATAGACTTGCATTAAGAACATAATTTACTCGATCCTACAATTGATGGAAATGACTAAAGCCCAAAGCATTGAACAAACCTTCAGGTGAATGTGACCGAACATTAACAGGCCTCCACATACTCTTTTGGACTTTCATCCTCTTGTCACCAAACGTTGCCATTGATCGGTCACCTGCGCAACTCATGCTCTTGACCCTTAATTTGTTCCCCGCATATGAGATCTTGCAAGCAAAATCAGGGTACTAGGGTGAATGACTAACAGAAATGAGTACACTTGGCAATATGTCCAATGCAATTGGAAACAATAAAAAGAAAAAACGGCAATGTATCAATTGACAGCATGGTACAAGAAGCCTTTATAAACAGATTATAAACCTGTGAAGAATTTCTTGAAAGGGAAACAATATTTGTTTCTTGAAATGCTCTCCAAAATTGTCCAGTGCTGAACACAATCAAATCCAATGACTTTTAAGAGGTGTACTCAAGCATCAGACTACACAACAGGAATATTCCAAAAAGTTAGGAAGGAGATAGAATGACAGTCAATAAAGTTTTACCGAAAACAACACAACACAAAAACATGAGTATTTTTACTATTTTTGAAATTTAAATCATATAGAATTATCATTACCATATTGCAATGGCTTACATTTTGTGTTTACTCAGAAGACAGCATAGAAACTGAAATTCAAATTCAAATCAAATCAATGTCCACAAATGGCCAAAAGAAACAGTAAATGTGACTGATAGAACTGATTGGTTTGTGAATTTTGTTTAAGACTCAACCAGGACAAATTCAATGCTATTTGATCATGGCAGGTCACATATTGTGTAGGGTCATGGAGATATCAAAGCCCTGTTTAGCTGACATCACCATCAATGGTTGGTGATGTTCATTTTATTTACATTTTAAACATCACCAAGCATGCCTGGTGTTGTCAGCTATATGGAAATGTGATTTTAGGCTTAAGACTGCTATATATATATATAGGCTTCCCATTGCCATTTCCAAACGTAGACTTGGAGGATTTGCTCTGCTTGCACTCACATTAGCACAACTTCCCTTAGGGGATTCTTAAAGATTCTAAGGTAAGGTGTACTTCACCAAGGAGGATAAGTTGCAATGCAAAACCTTTCATATTAAAGAATAGGTGACCCACCAACAATGTAAGCCAAGTCTTAAGAGTCCCTTACTATGGTCAACTAGGGTTTCTTCTATCCATCTTGAGTTCACCTGCAACCAAGCGAAGGGATAGGTCGACATGCCTAAAGTTAACCCAAGTATCTCTTTGCCCCATATCCTTCTTTTATGCAAGTATGATTTTCATTGCATGCTTTGTAAATTTATTACTTGTTACATTTCATGTTGTTGTTTATTTCATTGCCATCAAAATTTTCATACTTGTAGCCCTTTGCTTTTATTGACTACTTTGTTGCCCTACTTATAACCGCTGACTCAACAAACTTTTCCTTTGTTATCCAATAAATTGTCCATCCTAATATCCTATATATATTGTCCTTATAGTGTGTCCATTCAGATAGGTCTTGTAAATTTGCCCAGTTTAGATGTTGAGATTATTAGACACGATATCTTAGTGTATATATAAATGGAAAATATGATATGAATCTTATCGTCCCTTTGGTTGGGTCATTTTCATTTTCATTTCAGTCAAATTTTTCCTTTAGCCCAAATGTTTTTTTTTCTTTCCAAACATGGATTTCTATTCATCCTTCTTTTGGTGCATTTTAATGCTCCCCTTACTTTTCAATCAGGTCAAAATTGACATTGATGATTGTACAACTCAATGGGATGAGAATCCTGACAAGTGTCAGAAACAGATTGGAGGAAGTGGGC
The DNA here is from genome assembly GCA_027924645.1 of Cunninghamia lanceolata. NCBI lineage: Eukaryota > Viridiplantae > Streptophyta > Pinopsida > Cupressales > Cupressaceae > Cunninghamia > Cunninghamia lanceolata. Next base: position 5,643,753 of record BSBN01000645.1, on the reverse strand, counting down.
TTATGGAAATGAAACTGCTTAAAAAGCTCTCCAAGACACTCAGAAGTGAAGAATTCAAAGAGATATTGGGTGACATGATAACTCTTTTGAACAGAGTAGTTGGTCAACTTGAGACTCACACATTATAACCCTAGATGTTTTTATATTATGAATTTGATCTGTACTGCAGAAAGGAAGATTGACCATGGGAATCTAATTAGTAATTGCATACACAAGCAAATGTGTGAGGTAGAGGACACAAAAAAATCTATAAACATCATATTTGGTGTATTGGCTTGTCATAAGGAAAGTTTTCCCTAGGATGCAGAAGAAGGGTGACTTGAGCTCAACTAATCAGATTTATAAGTATCATTCTCAACTGCAATATAAGCCATTGTTTACTCAATTCAAAAGAGTTAATGACTCCTATGTATTTAACATGATCAAAGCAACAGAAGGCATGTGTGCACAACAAATCAAACAGACGACTAAGGACATCATTACAAAATGAAGAGAGTGGTTTATCTGATTCCCCACTTTCACTTAAATTCATGTTTCTGGTTTTTAGTTGAAACCATACATGCTCCCCAGATATCCAAGTGATAGGGTAATTTTGCTAGAGTTATGCAAAAAACACTTAATAGTACATAAATACCTCAAGTCAGGGCATGAGACTGGGGCTAAGTTTCCTATGGCAATTGGGAACTACATGTGCAAATCCACAGAAAACGAAAAATGTGTGGATAAGGAATTATCTACTTTCAACTTGAAACTCTTTGAAATTAAGCCATCATATAACCTAAAAGGATTATGGAAGAAAGATTAGGAAAGACATGGGAACACATTCCCCCCTATGAGGACTTCTAGGTCAATTGCAATGACAATTTTAAAGTTGGAGTGTCAATTCCCTAGAATGACTGTGGAACCAACAATACATTTTGACATTGCTAAGGCACCTAAAGATCTCGAAGATGGTGAGGAAGATCTTCAATCTCCTTCATATGAAAGAAAGCATGGACATTCAAAGCCCTTGCCTCCTATTAATCAGTCAAAAAAAGTGAACATTTCATTTGAAGAAAGAATGAGGATCATGATACAAAGGTCAATGCATTGGTTAAAAGTGAAAACATCTCAAGAAGAGTTGAAGAAGTCTTCTAAAAGGTAGATGATGAATTAAATTAACGAAACTCCCAATGTTCTTCCATTTCAAGAAAACACTAATGGCTACAAAGGTATCAGCTCAAATCGGCAATGGGAACTATTGGAGAGACAAAAGAAAGAAAAAAAAGGATTGGGGTTCATTAGTGGCACAGGTGTTCCCCAATCTAGGAGGTTTAATTTTGCATTGAGAAAGAAGACTAAGTCTCCTCCACCCCTAGTAATCAATTCTTCTAAAGAAGAAATCCTAGATAACCCAAAATCCCCAAGTTCAAATGTTATTGTTTCAATCAAAGTTCCTATGCCACCCTCTCCTCACCATTCCCCGATTCCTACATCACCTCATCAAAATATCCCATAAACTCCTCCTTTCTATCCAACTCCTACCCTATCTCCACCATATGAACCTCCTCGCGGTAAAACATAAAGAATGGATATTGGGAAACAAGTACAATCCCTTGGAAAGCATGTGGTTATAGATGTTGGAAAGAATTTACCTAGGTGATTTGAGATTATGACGAGAAAAAAGAAAAATTGTTCAACCCACTACCTTGAATTTTAATGCAATTTCCTCATTATTGCAAAAGCCCCCAGCAAAGAGGGCAAAGCAGTTAAGAAGAGATAAGCAAGGGATGTTGCATGCTCAAATGCCATCCCACATCCTAATAAAGAACAACATGAGGACGAAACCAATGACTATATGATGAAAAAAACATCTTAGAGAAAAAACACTAGAGAAGCAAATTTTAATCTCTTAGAGTTAGGAATCATTACAACATCATTATCAAATTGAGTAAAGAAAGATGATCAAGATAAATTGGTTTTGAAAGAACAAGTAAGAATTGACTGCATAAATTGACCATTTGATTAAGCCTTTGCACGATTCAAGGAAAATTCAATTGTCATCTTCTTCTAGTCTATTTTCATTTACGAGGCCACAACTAGATAAACTTGCAGCTTATGGGAAATCATGGGATACATAGAATAATAGTTGGTAAAAACCTATATTCAACAAACAAATCAATTAAAATCTCACAGAAACTGAAGCTGCTAAAACATGTGGCAAATAACTCAGAAAAATATGTTGAATGACATTGTAGTTTGGAGTCTGGACTACTTTCTTGCATGATCTAAGGAGATGGCAATGACAAAGGTGGTAAGCCTAGTCAATGTTGGTATTTTCAAGAGCCAAGAAACAGATTATTCGTTTGAATGGAATAATGCTATCAGATTTGCACTTGAGACCCTACAAGCCGGCCTAAACGCTTTGGTTGATCTCAGAGATCGGATAAATAGAATTAAACAAGAGATTGCTTCGGATCTTGATTCTATTTCATGTCCTTTACATGGCACTAACATGAATGAAAGTGATGTATCTGAAAGAAAAGAATTTATTAAGTAAATTAAGAAAGATCTTTGTGTTCTTTCTGGTTTTGATGCAGATAGAATAAACATCTTGATGCATTTAACTCATATTATAGACATTAAAGAACAAAAGCAAGTCAGTTACAACAAGGTGATCATGCCAAATGAAGATGTGAATAGTTCACATGAATCTATTGTTCATTGTATTAAGTATTAACTTGCCTATTCGAAATGATGTTAGGGCTACCATGAGAAGGTACAAGGTTTGTCAGATGTATTAGTGTTAGCTATGGATTTAGTGGGTCAAAGTAGCAGCTAAATTAGGAACATGTTGGGATTTTATTTTTGTTTGCTTGTGAAAGTTATTTGACGAATAGCCAACTTGGCTTCCCTATGTAAGCATATTTAATAAGCACAATTACAATGAGAAAGTATCACTTGATTTGTGGCTTCACATCTGCTGAAACTCATTTTCTCTAATATGGTACCACGGTACAAGTGGATCCAAGATTGGATGAGCTCTTAATTTGATATACTTTGAAGGATCCATGTGGTGTGCATGTGAGAAAAGGGAGTAAATTGTTTGCCAAGTAAGTAGAATAGGCACAATAGGAAGGTACAAGTAGCTATTCCAAGCTCATAACTCATTGCTGGTCAAGTGCTTATGAAAGCATCAACTATTATTTTAGTAGTAAATATTTCAAATCAACAGCCCAGTTTTTGGCATATAGTATGGAGCATAGGGAGTGCCAACTCACCTGCCCATTAATGGGGTAATAGTTAATAAAAGAAAGAAACAGATATAAGATGGTCTGCTGCCGCCCCCCCCCCTGCACAGAAGATTGGTAGAAGTTGAACTTTCATGGGGCTTTGTAATGACCCACCCCAAATGGGACAATCTCTCTGTAAGAACCCTTGCCTATTCTGCCCTAAATTTTTCAGTTTGTGTTGTTTGACATTTCATCAAACACTTTGCATGCAAACTGATTTTCTAAGTATACTGATGCTTTTGGATATCTATTTGTGATGTATGCCTTATGTTTTGATGAGCAATGACATAAAATAATAACATACATTTATATAAAGCAACACAATAAAAAGGAACCCCAATTGCTTCTTATTTCTCCTTGAAAGCAAAGTATATCAGACTTAATAAAGTTCTGATTTGAGTACAACAGCAAGCTATTCAAGTCTGATTTCCACATCAAAAGAGAGTTTATTGACAATGCAAACATACCTGGTTACAAAGAAGTCATATTGGACAATAAGAGCAATGATATGAAGAAGACAATGACTGGAAAATGGACTGATTTTCTGAATATTTTCAGACCAGCAACTCCTCCAAAGCAAATGAATCAAATCAAACTGATCAAAAGTAACATGCAACCATCTGGGTATCCACCAAACGGACATGTAACTATCTGGGTATCCACTAAACTGACTTGCAATGACCCACTTTCACAACTAATCAAAAAGGCAACATGCAATCATCTGGGTATCCTCCAAAATGGGTCTCAAACCCTAGCGGCCAACTTAACAAAATTCTGCTCCAGCATGTACAAACCCTAGCCATTCCAAATCTCATGAAAATATGATTCAATAAGCTCAAATCTGCAACTTCAATCTTCAACTTGCAAATAATCTTTCAAACCCTTAAAAACTTCTGAAATTCTTCTCCAATGAAGCTCAGATGTGACCTCCGTGTGAAGCCACCAATTAACTGCAACCCTAGGGTGATCTTTCTCACCTGTAGGAAGCATAATTGAAGAGAGGCTACGTTCTCCAAGATTGAAATTACAGCAAAACCCTAGGTTTCACCTCCAAAGTCAAAGCACAAAGCCAAGTTGAGAGAAAATGATCAATCATGATGAAATGAATTCCAAAAATGTCCTTTTATAATATTCCATTTGCATTTGACTTCATCTCATTTAATTTACTTTAATTTCATTTTCTTTTCCCTCCTTTTTGGTGCCCAACTTAAAATTTAAAGTATACTTTATTATTCACTTATATCTCCCCTTTATTTAACACTTATCATGAAGTATACTTTTAAAAGCATTTAAATCCCCCTTTTAAATAAAGTCCACTTAAGTCATTAATGATATGCACTTAATAATTATAATATTAAAACTCCATCATTAACTATCGTAAATCAATTTTGACTTCACCAGGAGGTAGCCCACTTCATTCACTGCTAACCAAGGTGCCTTACTATAAATAGTAAGGTTGGCCTCTATCAACACACTTACTATAAATAGTAAGTATATAAAAAATGGAGCCAAAACACCCTGAATATCATAACCTCTGAACAAGCTAAGGAACTGGAGATGAAAACACTGCCAACTACCAACTAAGGAGCTAGCTAACTCCAACACTTGGCCCTCTAAACACCATTGTTAGCCTATGAGAACCCGATGATAGGCTAAACCACCAACTCTGATGCTCGCTCAAAAGGGGACATTTAATGGGGTAATAGTTAATAAGAAGAAAGAAACAAATAAAGATGGTCTGTTGCCGCCCCCCCTCCCACCTGCCCAGAAGATTGGTAGAAGTTGAACTTTCATGGGGCTTCCCTAGGAAACCCAAGTCAAGCAAGGGTTGGATTTATTCTTCATACTTCAAAAGGTGACATGATCAAAGGTGGTTCCTTGCTTTTGGGGAAAGACAAATAACAAAGTGGAGCGGGAATTGTTATTAGTAGCTTAGCTTTGGCTCATGCAAAAGGAGGGAAAATTTTGGTTATTAAGGGTGACTCTCAAATCGTAATCAATGGTCTCTAAAAAGGGATGTGTCCAAATTGGAAACTTTGGAGCCTTCTTGAAGAAGCTACCCTATTGTGTCATAAGTTTGAATCCCTGCTTTTCACACATTGTTTCCATGAGTAAAATAAGGTGATAGATCTACTTGCCAACCTTGGCATTAAACTCTCCCTTTTCTCATCTTTCATTAATGCAAAGATTGATGATTGGAACAAGCTTAACAAAGTCCTTTAGAGGATAGGCCTCCTTGATTGATTAGTCATTTAATTAGCACAAGGTTCATTAATTGATTGTCTTGTCAATTTACAATGTAGAGCAGGGTTTGCTCATGTCAGGATAGAATTACCATCATGTTTGGGAGTGACATGGATAGATACCTTTGTGATGAGATTATTTTGGGAGACTTCTTCCTGTTTTTTAAATCTCTAGTGTTTGGATTAGATGATTGGTCTGGTTCAGTTTCCTGCTCATTGTGTTGTGGTCTCTTGGTGAGTCGTGTAGGTTGGTGATTGGGATTCTGCTACGCATAGGTTGTTGGATAGGTCCGGACAACTAAAAAGGGGGGGTGAATCAGTTGTCACTCATTTATCTTTTTTCTTCCTTAAATATGTCTTTACCATTTACAATCAAATTAATAAAATGAACATCATATAAGCAGAAATAAAAATAGCACACTTGACACCAAGATTTTGACGTGGAAACCCGGTTAAGGGAAAAACCATGGTGGGGGGTTAACCCACAAGAATTTAATATCCTGTTAAAAGTATTGATATAAAATGGGAATGCACATGCATTCGGGCTCACTGCCCAGAGCTCACCGCTCAAATGAAGGCTCGCTGCCTAAGACAATATTACAAATGAAACACAGAGATATGAACTGATTGATAGCATCTAATTATGCAGAAATTTCAGTTCTAGTTGAGTACAAAAACTGATCTTACACACTTCATCCTTGCTTTGTTCTTCTTACTGTTCTGCTCTCATTCGTACCTTAGATTTCTGCTCTACTCACATCCACTTGCTTCGCACACACCACTCCCTAAACATCCAAATTCATCGACTATATATATCCGCAACAAGATCTATAATCATTCTACCAGTCGGCTTCAACAATACTTAGAGTACTTAAGAATGCTCTGCCCTGTTAGCTAGATCTATGCATAACTTGAAGTGCGGACCAAAACTTACTCTTGCAAATCATTACTCATGTCGGCCATAGTTACTGAATGCCACCATTTGTCCAACAAGCAACTTCCATTCATCTGGAAACAAGATCTTCTGCAAGGTCTACCTGTTATTCTGTCTACTCTGTCAGACTGGAACCCGATACACAGATGCTAATAGCATTTGATTCCTTCATCACCAGATGACACAACTCTGGATATAGAGTGTATTTGCTATGCTATCAACAACCTTAGATCCGTAGCATACCATGCCTTTCCACCGGAAAGATCTGAACCAAAATACCAGACTATGCTATATACTCTATTTCAGGCTCCCGGACTTACTTAGATTATCATTCTAACTTCCAGTATGATCAGATATTGTACTGCGGATGTGTGGAACAATCTTAGTTGCCATCAATGACAACTCCTATCAATGCTATGTAGTGTCTCTTGCCAACATAGGTTTTATGGCACCCCTATCTCAAAACATGTCTTTGCAAGATATTCCACTGTCCCAACAGGAAACTTTTTAATCTAGTGAAAAGTGTAATTGGTGGAGGTCTATGAGATCCTAGCTTGCCCAAGTCTAGGGATGATTCATGTAGACTTTCATGTTAGGCTTGGTCAAGCCATTATGTCTGGGTGGAAATGTTGCTTCTTACTCCTGATAATGCTTCGGTCAAGGTGGTAGCTACGAAAGAGGAGATTGGGTGAGTTGGTGAGGAGACTAATCTTGTGGGATGAGATTTACAACAATATGGGGTGAGATCCATAATCTTTCTCAAGATTTGGGGACTCTCATTGCCTACTACCAAGATTTGAGCATTGTGGTTCGTCACTTGCTAGTTTCTCATTGTCAAGGTACTCTAGAGGTCACAAGTGTATTTTCTCTTCCGCATTTGAATGGAGGCAATTTGAGCAAAGCTAAGAAGAGGGCAAAGTATTACAAGGTGTGCAATTTGTTGGTTTGGATGACCCTTCATCCCAAGGTATCTGAAATTGAAATTGGTGGTTGTAGCAACAAAAGGGTGGACAACTAAATCATTCAATAGGATGATGGAGGATGTTTCAAAGATGGTATCGGTCACTGAGGGGTACCCGAGCTCGCGTGAATCTGGAAGTTGGCTAGTTATGTGTGTTATAGTTCATTTTTTAATATTTTGTTTGATGTTCTTACTTTTGTTGTTGGCTGGCTCTACCCCCACGAGGGTTGTCAATGTAAGATTTGGCTATCGAGATAGCCACCCACAATCAAGGAGCTTCAATGAAGCACAAAAGAACCCTGAAATGGGAGAATGATTATATTCTATCAAAGGATCCAAATATACAAATGAGTTGATAATATACAAGAGTACATGAGGTGGGTATATATAAGATACACCACCAAGAGATGTGAATGTACAACCAATGCAGGATAAAAGAGATGTACTCACATGTGTGTAGTACAACTCCACCAAACAAAGGAAGTACAAGTCACATGTGCAAATGCAACCTACCTACCTAAGCAATCTTTTCCAGTCTTAGGTGCAAATATGTAACAAAGTAAATAACTAAATGCAAGAAAATAAATATGCACCAACACCCTCCCGCCCCATAAGCATAGCTTATGTGGGTAGGAAAGATGGATGGGTCCCGTCAAATGCGTAGCCATGTTAGCTGCCCATGTTCAAAATGATGCCCCTCAAAAGATGAGGAGAAAACCCATGGGACAAAACTTCCCCCCAAAGAGAGGAAAAGAAGAGAGACAATGCAGCCCCCTCAAAGCGTAGTCTCCTATGTCAAGGGTAGATGCTCAACACTAAATGTTGAAGATGATCCACAAACACCGAACAACATTCCTCCCCTAGGAAGAAACAAACACAAAAGTATATGCAAGATATCTTCCCATTTTGAAGAGGAATTAGAGGGAAGAAAACTCAAAATGTATGATGTCTCTGAAAGCAGCTCAAGTGTTGCCATGTTGGTGCCAAGGGTGCCACAATCAAATCAAGAGTCCCATGACTAGCTAAAGAAAGTGACAATCCAAAATCTTGTGGAAACGGATGTAGAACAAGATCCAAAGACAAAGTGACAATAGTTGTGATGGAACTATCATCAAAGAGGATATGAAAGTCCTCAAGGGTGTCCTCCAAATCTACAAGATGGTACTCACAAACAAACCTAATATATCTATCAAGTACCCATTCCAAGAAGTTGTATCTGAAAGATGATGAATATGATCCTGTTGTGCTGAATCACTAGAAGCCCCATCTGAAACAACGCTAAACTCTAAAGAAGCAAGAGATGAAGGAGATGGAATGTCAGCACGTCTCTAGAACCTTAGTCAATGAAAGGACTTGAAGGTTCAAATGCCCATACTATATCTAAAAATTGTCCACACTAAATGCTTGAGTGTGAATGGTGCAGTCTGGATCAGGGTGCCTTAAACAGACCACCCAATCTAACAATTTGAATCAATTTCAAAATCTCAACAAAAATTAGGAAGCACAATTTACACAGACAATAATTTATTAACGTCTGTAGATCGAACATTCAATTGTACTATCTCTGGAAATCTAAAACTTCACATAATTGTCAAAGAAACCACTATACTAATTTATTACATTGGCCTACATGCAGCATTGAATTTTAGTTCCTTCTCAAACTGGCAGTTCTGTGTTGAAGCCTGTTGTCTCTGTATAATCTGCTTTCTTTTGAGCGCTAAAGCTATTCTTCTTTATTGGAGATTAGACTCGGATCAATCTTATCTTCAGTTTTCTTTCCTCTGTATTTTCTTCAATCTCCTTTCCCTTTTCCTCTATATCTTCTTTCCTCACGACCTCTTTCTCTTTTTCCTTTGTATCTTCTTTAACTCCCTATCCAAAAGTTATTCTCTAACCTCTCTTACTATTGATTCCCTTTCTATTTTCTGGTTTTCTCTTTTGCTGCCACCAGAAACATTTTTCCTTCCTTGGTTAAAACACACAGCCTGCCAAAACCTCATGGCCTCTAGGAAGGTCAAACGGCAAAGAAAAACAAGTCTATAATTCCACACAGCCATCAAAACTTTCAAGAATGCGCCAGCAGTTCTACTTGTTCAAAAATAAGGTATAAAATGATGCCACAGCCTTTTGGAAATGATGAGTAGCAGCCAGAAGTGTAGCTATGCCAAAAACACTAAAATGAGAACCCCATTCGCTGTCACCGTTTTTGAAAAGATGGTAATAAGGTTTGCAAGATCTATGGAAGTCAATTGGTTGCCTTAGGAATCATTCCCTCCATACTATAGCTAGAAAAAGACAAAAATCTATTGTTCCAACTCCAGATTTAGTGGATTAATTGATGTTGTCACATAATATAGAATCATTTATCAACATTTAAATCCGGAAGAACAAACAATTCCCCAATTTGTTGAAACCACAATTCAGAATTAATTGGATCAACATTCATTTGAATTCTCGACAATCTAAAAAAAAGTTTCACAAAGCATACAAAGAATTTTTTTGAAGCTTAGAACCAAGCAAAGTCTGACACCACAAACAAACCAAGACAAGAATACACAAAACTATGAAATTGAACAAAAGTAAACAAAATTTGTGAAATCAAATTTTTTTTGTCATGCAAGATTGTTCGTGAGCCCGGATGCTCCTGCATCAATGAACATTAGCTGAAGGAATGTCAAGAGCAAAATGTGAGGTGTAAAATCTAGACTAATCATTTGCTTCCCCAACTGCAATAATGTCACTACTCTGCAAATCCCGAATGACCACAAAATCTAATGTGAACTCAGCACTCTTCCCTACCCCACTATAAGTGATCTGATAGATAGAAAGGAGATTAGTTGAAAATGAAGGAACACAAAGGACATCATTGAATGATCCTTTGCCCATGTCAACAAACCCTCTCCCACAAACACACATATATATGTTGTTACCCATCAGGCTATGTGGTGATGAACAAAACTCAAATGAAGAGAACATACTCTGTAATGAAGCCAAATGATGTGAAGCTCCAGAATCAAGGATCCATCTCCTAACTCAAAATCTGTAACTACGACAAATGAATTGCCCTTTTGTTTCTTTGACTATGTATAAAAAGAAGATAATAAACCTACTAACATTGTTGAAGGCAATTTGATTTGGTTCTTTATTAGAAGATGCTTCAACTCATCAATCTGTTTTGAATAACATTGCTGTTCATCATGCCCAGGTTTCTTGCAACATGCACATTTGGGCTTCTCCTTAGATGATTCCCCTTTGGGAGAGGAATTTTTATGTTCTCCTATGGATGTGGATGTGGATTGTTGTTGTATGTTCTTCTTAGGCTTTTTTTTCCTTATCTTTGCTACTTTGCCTTCTCATCCTTTGCAATTAAGGCATGTGATTTGAAGATTTCAAAGTGCCCATTTGAATAAGCTTACCTTGCTCCCTAGTGAGTGACAACAAAATCCTCAAAGGTAGGCATTTTAAACTCATTCCCTAAAGCACTCTTTGTAGCATAGAAAGTAGACATAAGCATTGAATTGTTAGGTCCTAGCTTAGAAAGAACACTTAATATCAATTGTATATCCGATTTTTCAATTTTGCAATCCTTCAATTATGCTTTTAGTGACTTGAACTTGGTGATGAAGTCTTATATGTTGTCAAAATTGCATGAATTGAGACTTATTAGTTCATTTTCCAACAAATGTCCTTGGATTTCATCTATTTGCCCAAACAAGTTTGCCAATATAGTCCACATAGCCACAGGTGTGGCAAAGTGCTCAATGTGAAACAACAACTTAGGAGAGACATACAAGCACAAATAGTCAACGGCTTCTTCACAACTATTCAACCACTTAGTCTATGCATGCTCATCTTTTGGTTCACCATCAAGTCCATGAACTATCCTGTACAACTTTTAATTCTTAGCAATTTGTTCATTTCAGATTTCCATGTAAAATAGTTGTAGGGTGTTAGAAGTGAAACTGAAACACTCTCCATGATGAAGCAAGACAAATAGAACACAAATCAAGAGGAAGCAAGCACAACCACAAGAAGACCCCCCCAAATTCACTTAATCAATGGACACTCCCTAGTAAAATATGATGATAGCATTTTATAATTAGTGTGATTACAGTTACCACTTGCTAAATCAATGAAGAGGTCTTCACCTCAGTGTATTACAGTACAATTTTGTGATAGAATGAGAAAAATCAAACTGCGCCAATGCAAAGTACACAAAAAAATATACACTTTCTAAAAAAAATTGCACTCAAAAATGTCATTGTATGAGCTCAAACAGCCTAAAAGTTCCCAAAACGAGAATTGCTCAGCATCACTTGTGAAATTCTACAATTTTAAAAAAATCCAAACACCAAAATCAGGAACCATCTATAGTCAATAAAGCTCTCAAAAAATTAACCTAGATCAAAAAAATTGCTCAAAAAGATAAACAAATATGACTAAGAACAAAGCCTCATGAGTCTGATACCATGTAAGATTTGGCTATGGAGACCCAAGATCAAGGAACTTGAATGAAAGCACAAAAGAGACCCAAAATGTGGGATAAAGGAGATGTACTCACATGTGCGCAATACAACTCCGCTAAACAAAGAAAGTACAAGTCACATGTGCAAATGCAACCTACCTAAGCGAGCTTACCCAATCCTAAGTGCAAATATGCAATAAAGTAAAAAACTAAATGCAAGAGAATATACATGCCCCAACAATTAACGTACGCTGTTTTTCTTAGATGTTTTGTAATGTCTCCTTTGTTTGCTTTATAGACTACGGCCCCATAATAAATCCCCAAAAATTAAACAAAAAAAAGAAGTGCCAACTCACCACAATTTTCCCAAAATTCAGTCCACCATTATTTATTAATCTTTTACATCAAATTGTTTTGCCACATTAATCTATGTGTGATTGGCAACTAAATACCTAGAATTTATAATACACGTTTCAATTATACAACATATTCGCCATTAGCATTAAATTTCACCCCATTATTGGGGCCATTACTCACCATGAAATCACCACCCATGGTTTGGATACTGGTCCTAGTCGCCCGGCATTTACATCCACTGATATAAAATCTAGTAGGATTCGCCACATTTGAATTCATATAAATACCATATACACTCTCAAATGATTCATCTACACATTTAGTTCAGCTCTCAATTCTTTTTATCCTTTGTTTGGTTTTTTCCATGCCTAGTGTCTAGGCCTACCCAAAATTCAATTTTTAGTCATCCATTCTAGAATATAAAGTGTGTATATTGTCTCAATTATCATAAGGATCTAGATTGGATTTTTCTCCTTTAGTGGTCATTGGTGGGGACTGGAGCCTAAAAATATCTTGAATCTTGCTAATTTGACCAACCGGCAAGCTTGCACCCAATTGCCATAGGCAACAAACTATAGGCATGAATGAACCACTAACAGGCCAGTGATTTTTTTTTTTACTGATCTATAATTCTTTCTATCAATTTGTATATTCATTTTCATTGTTAGAGATGATATTGAATCTTTTGAGTCTTTGACAATGGCCTTGAACTTCCGTAAAAACAAATAAATTTATTGTGTTTTTTGAGTTTTGTTTGATGATAATTTATATTTCCTTATGGTCATGTTTTAGCCAAATTTTAACTTATCAACAATAGCAATTTATAGACGGATTGTTTGTCAATATCTTTTTTTTACAGTTTCCAATTTGTGAGAAATATCAAGCACGGTTCCTAGAAGTGGAAGGGGTGCTCATCAAAACCCAAAAACATAATGTTATATTTTGGCAACATATACAGTCAAGCGGATCAAGCCACGACATCAGGAGTTTCACCACCGACAAACAACGGAATACTGCAGAGCACGATTGTAATGGGGTGCATAACAATGTCAGAGATAATGTTACTTTGGAGAAGTCCTAAAATAATGTGATCCGAAAAGGATCAAAGAGAAATAATAAACAACAAAATGTGTTTTTTTTTCCAAAATTAAAAAATGTGCAAGTACCCGTTGTTTTATGACAGACGAATTCGCTGCCTGGCAAAAGTATCTAGTAAATGCATGATCGCCCCAGCGATTGCAGATATACCGTGGCATTTGTCTGTCTACCACGGTGAATAGTCAGAAATCCACGGCAAACAGTAAAATACACCAGCAAAGTAAGAAATACCGCTGCGATTTCTTACTGTTGCTGAGTGAGAAATGTACGTATAGGAAACAATTCTCCCTGATTTGCCATTTATGTTTACCAAAAATGTAGCTGAAAAACATAAGCTACAGATAATGCATATCTAGAACATGGAACTTGGCCCCTGACTTCCCAATTTCATTAAATTTGCTTGAATAAACAGTTCAGAAACAGGTATGTTTTAACAAAAGGATTCCCCCTCCCTCTTGTTTCTTGCATGACAGTAAAAAGGATAAAACAACATACCCGTAAGTAGTATCAAACCTTCAGACATATACTCCTATCTGTATAAGGTGTGGAATATTATATAGGCACAGTACTTTCATAGTTGGGGTATGACACAACTATATTGGGATCTCAGAACCAAACTTTGAGCCCAAGCAAAAACTGGTACAATAATTCAGTTAAAAATTTTCCCCAGCGAACTAATAAAGGGAGCCCGCGAAGCATAAAAATTGATAGAAGACTGTCAACATACCTGGCAGACGGCCTTCCTAAAAACATATCCGAGCCCCCAGTTTACAATGTTTAAACTAAATCTTCGAGATTTTCTTCTCTTCGAATATAAAACCAGGCCCGCACAGCGAATTGTACCGGGGCATTGTATTTCTTTGAGTTATCATCTTACATTTAAAGCCATAAGAGTGCATTGTGTGCCCCGTTTTTTATTTACTCTTGTGCCACTTTGTATGTATATGGAAAGGGAAGGTTTTGGGATATATATCAGGAAAACAAAAAAATTATTCAAAGAAAGCTAAATACAAATATATAAGAGAGACTTCCAAATAACAATTGTCATCAAAACAAAACACAGAAGAAAAATCCGCCATGGGTTTTTATAGAGCCACCCCACAAAAAACATAGAAAAACCAAAGCACCAGCGAATACTCATCACCTCCATCTCTGTAAAGCTGAGATCAGTCAACTTTATCATCCTAAATAAGTTGAAGAAGCAGCTTAGATTTTTCCTGGCCCACATCTCCCCAATCAACAATATTCCAGCTACACATCTCTGCAAAGGCTCGTTTAGCTAAACAGTCAGCTACCATGTTCCATTCTCTGGGAATGTGAACAAAAGAGATTGATTCAAAACTTGTGTCCAAACAAAGAATTTGATTAACCACCATAACCAACCTCCAGGAGGACTCTTGAAAATTCTTATTATTCCACAAAGAAACTAGAATCATCGAGTCAGTTTCACAAATCACCCATCTCCATCCCATAGCTCTAGCTCTTTCCAGAGCCTTGAGCATCACTCAAGCTTCCATTTGATTATTAGAGTGTGATCCCATATAACTAGAGAAGAGAAAGTGAACTAAACCTGCACTATCCCGGCCAACACTGTCAGTCCATGCAGCACCTGAATTGCCCCAAGAGGAGCCATCTATATTAATTTTGAGGAAACCACCAAGGAGTGGAGACCACTTCCTATATCTATTCACCTTTCTAGAAGTCTAAACTCTAATGCCGAGTCTATCCAGAGAGGTGGAGGAAATGGATAACTCCAAGAGTTTTACAATGTGCAGATCTGAAGAGGAAAGAGAATCATCAAAGCTAAATTTAGCCTCAATCGTCTCTTTGGTCATACCTCTGATTCTACACCAAACTTGCATGACTCTACTTTGACACTCCTAAAAGATTCGACAATTTCACTCTAGCCAAATTTTCCAAAGAATAAAAGAAGGGCCAACATCCCAAGCAACCAAAAGGAAGGAAGTTGAAGCAGCATGCAACACAAACTATTCTAGAATCCAGTTAAGGAAGTAGCATGGATAATAGGTCTATTCCAGAGCTTCCACTATAAACTCCAAATTTCCTTAGAAAAAGGACATTGGAAGAAAAGGTGACTAGTGCTCTCTTCATTATTGCCACAGAGAAAACAAATGGTGGGCCCCTGGAATCCTCTTTTCCTGATATTCTCCCAAGTAAGGCATTTATTCTGACTTAAAAGCCACATAAAGAAATTACACTTAGGCTAACATTGTTTGTTCCAAATTCTTTTCCACCAAGGAGATTCAGCATTTTATTCTCTCTAAAGCTCTAAAGAATGATAACCAAGAGCCACTGAATACACTCCCTTTGGATCACGGCCCCAAGCAAGGATATATGAATCATCTAGAGAATTGCAAGGTCTCTCGGCTAGATTTGAGGCTAAAGAAGCTCCATCCTCCTCAAAACCCCCCACAAAGCCAACTTTGAGGCTCTATCCACTATTGAACACAAGATCTCCCCAGCAGAAAGGAGCACTTAAAATCAATAACCCCAGTCCATCCTGCCTCCAAGAAAACATCACAAAGAGGTTGAAGCTGGGGAAAATCTAAGAGAAGGGGTGTTGGCAGGATATAGAGGATAAAGGAGAGTCGACCGGAGGATACTACGCATTATGCAGAGGTCAAAAGCTGACAGAAGATGATGAATAACTCATCCCTAGATATATTAGATATAGTGTATATATATATATAGGAGATAGTAGAATGTAAGTAAGTATGATAGGAGAATAGGAGTATGTTCTGATGTAAACAATGACATAGAAGTCATGTATGTAACTGGTGAGACAGAAACTCAGACCTGCCAGAGGATGGACATATGATGTGTATTCTTGATTGTTGTTAATATATATGGAGGTATGTTGGTATCGAGTAACTTTGTGTGTTATCTTATTTTGATGTGCATGTAAAATTTTGTTAGGTTATTATTTATGTTTTGCTGTCAATCTCTAGCTACCTGACCGGGGTATAAATTGACTACTTGATTGAGGACCAAATCCTTTGACCAGTATATCCTCTACATTTCTTGCTAACATTTGGTTCTGTTGTTGAGACCCTGGAAGAAGGTAGTTAGAGATTAAAAGGGCTGAACATCTAAAGAATTAGTGCAGAGTTCCAGAAAAGAGAAAAGGCGTAGTTAATGGGAAATTTTTTTAAATTACAGAGGAATTCAAATCTCCATAGGTTTTTACCTCTGTGAGAGGGGGCAGACACTTAAGGGGATGGCAAGAGGGAAGGGGGTAGGGTCTACAAGGACCTTTCAAACGATGTGACTCTTCAAATAAGGATTCCATGGGATATAAGAGGACTAATGGAACACCAAATCCAGAAAACCCATGGCGAAAGGGGAGCAGTGGAAGAAAAAGAGGATCGGCAAAGAAATCAGGACTAGTATGGAGATAAGCAAAGAAGAGAGATTAAAGCAAACTTAGGAAAGACAAGAACATTACCGCATAAGACTAAAAAGGGTACAAATGATGGAGAAAGGAGGGAGAAAAGATGGAAGAATTTGAAGAGCGAGCCACTGAGGGTGCTGCCAAAAGGAAGAAAGAAGACAAGCGCGTCATGAAGGATGTTGTTGAGCGTGCCAAGGAGCATGTTGCCAAAGAAAGGAGGTTAGATGGAGAAGCCATAGAGGGTGTTACAGAGAAATGTTGGGGAGTGCGCCACTGTGGGTACTACCGGAGAAGAATGCAGAAGGGAAAGAGAAGAAATAGGCGAATTAGGGTTTATGTTGTAGATTGCCGGAACATATAAGTTAACACCGAAGATTTTGAAGATGGATGAGGAATATATATAAAGGAGTTAATTTGTTGAAGCATAAAGGAGATAAGAGAAGGAGGAGAAGATGTGATAAACATTTATAGGAGTTTTTAGGGTTTTTGGAAGGTTATTTGAATCATCATTGGATGTCGACATGATGTCATTTACAAAGACAAGAGAATCCCCTAATTTGAAGAGTCATTATGAAGAGACACAACCCCTGGACCATGAGCCACCCCGAGTGCCATATAAAGTCTAGAGAATTTTAGTAGAAAAGGAAGATATTCAAGGAAACAAGGAAGCAGAGAGAATAGTAGAGATCTTAAGCAACTTTGTAGAGGTTTTAGGAGAGGAGTACTTTGAGATCCTACTACAGAGAGATAATAGAAGAGAAGGGAAGTGAGTTGATAAATGACAACATAACCGGAGGAGCAAACCAAAAGAAACTCACTATAGGGTACCGAAGACTATGAGAAGATCAATCATGGATATGCCTATCAAGTTACATGTATTTGAGGACACTACTGAAGCAACCAAACATATTTTTGTACTGGATCAATTTGGAATTGGAAAGGAGTAATAAGGGATGAAATCAAGTTATTTGACTTCATAGGCACCTTGTGGAATGAAGTATTGAAGTGGTATAGGAAGACATACCTGAACAGTGATAGGGAGTGGGATGAGATCAAGAAGGCATTTTTGAAGAACTTTGGAGTTTTAGATGTTCTGACAGAAGGGGTAAGTAAGATGAGAGATTTGATACAATTGGAGAAAGAATCAATAAAGGATTTTGATGGAAGATTCAAGGAGACAACTAGGAGATTGGAGGAACCACTGACTAAAAAAGCAAAAGATAGAATGGTTTATTTCCAGAATAAGCCCTGAAATAAGGTCGGCCTTAGATGGAAGAATATTTGAGACATATGCAGAAGCAGTGACACTAGCCTACCGGATAGAATCTCAATCTTGGTGTAGACAAGATAAGATGAAAGAAAACCTAGAATTGGAGAAGTTGAAATTAGAATTGGAACAATTGAAGCTGAGACAAGAGATATTGGTTAAACAGGAGGAGAATACACATAAGCAAAGACCTAATATATGGTGCTCATATTGCAAAAGAGAAGGCCACTTGAGAAATGAATGCCCTAGGATGAAAGGTGAAAGATAAGAAGCTACAATAAAAGTTGACACCAAGGCAACAATGAAAATAGTTAATTCAGTATACTGTCGATTATGTAGAGAATGGGATGACCATGAAACACCGGATTGCCCTTCACAAAACTATTAGAGGAAAAGAGATTTTGTTGATGAAGAAGATGAAGCATGGTATGGAGGAACTACAAACTCTGCGAAGAGAAGTAACATGGCATACATGAAACAAAGAAACTCAAATGATCATGACTACAGGCAGCCAAGTTGGAGAAATCAAAGGAATATCAATGCAGTACAAAATTCAAATTCTAGTGGTCCATCATATGGAAATAGCTATAATAATGATGATAGAGAATGGTTTGGAGGCTACAAAGGAGGTAGAGGCTGTGGAAGAAGTCAAAGGAGGGAGGATGCAATATGCTTCAATTGTGTAAATTAGGACACTTTGCTAATGAATGTTGGGCCGAAAGGAAAACATAATGTTTATTTTGTAACAACAAAGCATGATTTATTTTCTTGTGAGAGAGCACAACAATACTTCTAAAATGCACAACCACAATCTAAGAGTGATGAGTTACAGAACCTAAATAATCAAAAAGGAGAAAGGATTATAAGAAGGGCACCAAAAGATCAAGGAGCAAGAACTTGCCGGAAGAACAACAAAGAGGAGACAGACATATCTTCAATTGAATCCACAGAAGAAGAAGAGTACTGCCGGAATTAAAGCACACCAAAATATACTGAAAAAGAGAGAAGGAAAAGCAAGGATAAAGTTGCAGTAGTGACAAGACAAGGAACAAATACTGGAAGATATTATATCATTGAGACTGAAGAGAAAGATAGTGAGGAGGATGAAGAATTTGTCCCTACTAGGAAACAACACGAAGAAGTGGTGAAGGAGGCTAAACAAACAATAAGAAAGGAACAAGAAAAGGATAATCAATACAAGCAATTTTTCACCGAAGGAGAAGTGGATGCTCTCAAGCAATTAGCCCAATTGACACAAAAACACAAACTGATTGAAAAACTGAAGCAATTCTCTAAGTATTGGAACAAGGAACAAAGTCAAAAGAGTCAACTCCAGAGGATGGGAAGGATAGATAGAGAATGGAAGACAAAACCACTTATGGTAGATGTTCACATCAATCACAAAAAGGTCTGGAATGTCATGATGGATTTGGGAGTAGATGTTAACACGATAACACAGAAGCTATGTGAATAGTTAGGAAGACCTAAGCTGTTAGAAACAATTTACAATATAATCTCGGTGGACGGATCTAAGATGCAAACAATGGGAATAAGAAAACAAGTGGAAGTTAATCTAACGGGGATCAAACATGTCTTAGATTTCATTGTGGTAGCCATGAAGGATCAAGGAGAAGCTTTCAATGCACTTTTGGGCTTGAGATGGTTTGCAGATGCAAATGGTATCATAGACTCCCAGAGATAAGAGCTATCATTTGCTAATGAGAACAAAGTTGTCAATATCCCTTTGGGATCATCTATGGAGGAAGCATATATAGAAGAAACTAATCAAGATGAATACAGTGATAAGGATGTCAAGAATCTTTATACAATCACAAAGTTGGATGCAGAGGAGACAATAGAAGAGCCTAATTATGAGGGAGAAGTAGAGATAGAAGATGATCACTATAGTACATATAGTAAGGAGGTTCTAGAATCTTGGATAAGAGAAGAATCATAACTAAAAACAAGGAAAATGCTTGGTTACCGGAGTATATTCATGATCAGGACAAGTGAAGAAGACATACCAGAATCCTCTTCACTTCATCAGAACTCACCAGAGATCACATGCGGCACATTCAAGGAGGATAAGGAAGATATGGAGCAAAGATCTCATCGAGTAAGTCACGTTTTGAAAGGAATTTCACATATCAAGTTGCCTTGGTTTTCAGGCATGCAAGACTTACATAAATACCTGGCAGAAGTGGAGATAGTTTTTTTAGATGAAGAAATAAGATTACAGGTGGCACAACACACATTAGTACATATATGTAATGCTACAAATTGGTGGAACACACACAAAGACACAATTGACCAGTGGACAACATTCAAAATATTCATCAAGACAAGATATTTGCCAAAGGAAGGAGAGTATGACATGATACCAAAGTATTCAGGTCAGATTTCACCACAAAAACATTTGTCCATGTGTATAATGGTATGGAAAGGCATAAATGAATATAATGAGGTACTGTATACCCACTTCTTTTATTGGACACTATCACTAATTGCACAGACATGGTATATTAATCAAGAATGAAGGAAAGAAACTAGATACTATGAAGAGTTGCAAAAAGACTTCATTCATACTTTCTCATTCTTGAATTCAAACAAAAACATACACACAACACTTAGCAGAATCTGGGAGATCACCTTTCAACAAGATGTGGAAGAAGAAGAGGCCAAACCGGAACATAGCTCATTACTAACAAAAACAGAAGGCATTTGGAAGGCCATAGAATGGATGAATAATTAATCATATCCGGAGAAAAACAAATGCTACAAAACATCACAATAGGAAGATGAAGAGGATAAAGAACCTGAAATAAAACTAGAACAAGGTGAAATGGAGCTGGCAGAATCAACAGACATCAAGGGAAATTACTACAACAAGCCTATTGAGCTAAGGGAAGAAAACATTGCTAAAGAAGGAGATCCTTAGCTAGCCAAGATAGGAGACAATTGGGATGAGAAGGAAGTCGCACAAGTAGTAGAAATTTTTTCTGAGTATGAGGATTTGTTTCCTAGAAAATTTACAAAGATGAAGGGAATCAAAGAGGAAGCTGAAACAATGAAAATTCAACTGAAAGAAGGCTACAAACCAATCAAGAAAATGCCATACGGGATGAATCCAAATATGAAGAAAAAAGTCAAAATAGAATTGACAAGATGTTAGAAGTAGGGATCATAAAGCTAGTGGAGTGGATCAGTCCAATGGTAGTACAGAATAAGAAAATAGGAGAAATCAGGATCTGCGGAGATTATAGAGAATTGAATAAGGCTTATATTCATGATCCTTTCCCTACACCGTTCACAGAAGAAATCCTGGAGTCGACGGGGAAATTCATTTTGTCACTGATGGATTCTCTAGATATCACCAGGTAAAAATTAGAGAGGAAGATCAACCCAAAACAACATTTGCATTTGAACTAGGATCTTTCATGTATATTGTTATGTCATTTGGATTGAAAAATGCACTTGCAGTATTTAGTAGAATCATGGACAATGCATTCAAGGAGTTTATACATGAATTTCTGGAAGTATATTTAGATGATTGGATTGTACTTGGACTGGTAAAAGATAACACACATACATTAAGATTGATGTTGAATAAGTGTAGGGGCTTGCAAATTTCCTTAAACTTGAAGAAATACACTTTTGCGATACCATTTGGAACACTATTGGGCCATATAATATGTAAAGAAGGATTGATGATTGACCCCCTACAAGTTGCCATTATTCAAAACTTGCCACCACCAAAAATCACATCTAATGTCAAAACATTTATAGGGTATACTGGTTACAACCAGAAATTCATCAAGGGATATGCAACCATCTCTGCACCTATAAAAGAATTATTAAATAAGAAATAGGGCAAAGGTATTACTTGGAATGAGCAGCATCAAAAGGCATTTGATACTTTGAAGCAAAAGATAGCAGAAGCACCAATATTCATATTTCTAGATTAGGAAAACACATTCCATGTTCATGTGGATGCATCAAGAATTACAATAGGACCAATGTTGACCCAACCAAAAGGTTCTAAGGATCACCCTATAGAATTTGCAAGTAGACTATCAAAAGCAGAGAAGAACTATACCACAACTGAAAGAGAAGCCCTAGCAATGGTATACGCACTACAGAAGTTCAAACATTACCTGTTGTCAACACCTTTTGTATTCTATATTGATCATGAACCATTGAAATACCTACTCAACAAACCAATCATTCAAGGAAGAATTTATCGATGGCTACTTTTGTTTCGAGAGTTTGAATTCTCATAGTGAAACCAGGAAAGCACAATTACGGACCTAACTACTTGTCCAGAATTAAGACAGGGGAAGATCCGGAGGTACAAGAAGAAAAATTACCTAGCGCAAATCTTTTCAAAGTAATTGCGGTACCGGAAGAACTGGAAAACATAGCATACCTACTAGCTACAAGGGAATTTCTAATAGAAATGCCATCATAAGAGAAACAAATCCTAATGTAGAAATCTTTTCCATACACATTAATTAAGGGAGAGCTACATATACGAGGAAAAGATGATAACATCAGAAGGATAGTATATGAACATGAAAGAGAAGAAATCCTAAGGGAAGCACATGAAGGGATAGTCGGAGGACATAATGCCAGAGACATGACAACAAGGAAAATTAAACTAGTCGGGTTATGGTGGCCTACACTTTTCAAAGATGCAAAGAGATATGTGAATAATTGTGATGTATGTCAAAGAACAGGAAGACCAATTGCAAGAGATGAAATGCCACTGAGACCAATTTCAACAGAATTCCCTTTTCAGAAATGGGCCATTGACTTCATTAGACCTATGGACCCACCGAGAAAGTAGTTTAAAGCTAGATTCATCATTACCTGAGTAGAATACCTAACTAACGGGTTGAAGCACAACCAACAAGAGACTGCACAACAAAAACTACCGCCAAATTCATCTATGAAAGTATAATTACTAGGTTTGGCTGTCTATTGAGCATAACCAGTGATCAAGGTAAAAATTTTGTAAACAAGATGATTTCAGAGCTATTAGACAATTTCATGATAACACACAACATGAGTTCACCATATCATCCATAAGAAAATGGAGCAAGTGAAGCCCCGAATAAGATCATTGGGATAGCATTAACAAAGACATGCAGTAGGAACATAATAGATTGGGATCTAAAAATACCTAAGGTACTCTAAGCATACAAGACAACCTTCAAAAGAAGCACTAATTTCACTCCCTATGAACTGGTATATGGAATAGATGCTACAATACCAATACACTTCATATTGCCAAACTTTTAGACAAGAAGGACCCTCAAGTTGGGTGAAGAAGACTCCCTCACATAGAGGATTGAAGAATTAGAGAAATTGGATGAGGACAGATTGATGGAAACATATAATATGAACTTGAAAGGAACAGACATAAGGCTTGGCATGATAGAAATTTGAGGAACAAGACATCCAAGGAAGGTGACTTAGTACTCATGTATGATAGCAAGTTTAAGGAGCAAAGAAAACTGAAAACAAGGTGGCTAGGACCATACTACATTGCAATCAGACTAAAGAATATGGAGGGAAAACTATCATCTAGATATGTCAACGGTGTCAGACTCAAGAAATATTTTCAATCAGAGAAAGACATGTCTTGAGAACAAGACATAATTTTGTGGGGGGTGATGTTAGCAGGATATAAAACATAAAGGAGAGCTGACTGGAGGATACTACACATTATGCGGAGGCCAGAAGCCAACAAAAGATGATGAATAACACATCCCTAGATCTATTAGATACAGTATATATATAGAGAGATAGGAGATAGTGGAATATAAGTATGATAGGAGAATAGGAGTATGTTCTGATGTAAATAATGACATAGAAGTCATGTATGTAATTGGTGAGATAGAGACTCAGACCTGCCGGAGGATGGACATATGATGTGTATTCTTGATTATTGTTAATATATATATGGAGATATGTTGGTACCAGGTAACTTTGTGTGTTGTCTTGTTTTGATGTGCATGTAATATTTTGTTAGGTTATTCTTTATATTTTATTGGCAATATCTAGCTACCTAACCGGGGTATAAACTGACTACAAAGACTTGACTGAGGGTCAGATCTCCAGACTGATATATCCTCTACATTTACTAACAAGGGGGATGGTTATCTCAGGAATCATCCCAAAACAAAGCTTTGTTGCCCTTATTAATAATCTAGAAGAGTTCCTCCTTAATAAGCAGCGCCCCCTTTTTAATTGTATTCTAGATCAAGAAGCATTTCCCATTCAAATCCATCCATGGGATATTTTCATCCGGAACCCCTCCCAAATATTCAGAATTGAGAATACAAGCCCACAGAACTGATATAGATATTTGAACCAACTCTAGTAAAGTTTGGCAGCTAAAGCTTGGTAGTTGAGCTCTGATTGTTGAAGACCGAGACCTCTAGCTTGTTTAGGTCTACAAAGATGGCATAATGGTCACTGTATTCTCCTGATCTATACCCTCTCCTGGGTGATGCTCTCCCTCCTCTTTCGGGAGGGGGAAACAATGTCTCTGCATCCACCTTGGTTGCACAACAGTAGTTAGTCCATTACATCATTTAACCATGTCAATAATAATAATGCCACATACAATATCCATTGCATATAAGATAGTATAAATCAAATGCATTTTCTAATCTAGCACAACATTACTTTTAATCACAATAAGTTCATTGACTAACTATCCGTCTTCTTGAAATAAAATGATAAGTATGTTTACTTTAGAATGGGGTGTGACATATCATCATTCTGAATGATTGTGATCATATCAAAACAAAATTAAACAAATAAGTTCTTTTAGATCATGATTTCATAAAAATATGTGGAAACTTTTGATAGAAATCATTGTAATCCTCCCAGGTAGCATTTTCCTTCGAGTACTGGTTCCACTGGACCTTGCATTGGGTAACCTCTTTGTTACGCAAGCGGAGATTGCATACCTCGAGCACTTTGAGAGGCTTGATCATGACCACTCTTGGGTCATGTACTTGGAGAGCATTCCAATCAAGTATATGATTAAATCATGGCATATATTTCTTCAAATATGACACATGAAAAACATCATGTGCATTCTAGCAAGAGATGGTGGTAGAGCTATCCTGCAAGTAACCAGATTAACCACTTCTAGGACTTTAAAGGGTCCTATAAATATAGGTACTAGTTTGGAAAACTTTCCAAACTTGATAGGGCTCTTATGCAGTTTGAATCACAAGAGAAATTTATTGCCTACTGAAAATTATCGGGGTGTACGCTTAGAATTAGCACATCTTTTATGCCTATCATTTACTTATGCCAATCTTTTCCTGATCAGCTATACTTGCTCTTGCATTTCTGATAGCATTTCTAGCCCAAGGCAAATCCTATCTTGTAGCTTGTCCTAGCTTAGAGGAGCTCAGTACTTTCTGCCATACAATGCTTCAAATGGAGTCATCTTAATTACAAAATGATAAGAATTATTGTATGCAAATTCAACTAGTGGAAGGTACTCTTCCCATTGTTGGCAGTGAGCCAACATCTCTCGCGGGATTCGTGACATGGCTTAACTGCCTCTCGTGGATTCATTAACTCTGGTAGTTGTATCGGGCATTAACAGGTTGACCTTTTGGTGCAACGACAACCGTGTTTCCAACAATTGGTATCAGAGCCAAAGGTTCTGGGTTTGAATCTTCTCCGTGAGTGACGCTGGGGGGATTGTTGGCAGTGAGCCAGCATCTCTTACGGGATTCATGACATGGCTTAACCACCTCTCGTGGATTCATTAACTCTGGTGGTTGTATCAGGCATTAATAGGTCGACCTTTTGGTGCAACGGCAACCATGTTTCCAACACCCACTTATATTGTTGATCCATGCAATACATCTACAACAAATCTTCCAGTATTTGATTAACTCTCTTGGTTTAACCATCTATCTCTAGATGATAAGCTAATATTATATTCAATTGTGTTCCCAGTGTTGAGAACAAGGTCTGTCAAAACCTTGAGGTCATCCATGAATCTTTCTCTGAGATTATCTTTTCAGGCACCCCATGCAATCTAAAAAATTCTTGCATGAATTTCCTAGCTATTATGGGTGCCCCATTAGTAAGACCTTCTTTGGTATGAAATCAGCTACCTTAGAAATTTTATCTACCACAACAATAATAACATCATGTTTACAACGTGACATAGGCAGTCCTTGGACAAAATCCATACTGATTACCTACCATTTCCATTTAGGGATGTCATGAGGATACAAGAGTCTTGTCGGATGCTGATGTTCAACCTTAATTTGTTGACATTCTAGAAATCTTGCCACGAATCTTGTGGCATCATTCTTCATTCCCTTCCAAAAATACAATGGCTTCACATCAACCAACAATTTTGTCACTCCAGGGTGACCTGAATATGGCGCATAATGCACTTCTTTCCACACAATGTTTCTCAAATCTCCCTAATTTGGAACATAAATTTGGTTGTTATATCTTAAAAACCTATCAAGTTTGAAATAAAACCCTTCATATCTTGCATATTAAGGATTTTCTGATAGAGCTTTCAGAATATGCTCATAATATTCATCTCTAGTTGAATTCTTTAGTACTTGAGCTCAAAAATTAGAGTGCATTGTCACCATTGCCGCAATATGCCTTCTATGGATTAAGGCATCAACCACTTGATTTTATTTTCCCTTAATACAATTAATTTCAAAATCATAGTCAGAACTAAGCTCTAACCATCTTCTTTGTTAGACATTAAGGTTTGGTTGCACGAAGATGTACTTCAAACCTTGATTGTTAGATTTTAGTTCAAATCACTTGCCCAACAAGTAATGCCTCCATACCTAGAAAGCATGTACAATTGTTGCTAATTACAAATCATGGGGAGCATAATTCTACTCATAAGATCCCAATTTCCTAGATTCATAGGCCACAACTTGGTCTTCTTGCATTAGAACTCTACTCAACCCTTCTCCTGAAGTGTCGATCACAACAACAAAATGACGCTCTGGGTCTGGCACTCTAAGAATCAGTGATGAAGTCAATTTATCCTTGAGGATATTGAAGTCCTCTTTGCACTTATATGACCATTCA
Source organism: Cunninghamia lanceolata (assembly GCA_027924645.1). Classification (NCBI taxonomy): domain Eukaryota; kingdom Viridiplantae; phylum Streptophyta; class Pinopsida; order Cupressales; family Cupressaceae; genus Cunninghamia; species Cunninghamia lanceolata. The sequence continues at coordinate 5,616,636 of BSBN01000645.1, read as the reverse complement.
AATCATTTTCCCTTCCTTTGCAAGGAAGTGATGGGATGAGCAATTCTAGAAAATTTCAATATGAACTTCTTGTAATATCCTTCCAATCCCATAAAACTACGCACTTCATACACATTTTTAAGCGCAGGCCATTCCAAAATAGCATTTAACTTTGAGGCATCTACTGCAATTCCCTCTACAGAAATAATGTGGCCTAAATACTGCACTTCTTTATAGAAGAAAGTGCATTTGGATAGATTCTCATTTAGTTTGTGCTTTTTGAGCCGTTGCAAAACTATTCGCAAGTGTTGTAAATGTTCTTCCTCATTACAAGAGTAGATAAGAATATCATCTAAAAACACCACAACAAATTTGTCTAAACAATCTCTGAAGACAATGTTCATTAAATTCATGAAGGTTGTTGGGGCATTAGTCAACCCAAAAGTTAAGAACTCATAATGCCCATACCTCATCCTAAAAGCAGTTTTATGAATGCCTTCATCTTTCAGTTTTAGTTGATGATAGCCTGATCTCAAGTCAATCTTAGAAAACATAATTGCTCCTCGCATTTGATCAAAGAGATCATCTATACGAGGCAAAGGATACTTATTCTTTATCGTTGCTTTATTGAGCATACGATAATCTATACAAAGGGGTAGGGTGTCATCTTTCTTCTTACCAAAAATTATCAGGACTCCCCATGGTGATACATTGGGTCTAATCAACCCCTTAGCCAACAACTCCTAAAGTTGAGCTTCCAGCTCCATCAGTTCTATGGTGGTCATCCGATAAGGTGCTTTAGACACCGATTCAGAACCAGGAATAATAACAATATAAAAGTCAAAATCTCTTTTTGGGGGCATAACTAGAAGGTCTTCAGGAAATACATCTCGAAAGTCATGGAGAAAAGGGTATGATTCCACTGAGGATTCTTAGACTTTTTCCTCACTTCTCCATCCTCATTTAACTCTTCCATTTTAACCACAAACACCAAACAACCTTTTCACCTTGCTCCCTTTAGTTGCATACCAGAAATTTGCTTGATTTTCATTTCACGTTGGATTCTTTGAATTAGGACGACATTACCAATGTCATCCAGGTATTCTACTATCTTAGAGAAACAATCAACCTCTTCTCTATGTTGTCATAACTAATTCATCCCTAAGATGACATCATAAGACCCTAGAGGTGCTACATATAGGTTGACCTCTATGGAAAAGGTGGATAGGTTGAATCTGGCTTCAAACAAACACTATTCTACCCGAGCTCTTGACTGATTTGCATACTCTATTGTCCAAGAATTTGCCATGAAACCAACTTTTCTATGCATCTTATTAAGTATTCTAGAGTTTACAAAATTCTCAATTGCTCTTGTATCTATAAGAATAAAAATTGGAATTCCAAATAATGTACCTATAGTTTCAATATGAGTAATCTGGTACTCTACTTGGCAGTTATCCAATGTGGCATATAATCTTTGTTGGAAGGCTATCTGTTAAGATGGGAAAGGATTTCCACAATATGGGCTTCCCAGATTCTTACTAGGGCATTGATTGGCATAATGTTCTCCTCCGCATGTAAAGCATCCTCCTGGAGATCCTTTCTTACCTGAGGAGCGGTTAGAATTTTCACCATTCTTCTTTGAGTTATTGTTATTTTTCTCCTCTCTAGGTTCATTTATGTAATCTCTAAACCTATTTCCCTAGTTCTTTCTTTTTCCCTCTTGGTTTCCATCTTTCTTCTTGAAAGGTGGGGAAGAAAGGTTCTAGTTATACTTTTTGTGGGATTTATAAGGATAAGTCAAAATGGATTTTAGTTTTTGTTCCTACTTAACAGCCTTCTCAAAAACTTGATCCATGGTCATGGACCCATGGACATCCACTTCTCCTCTTATCTGAGCATTCAAACCCATAATGAACTTCCTTATCCCAAACCTCTCATCCATTTGATATCGAGGCACATATTTTAGTAGCCTAGTAATTTTTTCCCAATACTCTATAACAATCATATTCCCTTGACAAAGATTCTAGAATTCAGTCAACTTATGGTCAAAATACAATTGGGGCAACCATCTTTTCCTAAAGATGCTCACAAACTGATCCTGGGTTAGGCTTAAAGAACTTAATCCTAGTTCCATTTTCTTATTCATTCACCAAGTGGATGCTTCTCCTACTAACTGATAGGCTCCCCAAATGGCGTTAGTAATCTCAGAGTAATTACATATCTCAAAATATTTCTCCATCTTAGTGAGCCAAGCCTCCGTGGCATCTCCACTCACAATTCCATCAAACTTAGGTGGTATAATATTTTTCATATCCCTAGCCAATTCATGGGTGAGATGAGACTTCATCTCACTCTGGATTCTAGAATCCTGATTACTTTCCTTAAGTTCACTATGGTAACTATATTCATGAGTATTATTTCAGCCTTTCTCAAGATTAAACTCTTTAGTGCTTTCCTGGTCTCTTCTCACCTCTTGTTCTAAAACACCCAGTCTGTCCCTAGTTTCATTTAAGACAAACAAAATATGGTCTAGTTTAGCCATAGGATTTTCTGTAGGATTCAAGTCATCCTGGCTTCCTCCTAAATTGATATTTGTGTGTACCATATTGTCACTTTTCTACACCTATCAATCATATAGTAATACATATTAAGATTGGAACATTTAACTGCCAAATGAACATTCCATGAACATAATATAAAATCTCATAACTTTTCATAAACATCGTTGTTAGAAAGAAATCCCAAATTTTGCTTTATTCACATATAAGTTTTCAAAACATCTATGTTTAAGTACAAAGTATCTTTTAAAATGTGACTACATGTCACTATTTGATAGAGGAATTTCTCTGAGTTCCTCTTCCTGGACATAATGTACTAACACAAACTAGGAGGGTGGATGTACACGTAGGTACTCTACCACCACCTCCCTTCCCATAGCAGGTGTCTCATGACCACACCCAAAGGGCATGTCACAATGAGCGGAGGGTTTACTAAGCTTTACAACTATGGGGGCAATCGATTGCTCTTCTGCCTCTATTTGCTTCTGTCCCTTGAGATAGATGCGCTTAAGCATGTCAGAAAGGGTCTTGGAGTCAGTAAACCAATCCCACCTAGTATAGATTACCAGTCCACTTTTTTCATGAGGGGATTCTTTCTTCACAATAGTTTTGGGCAAGTTCTTTCTTTTTGTTTTCTTAGCTCATTTTTCATGTTATTTTTCCTGTCATTTTGTTATAAGAACAATATGGAAGTTAGCTTATTAGCTAATCATTGAAAACTTCACAATGAGCTCTAAGGTCCAAGTGTTGAACCCGGTAACTCTGATACCATGTGTAACATCCATACTTGAATGCTAAATAAAATATTTAAAAATAAAAGTAAATAATGCCAAAATTCCATAATTCATTTTTTTATCATACGAAGTAAAGTAAGTACATTTGCATTTACAAAATACATGATATAATACATCAGTTGATGGTCACTTTAAATGTGACTTACAAATTTTACATAAATACATGTACAATAAAATGATGTCTTCTATTCACAAGTCTTCGGCAATCAATTGCAAGAGGGAGAGCATCACCTTGGTGCTTTTCCTCCAACCATAGATTGGCAGTCCCCTGCACACCTTCCTACTAGAAGTGGCCCTTCCCTTTGCGAGGGTATAGATAATGGGAATCAACTAATTCTTTGTGCCATCTGAGAACTAGTGCAATGTCCTCGCAAGAAACAATCGGGTTTACAACTTCTTGTCTATCTCTAGCTATGTACAAACCCCTCTGATTGTTCAAGCTATATGGAACATAATGAACTGACAATGCAAGTAGTGATTTTGTATTACTTTGGCCAAAGCTTTTATAATAAATAATTGAGTTGAATGTTCACGCACTTCTTTCTCAACTTGGAGACTGACATTCTTTCTATGTTAAGTTATTCAATAGGGCTGACTAGGCAATTATAGGATAGAAACGAGTCAATTTGTGACCATGCATTGGGCCCCTCTTCACGTTCTCACAATCTTGGGTCTATGATAACTATCAACTACTTAATAGCCAACAAACCCATTTTTCTAACTCAAAATATAGTCAAATAGATTATGTAGACGTTTTATTAGAATCCAAGAACTAATTTCAATTTCTCAAGTCCCGACAGAGGTGTTTGAGCATACAACTCTTAGGAGGACTTTGACCAAGGTAAAATAATTTATTTAGTAAATAGTACCCTATACCTGTCTAATTGGAATTACCAATATACCTTCTACTAAAGGTCAACTAGACAATTATAAGATAAGATCCTGAATGACTTAAAAGCAAACATTGAGCCCATCTTTGTGTCCTCACAATCTTGGGTCTTTAACACATGTCAACTACTCAATATCTAGTCAACTATAGTTTCATGCTCATGGAGTAGATAAGATAGTCATTCCTTATGTCATTGGGTCTATAAAGCAAGTTTCCATCATATATCTTTATCATTATCAACTAAAGTCTCAATGTCTTTGCAACCCAGGAACAAACTGCCTTTTCTTAAAGTTTATGCCCGACTTATATCTTGTCAGAGTTTACATAGCATATTCTATCTAAATAACATGTTTGTATAACACTTGTACTTTTGATAACCTTGTGTTGACTTAATCTAGGTTCTTGTCACTGTATTTTTAGATAAGTTAAAGTGTTCAAACATAATGGTAGTATCATTGCCATCGAGAGGATATTTACTCATATCGATTGGCCATAACACTTCCATTGAAAGGTTATTTACTCATTTTGAATGGCTATAACACTGTCATTGAGAGGTTATTTACTCATTTCAAATGGCTATAATCACTTCCATTAAATGGTAAGTGTAATTCACAATAATCTATTGGCTAATCTTAGCCAAGATACAAGTAATATATATGATCTCACGACTATTTCACAAACAACATAATACACATATGGATACATATCCATTATCACCTTGATAAAGACTCTCACAAAGAGTAGATACATGAATATATCTGTCTCAAGAAAAGTATAGACATATAAATTATGTCAGTCTTCACATGGTATAAAAATGAGTTCATACTCATCGGCCTATCAATCTTTCTTTGTTTAGAATATGGATCTTTTCATATTCTATCCATTTCAAGATATAGGAATGGTAGTTTGAGTTAGTAACTCGACCTGTAAGGTCACTACTTCATGCATGTGACTATCGACACCAAACACAGTGTAAAACAATAGGGTAAATGTTATAGTTTGAAGATGGCACTTCAGCGATAAAATTCATGCAAGATATCTTCTTAGGATAAATACATAGTTTTATGTCTGCATTTCAAGGATATGTATATCCCTCACAATGCAACGGATTACAAACTTATATACTGTTAGCATATCTTTTCTATATAAAACATGCACTCTACTATTTGAGAATACCTTTCTCATTGAATACATGTATGAGTTTGTAAAATCCATTATCATCTTTGGTTTATGTTTACATGGGTGTAATCTCGTAGAGGGAAAAATGATTTATTTCATGATAAACACAAAGTTATGCTCATGACTTACATGATGTCTAGAATAGTATACTCACAGATTAAGTCTTGCAAGAGTATTGCTATCTCTCAAAGCATGTTCACACATTCAAACATGTAGATATAATATTACATTTCTCAATATAAACTCATGGTATATCTTGTAGTAATGACAATACCTTCTCAATTTATGCAATAGTTAAAACTTGTTGGATTATCTACAATGTAAACTCGAGGAGAAGCTTATAGGATTAGCGTTACCTTTGTCATTGAATTCAAACAATCTCAGTGATGTCCTCTTTCTCACTTCTTTTGCCCATGCTCTCTCTCCTAAAAGTCTTTCTATCCTTCTTTCGCTCAGCTGAGAGATAGGTCCTATCCTCTAAGAAAAGGAATTCTCTCTTCTCTTTAGTGTGCTTGACAATTGATGAATAATAATGTGATTTAACACTTCAAGATAAGTCTTTATTCTCCCCAACTATCTATCTTTGACATGCCTAAATTTGGGCATGATGGGTTGCGAATCCTTCCTCCACTCCCCTAAAAGTCTTGGGTGGCATGATGGAGGTTAAGCCTCACAAACTTGTTTAAAAATTTATTCTTTGCTATCATGCAAAACTCTATAATTTAAACCTTGACTAAGTTCTAAAACAATTTTGGTATAAAAACAATAATTCACATAGTCACAAATGTCATTAATGCATTTTAAAACTATGCATCCATCAACAAAATATTAAAAATAGTGCCTTGCATAGTCAACTTACACGACTTAGAATTTATGACCAACATGGACTTGATAGGTCAATGCCAAAATGACAAAAGGAGAAAATATGAAAATCAAATGGTTTATCAACACATAGCAACTACTAAGTGCATGTGGGGTTCTCAGATGGCACAATGGTCACTGTATTCTTGCAATCTATCACCCTCTCCCTAGTGATGCTCTCCCTCCTCTTTTGGGAGGGGGAAACACAGTCCCTCGTCTACCTCAGTTGCACAACAGTAGTTAGTCCATTACATCATTTAACCATGTCAATAATAATAATGCCACATACAATATCCATTACATATAAGATAATATAAATCAAATGTATTTTCTAATCTAGCAAAATATTACTTTTAATCACAACAATTTCATTGACTATCTATTTGTCTGCTTGAAATAAAATGATAAGTATGTTTGCTTTAGAATGGGGCGTGACAAACTCTACCTTGCTAGAAGTGTAGTTGATTGTAGCTTGGACATTGCATGTGTTGAAAAATAGAGTGAACTATTACAACAATAGCATCAAACATAATGTATAAATTTTAGTGTTCATGTATAAGCCAATGTGTAAATGAAATGGAGAGCATGTAAAAATCATCAAACCATAATAAATCATCACATGAAACCATATGTACATGGAGAAACCCTTGCGGTAAAAAACTCTACGATCAAAGAGAGGCTCAAGTATGTATTGATCTTCAAATACAAAATACATGTGCAACACACTATCTCCCTTCAATCTAATGGCATACTAGTAGCACATGTGAACTTGAAAATAACCATACATACATCTATCCCAAGGCTCCAATATATAGGACAATTGGAAACAAGAAAACATAAATGGTTTTCAAATCAAGGGGTAAATACCATGGGCACAAAACTAGGAGCTCATCACCTCCATGCAAAAATGCAATGCCCCACTCAACTTGGTCAACTTCCCAGAATAAAATGTAACTCCTTTTACACCACTTACACATAAAATTTCATCATAATGATCAAATTCCTTCATTAAGCCCACTTTCTCAATTCCAAACACTCCACATGGGCAAATTAATGTCTTGTCCTAGCCTATTATTATAGGTTTTTTAGTTTCCTTAGGGGATATTTATTTTTCCTACACATTATTAAGCTTGCTTATGTTATATTAGGCATGGTTATTATGAGGTCACATGACTAAATCCATCAACTACATGTGTATCTCTCACCCACACTTGGGCAGTTGAGTTTCACACTCTCTTTTGGATTTTTATACCACCTCTCATAACCATTTGTTTGTTTTTATCTAAGTAGGTATAACCATGTATTTTAGATTTTACCAAGTAGGTAAAACTCCCACTTATTTTGGGTAGCTGGAGTGATTACACCTCTTGGATGTATTTGCCCATTATTTGCTATATATTCATCTCTCCTCTCCCATCTCGAGTAGTCAGTGAGAGTAATGTGAGCATTCTCAAAATTATCTTGCAATTGTCTCTTGTTTTCTCTCTTTCAGGATAATCTATCCATTCCGCTATTTTGATCTTCGATCATATGTCAATTGGAGTATGTATGATCTATCACTGACAACAAATCTTGGCTTCGATTCTTGTTTCTCACAGAATCTAACATGGTAGCAAAGCTTGTTTGTTTGGTATAGTTCATTTCATAAGTCTTGTTATTTTGAGATATTTGAGACTCTTAGATTGCTAATATTTTTTCTCAAAAACTCAGTATGCTCTTGTCTTGCATCCTTAGACGATTTGGAGAATCAAAATAGTTTGAAGGAAAATAAGCATCAGTATTACTCTGACATGCATATTTGTGTTCTTATGAGATTTGGGTGATTGTATCTTTTTGGTAATCCTGGAGGCATTTTCAATTGTTCCATAGCATCTAGAAGGCTCGAGAAAGTCAAGATTGGCTTCCGTTTCACCAAAATCGAAGATCGGAGGACCTAGTTGCAATAGAGGTTTTATGAGAGGTTCGAGAAGGTAGCTATCAAATCAGAGCATTTTCAGCCCAAAAGGACCTCACCATCATGCTCACAAGGCTCGATAATCTAAGGATCAACTGTCAAATTGTCGATTTTGAAAAAGTTGCTTTTGAGGCAATTTTTTTAAAAAATCCAGGTCGTACGACCCCTACAATGCTCTATCATACTATTTTTTTTCAAAAACAAAATAAAAATTATTAAAAGTGCTAAGCACTATTTGATAAAGCACTTTTAAGTGTTGTTTAAAGTGCTTCCAATGCTGTACTAAGAGGGCTTCAATGCCTTTTTGGGACTGAGCCCCTTCATAAAGGGCACGACCCACTCAAGATTCGTAAACCCTTTAAAGAGGGCTTGGGAGAGGCTTAGCCCCTGACCCTCCATTCAGCCCTTGAGGCCTATTTTTTTATTATTAAAAAATTCAAAACCTTAAAACCAATGCCTTCTCCTCAGCCTTTGCGTCATTATTTGGTGGCTCAACCAAATTTGGCAGCCCATTTAGCGGTTTCACCATTTTTAGTGGTAACTAAATTTAGTAGATATCTTCTAAACTAGTAAAGGCCTAAATCTATATAGAGGTAACTAAATCTGGTGGTCCTAACAAATCTTCAAATTTTTAGCTAAATTTGGCAGAGGTTGTTTTTTGCAAACAAGACCCCCTCTCCATTGGCAATTTCAGTTTGACAGGCAAACTTCGAGAGGCCCGTTCTCAATCGTACAGAGGCCTATTCTAGCACTTTTTTTTAATTTAGGGTAGAATTTCATGCTCTATGTTGTGATGAAGTTTTTTTAATTTGATGGTCCAATTTTTTCATAAATTGAAGATTCTTCCAGAGTTTGTTGCACAATTCTCGTTTTGAGACCTTCCAAGAGTCATAACTTGTGCAAACAAACTCCTTTGTGGGTGGCATTTTTTCCAAGGTTCATATTTTTCTATATACTCTACATCAATGCTCTCATATTCTACTTGAGCTATAGTTTCAATATTTTAGCCATTTTGGGCCTTGTAAGAGTCTGCAAATATGATATTTGCATTATAAATCACACTAATTATAAAGTACCAACATTATAATTTATGGGGGTCATTTCATAAACTAATGAAAAGGGGGGGGGTATCTTGTGTGTCTCTTTTTTGTACTTCTCTTTCTGCATCAAAATCTACTTTTCTACATTAAAATGGATCAATTAACAATTCTTGTTTTAACACCATATAACTATTTTGAATGGAAATCTAAAATGACAATCTATCTCAAAAAGTAAGGATTGCATAGGGTTATTATGGGACTTGAAACTGGATCCACACAAGATACAAAAAAGCCTAAATGGTTTAATAAATGTGACGAAGCCTTTGGTACTCTTTGTATGTTAGTGTCTCCTAACTTACTATTTCACATTGAGTTTGCTACTACACCAAATGATGGAACACTTTGGAAATCATCTTTGGTAAGCAGGATGAATAAGAAGTCATCAATTGGAGAATGAACTAATAGGGTTAAGTCCTAGAAATTTTGACACCATGCAGGACTTCCTCACAAAATTGAAAGCCATTAGATTGTAGTTGAAATAGTGTGGAATAGAAAAGAAAGACACACAACTGATTTTAAGCATTATTTATAAGCTTGGTCCTAACTATTATGTATTTGTTTCTACCTTTCATGCCATGAAATGTGCTCTAGGTACGAACTATAAAATGTCTTCTCTAGATGAGTTTGCTGTAGAACTGACTAAAGAGAAAGATAAATTGGTTCACATGGGTATAATTAAACCCTCTAAGTCACATGCCTTGGCTACAAATGAAGGCACAAAAGAACTCTGTCAAACAGGATAAGAAACAAAAGAACCGAGGAGAGAAGAAGAAAGATCAAAAACCTACTGCCTCTAATGCAGCTAATCAAACCTCTTCATCAAAAGATGATCAACCTAAGAAGGAGAAGGTCAAGCGTTCCTACTATAAACGACTTGGCCATGATAAACACAAGTGTTTAAAGAAACAGATTGATCACCTTTCACATCTTCCTGAAAAGAACAATATCAAGGTGCCTGACTCTATCAAACATGGTTCATCAAATGGGTCTTTGAATGACACAGAAAAGAGTAAGGGGAAAGGAAAGGGCAAGGCCCTAGTAGTTGTTTCTTCACAACCTGATACATGGATCATTGACTCAGGTGCTTCACACCACATGGTTTCCTCACGGGATGGTTTTGCCTCCTTAGAACCATGCTCTATGCCTACCATACTAATGGGTGATGGTACTCCTATAGAAGCGCATGGGAGAGGGTCTATTGACGTGGGTGAAGGAACATTTCAGGATATTCTCTACATTACATTTTTGTCAACTAATCTCCTATTTGTTTATCAGATCACTTGTATAGGCTCTGACAAGTGAGTTGAGTTCACATCAGACAAAGTGGTAATCAGTGAGTTGCACAATGGGTCTACAGTTGCCATTGGAAAAGTAGATCATCATTCCAGACTGTATCAATTTTCTCACTTTGTTCCTGACTCTCCTTTGATAGTTTTACTCACTCACTCAGACGAGGTGAGTTGTTTGTGGCATCATCAGTTTGGTCACTTGAACTATTGCTACTTGCAGCAACTCAATTAACAGGACATGGTTTTAGGGTTTCCTTCTATTTGATTTTCTGATGGATTTTGCTAGAGTTTGCTAGGGATGCATTCTTGGTAAGCATGTAGAGGAGGAATATGACAAAGGCAAGGCATGGAGGGCCACACAACTTCTGGAGTTAGTACACAGTGATTTGGCAGGGCCATTTCCACATCCTTCTTTCAACAGGGCTAGATATGTCTTGACATTCATTGATGATCTTTTTAGATACACTTGGGTATATTTTCTCAAGCAGAAGTATGATGTCTTTGAGTCTTTTCAAGACTTCAAATATTTTGTATAGAAACAATCTAGGAAGGCCATCAAGGTTTTGCGTATAGATAATGGGGGGGAATATGCTAACCACATGTTTGAACAATTTTGTGCTTAAGAGGGCATTGATATTTAGGAAACAATTCCCTATAGTCCACAATAGAATGGTGTCACAGAATGCAAGAATAGGTCCTTGAAAGAGATGGCCAACTATATGATTCACTCTAGTTCTATGGCACCTCAATACTAGGTGGAGGCCATTAAATGTGCATGTTACATCCCAAACCGTGTTCCTCACAAAGATATGAAGGGGGTTAACTCCTTTCCAAGGTTGGATGACTCAAAAACTCATAGTTAAGCACTTTTGAGTGTTTGGTTCTCCTACATGGGCCCACATTCCAATAGATAAATGCAAGGCTATGGATCCGCAAAGCAAGCCTTGCATATTTGTTGAGTACCTAAACAGTGTCAAGGGCTATAGGCTTCTCCACTCTACAACTCACGAGTTGTTCATCGAGAGGAGTGTTCATTTTGAGGAGGGATCTTCCAGTTCTTCTCCTACCAGTTCTCCATCAACCATCACATTGGCAACATTACAACACGATGATAGTTCTTTAGAGGATTTTAATCCTCCTGATCATAATGAGGAGTCTTCTTCCTCCACTTCAGATGGTGACAATGATAATAAGGATCCACCCTCCCCTCCTAGTCATCATTCAGAGGTTGATGATTCTTCTCCATATTCTCCTGCCAGTGGGCCTCTTTGGGCTCATTAGACATTGCACTAAATAGGTGATTGGGTTGGTGATCCTTCAGATACTAGAAGAACAAGGTCACAATTTAAGTAGGCTCCACATCTCTTCATTTCTTCATATTTCGATCCACAATCTTTTTGAGAAGCTTCTGGTATCCCCGAGTGGGATGCTGCTATGCAAGAAGAGTTCAGTTCCTTGGAAAGGAATCATACTTGGGATTTAGTACCTCTTCCTAAGGGAAAGAAACTTATTTGATGCAAGTGGATCTATTGAACAAAATTTGTAGCAGATGGGTCGGTTGATAACTATAAGGCTCGCTTGATCGCCAAAGGATTCTCCTTGGTGTCTGGGATTGACTAGTCTGAGACTTTTGCACCAGTTGCCAAAATGAATTCTATTCAACTTCTTATTTCTATAGTTGCAACCCATCATTGGGAAGTTCATCGAATGGATGTGAAGAGTGATTTTCTTCATGGTGACCTTCAAGAGGAAATCTACATGGAACAGTCAGAGGGGTTCGTTCAGGATCCTTCACTTGTTTGTCATCTTCACAAGTCTCTCTATGGCCTCAAACAAGCTCCTAGGGCCTGGTATGCCAAGATGAATTCCTTCCTTCTATCAATTGGGTTCACTCGATGCCATTCTAATTTGAACATCTACATTTTACAACAGGATGATACTCTCACATTTTTGGTTCTCTATGTCGATGACTTGTTGATCATAGGGAGTCACTCATCCACCATCAAGGCAATGAAAACTGCTCTACATGAGTGATTTATGATGTCAAACTTGGGTCTTTTGCATTACTTCTTAGGGATTGAGATCACTCGGTCATCTTTAGGTATCTTGATGGGACAACCCAAGTATGCACTTGATATGCTCTCCAGATTTTGCATGGATGATTGCAAGCCTATACTAATTCCATTTCTATCAGGGGTCAAACTTGAGGCTAAGTGTTATTTACCCTTGGTTGATGGCACTTTATATTGACAACTTGTTGGAAGTCTCATCTATTTGACTCACACGAGGCATGACATTTCATATTTTGTGGGCATGGTCTCTCAGTTCATGTAAGAGCCCCATGAGTTGCATTGGAAAGTAGCTAAGTAGATTCTCCACTATGCTCGTGGCTCTCACAGTTATGGCATTCACTAAGCAGTGGGCGTGGATTTTGACTTGGTGGGATACACATATTCAAATTGGGCAGACAATTCTCATGATCACAAGTCTACTTCAAGGTATTGCTTCTCACTTGGTTCTGGTCTAGATTGTTGGTTGAGCAAGGAGCGATCTGCAATTGCTCTTTCATCTACAAAGGTTGAGTATTGAGGGGCAATTAATGTCACCACTGAGGCCATTTGAATTCAGAATATTCTCATTGAGTTTGGAATTTCATTCAAAAATCCCACAGTCATCTTTTGTGATAATCAGAGTGCCATACATATCTCAAAGAATCCAGTCCATCACCAGCAGACAAAACACATTGAGATACATATATGCACTACATCTGGGAGCTAATTCATGGAAACATCATTGATCTCAACTACATTTAGATATTAGAGCATATTGCAGATGTCTTCACCAAAACATTCATTAAGAGCAATTTCCTTCATCTGCGAGCTTTGCTGGGGGTGTGGCCTGTGTCTACTTCTAGAGGGGCTTCTTAGTCCTTCGCTTTCACTTTTTCTACTCTGGGGGGTGTTTTCTCTCTCTATTTTTTTTTGGGGGGGGGGCTATTATTTTGTGGGGGGCTTCTTCTCTTTTCGGGGGGAAATCTTTGTACATGGGTATCTCATCAGGCTTCATTTATCAGGAACCCATATCTTTTCACCAACCTAAGCTATGCTTAATAGGGGTGTTAGTGTAGGTTTTTTATTTTCCTTAGGGGATATTTAATTTTCCTACACATTATTAAGCTTTCTTAGGTTATATTAGGCATGGTTATTATGAGGTCACATGGCTAAATCCATCAGCTACATGTGTCTCTCTCTCCCGCACTTGGGTAGTTGAGTTTTACACCCTCTTTTGGATTTTTATGCCACCTCTCATAACCATCTATTTGTTTTTATCTAAGTAGGTATAACCATGTATTTTGACTTTTACCAAGTAGGTAAAATTCCCACCTATTTTGGGTAGTTGGAATTATTACACCTCTTGGATGTATTTGCCCATTATTTTCTATATATAGATCTCTCCTCTCCCCTCTCGGGTAGTTAGTGAGAGTAATGTGAATATTCTCAAAATTCTCTTGTAGTTGTCTCTTGTTTTCTCTCTTTCAGGATAATCTCTCCATTCTGCTATTTTGATCTTCAATCATATGTCGTTGGAGTGCTATGATCTATCACCAACAAGAGATCTTGGCTTCGATTCTCGTTTCTCGCAGAATCTAACATAGCCCATGATAAGAAAGATGATCCATGAATCTCAATTGACTTCTTTTGTAACTCTTGTGTTAAATGCCGTTACAAATACATGTAGGAGAATGAAATATTAATAAATAATTGTCCCCACACACATAGGAGCATCCACTTACACCCTACCCATGTTCCTTGGAGTACATATATTATTTATTTTCTACAGTTGTAACAAGACTTTAGGATTGCAAGGTGAATGGCACCTATAACCCTAGCAATTAGCTATGCAACTTATTGTAGCTTGGACATTTCATAGGTGCTAGAAGTTGCTATGGTTAATTAGACCTTCATTGTGTAGGGTATCTTCAAGTTTGGAAGATTCCTTAAAGATCTTGTCCAATAACTAATGATGATTATTAGTCTTTTTTATCTAGGGCTTTGAGTTGATTATTAATTGAGCAAGTTCAAAATTTGTATTCAAGGTATCCTACAACATAGAAGAAAGAGTTTCCATATACAAAAAGAGGCTAGAGTAAAGTTGTATATAGACCTCATGAGGACACAATGGCTGCAAAAACATAGCAAAGCATTTGATTTTCCATAGGAATTTAATAATCACTTGACGAGAAGTTTTAATTTATTGATTCTTAGACATTGTGATACCTAATAGAGTAGTTTTCCAAGACAAAGTGTGAAGGAAGATAATAAGATGGCTAGTAAAAATGGAGTGTTATATGCAACTAGAATGAATGCAATATTGAATGGTATGTTGTTAGTTTTCAATTTTATGACAAAAGGGCAGAGAGGGATAGATATATGGAGCCTAATAAGACTCGGAGGGTAGCACCCCTTGTGGGGTCCAAGGGCAGCGCCTCTGAAACCTCCAATGATTTTTTATTATTTTATTAAGGCGTCAGGAGTTATTTTTTCTATTTGGCCAACATAAAAACCCTATTTTTGTAACCGGCATAAGTCTTGATAAAAGAGGCAAAGGGTTAGGGTTTCCATTGATGTATTGTAGCATTTTGCAGCGGTATTGAGTTGCAAGGATTGCTGGTTGTAATCGGTTTGATTTACTAGATAATAATATTGGACTCTCTGTTGGTGGATGTAGCCCAAGTTTGGGTGAACCACGTTAAAACTTGTCTCTTGTTATTATTTCTGTGTTTTTTTCATTCAGGTCTGTTTAATCTTTATTTGCATTTAATTGATATCTTCTGCCGGCTAACCCTAAGAACAAAAACATAGCAAAGCATTTGATTTTCCATAGGACTTTAATAATCACTTGATGACAAGTTTTAATTTATTGATTCTTAGACATTGTGATACCTAATAGAGTAGTTTTCCAAGACCAAGTGTGAAGGAAGATAATAAGAAGGCTAGTAAAAATGGAGTGCTATATGCGACTAGCATGAATGCAGTATTGAATGGTATATTTAAAGTTTTCAATTTTATGACAAAAGGGTAGAGAGGGATAGATAGGAAGAAGGGCAAGTGGGATCTAATAGGGACTTTAAAGTGAAGGAGCTTTCAAGAAGTAAGTTGGGACTGCGTGTTGGCCTTAGATTTACAAATCCTCAAGCTAAGAGATCTCTATTTGATGTAGGGGATGATACCCATCCGCTTAGCATTGAGTCTCAAGGAGAGGGGCACACAAGGAAGCAAGTGTGAAATCAAGTCTAAGTGAAGTGAGAGTGCGTTACAAGTGTGATATAATCTCCAAAATTATTGTGTGATCTCAATGACATTGTGTAAGAAATTGTACATCTATAATCAACCCTCATAATAGTGAAATGAAGGGTATTTTCTCTTTAGAGCTAGAGTTTTTCACCCTGTAAGTGCCAAAAATTGCATGGGTATACATGATAGTATGATGATCAATTGGTGGTTTAGCTCACGACCCATGTGGTATGAATAGGGTTTCTCTCTCAACCTTTCCAGCTCTAATGGTAGTGTCTACTTTGCTCTTAGGACCTTCCCTCACATTTGTCTTAGCCACTCCAACCTTTTGCCTTGTGCATTTACATTGTCCTTTCTCAAAAATTACTTTTTCACCCTTTAATTGGTAAGGTTGCTCGAGCATCCTTGGGTCACTTGGGTGACCCTAGGGTCACTCGAGCATCTCAAGGGTCACCTAGGTGACCTACCTTGGAAAAAGGGGATACCCACCCTATAAAAATGAGTGGCCTCGAAGGTAAAAGGGGCAACCTTGGTTTTCTAGATTGACATGTGAGAACTCTCAATTCTAGTCATTTCTCCACCATATTTTCTTTTGATTGTGAGCTCAATTCAGTCTTGACTCCACCTACCCCCTATAGCTCTTGAGTTTTCCCCCATATCATGATTTTGATTAATATTTCCCTCCCCCCATTCATGATTTTTATTGGACTTCTCAACTCATTTGAGTAGCTTCATTTCCTTTCCCAAATGGTCTTGGGTTTGTGATTTTTTCAAACCTTTTGTGTGACTTTGATTTTGTTGCCCCTCTTCCCATAGTTTTTGGAGTAGGATAGTGAGTTAATTCTTAGTCATCCAACCCAATTTCCCATTTCTTAGAGCATCCATGCTCCCTGCAAGGCTCAATGGCTTCTTTTTTGAATTTAAGCTTTAAAGCTTCCATCATTCTCAAGACTCTACCACTTTTTCCTTAAGACTAGTCCCCTACCTCTTATCCTTCTTCCATTAATCAGAGCACCCTAGGCTAGAGAGAAGACAAGAATATATTAGTTAAGTCCCTAAGGACTGATCTGCCGTAAACTCACTAAGCATTTGTCTACTAAATTTCTAGGTGTGAGTTTCCAATTTACTTATTATTTTCAATTCTTAGTTTAATTTTCTAAAGTGCTAGATTAGATTTACAAATAGATTTATTAATTATTTTCAATCTTGTCTAAATTGGTGACATTCTATCACCATATTACAGATTAGGAATATCTAGACTTTATTTGTTTATGTTACATTCGATAACTTAGATTAGATTATAGATTTAGATTAAATTCAATAATAATATTTAAAAGCCCTTGATAATAACACAAAGAATTCAACACATCAAATCAACCAAATTGAAATAAAATTTAAAGAATTTGGATTTAGAATCAATTACTTGTGTTAGCTAATTAGTTCACACTTCAATTTGGGAAAATATAAAAACATAGAATGCTAGTTTATTTCCTACAATTAGTTACTTCATTTACATTCAGACAACACTAAGATCAAAAAGTCCTTGCTTACATGTCCAAGGAACTCAACAAATAGAATAAAACAAGTGTAAACTCAATCTCCAACAAGTGCAACAAACAAATAATACCTTCTCTTTCTAATGTAGGAGCATCTAGTGGTGTAAGGGCAATCCTGCATCACCCAAAAATATTTGAAGTTGTTTGAATTTCTTTATTTTTTTAGGCTTCTTTAGTTGAGTTGGAGTCCATGTTGACACTTCAGTGGTTCAAGATTGTTAGAAGTTCAGAAAGGCTAAAAATAGTAACATGTTAGTTTTAGTAAGTTGTCATATTTGGGTACGTATGGACAAAAAATTACCCCAAGAATCATAATTGTAAAAATAAGCAAATGGTGAAGAAATAATTTGAATATCATTTATAGTTTGAGAGATATTAAAGTTTCCATCTTGAAAAATTGCTCTTGATGAACTTCAAATTCAAATTTAAGGCCCTTAGAAGCCTCATGGGGTTCGAAAAGTGGACAAAATGATCTTTAGATGATTTTGCTTGTTGTAGATCTCTTCACGAGCTTTTCAATGCCTAGTTATGATTGTTAATTAGATGCCCAGTTCAAAAGTTATGGCCCCCAAAAGTTGTGTTACAAAATTTCAAAAACTTTAAAATTTTCAATTTCTAATTTCTTGGGCAAGGAAATGGACAACTGGACTTGGTGCCCAAAAAGGGGAGCTACACTTTCTAGAGCATTCAGGAAGGTATTGGAGAAGTGGGTGGAAGTTATTGGTGCCAAATAAAAAGGGGAACATAAAGGTTATGAGGGACAATTCCATATGTGCAGTTGTGGCTCCAGATTATAGAAATCTCTGATAGAGTAGGATTTTCTTTGTTGTGAAACAACCCATGTTGTTGTAGTATGTAAAACTAGACTTTTTACTCCATTTTACTAAAGAAATAAAAGTTCCTTGCTTTCATTCCTCACATTTTTGGTGACAATCTATGTTGTTGTTTCGTGTGTGAGTGTTAGGTGGAGTATCCGTTCATCACTTTCTCTCTCTTACTATTAGGCTCATGTATCTTGGGCTTTGTAAGCACTAAAAAGATGCATGAGCCTACATGATGATCCGATGACGAGTTGTAATTCTAAACATGTACATGAAAGCATGTAAATATGACTTCTCAATAGTGTTCTTCTTGGTGACACATGGATGGAGCTTCTTCGCCTTGTTCTTTCTTCCCCTACCCCTAGCTAACCCTTCAAGGTCTCGTTCCTTCTTCATTCCCCCTTTGTTGATATTTCATCTTTTTGACTTTTGGCCTTATCTACATGGCCTACTTGCATCGTAACTGTTACTAAATTATGTTTACACCTAATTTAGTTAGACCTGATTTGTAATTGTTACAAAAGGAGTAAAATAAAACTTTTAAGTTAATGCAATCAGTGAATGTATGATGCTTTGGTAAGAGAAAACAAGGATCAGTTGTTAGGATAATCTGATAGTCCAATCAGAACTGTCAAACCATCCTGACAAGTGAAGATCTAATGACAAGATATCAGACAGTCAATGAATGACAGAAAAAATCTAACTGGTTTTATCTTTTAGTTATAAGATGATTGAATTATTCAAGTGATCACAATTCAGTGTGAAAGGAGAGGTATTTATAAACTGTCATCTCATTATCATGTTTTGAACATATGTTTCATATCAGATTTAGTTATTCTATCCTATGTATTTGATTGAAAAAGTAAACATACATAAATCATTTGCATGAGGTAAAGTAACCGATCATATTTAAAGAAATGTTTAAATGTGTCCCACACAAGCCATGGGAGTGACTAAACTGAGCAATGCAGACATATGCAAGCTATACATCTGAGGATAAAAGGAAAGAGAAAGAACATATGAGAATATTAAATATCCATCATTGCCTTTTTTAGAAGGTTGATGTCCTTAGTTGATAGCTGGTCTTCATGTCCTTATCTTCAGCTCCTGATCATGATAGTAGACCTACAAAAAATTGGGGGAAAGCCCTGTTAGAAGCTCCATATATTTAAAATTATCACATGTTTTTATCAACATACATATGAACTTGCAGACATTATGCATCTTATGTGATTGGATCAAACAGACATGTGTAATAAATCGGATCATCATGAGAAAGATCAATCAACTTTAAGAGGTATGTTTTTATGCTAACTTGTTTGTTCACTGTGCAGGTATAGGAAAAGTAATGTTTCTGATTTGAAGACATTAAAAATATGTGGAGAAAATGTGGCTCCGACAAGGGTAGAGCCCAACATGTTTCCTTTTATTCATTTGAAAAGGATATTAGATTGCAAAAGACAGAATGCATTATTCAAGAAGATACTATGCATCAGAATAGTCAATTGACAAAGAGGGTGATGTCATCATGATAAAAGTGGAGAGGAGCGGTTGCTCCTATAAACTATGCCCACTTAAGAAAGCAGGTTGTCAAAATTAGAAGATCATATGTTCAAAATTGCTTCATCACATGTTACAAGAGAAGCAACGATCTTGATTAGCGATATGCAACTACAAAGTGCAATGATCAAAGAATTGATTACAACCATAAAAAGGTATTCTCCTTTATTTTTGATAATAATTGAAATATGTTTTTGCTGTTCAGAATACTTCATAGATAGAACAAATGAGCATATGGAACAATAATGTAAAAAGACAAGAATGTGTTGTTTCAACATAAGGATATCATATTCTTTCATACATGAAGTGAAATCAGATCTAAGATGTCATAAAGAAAGCATAAAAGTGGAATTAGAGCAACTGTAAAAGTTCATTATGCTATCAACTGAGCCATAGGGGATAGTCATATCATGCTCAGAGTAATAACATATAATGCAAGAGGTATAGTCAGAGCATTTAATGGAACAACATATGCCAAGAGAGTCATAATGTCAGAAGGAAGTACTCATCATAGAAGATAAGCATCCATATTGGATCAATATCAAGGCATGACAGTCCCATCAAAAGAATTATATCCAAAGAAAGATGATGTGATAGCAAGAAAGAGAACTTCCTAACCGATGAGAACAATACAATATGACAATCATATAAGCATACAGAGACAATAACTTATGCCAAGGTTCAGTTCTCATACATCAAGGACACTGCAAGTGCAAAAAGCTGAATACAAATGCAATCACCTTTGATCATGAAAGGAACAACTTTATGTGGTGCAATCCTAGTATGAGTAATAGCCAAGAGAGTAGTTCAAAGTAGCATCAAACTATTTATAGAAGCATCAGACAATGACACACAGGTATACACCAACAAAGATAGAAATAGTTCATCATTGTTTTATGTGCAAGACAAATCAATACAGCTACAAGAGATGAAAATAACAAGCTACATGTGATAGTTTGAGAAAACAAGTTATCATGTTCATATCATGTAATTAAGTACAATCATGCCACAGACTGGAGGATCATGCAATCATTGCATCCTTATGCCATATTGAACCATTATGAAGTGACAATTATAGCTATAGGAGGTAGCATAGAAAAGATAAGATCTAAATGTTCATGACACACATGTGATAATTCAAGTAGAAGGCAGATGTTCAAGTCCATGTCATGAAATGAAGATACAGTTGAAAGAATAATAAAGAAGATACAGTTTTAAAGATACCAGTTCTTGTTTATGCCAAATGACAGTCAGAAGGAAAAATAAACAAAAGTGGGTTATTTTGTATGTTCTTCTTTTTTCATACTCATGTGAATAGGGTCAATTTATTCTAGAGTGCTCATATCATCATTTTGTGTTTTGAAGCCACTGTCAAAAGCAAAGTAAAGAAAGCAAATACAGATAACCCGTATTGGTTTTCTATCAAAAAATGTAGATAAAGAAAAGTGCATTGTTACAGGTAGCCAGAGTGGAAAAGAAATGCTATAGAGTATGATAATGTCGAAGGCCGTGGTCGAGAAGATGATCATTTTTGATCAAAACCCTCAAACTATCTCTTGAAACCCTTGTCTCATTTTTCTTATCTACAGATGAAAGGGAAATTATGCAGAGGAAGAAAAGTAGCATGGTCATAACAGAAAGGCCATTTTTTGTTAAAATATCAAAACCCTTGTTACAGTTCCTAAAACCCTCATATTTTTATATCTGTAGAGAGAAGTTAAGACACAGGAAGAAAAATATAGTAGGGTCGTGACAAGAAGGCCTATTTCTTTAAGGAAATGAAAAAACCCTCTACAAAAATTTCAAAACCCTTGTCACATATTCATGTTTACAAGTGATATAAAGGTTACAGAGAGCAAGAAATAGCAAGTCATGACCAAGAAGGCTCATTTTTCAAAGAAAATGAAAAAACCCATATAATTTTTTCAAAAACCCTTGTCATATTTTCATGTATTCAATTGAAAGAAATGCAAACAAAGCAAGGAGATATGCATGCCATTGAGAGAGGCCTATTTATTTTCAAAAGTAATCAAAACCCATATTTATTTCCTGAGACCCTTGTATTTTTTGCATCTGCAGAATGAAAAGAAAATATAGGAAATAATATATAGCAGGTCATAGCTAACAAAAGCCTTATCCTTCAAAAATGAGAAAACCCATCTTCATTTAAAAAAAACCCTCATCTTATTTTGAGATATAAAGAAGCACATGTAAAAGACAATGAAGATACAGCCACGACCATGGCAGAGGAGAGATTTTCTTCAAAGAGGACGAATACCCACTTTAGTATTTCTTCAAAACCTTATCAAGAATGAAGATACAGTAAAAGTTTCAAAGAATGAAGGCCGAATATGAGAGATTTACCTTATGTTTTGTAGAGGGAGGAGCCATACAAGCCGCGACCTTCATTGTTTGAAACTTTTCAAAAGGATAAGTTACAGTTGCAAATAAAGAAGACACAGAGAAAGAGAAGCTTGTTAAGAAGCTGTTAAAGAAAGCTTAACACGCAGCCATACAAGCCGTGGCTAGGTGAAGAAAGAAAGAATAGAAAGATGACAAGAAATTCCCCAGTAAAAGATCAAAATAACACTCACCTTCTTCTTGCATCAAAATGCTCTGGAAATGCTAAAGAGTCAACTGAAAATGGAGAAGAAAACTAGAAGAGAGGCATTTTCCTTTCAAACCCTAGCCGTCAGCTTTGGAGTTGCAAAGCCGAAGTAAAGTTCAAATGAAGGAACAAAATGAATTTTAGGGTTCGTGACTTGCCTTTTGTTCGATGGCATCTTTTGCTTTTTTCTCATCTTTTTTGACTTAGCAAAATAAATCATTCATCTTATCCAGATTGAGGTCAAGACTTGTGTCTTGAGATTCCTAATGATTATGCCACAGGAGGGGCCCGTGGGCCAAATAAAATCATTTC
This sequence comes from Cunninghamia lanceolata, assembly GCA_027924645.1. Taxonomy (NCBI): domain Eukaryota; kingdom Viridiplantae; phylum Streptophyta; class Pinopsida; order Cupressales; family Cupressaceae; genus Cunninghamia; species Cunninghamia lanceolata. Next base: position 5,593,879 of record BSBN01000645.1, on the reverse strand, counting down.
TTGCATTTTATTTTGCTAAGTCAAAGATAGAAATCATTAGGAGGTAAAGCTTAGTGCCTTCTATTTCCATTGTCTCAAGATAGTCGACAAGTGTGGTCGAAGATGCCTTATGTTATATGCAAATCAAGTCAAAAGACCAAGATTCCTCATTCATGCATGGAGACCAAGTGTAGTCAAAACCCTAAAAGCCTTATGAATTTTTGAATGCATCAAAAGTCAAAACAATACATTATCAAAGATAAGTGTTCATAAGGTGGCAGGTGATATAAAGGTAAGGTGTATGAAGACAAAGTGATATGGAGATAAGGTGATATGGATGGAGTGATGCATGGAGAGATGCAAAATGAAGGCAGATGGTATAGTGGTAATGTTTTTTTTCCTCTCTTTTTATTATTTGCATGGAGTGATAAGGGGATATGATTATGTCTTGTATGCATGTGAATGCAACTTTGGAGCTTTTATTGTTTCATGGAGTAATAAGGTGATCAAAATGCATGTTATCATTTTGCATGTAAATGACCTAATTTTTGTATGGAGGCATAAGGGGGGTAATATTTTTTCATTCTTTCATGTATGATGACCTAATTAATTTTTTGGCATCATTATCATGTAAAATCATGCAAAATTATGCAAATGTAATGGAGAGATAAGGTGTATTCTTTTTTCTTCCATTTCCTCATGATTTTACAACTATATATCATGTAAACAAATTAATAAAGTAATATTTTATAAATTACTCTATTATTTTGTCAGAAGTTGTAAAATTGGAGAAATTAGACAAATTGAAACTCATAGTAGAGTAAGTCATGCAAATGATTACTTTATTATTTTTCCACATAATCTACACATGCAAAATCATGCAAGATGGAGGAGTTAAGTTAACTGAGGACTTTTGAGGTCTTTTTGCATGGCTTAGAGGTCAAATTGGAGAATTTTGATCAACTCTTGGATCAAACACATGGAGACTAGCAGTTTGGAGCTATTTTTGCTCATTTTGAGGTAGTTTTGACCCTTATTTTTAGGGATTTCATTGTTTGCTCGTGGTCAAATTGGAGAACTTATTTTTAGAGGCAGTTGACTGTAGTTGATTTCTTCATGCCTCTTGGAGAGAGCAAACTATATATTGTAAGAAAAACTTAGGTTTTTCTAGTTATTGCCTTTTTGCTCTTTACACTTTGAGAGAGAAAGAGGTTTTATAACTCACTTATTTGCAGATTTATAGAGATTACATCAAGTTACATGTTCTATACTTTGTCTTATGCTATTATTTTCTTTATTTTTCAGTTTGATCAAGTATCTACCTTCCATTAATGTAACTTGTATGAGTGATTTGATGAGATTTTATTGTGTTTAATATCAGAACCTTTAAAATTATTGTCTCATTAGTACTTGTTTGTGTTAGATAGCATTGAAAATCACAGGGCTTAGGCTGTGCAATTGGAAAACCTTTCTTTTATGTTGTGGAAAACCCCTTTTCCTTCAAACATAAATATTTTCTAGCCTCCCTTAGAAACATTTTTGTGATCAATTTGCTGAAAGTGGTATGTGTGGATAGATTTTCTGAGATCTATTGTGAGTTAGATTGCCAAGTTTTCATCATCATTGGGTGCATCACCATATTTTTACAGTTTTTATTTGCTTTTAGAAAGATCCCTTTTACTTATTTCCACATCAAAGTCATAGGATCCAAGGTTCAAACTCGACATAGGTCACCCATAGCCTGAGTTTGATCCCATGTTTCGAAGGATTGTTGGGTATCACAACTTTGCATCATGGGTGTAGTCCTAATCAACAACAATAACATAGGATATTCACCTTCCCTAAGCTCATTTCACCCATTTCAACCCTCTAGAGGGCTCTAATTGACCTCCCAGACCTAGCCCAACCCTCAAAATCAACTTGTTTTCTCTCCTTTCTGGGCCACCACTTTTGAATTTTGGATCTCCAGGGGGAGATCTTGAATCTCCCATGGGTGAACCTACTGGTAAACTAGGGGATCCAATCATATGCATTAGTTTGGTCAGTTTCAAAAGCCATATGGCATCTCTAGCCTCGCAAAATCATTCTCAACCCTTCAAATCATTCCCAGGACCTCTCCTTTCTAGGGCGACCCCTTTGAGTTTCTGATCTCCCATGGGTGACTGTGAATCCCACTTGGGCAATCCTACTGGTAAATTGTGTGACCCTTGGGCGACCCTGCCATGTTTTCGTGCACACGTTTCTCTTTAGTTTTAGCCCTAAAAAGCTTTGTTTTTGTTCCAGTTTGCATGCAAATTTTACCCAACCGAGCCTAGTCTATTCTTAGCCCATTCTTCACTCCCAATCATCCATAATGAGATCCCATTGATCTATACTCATCTTCCTTTCTTCTCATGCTAACTCCCTTTCTTCATTCAGTGATAAGCTTTCGCCCCTTCATCACTCCCCAATCAACCTAGTTCTCTATCTAATCAAGCCTGTTAACTCTTCAATCAAAGGAATTAACTTCTTAATCATTCCCACCTCTTGTGAGATGTTCAACACTATAAAAACCCCTCACCTCTTCGTCATTTCTCAAGTTGGAGAATGCTCTTCCCATTTTCACAAGATTTCCAAGCTTCTTCACAAGCCTTTGAGCCTTTTTATTCATTTCTTTAGTTTTCATTATTGTAAAGCTTCAAAGTTCCCATAGGAAGAAAATTCATTGTTGCAACCATTTGAAAATCTTTTCTTTTGCTCTCCATTAGCATTATCATGCTTATTGCAGGACGTATGTGCGTTTTGCTTTGTGTTTAGGATAATCTCCTAAGCTTTCTAAAGCTTCTATAGCATTGATATGCTCTCAATTTGTTCCCAAGCCATATGCTCAAATAGTGCATTCATAGCACTCATAACTCTCCTTGAGTTCTTTCAATTTAAATTTTATCTCTGAAAGATCAAGCCACTTCAAATCAATTTCTCCCTTCATCCCTGCCACCAAGAGAAGGCTCTATTGCTGTATAGGAGAAAGAGGTTGCCAAATACAAGTATTTTTGAGGATAGTATGAAGCTCATGCACCAAAGGATCCAAGTTTTTCATGTTTTCATAGCTAACTAAATCACATTTTTCTCTTGGAGAAAGTAATCATTGTATTACAATTTCCTTGATAGGATTTATTTCAAGTTGATTAGATTAGCATTGTTTAAATTAGTTTCATTGAAATTCATAGATTAGATTTCATTCAAGTATTTTCAATTCCTATTTTAGATTCAAAATTGTGTTAAAAAACACAAAAACATAGCTTAGATTACATTTGGGAAAATTCATGTTAATTTGCATTCATATTTCAATTCCTAGTTATTTAAATCATTTTATTATTCATTCGAAAAAAGAACAAAAAAATCACTTTGCATTCATTTAGTTTGCATACATCAAAATCCAAAAACATTAGAAAAAGACAAAAATCAAAACAAAGAAAGCACACAAAACCATCGATTTCATCACGAGGTCAATTTCAAAACATAGCCAAAAATTCCTTGATACCATCACAAGGTTGACTCATAGAAAACCTTTGGTCACATCACAAAGTCAAAGTCAACTCTATTTAACTCTCTCTTATCCAAGCATACGAATGTGCCCAGGAGTTAGAGGTGAGTGGGTTAGATCTATCTTTGAGGAAATTGAATCCATACACCCAAGATCACAACTTACTCAAGAACAAGAACATGCCTTTAGGGCCTGTTGTTCTTAAAATCAGCTACGCTCATTTTTGTAGACAACCCCCACGAAACTTGTCTATTTCGTGATCTACACTCTAAGTTTGCAAATCGAGACAAGATTCTCTTGGTCTCGTGCGAAGTCATTTGACATCCTAAACTAGTTTGCGACATTTCCTCGAATTGATTCCTCGATATTTGCACAAATTGATTAAGTCTTAAATTGATAAAGATGTCAATTTTGGTCATTTTCCAGGTGTTAGTAAATTTTCGAGTCTTAATGTGTAATGTCAGTAAAAATCACCGACCTTACATATTTTTTTTCATTTAACATGTGTAACGGCGGCACTTTTTACCGCTTTTGAATGGTTTTTCATTTCTACATGTCTGAGTGGCATTTTTAGCCGCTAATACATGTTCTCATTAAAACCATCTTCACATGCAAAGTCAGTGGTTTTCACCGCCTTTGCATTTTTGTTGATATGTGCGGGGTTGGCCGATTTTGCCACTCGAGAAAGATCTCCGAGATCTTGAACTTTGCGTGCCATTAATGGCCACTCGTGCCACCCATTAAAGATGTGTTTTCAAGCTTTTAAATATCTTTTGATTGTTTCTTTCGTCATTTCATTTTTCTTCTTCCTAAGCTATCCACTGGACTTTCCTCGCACCATCCGATTGTGCCGATCTAAAGTTCAACTGAATTCATCATTAAATCTAGGGTTTCTTCCATAGGGACAGGTAAGTCTTTTACCCACTTTCATTTTTCCTTCTTAAGGTTTCCGTTAAAATAATGGTTTGAAGGGCTTTTATTTTGTTTGATTTTTGTTATGAGCCTTTGTTGGGTGATTTTTTTCCTATTTGTGGTCGTCGTTGTGTTTTAATCTTAGTTCATTTTTTTGCGTCGAATATGTCTTCAAAGGGATCAATCTTTGTGCCCTAAGTTATACCTATATAGGTGTCAGCGGTTTTGCCGATCAAACCTCAAAACCAAGTTACTTTTCATATGCCCTTGTATGTATTATGGCATTGGCTGTATCAGCCGCGTCGGCATGTATCTTTTTGAAGATCTTTGTCCAAGGCACAATCAGCGGTAATTTCCACTGCTCAAACCTTTTAATACTCACCAAAAGGCAAGGTGTATGGGCGGCAAAATTTGCTGCCCTTACACGAAAACCTTGTAACTCCTATGTTCAGTGTCGCCGAAATTTGCTGCCTTTATGTTACCGTGTAACTTTTGTGTTATGCATCGTCGATGAAATTCGCCGCTCCTACAACCTTGTAAATCTTACCACATGCGGTAGCGGCAATATTTGCCGCTTTAACATCAAACTTTGCAAAATCCCTACTTACCTGCGATAGCGGTAAATTTCACTGCTCTGACATATAATTCATTCCTTACTACATGTAGTGGCAGCAAATTTTGCCGCCAATGCAAGTATAAGAAACCCCTCATATGCAAGGGCGACAAATTTTGCCGCCCATGCAAACACTCTCCCAAATTTTCCTAACTCTGGGAAATTTTCAGTTTTGATCTTCCAAGCCTACTTTCCTCTAAATTTTGGCCTGCTCGCACTATAGCCCTTTTCAAGCGCGTCTCCATAGTCATGATCGTCAACATGCAATTTTCCCAGATTACCAGTATTTCCCCTAATTGCATGATCATGACTTTTTGCTGCAGTTTCTTCTGTGGATCTTCGTTCTTCATCAACATCCTCTTGGTGATAGCTCGTCTAGATGACTGAGTTGTCCCCGAAGAAATTGAAAGCAATGAAGTACAAATATCAAGGTATTTTCCCAATCACTTCAGTCAATTCTAATGTCGATGACATTAGAGATACAGAGATTGGCCATGTGGATATGGCTGAGTTTGTAGAAAGAACCAAGTCGAGCAACCCTAGTGCTGCAATGAAGAAGATAATTGACAGTAATATTCATCTGGTGTCGTCTTTCCCTGTGGCAGCTCACAACACAGAATTTGTTCTTCAATGTGCTCATTTCTATAACAGAGATATTAGAGCTATGGTAGACGCCAGTGGTAATGTGATAATCAAGTTAGATCCTGAGTTCATTGATAAGGTGTTTATGTGCCCTCCTGCTACAGAAGTGTTAAAACTTGATTTTGTCGAAGCACAAAAGGAATATGACAAAAATCCTGAGAAGGCAAAGAAAGTAATCAACAATAAATGGCTGAAGATTGCAAGGTCAAATTTGTCAAGGTGGCCACATAGTTTTCCTCGAAGTGACTTTGTAGAAGAAGTTGGTGACCTGATTACCCTTCTCAGTAGGATAAGAGGTTTGTCCTCCTCTTCACAGTTTCATGAATGGATGTATCCTTTCATTAAGGTAATACTCCAAGGCAAACAAGTCATCTTCTGGGGGGAGCAAATCAACAATGCTTTGCACGAACAATTGTTAAAGGTACCCACTACCTTTAAATTCTACATGACATCTTATCTGGTGTATATAGCGGCTTCTATGAGGATCTTCCCAGGTCTAACATCAGAAGGAGATAGGAGGGTAATCCCTGTGTATCAATACTATTCTTAGTTAACACTGAAGGGTTCTATTCATCATTACAGGAGAGTAAATGATGCTTTCTTTGCAGTATTCTTGTGTCTTTTTGATCCTCAACTAGAACAGAGAAGAGTATTAGATGAGGCTTAGACAGTGGTAAATGATTTTGGGTGTATGTTCTTACAGTTCCCTACTTTCTCATACCTGAGGGTTGGCTTTTTCCAAGGTCATCCTTACATGCTTCCGAGATTCCCCTCAGACAAACTAGTCTTAATGGAGTTATGCAGACAAATGATTGTCGTGCATAACAAACAAATGGAACGCAAGAAGCCCGGTTTCAGGTTCCTAGTTGAAATTGGCAGATATTCAATGTTGACTGCTGCAAAGGCAAGGGCCATGGAAACTGAGATGCAGCTTGTTACTATGAAGCAATTCAAGAGAAGACCAAAGTTTGACTACAGAGGCGTAAAAGACAAAATCGAGAGGAAAACCCAATTCCATGAGCCTATGGTTGAGGACGTTTGGGTAGATTTGAGAACACAAGAAGATGTCAGGAAGTTGGATTACAGCAGGTTATCTCTTGAACAGATTGAATATCTGGGACTCGCTGATATTCCCGAGGATCTAGTGGATGATGGAGAATTGGTCGATGACAGATACAACACTGAATAGATTGCTAACACTCCTCTCCCTCCAATCCAATGGTCTCAAAAAGAGTTGACCTCTTTGAGGAAAAGATTTGAGTCTATATTGGCTAATACCAATAATTGGCTGGCAGATAAAGGAATTACTCTGAAAGAATTCCTCATCGGATCAGAGACTGAGACCCAAGAGCAAACTGGTAAAAAGGTGGAAAACATAATGAAGAACAAGAGTGATGTTCCCTCATCCTCTAAAACACATAAGCCTAAAATCAGATTTGTGACGAAGAAATCAAAAGCTGTGGAGGAAGAACCTGAAATAAAAAATATGGAAGCTAAGGAGCCAGCTACTGAAGAGATGGATGTTGAAGATAGGACTACAGATCAACAAGACGGGGAGGCGTTGTCTCCACAGGAAAATACACAACAAGAAACGGGAGTCTCACCCCCTTTGCCTGATACACCTATTACAGCTCCTATGTCTGTTTCCCCTATTGACATTCCCTCTTCTGAATCTCCCTCTCCTTCTAAAATAATTTTTGATAATCCTCAAAACACTTTTGAAGATGTTCTCTGTTCTTCAGGGTCTATTCCTAGTTTGTCTTCTTCATCTTTTGATATTGGGGATGCCTCTATTTTTGATCATTTTGTAATGAATACTAAGCAAGTCTCTAGTGTAAATGTAACAGGTGCAATTTTCACTAACACTCCACCTATTGTTTCTACTACCAGTACAAGTACAGTTCTGGGAACACCAGCAATGGGAATGGATCCCAATGTGAGTACTTCTCTGCTTCCACCTTGGTTATCAACTTACACACCAAAAAGGAAAAAACTAGCCATCTCCCCAGATGACTTTGATTTCAGTAAGCTGGTGCCTGCAAAGCCCAAGGCCCCGAAGAAACCAAAGATTCTTTCAAGAATGCTTGAGGATAAGGGACATAAATTTCTGGAGATTGCCAAACCTCCACAGGATGCAACCATGGAAAATTTTGATATGAATGATTACTCTATCTCTAGAGTTGAACTGGGCAAGATAACTCATGAAAGTGCCAAGAATGATATGCAGTTAGCCATGGACATCCTGATTCAGAAATTTGATAGGGAGAAAGAAATGAAAGATCACTACAAAGCAATGGTAGAACAGTTGACTGCAGTGGTAAGGAAAATCACTCTGAATTCAGAAGCAGTAACTCTTGAAGCCGTTTCTGTAGAAGACCCTGTTATTCAGAAAGTAGAAAGGACTCACCTCAAAGGAAAAGTGCTTGAAGAGTACCTAGACAAGATGTACACATAAGGAATATCTCTGCTCACAGAATTGTCTGAGAAGATAGATAAAATGGGGAAAATAAGAGCAAAGCTTGATGATATCATTGATGTTGTTTCTCAAGATATTCAGCGCATTGAAGAGAATCATGATAAATGGGTGGAGATGAGAAAACTGAAAATAAGCACTCTAATATCAATTGGCGCCATCCCTAATAGGGATTCTTATACTGAAACTAAAGAGGCATTGATATATAGGAGCCATGTGCTTAAAGACTTGATCAATGATCTTGAGACTGCGACGAAACTTAGTGAACAAAGTGATGTCAATCTGTTGCATAAATTAGAGGAGTTACCCTACAAGCTCGTGTCATAGGATAACCAATTTCTCTCTGCAGAAGAAATCATTTGGGAATTTGAAGATATGTTCCAGAAAGAATTTGAAGATAAAACATTTTCAATGGCCTCTGTGGACAATATTCTGGACAATCAGTTAACTTTGGATAACCTCAAAACCAAGTTAACTGGTCATGCAAAATCAATTACTATAGTCAGAGATGCCATAGTGAGAGCCAAGATGATTTTCAAGAACACGGTCAGTCCAGATAGTATCGAGATGCAAGCAACTCTTACTATGTATGATGGTCATATGAAGAAGGATGACAATATGAGTTGAAGTGGCTTCTTCCCTTAGTTTATTTTTCATTTTCTTTCAGATGTACTTTCAAAACAATTTTGGACATTTTTACATGTACTTTTTCCATATGTAATTACATGTAAAAACATAGGAAGTCCCAAGTCAAAAATGACTCCTATTTTTGAATAAGTCAAAGTAGTTAGGTTTTTCCTAAATTTTCTCAAGGCCTCTCCCTATAAATAAAGAGGGCCTCTATTGTAAATATTATCTTTTATCTATTGCAAGAAAACTCTGGCAAATTGAAAAGCAAATCAAGACTTTGTGCTTATTTGTGTAAATCAATTTTCAAATATTTATCAATACAAGAGAGAAAGTTAAATTCTAATCTTTGTCTTGGAGTGATTTGTTTTATGATAGAATTGTTCTTATGTCTTTGCTATCATATTATCTTGGATAAGTAATTGAAGTGTGAGCGTTTATTTCAAGTGACTAAGGAGTATTCTAAATTTGATTTTAATAGACTTTGAGCTATAAAATCGTTTATGAGGATTGTGTTCATGTTTGTGAGGATAAAATAGTTTGAAGACTTTGTGCTGCAAGTTATTATATTCAATCTACTTTTATCATCTTGGAGAAGAGTGAAGACTTTGGGCTGCATTCAACTTTAAATAAGTTCTATTTGCCATTAGTAAGTGAGGCAATAGAAAGCTTTGTGTTTCTGTGGGTTTATGAAAGTTCATAAGTTCTTTATTATCATCTTGAAGTATAAGCATCTATTCTGAAAAAAGAGAATGAGATGAAATGGAACCACCACAAATATAGTGTTTAGTGTACATAAATTTCATAAGTTATTTGTTTATAATAGTTAAGCAATCAGAGGGAACCTCCCCTTGCTGAGAGGAGAGACTTTGTCTCATCATAGCTGTGGCTGATACACCCATTTTGCTGTTAGTGAGTTAACGAAAAAATCTTCACCCAATAGGGCCATACAACAAAAAGACATCATACAACAAGCCATTCAGGCTAACAAAGAATGGTTACAACATTCTTGGATCATCAATGAGCACAACAACCTACATACTAGATGTTGAAACCTTAGGAATCCAAATAGGAGGTCGACAACTAGTGACCCTTTGTGTCATAGGGTTATATCCATTACATAAGAAACATTAACATAGACCAGGTCCCCGGATAGGCCAACCGCTCTTTGTGACATTTTGCTTCCATGCGAATAGAACTTCCCTTGGGTTATGCATCCACTCGACTGTCTTTGTCCATGAGAGCGAGAGTGACTTAAAGGTCAACATTAGAAAGGAGAGGGTTCATGTGTTGTATCGAGGTTGACTCATTTGCGTTTGTGCTTGAGTCGCGTTTTGAGGAGTACATATTTTGATGAACCTAACATGTAGATAAATCCTTTTAGGATGAGTTCTTTCACATTTTTGCACATTTCTTCCATTTCACTTTCATATTTCACTTCCATGATCATTTCATTCATCCTGTGATGTTTCCTACACCCCTAATCTAGGATTAAATCACACAAAGTTTAGGGGAATTTCCCCTCCAATGAAAGTAGCATGCCTTCATAAATAACTCTGACCTCAAATCAATCAGACTATGAAGACATAAAATAAAAGGGCATCCAACAAGAGCCCCATGATTTCAACCATATCAAAACATGCCAAGTGAGTGTTCAATCTGAAATCCATCAACAAGATCAACCCATAACAAGCAATACAAAAATGGCCACCCACACGAACAATGAGGTGAGCCATCAAAAGAAGAGGCCTCAAGAATCTCAAGAGGTAAAAAAATTCTTCCAGAAATCACATCAAGATAAGAGACCCATGACATGTCAAGTGTCATCAGAAAGAACAAATGGGGTCACTCCAACCCCAATGCAAAGAAATCCATCTCAAGGTGGAAAAACTCAAAGAACAAAAAAAGCCTCACCCATAGACCTTATAAAAATCTTGGTCCAATGGATCAAGACTCTTGAGGCTAGAAATGATGAACAAGTTTGCCAAAACAAATTTGAAGAAAAACATAGGGTATAGGGAAATCCTTCCATTGACAAGATCGAATCAAACCACAGGGCAACTCAAAATCCCCCTCATCTAAGCGACACATGTAATGAAGCATTCATGCCTCCCTTACCCTCATCATCTGACATGACAAGTTTCAATCAAATAGATGGGATTAATATAATGAAAAATAACCAGAAATGATCCCACTTAATGTTAAAAACATAAACATGACACCATCTAGTCATCCAACTTTTTCAAGACATCAACAATCTAGGATACCCTTTCAACAAGCACAACAAGCTCCAACTGAAGGGCTAATGTTAGGAGGAACAATACCCTCAACACATAACCCCCTATTAGGAACATACCTTGAGTATTTAAAGGAGCCTCTTGACTACAAAATTTGTCATGGCATCCTACCACATCCTCTCCCTGAGCTTCCAAAATTTAACGGAGAGGGTGATCCAACTCTCATATCAAGGCTTACATATGGCAATGCGAGAACTCTTTCCTTGGAATGGGATGGTACTAAAGATTTTCCCAAATAATTTGTAGGGTATCGCTCTATATTGGTATTATCAACTTCCAGAAGCATCAATCCACTCATTTAGGCAACTCATTGATCAATTTGTGGCTACCTTTGACATAAACAAACTAGTCAAGGTAGGAATAGAAGAATTTTTAACAATCAAACAAGAAGCCAATGAGTCAGTTTCACACTTTATCATATGAGGGAGGAAAGTTCTTTATTCTTCAACAAGCACACCAAACTTGGATCATATGGAACTTTGTGATCTCTTCTTACATACTCTCAACAATGACATATGAGAACAAGTCCAAAAACTCCCTTATAAATCATATGAAGAAGCACTTGAAAGTACCCTTATAATTGACTAAGCTGCTATTGATAGCGAAAGAAGGGAGTATGATATCAATGGAAGGTTGGTAAACCATGATAGCAAATCTTTGATAAACAACCAAAACATAGATGGGTCAACGAACACTTCACCATCCAAAAATAATAATAATTGTGACTACAATAGTCATATGAATTTGGGAAACCAAAATGTCAACAACTATCCCTAGAGAATCAACAAGTAGTCATACAACAATCATCATAAGCCTCAAGATTTTAATCATGAAGAATGTTGCCCATTTCACAAGAGAAGGGGGTATGATATCAAGTTATGTCAGGAGTACCATTGCTTCATATCAAACCTCCCAAAATGTCAACGATAAGCATTTATGGACACATTCTCACAAGATTAAGAAATTTGTGTTTCCTAAAATGGTCAACGATAAGTATGTCAGGAGTACATTCTCACATATCTAATTTGGTCTTGTGGAATTTGACAAAGATCAAGAAATTTGTGTTTCCAAGGACCAAAATGACCAGATGACACCTCCAACAATTCAAAATTTTCACACATGCTAGAACTTATTAAGAGTTCTCCTACACACAAGAATGCTTTCCTCAATGCCTTAGATCTAGGCCATCTAGTTTAAAACACTCCAAATAAAAAGTGTTCTTCTTCGACTTTTGATTTTGAAAATTTACCCTCAGGTGATGACATAGCTAAACAGGTTGATCTCCCCCTCTATCTAGTAGTTCAAGTTCAAGACTATTCCATTAAACGTGTAATGATCGACGATGGGTTTGCGATCAACATTGTCTCTTTCTCTCTTCTTCAAAGAATGGGTTATGACGAAAGTTCAATCACAAAAGAAACTTCCATCCTTAGAATTAATGATGACCCAAACATTTGAACCATGGGTAAGGTCAATCTTCAAATCACATTGGGTCCCAAAACTTTCACAATTAAATTTTATGTCGTAAAAGAAGGAACCAATTACAACATGATCCTAGGAAGGCCTTGGATCCATAAGATGAGGGCTATTCCCTCCACATCATTTCAAGAAATCCACTTCTTCTACATGATATAAATTCAAATCATTAAAGGAGACCTTGATCCTTTTAGTCTTTACAGAGTTGAACAAGTCAAAAAAAAGGGAAAGATGACGGAAACTACCAGTGACCCAAGAGTCATAATTTTTGAAAAAGGAGAGACATGAAAACAAATTGCAAACACAACTGAGACTTCAAAATATATAGGGAAGGGGGATATAGGAGAATTTACTTTAGATCCCCACTCAACAAAATCTTATGCTCCATTCAACTTAGAATCCATTCCTATCAAGCTAGATATGAGAATCCATACAGTTGAGACCACCACTAAGCAAAAAGAAGAACTAGAACCTACATAGAAACTAGGAGAGTCAATACCAATTCCAATTACCCCTCAAAAGTTCAAGACAAACATGGGAACTTAACAAGAATAGAAAACAACAAAGCTAGCGAGCAAATCATCAAACAATGGAATACATGAGTACACAAAAATCCTTCCTGAATACAAAGACATTTTTACACCAAGTCTTCGAGTGTCCTAAAACTTTCAAGCAAAGTTCAGACCAAATTAGATAGGTCCATACGTAGTTAAGGAAGATGTCAAAGATGATGCTTAACTCTTGTGCACTATGGAAGGCAAAGAGTTTAGTATCTAAAAATTGCAAAAAAATCAAATAATCTAAAGAATCCAAAAAATTGTAAAATCATAAAAAAAAACAAATATTTTGCATTCTTCATTCTATTTCACCATGCATTTTGTAAGTGACATGCTCTTGTTTGATTTTTGTCTTAGAAAGGAGTCCAAGGTTTCTTAGGTATAGGTTGACCCTTTGAGCCTTAGGGATCCCTTGTAATCATGATTACCTCTTATTATTTTCCCTATCACATTTCCCAATGATTGTAATCAAAACCTAGCTTTTAGCTTCACACTAATCCTGGTCTTAATGAACCATGTTGTTAAGTCTAAGTGAAGTTAGTATTCAAACCTATAGTACTCAATAGAAGCTTGCAAGTAGACCTCCCCATTCCTTCTTAGTAGAAGGGAAGTCCAAATGGATAGTGAAAACCCTTGGTGGTGCTCAACCCCTTATCTTTCCTAGCCAAAACACCAGGAAGATCATAACTCTATAGGAAGCAATCAAAAAAATATGAGTGAATAAAAAAATGAGAGATAAAAAAAAGAGTGTGAGAGAAATAATAGCAGCAGAATACCAAAGACAAGATATCAAAGAGCATAAAAAATGCCAAGAAAAAGAAATAAATTCAAGTGAGGCATTGCAAAATACAAAAAAAGAGTGAGAAAGAAGATGTTTGATGTTCATACTCTCGAGTGAAGATAATTCTAAGATTGAAGCTATGAGAGTGACATCTATAAGGGAAAATAAAAAAGAAAGGTACAAAGCACACATACACACTAGATGAGCAAAGCCAAGAGTCTAGCTGTCTTTATGAGCATCTTCCACTCTGGAGCCTTTCCTTTAACCCACATCTATCTTGTTGGCCATCTTTGATGTAAGTCTAGAGTTGAAAGCTTGTCAAATTATTTTGTCTAGATAAGGATAAGTTTTTAGCCTTTTGCAATGCCAAAATCAGAAGCATTCCATCTCCTCCCTACTCCCACTTGAGTCCTTAATCCTATCCCAAAGATCAATAGGTCTCCCTATACCAAGTCAACTCGCAATCCCCTAAGCCAAACATCCTACTTAAGAGCAATCATATTGTTCGTTCCATTTGCTTACATTTCAAACATTCAAAACAATAAACATGTCATAGCATCATGGCATTCATATCACTAAGAGCATACTACTTTGCATTTCATATTGCATCTCATTCATATTAGAAAAAGATGAAAACAAATTGCATTATCATAGGTATGCATTCTAATAAGAAAAATAAAATCTCTAGCCAACCATATGTACAAGGAGAAATAGAAGTACAATATGTCAACTGAAGTTATGTATAGATCTCAACCAATCAGATCTCACAGTAATAAGTGCAAAATAATGTCCGAGTATAAATCACTCCTCCAACGGAGTCAAAAGAGCAAAATTGTGCACTCAAGAGTGCAAGTCTCCCCATGCAAGGGGGCAAGGGTAGAAATATCTTCAATAAACATAGGTCTCTCAAAGACCTCAAAGAACATCAAGGTGGACCTTCACAAAATCTTTAGAAAAACCATAAAATTAGAAATTCAAAAAAATCTAAAAATTTGTAAAACCTCAAAAATCCTCAAAAATCGAATATGTTCTTCAAATCTACAATAAAAGGAGACTTTGTTCTTCTCTTAGCTTAGCATGTGTTTTATTTCCATGATGCTCTTGCACCCTCATTTTGCATGCTTTCATCCTTGCAAATCTCCATGGCGAAATAAAACAACTTAGGTATACTTACAACGCAATCGATGGTATGTTCACTTGTTTCAATTTTAGGAGTCTTTTAAAACATTTTAAATGTTGAAATAATACTTATTATTGTAGGTATAATTGCAAGAAATTGACAACAAGTAATGCCTAATTTGGGAATAGTACCTACCTTTCATGTAGACTACCTTCCTCGAGGGGGCAAATATGTAAGCACTAAAAAGACACATGAGCCTAAATGATAATTCGATGTAATCCTAAACACGTACATGTAAGCATGTAAATACGATCTCTCAACAATGTTCTTCTTAGCAATACATGGATGGAGTTTCTTCACCTCATTCTTTCTTCCCTTCAAGGTCTTGTTCCTTCTTCATTCCCCTTTGTCGACATTTCATCTTTTTCACTTTTTGGCCTTGCTAGCATGGCCTACTAGCATCGTAACATGGGAAATTCACCTTCCCTAAACTAATTTCACCCGTTTAAACCCTCTAGAGGTCTCTAATTGACCTCCCATACCTAGCTCAACCCTCAAAATTAACTTGTCTTCTCTCCTTTCTCGACCACTCCCTTTGAATTTTGGATCTCCTGTGGGAGATCTTGAATCTCCCATGGGCAAACCTATTGGTAAACTAGGGGATCCAGTGATATGCATTAGTTTGATCAGTTTCAAAATCTAGATGGCATCTCTAGCCTCCCAGGATCATTCTCAGCCCTTCAAATCACTCCCAAGACCTCTCCTTTCTAGATTTCCCCCTTTGAGTTCCATATCTCCCATGGGTGACCCCTGGGCAACCCTAAATCCCCCCTGGGTGACCCTGTTGTGTTTTCATGCGCGTGTTTCTCTTCAATTCGGCCCCCAAAAAGCTCTATTTTTCTCCAGTTTGCATGCAAATTTGACCCTAACCGAGCCTAGTCTATTCTTAGCCCATTCTTCACTCCCAATCTTCCATAATTAGCTCCCATTGATCTATACTTATCTCCCTTAATTCTCATACTAACTGCCTTTCTTAATACAGTGATAAGCTTCCGCACCTTCATCACTCCCCAATCAACCCAGTTCTCTATCCAATCAAGCCTATTAACTCTTGAATCAAAGGAGCTAATGTCTCAATCAATCCCAACTCTTGTGAGCTTTGCAACACTATAAATACCTCTCACCTCTTCATCATTTCTCAAGTTGGAGAATGCTCTTCCCATCTTCGCAAGCTTTTCAAGATTCTTCATAGGCCTTTAAGCCTTTTTGTTCATTTCTTTAGTTTTCATTGTTGCAAAGCTTCAAAGATTTCCCATAGTTTAGGAAAATTCATTGGTGCATCCATTTGAAAAGCTTTTCTTTTGCTCTCTATTATCATTTGCATGCTCATTGCAGGATGTATGTGCCTTTTTCTTTGTGTTTAAGATAATCTCCTAAGCTTTCTAAAGCTTCTATAGCATTGATATGCTCTCAATTTGTTCCCAAGCCATAGCCATTGTGCTTGAATAGTGCATTCATAGCACTCATAGCTCCCCCTGAGTTCTTTCAATTTCAATTTCAGCTCTCAAAACTCAAGCCAATTCAAATCAATTGCTCCCTTCATCCCTGCCATCAAGAGGAATACCTCGCTATTGTAGAGGAGAAAGAGGTTGCCAAATATAAAGATTTTTGAGTATAGTACAAAGCTCGTGCGCCAAAGGATCCAAGTTTTTCATGTTTTCATAGCTAATTAAATCACATTTTTCTCTTGGAGAAAGTAATCATTGCATTGCAATTTCCTTGATAGGATTTACTTCAAGTTGATTAGATTAGCATTGTTTAAATTAGTTTCATTGCAATTCATAGATTAGATTTCTTTCAAGTATTTTCATATCCTAGTTTAAATTCAAAATCATCTCAAAAAACACAAAAAACATAGCTTAGATTGCATTTAGGAAAATTCATGTTAATTTGCATTCATATTTCAATTCCTAGTTAATTAAATCATTTTATTATTCATTCAGAAAAAAGAACAAAAAAATCACTTTGCATTCATTTAGTTTGCATACATCAAAATCCAAAAACATTAGAAAAAGACAAAAATCAAAACAAAGAAAGTGCACAAAACCCTTGATTTCATCACGAGGTCAATTTCAAAACATAGCCAAAAACTCCTTGATACCATTGACACAAGGTCGAGTCATAGAAAACCTTTGGTCACATCACAAAGTTGAAGTCAACTCTAGTTAACTCTCTCTTATCCAACAATATGAATGTGCCTAGGAGTTATCCTTGGGGAAATTGAATCCATACACCCAAGACCACAACTTACTCAAGAACAAGAACATGCCTTTAGGACCATACAACAAGAAAATATCATACAACAAGTCATTCAGGGTAACAAAGAAAGGTTACATCGTTCTAGTCTCATCAACGAGCATAACATTCTACCTACTAGACATTGAAACCTTATGAATCCAAATAGGAGGTTGAAAACTAGTGACCCTTCAGGTCATAGGGTGATCTTCATTATAGAATAAACATTGACACAGGCCAGGCCCCAAGATTGACCAACCGCTCTCTGTGATGTCCTGCTTCCATGCAAACAGAACCACCCCCTGGTTACGCTTCCACTTGATTGGATTTTGCCACGCGAGTGAGTTACTTAGAGGTCTCCATCAGCAAGGAGAGGGTTCATGTGTTGTATCGAGGCTCACGCATTCACATTTGTGCTTGAGTCACATTTTGAGGAGTACAGGCTCAAAGAGGATTGGGTAGCGTCCATCTTAAACGATCTTGGAGTCATTCAACAAAACAAAGAAGCGTTTAACCCATAACAAGTTTAGGAGCAAGTTATTATAATAAATCCAAAAAGAAAAAATAGGAGAGATGTAAGAGAACAAGTCCTCCTACAAGAATTGGTTGAGATAGAGAATCGTCATGTCAATACATTTCTTATAAATGCTCAATAGGAGCTAGACCTAATTTGAGCCAACAACACACTTAGCCATAGAACAATTGTCAGAGCTACACCTCTTCAAAGGTTTGCCAAGCAACATCCACACATCCCAATGCCAACTCTACGCTTAAAAAATGTTCATAATCAAGCACTCCTTCTCATGAAGTGAGTGATCAAGCTGGTGCAACACCCACCCTACACAGTAATATCATTTCAACACCTAGATGACTCCCCTTCCTTGTGAAGAGGGTAGTCCTTCAAACACTCCCCCACTCCATTCTCTTGTCACAAGAGCAAGAGTGATTTGATCTCATACTAGTTACATGAGTGCCATGTATGTGCTAACCTAGATCCAACTCATACACATTCATGGTGAGTAGATTTAGACCAACACAACCTATGTTGGGTTTTCTCCTATGAATTTTTTGTGTAATTAGTTTTATGTGTGTTTCTATCTATTATTTTGCATATGTTTGAAAATATCTCTATTTATATTTAATTTGCACGTATTTGTTAGTGTGTCATCCATATTAAGTGGTTAATAATGTATTTTAAGGGTTTTTTTTGAGTTCTTTAAATTGAGCATTTGTTTGCTAATATGAAAGAGAGTTGTAACCTCCCTATTTATAGATCAAGTGGCATCAGAGTAGGTTCATATAACCCATACTTGTGGTTTTTGTGACCATATTGGCTTATGCCCAACACTAATCAAGTAGGAAAGAAAGCTTAGTCCCTTTTGAGCCTAAAATTGAATCAAGAGAGTTGTTAAGAACAATTAGAATGGGAAGAAAAGATGATGGTGAAGCTATATTCTAGAGATTGGAAGAAGATGTCACCAACATTGCATTGTGGAAGAGAAGATTGATAGGCTAGTAAGCATGATGCTTATCTTGATAGCTAGATCGGACATTCCAAAAGAGCACCAAGAAGAAAGTGAATCTAAAAAAAGCTATTAGGATTAGGTGTGTCATTCACTTTTCAAATCCTAAGCCTTGTAAATTGCATTTAATTATGTAGATGATAAATAATGTATGATTTCCAAACATCGTGGATTGGGAAAAATGAGTTGTCCATGTGAGGGTGGGGTCATTATCTATTCTTTGAAATACTTGGGATATTGTGTAAGAAGACATTGAATGAGAGGCTACATTAAAAAGATCAAAATTGGGAGTTACAAAGCATCTTTTCAATTTGTATGTTATGACATAACATTGACTACCCTCATGGATGACTACATTGCTAACATGATTGTAACAATTCTTAGAAGAGAGCTAGTAGGAGGAAATGCAAAATGACTAACAATCATAAGCTTGTTGGCTTGATGAATACGAGTAGCCATGGCTAAGAATTTTTTACTCCAATGGGTAAGTTTGTCCTTGAACTTCTTTAGGAATCCTAAAGCTCACATATCAGAAAGAGTAACCCTCAAACCAAAAGGGATGTCAAGCTATCAAGTGATAGTACCATATTGGATTAAGCACCAATCAAGGGGGATCCAAGGAGGAGGTTTGTTAGAGCTAATCACAAAGAATTCAGTTTTGTGCGTAGAGAGCCTAGAGCTTGACACCAAATAGAATAGGTCAAGAACATCAATGGCATTATTCACTTCATCAATTGTATTTTGAAGGAATGGTAGATTGTCATCAACAAAGTGGGAGTTAAGAGCATGAGCATTCTGAGGGAGAGGTATTGCCTCTAAAGATTTTGTTGGAATGAGCATGGTCAAAGAGGTATTCTAGAGCATCAATAGTCAAGACATAAAAAAGGGGGCAAAAGGACAACCTTATCTAATAAACCTTTGAAGGGGATTTTGTTAAAAGAGTCCCATTAACCACAAATTTGGCATTAACATGAGTTCTAAATCATTTAATAGCTACATATCAATGTAACCTTGCAGGTTTAGGTGCAATTGCTGGTTTAATGCTTGATTAATAGATATCCAAATAGCTTTTCAATAAAAACAATTCTTCTTATGAATGAGGTGCATCCCACTCGTAGAAAATATAATGAATATTACTAGCAATTGGACCCATAGGTTCAATGGGAATGTTGAAACGTACAAAGACAATGCCATATACACCCTCTAAACAAAATAAAAGGACAAAAATAAATACTACCTAAATATGTACCTCAAAATTTTTAAAAATCTCAATTGACAAGCACCTAAACTCGTTGAAGGATTTAAACTTATTTTTGGAGTTGTGTGTGAAGCTCCTCTTTGGTCCCATAAACTCAAAAGGACCTAATGTGGAGCAACAAGGGTAAGTGGTATGAGCTTAGGGGTTCCATCAGTCGCATGGCCAAAGATATGACCGTGGGCTTCCACTCTAATCTCTTCAAGGTGCTAGTAGTGAGATGGCCACAAATACCCTATTCAATGTCAAAATTATTGTTGACTGTTAATAAGTACTGTCCACTAGTGGACATCTACATCCATGACTATCCAAATGGTTGCATCAAGAAATCAAATGGTGAGCCATGTGAATGTATGAAGAAAGGAAGTCAGTCAATTATTTGTTTGCTTGTGAGCATTTATTGAGAAGTCCACTAGTAGCAATTTCTAATTGACATCGTTCTTATGAAATGAGAACAACACATTTGTTGTGCATGTGGAGGGCCTCTTAATACGCTAATATATTTAGCATCTAATATTAAATGAATACTTATGTTCAATAAATATAGCATATAGTTTTGTAATATTTATTATTATGCGATACAAATAGCATATAAATAATGTAAGATGGTTTGGAATATTTGAAATTTATAATAAGAATAAATATGATAATATCTTTTTAATACTAATGTAACATTAATTGTGTTTTCAAAAGATAGATTATTGGTATTGAACATTAATCCTTGAGCCCCTTTAAGAGAGTTAACAGTATGTTGAGTACTCAAAACATTACTTATAATGATGGAGATCGTATTATACATGTAAACTAAATCAGAGATTGATATAGGTTATAGCTACGCACATTTAAAATAGGTAGTCATCTGATATGGAAATTATATATTTATTGCATATTTAAACTTATAATCTTTCCACTTCGAAGTAGATCAACGGCTGAGGTGAAACCCTAGATATCGACTTCTAAGGATTCAAAAAAGCCCATCTGAATCAGGATTATGAAGAGGAGGGATGCATGAATCAAAAGGGAGATCAATAGTTCATTCATTCATTCATCATGGGGCATATGCAGTCGAGGGTACTCACTTCTCTCTCTACCCTGCCTCCAAGAACGAAAAAATGGCAACACAAGGGAAAAAAGGCAAAGGAGAAAACGACAAAGGGTAGAAAATATCCCAACGATGATTGAAACTCTATTTAAAAGTCCTAATATACTTGAGAGGACTTTAATGGAATGTGAAAGCCCTTCTTTCTTAAAAGAGTAAAAGGATGTTTTTTTGGCAAAAAAATCTAACTTTAATTTGTTTTTCACAAAAGTATAAGTCTAATGTAGGATACCTTTTAAAATAAATTCTATTGTTGTAATGGGTTGATATTTCCATATTTTCATTCTTAATTTCTTAGGCTTCTTTAGAGGTCAATGTCATGTTCCCCTATATTTAAATGCCAACAATAAATTGTTCCACCTTATCGAGGCTTAGAAGCCTCTACAAGCTGGCGACCAATTTGATTATCCGTTTGATGTCGGCTACAGAAATGTGAAGTTTGGTGGTGGTAAAGCGTGCAAAAGGGCTTAAGCTAGTAGGAGGAAATGTAAAATGACTAACAATCATAAGGGTTTGAGGGTTACTCTTTCTGATATGAGAGCTAGTAGGAGGAAATGTAAAATGACTAACAATCATAAGCTTGTTGGCTACATGAATACGAGTAGCCATGGCTAAGAATTTGTTACTCCAATGTGTAAGTTTGTCCTTGAACTTCTTTAGGAATCCTAAAGCTCACATATCAGAAAGAGTAACCCTCAAACCAAAAGGGATGTCAAGCTATCAAGTGATAGTACCATATTGGATTAAGCACCAATCAAGGGGGATCCATGGAGGAGGTTTGTTAGAGCTAATCACAAAGAATTCAGTTTTGTGTGTAGAAAGCCTAGAGCTTGACACCAAATAGAATAGGTCAAGAACATCAATGGCATTATTCACTTCATCAATTGTATTTTGAAGGAATAGTAGATTGTCATCAACAAAGTGGGAGTTAAGAGCATGAACATTCTGAGGGAGAGGTATTGCCCCTAAAGATTTTGTTGGAATGAGCATGGTCAAAGAG
This sequence comes from Cunninghamia lanceolata, assembly GCA_027924645.1. Classification (NCBI taxonomy): domain Eukaryota; kingdom Viridiplantae; phylum Streptophyta; class Pinopsida; order Cupressales; family Cupressaceae; genus Cunninghamia; species Cunninghamia lanceolata. Next base: position 5,571,704 of record BSBN01000645.1, on the reverse strand, counting down.
GTATTCTAGAGCATAAATAGTCAAGACATAAAAAAGGGGGCAAAAGGACAACCTTATCTAATAAACCTTCGAAGGGGATTTTGTTAAAAGAGTCCCATTAACCACAAATTTGGCATCGACATGAGTTCTAAATCATTTAATAGCTACATATCAATGCAACCTTGCAGGTTTAGGTGCAATTGCTGGTTTAATGCTTGATTAATAGATATCCAAATAGCTTTTCAATTAAAAGAATTCTTCTTATGAATGAACTGCATCCCACTCGTAGCCAATACAATGAATATTAAAATATATTTTGCTCATAGCCGTACATAGGAACCTCGGCCGGGGAATAAGTTAATTTTTTCTTGAAAATTTTGTTCCGAACCTTATGAATTACAATCATAATCAACATTACTGCTTGGTTTCTACTGGTTTTTCAGGCAGAATCCTCTGAGCATTCAGTCGTTTGTGAATCGCAAAAATTATCAAAGCTGATGTAGGCTTCCTTTCAATTGTAAGGAAGGGCTCGAAAGTGCTAGGGGGTGAACCATGTGACGAAAGGGAAAATGCCTTCAGACCTGCACATATGAAACTCAGATTCAACACAGCTAATTTCCCCCAGGTTTAAAAAATATAGAAACAATAACTTATTGAAGTTTGCAACAATAATTGCAAATGCAACAGATTTCTGTTACACAATGGGTAAAACGTGGACACAACAAGATTTATGTAAGATCCTAGCCTAAAGATAGTTATAGATAACATATTTTTAAATAAAATTAAAAAGCAGTTTCTTGTAGTTATTCCTTCATCCTCTTCTCATTGCTCCACTCTTGCCTCTATTCTGGCCTTTTCACTTCAGGCTTTGTTTATTGTTTTCATATTGAACTTTATTAACTTGGGTATATCATAATTTAGATTAGTATTCAATAGCCTAATTTTATTTTGTTTTAATTTTTCTTATCCTGGCCTATTTCTTTCTTTTCCCTTTCTTTTTTTTTTACACAGGGATATCAGTTACAATCTTTCATTATCTCCACCTAGCTCAAGAGTTTGAATCTGGCAGCTAGTACTATTATTGCTTGATCCAATAGCATCATAGCATACTAGGTTTCTGATTTCTGGTTAGCAGTCACTATAAACCTGCCTCTTCTGGATAAAGTCCAGCCAGCTTACTAGCCTTCTCTTGGGTATCCCTAGGAGTACAACTTTTCTTGACATCTTAACATTATATAGATAAGATTAGAATCTGCAATCTTCATAATATTTTAACAAGCTATCCTGACGATGGATCAGTGAGTGTGATAGGAAAACGACTTTTTAGGAACTCACTAGTATGGACAGTGAAAATATATTCTCCTAAAAAACAAATTTTAATGTGACAGACCTAAGTCAAACCTAAGTTAAAAGCTATCAAGGACCTTTACAAGAAGTTAAACAAGTGTAGAGGCTTAGCCTGAAAGCTGTGGCCTTACAGAACGTTGGGTCACAGGTTTGAGTCACCCGGTGAAGAAGATTGAATTATGTTTATAATACATACCCTGAACTGTCCCATCCAGAAAGAACACCCAAAAACTATAAGGTATTTCTCCCTTTGCAAAGCTTCCTTCCAGCTGCTCAGATACACAAAACTTAATGGTTAGGATTACAGACCATATCTTATTATTGTAACTTATAATCTGAATGGGAAAGGAGAAAGAGAGGTGGACTGGTTTACAAACCTTGTTGTCTTCAAATACAAGCTCAATATCAGAAATATCCTTTTCCTTTTCAAGTATAGCCTTTACTGCAGGGATAACTTCCTCTGCCATCATTTCAGGCAAAGGCTTAACTGGAGCTTTTTTTGCTGCTACCACTTTTGCCTTTGGTGGAGTGGGTTTGTCAGATGTTGCATTTTCCTTCACTTCTGTTGGAGTCTTTTCAGTAGTGGCGATATCTTTCACTGCTTTGACTGTAGTGCTTTCCACTTTAGCTTTTGCTTCTGGTTTGGAATTTTTCACTGTAGAAGAGTACGAAGTGTGCAAATTAATTTAAGTTCCTTGGTGTATAAAACCTTTAAGAACAAAATAAGAATCAATGAGTCTTTAAGCACTAGGCTGACATGCAATGTAAATTAGATTTTAGTCTCCTCAACCATATGCAGATAATAGGAGATGCCTTTTATCAAACTATGGTTGGTAGGAGTTGATCAAGTTGTTTGATTAGTAACAAGTGCAAAACATGGATCACAGATTAGGACTTTGATTTAAGTGGTGTCAACAACAGAGGCCCCAGTGCAGAAAGTATAGTACTCTTAAACAAAGAACTTGAACTAAGGAATCTTCAATATGACTTGCACATTTTATTATCAGGCAAAGTTTGGGGGCTGAGAGTAAGCAAGCCTATCTACTTTGTATGCCAATAATTACTTAGAATGTCTTAGTCAGGATAAATCAGTCCCCGGAGTACCAGCATGTAATAAGTCCACTATAAATGCAAAAGGTAGAAATTTCTCATGTGTAATCTGCAGCTACCAGAAACTGTTCAAGAACATCTCATATCTTGGATGACACACTACTTTCCCATATAATACACAAAGTTTGAGAATCTAATCCGAACATGCCTGTATGTGCAATTGCTTGGAAAACCATTTACTCCTAAGCATGTTATGACAAGTTAAACCTACAAACAGAAAAATAAAATACAAAAACATCATCTATGCTAAACAGCATTTCGGCTGCTCAGGCTGCCTTGAGTGAACAATAACAAATGTGAACATTGTGCACAGCACTTTCGGATGGTGGGGTTCTCAGGTACAAGCTAGCATTTACAGAAGTAGTACTTGGTCTACAGTGAGCACAGTTGCTGTTATCTGGTGCACACCTAGTTACATAAATAAGTAATATATAATAGTGATTGCTGGGTCACAATCCAATGTGGTAGAGAGTGTCAAAAAAACATAACAAATCTTTGTTTCCACTGAACATCTAATCATTTTCTGTCTGTATTGGAGCCAATCTGTCTTCCATTTGTTATGCTCGTCCATAGTCCATAGCAGCAATAGTCTTCTCTAGTGGCCCATACTCCAAGCTTGGCTTGGCTCTTGTGGGCAGAGCCAGCTTTTTAATGAGTTTTTGCCGAGTTTCAGGCTATTATGAAATTAGCATACAAACTAATTCTGAAAGTTCAAAATTGGTTTGTAATCAAATCTTTTCGGAGCTTTTCACCAAGTATTTTCCTAGTTTGAATAAATTCTGAGGCAAAGTAATTGCGACTATAATCTGTACGTTATTTGTGAAATCAACTCATTTGTTTCCCCATTCCCCATTTTCTTTTTGAATCAGCAATCAACAATCTCCTGATTCTTCTTCTCTCTAATATGCAATCCACCTCATCCTTCAATTCTCTGTATCAAAATGTCTACATTTAGCAGAATGGTGGTATTAGGTACGACACTACTTCTAAAACTGCATCAAAGGTGACCGGTTTACAGCCCTGTATGGTTGGTTCTAGGTCACCCAAAATCAGGGATTGCACAGGCTTTGATACCAAGAGCGTATTAGCAAAAGACCATGTAGAGTTATCAAAGTAAACCCCATCTGATTCAAGAAATGCAATGAAGCGACAAGCTGACCAACCACATTTGGCAGAAGAATTTCAGGAAGTACTTAGATGGGTTTTGTCCACCTTCAACCTTACAAACATCCAGGAGGTTTGGTTTTAACAAAAAAGGATGAACCCTAATGTTTGAAAGTGGAGTTGACTATCAAATTTATCCGACTCCGATATTACTTGGTCCAGTTATGAAAAATCTGATGGTTAACAAACCCTGTCATTGCAGCAAACTCTCAAATTAGTGAAGCCTAAGAAACCCCAATTTCAATGCCTTCCTATGTACTATCGGTTTAAAAAAATAAAGCTGTTCTTCCTCTATCACTTCTTTTACAAAGAGATCTCATAAATTCATAACCCACCTTGTGGTTGTGGTGACTCTGAAAATTCTACATTAGTCAAAACTGTCAAAACATATTCAACTGCGGCCTTGGATCTTTCACATAAAGGTAGGCCACAAAAAGTTTGTCATAATGCACATGGCTTCAGGATGTGATTCTATTCCTTATTTTTGAGGATGGATTGACCTTGTTTTTATAAAGTAATTTATATACATTCTTTTTCAAATAAAAAAAATCATTTTTTTTCTCTGGAGAAGATGTTAGGAATCCATTTTTCCATTGAAATTCGAAACAGCATAACAATATTTGAAGAGGGAAGAATGGTTTTAGTACTTGAAGTCAATTCTGGACAGTCCAATGAATTCACTAACAATCAAAAATATCACCAAGCATGGATTAGAATATTTTCTTTCATTTGCAAAATTTTAGAACAGTGACCTGTTTCTAGATATTAAACATAGAAACATTCAAATGGTATTGAAGACTGCTTCCAGACTAACATAACCTGTGGCAAGCCTAATGCTAAGTACTCTAATAAACCTCAATGCCACAGTAATTTAATAGCTCCCCAAAAAGAAATGTAATATAAGAAAACAGCAAACCATCACCCGGTCTAACGCTATGGTTTTCAAGTACACAGTGAACTAAAATTGTCCCGGAAAACTTGCCTTACTGGATTGTAGTATGAAAACAATACCAAACTGCAATTGAGCTGTGACCCATAATTAAGGCCAATCCAAACTTTGAGCCTTATTGCTAATCATTACCCTTACATTCTTATCTCTATACTAATTTTTACAGAGATTAATTAACTACTTACAAGTGGAGGTGGAGGTGGATGTAGTTGACTCTGGCTCAGAAGCACAGACGACTTGTCCCCAACTTCTTCTCATAATAGCTATCAATTTCATCTCATCTTTTGGGTTCTTAATGAATAGCCTTCTTGGGCCGAAATGCTGATTGAAGATCTTTGTAGAAGGAATGTCCACATGAGATGGGAGATATAGGTTTCTAAGGCCAACACATTTTCCTGCACAAGCCATAATATTATCACGTCTCTGCTCACACCTCAAGTTCTTCAAAGCCAAAACAGTTTGTGTATTATTTCTAGTCTGTTTTTTCCATTTGATGAGCTCAAGCTATGCATTACAAATGTTCCCAAAGTTCAGTTTCAATGAAAATTCTCAGTGCAGAATAATCCGACATACAGGTAATAGTATTAAATGGAATCCTATAAGTTGTGTGGGGAGGCTAAATTTGGAAGAATTTAAATTGTGCAGGAAGCAAATGTGATAATTTTGGATTAGCTGGGTATGAAATTCAGGGGTGGTAGTAGTCACGCTGTAATTGTATGGTGAGAACGGAGTGTCCTCCCTATATTAATTGTGTGGTTACCATTGGCCCTCTGTCATCCCCTCCTATTGTGAAATGAAGGATGCTGATATGGAAATCAACATATGAAAGATTGGCCACTAATTTTATTAAAGAATATATATATATATACACCTCCCCTACCACCTAAGCTCCTAATATCTACCTCGCACCTTATTTTGGAACTTACTTTTAGAGAAAATTTCCTTTTCTCCTCGTTTGGCCATTCTAGACTGGGCTTAAATTTGATGGTTGTATAGCCGTATTTAGTCATTTTAGTCGTAAAATACAATTAAAATTTTAGGAAACCTGTATCACTTGAAAGGGAATATTTTAGGTATATTGTCAAAATTTCTATGTAATTAGTATTTCATAAAATAGGTAGGTTTTGATATTTGAAAGACAACTTCATATAGAAGACGTCACAAAAAAATTGATTACGAGCATGGTTGACCATCAAATTTAGGCCTTGATTCTAGATCCCATACTAACTATTTTCTAGAAAAGCTGGCTCTTTCCAAGCTTGGGGGGGGGGGCAGGGGGGCTCTTGTAGAGGGGAAACCTACCTGGCTCAGCTATAGATATATATAAATTAGTGGTCATTTAATATGGTAAAGGAAAAAATATACTTTATATTTATGATTATTAACACAAATTAATTTAAATAAAAAAATTATGATTGATAATTGAAATAGCTATGAAAACCAAATAATTAAAAATATGATATTTGAGAATTAATAATGAAGAAATAATGTGACATGTAACAATTCACCAATGTTTTATATTTTTAAGTCTGACATTGATGAAGATCTTTGATTCTGCAAAATGTTTACTTTTAATCCAAATAGGGAGGTCGCACCTCTTAGACTATTAACCATTTAATATGGACGTCACACTAACAAAGATATGCAAATTAAGTATGAATAGAGATCTTCTGAAACAATAGATAAAAACACGAACGAAAGTGATCACACATAGTTTGCCCTAGAGAAACACAACATAGATTTAAAAACTCAAGCTCTAGTGAGCAAATATCTTTTGGTCCACTATCACAAGGGTTGATTATAGATGTACAATTGCTTACACAACATCAATGAGCTTCTATCACACCTGTAGCACACTCTCACATTACTCAAACTTGCTTTCACACTTGCATTAGCCTTAAAGATAGATTGCAACCACCATATAATGAGAGTCAACCACTTCCCAAATGTAGAAAGGCAACATATGACCTACCCTAAGCTTCCCAACTTTGCAAAGATGGAAAATCAATTGACCAAATGGAAGATCCACTATTCAAACTCTTCATATTCTACTCGTTCATATTAAAATGAGTTCATAGTTCTTCTAGTAGAAGTTCTCCAGTTGTCAATGATTTATCATGTTGAATAATGTGCTTGTGTAAGGTCATCTTTGTTATTACCCTTGTTGAACCATTTTACCAAGATATTTTCATATTGCTTATGCAGATTCACTTAAATGACCCTTTTTCTGTATGAGATTAAATATTATGTTTCGTTACATGATTAGAAAGGTATCATGTTCTTTATTCCTATATGATGTGTTGAGAAGATAAATATAGATGTGTGATGTTAAGTCTCAATTTATTAATCTTGTGATGTGGCATATTATCGTTGTGGATGATTATGAACCTAATTGGATGCACACACATCATATGTATTGTTCATTATATGGATTTATGATTATGTTCCTATTGTTGGAAAAATTGTAGATAACTGAGAAGGGGGGGGGGGTGACTCAGCTATCTTAAAACTTTTCTTACTTTTACTTTCTTTTCTTATCTTGACAATCAGTGCTATATCAAAACATGAAAGCATAAACAACCATAAGAATTGAAATGAGATTAACACACATAACACAAGGATTTTAACTTGGAAACCCTGTTAAGGGAAAAACCACGGGGTGACTAACCCAAGATTGTATTCTCTATTAAAAGAATAAAGAAGTACAAATGGCACTTGCTAGTTAGGGCTCACTGCCTGAGCACACTACTCAAAAGAGGCTCACTGCCTACAAGAGACTCACTGTCTACATAACTTACAGAAGACATCCAAGTGTTTGAACTGATAAGAAGCATCTATATATGCAAGAGTTCAGTTTCGATTAGGCTCAATATACTGATCTGACACATTTCATTTTTCCTTTGCTCAGTATTACTATTCTGTCACATTTCAGACTTGAATTACTGTCCACACACTTATCTCTGCTTTTCTTCACACTTCTCTACTTGATCTATATCCACAACACCCTCACAAGCTTGAATCCATCGGATATATATATCCGCATTAAGTATTTCCTTCAACTTCTTAGTCGGCAACAAGAACACTTGAGATATTTGCAAGTTATTGTTCTGTTGGCTAAATCTATGCTTGATTGATGATGCACATCAGAAACTTAGGCATAGAAGTCATTATCTATGTTGGCCAAGATCATATAACACTTCAAGCTATTTGGTCAACACCTTCTGCACATCTGGATTGGGGTCTGATACCTTGTTGCTCAGTCCTTCCTCTGTCTGCACTGTCTTACTGGAGTCTGATACTCAGATTCTTGTATCTTTCACAATCTTTGTCATCAGAGGTTAAATCTCTGGAATACAATAGTTCAAATACTACTTATCACTTGTCTAGATCCGCAACATGTTATGTTTCACCATTAGAGAGTTCTGGGCCCAACTGTCTGACCTTATCATATGCTCTGTTCTTTGACTACCGGACCAACTTGTCTCCAATCTGACTTCCAGTATGAATAATTTATGAACTGCGGATATGCGGGATATACTTTGTTGCCATCAATGACAACACTTATGAATCCTACCAGTGTCTCTTGCCAACAATCTCTCCCTTTGGCATTGATGGCAACACTTAGTGAAAAATGACTGTCGCAGTGACTCCCCCTTTGCTTGTGCTTCATCTTTCCATACTTCTTATTGGTACTCTCTTAATGCAAGATTCCTCATTTTTCACCGCTCCTCACTCTCCCTTTGACATCAATGGCAAAGGGTGGGATCCGCAAACCAAAATTGTACAAGAAAATTACTGTATAAAGCCGCATATGTACATACAATCCATAAGAGAAACTTACATATACTTAAGTATATCTACAAATGTGGTCTTCAACTGTACAAGCTCTGTGGCCCAACTTCTCTTCATCCTATCCAAAATGGAGATGTGTCCACTTAACAAAAACGCATATGTTTCTGCCCTCTTCAAATATGTTGGATCAATGGTCCAAGCTGTACTTTGCGCATCTGTCAAGGCATCATGCATTGCTTCTAACTTAGGGATGATTATCCCTCTAAGCTCACCCATTCTATCCATTATGTCCTTTTTCTCTTTAACCAGTTTCTTTATTTCATTTATTATAACCACAGCTTGGCATTCTTGATTCACCAGAGAGGTAGTAAGGGGATCAAAATTATGAGATAGACTTGACAGTTTTCCTTCTTGTTCTTTCATTGTCTTCTCGATGTCCTCTGCCACTTTAGGCCAAGTTAAACAAAATTTGTATATGTCCCCACCATCTTTAAGAGCATTTTCAATGCTCTTTATGCCAATGTCTAGGGTTCTTCTATCATTAACAATTAGTCCTTGTACCTCACTAAATCTTTCCCCCAAGAACTCGTTCCAGACTTTAGTTTTTGCTGATTTTTCCAAGGACTCAAAATGTGTACCAATAGAATTAACTAGGTTCTTTAGATTACCGGATGGAGAGGCTGATGGATCCTTCTGATAAGTGGGCATGATCTTCTCTAGCACTCCGGAAGGAATACTTAGCAGCTCACTGTCCTCCATATGGGATTTGAGAAGTTTTTCTTTGGCTTTGGTCTGAGCAAAAGATGCTATCTTCATTATCTGAACTGAGGAGAGAGAGTCCAGATCTAGTGGCCCTTGAATCAATTCAGGTTCATCCAACTCCACAACTTCTTTGTCCAAGAAACTTTGTACTGCTTTTGCAGTGTCTCTTGTAGTCTCAACTTTCTTTTCTTTGGGGGCATCTAAATTGATTTGTTTATTGTCATCAATGGTGTTTGTCTCTTCTTTTTGCACTTCCTCTTCTAGAATAGAGGAGTCTAAGGCCTCAGATTGCTCTTCACTAATCTTCTTTAATCCTTCAACATCCATGTCAGAAGGTTCTTCATCAGTTTTCTTTAATCCTTTGACATCCATGTCAGAAAATTCTTCATTGATTTCCTTTAATCCTTCAACATCCATGTTAGAAGGTTCTTCATCTGCTTCCTCTACAATGGGAAGATTAGACCTTTTCAAGGCTTTCCAGATAATTTCTTTTGTTTCATAAGCTATTTGGTTAGTTTCTCCAAGCATGAGTTTGTTCATTCTGGACTTGCTCTGGAAATCATCTTTACTATCCTTGAAAACCATGTTTATTTTCTTTGGAGTGATAGAAGGACATAGCTGTATCACTATCTTCTCCTGGATCTCCAAGTCTTTTGCCTTTGCATTCTCTTTTCTTAGCTCCAGTACTTATTCTAGGCTCTTAGGAATTAATGAAATTATTTCAATGAAGGCTTTGTTATAGATGTTCAAATACCTGACAGTTGCCTCCTCAAGTATTCTCTTGTCTACATCATTGTACTCATCATAAAATTCTATCATTGGCTGCAAGTTTCCATCCATAGTGATTGCTTTGATGATGTCTTCAATTGAGAGAGTGGGTTTTTCAACAAACTCCTTTGTTTTCTGCTTTTCATCACTCTTTTCATCATTGAATGATATGTTCTTGGCCTTCTTTAATTTTCTGACTTCCAAATCTGATTCTGTTTCTTCATCATCTTTGAGGCTCACATATGTTCTTGTGGCCTTAGTCTTCTTTGTCTGTTCAGTAGGTTTGGCTTTTAATTTTGTAGACTTTGACCTTTCAGAGGTGATAGGGGCAGAACTTCTAGTAGATCTCATCTGGGTAGACTTTCACTGGAATGCTTTCTTTCTTTGCACCTTCCCTTTCCCTTTGAGTTTTCTCTATTCTTTCTCTATTTGCATCAACTGCTTCTTCAGTTATGCCAAATCTCCCAGCAAGTTCTTCAACCTCCCTTCTCACTTTCCTTTGAGTTTTCAGCTTCCTTAATTCAACATACAATTTTATGTTTAGCTCATCGAAGATGCCAAACCTCTTTGCTTCAGTGTCATTGGGTTGGCTTAACAGATGTTGAACATGAGCCTCTAATAGATTTTCATCTACTTCATAACCCATGGGCATCACCCATACAGTCCTTGGCTCAACTGCCTCCATTAGGCATTGATCTGTATCAACAATGAAGCAAACAGTGTCTTTGTATTTTTCAACTATTGATTTTGGTATTCTCTCTCTTGTATGCATCATGCTATGGAAATTTTTGCCACAAAGCTGCCTTCCGGGCTTGTGCATCACCAAGTCCATATAGATAATCCCTGATTTGAATGGCAACATGTTTATCATTTGTCCAAATCGGACCTCTTAATCCTGGTAGCTCATTCATGAAGTAGAAGAATAGACACAATACCAGACTACCATACTTGAATGAATTTTTCTTGTCTTTCTTGATCTTTTCCAGATTCTCCATCAGCTGATTCAGTAGAAGTTCACACAAATCATAATCTGCATTTTCTTTCAGCATCTAATATGTAACATAGATTGTTGTACCAGATACATAATTCTCCCTACTTGAATGATAAATCTTGTAATCGATTATAATTGATACAAATTTTACATCCGGATCAGTAATGTCATCTATAGTCATTGCCCTTTTGTCATATTTTGATCCGGTGGCTTCTGTTACCATTTGATTATTCATAGCCTTGAGTGCAGGTAACCCATCAGTTGTGTGTAATCCGGTTACAGCCTTGATGGCATCTTTGGTTATCTTAAATGGACTCACTAACCACATAAAGTTATCATGTATCCTGCTCAAGACGTACTGGACCCATTCGTCTTCTCCAAATGACGGGAAATGTATGCAATGTGCTTGTCCTTCAGGGCCTTGAATTCTGTTTTGAGTTCAAAGTTCTCATCACTTAACTATTTATGAGACAATTCTATTAATTCTAGGTCTCCCAATTCCTTGAGGTTTGTATGAATGTAAACCTTAACATGTTCTACATGCAGAACATCGTGCGGGATATGGGAAAATGCACCCAAGGGATCATCTTGTAGAGATTTGAAGGGATGTTTCTTGAATTTTGGTCTCAGCCTCTCAGTGACATTCACAACCATGGGAGTAGCCATTTTAGCAATTAAATCTGGAGATCATTTGTAGAAAGGAAATACCATTTTACATCTTAGGGTTTGTAGCAAATGCCGGAGCGAATTTCTGCTGGAATTCGATCTTCAACCTGAACTTGAATAATCTGCAGGATCTCTTCTCAAAGGTCCTCTTTCTTCTTCATGAGTTCAAAGTGTTGCAAATGACAAATGAAAAGCCTTTTATCCTTGCACAAAAACCTAATTCCCTTTTGTAATAAATGCATGTTTTAAGTCATCTAGTTACCCTTTTTTGAGTGAATTTTTCATGAATCACTGTGCGGATCTTCAAGTCATCATCCAAGTGAGTTGAAAACATATATTTAGCCTTCCAAAACATGTCTCCAAAACTGTAGATCATAAGCGTGGATATTCAGATCATACCGGATTTGTTTGTGTAGTTTTGCATTTACCAGATGGCTACCGGAGCAGAATTTACTCATCACTTTTTCAAATCTTTATGTGGATTGCTCAACATTTGACTGAATGATTTTGATGAACCTCCAAGACACCTCATATCTGCAACTACTGACTCTTACCCATTGTGCCGAATTCAGGCACTTACTAACTAGCTGGAGGAATTTGATCTTCTCTATAGCTCCCCCTGAGCCAGAGCTCACCTTTTAGTTTTCAGAAGGATTATCAGCATCGGATTCCGGTGTGGACCCATTACCAATGTTCATCACATTCTTCTTTACCTAAGTCTTGCTCATCTCCTTCTGAATCTCATCCACATTCACTTTACTTTTGCCTTTGTCTTGTTTCTGCTCATGTTTTACCAGACCTTTTCCATCATGATTTCTTCTTCTACAGAATCTAGCTATGTGACCGGATTTATTGCAATTGTAACACACAACATTTCTTTGCTTATTTGATTGATATCCTCTTGATCTGCACTGATTAGCCATATGCCCCATTCTATTGCATACAAAGCATCTACCATTGAATGAATTGTTTATTTGCATATTTCTACATTCATGAGATTTGTGACCATACCTTTTGCAATTAAAACATTTCCCGGAGAAAGATGGATTAATCTGATTCATTCTGCCTCTGCACTGAGTTGCTTTATGACCAAATCTGTTGTAGTTGAAGCAGCTTCCATTGAAGGATGGATATCTTTGAGCATTAGGTTGTCTTACCGGAGGTCTTCTAGGCCCGTTTCTTTGTCTTTCTGACCCAAAGTTCTTTTGATAAGATCCAGAGCTTTCACCTTTCTCATATCCCAAGCCATGCTTATCATCTACCTTCTTTTGACTTTCAAGAAGTACTTTAAGTTTGGCTGAGCTTATCTTGATTTTTTCTTTGTATTCATTTGCAGTTTCAAGATCTTGTTTAAGAGAGTCAATCTATCTCTCAAGTTGTTCTTCATTGTATCTGGCTTCTCGAAGATCAGACTCAAGATGTCTAATTATTCTGTTCATTTTGTAGCAACCTTCTATTTTCTCCTTGAGGGATTGATTTAAGTTTTCTTCAATCTTCCTTTTTTCTTCAATTTCTTGGGTAAATTTCATGACCCCTGATTCCATTTCATGTCTAAGGATAACAACTTCTTTTGATAGATTTTCACATAGCTTTGTTTTCTCATTCATGTCCTCATCAGCATTATTGGCTTTGTTTTGATCTGCTAGCCTCTGGAGTAGTTCCTTCCTATTTTTCATGGAAATACTTAGTTTTTCTTTCAGCTCATTGATGAAATCATCAGCCTCCTTGAGTCGCTCTCTCAAATTATTAAATTTAGATTGGGACTGTTCAAGATCTTCCAAAGTAGAGTGTAGTTGTTCTTTCATACCATATGCATCCATTAAGATTCCTAGATCCTCCTCAAGCTGTTAGGCTTTTTCTAAGGGACTTGGTTCTGATACCAATTGTTGGAAGCAACGTAGATAACTAAGAGGGGGGGGTGAATTAGTTATCTTAAAACTTTTCTTACTTTTACTTTCTTTTCTTATCTTGACAATCAGTGCTATATCAAAACATGAAAGCATAAACAACCATAAGAACTGAAATACATTAACACACATAACACAAGGATTTTAACATGGAAACCTTGTTAAGGGAAAAACCACAGGGTGACTAACCCAAGATTGTATTCTCTGTTAAAAGAATAAAGGAGTACAAATGGCACTTGCTAGTTAGGGCTCACTACTCGAGCACACTGCTCACAAGAGGCTCACTGCCTACAAGAGACTTACTGTCTACAGAACTTACAAAAGATATTCAAGTGTTTGAACTGATAAGAAACATCTATATATGCAAGAGTTTAGTTCCAGTTAGGCTCAATATACTGATCTGACACATTTCATTCTTCCTTTGCTCAATATTACTTTTTTGTCACATTTCAGACTTGAATTGCTGTCCACACACTTATCTCTACTTTTCTTCAGACTTCTCTACTTGATCTATATCTGCCACACCCTCACAAGCTTGAATCCGTCGGATATATATATCTGCATTAAGTATTTCCTTCAACTTCTTAGTTGGCAACAAGAACACTTGAGATATTTGCAAGTTATTGTTCTGTTGGCTGAATCTATGCTTGATTGATGATGTGCATCATAAACTTAGGCATAGAAGTCATTATCTATGTCAGCCAAGATCATATAACACTTCAAGCTATTTGATCAACACATTCCGCACATCCAGATTGGGGTCTGATACCTTGTTGCTCAGTCCTTCCTCTGTCTGCACTATCTTACTAGAGTTCGATACTCAGATGCTTGTATCTTTCACAATCTTTGTCACCGAAGGTTAAATCTCTACAATACAATAGTTTAGATACTACTTATCAGTTGTCCAGATCTGTAATATGTTATGTTTCACCATCAGAGAGTTTCGGGCCCAACTGTCAGACCTAATCATATGCTCTGTTCTTTGACTACCCGACCAACTTGTCTCCAATCTGACTTCTGGTATGAATAATTTACGTACTGCAAATATGCGGGATATACTTTGTTGCCATCAATGACAACACTTATGAATCCTAGCAGTGTCTCTTGCCAACAATCTCCCCATTTGGCATTGATGGCAACACTTAGTGAAAAATGACTGTCGTAGTGACTCCCCCTTTGCTTGTGCTTCATCTTTCCATACTGCTTATTGGTACTCTCTTAATGTAGGATTTCTCATTTTGCACCGCTCCTCACTCCCCCTTTGACATCAATGGCAAAAGGTGGGATCTGCAAACCAAAATTGTGCAAGAAAATTACTATATAAAGCCGCATATGTACATACAATCCATAAGAGAAACTTACATATACTTAAGTATATCTGCAAATGTGGTCTTCAACTGTACAAGCTCTGTGGCCCAACTTCTCTTCATCCTATCTAGAATGGAGATGTGTCCACTTAACAAAAATGCATATGCTTCTGCCCTCTTCAATTCTATTGGATAAGTGGTCTGAGCTATACTTTGCGCATCTGTCAAGGCATCATGCATTGCTTCTAACTTAAGGATGATTATCCCTCTGAGCTCACCCATTCTATCCATTATGTTCTTTTTCTCTTTAAGCAGTTTCTTTATTTCATTTATTATAACCACAGCTTGGCATTATTGATTCACCAGAGAGGTAGTAAGGGGATCAAAATTATGAGATAGACTTGACAGTTTTCCTTCTTGTTCTTTCATTGTCTTCTCAATATCCTCTACCACTTTAGGCCAAGTTAAACAAAATTTATATATGTCCCCACCATCTTTAAGAGCGTTTTCAATGCTCTTTATGCCAATGTCTAGGGTTCTTCTATCATTAGCAATTAGTCCTTGTACCTCACTAAATCTTTTTCCCAAGAACTCGTTCCGGACTTTAGTTTCTGCTGATTTTTCTAAGGACTCAAAATGTGTATCAACAGAATTAACTAGGTTCTTTAGATTACTGGATGGAGAGGCTAATGGATCCTTCTGATAGGTGGGCATGATCTTCTCCAGCACTCTGGAAGCAAAACTTAGCAGCTCACTGTCCTCCATATGGGATTTGAGAAGTTTTTCTTTGGCTTTGGCCTGAGCAAAATATGCTATCTTCATTATCTAAATCGGGGAGAGAGAGTCTAGATCTAGTGGCCCTTGAATCAATTTAGGTTCATCCAACTCCACAACTTCTTTGTCCAAGAAACTTTGTACTGCTTCTGCAGTGTCTCTTGCAGTCTCAACTTTCTTTTCTTTGGGGGCATCTAAATTGATATGTTTATTGTCATCAATGGTGTTTGTCTCTTCTTTCTGCAATTCCTCTTCCGGAATAGAGGAGTCTAAGGCCTCAAATTGCTCTTAACTAATCTTCTTTAATCCTTCAACATCCATGTTAGAAGGTTCTTCATCAATTTTCTTTAATCCTTCGACATCCATGTCAGAAAATTCTTAATTGATTTCCTTTAATCCTTCAACATCAATGTTAGAAGGTTCTTCATCTGCTTCCTCTACAATGGGAAGATTAAACCTTTTCAAGGCTTTCCAGAGAATTTCTTTTGTTTCATAAGCTATTTGGTTAGTTTCTCCAAGCATGAGTTTGTTCATTTTGGACTTGCTCTGGAAATCATCTTTACTATCCTTGAAAACCATGTTTATTTTCTTTAGAGTGATAGAAGGACAAAGCTGTATCACTATCTACTCCCAGATCTTTGAGTCTTTTGCCTTTGCATTCTCTTTTCTTAGCTCCAGTACTTCTTCTAGGCTCTTAGGAATTAATGAAATTATTTCAATGAAGGCTTTGTTATAGATGTTCAAATACCTGACAGTTGCCTCCTCAAGTATTCTCTTGTCTGCATCATTGTATTCATCATAAAATTATGTCACCGACTACACGTTTCCATCCAGAGTGATTGCTTTGATGATGTATTCAATGAAGAGAGTGGGTTTTTCAACAAACTCCTTTGTTTTCTGCTTTTCATCACTCTTTTCATCATTGGATGATTTGTTCTTAGCCTTCTTTAATTTTCTGACTTCCAAATCTGATTCTGTTTCTTCATCATCTTTGAGGCTCACATATGTTTTTGTGGCCTTAGTCTTCTTTCTTTGTTCAGTAGGTTTGGCTTTTGATTTTGTAGACTTTGAGCTTTTAGAGGTTATAGGGGCAGAACTTCTAGTAGATCTCATCCAAGTAGAAACTTTCACCGAAATGCTTTCTTTCTTTGCACCTTCCCTTTCCCTTTGAGTTTTCTTTATTCTTTCTCTATTTGCATTAACTGCCTCTTTAGTTATGCCAAATCTCCCAGCAAGTTCTTCAACCTCTCTTCTCACTTTCATTTGAGTTTTTGGTTTCCTTAATTCAACATGCAATTTTATGTTTATCTCATCGAAGGTTCCAAACCTCTCTGCTTCAGTATCCTTGGGTTGGCTTAACAGATGTTGAACATGAGCCTCTAATAGATTTTCATCTACTTCATAACCCATGGGCATCACCCATATAGTCCTTGGCTCAACTACCTCCATTAGGCATTGATCTGTATCAACCATGAAGCAAACTGTGTCTTTGTATTTTTCAACTATTGTTTTTGGTATTCTCTCTCTTGTATGCATCATGCTTTGGAAATTTTTGAAGTAACCCCACAAAGCTGCCTTCCGGGCTTGTGCATCACTAAGTCTATACAGATAATCCCTGATTTGAATGGCAACAGGTTTATGATTTGTCCAAATCAGACCTCTTGATCTTGGTAGCTCATTCATGAAGTAGAAGAGTAGACACAATACCAGACTGCCAAACTTGAATGAATGTTTCTTGTCTTTCTTGATCTTTTCTAGATTCTCCATCAGTTGATTGAGTAGAAGGTCACACAAATCATAATCTGCATTTTCTTTTAGCATCTGATATGCAACATAGATTGCTATATCGGATACATAATTCTCCCTACTTGAATGATAAATCTTGTAACCGATTATAATTGATGCAAATTTGACATCCAGATCAGTAATGTCATCTATAGTCATTGCCCTTTTGCCATATTTTGATCTGGTGGCTTGTGTTACCATTTGATTATTCACAGCTGTGAGTGTAGGTAACCCACCAGTTGAGTGTAATCCGATTACAGCCCTGATGGCACCTTTGGTTATCTTAAATGGACTCATTAACCACATAAAGTTATCATGTATCCTGCTCAAGACATGCCGGACCATTTCGTCTTCTCCAAATGACGGGAAATGTCTGCAATGTGCAAAGTGCTTGTCCTTTAGGGCCTTGAATTCCATTTTGAGTTCAAAGTTCTCATCACTTAACTGGTTACGATACAATTCTCTCAATTCTAGGTCTCCCAATCCTTGAGGTTTGTATAAATGTAAACCATAATATCTTCTACATGCAGAACACCATGCGGGATATGGGAAAATGCACCCAAGGGATCAACTTCTAGAGATTTGAAGGGATGTTTCCTGAATTTCAATCTCGGCCTTTGAGTGACATTCACAACCATGGGAGTAGCCCTTTTAGTAATGAAATCTGGAGAGAATTTGCAAAAAGGAAATACCTTTTTATGTCTTAGGGTTTGTAGCAAATACCGGAGCAAATTTCTACTTGAATTTGATCTTCAGCCTGAACTTGAATAATCTATAGGATCTCTTGTCAGAGGTCTTCTTTCTTCTTCGTGAGTGTAAAGTGTTGTAAATGACGAATGAAAAGCCTTTTATCCTTGCACAAAATCCTAATTCCCTTTTGTAATAAATGCATGTTTTAAGTCATCTAGTTACCCTGTTTTGAATGAATTTTTCATGAATCACTGTGCGGATCTTCAAGTCATCATCCAAGTGAGTTGAAAACATATATTTAGCCTTACAAAACATGTCTCCAAAACTGCAGATCATAAGCTTGGATTTTCAGATCATACCAGATTTTTTTGTGTAGTTTTGCATTTACTGGATGGCTACTGGAGTAGAATTTACTCATCACTTCTTCAAATCTTTATGTGGATTTCTCAACATTTGACTGAATGATTTTGATGAACCTCCAAGACACCTCATATATGCAACTACTGACTCTTATCCATTGTGCCAAATTCAGGCACTTATTAACTAGCTAGGGGAATTTGATCTTCTCTGTAGCTCCCCCTGAGCTAGAGCTCACCTTTTAGTTTCTAGAAGGATTATCAGCACCGGATTCTGGTGCAGACCTATTACCAATGTTCATCACATTCTTCTTTACCCAAGTCTTGCTCATCTCCTTTTGAATCTCATCCGCATTCACTTTAGTTTTGCCTTTGTCTTGTTTCTGATCATGTTTCACCGAACCTTTTCCATCAAGATTTCTACTTCTACAGCATCTAGCTATGTGACTGGATTTATTGCAATTGTAACAAACATCATTTCTTTGCTTATGTAATTGATATCCTCTTGATCTGTACTGATTAGCCATATGCCCCATTCTATTGCATACAAAGCATCTACCATTGAATGAATTGTTTATTGACATATTTCTACATTCATGAGATTTGTGACCATACCTTTTGCAATTAAAACATTGCCCAGAGAAAGATGGATTAATCTGATTCATTCTGCCTCTGTACTAATTTGCTTTATGACCAAATTTGTTGCAATTGAAGCAGTTTCCATTGAAGGATGGATATCTTTGAGCATTAGGTTGTCTTATTGGAGGTCTTCTAGGCCTGTTTCTTTGTCTTTCTGACCCAAAGTTATTTTGACCAGATCCAAAGCTTTTGCCTTTCTCATATCCCAAGCCATGCTTATCATCTACCTTCTTTTGACTTTCAAGAAGTACTTCAAGTTTGGCTGAGCATATCTTGAATTTTTCTTTGTATTCATTTGCAATTTCAAGATCTTGTTTAAGAGTGTTAATTTGTCTCTCAAGTTGTTCTTCATTGTATCTAGCTTCTCCAAGATCGGACTCAAGATGTCTAATTATTCTGTCTATTTTGTAGCAATCTTCTGTTTTCTCCTTGAGAGATTGATTTAAGTTTTCTTCAGTCTTCCTTTTTTCTTCAATTTCTTGGGTAAATTTCATGACCCCTAATTCCATTTCATGTCTAAGGATAACAACTTCTTTTGACAGATTTTCACATAGCTTTGTTTTCTCATTCATGTCCTCATCAACATTATTGGCTTCATTTTGATCTATTAGCCTCTAGAGTAGTTCCTTTCTCTTTTTCATGGAAATACTGAGTTTTTCTTTTAGCTCATTGATGAAATCATCAGCCTCCTTGTGTCACTCTCTCAAATTATTGACTTTAGACTGGGACTGCTCAAGATCATCCAAAGTCGACTGTAGTTGTTCTTTCACACCATATGCATCCATTGAGATTCCCAGATCCTCCTCAAGATGTTAGGCTTTTTCTAAGGAACTTGGCTCTGATACCAATTATTGAAAACAATGTAAATAACTGAGAGGGGGGGTGAATCAGTTATCTTAAAACTTTTCTTATTTTTACTTTCTTTTCTTATCTTGACAATCAGTGCTATATCAAAACATGAAAGCATAAACAACCATAAGAACTGAAATGAGATTAACACACATAACACAAGGATTTTAACATGGAAACCCTGTTAAGGGAAAAACCACGGGGTGTGTAACCGAAGATTGTATTCTCTATTAAAAGAATAAAGGAGTACAAATGGCACTTGCCAGTTAGGGCTCGCTTCCCGAGCATACTGCTCACAAGAGGCTCACTGCCTACAAGAGACTCACTATTTATAGAATTTACTAAAGATATCCAAGTTTTTGAACTGATAAGAAGCATCTATATATGCAAGAGTTCAGTTCTGGTTAGGCTCAATATACTGATCTAAACATTTCATTCTTCCTTTGCTCAGTATTACTATTCTGTCACATTTTAGACTTGAATTGATGTCCACACACTTATCTCTGCTTTTCTTCACACTTCTCTACTCGATCTATATCTGCCACACCCTCACAAGCTTGAATCCATCAGATATATATATCCGTATTAAGTATTTCCTTCAACTTCTTAGTCAGCAACAAGAACACTTGAGATATTTGCAAGTTATTGTTCTGTCGGCTGAATCTATGCTTGATTGATGATGCACATCAAAAACTTAGGCATAGAAGTTATTATCTATGTTAGCCAAGATCATATAACACTTCAAGCTATTTGATCAACACCTTCTGCACATCCAGATTGGGGTCTGATACCTTGTTGCTCAGTCCTTCCTCTGTCTGCACTATCTTACTGGAGTCCGATACTAAGATGCTTGTATCTTTCACAATCTTTGTCACCGGAGGTTAAATCTCTGCAATACAGTAGTTCAGATACTACTTATTAGTCATCGAGATCCACAACATGTTATGTTTCACCATCAGAGAGTTTCGGGCCCAACTGTCAGACCTTATCATATGCTCTATTCTTTGACTACCGGACCAACTTGTCTCCAATCTAACTTCCGGTATGAATAATTTACATACTGCGGATATTTGGGATATACTTTGTCTCCATCAATGACAACACTTATGAATCCTAGCAGTGTCTCTTGCCAACACCTATCATATGATTTATAAGATGGATTTTATTGAGAATGATTCCACACATATTTGAACACTAGCAATGTGTGGGTTTTTGCATGTGTGAATATAATCCTTGACTTTTATTACTTTGGTTATTATTTCTCAATGTATTTGATGTGTGACATGAGTGTGCACAAAATAGGAATAAGGCAATGGAAGTTAATTTAGAGAGAATGAATATGAATATGTTTCAACTATCCTTACATCCACTCATTGACAAGTGAAATATAGCCATGTGCTTACTAGCTAGCTATCTACCCAAGTCTTGTAAGGCTCTAGGTCAGCTTTGTTAATACTTGTAAAAGTGATGTCTTATATGCCTTGTCTTTTAATTAGGTGGTCTAATTATTTTAATTACTACTTTATGATGTCTAAAATATTTATCTATGTCTTAAATTCACTTTGGTAATTGTTTTAATGTCTAAAAGTGTTTGGGGAAAGTGTTAACTAGGATTTCAATGTAAATGGGTTTTTATGAGTATTATAAAGAGAAAATCATATTAAAACTTGCTCACTTTGCTTAGTGCATTGTCTATTAGGGTCTTCCCATGAGTTCTCACTTGATTCATTTGGGGATTGTCAATCCCCATTGTCCTATTTGTGCATAAACTGAAATGCTCAAGAATCTCTCTTGGTTTTGTCCCAAAGCTCAAGCTATTTAGAATTGGATACATGATTTCTTTCAACCTTTCAAGTTATAATCCTTTCCTTGGCATATATGATTCTTTTGGGGGATTGACCCAAGATTCTTGTTAAATTCATTGAGATTAGACATGCTTTCAACAAAATTTTGTTCAGTATTTAGAAAGGTAGGAGTATAACATTTTTTCTAAAGCCTTTGTTGATATTAATTTCTTTTTTTACTAAGTTGATTATATGTTCATATGTTCTTTTATAAATCTAGGTGTAAGTGAACAAGGTTGCCCTTGAGGTTGCTCACTTTTAGGTTTTGGTGGATCACTAGGGAAACACTCCTTGCATAGTTTCTTAGGTATCGTCGATCTCCTCTTCCCACAAGGGCCATTCACCTCCTAGAGGGTATCAACATGGATGTAGCCATAGTTCTTGGTCTTCTCATGACTCTCATGGTTCTCCTTCACCACAATGTAGAGCTAGGGTATGGTCCCAACACTCTTGCAAACCTTCTGCTACTTCACAACCTTGTGGTTGGGGTGATTCTAGTAGGCAGAATCTTGAATTTCCTAGACTATCATTGATAATTCCCCCTATTATGAATGATGATCCACCTCCAAATGATGTTCCCTAAGAGTAGATCATTAAAGATGATGCCAATATATGTTGAAAGCCCCCCTCTAGCGATCAAGCCTTGCCAACTAAATGGGGTAATCCAAAGGATTTTGATCCACAAACTATTGGGTTTATTGGTCTTGCTACCTAGGCTATCTGTCATAACCCTCCTTCCTAGACCCTCAATTTTGTTTATTTGAATTTTGCCTATTATTATATTTAGACTAGAAAATGATGAAACTTTAAGGTCCACCTGTGTTTAGTCCTTGTCATACTATGATTATTTGCTTGGTTGATAGAATATGTTTTCTAGACATAGCAATTGGAGAGTAAGATTATGCTAGTATCCGCATTGATTTATGCTTAATTACATCTCATATCATAGTTATGCTAACTCTTTTGAATGTGATTAGAAAAATCTTATTTTTATTCTTGAATAGATGTTGACTTGTTAAGGTAATGTTTTGGCTAACACATCACAATGTTAAATGTTATGAAATTGATTATAAACCACTCATGTTCTAATTGGATGATTAAATAATATTGATAATATTTAAATTATGTCATAATGAGGTTTCACAAAAAATAAGGATGGATTAACACCACCTATTTTTTCAACTATGATTTTGTTATTGGATTCGATGTGTGCAATTATGTGTGTAGGTCCTACAGGTACAATGACTGATGGGGTGGCATGTGGAGAAGTAGCTTATGGATTTATCTAGTAACCATCTTGCTTCATCTAAGGAATCAACCAGGCCAGCCCTATGTGTTGACCCACTCACCTCATCATCGTGGATATGGAAGACCTAGTGGCATTTGTAAATTCTCAAGTGTTTTGTCATATTATTACAATAAACTAGAAAATGAGCAACATGAAGTACATGTTAATAATGGTAATATAGGGATAGAGGTAGTAATCAATCTTTTAACTAAGCAAAGAGATAATTAAACAACTAATCTAGAGCAAACTGTCAATGAATTAAGAATAAGGAAAGTAAACTTTGAAAACATTATGGAACCTAACCTTGAGAACTTAGAAAATATGGTAAGCCCCCTTCATGAAACCTAAACATACAAGGGAACAAACTAAACATTTTTTTTTTACCATATTAAGATTTGGCAATCATGGAATTGACAAAGGACCTTAAGAAAATTTCACCCCCAAAGTTTGATGGAAAACAAATGGGTGATGGGGAAAAAAATGGCTGATAGAAATTAAAAATATTTTGAGCTCTAGAATTATTCTAAATTGATAAAGGCATTGTGGGGTACGTATCAGTTAATAGGTGAGGCTACAAACTAGTGGATAACTATTAATGAACAAAATGGCTACACAAGAGATAACCTCACATGGGAACAATTTGTTCTCCATTTTTGTAAGAGGTGGTTATTGTACTCTTTGAAACATGACTCAGCGCACAAGTGCATATGAGTCAGCCTCAACGCAAGCACATGGACCCTCTCCTTGCCTTGAGAAACCTCCAAGTCACTCTCGCTCTCATGGAAGGAGCCAATTGAGTGGAGGCAAGACCCAGGGACGATTCTATTCTATTGGGAGTAGAATGTTGCAAAGAGCAGTTAGCTGGTCTTGGGGCTTATCATGGTTTTCTATGTGCTATTCTATGACCATTATGGTGGAGATAATAATATGACCCAAAGGGTCATTGGTTATGAATCTCCTATTTGGGTTTCTAGTGTTCCAATGTCTAGATGGATGTATGTATAAGCCTAGTTTGTTGTAATCTTTCTTCTATGGATTGAACATGTTGTATTTGTTCTCTATGTTGATTCAACCTAAGCACATGATCTTGTTCTTCTTGAGTTTGTTGTGCTAGTTGTGGCATAGGATGTAATTCCTCAATCTCCTCAAGGATTGCCCTCACCAACTCACCTCTAATTCCAGGGCACATTAGAATGATCGGATAGAGAGAATAGACTTGAGTTGACCAGGAACTACCTTTTGACTTAGTGGTGTTATCTAAGGTTTTGTGTTAGTTCTCTTGACTTTTGTTGACCTCATGAATTGAGGAGTTTGTGAATGCCTGTTTCATCGAATTCTACCTCGTGATTAAATCAAGGGTTTGACCTTTCTAAGTTTCTAATGTTTTTGTATTTTCTTGGTTTTTTATGTATGCAACTAATATGTATGCAAATGATTTTTTTTGGTTCTTTTCTAGGTTTTGAAATTTAAAAATGAACTAATTATCTAGGAAATTAAAAGATGAATGCAAACTAGTATGAGATTTACCTAATGCACTTATACTATGTTTTTGGTATTTTAGAAGAGATTTTTGGACTAATCTAGAATTGAAAATGCAAAACAAGAAATTTAATCTAGGATTGCAATTTAAACTATTCAAGAAAACTAATCTAATCAACATTTAAATGTATCTATCAAGAAAATTGCAACATAAGATTACTATTCCCAAGAGAAAATTGTGATCTAATTATCTAAGAAAGTGTGGAAAACTTGGATTGTGAAAGATGCATGAGTCTCTGCACTACCCTCAAGAATCCTTGTTCGACAATCTCTTCGTCCTCTTGCAGCAGCGGGCTCCTCCTCTTGGCAGCAATTGGGAAGAGAGAAAATGAGCTTGAGAAAGCTATGAATTGGGGAGAGATTTTGAAAGCTTTGAAGCACTTGGGCTTGGGAACTTGGATAGCATGACAATGTTGTATGAAGCCTTTGAAGGCTTGGGAAACAAAACAATAAAACAAAAGACACCTACGTCCGACAAGAGCATAAGAATGCTAATTAGAGAGCAAAACAAAGCTTGAGAATTGGTTGCAACAATGGATTTTCCTCCCTTATTTCTTGAGGGAGGGGGGTATTTATATCTTGGGAAAGCATATGAAGAGTGGGGGATGATTGAAGAGTTAACTCCCTTGATTGGAGAGTTAACTAATTAGATTGGAGAGAAGATTGGGCTAAAATAGGAGTGATGAAGCTATGATAGCTTATCATAAGCTACACAAATGGAGTTAGCATGAGTTAGAGAGGTGACAAGTATAGATCATATGAGCTAATTATGCATGATTAGATTTGGTATATGAGCTAAGAATAGTTCAATCTATGTTTAGGTTGAATCCTCATGCAAATTGGAGAAAAAACAAAGCTTTTTGGGGTTCAAACTAAAAGAGAATTTGTTGAAAACATGATAGGGTCGCCAGTTTCAATAGTACAAGTTGTCAGTCGAGATTTTTAGGTCACCAGTGGTGACCCATGGTTTTCAGGTAGCGACCCACAGAGGAAGGGGTCTAGGTGGAAATCAAGAGTTGCAAAGGGGTCTTGGAGTGAAAAGAAGCCCATCTATCACTAGAACTGAGCCAAACAAATGAGTTAAATAGGATCTTCAATTGCACAAGTAGGGTCTCCGGTGGAGATCTAGAATCGACAAAAGTTAAGTTGATTCTAAAAGATGGGCTTGGTCTAGGAGGTCATTTTAAGGCCTCTTGGGAGTGGAGTGAGATGAAATGAACATGGGAAAGGTGAAATTAGCTCACTGAGATGAAAATTGGCTATGGAGGTAAGGTAAAAAATGTAGAAGAATGGTCGACAAAGGAAAAAGTGAGGAAAAGTTAGGATTGAGAAGAATCGATGGAGGGAGAAATTGATGTCGACGTGTCGCCAAGAGAAGCACTAAGTTGAGAGGGCATTATATTCATGCTTCCATGTACATGATTAGAATTATACATCATCATAGGGTCCTCGTGGAAGTGCATGCCCATTTTTAGTGCTTACAATTACAACAATTATTCTATGATGAAATGATGACAAAATTTCATAACCTAAAGCAAGGATCCCTAGTGGTCTAGCAATATTGGGATAGGTTTTCCAAGTTTTTGAAGTGTGTTCCAATGCATCAAAAGGATGAAAGGTGCCAAGCAAGAAAGTTCCTTCTAGGGTTGAATTTAAATATTGGTGATGAAGTAGACATGCATGGTCCTAAAAACATGAATTAAATATTAGAAAGGTCATAAAAATAATAAAGAAAGCTTTAAGCATTGGATGCAACATTGGTTTCCATCTACAAGTTATTAGTTCACCCTAGAAAAGATTTTTTAAAATCTTCAAACAACATTAGATTATAATTTCATTTGATGCAATTTGGTCCAAATCACCTAAATATTAAAGAGATAGCTTTTAATATGGGTCTGGTCACTTATCATTTTTCAAAATTTTGGTTCAATCAACTACCTTAATTGAGGGTAAAGGGTGGTAAAATCACTCATGAAATTATAGGAAATTAAGGAAAAGGATGGTGCAATCGCCAATGAAATCATATGATATAAGGGAAAAGGGTGGCAGGATTAGTAATGAGATTATAGGCAATTAAGGGAAATGGGTGGTGGGATCGCTAATGAAATTATAGGCAATTAAGGGCAAAGGGTGGTGCGATCACTAATGAAATTATAGTGAATTTAGAGAAAAGGTATATAATCACTATACAATTTATAGACATAAAAAAATTGGCCATTGATCAAACCCTTAATTATTCCTTAAGTTACCCTTAATCCTAAGATTTAATTAATTTTAATTAATTAGTTAAATCTTTCATACCATCTCCCATAAATAATAATAATTTTTTTTTAAATGCGCCTGGTAAACTTTTTAACGTGACCGGTGACGTTGGTGCGACATGCCCTCTGGCTCCACGTGAATGCTTTTGCCCAGAGCAATGAACCGGTGAGGCCACAACTGGGGGACCTCATCCCCTAGGAAGAACACTTCAAACCCGCGAGCTCATTGGCCCAGCGAAGGCGTAAAGCTTTGCGAGCTCATTGGCCCAGCGGGGGTTTGAACTCTTGTGGCTGCCACTACATCCTGAGTGACTTAACCACCGAACCATGCCATCATCGGCCCCATAAATAATAAATTCAATTTAACAAAATTAATTTATTATTTACCAATAAACCTAAAAACCTATCGTAGATAATAAATTAAATAAATTTAATTTATAATTTTATCCAAAACCTAAATCTATTTGCAAAAGACAAATTAAAAACATTACAAACCCTAACTATATTATACCTACCTTACAGTTCACATAACCAAAAACCTGTTTACCTAACCACCTAAACCGTTTTACCAAACATTAATAAAAACCCTACATTTTCCAATCACAAGGACATGACATTACACACATATCACTAACAATTTACCCTAAAGATGAGTTATGCTGGAAAAATCTGAGCAACCACATTTGAAATCATTGGTAACATTTATCTTTATTTGGTTTCAATAGTTTATCATTATCTTTTTGTTGCACCGAATATAGATTTGAGAGTTTGCAAAATAAATTTCAAATATTTTAATAAGATCTATATTTTGCATCTGGTCATAAGAACACAATCTTGAGTCCCTACCTATTCCATCCAACTATCCCTTATAAAAAAAATCAAAATAGTAAAGAGAAATCATTTGTCCAATGGTGAAAACCATTTTTATGGTGCCTCGGATAAGTACCATGATGAAAACTTGACAAACATGCATCATGCGTAGGTGGTTATCTATGTGCTTTACACTTGGGGACATGTTGTCTCATCTATCCCATCCTATCTATACCATATCCTATCCTATCATTTTCCATCCCATCTTGCCATTCTTACCCATCATATCTATCATACCTTCCTCATTACACCATCCATATTCCCTTCCTCCTTTTTGATCTTGATGAGGGTAGGGGCAAAATGTTGAAAAAATTCTTTTGACATCTCTTGTCATACTTCAAATTCCACCTATCCATTTCTAAGAACATCCTCCATACACCCATCTACTACTAAGTCCATTCATCCCTTCCAAGCATTATCCCCATCATGCACCCTAATAAGCATCACCTCACCAAATCCTAAGGCATAATATCTAGAGTGGGGGCATGTTATTCCTATGCGATGTAATCCTTGGAGATCACATCCTAGACTTCCTCCATCCATCTATCATATATTTTCCATCAATTGTCCTTCTATCACCAATCCTTGTATCCATCCATACTCCTACCTTTATCCTATTGTCCATCCTTTTATCCATTCAAATCCTACATTTATCCTATCACACATCCTTTTATCCATCCAAATCCTACTTTCATCCTCTTGCCCATCCTCTTATCAATCCATCCAATCCTTTTATCTATCCCATCCATTATTGTTCATCCACATCCTATCATAATCCTTGCCTTTTGGTTTGGGTTTCCCTTGTCATTGGTATCTATCCAAGGACTATCTACACACAATCCAATGCTAAGCATCTAAAACAAACCAAAAATCCAAAAAAATCAAAACATTTGAAAATACAAAAAATAAATATCCAACAAAAACCCAAGCAATAAAAATCCAAATAAAATCAATTCTTCCAATCAATTCTCCAATCATCAAATCAATCCAACTCACTCAATTCATCAAGTCATCATCAATTCACATCACTCCATCAACTCAACCAATCAAATCATCAAAATCAATCCAAATCAATCAGATCATCCCAAGCAACAATGATTTAAATGCAAATCAATCCTTAATCCATACCAATGGAGTCAATCAATCTAGCCAAATTATCCAATTTCATCAATGGTCTTGATCCTAGCCTTGTTGGACACCTGATTGATCGATCGATCATCATCATCAATGGGATATATCATTCCCAATCCTAGTGTTGTTCTCAGGATATATCATTCTCATATCAACAACACAATCCTCGTGTTTTTCTTGGGATAAATTGTTTCCACATCAACAACGCTATCAATCAATCATATCAATTGTCTTATACAAGATGTTGCATCATTGAAACTAGACCAGGCATCTTATATGACATGTTTCATATCCTGAAACTAGACATTATCAATCATCAATCATTATCATCATCAATCAATCCAATCGATCATTAGTTTTCAACTTGACAGGGGCAATCACCTTGTTTGTTTTTGAATCATTTGTGCATGTTGTACTTGTCTTGTTTGTGTGTGATATATCATTGTTTGTCTTACATCTGTATTTGTCCTAGAAACATACCTGCCACTTTGTCATCATGGTCTTTCATATCATGGTGGCTTAGGCATATGCTTGCTAGTGACTTTCTATCTTTTCTGCATTTGACACATCGTCACCCTGGTCTTTATACCTTGGTGCATAATGTCCAATACTATATCAAACATTAGGTTGCTCCATCTAAATCATCATAACTCTATCTCCTTCCCTTCATTTCCTTTTTCAAGAGCATATCCATCTCCTTCGTCCCTGCATATCCTCTTGGGGGGACATCATCTACCAATCCTTCATTTTTATGAGCCCCATCCAATCCAACCCAAAATCCAAATCCAAAACCTATGTTTTAATCTTCTTTGAAATGACATTTCTTTGCAACATCATCTCAAAGAGGGGAAAAATGTAGATGTCAAAAAATTGACCACAGATTGCATTCCATCGCATTCCTATCCATCCCTAAATCATCCCCTGATTATCGATCAATTCCCTAAGTCAGGAAATTTAATTAATTAATTAAATATCCCTTAATCCCTCCCATAAATAATAAATTAAAATTAATAAACTTTAATTTATTATTTAATCCACCCTAATCCTAAGGTTTAATTAATTAAATCTCTTTCATTCATTTTTACCCTCCCAAAAAATTAAAAATAAACCCTAATTACATTATACCTACCAAGTCGTTCAACCAATTTACAGTTTTAAAACCGTCCTTGCCCAAACTTTATAAAAACCTATCTGTTTTTCATTTACCTCCCCTTGGAAAAATTCACAAAGGAGTTATGCAAATTTTTGATCAACCACATTTCAAACATCTTCGGTAACATTTGCATTTATTTGGTTTTATGGTTATATCTTTCATCTTTTTTTGTTACATTTGATATAGATTTTAGGGTTTGCAAAATAAGTTTCAAATCTTTTGTTAAAATATATATCTCCTATAAACAACTAGATTCTTAGAAATATTGATAGCACTATTATTATCACATAAGATAGGAATAGGCTCATCATACAATACCTTGATATCCTTCAAAGTTTGCTTCATCCACAACACTTGTGTGCAACAAGATGTTACTGCAATATACTTTGCCTCTATAGTTGATAGAGATACTGAATATTGTTTCTTACTATAAACCAATCTACTTCCTAAAAAGAAAGCATTACCACTTGTACTCCTATCATCAACAAAACCGACCCAATCAACATCAATGCAAGCACTTAGATCAAAATCATTACCTCTTGGATACCATAAGCCATAATCTAGATTTCCCTTCAAATATTTGAGTATTCTTTTCACTGACTTCTCATGAGTTTGCTTAGGATTAGTTTGATATCTGGCAACCACACATACTACATGCATAATATCAGGTCTAGAAGCTATCAAGTACAATAATCCTCCAATCATAGATCTATAAATAGTTTGATCAACCTATGATGACTCATTTGCCTTGCTCAAGTGACAACTAGTAACCATAGGAGTGCTTACTGGTTTGGAGTCCTCCATACCAAAATTATTCAACATCTCTCTAACATACTTAGCATGAGAAATAAAGATACCATCATCTAGCTGAACAATTTTAAGTCCAAGGAAGAAAGACATCTCAAACTCTTTTTGCATCTCCTCTGCAAACTTCTTACACATATCATCATCTCCACCAAAGATGATGTCATCAACATATATTGCAACTATCCAAATCATGTCTCCCTCTTCCTTAATGTAAATAATACTATTTGTGGTACCTTTCTTGAATCCTTGCTAAGGTAAGTACTTATCCAACCTAGCATACCAAGCTCTAGGAACTTGCTTGAGTCCATACAAAGCCTTTTTGAGTCTGTACACCATGTCTGGATTTTCTGATAACTGAAAACCATCAGGTTACTCAATATAGACCTTTTCCTCTAGATCACCATTCAAAAATGTTGAATTGACATCCATTTGATAAACCTTAAAGTTCTTGTGAGTAGTAAAGGCAAGAAACATCTTGATTGCCTCCATCCTGGCTACTAGAGCAAAACTCTCCTCAAAATCAATGCCTTCAACTTGAGAATAGCCCTTACCAACCAATCTTGCTTTGTTCCTCACAACTTTACCATCTTTATTCAGCTTGTTCTAGAACACCCACTTTGTTCCTATATCATTCTTATTGGTTGGTCTGGGAACCAATTCCCATGTCTAGTTCTTCTCTATCCGATCCAATTCTTCTTCCATTGTCTTCAACCATCTATCATATTTGCTAGCATCAACAAAGGTTTTGGGCTATATCTTTGATAGTAAACACAAATTCACTTGCTCACTTGCCTTTGCAAACCTTCTCCTAGTCTGCAAACCTTCTCCTAGTCTCCAATGATCTGATCTACAGAATGGTTCCTTTGAACATATTTTGCTGGAGTCTTAGGGATCTTCTTTGATTCTTGTTCCTTTCCTTCTTTCTCTTCTTCTTCTTCTTCAATGTAGAGAGGTATATCAAATCCACAATCCTCTGGTTCTTGTGAGATCTAATACAAGTCTTCATCCAACTTGACATTTGTGCTTTCAATCATTTTTCCCAATCTCTTATTATAACATCTGTAGGCCTTGCTTCTAGTTGAGTAACCAAGAAAGATCCCTTCATCACTTCTTAAATCAAACTTTCCAAGCTCTTCTTCATCTCTCCTGATGCAACATTTTCTACCAAAGATCTTGAGGTATTTGACAGTGGGAGGTCTTCCATACCATAGCTCATAAGGGGTCTTAGTGCTATTGACCCTCAGTTGTACTATGTTAATCAAATAGACAATAGTGTTAACTACTTCCTTCTAGTACATATCAGGCACAGATCTGCATCTTTCAACATTGCTCTAGCCATCTCTTGCACAGTCCTATTCTTCCTTTCCAGTACCTCATTTTGCTATGGGGTCCTAGGAGCAGACAAATGTCTCCTAAAACCATGATCTTCACAAAACTTTGCAAATTCATTTGAATTAAATTCACCTCCTCTATCAGACCTTAAACATTTGATGTTAGCATCCATTTCATTCTCAACTATTGCTTTGAAAACCTTAAACTTATCAAAGGCATCTATTTTTTCTCTTAATAATGTAACCCAGGTCATTCTGGAATAATCATCAATAAGCAACATGAAATACCTTTCACCTTGTTGACTCTTTATTCTTGTAGGGCCACATAGGTCAATATGAATTAGCTCCAGAGGCATTGTAGAAGAATACTCCTTGCTCTTGAAATTTGTTTTTGTTTGCTTTCCCATTTGACACTCCTTGTATAATGTATTTGTAAGCTTTGTTATCTTGGGCATATCTCTCACCACATGAATAGAGTTGATCTTTACCATATTGTCAAAGTTGATGTGTCTAATTTGATTGTACCACAACCAACACTCACTAGATTTAGCTAATAAACAGGTTCTTCCATTTACCTCCTTTAGATGATAGATATCTCCATATGTCTTGATACCTTCTACAACTAATTTTCTAGACCTTGCCTTCCTGATTTCACAACCTTTGGCATGAAAGGTAAGATTGTATCCTTTACTACACATCTGACTGACATTGAGAAGATTGTGCTTTAGCCCTTTGACATAGAGGACATCATTAGTCTTGTTCTTCCCATCAATAGTTATAGCACCCTTTCCACATATTTGTGTTGACTCATCACCACCAAACTTAACAGCTCCACCATTCCACTTCTTAAGGCTGATAAACTTCTCCTTGTCACCAGCCATGTGGTTAGAGCAACCACTATCAATTACCCAAGCCTTGGCTTCTTCTTTTACATGAAAGGCAATCCATACTACCATTGATTTTTCATTATCTTGTTTAGCTTGCAAGGTATTGGACTTTTCACATTTTCTAATATCATCTTTTTTGTCACCAACATTCAAGGCCATGGAAAGTGTTTCATCATTTGAATCATCATGATCCTCATATTCTGAAGAACAACTATTCTCCATGCAATACAACCTTCTTTTGGGCTTCTCTCTTTTGTTGTTATGCTTTGAATCTTTAAAAGACATTTAGAAGCAAAATGACTAATTTTCCCACAATTGAAACATTTGAAGGGTAACTTACCTTTGTATTTTTCTGTGCCCTTCTTCAATCTCCTTACAAAGTTTGCCTCTACCTCATCAATCCATCATCTTGATCAGTTGCTTAATCTTTTTCTTTCTTGATTTCTTTGAATGTTGCTTCCTTCTTTGGAGCACCTTTGTCAAATTATCTCATTTCAAAGGTTGTGAGAGAGCCAAACAATTGATCTACTGTATATTTATCCAAATCCTGAGTTTCCTCAATAGAAGAAACCTTATGACTGTAGGATTTAGGGAAAGATCTTAGAACCTTCTTCACAATCTCATCTTATTTCACTTCTCCACCAAGTCCTCTGATGCCATTAACTATTTCATCTACCCAGAGCATATAATTGGCAATGTCTTCTTCTTCTAGCATCCTTAGGGTCTCGAATTTGCTCTTTAAGATTTGCATCTTGGCCTGCTTCACTTTACTATCTCCTTTATAAATGCTGTTAAGTTTATTCCAGACATCTTGAGCATATTTGCAACCCATTACCTTCACAAGTTTTGAATCAGCTAGCCCAGTCATGATAGCACTCTTTTCCTTAGCATTGTTCTCATATAACTTATCTTGTCTGCATCTGTAGGATCACTAGCAAGAGTAGTGTAACCCTTCTTGTTAGATTACCAAATACCATACCCTAGAGAAGATAAATAGTTCTCCATCCTTAGCTTCCAGAAAAAATAATTTGATCTATCAAACATAGGTGCCTTGTGAGATCCATTATGAGCCATCCCAGACCTTCCTCATCTGGTTAAGCTTCTTTTGAGTAACTTGGCTCTGATACCAATTGTTGAACACACCAGGATACTGAAGGGAGGTGAATCAGTAGCCAAACAAACTTCAAATCCTCTAGAGAAAATTAAAACTTAAACATTACAGTATTAAGACAAACATGAAAGATCAACACAATACACATCAACACATAACACCAGATATACATGGAAAACCTTAAAAGGGGAAAACCATGGTGAGGATTAACTCATAATAAATGAAGCTCAAAAATTACAACTTTGTTTTAGGTCTACAAACCAAGGAAGCTGCTACTCCCTGGTGACTTTGTTTTAGGGTTACAACCCAAGGAAGGTCAATTAATTCTTCTTTACCACTTCTTAATAGATTAATGATACAAGCAAGAATTAATAACACATGAGAAGAAACACAAATAACACACCTGACACTAAGATTTTAACGTGGAAACTCGATTAAGGGAAAAACCATGGTGGGGGTTAACCCACAAAGATTATACTCTGTTAAAATTATTACAAAAGGGGAAGGCACATGGCTTCGGGCTCACTACCTAGGGCTCACTGCTCAAAAGAGGCTCACTACCTACAAGAATGATTACAAAAGGATTATAGATTTTTTGAACAGATGAATAGTATCTGCCAATGCAAGATTTTAGTTTCGATTAAGCACAGAATATTGATCTTACACACTTCATCTTTACTCTACCCTGTTTACTGCTTTGCCATAATCTGGACCTTAGATCTTTTCTCTTTCACTCTTTAATCTATCTTTTTTGGAACTACTACATCATCGTACATCTACATTTTTAAAATACACTCAAATCCATTAGCTATATATATCTGCCTCAAGAAATTCAATCACCTTTCTGTCGGCCTTATGAAGAACTTAACAAACAATACAAGTACTATGTTTTGTCGGCTGAATCTATACACCAATATTGATGCGTACTAGAAATAACACTTTCAAGTCACCATACATGTCATCCACTAACATTATATCCCATACGTAACTCACCAAAACACTTCTACTAGATCCGCACAAGGATATAACATAAGTCAGCCTGTTCTTCACTAAACTGTTTGTCATATTAGGACCTGATCCTCAGATGCTCATGACCTTTAATCCCTTTGTCACTAGAGGCTAAAATATTGGATTTAGATTGTCCTTACATTTCTCTACACTCCCTCAAATTCGCAACACAAAATGATTAACTAGAGAGATCCACTGACCAAAATACTAAATTCTTTCATATACCTTATTCCTATCTATCTGGACTAAACAAATCTTGGAACTAACTTCTGATATTATTTGATACTACACTGTGGACGTGTGGAATGGACTTAGTTGCCATCAATAACAACACATGACATGCCTTGCAGTGTCTCTTTCCAACAATCTCCCCCTTTGACATTGATGGCAACACTTAGTGAAAAATGACTAAGTGTCATGACTGATTCCCCCTACTGTGTTCACCTATATATTCTTCCACTGCTCCCCCTTTGACGGATTCTTCATTTTCTTTCATTTTTCACTGTCTCTCACTCCCCCTTTGAAATCAACGGCAAAGGGTGGGATCCACAAACCATAATTTACACAAGAAATTTGTATACAAGGCTGCATATGTACAAATAATCCATGTATTATATTTACATGAACTTGAGAATATCTGCAAAACTATTTTTCAACTACACAAGTTTAGAGGCCCAACTTCTTTTCATGCCATCCAAAATTGAGATGTGTCCACTTAGTAGGAATGCCTATGTTTCTGCTTTCTTTAGATATGAAGGATCACTTGTCCGAACTGCAACTTGAGCTTCTGATAAAGCAGTAAACATTGTTTCTAACTTGGGGGAAATCAATCCCCAGAGCTGACACATTCTCTCCACTCTATTGCTCTTTTCTTTAACAAGTTTCTTTATTTCATGAGTCAAGCTGATTGCTTGACATTCCTGACTTACTGGAGAAACTGTTAGATGATCAAAATTTTGAGATAGATTCAACAATTCTTGTTCTTGCTCCTTTATCTTCTTCTCAAAATCCTCAATAAATTTGGGCCAAGATAGACAAAATTTGTATATATCACTTCCATCATTAAGAGCATTTTGAATACACTTTATACTGATATCAAGTACCTTCCTATCATTCCCTATTAGGCCCTTTAGCTCACTAAATCTTTTATCCAGAAATTCATTCTAGACTTTAATCTCTGCAGACTTCTCAAAGGAATCAAAGTGTGTACTTACAGAATTTACAAGGCTCTTCAGATTTCCAGAGGGAGAATTAGATGGATTCTTCTAAAAAGTTGGCATTATCTTCTCCAATATACCGGATGCAAGGCCTAATAGCTCACTGTCCTCTATATGAGATTTCAATATCTTTTCTCTTGCCTTGGCTTGTGTAAAAGATGCTATCTTCATCATTTGGACCGGAGAGAGAGTATCCAGGTTGATTGGTCCTTGAATCAGTTCTAGTTCATCAAACTCTAGCATTTCTTTACTCAGGAAACTCTTCACTACATCTGCAGTGTCTCTTTTCACAATTTCTGGACCATCTTCCTTTTCTTGAGTTTTCTCAGTGTCAGTATCAGGACTATTTTGTTTGGGTGCATCAACATTTGCACCATCTTCTGCTTTATCTTCCTTACCCTTGACTTCTTCCTTTTGTTGTGAGTCAACTTTAGTGGGAATTTCTGCTTCCAAGTTTACTTTTGTGTTAACTCCATCTATTTGATCATGAGTATTTTTGTCTTCAGCCTCTTCTAATTTTTGATCCTTGTTCTTCTTAGAGTCATCTTGAGTAGGACTTAGTGTCTCCACATAGGTTTGCTCCAGAGGATCTAGCATATCATTTTGGTCATCATTTCCCTTTCTAGTCTCTTCTTCTAAAGATTCTTGTTTTGGGACTGAAGGATTGCCTTCCTCAACTTGTTCATCTAAAACAACATAATATTTATCTTTATCTAGGGCCTTCCTCAAAATTTCCTCTGTTTCCTTTACAACTTCCTCACTTTTACCAAGCATTAGCTTGTTCATCTGGATCTTGCTTCTGAATTCCTCCTTTACTTCCTTGAGGATTTTATTTGCTTCCCTTTTGGTCATTACTCGACACAAGGTGGAGAGAACATGTTCTCTGAGTTCTAGGTCTTTAGCCTCAGCGGCTTCCTTCCTCATCTCTAGTAAATTCCTTAAACTTTTGGGAATTTCTTGCAAAATTTC
The DNA here is from genome assembly GCA_027924645.1 of Cunninghamia lanceolata. NCBI lineage: Eukaryota > Viridiplantae > Streptophyta > Pinopsida > Cupressales > Cupressaceae > Cunninghamia > Cunninghamia lanceolata. The sequence continues at coordinate 5,534,453 of BSBN01000645.1, read as the reverse complement.
TAATAGATCTCTATTGAATTTATTCAAGTACAGGATGGTGGCATCCTCCAAGATTTTCTTATTTGCTTTATCAAAACTATCATAATATTCTCTAATAGACCTTAGATTTCCATGAACAATAGTTATTTTTACAATTTCATCAATTGTCATAGAGACCTTACCAGTCTCTTGCTTTTTACTTGCCTTTTTGCTTTTGGAAGGCTGGTCCTCAGAAGCCTTTGAAGTCTTGGCTCTCTTAGATCTTATCTCTTTAACTTCTTCATCTGTCTCTGTCTCCTCATCATCTTTTGTGCTCATATACATTCTTGCGGCCTTTGTTTTCTTTCTCTTCCTTCCTTCATCAGATGGTCTGGCTTCCGGTGTCTTAAAGGGAATGGACTTGGATTGCTCAAAGATAGTTGTAGAACTTCTTATTTTTCTTGATGAGCTAGGTGTGACTTTCAGAGTAGCTACTGGTTCACTTTCTATCCTCTCTTTTGAAGCTTTCTCAGTTCTTCTCTTCATCTTTTCAATAGCCTCATTAGTTAGACCAATACTTTCTGCATATGCCTCAACTTGCTTCTAGACTTTTCTCTTGGTTTCATCTTTCCAGAGTTCTACATGTATTTTCACATGTAACTCATCATAAGTTCCAAACCTTTCTACTTCAGGATCTCTTGGTTTGCTTAACAAGTTTTGGGCATATAGTTCAAGAACCTATTCATCTACCTCATAGCCCATAGGCATGATCCATACTGTCCTAGGCTCTATTGCCTCCATTAGGCACTCATCAGTATCTATCATAAAACATATGGTGTCTTTGTACTTTTCTACAACTAATTTTGGGATTCTTTCCCTGGCATGCATAATGCTCTGGAAGTTTTTGAAATAGCCTGAAAGTGTGGTCTTTTGGGCATTAACATCTCCAATACTATACAAATATTTCCTAATCTGTAGGGCCACTGGTTCATCATTTGTCCAGTAAAGATTCGGTGTCCCGAGCATTTCATTCATCAAGTAGAAAAATAGGGACATAACAAGGGTGCCATATTTGAAGATATTCTTCTGTCTTTCTTTATCTTACCTAGATTCTCCATTAGCTGATTCAATAGGAGTTCACATAGGTCATAATCTGTGTTTTCCTTCACCATTTGATAGGCTGCATAAATTGTAGTCCCCGAGACTAAGTTCTCTCTACTAGAGTGGTAGATTTTGTAACCTAGTACGATGGATGCAAATTTTACTGCCGGATCAGTTATATCATTGATGGTCATGGCCCTTTTGTCATATTTTTATCCGGTGACCCATGTAACTGTCTGATTCCTTATGGACTTAGCATGGGCAATCCTCCTGTTGAGTTCAACCCTGTTACAATTCTGATTACATTTTTAATTATTTTGAATGGCTTCCTTAACCGCATAAAGTTTCCATGCATTCGACTGAACACATATCAGACCCACTCATCCTCATAAAAAAATGAAAACTAAATAACCTGAGTGAAATGTTTATCCTCTAGCACTTTGTCCTATGGTTTGAGATTGTAATTATTATCTCTCAGGTGGTTGTCATACACATCTATTAGTTTAGAGTTTCAAAATTCATCTAAATTGCAATGTATATAAGCCCTAATATCCTCCACGTGTAAAACCCCATTTAGAACCTCAGAGAATGCACCCATTGGATCCACATCCACATATTTGTAAGGATGCTTCTTAAATTTAGGTCTTGGGTGCTCAATAATGTCAACAACTAAAGGTGTAGCCATTTGCAGAGATTGAAATTTCAAAGAGATTTCACAGAAAACAGAAATACCTTGTTTCACAGATTAGGGTTTTGCTTGGAAATCCTCTTCGCGCTTCAACTCTTGAAAATTCTCATCTCAAAGCTCATTCACGTCTTTTCTCCTTGGATGCAAAGTGATTTTGAAATTACTTGGGTTACCTTTTTATCCTCCACATTCTAACTTTTTATTGTAATAAATGCTCTTTGCCCTAATTCATCCGGTTACTCTGTCTGTTGATACAGTATCTCATGAATTGCTCTGCAAATCGCCATATCCACTTCTTTTCTTCTAGAAGTTCATTCAAAATATCTGTAATAGCCCATTTTACCTTTACTCTATGTGTCAAATTCAGGTACCCACTTATTGGCTGGGGGAATTAGATTTTTATTTCAGCTCCCCCTAAGCCAAAGCTCCTAGTTTAATTTCTGGAAGGATTATCAACACCAGATTCCAATGTGAACCCATCACCACTATTCATTACACCTTTCTTTACCTAAATTTTGTTCATTTCACTCAGAATCTCATCCGTATCCACTTTGCCCTTACCTTTGTCTTGTTTCTGATCTCTGTTAACCGGACCTTTTCCATCATTGTTCCTGCTTCTACAGAATCTTGCAATATGACCAGATCTATTGCAATTAAAGCATACAACATTTCTTTGCTTATTTACTTGATTCACTCTTGATCTACACTGATTGTCCATTTGTCCAAATCCATTGCATGCAAAGCAGTAACCATTAAAAGAATTGCTATTTCCATTATTGTTAGGGTTATTCATTATCATATTTCTGCATTTGTTGGATCTATGACCATACCTCTTACAATTGAAGCATTTACCAGAGAAGGATGGACTACTTTGATTCACTCTACTTCTGCATTGAGTAGCTCTATGACTAAATTTATTGCACTTGAAACAATTTCCATTGAAAGATGGATACCTTTGAGCATTAGGCTATCTTACCGGAGGTTTTCTAGGTCTATTTCTCCCATTCCTTGGTTGAAAATTTCTTTGTCCAAACCTGACGCTTTCACCTTTCTCATATCAAAGACCATGCTTGTCATTAGTCTTTTTTTGACTTTCAAGCAGTGCTTCAAGTTTAGCTAAGCTTATCTTGAACTTCTCTTTGTATTCATTTGCAACTTCTAAGTCATGTCTAAGAATGACAATTTGCCTTTCAAGTTCTCTCTCATTGTCTCTACTTTCTTGTAGATCAGACTCTAGATGGCCAGATATTCCATCTAATCTACATCATTCTTTAGTTCTTTCTTTTAGAATTTGATTCAGGTCTTCTCTAGTTTTCTTCCCATCTTCAATTTCCTTGGTTAGGCTCATCACCCTGGATTCCATCTCATGTTTTAGGACAACAACATCTTTGGCTAACTTCTCACATTCCTTTGTCTTCTCTTTCAGGGCCTTATCCTTGTCATTGTCTTCATTAAGATTTCCTAGTTGAAGAAGTAGCTCCTTCCTTTTTTCATTAGATTTGCTCAATTTTTCCTTTAAAGTCTCAATGAAGTCTTCAACATCTTTACAGTTTTCTTGCAATTCTTTGACATCTGCTCTCGACTGATCAAGATCTTCTAAAGCAAGTTTAAGTTGTTCTTGGAGGCTGTATTCATCCATTTTATTGCTTTCCTAGATCTTCCTCAAGCTGTTAAACTTTTTCAAAGGAACCTTTCTCTGATACCAATTGTTGGAATTAGGGCTGACAACTGAGAGGGGGGGTGAATTAGTTGTCTTAAAACTTTAATACTTGCTGCAGTTAATTCTTCTTTACCACTTCTTAACAGATTAATGATATAAGCAATAATTAATAACACATGAGTAGAAACACAAATAACACAATTGACACCAAGATTTTAATGTGGAAACCCGATTAAGGGAAAAACTAGGATGGGGGTTAACCCACAAAGATTATACTTTGTTAAAAGTATTACAAAAGGGGAAGGCACATGCCTTCGGGCTCACCGCCCAGAGCTCACTGCTCAAAAGAGGCTCACTGCCTACAAGAATGATTACAAAAGGATTACATATTGTTTGAATTGATGAATAACATCTACCAATGCAAGAATTTAGTTCTGGTTAAGCACATAATACTGATCTTACACACTTCATCTTTACTCTACTCTGTTTACTGCTCTGCCATAATCCGGACCTTAGATCTTTTCTCTTTCTCTCTTTAATCTGTCTTTTTTGGCACTACTACATCATCACACATCTACATTTTTAAAATACACTTGAATCCATTGGCTATATATATCCACCTCAAGAAATTCAATCACCTTTCTGTCGGCCTTATGAAGGACTTAACAAACAATACAAGTACTCTATTTTGTCAGCTGAATCTATACACCAATATTGATGCGTAGCAGAAATAACACTTGCAGGTCACCATACATGTTGGCCACTAACATTATATCCCATACGCAACTCACCAAAACACTTCTACTAGATCCACACAAGGATCTAACACAAGTCAGCCTGTTCTTCACTGAACTATTCTATCATATTAGGACCTGGTACGCAGATGCTCATAACATTTAATCGCTTTGTCACCGGAGGCTGAAACCTTGGATTTAGATTGTCTTGAAATTCCTCTACACTCCCTCAGATTAGCAACACACAATGATTAATTGGAGAGATCTGCTGACCAAAATACTGAATTTTGCCATATACCCTGTTCCTGTCTATCTGGACTGAACAAATCTTGGAACTGACTTCCGGTATGATCTGATACTGCACTGCGGATGTGTGGAATGGACTTAGTTGCCATCAATGACAACACATGACATGCCTTGCAATGTCTCTTTCCAACACTACTCCCTATCTGAGAACAAACTTAGAAAAGATTACAGTATGATAGTCCTTCTACTGCTTGAAACTGACAATGAAGCTCACACCTTTGATGATTACAATTGTGCCTCTTCATTCTTGTTCTGATGATTGGATCAATTAGGCACACTCTTCACTTTCCTCCTATCACAAAAATGTCTTCAAGATGAATCAAGATAGCCCTTATTGCTTCTGCTCTTTCTCCTTCAGTTGCACATCATAATGCATATTATATTCATATTTGGTTCCACATATTCATCTTTGCAATCATACCCCACCTAGATCAACTAGGTTTATAGCATATACATGAAATTACATTGATTTCATTACAAGTCAGCTAATACAACAAGAATATTACATTTTACAAGTCAGCCAGAGATTGAACACAACATGAAACATGTAGAGGGCAAGCCCTACCATGAACTACACGCCACTCCAGCAAGAAAAACACACCTTGCATACCTCAACACATGCTTAACCTAGTCCTAATAATCCTTCATAGCATCATCTTTCAAAGAATTACATCTGCACATGACACTCATTTAAAATAAATAGGTCACCCTTAAGAACGAATACCTGAAGCTTGTAGCACATCGGTCTTCACAGTCTTGGTAGTAATCATGAATGATTAAACATTGTTTGCACTTCTCCTAGATGAGTCGATAGGACCTATACACCATCTCCAAACACTCCTTAAACTTGACACAACAAGAACATTGTGGTGCACATCATCAACATACCTTAGTCGACCTTAGCAACAATAACTCTTCACATACTACTTGAAAACCTTGTCCAGTGCTGGAAACATGAAAGATATTCATGAAATTCTTCCGGATGAGATAGCCTAATCTAGATAACATCTTCAAACATTCCTTGAACTCCGCACAACAAATATTTTGTGCCGCACACCTTCAATCATGTGACATGGGAACAATCATGCATTCAGAACTATTTGTAGCTCACTATCATTTGAAAATTGAATTTGTGGACCATAAAACATCTGAAACTCATATGGATGCACTAATGTACTACTCTGAACATATCCTCAAAACCACACAGCCATATCTATCACCATGGAGGAATGCGGAGCATTCCAACAATCCTTCATCATTACCTCATTCTGCTAGAGCACATACCAGAACCTTGTCACTTATAACTTTTACTGCGGAGGAGCAAAGGATCTGAAACTTTGGATTTAGCACCTTTACAACATACTGAACTTCAAATCTAAATCACATGACCATATCTTCACCAACTTCCAGAGACTAGAACCTTCATATAACAGCACATACATCCTTAGGAACAATAGGAAGGATCATACAACATGCCACAGGTCATCAATAACATCTCAACCTCAGCATAGATTTTGATTTCCATCTTAATATATCATCATTTATCTTAATGCTTTTAATTCCCATCTTAATATATCATCATTAAATCATCTCTGTTGACCAAAAACATGCTCAATACAACTTCACTTGACATTAATCAAGGCATGACATCCAACCATGAACATCAGTAAACAATGCTAGCACACCATCAACATAGTATATCATCATCATAAGCGTCCAAGCATAGTGTTGACATCAAAGAAAACCACACAACCACATTAGTGACAAAATCAGGTAACATATGTGCAATGCTCATTAGTGTTGAAATCAATGAAAACCACACAACCATATTAGTGGCAACCTTATATGTGCAATATATATTGTTAGGTACATATTTTTTAGATTCCATTAAATAATGGAAAAAGCTCTTTATAAAATTACAAAGCAGAAAATAAAGTAAGAAAAATAAGTAGTAGAAGTTTCTTTTTGAAATGACTTGGGGGCATATTAGGGTTTCCTCGTGCCCCACCACACACTATGTTAACAATGGTGGATGGGGTGAATCCCCACACACACTGCCATCCGTGGGTGACATTGTGTATGGGGGCTTTGCCCCCCACAAAGACATGACCCCTATGGTGTTGTGGACCCCTCTTTTGGGCCACGACACCATAGACGTTGGCTCCCTGGGCTTCAACCCTCATTCATGATATTTTTTTAATAAAAAAGAAACTAAGTTCTATGCGAGTTTGGTATTTTATTTTTCCTTTAATCTGATTTACACACACACACACATATATACTCGTGCACAACAATATATATGCCTCTAATGATTTAAATCATTTTTCTAAGCATTCAAAATATATAAATCTGTATATATGTACACATATATATGGATATATACGTAGTGTGTATATATGTATGTGTATACTTAAATGAAAATCTATTCTTTATTGTTCCTTTAAAATAGATACATATTTCTTATGTTGTTCTAAAATAGAATACTTGAACAAATTTATTATCATATCTTTTGTAATGTAAGACTAAAACCTTTCTATAATGGTTATATTTTGTTGCATAATATATAAATATCAAATAAAGAAGTATTCTATGGTAGAGAAGTGGATAGTAAACCAAAATGTAAATAAATAAATTAGTTGGGAAAATAAATAAATAAATATGTTTCACCTTGCATCTCATGGCTCCCTTTTTCCCCTCTTTCTCCTCCTCTCCCAAATTTGAAGAAACTCGAAGTGTGAGGAAAAGAGAGGGAGAGTGCTTCCTTTTAAACTTGAAACCTAGGGCTCTAGTGTTGCTCTAATGAGTTTAGAACTTTAATTGTGTTTAGGGATAATTAGTTCTTGTTTATAGAATCAACCCCTTTTTGAGCTAAGTTGTATGAATTTCCCTTATATTCTTGTCCTAGGGTGACTTATTTAACTTTAACTATTATTGAGATTAATCATCTAAACTATGATTTAAATAAAAGTTTAGTTATTTAATTTACACATCTCTTTTCAAAAATGGGTAACTAGATATTCTATTTAGATAAAAAGTTTCAAAATTTGATTGTATTCTTGATAAAATTTGACTACAAAATTATAATATTTTACAAGGCAATTTTCTAAAAAAAAAAATTTCTTTGAGGGTGCTCACCCTGGACCCCCTATCAAGTACTGGGATCCAAATGCAACTAAAACAAGACTGTTGCTTGGTGAATACATCTTCCCTTATGGAAATTTACAAACAAAATTAGAAGTAATTAATTATATAGGATTTACAAGGTTGATGACACCTTAAACCTAACATTCTCCCACTAGACATCATACATTGTAAATTAATCCATAGGAAAATATAAAATAATTAAGCACTAGGAACAAGGCTCATGTCCTCCCTACAACAAATAAACTTCTATGTACTCACAAGTTTAGTAAGTGAATCTGTAACATTAAAAGTTTGTGTCAATCTTCTCCAGCTCAATCTGTCCATTAACAATAATTCACTAACAAAGTGGTATTGTACATCCACATGCTTTGTTCATACATGATACATAGGATTCTTGGCCAAAAATATCACACTTTGGCTATCACAACCAATCTGAATAGTTTTGCAATTGAAACCAATACATGCACACAATCCCTATAACCAAACTACCTCCTTAGATACATGGATAGCTGCCATGTACTCTGCTTTAGTGGTTGACAATGCAACTGTATGCTACCTCTTACTCAAAATTCTCACTGCTCCTCCAAACAAAGTAAATGCATACCCACTTGTGGACATTTGACTGTCTAAGTCACCTGCCCAATCTGGATCAACATAACCATGTATGTCCGAAGTCTTTTCCACATTGTTTGTACTAGAATAAACCAAATAGTAATCAGAAGTACTAGCCAAATATCTAAACACCATCTTTGCATAATCCTAATGCTATCTACCAGGGTTAGACATAAACCTGCTCAAAACTCCCACTACTTGGGCAATATCTAGTCTAGTGCAAACCATTGCATACATTAAACTTCCTACAACACTAGCAAATGACACCTTAGACATATCCTCTAAATCATCTTAATTCTTAGGACACATATATAATGAAAGATTAGTACCAACCAACAAAGGAATTCTAATTGGATTGCAATCTTGCATACTAAATTTGTTCAAAATAGTATCAACATACTTTTTTTTTGAGAAAAGGTGACGAGCACCCATACCATTAAAATAATGAGTTTATATAGTGAAAATAGAGTCCTCCAAAATCAAAAGGAAGATCATCCTAGAAATTTACAGACAAGAGGCCCTGAGCTAGCCAGATAAACAATAAAAAACAAGAGATCCAAAAGAGAGCATGTTTGGACCATGGAAAGAGAAAGAAATAGAATCCAAAAAACATCAAGCAGTCACCTCCCGAACACTTGGTCACGCGGCCAAATCAAACAAGACGACATCCACCAGAAAACACTACTGATCAAAGAGTGCACGAGAAAACACCACAACCATGAAAGCACAGAGACATCCATACCAGTCACACAGAAACAAGGAAACATTGCCACCTCTCCCCGCCACCAGTCCTCAGAAATAACTTAGGTTGTTGCACTAGCAGCTAGGACTACATCTAGGTCCATTTGATCACCAATAAAACCTGCTTCACTCTCATCACCCTCGTCACCCTCTTCAGGATCCTCGAAAGCATCTCTAGGGATGTGAGGGGCTAAATCTAGTGCATTGATCCTCAGAAAATAGATGCCTGTAAAGATGTCTTTGATACGTTTTGCATCTTTCTTGGAGAAAACAAAAGAGAAGGCAACAAGTTCTCTATCAATATCCTCACTAGAGAGGGATTTGAGGGAAAATTTGAACGCATCGTAGATGGCTTGGTGCGGAGCCAAGCGTATGAGAGTTTGGAGCTTAAACAAACCTCCATTATGGGCGTCACCCTACTCCATCTGATAACCGTTCACTGCCTCCGCCCATTTATCCATAGAATATAAATTATGACTGAATAAACTAGAGGACAACTTGTACGCGTACTCAGAATCTTAGACAAGATCCATAGAGTTAGAAAGGATCTGAGAAATAATGTCTGAATAGTTGAGGAGCCTCTTCGAATAACCCTTAAGCCATCTATGCCTAGTGATGTAGCGGACCACGAATTGTACTAGCATGCCATCACGCTTAATCAGTGATAGGAGATCGACCACCCCCACCTTGCCATGCACCTCAGGCTCCCCTTTGAGCGGTGGAAAGAAAAGTCTTAAATTAAGCCTGGTTTCCGCCATTAAGCACACCAGAGAGTAGGGACGAATGAGAGCATCAGATGAGAAGAAACATAGAGAATGAAAAAAGGAAAATGACATAATGGTAGGTATAAGATCTGCCAACCATCCTTGCCAAATCCTGAGGCTGGATTTGGCTGAATCGAGCCCCTATGCTGTTCTGACAGACCAATCAATCACTTCGCAGGCTTCTTAAGAGCGGATCATCAAATCAAGTCTAGAAATATGACATCAAGACGACTGCCAAAAATGGTAGAAAAGTCCTCCAAGATATGTAGAGAGCACCTGTCATTAATTGATGGGAAAAGTAGCTTGCGGAGAGAGGGATGAAACACAAAGCCAACGGTGATGATGAGACTGCAAGCTCCAAACCATGGATGGAAACCTGACACACAACTCACTCCCCACGTGCCAACTGGCTTTAAAGAAAGAGACCGATTCATTTAATAGAATGTCCACTCACTGAGGCCGTTGGACTGGGTACACAAAATTTTAAAAAAAATTAAATTTAGACTGCCCAAAATGATCTATAATAAATGTTGCCAAGTGCCAGGTAGCTGCTCTTCTGATACTAAATCAAGGGGTTGACATGAAGATAGGACTACAATTTCCAAGTGGTCTTCACCAACCAGGAAGTTTAAAAGTGATGCTACACCATTCCCTACGAGCCAAAAAAGTAGGCATATATTCACACTAACCCGATCACCAATAGGAAAAGGACATAAGGAACCGTTGTAAAGAAAGGAAACTATGCTCTAAAAATAGTCAAAAGTCCTAAACAAGTCTCGACAAGGCTTAAATATCACCACTTGTCAAATGATCAAGTCTTCTTCAGATAGGCTGACAAACTCGCCACCCAACCATGAGAATAGTATCAACATACTTACTCTGCGATAACCAAAGCTTTATGTTTACCTGATATCTTTTGATCTCCATCCCCAAAATATACCTACTGCTCCCAGATCCTTCATCTCAAATGCACCTAAAAGTTGGGCTTTCAACTCACTGATCATACCCTTAGTGTTACTCAAAATTATCATATCACCCACATACAAGGAAATAATCAGTATATGATCATCAATACATTGAATGTAAATACAACGATCCTCTTCGCTTCTAACAAAACCCAATTCAAAACAAAAGAGTCAAACTTCTGATACCACATTTAGGGAGATTATTTTAAACCATAAATAGACTGCTTTAATATGCATACCCAATTTTCTTTCCCCTTTACCTCAAACCCTGTAGGTTGTTGCATATAAATTTTCTCTTCCAAGTCTTAATGCAAAAAAGTTGTTTTAACATCCATTTTCTCACTATTAAAGTCATTAGCAGTGACAATAGATAACATAAATCTAATCAAGGATAATTTAGCAACAAGAGAGAATATTTCACCAAAATCAATTCCCTCTCTTTAGGAGTAGCCCTTGGCCACTAGTTTGACCTTGTAATTTTCCAATGAACCATCTGCTCCAAACTTTTTCTTGAAAACCCAGTTACATTTGATGGCCTTTCTAGCTTTAGGCAAACACACAAGATCCTAGGTGTCACACATGTCTAATGCCATCATCTCCTCCAACATGTCCTATTGCCAAGACTCACTATCAATTGAATCTATAGCGTCCCTGTAAGATCTATGTTCATTGCAAGTACTTAACAAAGAAAATATACAATGGAAATCTGGTGGGCTATACCTATCAACTAGATTTTGTTGTCTTGTGGATCTTCTTGGAATAGGAGGAAGGGGCTCTTCTTATTCTTGAGCTTGCTCAACTTCTTTTTGGTTATCTTACCCAACCTCTTCAATTTTCTTAGTAACCTCATCTAAACTCTCTTCTTCTTCATGTTCATCATCCTCATCCTCAAATCCATCTCTATGTTCTTCTGGAGGTGCATCTTCTTGCTTAATCTCAATATGCTCTCTCCTTTCCTTATCTTTTTCTCTTTGTTGTTCAAAATCTAAAATAAGTTTAAGTTCCCTAGAAATGACATCTCTAGAATAGATAATCTTATGGGTTAGTGGATTCCAAAGCTTATGACCTTTAACACTATCACCATATCCAATGAAAATGTACTTTTCATCTTTTGGATCCAACTTAGATAATTTTTCTTTAGGTACATGAACATAAGCCTTACATCCAAATACCCTTAAATGTGAAACAAAAGGTTTCTTACCTATTCATACTTCATAAAGAGTTGTTTCAAGAGCCTTACAAGGAGATCTATTCAACAAGTAACAAGAAGTACTCATAGTTTCTACCCAAAAACATCTATTCAACTGTGAACCACTTAGCATACTTCTAGCTCTTTCCATGATTGTTTGATTCATCCTTTATGCCACTCCATTCTATTGTGGAGTATTTGGAGTAGTCTTCTATCTAACAATTCCTGCATGCTTACAAAATTCACCAAAGTTCCCAGAATAGTATTCCCCTCCATTATCAGATCTAAAAACCTTTATTTTACAATCTAATTGATTTTCATTTAAGGCTTTAAATTCCTTAAACTTAGTGAATACTTCAGATTTATGTCACATAAAATAAATCGAAGTAAACCTTGAGACATCATCAATGAAGGAAACAAAGTATCTAGATTTTCCAATTGATTTAACATCCATAGGACCAAATACATCTGAATGAATAAGTTCCAATTTATTCTAACATTTATAACTACCTGAAGGAAATGGATTTCTATTATGTTTCCCAAACACACAATATTCATAGAAATCAAAAATCTCATCAGAATAAGATAAACCATCTAACAATTTTTTATTCAAAATGGTTTTGAAACCAATTTCACTTATGTGGCCCAAACTGCAGTGCCACAATATACAAGTATTTTAAGATTTTTTAGTTACATTAGTAGAGTTATAAACAGTAGTGGCTTCTAGCTTAAATAGAGTCCCCTTCCTTGTCCCTCTCACTATCACCAAGCTCCCTCTTACCAATTTGCAACCATGCTTATCAAATGTTACATGTATTCCAGCATCATTCATCTTAGAAACTATTACTATCTAAACCTGGAACATACAAAACACCTAGGAGGGTTTTCATCCTCCCATCACTGAAACACAAATGTACCTTGCCCCAACCAATGATAGGCTATGAACTATTGTCACCAAGGTATACCTCACCTCCATCATACTTATCATATGTGGAAAACCATTCTCTATGAGGAGTCATATGATAGGAGTAACTTGAGTCAATCAATCACTGTTCATTAGACATAACACTGCAAGAAGAAATCAAAATATCATCACCTGAATCTAAGGACTTCTCTGTGGAGGAATCAAACTACTTTTTATTCTAGCATTCCTTCTTCACATGTCCCCTCTTTTCATAGTTCCAACACTTCACTCTATTCTTTTTCCCGGGAGTCTTAGATCTACCCTTAGAACTGTCCTTGGGTACCTTCTAATCTCCCTTTTGTCCTCTTTCCCTAGACCTTCCCCTAACATAGAGTGCATCCTTTGAACTATCCATAGTCTTTTTTCTCATTTCCTATGCCAACAGAGTTGCAACATGAGCATCCAGTTTTGGATCTTCGAGATAAGCACTAATAACAAGGATAAAAGTTTCCCATGACTTCGAAAAAGAACAAAGTAACATGATACATTTATCTTCTTCATCTATCTTAACATCAACAGAATCCAAAAGACTCAAAATCAAATTAAATGTATTCAAACGCTTTGCTATCGAATCACCTTCCTTCATTGTAAGTGAAAATAACTTTCTTTTCAGATAAAGTTTGTTTACCAAACTTTTGGCTTAGTAGATCTCACCCAACCGTTTCCATAATGAAAATGTGGTCTTTTCTTCAAAGACATTCAGTAGGACAGAATCTATAAGACACAACTGGATTGTACCCCGTGCCTTTTTGCCCATCTTGTCCCACTCATCCTAACTGATTGTATCATTTTTCTTTTCTTTTTTTGTAGCCAACCATTGATCTCTTTCTTCAAGTATATCCTCCATTTTCAACTTCCATAGATCATAACCCATTCCATTGATTTTTTTGATGTCCAATCGGGGTGAGGATGCAACCATGGCTTCTACACAAATCTGCAAAATAAGTTTCAACTAAAACTCCCACTACAACTCAAAAAACCTTCACACTTCCACCCAAGACACATAATTGGTCAAGATCTGATACCAAATGTTAAAAATTAAGGTGAATAACTATAGAATGGAAATTTGATTTCAACTGTTATAATAATCCAATGTAGAACCAAATGAAGATTATAGGAAATCAAATCAGCAATACAAAGAAATAACGGAATAGAAAAATTGAACACATAACATAGTGTTTACATGGATAAACCCTTTTGAGGAAAAAACTCCACACAAGGAAAGATGCACCAGTCCACATTAACTTCAATAGAGTTTACAATACATCAACAACAACCTCATCTTTAGTCTTCAATCCAGCATCACCTATTTTCCAATCTCAACTCTCTACTACACCACAATTGTAATACAATGCCCTCATTAAAAGAGTGTTGCCATCTAGGGAAAATAATCCTAACATAACTTCTATCGCTAGATCTGTGACCTAATGATGAACGATCCAGATTGACTAAGAAATTATAATATTTTACAAGGTGATTTTCTAAATAATTTTTTTTTGGGGCGCTACCCTTGGACCCCCCATTAAGTATTGGGATCCATATGTGGCTGAAACAAGACTATTGCTTGGTGAATACATCTTCCCTTATGGAAATTTACAAACAACATTAGGAGTAATTAGTTACATGGGATGTACAATGTTGATGGCACCTTAATCCTAACATCTTCTACCTTAAAGTCTTCTATAAAACACAATAAATTATAAAAACTATGTATATGTTGTGAAAATAATAAATGTAAATCACTTTATTCCTTTAGAGTGAAAAGAAAAATAGGTTAGTTATATTTTTGGTAAATAAATGATATATTCATATACTAATCCTATTTTAAAATTATATACATATATACATATACATATATACATATACATATATACATGAGTGTATATATATATGAGTATATGTATATATATGTATATATATATGTATATCTATATATATATATAGACATGAGTGTATATATGTATATGTATATATAGACTTTAAGGTAGAAGATGTTAGGATTAAGGTGCCATCAACGTTTCATATACTAATCTTGTTTTAAAATTACATACATACATACATACATACATACATACATACATACATATACATATACATAATAAATTATTTTAGATCTTTGTTTAAAAAGAATAGAGATATCTTCTACTTGTGTTATATATATTGATATTGTTAGATACATATTTTATTAGATTCCATTAAATAATGGAAAAATCTCTTTATAAAATTAGAGAGCAGAAAATAAAGTAAAAAAAAGTAGCAGAAGTTTATTTTTGAAATGCCTTGGGGGTAAGTTAGGGTTTCCTGTGCCCCACCGTGCACTATGTTAACACTGGCAAATTGGGGGGAACCCCCACACACAACACAGACCATGGGTGGTATTGTGTCTGGGGGCTTTGGCCCCCCATAGGGGCACAACCCCTGGGGTGCCATGGACCCCTCTTTGGGGCCACGGAACCACAAACATTTGCACCCTGGGCTTTGACCCTCATTTAAAATGTTTTTTTAATAAAAAAAGAAACTAAGTTCTATGCAACTTCAATATTTTATTTTTTGTTTAATCTGATTTATAGACACACACACACACATATGTAGACACATGAAATTCGCCAATGCATAATTCATTTCATCACACTGCATTCGCATAAATTCACATCAGATCACCTAATTTTGACTATTTCACATTAATTCATTAATTCACTAAAAATCATCATATTCCTCTATATATTAATTAAATACCAAACTATTTAATTAAATAATTATTACTCCAATTTAAATAAATAAAATAAAATTTATTTATTTAAATAAATCAAAATTTCCTCCACTTTAAATAAATAAATAAAATTATTTATTTAAATAATCTATTCTCTCCAAAATGAATTAAATTTAATATTTAATTCATTTATCCCATGTGCACATGAAATTAAATAAATTATTTATTTAATTTCCCACTTATCCTCACCCACCATAATTTCCTCTGGTCTATTTAATTAACAGATCAATCAAATGAGTTGACTCATCAATCAATTCAATCATCTAATCAATCAAATCAGTCCTATGATCAATCAAATTAGTTAACAAATCAATCTAATTTGTTAACAGATCAATCAATTCAGTCTTCCGATCAATCTATCTAGTCAACTCTCCAATCAGGTCTGTTAACTCCTGACTCATGAGAAGGCTAGGAAACTTGTCCTTCTCTTATTCACGCACATTCTCTCAACCATCCTCAATCATTGATCTTTCTAGTCTTCCTCAACCATTGATCTGTTGTTTCACAGGTCTATAAATTGAACCTCATTCTCCATTTCTCAATATCTCTCATTTTAGTAAACTTACATTGTCATTATCATTCCTTGGGAGATCATGTTACGCTTGTTGATAGAGAAATCCATATAGCTAAGAGAAAAGAGTAATCCACTTGAGGTTTGGGTGCAACCTTAGTACGCTTCATCAAGTATGGTTTGTTTGTATGCTTGAGGTAATTTGTATTGTTTTGCATATTGCTTGAGTTAATTTATGTTCATTATTGCATTCAAATTATAACCATCACATTTTGGCACGCTCAGTGGGACCCACGTCCCTCAAAACTATTTGTGTGGAGTTTTTCCATACAAATTTCATACAGGAATGGAAACTCACCCATGACTGTCAACGCACACCTACGCTTTGTGTTAGCGCGCTTGCGTAGCAGGTCAGCGTGCCTGTGTAGTTAGTCAATGCGCCTATGCTAGATAATTGCGTGCCTTTGTTTCTGACAATTGTGTGCTTGTTTTTGCAGATCAGGGGTTGTTTTCAGTTGATTTTTCTTGCTTTCTAATTCTTGTTTTTGCCTAACATATATCTCTATCTATTCATGCTTTTATATCTGATTTTCAACAAGTTTAGGCATCAATTTCATAACGTTAAGTCCTCTTTGTGTAGAAGCGCGCTTGTGTTAGGATAAACAATGAGCAGTGATCACCTCCTCAAATCCATCCTCTTAGACCACTGGATCACTCAAACACTCAGCAAATCACTCTTTCCAAGTCCAACTCATTCTCTATTTTTTGGTAGGTTTTGTTCACTGTTCCGGAAGCATGCCTATGCTATGTGGAAGCACACCTATGCCTGACAGAAGCGTGCCTATGTCTGTGTATTTCCTAGTTTCTGAAAGCACATCCTTGTTGTCTGTCGATGTGCCCTTGCTATCTGTCAACACACCTGTGTTCTCTATCAGCACGTCTATGCAAAAAAGTCAAAAATAGTAAGTTCTGTCTGTTTTCTATTTCTTGTTGTGTTTTCTTTTAAATTCTCAATTCTGTACTTTCTACTTTTTTATGTTTCTATCAATTTGTTGTTTCAAATTAATCTTTATTTAGGTGTTGGAACTAGCATTGCGTAGCTTTTACCTCAGCCAAATAAGAAAAAATTGTGAAACTACTAATGTGTTTGTTGCAGAATGTATTTCGAAGACTATATCATTTTCTACTAAGTCTTAGGATCACATTTCATTTCTATTCCATCTTGTGTGATTAGCTTAGTTGCACTTTGTTTAATCTAGAAGGTTAAATGAACAAGAGTTTTGTATGTTTGTGGGGTAATAGGTGTATGCTCTCCCCTTGTGCAAAAATTGGGTGACCTAAAACCAAACCCATCTCTTTTTACTTTTTGTTTATCTCCAACAAAATCCCTAGAAAATATTCTTTCTTCACTTTATGGATTTTGGATATGATCTTTTGGTTTTGTTCTTAGAAGGGCCTGCCTTTTGGAGTGCGTTTCCTCTAAGAGGGGATGAACTTAAGCGGATTTTTCCTTTGAACTACTATACAAATTGGTCAAGGTGAAAGCCAAGTCCTAACCACCGTTAGCCTTTGCCATACAATGCCAATTTGAAAGGAGGCATACTAACACTTTTGTGAAGAAATTTTGCATTTGTGTAAGGTATATTACACTCCTAGTAAAGTTGGTTAAAGATTTTAGTAGCTTGCCGGATGCTTGTAAGGCATTGATCCCTCAAAAAGCAACTATAAACCTCATAGTTAGTGACTACTCGATCTACCTCTGAACATTGCGATAATTTTTAGTGCAAGGGCATAAAAGGTTTTGCCCCCAAGATACTCACCATAAGGCTGCCTTGAGATGAGACAAAAATCCCCAACTTAGCATAAGCTACTTGTAGCTTTCTGGGGAAATGGTGATTGGGTTATCCTTCTAGTCCTAGAGGTCCCTATCTATCCTCTCTCGCAAAGACAAAAAAGTGTACACACCCACATTAGGTGTGATGACACTTGAGTCGATGGAGATTCTAAGTGTGGGCTGATGTATTGCAGTGAAGCTGTGTCCTTAGGTATAAAAAGTGCTTGATTTGTCTTCAATTGTGTTATACTCATGGAAATTTGGGATTTTCGTGAGCCTTGAACATACACTCATTTGTTGCAAATAGTCATTGTGTTTACTGTCTATTGTGTCTTCTTGTAAAAAATAGAGAAAATTCATCCCAAAAATAATAGTTTTCTTAGGAAAATGAACCAAAAAGAAACCAAAATTGATAAAAAAAAACAGTCTTAATCTTTCCATTGCTTAGCATTTTCCTTTTCAAAAAATCCAAAAAACCCAAAAACATAGTCTTAATCTTTCTATTTGCTTAGTATTTTCCTTTTCAAAAATCCCAAAAATCCAAAAACATAGTGTTAGACTTTCCCTTTTAAACATTTTCATTTTCTAAAAAATCCAAAAACATAGTGTTAGAATTTCCCTCTTAGCATTTTCATTTTCCAAAAAATCCAAAAAAATCCAAAAAATCCAAAAAAAAAAAGTAGACTTTTCCATCCATTTCTACATGTGTTCATAGATCATCCTCATCCATCCTTCTTTCATCTCATCTTATACTTTTCAAAATTTCATCCTTTTGAGACTACAAGATCATTCCATCCTCATCAACAATCATTTTCCAAATTTATCTCAAACATTACACCATCCTTTCATCCTGTGAGGCCTACTATTTCACTCCCTTATTTAGATCATTTCATATTTATTGTTGGAGACATTTTAGACATTTGGGGACTGTTGATCCCGATATGTAGACCTTCTAGACTATATTTCTTTATTTTGGTTAGTTATGCTTAGTATGTTGTGATGAGACTAGATCTTGGTTTTTATTCACTGATGATGATTAGACTTGTGATATGCATTCTGATATGTTAGAGATACTAGTTGTAAGATCATATTTTGGATTTACTATGCGATTTCTATCTTGAGATGGTTTATAGAAATGCAAATTAAGAATCTAATTATGATATGATTTTTGTGATATTTTAATTGATTATGCGATGGTGTGAGTGTATGCTTTTCCTTGCTTCGACTATGATATACATGTTGGATTAATCTTTTGTTTAAGTGCCCAGGCAATTTTCCCAAGCCACAGAAAATCAGAGATCATCCCACATGTTTTGTGAAATCCCATGTTGAACCGATCTAGTTCCAAGAGGAACCAAGATCAACTGTGTAAATGCATGATGAATTTTCGTAATGTTTGTGTATGGTGTCTTTTGGGCTAGGTCTACCTATTTTTAGTTGATTGTATATTGGTGTTGTAAATGTGTAATGTTTATTTGACTTAATTTTTTTGGGTTTTAATTTTTGTGACCATTTTCATGTGTTTTTCTACATCGTAAAGTGCTCAAATTAGGTTAAAAGTGACCCTGGGTTGTATCCCTAGGGTCTAGGGTCCATTTGAGCATGTCTAACCCTAGGATAACTCCCATATGGTCACTTAAACTTCACCCTGAAGTGAAGTGACGAAAATGGAAGTTTGGGGAGGAGTGTAAGATTGGGTCAAACCTTCAACTTTATCTACACCTCATTCCAAAGCATTGGGGTACCTTGCATTGAAGGCTTGGGGAGTCTTCAAGACCCCTAATTGTGGAGGACCCAACTCCAAGGCTCTCACACATTGGTGAGAGTACCTTGGGGTTTTTTAGGCTTTCATGAGAGGATAGGATAGTGATACTTGTCATACCCTCATCCTTTTTGGGCTCCACCTTGCTCTCACATATGTGTGAGAGAGCACAAGTGGAGGGGGAAAGACTTGGTGGAATGGGAGGGTGACATGTGTCACCCCCACATTCCATGAATCTTGCAAGTGGATATGAGGAGGAAGGATAAGGTGACATGTGTCACCTTCTCATTCCTCAAGGCTCATGAAGAGAGCCTATTTTAATCCCTCTTGAAGAGAGGGAGAGGGTTGTTGATTTCATTACATTTTCCATTTTATTTGAATTTTGGGGAGAGTTAGAGAGTTTTGGAGGCACTTTTGGAGGAAGGACTTGGAGGTAGAGTTGGAAGGGCTCTACTTCAACTATTTTCCTTGTTGGGCTTATCAAGGTAGGATTCAAGGCTTGAAGCCTTTCCTTATGTATTTACTTTTCTTGTGTGTTTGCTTGTGTGAGTTTTGTTCTTTGATGTTGTGGGGTTTTGTGGGTGTTTGTAAGAGTCTCTCCATTTGGAGAAGATGCTCAACATGTGTGGGGTGGGGGAGGAGTGAACCTCCTTGAGGTCACCCTCCTAGTGTTGGATTTTTATGGCCTTGAGGGCAAGATTTGAGTATGGAGCATTTTGTATGGCATGAGTGCCATGGTGGAATATATGTGTTTCTTGGAATAAATATTTGGGCTTGAGGCCTTGCTTGTGTTGATCTTATTTTTGGGATATTTGGAGTGGCCTCTTGAGTTGAGTGATGTCCACTCCCCTACCCCTTTAAACTCATTTTTATGAGTTTTGTGTTGTGTTAAACCATGGGTGTTCTCCATGTTTTGTTGGTTGGTTTATTGTTGTGTTGTGGAGTGAAAATCCTTGTGTGTGGATGACCTCCAAGCTCAGGGGTGACTCATTAGTGAGTCTATGGTAGGGAGGAGAGCGGTATTGCGTGGCTTGGTTTCCCTCCTTTGTTTTGTACCTTACAGGTGTTATTGTTGGCTTGGGAGCTTGGAGGAGGTGTTTAAAAGTTATGTTTCATTGTTGCTATTTTGGCTATTGAGAGCCTTGGCCAAGATGGGCCTTGTATAGTTTGTTTCAAAGAAAGAGAGGAAATTACTCTCTCTTATTATGTAAAGTTTAAATGATTTTATTTTGTGTTTACTCTATTTTAGAAGTTGCAAAAATGTAATAATCTTCTTGATATTTTTGTTGTCAAAATATATTTATTTTTAGTTCTCATTTGCATGTGTCTTCAAGAAAAAGAAATATAAGTATTGCTGGTTTCATAATGTTGTTTTAAGAAAAAAATATGCATTGCATGTTGCTGTTTTATTTAAAAAAAAAATACATATGGTTAAATTTAAATTCATTTGCAAATTAGACAAATAAAATAAAATAATAGATAGTGCTGGTTATTTTGTTTAAAAGTGTTATTTTTACAGTTTGAATAGTTGGAAGTATTCTATGTTAATGTTCATGCAAAATATATATATATAATTAATTACCTTCCTGATTACTTTTAAAACTACCAGAAAAATAAGTATATTGTCATTGTGAGAATATATTTTATGTATATATATATATAAATAAAAATATAATAATAAATGACTGTGTTTTTGAACAAACTGTGTGTATATATATATAAATAAAAATATATAAAATATAATGTTTCAATTTTAGTAGACCGAATGATAAATAACATTGATAGCATTAAAAATGTTTAAACTGTTACTGCCGTAAAACACCAGGCTGCGAATATTACGATGGGCAGTGGTTGGGGGGGTCGAACCCCCATCCCCACCATCGCCGATTATGGAAATGCTATGTAAAAAAAAAAGAGGCAAGTGTGGGCTGTGGGGAAAACGAACCCCCACACCCCACATTTTGTGTTCATTGTATATTGTGGCTACAGTGGTAAAGGAACTTAAACCCTACTGCGGGCTCCGTGAGGACTGTGTTCCTCCACTCAGTGACATCCTTCCAACGTCCATTCCTCCTTATAATGGCCGTTCGGCCATAACGTAGACCTACAACATACATTTATATATATACAGTGTATATACATAATGCTTGCAACAATAAAATAAATATCTCTGGTTTGTTACCAGCATATATATATGCTCAAAAAAAGGGGCTTTCTATTACATGCATATATAATGTATATACCTCTGTTTTAAGTGGCAGCCATGGCTGCCCATGAGTTTGGGACCTGCATCACAAGAGAAAAGAAAAAGAAAATGAGGAGAAATTGAAAGAAGGAAAAATAGAAAAGAAAAGAATAGAGAAAACAAGTTAGGGTTAGGGTTTTTCTTCATAAGGATATTATATTTTATTGTGCAACCATTTAGGGCTTTTTGGATTTTAAATTTGTTTATCTTGTGAGGTGGGAATTTTTAATTTAAATTTTCCATTGTGGGAAATGGGTGCCCTTTATCTTTTCTTAGGGAAATTAGTTCTTTTAACCTCATTGGAATTATTTTTATTTTATTTAGGTGGAAGATGAATTTAGATGTTTTTGAGCTCTTTATTCTCTTGGGTAATTTAATTTAATTTTTTTTAGGGGTGTATTAGGTTAATGTTGATTTTAGTGTATGGTGTTGTTATTTTCAATTATTCAAGAGTTAGGTTAGCAGTTTAGTGAATTATTAGACCTTGGAGAATTTAATTTTAAATATTGTAACTTGTGAAATATTAATGCAATAGTATAATAGCAAGGTTGACTTTATTAATTTAATCGTATGTTTGGGGTTTTAATCGAAGTAGAATATTAATTTTATTATTTAATCTAGTTTTTAATTAGAGAATCTTAGTGCGATAAATCATTCTCCCTAGCGTAATTATTTTAATTAATCAATTTTAATGGGTTAGTGAACCCCTTGGCTTGAGTTTCTTAATTATAATAATTCCTATATACGCCCTAGTGGCATTATGTTGCCAGATTTTTCTGGGAATTAGGGTTAATTGTCTTAAGCGATTTAATTTTTGTGTTGAGTAATATATTAATGTTTTCACAAACTAGATGTTTGATTTAAGTGGCTATTCAATTCTTTTATGTTATAGAATTAGGGTTTTGATTTTGACTCGTGTCGAAATCCTGTCACTCACTTAGGAAAACTTAGGGTTTCGATCAGTCGATCCTAACCCTAATGGCGACGCTTCTCGCATTGCATTGAGCCCCTTAGTCATCTATCATTATGCAGGGGATTGCGCATGTGATCACATTACCCTGAGTGTGATTGACTTGTTTACGCCTTATGCGTATTGCCACCGAGCATGCTGATGTGTGAGAGAGGGTTTCTAGGGATGCATGGAAATTTTTGATATTTCGTGTCATGACCACATGACAAATGTGGACATGACACGTGTATTGCCTGTCATGACCGCATGGGAAATGTGGGCATGACACATCCACTTGGTTATTAATCCTAAAATATAGATCAAACAATCCACTAGTTTGTCTTGTAGTTTAAGAAATTGCCTTTCTTAAATTTATAGACCAATTAGTATCAACCCCATTAGTGAACCAACCTACCTTAAAAGAGTGGCTCCTTTTAAGATAGTCAAATTCACTATACCTTTATCTTGTCTCACCTCGAGATCATTAGTACCAACTCCCGAAGTCCTTATTGATGCCTCCAAGTTTACCACTGACATGGACTCCAATGACTTTTTCCCAAAAGGGTATACAATAGGGACTTCCTCATCTCAAAGACAAAGTTAACAAACTCAAGAGGAATCCATAGACCTTGATGAACACATGTAAGATCCTAAGTTCTTGGATTCTCTAGATAAACTTTTGGACTCTAATCGAAATCATTTCTTCCACTTACTTGCCAAAAGATGAGCTAAGTCACCTGGCAACTTTGATACATCCCAAATCCAAGGACAAGATCCCATCAAAATCTCCATTGCCACCATGGGTGGTGGAGGTCCCACTTCAATTCCAACCACATCCACATTACCACCGCCCATTCAAAATGTACACACTCAAGAGGTTCCTCCCTTCACTAATCAATTCAACAATCCTCTATATCAAAATCCTAGAAAACTTGAACCACTTCTAACCCCTTCATACATGTTAGG
Source organism: Cunninghamia lanceolata (assembly GCA_027924645.1). Lineage (NCBI taxonomy): Eukaryota > Viridiplantae > Streptophyta > Pinopsida > Cupressales > Cupressaceae > Cunninghamia > Cunninghamia lanceolata. Next base: position 5,510,590 of record BSBN01000645.1, on the reverse strand, counting down.
ATTCCAACCCCCATATTATCCTTCAAATAATTCACATGTTAACCCTTCATCTTCTTCTATACCAAATAGTTTACATGCTAACCCTTCATCTTCTTCTATACCAAATAGTTCACATACTAACCCTCCACAAACTTCTTCTTTTCCAAGTACATCTAATGCTAACCCTTCATCTTCTTCTATTTCAAACAACCCAAGTAATAATCCACCACAAACACCCCAAATTCAATCATCCACTTCTAATGTACCTACTCATCCATCACATAGCTCTTCCACTCAAACTATCACAAACCCATATATCATAACTCAACAACTACCAACACAATACCAACAACCACCACCTCAATATCAATAACCACCAACATAATACCGACAACCACCACCTCACTATCAACAACCACCAACTCAATACCAACATCCCCCAACTCAATATCAACAACCACCACCTCAATACCAAAAACTACCAAATCAATACCAACACCCATCTTCATCATGCATCCAACAAACCTTTGCACACCAACAACCACTTTCTTCCAACATTCAACAAATATTTGCACCACCACCACCACCACCACCACCACCACCATCTAGAATTAAACTTACAATCCACAAAATGCAAAAAGAGATATCCAATCTTTCACTCAGAAACACCAAAAAGACTTTCCCATTTGAAGAAGTTTGTCCCTATCCATTCGATCGATCTATTCCCATGTTCACTTTTCCCAATAACTTTGAAGTACCTAAATTTGACAAGTACAAAGGAAAAGGTGATCCATAAGAACACTTAAGGGAATTTTACATGGCTTGTTTAGAGGTCGCTCACAACGATACATATCTCTTGCATATCTTTCCTCGTAGTCTTGGAGGACAAGCTATGGATTGGTTTTCACACTTAGCTCCAGGTATAAAAACCTTTTAGTGAATCAGCTGAGAAGTTTGTCACCCATTTCTCTTTTAACATCGAACACAAAGTCTCCATGTCAGACTTTTGTAATACTAAACAAAGAAATGGTGAAACCTTCATCTCCTTCCTACAAAGGTGGAGAAATATGGCTAGAAAATGTCCTTGGCCTCTACCTGAGAAACAATTAGTACATATATTTGTCCAAAATTTGAATCTGAAACTTGGATTTCATCTACAAATACAATGTGCTAACTCCTTTGAGGAAATCATTTCAAAAGGAACCAATATTGAAAAAGCCCTCATCCCTAAGGGACTTGTGAAATATTTAAAGAAACAAAAGACAACACCCCTATTTCAAATGACAAGCCCTGCTTTTGGGCTAAAAACAAAAATGTTGTTAGTGATGGTGTTGTGGATGCAAAACACGTCCAAACTATCCAAACACTGCTTAACATTCAAACAACACCAAAGAACGTAACTAACCCTCAAAAGGACCAACCTAAACAAGATTTTACACCCAAACGTAGATTCACTCCTTTGGGAGAACCTATTGAATCTATACTTAAGAAGCTTGTCCAAAATGGTTTAATCACATTGCCTGAAACTAGACAATATGATGAGCTTACATTTAAACCCGTGTGGTACAAAGATAATGAATACTACAACTACCACTGCGTAAAAGGACATAAAAATCCTGGGTGCATGAAACTCAAACACCTCATACAAAACCTCATCAATTGAGGAGATGTTGTCATTGATGGTGCTCCCAAACTCATAACAAATAATGACCTTGTTATTTATCAAGATCCATTCCCACCTCATGGAAAAGGAAACAACTCTAATAAAGGTAAAGGTGTAAACAATTTGTCAGGTCAATATGATTCCATTGTCGGTCACTTCAGAGAAGGTTTTGTATCCACTCTTACAATCAAGGGAAAAGCTCCTGATTGTGTCGTAACTACTTGTAGAGGTCGTGTTACCCTTCGTGGGTGATGTATAAGCATTCAGTGGTGTAAGGGCAATCTTGCATCACCCAAAAAGAAGTTAATTCAAAATCATTGTAGTTGTTTTCATTGTAGTTCCATAATTAGTGTTTTTGGTTCCATAATATCCTAAATAATGATGTAGGACTTTCGGTTTTTCCAAAACTGCTAAAAATAGCAAACTGCCAGTTTTGGAAAGTTTACTTGCCATTTTAGGAAAGTTTGCATTTGGGCACGGATTGAGGCAAAAATTTAGAGAAAGCTTCATAACTAAAATATAAGACCTTTGGCGAAGGAATTAGGCAAAGATCATTTGTGCGCTGAAAGATATTAAAGTTTTTGTTTTTCGAAAAGCCCCTGAAATTTTTTGGAACAAGATATGAGGCACTAAAACATCCCATAACATCCTAAAAAGTTGACAAAAATCCATTTACAAATTTTTGGCATGATAGTTCACATTGCGAGATTTTTGGCGCTTAAAATAGTTCGTCAATCGGACACCCAAATCAAAAGTTATGCTTCCCGGAAGTTGACCTACTTTTGGAGGGAGTTGCAAATTTTGAAATTTAGCTGGAGGCCGCCAAAAAGTGCTATTTATGACTATTTTGGGAACCTTGCATGATAGTAGAGTTAAGGGGGAAATTGTAGAGTCAAGAATAGCGGGAAAACAAAAACCCTAGCTAATTTGGGGTTGCAGAAGGCAGAAGATTCCAGAGCCTAGTGATAGGTAGCTGTCATGTGTTGCAGCCTGTGGAGGATTGATTCCTCTAATTGTAATTGAGCTTCTATAATGTAATAAGTTGTCCAAATCAATAAAATAAAGTTCTATTTTCTGTGTACAATTTCTGTTGTTTTGTGTTTTCTGATTTACCCCCTTCATCAAGTGGTATCAGAGCAAGGGTTCCTGAGTGTGTAGATAGATTGCCAACCGTGAGGCAGTTTGCACTAGAACCTGAGGTTGTGGGTTTGTTGCGGAGATCAAAATGCCTCCATGAAGAAACTATATTGGGTTGAATGCTTTGATGGAAGAGGGTTTTAGAGCCCTGCAAAGGCAGATCGAAGCATTGCAAGAGGAGCTGCAAAGAGGGTTTGATCCAAGAACAAGAGAAGAACGCAAGGATGAAGCTGAAGAAGAGCTATCCAAGGAAGAATAAGAAGCTGTAGGAGATCTTGTAGAAGTTAGGTTGTTGAGGGCCATTTTGAAGATCAGAAAGAGGCCTAGGATCAAAGTTTCTACCTATTCTAGAGATTTGAATCCGGAGCAACTTATTGATTGGATCAATGACATGGAGGAGTATTTCGAGTATGAAGACGTGGAGGACCCAGATTGGGTCAAGTTTGCAAAAATAAAGTTGAAGGGCCACGCCAATATTTGTTAGAAGGAGGTCCAATTAGAGAGGAATAGGAGAGGAAAAGGAAAGATCATCATATTGGATCGGATGGTGGAGAAACTGAAGAAGCAGTTCATTCCTGTGGACTATGAGATGGAGTTGCTGAAGAAGCTACAAGGACTAAGGCAAGGTAACAAGTCTGTTAAGGAGTATACAAAAGAGTTTTATAAGATTACTATTAGGACAGGCCATGCAGAGGCCAACAAGGAGAAGGTAGCTCGTTACATTAATGGGTTGAGGCCAAGTATTCAAGAGGAGCTGAGCCTGGTCAGAATGACCACCATAGAAGATGCATACAATTTTCCCTAAAGGTGGAAGAGAAGCTGAATAAAAGATTTGACAACAAGCAAAGGGGAAGAGGTCAAGGTGGAAGGACTAGTGGAACACCCTATGGAGGTTGTAATGAAGATCAAAAGAAAAGTGAAGAAGCTAGCACTAGTCGAAATCAAAGAGGAGATAATGCCTACCACCCTTGTGACCAGAACAATGGTGAACAAAGAGGAAGAGGAAGAGGCAGACCTGGACAAGGACCTGGAAGAGGAGGTTTTAGAGGAACCTGTTTCCAATGTGGAGAAGAAGGGCATTGAGCATACAAGTGTCCACAACATCAAGGAAAGATGAATAGAAGACCTGAAGGCAATGCACGAGTTACATATGTAGATGAAGATGCGTAGTCTGAGCATTCTAAAGATGCTGAAAGGGGAGAAACCCTAGTTGTCATAAGAACTTTGTTGAATGAGGAGAAAGAACCCAATCAGAGGAAGAGTTTATTCTACACAAGGTGCAAATGTGAAGGTAAGTGTTGTGATATTATTATTGACAGTGGAAGCACTGATAATCTTGTTTCAGAGGAGATGGTTGACAAGTTGAAGTTGACAAGAAGAAAGCATCCACATCCATATCGAATTGCATGGTTGTAGAAGGACCATAGAGCTTTGGTCAATGAGAAGTGTTTAGTGAAGTTCAAGATTGGGGACTACCATGATGAGGTGCTGTGTGATATCATACTGATGGATGCATGTCATATGCTGTTGGGGAGGCCATGTAGTATGATAGGACTGCTATCCATGATGGGCGTACAAACACATTTTCCCTAACAAAGGATGGAGTTCGTCATAAGTTGAAGCCCTTACAGGAGGTGGAAGAAAAGGTATGTAGTATTGCCAGAATTTGTTTGGGAGATGGTAAGAAATTTTTAGAGGGTATGAAGCATGAGAGTCATTGCTATGCATTGATTCCTAAGATTAGTCAAGAGAAATGTGAAGATGTACCAATAGAAGTTTTAGATATGTTGGAAGAATTTCAAGACATTATCTTTGATAATGTACCATAAGGTTTACCACCGGTGAGGAAGATAAGTCACCAAATGGATTTGATACCAGGAGCTAGTTTGCTGAATAAGCCAGCCCATAGAATGACTCCTGCAGAGAGTGAAGAGATGAACAGACAAGTTCAAGATCTGTTAAGGAAGAGGCTGATAAGAGAGAGAGTATGTCCATGTGTGGTACCTGTAGTACTAGCACCGAAGAAAGATGGAGAGTGGAGAATGTGTACAGATTCTTGAGCCATCAACAAGATCATGATCAAGTACAAATTTTCATTACCCAGAATGGATGACATAATGGATTGTTTGAGTAGAGCCAAGTACTTCACGAAGATTGATTTGAAGAGTAGGTATCACCAGATCTGAATCAGAGAAGGATATGAATGGAAGACAGCCTTCAAGACAAAGGAGGGTCTATATGAGTGGTTAGTCATGCCATTTGGGCTAACCAATGCACCGAGCACATTCATGCGGCTCATGAATGAGGTATTGAAAGAATTTTTGGAAAGTTTTGTTATTGTCTATTTAGATGATATTTTAATTTTTAGTAAGACTCGGGATGAGCATCTGATGCATATCAGAAGAGTTTTAGAGAAGCTAAGAGAAGAGAAGTTGTTGATTAATTTAAAGAAATGCAGTTTTGCAAAGAAAGAGTTGGTATACCTAGGATTTGTTGTCTCAGAGGAAGGTTTTAAGATGGACCCAGAAAAAATAAGGGCTATCATTGAATGGCCTACACCAAGGAGTGCCACAGAGGTAAGATCTTTTCATGGTTTGGCAAGTTTTTACAGAAAGTTTATCAGAAATTTTAGTAGCATTTGTGCACCCCTGACTGAGACAATGAGAGGGGATAGAAAAAAGTTTAGATGGACTAAAGGAGCAGACAAAAGTTTTGACACATTGAAGCATAAAGTTACAGAGCAACCTGTTTTGGCACTTCCAGATTTCAATAAGGTATTTTAGGTAGATTGTGATGCTAGTGGTAGTGCTATAGGAGCTATTTTGAGTCAAGAAGGTAAGCCCATTGCCTATTTTAGTGAGAAGATTAATGATGCCAAGAAAAAGTATTGTGTATGAGGAAAATTGACTATGATAAACTAACAAAATCAAAAACCAATAACATAAAGAGAACAAATCTAAATAAAATCCATTACTAATAAATCAATGAAATATAAAAGCTTTTACTGAGATTTGTATTGTTCCCTTTGGATGAATGTGGATTGCTCGATAGTGCTGTGAAACCATAGTTGCAACAAGCAAGTAGATTGTTCAAAGATCGTGAAGTTGCTCAATCGATGCGATGTATGCTCAAAGCGTTGTTAAGTATGCCTGAGAATAAGTGATCGAAGAGAGGGGTAATGAAGGAGATGAGGGGGGAAACATATAGGTTTCAATAGAGATCGATCAACGGTCCAGATAATTTAGAAGAATCAATGGAGGAGAACAGTTGAGAAACGTGCATTGAATAAGAAAAAGACATGTGTCTTGCTTTCTTTTGCATGAGAAGATTTGCTAAGAATAGAAGAATGAGTTAAAGCAATTAAAATAATAGAATAATCAGTTAAGTGATTTAAAACAAGAAGAAGGGATTTGCATGAGAATAAGAAGATATTTTGCTTTATTAAATACTAGGAATATTTAATTGCATGTGCAAGAAAGCTTGAATTATATTTAGAGATAACTCAATTTAAAAGCAAAAGCAAGTTAAATAAATATTTGATTTATTTAAATTTAGAGAAGATATTATTGGAAGAAAACAATTAAATAATTAGAATTATTTAATTTAGAAGATTTGAAAGCAAATTAAATAAATAAATTTATTTAATTGTTGTGCATGATTTTGGAAGAATAAATAAAATATTTGATTATATTTTATTCTTGGAGATTGAAATTGATTTAATTAAATAATTAAGAATTATTTAATTGTTTTGGGAAGAATTGAATTTGTGATGAATTAATTAAATAATGGGATTTATTTAATTAATGGAGACTTGAAATTTGAAAAAGGATAATGATTTAATTAAATAATTAAAATTATTTAATTTTGGCAGAATATAGAGGAATTAAATTAAATTAATTAAATAAAGAGGATTTATTCAATTAATGTCAAATTTTGAAGTTTTGGAAGAATTTGATGAAATTAATTAAATAATTAGATTATTTAATTAACGCTGAAATGCAGGTGATTAGAAGAATTAGATGAAATGCAAGTAGTGCGACGACTTGGTCATTTTAGGGTGTCTACATTTTGCCCCTCTTTGGTGCAATGCAGTTTACATCGTTGCGTCAAAGAAAATCATTGTTGAAGATGTGATATAATTTTTGATGCCCTAGTGTAGGTAGTTGCCCCAGCGTATGCCCCCGCGAGTGTAAAAATGGGGAAGCGACAGAAGGACTGGGTTGACAGTCGACCACACGCGTGTGTGACGAGGAGTTAGAAGAAAAAGCAGCATGGGGTGGGAAGAAAAAAAATGTAGGGGGGGACACTATAACTAGGTCCCATGGGGACCACAATCCTCATTTGCACCCTAAGAGTTTCTAAATTTAGAGAGTAGAATCGCCAAACTTAGGGTGAGAGAGTTGAGTGGAAATAGGGGACAGCGTGGAGAGATGCCAATTCCAGTGCACAGGCATCAGGCAGAGCGAGTGCGGACATACGGGAGGCTAGCAGGAGCTCCGACAACGGTAAGTGTCTAAAAACCTCATTTTAATTTGATGTTTTAGGGCTAGGTTTAGAGAGGTCAATTAGGTCAGCCAAAAGTGCCTTAGGATAGAATGGCGCTATTGGCGGTCGGGGTAAGCGCATTTGGCATGCCGTAGCACATCTGGTAGGAAAGCTCAGTGCTTTTGGCAAAGCTGCAATGCATCTCATTTTTGGCAGCCGTGCTGCAGTGTGGTTGGTAAAGTCGCACAACACTTTTGGTAGCACAGTGCAACGCAGGTGGTTAGGTTGCGAGGTGCGGTTGGAAAGGGAGGGCAAAAATCGGGTCGCCATTGGTAACACGCAGAGGTGTGGTTGGATAGGTAGTAAAGCGCCCTTGTAAAACAGGTCGCCTTTGGTAGGAGAAAGTGAAGTGCTTGTGCATCAGCAGTGTGGCACTGCTGGGTCAACAGTGCAACGCTTTTGTATGAAACAAAGCGCTATTGGTTAGGAGAGAAGAGGCGTCAAGTTAGGGTTGATCGTGGAGGTAACCACTTAGATTAGAGCAAGGGGGAGTTGGTCCTAGGGTTTTGCATCATAGGGTAGAAGTTGGTAGGGCTTGGGGGATATGGTATGAGGAACTGACAAGTGGTTTGTTTGGATGTAGAGGATTATGCCGCCATTGATGTCGCAAGAGCGACACCACCCTATAGCACATGAGGTAGTACAACTGACGTGGGAGGAGGACACGTTCCTAGAGCACACGGGATTGTGGCATGTTGCGCACTTGACACACATTAGGGTGAATCTCACCCTAGTAACAGCAGTGGTGGAGAGATTTCGTAGTGAGACAGGCTTGTTTCACTTTTTGACAGGGGAGGCGACGGTGACGCTGGAGGATGTGTATCACATCCTAAGGATTCAAATTGATGGAGATAGAGTGGACTTTGACCCAGCGCAGGGCAAGGTAGGCTTGGTAGAGGTCTTCTGCACAGATGACCTGAGGATAGATGATGGAGAGATTCGGTGGGCAGACGTCCCACGACTCTGTGACAGGATCAGGTGGATAGTTGCTTCAATGGTTGGTGGCTTCCTGTGCCTCGACAGGCAGTCGAGAGGACTATCTGTGGGATGGGGCATAGTACTATCAGGGATGTTCACACATGGTACACAGTACGCATGGGGGCCTTGCGTGCTAGGGCATCTATATCGAGACATGCATGACTGCGTGTACAGGAGGGGCCGTAGTCTCTCAGTAGGGGTGACTTTACTATAGGTGTGGGTGTGGGAGCATATCCTAGTGATCAGACCCAGGACACAGTGCCACTGGGAGAGGGGAGAGCTATACGCATTCCTATATGAGGGAGTGATCACACACAGGAGGCTAGGATCCGTTAGCCACTGGAGGCGACAGATCAACGAGATGGACCTATTTGTTTGGAGGCCATGGTTATTGTGCGAGGAGTGGGAGGATGAGCATGAGCAACTTATGTACTACCGCCAGGCTCACTACCTCTTTGGGAGATGGACATACACTATTGAAAGATACCTGCCAGAGCGGGTACTTAAACAGTTTGGATTACCCCAGGGGCTACCAGTTGGAGAGGTGATGCATGCTAGGACATGACAAGAGGTTGGGGACTGGGATGCAGAGATTCCAGTAGTGACAGCGTTGGTAGAGGTACATGGACTTGTCCCTGTGAGATGGGATTGGGATACAGGATTGGCAGATCCAGGTACATTGCCAAAGTATGATAGGTATTGGTAGACACACAGGCCGGTGCGGTTGACTACACCAGGGGTGGCAGGGGTAGTGGGGGAGGTACTAGTCCCAGGTGTACAGGCTAGGATGAGGCGACATGCCAGAGCGGCAAGACAATAGGTAGTTGGAGAGGCCAGCGGCCAGCAGGTAGATGTGGAGATGGCGGAGGAGGGGGATCCGGTCGTAGAGACTGATTTGCAGAGGACTGAGCGGTTGTTACAAGAGGAGATAGCCTGGAGGACTCGATTAGAGCTCTAGATGGTACGGTTGAGGAGAGACAGGGATGTAGCAAGGGTCGAGGCGAGACAGGCTAAGGCCTTAGCCTAGGTGTAGACACAGGTAGCAGCAACAACACAGATAGCCCTGGCACACGCACAGGCACAACCATAGGTCCAGGCATAGGCACAAATACAGGTGCAGGTACAGGCGCTAGCCACATCAGCAGCAGATGGCGGGCAGCTAGCCCAGGTGACGAGGGAGAGGGATGCAGAGGTACAGGTACGGCTGATAGCATAGGCCACACTTCATAGAGTGAGGTGGGAGGGAGATGAGGCATGCCGTGCACTAGGTACAGATCAGAGGACCTTATATAGTGAGCTCGTCCACGTGCAGGGAGAGCTAGTATCAGCAGGTAGAGAGGTTGAGTATTACGGGGGGCTCTATGCGGGTGTGGTGCCAGCAACTCAGTAGGCACCCAGTTACAGAGACAGGAGCAGATCCAGGGCATCTATGTCCCACAGGACAGGGCAATCATTGTCCTCAGTTAGAGGACCAGGGGTGACACCAGGGGGAGGAGGACCAGCAGGGGGACCTGCACCGAGCATAGGTGGAGGACAAGGGCCACAACAAGAGGGCAACTCTACCCGCTAGAGCATGCACATTTGTATATTGTATCATTTTGGACTGATACCTACGTGCATCCTGATGTATATTTTGCGGGCTCTTGATAGCTTTGATGTACTATATTGATGTATATATGGACCATTGATGTAGACACACACATTTTATATTATGATGACCTACACATGATGTATATGATGATCTAATCTGCTCATTGATGTTCATGTTTGTATATATGCACTTCTTGATGTCATGGATGTGATGATATGTATGTATGATTATGGATTTATGTGATGATGTATATTGCTTATATGATGCTTCTAGATATCATGATGCTTATAGATGTATGATGATAGAGATGTTATGACTTGTGATGACCTGATGTAGATGCTATGACTAGTGATATCTAACATGTGGGTTTTGCAGATATGCACCAGAGAGAAGAAAAGGAGGAGATGGAAGACATAGACTGTTGATCGATCATTGCACTGAAAACGATATAAAGGGTGTGGGAATGGATGAATGAGCTTGTTTCATTGGTTTCACAATTGTATATAAAGAGCAATCCTTATTTTTGATATAGCATGTGGATAGTTCGCCACCAAGGTATAAAAGACCAAGGTGCAGTAATATCCAAGTGCATGGACGTTGACTCTGCAAGCGAGCGGTTTGAACTTAGATCCCTTAGACATAATATGACCTTGTTGGTACATGTGCCTAAGCCATAGTCTTGAACATAAAATAAACTTCAATACATGCAAATGCAATAAGAGTATTAAATATGTAAGATACTAGGTCATAACACACACAAGATAAATAGAATGCTAAGAAAGATGCTAAAGATCATTCCTCAAACACGACACACAAAAGCAATGACTATGCCCCCAAATCCGTACTGTATCGCAACATACCAAGATTATAGATAAATCAAGGTAGCCTTGAATAGGTAATGGATAAAGGAGCAAAAAGATAAACCATAAAGTAAATTGACTAACTTACAAAGTAAACATACAACCAACATATTCTCTTGCCAAAGAGGTTGCTCAGGATAGATTGGATAGGAAAGATAACAACCTTATCGTAGGAACTCTGTGTCTGTTAAAGGGTGCTATCTACCTAAAAGACAATGTCTCGCTACAGGAAATGCCACATGTTGCAGGAGATGCATGTGTTGGTCTCGACAATGGAACACTTTGCAGAAGACAAGCTTGTGGATCTGGTGCTTTGGTTAAGCCAGAATTAGCTGATGTTGGCAATCAGAACAGTAGGGCAGTAGATGACTCTGGAAGAAAGCTGCTTTGCTTCAGGTTTGTTAAGGGCTTTTGCTTTGAAAGGATTCACTAGCTTGCTGCTTGAGTTAGTCAAGTCAAGATGAATGGATTTTGAAAAATGGAAGACCAGAAAGGCGACAGTGTTAATGGATTGAAACGGGTGGAGAATGATGAATCGTATGTGCCCGAGTACTGGATACATCCTTCGTATTCTAGACTGCCTACATACCCTGTATCCACAAGATCAAGGCACATTACGAGGAAAGATGGAAAATGAGAATATGTAGTTCTGGTTGGAGTGATGAGATGGGTCAAGGTGGTGAGGAGGGGATCTTATGTACTTGAGTATTGGAAACTTCCTTCGTATTCCAGACTGCCTACATACTCATATCCATGGGATCAAGGTACCTTAAGATTGGGAAGAGGTAATATGTAGTTTTGGTTGGTGTGATGATGTAAGAAAAAGCATGTTGAAGAGATAGCAGCCTTATCATAGGAGCGATGTGTCCGTTAAAGGATGCTATCTGCAGAAAGGAGAAAGATTGAAGTGATTGTGAACCACGAACAAGGATCCATTCCTAAACCTAGGTTAAGAAAAGAGTTGCCCCCATTCCAATAGAGGAATTTGCATAGATGACTGATGAAGAAGACATAGAAAGCTTGACCTAGGACAAGACAGTGATAACTGCTAACACAGATCAAGGCGTGGGATGACGATGGTGGACATTGACAAATTTCCAATCTATACTAGATAGGGAGATGGAAATGCAAACAAGGTCAATGGTTTTATTATGGATGGATGGATGAAGTGCGTTGTGACAACAAGAAATGAACAAGACTCGATAGATGATGGGTGCTAACTCTACACATAGCACATGTTTGCCAGGTTTTCACTATGGTACTTATCCAAGGTGCCTGTTTGCCAGGTTTTCACCAGAGGATGGATTTTTTTTTTTTTTTGGAATACTCTGAGGATCAGGCATAGAACTTCTTGAGATGGACACTATTAAGTGGCTCATCTAAAGGAATGCTGTCAGGTGTAGCTAAAGTATAAGCTCTTGATCCATATGCTGCTGTGACAATAAAGGGACCTAACCAGTTAGGTTCAAACTTGCCCTTCTTTTCTTGATCTGCTTGATTTCTCTGATTCTCTTTAAGTAGAAGATCACCAACTTGAAACCGTCTTTCTTTGATCTTTTTGTTGTAATTACTCTGGAGGTAGTTTTGATAGACATGGAGATGATTAAGCGCTGCAAGGTGCCTCTCATCTAGTAGTTCGAGTTCAGCTAATCTGGAAGTGCGATACTCTTCTTTGCCGATTAGGTCCTGCGTGGATACTCTGAGGGATGGGATCTCGACCTCTATAGGTAGGATGGCTTCAGAGCCATAGACCAAGGCATAGGGTGTGGCACCAGTTGGTGTTTTGATACTAGTGTGGTAGGCCCATAGGGCAAGATTGAGTTGCAAGTGCCAATCACGACCAACTTCATTGACTATTTTCTTAAGGATTTTGAGAATGGTTTTATTGGAAGCCTCAGCTTGGCCATTACTCTGCAGATAGTAGGGAGTTGAAAAGCGATGTTAGATATTGTATTGTGTGCATAAGGCACAGACATCTTGGTTCTTGAATGGTCTCCCATTATCAGTGACAATGGCTTGGGGAATACCATACCGGCAAATGAGGTAGTTAAGGATAAACTTGGCTATTTGCTTACCAGTGATATAGGTCATGGGAATGGCTTCAACCCACTTCATGAAATACTCAGTGGTGGTAATGATAAATTTTTGGCCATTGGAAGAGGATGGGTAGATTTGTCGTACAAGGTTGAGACCCCATTTAGAAAAAGGCCACAGAGTTGTCACAGGTTGCAATTCATGAGCTGGTGCATGAATCAAATCTCCATGCTGCTGGCATTGTAGACACTTCTTAGCAAACTGCACAGCATTGTGCTCTATTGTAGGCCAGTAGTAACCTGTTCTCAGTATCTTCTTTGCAAGATTAGGACTGGTAGAATGTACGCCACAGACACCTTCGTGTATGTCTCGTAAGGTAGCTTCAGCTTCTTCTGCATTAAGACATCGTAAGAGGATACCATCAAGACTTCGGTGATATAGTGTATCATCCAGAATGGTGTAACGAGAGGATCATCAGATAAAGGTTTTGCATTGGGTGGATGAAAGGTCAGAGGGAAAGGTACTATTTTTAAGGTATTCATAGATGTCTTCGTACCATGGGAAATTAGGACCAACAAGTTCGTAGATGATTTCAGTAATGGGAACATCGACAGCTGGTATCAACAATTACTCGATCAAGAATTTGCATTTCTGTGTATTAGCAGGCATGTCAATCAGTGACCCTACAGAAGCCATAGAATCTACGGATTTGTTATGCTCTCTTGAAATTTGCTCGAATGTGATGCTAGAAAAGTGTGGTTTGTAGGCATCCACTAGTTACTTGTAGGGGACCAACTTTTCATCTTTTGTTTGGTACTCATCTGTGACTTGGCGAATGACTAGTTGTGAGTCTCCATATACTTGTAATTTTGTGATGTCCCATTGAACTGTTGTATTGAGACCTATGAGGAGTGCTTCATACTCGACGATGTTGTTGGTGCAAGGGAATGCAAGCCAATATGACTTTGGAATATAGTCATTTTGAGGTGTGATAAATAAGATGCCAGCCCCCGATCCATGCTGTGTGTAGGAACCATCGAAATACAACTTCCACATTATTGAGTTAGAAAGAGTGAATAGATTCTCATCTAGAAAGTCTGCTACCATAGGGTGTGTATCTGTCATGGGTGCTTCTGCTAGTTGATTTGCTAGGGCTTGTCCCTTGATTGCTTTACAGTCCATGTACTCTGTAGACACCCTAAAATGACCAAGTCGTTGCACTAGTAGCATTTCGTCAACTGTCTAATCACTTGTATTTCAACGTTAATTAAATAATTAAATTATTTAATTAATTTATGAATTCTTCTAAATCACAAAATCGCAACATTAATTAAATAAATTATCTTTATTTAATTAATTAAATCAAATTCCTCTATTATTCTTCTACAATTAAATAATTTTAATTATTTAATTAGATCATTATCTTTTGTCCAAATCTCAAGTCTCCATTAATTAAATAAATCTAATTATTTAATTAATTCACCACAAATTCCCTCTTATCTACAATTAAATAATTTTTAAATTATTTAATTAAATCAAAATCATTCTTCCAAAATCATGCACAACAATTAAATAAATTTATTTAAATTAATTTGCTTTCAAATCTTCTAAATTAAATAATTCTAATTATTTAATTATTTCTTCCATAATATCTTCTCTAAATTTAAATAAATCAATTATTTATTTAAATTGTTTTTTCTTCTAAATTTGAGTTATCTTTAAAATAACTCAAGCTTTCTTGCTCATGCAATTAAATATTTCTAATATTTAATAAAGCAAAATATCTTCTTATTCTCATGCAAATATCTTCTTCTTGTTTTAAATCACTTAACTGATCATTACATTCTATTAATTGCTTTAACTCCTTCTATTCTTGATAACTCCTCTCATGCAAAAGAAAGCAAGACACTTGGCTTCTTCTTATTTGTTGCACATTCCTCAACTATTCTCCTCAATTGATTTTTCTGAGTTATCTAGACCATTGATCGATCTTTATTGAAACCTATATAACCCCCCTCATCTCCTTCATTGAGCCTCTCTCTTCGATCTTATTCTCAGGCATACTTAATAGAGCTTTGAGCATACAAACGCGTCGATTGAGCAACCTCACGATGTCTTAACATTGATCTCTTGAGCACACTACTTGCTTGTTGCAGCTATGGTTTCACAACTTCACTGAGCAATCCACACTTCTCCAAAGGGAACAATACAGATTTTGGTAAGAGCTTTCATTTTTCTTTGATTTGATGATATTGGCTTTTACTTAGATTGGTTCGCTTTATGTGATTGGTTTTTGGTTTCATTAGTTTTGATTTAATCAATTTTTTCTCATACACATTCTGGCATGCCCGGTGGGACCCACTAATCCCTCTTTTTCTTTGAGAAATTATTTTTTTTGAAGTCACAGTACAGTACAGTGCAAGAGACACAGAAAATCACTTTTGGCAGTATCCTAAAGCACTTCTGGAGATACAGTGTAGCGCCCTCGGGCAATCCTGCGGCGCTTTTGGTAACACAGAGAAGCGCTTTTGGTAACACAGAACGACGCTCTTGGTAGTATCGTTAAGCGCTTTTGGCTAATTAGGTTTTCTGACTTCGGTTGGTGTTTTTGTAGGGTTTTATTCGTTACATATCTTTTGATTTGTTTGACAAGCTGTTGTATTTGTCTTTCCACCCTCTTTTGATACTTCCTAAGCTGACTTATTTAGGGGTATCTTCGATATTTGAGTTAACCTATTATGTTACTACACCTTCTAAGTTTTTTGGATTTCACGATTCAGATCTATCAGATATTACTCTCAGAACAGTAGATCAATCATGGAATCCCATTTGGATCTGGTTATTTTGACAAAAGCTAACTTTTTTGTGACATGAGACAGCGCAGCGCTTTTGGCTATGCAGTATCACACTTTCGGAAGCACAGTATAGCACTTCTGGATCTGGTTCGGTGCTTCTGGTATTATTGTATGACGCTTCTGGTCTGCATTACATCACTTTTGGAAATACAGTGCAGCGCTTTCGGTATAGCAGTAACTCACTTTTGGTCAAATTGATTTGTTTTTGCTAACTTCTAAATTTTTGTGGAACTAACTGACTTGTTGCAGCTTCTTATTACTCACACAGAGCAAATAGGTGTTTTTAACATGTTCATGCAGGATGAGAGTTGAAGAAATCTTGATTTATCTCACTAAGTCTTAGAAACACATTGCATTCTTAAAGGGATAATTGAACAAATCATTTTTTCGCAATCTAAGTCTTAGGAACATACTTCTTTTCTTAAGGGACAATGGACATGTATGGAAAAACACTTCAATTTTCTAAGGGACAATGGACATGAATGCCAAACACTTCAATTTCATAAGGTACAATTGACAACTACAAACGTGTGTGTGCCTAATTTAGTGGCACCTTATTTTTCTTATAACGGGACAATTGAACTTTTGTTTGACGTGCTTGCTCTTACATTTCAGTACTTCCTTTAGAAGGGCCTTCTTTTGGATTGTGCTTCATCCAAAAGGGACGACCCTAAGCAGAGTTTTCCTTTGAACCGCTATATAAGAGGGATAAGGCGAAAGCCAAGTCCTAACCGACGTCAGCCTTACCTTGTGGTGCCAAACTGAAAAGAGGTGTACTAGCTCTTTGTGGAAATAATTTTCACATTAAGCGAAGTGTTTGATACTCTTAGTAGGATTGGTTAAAGCTTTTAGTAGCTTATCGCATTGCTCGTAAGGCGTTGGTCCCTCAAAGTTACTAAGAACCATTTTAGATAGTGACTACCCGACCTACCTCCAAACATTGTGGTAATCATCAGTGCAAGGGGAATCGATTTAAGCCCTTAAGACACTCACCATTGGCTCCTTTGAGAAGAGATAGTATTCCCTTGGCCATAAAGCTCTTGTGACCTACTTGAGCTTTCCAAGGGGAGGGTGAGATATCCCTACCTATCGTCTCTCGCAAAGATACTAAATATCTGACACCTTTATGGAATGATATTTTTATCGACGGAGTATTAAGCTATGAGCTGATCTACTGCAATGAAATCTTGTCTCTAGGGATAAAAAGTGCTTGATTATTGATTGCAAATTGTCTCATACCTGTGGAAACATTGGGCTTTTTGTGAGCCTCAAACATACACTATCTGTTGTGTCAGTCCCTTTTGGTTGCCAACTTTGCTTGCTGTGTTTTCTCTTGCCAAAACAACCAAATCCAATCAGAAACATAATTTTTTTTTGCATCAGACACTACTTTGGCGCCTCTAGTATTACAGCAGCTCGCCTTTGGTAGTACAGTAGATTGCCTTTGGTATAGCAGTACCTCACCTCTGGCAAAACTCTACTTCAGCGCCCTTGGTATAATAGTAGCTCGCTTTTGGTCACCTTAGCTCACCTTTGGTATAGTAGTACCTCACCTTTGGTAGCTCAGTCCATCACCTTTGGTATAACAGTAGCACGCTTTTGGTTGCACAATCCTGCACCCTTGGTCAAACAATATACCACCTTTGGTCCAGTACATTGTGCATCAAAGTTTGTCTTTTTCAAAGCACAAGCAGAAACCCAGCATTACCGTTTTTGTCCTAGTGTATTCCATGGTAACCACTAGGCTCCAGCAGACTATGAAATCCAAGCAAGTTGTCCATAGGAAGCGCAAGTCACCTCCGCACACACCGTAATCGGGCCATCTCAACATTACTCCCAAGGTCACTCTTAGAACACCTACGGAAAGATCCACCAATTCTCCAAACATGCCGCAGCTTGACCAACCTAACAATCCTCAAGAAGGTAGGATCCCCTTGATAAGTACACCTCAATACACCACCGGCATGCCTCCAGATTTTGTCCCTCAAGGTTATACTGTAGATCTCGCCCCATCTCAAGAATAGTACCACTTTAAAATAGGTCAATCCTCTCAAGAAGATGGGCAAGATCTTGATGAATTCATACAAGAGCCTAGAGTTGTGGCCACCTTTGACAAAATCATTTCTTTCATTTACTTGCAGAGCAAGGGGCCAAGTACAACATAGGTGGTCCAAACCATGTCAACTGTGACCACGCCCTTACCTGAATAGAGCTCGCAGTATAAGAATCCCCTTTATCAAAACCCAACAGGAGAGAGGGCCAAATCACCGCTTCTAACTCCTATGGAGATCTATAAAAACCAACAAGAAACTCTCCAACGTCAAGCAGAGCTAGCTAAGCAAGCCACCTTAGCTCGATCGAATATGCAACCACCTCCTAAAGTGTCCACACCAATCGCAAGTGGAATCTTGGTTACCCCATCACGAATAGGTTTACCACCGAATTACAATCCAGGGAACAACTATGTAGCCATGCAACAAGGGTCTCAGCAAATACCACCTCCTATATCATCAAACCTTCACGTCTCTCAACCAATTAGAGTCATGCAATCCCAACCACAACATTCTTCTACACTCATCATCAATCCACCTCGACCATTGCAAATCACTTCTACCTATGTCCCTCCTCCGTTACATTCATCATCGCTCAATTTCTTCAACACCTTACCTATCCACCCTCAACATTCCCAACATCAAGTTTCCCAAAGCTATATGCCACCATCGCAACCTAAACCCACGCACTTTAGCTTTCCTCCACCAAATTCTTTCCTTCAACCATCACAAAGCCAACATTCTTACCTAGCGCCACCTCCACCTCTGCCAAATCAAAACATCCAATTCCAACCCAATCTCA
This sequence comes from Cunninghamia lanceolata, assembly GCA_027924645.1. NCBI lineage: Eukaryota > Viridiplantae > Streptophyta > Pinopsida > Cupressales > Cupressaceae > Cunninghamia > Cunninghamia lanceolata. The sequence continues at coordinate 5,492,095 of BSBN01000645.1, read as the reverse complement.
ACCCAACGTACAATGCGTACGACCCTAACTAATCTTATGACCCTTATAACGCCAGTGCTCATGGCTTACACTACAGTCTTCTGCATAGGCAACCGCAACCACTTCTAGGACAATAGGGGATGTTTCCAACCCCTCCCATGGTGATGGAGCTCAAGATCATAGAAGTTCAACAATAGCTATCTAATCTTACGTTTGGTCACACCAAGAAGACCTTCTCTTTAGAGGAAGTATGTCCTTATCCTTTTGATCGATCATTATCAATGATCCCTTTTCCTCAAAATTTCACTATTCCCAAGTTTGATAAATACAAAGGAAAAGGTGACCCAAAAGACCATCTTAGGGAATTCTATCTTGCTTGCTTCGAGGTCTCACATAACGACACATATCTTATGCGTCTCTTTCCTTGCAGTCTTGGAGGTCAAGCTATAGAATGGTTCTCACACTTACCCACGGGTATCAAGTCTTTAAACGAGCTAGCAGAGAAGTTTGCCACCCATTTTTCTTACAATGCAGAGCATGAGATTTCCATGACCGATCTATGCAACAATAAACAGAAAAATGGTGAAACTTTCATTTCTTTCCTTCAATGATGGAGACAAATGGCTAGCAAATTCCCTTTCAAAATTCCTAAGAAACAACTTGTTAGCATATTTTTGCAGAACCTCAACCAAGAGTTAGGTTTCCACTTGCAAATTCTTAGTGCTACAACCTTCGACGAAATCACATACAAGGGAATCAATATTAAGAAGGCCCTCATTGCTAAGGGTGTGGTCAAAATCTTCAAAGAAACAAAAGACAATGCTCCTCATCAACAATCGAATGATAAACCTAAGTTTTGGAATAAGAACAAAAACGTGGTCAATGACGGGGTGGTCGATTCTAAACATGTCCAAACATTGCAAACACCGCTGCAGCTCTCCAAACCAAGTCAAGCTCCACCTCAACAACAGCAACAACAGCGACAACTGTATCAAAATCAACAACAACGACAACAGGAGCGACCTCAACAAGATTACCCGCCGCGACGTCAATTCACTCCCTTGGGAGTGCCTATAGAGTCGGTCCTACAACAGATTTTACACAAAGGGCTCATCACCTTACCTAATGCTCCCCCATATGGTGAACCTATTTATAAAACTACGCGGTATAGAGAAAATGAATACTGTGAATTCCATAGGACCAAAGGGCATCGAACCGCATCATGCATGAAGCTCAAGCACCTCATCCAAAATCTCATCGAAGGCAACCAAATCACTTTTGAGAATGAACCACCAGCTCAACACACAAACAAAGATCTCAATATGTACAAGGAACCATTCCCTCATCATGGTCCACCTCCTCCTCAGGATAGAGGTAAGGGTATCAATCATGCCTCCACTTCCTTTGACTCCGTTGTGGGTCATTTTGAAGAGAGTCGAGTGTCTACCCTCACAATCAAGGGCAAATCAGCGGATTACACTGTTACCACTCATCGTGGTTGTGTCACCATTCGCGGTCCTCCACCTAGTCTTCCAGCTCAATCTGATTATAATCTTGTCATACATCTAGGGAAAACGCCAGCACAAATCTCTATCTTGGACCTTCTATAGTCATCACCTGCACATAGAGTAGTGCTAGAAAAATCCCTCCAAGAGTCTTTGGTTCCTTACAACATAGCGGTCACGGATTTCCAAGCTATAGTAGGTAACATTGCCTCGCCCTACAATGTGGTCTTCTTGGAGAAAGATCTCCCATCCCATGATCCTTGTCACAATGATGCCCTTCATATTGAAGTTCTCATTCATAAGCGCTAAAATCAAACGCATCCTCATAGATGGTGGTGCTAGCCTCAACATCTGTTCTTTAAAGTTACTTAAGCAATTGGGATACTCTGAGGATCATGTCAACACAGATCACAATATAATAATCAAGGGGTATGATGATGCTTAGCGCCGTTCAGAAGGTGTTATCCACTTGCCTATACAACTGGGCCCTGTCATGCTTGAAACCAGGTGTCAAGTCCTTGATATTGAACTGCCTTACAACATCATCCTAGGCCGCCCATGGATCCATGCAATGAAAGCTGTTCCCTCCACATACCATCAATCTCTAAAGTTCCCATACAATGGTACGGAGATAACTATCCCAGGAGACCCCAATCCTTTTGAATTCTGCCGTGTCTTGCAAGGCAGTTATAAGAATTGCAACCAGGTGCCTAACAATGAAAAAGCCCTTGAATCCCCACTATATGTTGACCCTGCAATGCTGACTCCAGCCTCTACAAGTAACCCTAATCCTCTTCCTGAAATCAAAGCTCACATCCGTGATGTAGGCTTTGGAACATATGATATCTCAAAATCTTGATGTGTAGGGCGGATGCCTTTATCTCCAAAATCTTACGGCCAACCACCCATTGCCAAAGTAACTAAAAAAGTGACTATTCCTCCCCCAACATTCCTAACCCAATTCCAACAGGGACGGTTATTGGAAGAGGAAACTATTGAGGACATATCTTCTTGGCTCTATAAGGAGAAAGAACCAGTCATAATACCAGTCAAGCATTATGGCAATGGCTTAAGGATAGTAAAAAAATGGGCTATAAAGGCAAGGGTGGCTTTGGGAAACAAAATCAAGGAACTATGGAACCCATTGTTGTGACAAAGAAGCTAGACAAGAAGGGATTAGGATTTGGTAAGAAGGTACCACACGCCTTGGACATCGAGTATATCCTCGATGAGGTAGTCGACACTTTTCCCACCAATTCGACATCTACAGAGGATATCATCGATGACTCTTCCCTCCATATGACCAACCTATTCATAGAATCCTCCATTTTTACGATATCCTTTGTATCCTTAACCTCCACCACCAGCACCTAGAATGTCACACTTGTCTACCCTAAACTTATCGATTGGGACCAACAAGGGTCCCCCATTATAGATGTATTTCAGAATGACGAAGCTTTAGATGAGTTCATGGGACTTCGGGAAGGTATCCCTCTTGGTGATCATAAAGCAGGTTTTGTAATGGAATTAGAGCCAACAGCTTATTTTGGTGAGAATGCCAAATCCTCCAGTCGCAAAAGTAAAAATAAAGAAAGATCTCTAGGTGAAAACCACACTGTGGCACCTCCTGATCACAAAATAGTAAAAACAAAGGACGTATCCAAAGGTGAAAACCCAACTGTGGCACCTGAGGATGGAGGATTTGACCTTCCCCTACCATCTAAGTACCAAGAGAAGTTAGCTCTCCTAGTGGAAGATTCTACAGAGATAAACCTTGGCATAGAACAAAATCCAAAGACCACATTCCTAGCAACATCATTATCTGAAGCAGAGCATAGGAATCTTAACAACTTCTTCTTGCAGCAAACCATCAACTTTGCATGGACCTATGTGGATATGCCAGGGCTAGACCCTAAGCTAGTAGTTCACTATCTCACAGTTGATCTGAAAGTGAAACCAGTCAAGCAAAAGCTGAGAAAGATGGACCCACAGATAGCCCTCTTAGTAAAGGTGGAAATATAGAAGTTGTTAGATGCAAAGTTCATCCAACCTATTGATTATTCAGATTGGGTATCAAACATTGTACCTGTGTCTAAACCCAATGGACGCATCCGCATGTGTAATGATTTTAGAGATCTCAACAAAGCATGTCCCAAAGACGACTTTCCACTACCGAACATTGACATTATAATAGACTTGACAGCAGGTCACGAGATGCTTTCTCTCATGGACGGATTCTCTGGCTACAATTAGATAAGGATAGTAGAGGAAGATCAACATAAAACAACCTTTACTTGTCCATGGGGTAACTATTGTTGGTGCGTCATACTGTTTGGTCTAAAGAATGTAGGAGCAACCTATCAGAGAGCAATGACAATGATATTCCACGATCTCTTTCATCATATCATGGAGGACTATGTGGATGACATACTAGCTAAATCTTCTAGGGCAGACCATATACAAGTTCTAGGACAGATCTTTGACAGGCTCGAGAAATATCAAGTGCGCCTCAATCCAAAGAAGTGTGTCTTCGGTGTAACATCAGGGAAGCTATTGGGATATATTGTATCTCGTCGAGGTATCAAAGTAGATCCAGCAAAAGTAAAAGCTATAGTAGAGATGCCTCCACCAAAGAACCTTAAAGCATTAAGGAGCCTTTAAGGAAGGTTGCAATCCATCAGACGTTTCATCTCATAGCTAGCAGATAAATGTCAACCATTTCAACACTTACTCCGAAAGGATGTCTCATTTCGATGGGACAATAAGTGTCAAGCAACATTTGATCAACTTAAAGAGTATCTAGCTACACCTCCTGTATTGGTTCCACCAGTTGCTGATAAACCTTTGATATTATACATCTCAACTACAACTTCGGCCCTAGGGGCCTTGCTAGCACAACATGATGAATTAGGAAAAGAGCATGCAATTTATTATATTAGTAGAACCTTGGTGGGATATGAGCTCAATTATTCACCAATGGAAAGGGCTTGTTTAGCAGTAGTGTTTGCTTCTCAAAAGTTGCGGCATTACATGTTGAACCAACACACAAATCTTATAGCCAAAATTGATCCCTTGAAATATCTACTAGCAAAAGTAGCTCGCACAGGCCGATTAGCTAAATGGGTCAGGATCCTTAGTGAGTTCGACATTAAGTACATGGATCATAAAGCAATCAAAGGACAAGCCCTAGCAGATCAACTAGCAGAAGCACCCATGCAAGATACACACCCTATGGTAGTAGACTTTCTAGATGAGAATCTCTTCACTCTTTCCAACTCAATAATGTGGAAGTTGTATTTTGACGGTTCCTACACACAGCACGGATCAGGGGCTGGTATATTGTTTATCACACCTCAAAATGACTATATTCCTAAGTCATATCGGCTTGCATTCCCTTGCACCAACAACATTGCCGAGTATGAAGCACTTCTCATAGGTCTCAATACAACAGTTCAATGGGACATCACAGAACTACAAGTATATGGAGACTCACAACTAGTCATTCGACAAGTCACAGATGAATATCAAACCAAAGATGGAAAGTTGGTCAAGTCGAGGCGAATGGATTTTGAAAATGGAAGACTAGAAATATGAAGTGCAACTGGATTGGGACAGGTGGAGAATGATGGATTGTGTGTGCCTAAGTATTGGATACATCCTTTGTATTCCAGACTGCCTACATACCCTATGTCCACGGGATCAAGGAACATTACGAGGAAAGATGAAAGAAGATAATATGTAGTTCTGGATAGAGTGATGAATGGGTCAAGGTGAAAGGAGGGGATCTTATGTACCTAAGTACTGGAAACTTCCTTCGTATTCCAGACTGCCTACATACCCATATCCATGGGATCAAGGTACCTTAAGATTGAAATGATGATAATATGTAGTTCTGGTGGTGTGATGATTTAGGAAACGTGTTGGGAAGATAATAGCCTTATCGTAGGAGCGATGTGTCTGTTAAAGGATGCTATCTGTGAAAAGGAGAAAGATTAAAGAGCATGCTACGAACCACGAACAAGAAACCTCCCCTAGACCTAAGTTAAGGAAAGAGTTGCCCCCATTCTGGTAGAGAAATTTGCATAGATGACTGACAAAGAAGACCTAGAAAGTTGTGACCTAGGACCAGACAGTGCAAACTGCTAACACAGATCAAGATGTGGGATGACGACGAGGGACATTGACAAATTTCCAAGCTATACTAGATAGGGAGATGGAAATGCAAACAAAGTCAATGATTTTATTATGGATGGATGGATGAAGTGTGTTGTTGAACTGGACATGGAGTGAACAAGACTTGATAGACGATGGATGCTGACTCTACACATAGCGCCTGTTTGCCAGGTTTTCACTATGGTACTTATCCAAGGTGCCTGTTTTCCAGGTTTTCACCAGAGGACGGATTTTTTTATGTTTTTATGTTTTTCATTTTTTTTTTGGAATACTCTGAGGATTAGGCATAGAACTTCTTGAGATGAACACTGTTAAGTGGCTCATCCAAAGGAATTCTGTCAGATGTAGCTAAAGTATAAGCTCCTGATCCATATGCTGCTGTGACAATAAAGGGACCTAACCAATTAGGCTCAAACTTGCCCTTCTCTCGATTTGCTTGATTTCTTTGATTTTCTTTGAGTACAAGATCACCAACTTGAAACTGTCTTTCTTTGATCTTTTTGTTGTAATTACGCTGGAGGCGGTTTTGATAGACATGGAGATGATTAAGTGCGGCAAGGCGCCTCTCATCTAGTAGTTCAAGCTCAGCTAATCTAGAAGTGCGATACTCCTCTCCGCCGATCAAGTCCTGCATGGATACTCTGAGGGATGGGATCTCAACCTCTATAGGTAGGATGGCTTCAAATCCATAAACTAAGGCGTATGGTGTGGCCCCAGTGGGTGTTCTGATACTAGTGCGGTAGGCCCATAGGGTGGGATTGAGTTGCAAGTGCCAATCACGACCAGCTTCATTGACCGTTTTCTTGAGAATCTTGAGAATGGTTTTATTAGAAGCCTCAGCTTGGCCTTTACTCTCTGGATAGTAGGGAGTTGAAAAGCGATGTTGGATATTGTATTGTATGCACAGGGCACAAACATCCTGGTTCTTAAATGGTCTCCCATTCTCAGTGACAATGGCTTGGGGGATACCATACCAGCATATGAGGTAGTTTAAGATAAACTTGGCTATTTGCTTACCGGTGATATAGGTCATGGGAATGGCTTCAACCCACTTCGTGAAATACTCAGTGGCGGTGATGATGAATTTGTGGCCATTGGAAGAGGATGGGTGGATTTTCCCTACAAGGTCGAGACCCCATTGAGAAAAAGGCCATGGAGTTGTCACAGGTTGTAGTTCATGAGCTGGTGCATGAATCAAATCTCTATGCTGCTGGCATTGTAGACACTTCTTAGCAAACTATGCAGCATCTTGCTCTATTATAGGCCAGTAATAACCTGTTCTAAGTATCTTCTTGGCGAGATTAGGACTGGTAGAATGTGCGCCACAGACACCTTCATGTATGTCTCGTAAGGTAGCTTCAGCTTCTTCTGCATTAAGACATCATAAGAGGATACCATTGAGACTCCGGCGATATAGTGTATCACCCAGAATGGTGTAACAGGAGGATCGACGGATAAATCTTTTGCTTTGGGTGGATGATAGGTCAGGGGGAAAGGTATTGTGTTTAAGGTATTCATAGATATCTTCGTACCATGGGGAATTGGGACCAATAAGTTTGCAGATGATTTTAGTAATGGGAACGTCGACGGCTGGTATCAACAATTGCTCGATCAAGAATTTGCATTTCTGTGTATTTGCAGGCATGTCAATCAGTGACCCTACCAAAGCCATAGAACCCGCAGCCTTGTTATGCTCTCTTGGAATTTGCTCAAATGTGATGCTAGAAAAATGGGGTTTGTAGGCATCAACTAGTTGCTTGTAGGGGACCAACTTTTCATCTTTGGTTTGATATTTATCTGTGACTTGTCGAATGACTAGTTGTGAGTCTCCATATACTTGTAGTTCTGTGATGTCCCATTGAATTGCTGTATTGAGACCTATGAGAAGTGCTTCATACTCGGCAATGTTGTTGGTGCAAGGGAATGCAAGCCGATATGACTTAGGAATATAGTCATTTTGAGGTGTGATAAACAATATACCAGCCCCTGATCCGTGCTGTGTGTAGGAACCGTCAAAATACAACTTCCACATTATTGAGATGGAAAGAGTGAAGAGATTCTCATCTGGAAAGTCTGCTACCATATGGTGTGTATCTTGCATGGGTGCTTCTGCTAGTTGATCTGCTAGGGCTTGTCCTTTGATTGCTTTACGATCCATGTACTCAATGTCAAACTCACTAAGGATCATGACCCATTTAGCTAATCAGCCTGTGAGAGCTACTTTTGCTAGTAGATATTTTAAGGGATCAATTTTGGCTATAAGATTTGTGTGTTGGTTCAACATGTAATGCCGCAACTTTTGAGAAGCAAACACTACTGCTAAACAAACCCTTTCCATTGGTGAATAATTGAGCTCATATCCCACCAAGGTTCTACTAATATAATAAATTGCATGCTCTTTTCCTGATTCATCATGTTGTGCTAGCAAGGCCCCTAGGGCCGAAGTTGTAGTTGAGATGTATAATATCAAAGGTTTATCAGCAACTGGTGGAACCAATACAGGAGGTGTAGCTAGATACTCTTTAAGTTGATCAAATGCTGCTTGACACTTATTGTCCCATCGAAATGAGACATCCTTTCGGAGTAAGTGTTGAAATGGTTGACATTTATCTGCTAGCTGTGAGATGAAACGCCTGATGGTTTGCAACCTTCTTTGAAGGCTCCTTAATGCTTTAAGGCACCTGATGGCATTCCTTTGGATGAACCACTTAACAATATTCATCTCAAGAAGTTCTATGCCTGATCCTCAGAGTATTCCAAACAAAAAAAATGAAAAACATAAAAACACAAAAAAATTCGTCCTCTGGTGAAAACCTGGTAAACAGGCGCCTTGGATAAGTACCATAGTGAAAACCTAGCAAACAGGCGCTATGTATAGAGTCAGCATCCATCGTCTATCGAGTCTTGTTCACTCCATGTCCAGTTCAACAACACACTTCATCCATCTATCCATAATAAAATCATTGACTTTGTTTGAATTTCCATCTCCCTATCTAGTATAGCTTGGAAATTTGTCAATGTCCCTCGTCGTCATCCCACATCTTGATCTGTGTCAGTAGTTTGCGCTGTCTGGTCCTAGGTCACAACTTTCTAGGTCTTCTTCATCAGTCATCCATGCAAATTATTCTACCAGAATGGGGGCAACTCTTTCCTTAACTTAGGTCTAGGGGAGGTTCCTTGTTCATGGTTCGCAACACGCTCTTCAATCTTTCTCCTTTCCGCAGATAGCATCCTTTAACGGACACATCGCTCCTACGATAAGGCTGTTATCTTCCCAACATGTTTCCTACATCATCACACCACCAGAACTACATATTATCATCATTTCAATCTTAAGGTACCTTGATCCCATGGATATGGGTATGTAGGCAGTCTGGAATATGAAGGAAGTTTCCAGTACTCAGGTACATAAGATCCCCTCCTTTCACCTTGACCCATTCATCACTCTATCCAGAACTACATATTATCTTCTTTCATCTTTCCTCGTAATGTGCCTTGATCCCGTGGACATAGGGTCTGTAGGCAGTCTGGAATACGAAGGATGTACCCAGTACTCAGGCACACACGATCCATCATTCTCCACTTGTCCCAATCCAGTTGCACTTCATCTTTCTAGTCTTCCATTTTCAAAATCCATTCGCCTTGACTTGACTAACTCAAGCAGCAAGCTAGCACATCCTTTCAAAGTAAAGGTCCTTAACAAACCTAAAGCAAAGAGGTCTACCTCCAGAGTCATCTACTGTCCTACATACCGATTGCCAACATCAGCTAAGTATCGCTTAACCAAAGCACCAAATCCACAAGCTTATCTTCTACACCGTGTTCCATTGTCGAGACTGACACATGTGTCTCCTATGACATGTGGCATTTCCCGCAGCAAGATATTGTCTTTTTAGGTAGATAGCCCCCTTTAACGGACACCTGGTTCCTACGATAAGGCTGTTATCTTTCCTCTCCAATCTATCCTGCGCAACCTCTTTGGCAAGAGAATATGTTGGCTGTATGTTTACTTTGAAGTCAGTCAATTTGCTTTTTGGTTTATCTTTTGTTCCTTTTCCATTACCTATTCAAGGCTACCTTGATTTATCTATAATCTTGGTATGTTGCGATGCAGTACGGATTGGGGGCATAGTCATTGCTTTTGTGTGCCGTGTTTGAGGAATGATCTCTAGTATCTTTATTAGCATTATATTTATCTTGTGTGTGTTACGACCTAGCATCTTACATATTAATATTCTTCTTGCATTTACATGTATTGAAGTTTATTTTATGTTCAAGACTATGGATCATTCACATGTTCCAACAAGGTTCTATAATGTCTAAGGGATCAAAGTTCAAACCGCTTGCTTGCAGAGTCAACGTCCACACACTCGGATATTACTGCACCTTAGTCTTTCATACTTTGGTGGTGAACTATCCACGTGCTATATCAAAAATAAGGATTGCTCTTTATATACAATTGCAAAACCCATGCAACAAGCTCATTCATCCATTCCCACACCCTTTATATCACTTTCATTGCAATGATCGATCAACAATCTCTGTCTTCCATCTCCTCCTGTTTATTCTCTCTGGTGTATATCTACAAAACCCACATGTTAGATATCGCTAGTCAAAACATCTATATCATCATACATCTCTATCATCATACATCTATAAGCATCACATACAATATCTCTCATCACATAAATCCATAATCATACATACAAATCATCATATCCATGTCATCAGGAAGTGCATACACAAATGCATGAACATCAATGAGAAGAGTAGATCATCATATATCTCATGGGACAGTCATCACATATACAAAACGTATGTGTCTACATCAATAGTCCATATATACATTAATAAAGTACATCCAGGCTACCAAGAGCTCACAAAATATACATCAGGATGCACGCAGGCATCGGTCCAAAATGATACAAAGTGGTACAAAATGATACAACATGATACAATATACAAATGTACATGCTCTAGTGGGTAGAGCTCCCCTCCTGCTGCGGCTCCTGTCCTCCACCTGTGCTCGGTACAGGTCCCCCTGCTGGTCCTCCTCCTCTTGGTGTCGTGACTGGTCCTCTAACTGAGGACAGTGACTGCCCTGTCCTGCGAGACCCGGATGCTCTAGGTCTGCTCCTGTCTATATAGTTGGGTGCCTGCTGAGCTGCTGGTACTACACCCGTGTAGAGCCCCCTGTAATACTCTACCTCTCTGCCGGCTGACACTAGCTCTCCCTGAACCTGAACGAGCTCGCTATATAGGGTCCTCTGATCGGCACCCAGGGCGCGGCGTGCCTCATCTCTCTCCCGTCTCACTCTGTGTAATGTGGCCTCTGCTGTCAACCACAGCTGTGCCTCTGCATCCCTCTCCCGCATAACCTGGGCTAGCTACCCATCATCCCCTGCCGGTGTGGGTGCTGCCTGTGCCTGGGCCTACACCGTTGCCTGCACCTGGGCCTGTATCTGTGCCTGTACCTGTGCCTGCATGTCTACCTGTAGGTGTGCCAGGGCTGTCTATGCTGTTGCTACCACCTGTGTCTGTACCTATGCTAGGGCCTCAGCCTGTCTCGCCTCTGCCCTAGCTACATCCCTGTCTCTCCTTAGCCACACCATCTGGAGCTCTAATCGAGTCCTTTGAGCTGTCTCCTCCTATAACAGCCGCTCAGCTCTCTCCAAATCAGTCTCTACCGTTGGCTCCTGCTCCTCTGCCATCTCTACATCTGCTGACGGGCCGTTGGCCTCTCCCACTGCCTACTATCTAGCCGCTCTAGCCTAGCGTTTGATCCTGACCTTTGCGCCTAGAACTGGTACCTCCCCCACTGCCCCTGCCACACCTGGTGTCATCAATCTCACTAGCCTGTGTGTCTGCCAGTACCTGTTATACTTTGGCAGTGTACCTAGATTTGCCAGTCCTGTATCCCAATCCCATCTCACGGGGACAAGTCCCCATACCTCTGCCAATGCTGTCGCTACTAGAATCTCTGCATCCCAGTCTCCAACCTCCCACCGTGTCCTGGCATGGGTCACCTCTCCCATTGGTAACCCTTGTGGTAACCCAAACTGTCTCAATACCCGCTCGGGCAGGTATCTCTCGAGCGTGTCTGTCCGTCTCCCAAACAAATACCGAGCCTGCCTGCAGTACATCAGCTGCTCATGCTCATCCTCCCACTCCTCACATAGTAGCCACGGCCTCCACACAAAAAGGTCCATCTCGTCGATCTGCCGCCTCTAATGGCTAACAGATCCCAGCCTCTGATGTGTAATCACTCCCTCATCAAGGAATGCGTATGGCTCCCCCTGGCCCACTGGTGCTATGTCATGGGTCAGATCACTGGGATATGCTCCCACGCCCACACCTGTAGCAAAGTCACCTCTGCTGAGAGACTCCTACCTCTCCTGTACACGCAGTGATGCATGTCTCGATATAACTGTCCCAACACACATTGGCCCCATGCATAATGTCTACCATGTGTGAACATCCCAGATAGTACGGTGCCCCATCCAATTGATAATCCTCTAGATCTCTTGTTAGGACAGAGGAAGCCGCCAATCAATGAGGACACTATCCACCGGATCCTATCGCAGAGTCTCAGGACATCTGCCCACCTAATCTCTCCGTCGTCTATCCGCAAATCATCTATGCAAAATACCTCAACCATCCTTGCCTCTCCTGGCGCTGGGTCAAAATCCACTCTCTCCCCATCAATCCAAATCCTCAGGATGTGATACACATCCTCCAAAGTCACTGTCACCTCCCCTGTCAGAAAGTGAAACGAGCCTGTTTCACTGCGAAACCTCTCCACCACTGCTATCACTAGGGTGAGATTCACCCTAATGTGTGTCAGGTGTGCAACGTGCCATAATCTTGCGTGCTCTAGGAATGCGTCCTCCTCCCATGTCAGTTGTACCACCTCATGTGCTATCGGGTGGTGTCGCTCTCGCGACATCAACGATGGCATAATCCTCTGCATCCATCAGCAAACCACTTGTTAGTTCTTCTATACTGTATCCTCCAACTCCTATCTACTTCTATTCTATCCAACCCCTTTCTAAACTAGGGTAGTCAACCCTTCAGTCAACCTTACCTAGGTTCCTTTTTTAGCTAACCAAAAGTGCCTTGTTTCACACAACACTGCCATCTTCTACCAAAAGCGCCTAACTGCTTCTGCCATAGCGCTGAGCTAGCTCCCCCAACCGCAACTTGATTTACAAAAGTGCCTCACTCTACTGCCAAAAGCACCTCACTATGACACCAGGAGTGACACGATTTCTTCTCTCCCCTCCCTAACGCGCTACCCTTATCTACCAAAAGTGCTGCACTGCCTAGCCATTTGCGCTGCAGCATTCTACCAAAAGCGTTGCGACGCTAACCCCAAAAGCCAACCGCGTTGCGGCACGCCAAAAGTGCCCTAATCGACTGCTAGTAGCGCTATCCTAGCCTAAAGCGCTTTTGGTTGACTTGAAAACCCTACCTAGACCTAGCCCTAAACCACCCTCAAACACCAAATCAAAGTGGGGTTTTCAAACACTTACCGCTGTTGGAGCTCCTGCTGGCCTCCTGTATGTCCGCACTAACTCCGCCCAATGCCTGTGCGCTAGAATCGACATCTCTCCTCGCTGTCAGCTCCTCCCACTCAACTCTCTCACCCTAAGTTTGGAGGCTCTACTCTCTAAATTTAGAAGCTCCTAGGGTGCAAATGAGGATTGTGGTCCCCATGGGTCCTATTTATAGCATCCCTCCCTCATTTTCTTTTCTACCCACCCCATTCTGCTTTTCCTCCTACCTTGTCACGCACTCGTCTAGTCGAGCGTCAACACCGTTCCTCTGTCGCTTCCCTGTCTTCCCGCTCGAGGGGGCATACGCTGGGGCAACTACCTACACTGGGGCATCAGTAAATTGTATCACATCTTCAACAATTAATTTCTTTGATGCAACGCTATAAACTGCATCACATCAAAGAGGGGCAAAATGTAGACACCCTAAAATGACCAAGTCGTCGCACTACTAGCATTTCGTCATCTGTCTAATCACTTGTATTTCAACGTTAATTAAATAATCAAATTATTTAATTAATTTCATCAAATTCTTCTAAATCACAAAATCACAACATTAATGAAATAAATTCTCTTTATTTAATTAATTAAATCAAATTCCTCTATTATTCTTCTACAATTAAATAATTTTAATTATTTAATTAGATCATTATCTTCTGTCCAAATCTCAAGTCTCCATTAATTAAATAAATCTAATTATTTAATTAATTCACTACAAATTCCCTCTTATCTACAATTAAATAATTTTTAAATTATTTAATTAAATCAAAATCATTCTTCCAAAATCATGCACAACAATTAAATAAATTTATTTATTTAATTTGCTTTCAAATCTTCTAAATTAAATAATTCTAATTATTTAATTATTTCTTCCATAATATCTTCTCTAAATTTAAATAAATAAATAATTTATTTAAATTGCTTTTTCTTCTAAATTTGAGTTATCTCTAAAATAACACAAGCTTTCTTGCTCATGCAATTAAATATTTCTAATATTTAATAAAGCAAAATATCTTCTTATTCTCATGTAAATCTCTTCTTGTTTTAAATCACTTAACTCATCATTACATTCTGTTAATTGCTTTAACTCCTTCTATTCTTGATAACTCCTCTCATGCAAAAGAAAGCAAGACACTTGGCTTCTTATTTGTTGCATGTTCCTCAACTGTTCTCCTCCATTGATTCATCTGAGTTATCTGGACCGTTGATCTATCTTCATTGAAACCTATATAACCCCCCCTCATCTCCTTCATTGAGCCTCTCTCTTCGATCTTATTCTCAGGCATACTTAATAGAGCTTTGAGCATACAAACGCGTCAATTGAGCAACCTCATGATCTCTTAACATTGATCTCTTGAGCACACTACTTGCTTGTTGTAGCTATGGTTTCACAACTTCATTGAGCAATCCACACTTCTCCAAAGGGAACATACAAATTTTGGTAAGAGCTTTCATTTTTCTTTGATTTGATGATATTGGCTTTTACTTAGATTGGTTCACTTTATGTGATTGGTTTTTGGTTTCATTAGTTTTGATTTAATCAAATTTTCCTCATACACATACTCAATGTCGAACTCACTAAGGATCATGACCCATTTAGCTAGTCTACCTGTAAGAGCTGCTTTTGCTAGTAGATACTTCAAGGGATCAATTTTTGCTATAAGATTTGTGTGTTGGTTCAACATGTAATGCCGCAACTTTTGGGAAGCGAACACCACTGCTAAACAAGCCCTTTCCATTGGTGAATAATTGAGTTCATATCCCACAAAGGTTCTACTGATATAATAAATTGCATGCTCTTTTCCTGATTCATTATTTTGTGCTAGTAGGGCCCCTAGGGCCGAAGTTGTAGTTGAGATGTATAATATCAAAGGTTTATCAGCCACTGGTGGTACCAATATAGGAGATGTAGCTAGATACCCTTTAAGCTGATCAAATGCTGCTTGACACTTATTATCCCATCGAAATGAGACATCCTTCCGGAGTAAGTGTTGAAATGGTTGACATTTATCTGCTAGCTGTGAGATGAAACACCTAATGGATTGCAACCTTTCCTGAAGGCTCCTTAATGCTTTGAGGTTCTTTGGTGGAGGCATCTCCACTATAGCCTTTACTTTTGCGGGGTCTACTTCAATACCTCTGCGAGACACAATGTATCCCAATAGTTTTCCTAATGTTACACCAAAGACACTTTTTTGGATTGAGACACACTTGATATTTCTCGAGCCTGTCAAAGATCTATCCTAGAACTTGTATGTGGTCTGCCCTAGAAGATTTAGCTAGTATGTCATCCACATAGTTCTCCATGATATGATGAAAGAGGTCGTGGAATATCACTATCATTGCTCTCTGATAAGTTGCTCCTGCATTCTTTAGACCAAACGGCATGACACACCAACAATAGTTACCCCAAGGACAAGTAAAAGTTGTTTTATGTTGATCTTCTTCTGCTATCTATATCTGATTGTAGCCTGAGAATCCATCCATGAGTGAAAGCATTTCATGACCTGCTATCAAGTCTACGATGATATTAATGTTCGGTAGTGGAAAGTCATCTTTGGGACATGCTTTGTTAAGATCTGTAAAATCATTACACATGCGAATGCGCCCATTAGGTTTAGACATAGGTACAATGTTTGAGACCCAGTCTGAATAATCAATAGGTCGGATGAACTTTGTATCTAACAGCTTCTATATTTCCACTTTTACCAAGAGAGCTATTTGTGGGTGCATCTTCCTCAGCTTTTGCTTGACTGGTTTAACTTTTGGATCAACTGTGAGATAGTGAACCACTAGCTTAGGGTCTAACCCTGGCATATTAGCATAGGTCCACGTAAAATTGATGGTTCTTTGTAAGAAGAATGTGTTAAGATTCCTGTGCTCTGTTTCTGATAATGATGCTGCCAGGAATGTAGTCTTTAGATTTTGCTTTGTTCCAAGGTTTATCTCTGTAGAATCTTCCACTAGGAGAGATGACTTCTCTTGATACTTAGATGGTAGGGGAAGGTCAAATCCTCCATCCTTAGGTGCCATAATTGGGTTTTCACCTTTGGATACGTCCTTTATTTTTACTATTTTGTGATCAGGAGGTGTCACAGTGTGGTTTTCACCTAGAGATCTTTCTTTATTTTTACTTTTGCGACTGGAGGATTTGGCATTCTCACCAAAATAAGCTATTGGTTCTAGTTCTATTACAAAACCTGCTTTATGATCACCTAGAGGGATACCTTCCTGAAGTCCCATGAACTTAGCTATATCTTCTTCATTCTGAAATACATCTATAACGGGGGACCCTTGTTGGTCCCAATCGATAAGTTCAGGGTAGACAAGTGTTACATTCTAGGTGTTTGTGGTGGAGGTTAAGGATATGGAGGATATCATAAAAATGGAGGATTCTGCAAATAGGTTGGTCATATGGAGGGAAGAGTCATTGATGATATCCTCTGTAGACATCGAATCAGTGGGAAAAGTTTTAGCCGCCTCGTCTAAGATATACTCGATGTCCAAGGTGTGCGGTACCTTTCTACCAAACCCTAATCCCTTCTTGTCTAGTTTCTTCATCACAATAATGGGCTCCATAGTTCCTTGATTCTGTTTCCCAAGGCCACCTTTGCCTTTATAACCCATGTTTTTGACTATCCTTAAGCCATTGCCATATTGCTTAACTGGTATTGTGACTGGTTCTTTCTCCTTATAGAGCCAAGAAGAAATGTCCTCAATAGTTTCCTCTTCCAATAATTTTCCCTGTTGGAATTGGGTTGGAAATGCTGGGGGAGGAATAACTGCTTTTTTAGTTACTTTGGCAATGGGTAGTTGGTCGTGCCAGAATGTGTATGAGGAAAATTGACTATGATAAACTAACAAAATCAAAAACTAATAACACAAAGAGAACGAATCTAAATAAAAGCCATTACTAATAAATCAATGAAATATAAAATCTTTTACCAAGATTTGTATTGTTCCCTTTGGATGAATGTGGATTGCTCGATAGTGCTGCGAAACCATGGTTGCAACAAGCAAGTAGAGTGCTCAAAGATCAATGTTAAGAGATCGTGTAGTTGCTCAATTGATGTGATGTATGCTCAAAGCGCTGTTAAGTATGCCTGAGAATAAGTGATCGAAGAGAGGGGTAATGAAGGAGATGAGGCGGGTTTATATAGATTTCAACAGAGATCTATCAACGGTCTAGATAATTTAGAAGAATCAACGGAGGTGAACAGTTGAGGAACGTGCATTGAATAAGAAAAAGACATGTGTCTTGCTTTCTTTTGCATGAGGAGATTTGCTAAGAATAGAAGAATGAGTTAAAGCAATTAAAATAATATAATAATCAGTTAAGTGATTTAAAACAAGAAGGGATTTGCATGAGAATAAGAAGATATTTTGCTTTATTAAATATTAGGAATATTTAATTGCATGTGCAAGAAAGCTTGAATTATATTTAGAGATAACTCAATTTAGAAGAAAAAACAACTTAAATAAATATTTGATTTATTTAAATTTAGAGAAGATATTATTGGAAGAAAACAATTAAATAATTAGAATTATTTAATTTAGAAGATTTGAAAGCAAATTAAATAAATAAATTTATTTAATTGTTGTGCATGATTTTGGAAGAATAAATAAAATATTTGATTATATTTTATTCTTGGAGATTGAAATTGATTTAATTAAATAATTAAGAATTATTTAATTGTTTTGGGAAGAATTGAATTTGTGATGAATTAATTAAATAATGGGATTTATTTAATTAATGGAGACTTGAAATTTGAAAGAGGATAATGATTTAATTAAATAATTAAAATTATTTAATTTTGGCAGAATATAGAGGAATTTAATTTAATTAATTAAATAAAGAGGATTTATTCAATTAATGTCGAATTTTGAAGTTTTGGAAGAATTTGATGAAATTAATTAAATAATTAGATTATTTAATTAACGCTGAAATGCAGGTGATTAGAAGAATTAGATGGAATGCAAGTAGTGCGACGACTTGGTCATTTTAGGGTGTCTACAAGTATTATGTTTATGATCAAGAATTTTATGCTATAGTTTAGGCTTTGAAGAAATGGAGACATTATTGGTTGCCAAAAGAGTTTGTTTTATGTACTGATCATCAGGCTTTATAATATCTTAATAGTCAAGGAAAGTTAAATCAAAGGCATTTAAAATGGGTTGAGTTTTTGCATAGTTATGTTTTTGTTTTGAAGCATAGGAGTGGAAAGTCCAACAGAGTTGCAGATGCCTTAAGCAAAAGGCAAAATTTGTTGACAAAAATGAAGATAGAGGTTGTTGGGTTCGATGAGCTCAAGAGTTTGTATCCAGAAGATCTGGATTTTGCAGAGGCTTGGAAAGCTTGTTTGGATCCTGTTACTTTGGACAAGACAAATTGGTTGGATTTCATAATCTAAGATGGCATGTTGTTTAGGGGAAGCCAGTTGTGCATTCCAAGGAGTTCCATGAGAGAGAACATGATTAAGGAGAAGCATAGTGGGGGATTGGCTGGACACTTTGGTCGAGATAAGACCATTACTATTGTTGGGGAGAATTATTATTGGCCACAATTGCAGAAGGATGTGAGGAAATTTGTGCAGAGTTGCAGAGTGTGTCAGATGGCAAAAGGAACAAGTTAGAATACAGGGCTATATCAGCCATTAGCTGTACCGGAGAAGCCATGGGATGATATTAGTATAGATTTTGTTCTTGGTTTACCAAGGACACTGAGAGGACATGATTCCATTTTTGTGGTGGTGGACAGATTCTCGAAGATGGAAAATTTTATTCCTTGCAAGAAGACTAATGATGCTGTTCATATTGCTGAATTATTTTTCAAAGAGGTGGTGAGATTACATGGTCTACCAAAAAGCATAGTTTCAGATCAAGATACTAAGTTTGTTGGTTATTTCTGGAGGACATTGTGGAAGAAGTTGAAGATAGATTTGAAGTTCAATTCTGCACACCATCCACAGATTGATGGACAGATGGAAGTGGTGAATAGGAGTTTGGGTAACTTGCTATGATGCTTAGTAGGAGATAAGCCCAAGGGATGGGATTTGATTTTACCACAGGCAAAATTTACTTACAACAATTCTGTCAATAGGAGTACTGGTAAATCACTATTCCAGATTATATATGGCAATAGCCCAAGAAATGCTTCTGAGTTAAGGAAGTTGGATAAAGGAGAAAAGATAAGTGCTGAAGCTGAAGACTTTGCAGAACATCTAAAGAATTTGCATGAAGAGGTGGGAGAGCACATTAGTAACATGAATATTCAGTACAAGGCTAAGGCAGATCAGAAGAGGAGATATAAGGAGTTCCAGGTAGGAGATGAAGTCATGGTTCACTTGAGAAAAGAAAGGTTCCCAATTGGAACATACAATAAGTTGAAAATGAAGAAATTTGGACTGTGCAGAATTTTGAAGAAGCATGATTCAGGAAATGCATATGAGGTAGAGCTATCGAGTGGGATCAATATTTCCCCTATTTTCAACATTGCTAATTTATCAGAATATCATGAAGGTGGAACATAGGATGGACCAACAGAAGCGCAGTGGAGTATTCCGGCATCTACTTCAATAGAGGAGATATAAGAGATCTTGGATAGCCGTGTGGGAAGAAGTACTCAGGACATGTAATATGAAGAATATCTAGTGAAATGGAAAGCAAGGCCTGTTGAAGATTCTTCTTGGCTGTCTAAGGTAGAGGTTGATCATTTGGGTTTTCCTCAAACAAACACCTAAGACGTGATAGGGTCACTTCTTAAATTACCCTGGGTGTCTGATGCAGGAGCATTCAGTAGTGTAAGCGCAATCTTGCATCACCCTAAAAGAAGTTAATTCAAAATCATTGTAGTTGTTTTCATTTCTTTCCATAATTAGTGTTTTTGGTTCCATAATATCCTGAATAATGATGTAGGACTTTCAATTTTTTCAAAACTGCTAAAAATAGCAAACTATGAGTTTTGGAAAGTTTACTTGCCATTTTAGGAAAGTTTGCATTTGGGCATGGATTGAGGCAAAAAGTTATAGAAATCTTCATAACTAAAATATAAGACCTTTGGCGAAGGAATCAGGCAAAGATCATTTGTGAGATGAAAGATATTAAAGTTTTTGTTTTCTGAAAAGCCCCTAAAATTTTTTGAAATGAGATATGAGGCACTAAAACATCCCATAACATCTCAAAAAGTTGACATAAATCTATTTATGCATTTCTACCATGATAGTTCACATCACGAGCTTTCTGGCACTTAAAACGGTTCGTCAATCAGACACTCAGAGCAAAAGTTATGCTTCCCGAAAGTTGACTTGCTTTTGGAGGGAGTTGCAAATTTTGAAATTTAGCTGGAGGCTGCCAAAAAGTGCTATTTATGACTATTTTGGGAACCATGGGTGGTAGTAGAGTTAAGGGGGAAACTGTAGAGTCAAGAATAGGGGGAAAATAGAAACCCTAGCTGATTTGGGGTTGCAGAAGGCAGACAATTCCAGAGCCTAGTGATAGGTAGCTGTCATGTGTTTCAACCTGTGGAGGATTGATTCCTCTAATTGTAATTGAGCTTCTGTAATGTAATAAGTTGTCCAAATCAATAAAAAAAAGTTCTATTTTCTATGTGTAATTTCTGTTGTTTTGTGTTTTCTGATTAACTTCCTTCTGTTGGTGCCTGAATTCACTGTCAGTTAATTTAGCAATTTTCATGCAGGCACCATCCTGAAATATCCAAAAGGTTCTAAGTTTTGGCACCCCTTCAGTGTTTTTCAGCATCTGCATCTCATTTCTTGAGGAGGGGTCTTCGTCTTTTCTCCATCAGCATGGGTTCATTTTTGTGTCTTCGACATTTCGGTTTGAACTTGAACCCTTTTTTCTCTAAGTTCAGTGTTTCAGCGGTTCAGGGTTCAATTTTCTTCTAACGGGTCGCATTATGCATTTGCCTTGCGCAAATATTGCATCATTGAACCTCCCGCTTGAACCTTTTTGTTTTGGTTCAAGGTTCAATGGTTCAAAGCTTTGTTGCCTATGGAGTATTATTTTTGATGTTTGAACCATCGCGTTGAACTCTCGTGTTGAACCCTTTTGGTTCGGGGTTCAATGGTTCAAAGCTTTATGTTTTTGGTCTTATCAGAGTGATTGGCTTCATCGGCGAAAGATTTCTTGAGTGCTCTGATTGTTTTGGTCTGGCCAATGGATGTCCATCGGCGTGTGTTTGGCTATCGACGAAGCAAATTTTTGGGCCGCCGATGTAAGGAGTTTGCCCAATGGGGAATGCCATCGGAGTAAGATTGCATATCGGGCTAGCAGTTGGAGGGTCCGCCGATGGGGTAGTGTCAAGCCGATGAGGATTTGGAGTGGTCATCGGCGAGAGTTGAATTGTCGGCCGAAGTGTTTTGGGTTGTGCCGACAATGGGAGGTGTGGCCGATGGGGTGTCTTCGGCGTGTGTCTCGCTGAAGGATTGTGTATCAGGGTGATCAGCTATGTCGGTGAGGGCAATTCTTGTTGTGCCGATAGAGTTGGTTTCACCGACGGAGATAGGAAGCGAGGGTGTTGTCAGCGTAACTTGGTAGATCGGTGAAGGTTTGGAAGGTCGGCCCGATGGTCTATCTCTGGCCGATGAAGGGGAATGCAAAGCAAGTTATATCGGCCAGACTATTGAGCTCGATGAGAGATTTTTGGGGCGGTCCGATGGTGTTAGTCTTGGCGATGGGCTTTTGGCGAGGGCATATGTGTCAAGCGTAGCAAAAGCACTCGACATTTGTTATACATGCGGCTGTGTTTTTAAAATGATAAAGTTGTCTCCGTAGCACCAATGTGGGATTAATCTCCCTACATTTTTTGAACCTGTGGTAAACGCGTTTTGGCGGGAATTTCTTTTTTGAAGTGCTGCGACGGTTTTCAAGCGTCCACGGGTGGTTGAGCCATCAATGGCGATTGTAGCAGGGGCATGGGTGAGTTGTTGAATAGTCATGTACCTAATTTTTGGCATGAGGACTTCCAGATGGTGGCAAAGGGCTCGAGGCCACCATTGTCTACTTTCTGTCTCTGCAGCAATAAATTTTGAGCGCCATTCCTTTGAAGGATCTGTATCTGGCAGATTTTTGTAAAAGCCTTGTAATTAATTGCTGTGGTACACTTTCTGACTGATATAAGTAGACTGTGTTACCATTGTTTAGGTTGTTGAAAGTTGAACATTTGGCTCTGTAATACAATACAGTTGATTTGGTTGCTCTGTACAGCAAAACCTGTGAGTTTATGTATCTCTTGTTGTACGTTTTTACATGAATCCACTGATTTCATGGTTAATTCTATATGAGAAATGCTATGTTAGCACGTGTTTTGTTAATTCTGTCTCCAGTATTGCATGTATCTTTCTTCGGAGTCTGGATATTTAAGCAATGTTTGAGACTCTAGAACATAGAATTCCTATGTTGAATGTCTGATCTCTTAACTTCTGCTCAAGGGGTAGATTAAATTGTTCTTAGATTGAACATTGGGAAGGGTATACTGCAGTAGGGATGCCATAAGTATAGGTAGCTTAACAATCTGTATTGGGAGATATCTGTAAGGCAGGTATCATATGTGTCCCCCTGAAATCTAGTTTTAGTTGTTCATGCATATCATTCACAAGTGTATGTCTACTGACTCCAGGCCCTGGATAGGCACCAATCTTGCTTTGTGTTTGTGTTACAACCATGTCCAGCTTTGCATCCAAACTTAAAGTCAAAATCAAAATCTAAAACAACCTTTAGGACATTAGAATTAGTTTTAGGATCTAAGTCCTCTATCTACAACTGCAAATAGGCCCAAAGCTAGCCCCTTTGCTCTTATCTTACAGTTTTGGTCTACTTACAGGAGGACTTATCTGTTTTCTGTCAGCATCCCAGCCTTGTATGTATATCCTCATGGATGTTGAGTAGGGAATACCCCCTAGGTTTTGCAGAGCCTGAAGAAGAAGAGGAGATAAAATATAGAGTCTATCTCCTACACAGTTGGCCCCTGGCCCAGAGATCCTGTTGATCATTGATGGCTACCTTGTAGGGAAATCTGGGAGTAAGCATCCAGTCTGGGAAAAAACCAACACCTTCATTAGTGGGGCACCATCAAATAGTCAACCCAATTCTGAGTATAATTTACTAGATCATTTGGGAAAGACATCATCTCTCATATCCATTCTTGATCTACTTTACACTTCACCTAGGCATAGGGCCATTCTAAAAAAAAAACTTAAAGAGTCATCTGTACCTAATAAGATTGATACTGTACAATTTCAAGCCATGGTAGGACATATAGCTTTGTCACATCACTTGGTCTTTACAGAAAAAGATGTTCCATTCCAAAGTGCATGCCATAATGAAGGCCTACACATAGAAGTATACATACACCAACGAAAAGTCAAGTGAATCCTTATAGATGGTGGTGTTGGTCTCAATGTTTGTTCCTTAAAGCTGCTAAAATAGTTAGGATATTCTGCAGATGCTATTGATTCTTCCCAAACAATGACAATTAAAGCTTAGATGATGCTGAAAGAGAATCAGAAGGGGTCATTCATTTACCAATCAAAGTGGGTCATGCCTTAGTGGAAACTCGATGTCAAGTTCTAGACCTTAACCTCCCATATAATATCATCCTTGGTTGCCCATGGATTCACACCATGTAGGCCATACCCTCCACCTACCACCAGTGTTTGAAATTCCCCTTTAATGGTACTGAAATTACCATTCCTAGAGATACGAATCCTTTTGAATTCTACTGCACTATGCAAGGTACATATCTCAATTTAAACCAAATCCCTAAGAATGTTGCATCTCAGCCTTCATCCTCTTATGTCAATCCATCCACATTATCCAAAGCCCCATCTAATAAAGACATTCTTGAGGTCAAGGTTCAGTCTAAGGACATCAGGTTTAGGGAATATGACTTACAGAACTCCTGCTATATAGGGAACTTGCCTTTATCACCTAAGTATTATGGAAAACCTCCTATGGTGAAAACAAGTAAAAAGAAGGCTGTCAAACCCATGCACCCAACATTATTCATACATGAGCGAAATCTAGAAGATGAACACATTGAAGACATATCCTCTTAGATTTTCCAAGATGAGAAGGAACCAATAATATTACCTGTGGAAAAGTACAACAATGGTCATCACATTGCCAAGAATATGGGCTATAAAGGACAAGGTGGACTTGGACTCTATGAGCAAGGCACAATAGAACCCATATCTGTCACCAGGAAATATAATCGTAATGGGTTAGGATATGGTAAGGAGGTACCCCGCTCCTCAGATATATAGTTTATACTTGATGAAGTAGCAAAGGCCTTTCCCACAGTTGAAACTTCTATGGAGGATACTATCGATGATTCATACCTTCACCTTAATAAATTATTTGAGGAATCATCCATATTTATGATCTCATCCATTTCCCTCACCTCAAAGACCAAAACATAGACCATTTCCCTTATACATCTGGAACTAGTCGATTGGGACCAACAAGGACCTCCTGTCTTGGATACTTTTCAGAATGATGAAGCCTTAGCATAATTTCTAGGGCTTATAGATGGTATACCTCAGGATGATCATAAGGCATGTTTTATAATGGACCTCTCTCTTATTGTATATTTCAGGGAGAATGTCAAATCTTTCAGTTGCAAAAGTGCAAACAAAATAAATAGATCGTTAGGTGAAAACCACACTATGACACGTTCTGATTGTAAAATAGTAAAAAAAAGGATGCATCCAATGGTGAAAACCTCTCTGATGCGCATGAGGATGGAATATTTCACCTTCCCCTACCCTTGAAATATTAGGGGAAGTCTTCATTACTGGTCGAACATTCACAAGAAATGAACCTTGGCATAGTGCAGAATCCGAAGGTTGCTTTCTTAGCAACTTCTTTTTCAGAATAAGAACACAAGGACTTCACCAAGTTTTTATTGAAATGATCGATTAACTTTGCTTGGACTTATGCTAACATGAATAGATTGGATCCTGCATTAGTAGTCCATCATCTATCTGTCACACCAAGAGCTAAACTGGTTAAGCAAAAACTCTACAAAATGCACCCATAGATTGTGTTATTAGTCAAAGCTGAGCTTGACAAGTTACTAGATGCCAAGTTCATCTTGTTGATTTAAGGACAAACAACTGAGAGAGGGGGGGTGAATCAGTTGTCACAAAAATTCTATTCCTTATTCACTTAAAACCTTCTTATATTTCAACAGCATATCAATGATTTAATCATGAAAGCATAATGCAATAATTGAAGAGCAGAAACAAACTCAACACAAATAACACAAAAATTTTAACATGGAAAACCCAGTTAAGCCACGGGGTGACTAACCTAAGATTATATTCTTTGTTAACTGGAAGTTAGCATCTTCACTATGCTTGAGTCAGTTCCGTTAAAGCTCAACACCTCTACTTTACTTTTTGCTCCTCTCCCTTACCACCTTCTCATCATGACCACACGGATACTTTTGGAACGACTTCGTAACTCTTATTTATACATGACATCAACTTTGGAATGATCATCAAAGTCGACACAACATACACTTATTTTATTATAGAGAAATTACAAAAATAACTTGACTTATTACAAAAACTTCATACGCATCACTATATTGTCGGCCACACATAGCTCAGACTTCAATAATCTTAGAGGAACATGCCATGCTTCACAAATCATCTTCAAGATCATCCGCAACATGCACAAATCATCCGGTCGGCCAAGACTGAGAAGAACACCATCACCCAAGAGTAAATCTTTAATTACAAGCTCAATCTTCAGTGCGGACCGCCAACACAAACTGGATACAATCTAGAGACCCCCACAAGCTTTCTTGAATCACCAAGAACATCTGCACCACTTCTGCTTACTGTAATCATTCACATCTTTATCTGGAACTTCAAGAACACAGCTGGTCATCTCTGTCACATTAGAAGAATTGGTTGCGGACATCCAAACCATGAACCAATCGAATTGTCAATGTATATTAATCTCCTAAACATGCCACCAGATCTGCAAAACATGATATTGCATTTCTGGATCTCACCAGACCTATTTGCGCAATTCTATCACTTCTGAGTAGCTGCTAGAACCGATTTTACTCACATGGCCATAACTTCTTTAAATCTTCATACGGACCTCTAAAATCTTGACTGGAGCACCTTCAAACACATATCTACAAACCCTTTGATGTGCATACTCTAATCTTCAACTGGCTGAGATCTTTGCTTCATAGAACTTCATTGTCTTCACTGTTCTTCTCTATTTTTGATAGGGCTAATTTTCTCAATATCCTCAGCACATAACTCATCCAATTCTTGACATCAATGTAACAGGAGTATGTTGACATCAATGACAACACTAGTTAGGGCCATACTTGCAACAATCTCCCCCTTTGTCATTGATGGCAACATATGATGTGAAAAACTATTTTAACCATCAAGACAAGAACTTCTCCACATTGACTGACATAGCTCCCCCTATCACCATTAACCATTCACATGTCTTCTCTTCCTTTACTGCTCCCCCTTTGATCAACAACCACTTTTTGTTTTTCACATGTCTTCTCTCCCCCTTTGACATCAATGGAAAAGGGCACATACTTGCAACCACTTTTCATGCTTCAGAATCATATTGACTGCTCCCCATGAGTAGCAGCCTCCTAGCATCAATCTGGATCATAACACATGACTATGAAATACACTAGACAGATGCACATTAGTGCACCTTAATTTAGAATCAGAGGGGTAATAACCCCTAACTTCTCCCTGAGATACTCAAAAGTGTCCTTAGGTAGAGGTTTGGTAAAAATGTCTGCAATCCGATCCTTTAAGGGCACAAAATCCAATCTGACTTCATTCTTGTTCACTTTCTCAAAAAGTGGAACTTGATGGATATATGTTTTGTCTTTGAATGCAACACCAGATTTTTTGATATGTTTATTTCACTTGAGTTATCACAGAAGATTGTGATAGGTTCTTCATACTCCACTCTAATGTCTCTTAACATTTGCTTCATCCACAATACTTGAGTTCAACTGCTTGCCACTGCAATGTATTATGCTTCTACAGTGGATAGAGATATTGCCTCTTGTTTCTTGCTTAGCCAAGAAACCAATCTTTTCCCTAAAATGAATGCACCACCATTGGTACTCTTCTGGTCATCCACATCACCTACCCAATCAACATCAGTATAAGCATGAAGAGAGAAATCATGATCCTTAGGATACCACAATCCATACTCAATTGTTCCCTTCAAATACCTAAGAATTCTCTTGATTGCCATGACATGAGACTCTCTAGGATCAGCTTGAAATCTGGCAACAAGACCAACAACATTATAATGTCAGGTCTAGTTTTAGTAAGATAGAGCAATCCTCCAATCATTGACCTATACTTTTTCTGATCATCTTTAGGAGATTCATCATCTTTACTCAACTTACATTTAGTTGCCATGGGAGTATTCATTACCTTTGAATCTTGCATCCCAAATTTCTTCAACAATTCTTTCACAAATTTGGTCTGGGATATGAAGATTCCTTTCTTTGTTTGAGTGATTTGCAGACCCAAAAACAAATTCATTTCCCCAAACATAGACATCTCAAATTCACTTTTCCTTTAATTTGCAAAAGTTCTGCACATACTATCCTTCCCTCCAAAAATAATATCATCAACAAATACTTCAACAATAAAGATATTTTCATGATCAATCTTAAAATATAGATTACTATCAGCAGTACCTTTTTTGAAACCAATTTTCAGAAGATGTTTGTCCAATCTTTCATACTAGGCTCTTGGGGCTTGTTTGAGTCCATACAATGCCTTCTTCAATTTACAGACCATGTATCCATTATCAGACAGTTGAAATCCATCTGGTTGCTCAATCTATACTTCTTCTTCCAAATCACCATTTAGGAAGGCAGACTTGACATCCATCTGATATACCTTGAAATCTTTGAAGGCAGCAAAGGCAAGAAATAATCCGATTGCTTCAATCCTTGCCACTGGAGCAAAAGTCTCTTCAAAGTCAACTCCTTCTATTTGAGAATAACCCTTACAGACCAATTTGGCTTTGTTTCTTATTACCTCATCATCTTCATTTAGTTTATTCTAGAAGACCCACTTAGTCCCTATTACATTTTTGTCCTTAGGTCTGGGAAGAAGATCCCAAGTGTGATTCTTTTCAATCCGCATCAACTCCTTCTCCATTGCTTTAACCCAACTTTCATCATTGCATGCTTCACTTACTATTTTTGGTTCAACTTTTGAAATTAGATGATACTTCACTGAGTCTTGAGTAATATTTCTTCTTGTTTGAAAACCTTTGCTTTTATCTCTTATGATTTGGTCTTCAGAATGATTCGGTCTTACATACCTGGGAATTTTGGGAAACTCTTGCACTTCTAATTCTTGGACAGGTTCATTCAAGCTTGTCTCTTCTTCTTGTGTTTCTGGATTCTATGGATTAGTTTGAATCTGGACTGGAGTTTGGACTTGTTTTTCTTGGTCTGAGATATCATTTTGATCATCAGTTTCATACTCATAGTACCTTGAGGGATTTTCCATGCCTTCATCAACCTTCACATTTGTACTTTCCACAATCTTTCTTAATCTCTTGTTACAACACCGGTAAGCTTTGCTTTGAGTAGAATAACCCAAGAACATTCCTTCATCACTCCTAGCATCAAACTTGCCAAGGTCTTCATCTCTTTTGATATAGCATTTGCTACCAAAGACTCTAAAATATTTCACAGTAGGAGTGATGCCAAACCAAAGTTCATAAGGAGTCTTACCAGTCTTGCTTTTGATTTGTACTTGATTAAGAGTATAAATAACAGTGCTCACAGCTTCTCTCCAATAGATCTGAGGAACATTTGCTTCCATCATCATGGTCTTAGAAGCTTCCTAGGTGGTTTGGTTCTTTCTCTTCACTACTCCATTCTGCTGTGGAGTCCTTGGAGCAGATAACTATCTCTTTATCCCATATTTCTCACAGAATTCTATGAACTCTCCAGATGTGAATTCTTCACCTCTATCAGACTTGAGACATTTTATGTTTATGCCAGTTTTATTTTCTACCATAGCCTTGAATATTTTGAATTTCTCAAGTGCTTCAGATTTCTCTTTTAAGAAAGTCACCCACATCATCCGGGAGTGGTCATCAATCAGCAACATGAAATATCTATCTCCTTGCAGACTCCTGATTCTTTCCGGACCACATAGATCAGTGTGAACCAAGTCCAACAATCCGGTTGAAGAATGTTCCTTACTTTTGAATAAGACTCTATTCTACTTACCTAACTAACATTCCTTGCACAAGCTATTAGCAGGTTTCACCAGTCTTGGAAGATCTCTTACAGCCTGGGTGTTGCTTATCTTAATGATATTATCAAAATTCACATGACACATTCTCCTATGCCACAACCAACTCTAATCAATTTGAACAAATAAGCAACTTTTACCAGTACCAACCAAGTGAAAGATGTTACCTTTTGTCTGAGTACCAGATGCAATCTCAGTTCCGGAGCTTTCAAAGATCTTGCATTTTCTATTTTTGAACCAGAGATCATAACCTTTGTCTACCAACTGCCTAACATTGAGAAGATTATGCTTTAAACCTTCAACATATAGAACATCACTGGTTTTGTTCTTTCCATCAAAAGAAATGGTTCCTCTACCTTTAATTCTGTGAGTAGAATTATCTCCAAAATTTACAACTCCACCTTCATATCTTTCTAGGTTTATAAACTTATTCTTATCGCCAATCATATGGTAAGAGAATCCACTGTCAATGACCCATTCATCCTTTTCTTCAACCTAAGTAGCCATAGCCCTTTCTATCTTATGATTGGCATATTCAATAGGCATTGGATCTTCTTCCTTGATGGCAATAAACACCGAGTCACTTCTGGATTTGGTTCCTATCTTAGATTCATCATCTGTTACTCCATCATCATCTTCTTGAACATAGTAACACTTCTTTTGAAATCTTGATCTATTCGGGTTAGGCCTTGAAAATAGTTCCAGACACCTTGAGGCAAAATGACCAATCTTGTTGCAATTGAAATATTTGAAAGGCAATTTTCCTTCATACTTACTAGATCCCCTTGGCAGTCTTTTTGCAATAAGGGCTTCAAGTTGTGCAGCTTCTAACTCATCTTCTTCCAGATCTTTTCTTGCTTTATCATATCATGTTGATTTCTTTGAGGAACTTTCTCTCGGATCATATCTTTGTTTGCCTTTTGCAAAGACACTAGCTTTGAATGTAGATTCAGTCTTGGGAAGTGCATCTCCAAACTCAGCCAATTCAAATGTAGCTAACTTTCCAACCAATTGATCCCTTGTAATGTTTGATAATGATATGAATTCCTCAATAGCAGTAACCTTGTATTTGTAATCTAGAGGTAAGGATTTGAGAACTTTGGCATCAATCTCATCTTCATCCAATGTTCCACTAGCTCATCTAATGCCACAGACAAGCTCATTTACCCTTGGCATAAATGTATTGATATTTTCATCTTCACTCATCTTCAGGCTTTCAAACTTTCCTTTCAGATTCTATAACTTTGCACATTTAACATATTTGTCTCCTTCATGTAGGATCTCCAGCTTTGTCCAAATTTCATAAGTAGTTTTCAATCCCATAATATTTGTCAGCTCTGTATCAGACAAGGCACTTAGTAGGGCTTCTTTAGCTCAAAGATTATTTTCAGCATTTCTAATTTCATCTAGAGTTGTCGGACCATTCTTTGGAGGAATATACTCATTTGTAGTCATGTTCCAATACTACTCTCCCATGCATTACAAGTGACATTTCATGCAACTTTTCCAAAGAGTGTAGTTTGTTCCATCAAATCTTGGACTGTCCTTCTTGTAGGATGACATCCTGGATCTCCTCAAGCGGTTAAGCTTCTTCTAGAGGAACCGACTCTGATACCAATTGATGATTTAAGGACAGACAACTGAGAGGGGAGGTGAATTAGTTGTCACAAAATTTTGTTCCTTATTCAGTTAAAACCTTCTTATATTTCAATAGCATATCAATGATTCAATCATGAAAGCATTATGCAATAATTCAAGAGCAGAAACAAACTCAACACAAATAACACCAAAATTTTAACATGGAAAACCCAGTTAAGGGAAAAACCACGGGGTGACTAACCCAAGATTATATTCTCTGTTAAAAGAATATGAAAAATAAAATGGCACCTGCTAATTAGGGCTCATTGCCCGAGCACAATGCTCACAAGAGGCCCAAAACCTACAGGAGATACACTGTCTATAGAAGAGAATAAGTATTACAAACTTGAAATGGAAGTTATCATCTTCACTATGCTTGAGTTAGTTCCATTAAATCTCAACACCTCTGCTCTACTTTTTGCTCCTCTCCCTTACCACCTTCTCATCATGACCACACAGATACTTTTGAAATAACTTCGCAACTCTTATTTATACATGACATCGAATTTGGAATGATCAACAAAGTTGACACAACATACACTTATTTTATTACAGAGCAATTATAAAAATAACTTGACTTATTACAAAAACTTCATGTGCATCACTATACTGTTAGCCACACATAGCTGGGACTTCAATAATCTTAGAGGAACACGCCATGCTTCAAAAATCATCTTCAAGATCATTCGCAACATGCTCAAATCATCTGGTTGACCAAGACTGAGAAGAAGACCATCACCCAAGAGTAAATCATCAATTACGAGCTCAATCTTTAGTGTGGACTACTAACATGAACTGGATACAATCTAGTGACCCCCACAAGCTTTCTTGAATCACCAAGAACATCCGCACCACTTCTACTTACTGTAATCATTCACATCTTCATCTGGAACTTCAGGAACACAGCTGGTCATCTCTATCACATTAGAAGAATTGCTTGCGGACCTCCAAACCATGAACCAATCGAGTTGTCAATGTATATTAATCTTCCAAACATGCCACCAGATCTGCAGAACATGATATTGCATTTTCGGATCTCACCGGACCTATTTGTGCCATTCTATCACCTCTGAGCAGCTGCCAGAACCGATTTTACTCACATGGCCATAACTTCTTCAAATCTTCATGCGAACCTCTGAAATCTTGATTGGAGCACCTTCAAACACATATCTACAAACCCTTTGATGTGTATACTCTAATCTTCAACTAGCTGGGATCTTTGTTTCATAGAACTTCACTGTCTTCACTGTTCTTCTCTATTTCTGATAGGGCTAATTTTCTCAATATCCTCAGCACATAACTCATCCAATTCTTGACATCAATGCAACATGAGTATGTTAACATCAATAAAAACACCAGTTAGGGCCATACTTGCAACACACTGCCCAATCAACTATACAGAATGGGTCTCTAATCTGGTACCTATTGGTAAACTAAATGGGGGCATCCACATTTGTTCTAACTTTAGAGAATTAAACAAGGCATGTGCCAAAGATGATTTTCCACTGCCCAACATAGACATCACAGTGGATTTAATAGAAGGTCACGGAATGCTTTCTCTTATGGACAATTTTTATGGCTACAATCAAATCATGATAGCACCCAAGGACTAGCACAAAATGGCTTTCACATGTCCTTGGGGAACCTACTATTGGTAGGTCATCCCTTTTGGGCTTAAGAATGCTGGCACCACATACCAACGAGTGATGACAATCATCTTCCATGATTTATTTCATACTATTATGGAAGATTATGTCG
Source organism: Cunninghamia lanceolata (assembly GCA_027924645.1). Taxonomy (NCBI): domain Eukaryota; kingdom Viridiplantae; phylum Streptophyta; class Pinopsida; order Cupressales; family Cupressaceae; genus Cunninghamia; species Cunninghamia lanceolata. The sequence goes on along the minus strand of BSBN01000645.1, from coordinate 5,459,173 downwards.
ATGACCTCCTAGGTAAATCTACAAGAGTATATCACCTAAAAGTGTTGGGGCAGGTATTTGATAGAATCAAGGAGTATCAACTCAAGCTAAATCCAAAGAAGTGTGTCTTCAGGGTAACATCTGGCAAACTACTAGGATACATTGTATCTCGGCGAGGCATTGAGGTCGAACCTGCAAAGGTCAAAGCTATTGTTGAAATATCTTCTCCTGGTAACCTCAAGCAGTTAAGAAGTCTTCAAGGAAAGCTACAATCCATTTGGTGGTTCATCACACAACTGGGTTATAAGTGTCAACCTTTCTACCACCTACTCCGTAAAGATGTATCATTCAAGCAAGATAGTAAGTGCCAAGATGCCTTTGAACAAGTAAAAACATACCTTGCTACACCACCTATGTTGATGCCCCCAATCTCAGGAAGACCTTTGTTACTCTACATATCCACTACATTAGCAGCCTTGGGGGCACTTCTAGCACAAAATGATGACTCAGGTAAAGAATAGGAAATTTACTACATTAGTTGTACCTTGGTGGGATATGATCTCAATTATACCCCTATGGAAAAAGTATGTTAAGAATTAGTGTTCGCTTCTTAAAAGTTGTGGTACTATATGTTGAACCAACAGACAAAGTTTATATCCAAGGTAGATCTGTTGAAGTACCTTATTTCAAAAGCAGCTCTCACAAGATGTCTCACAAAGTGAGTAATGATTCTAACTGAGTTTGACATTAAGTATGTTGATTGAACGACCATAAAAGGACAAGTAATTTCCAATCAAGGAGCAGAAGCTCTAGTAACTGATACACACCCCATGTTGTTTGATTTTCCAGATGAAGGGATCTTCAACCTCTCTACATCTATTGAATGGAAATTATACTTTGACAGGACATACACTCAGCATGGTTCTAGAGTAGGAATCCTCTTCATCACCCCACAAGGTGATTGTATTCCAAAATCATATCAGCTTGCTTTCTCTTGCACCAACAACATACTCAAGTATGAGGGATTACTTACTGGTCTAAAAATGCCAATCCAGTGGAACATCAAATAACTTCAAGTTTACATAGACTCTCAACTTGTCATTCGCCAAGTCACATACAAATATCAAACTAAGGATGACAAGTTGATGCCCTATAAGAAGATGGTGGATGACTATTCTTGTTAAACTTGTACCAGGGGCAAAACTGGGGCATGTATCACTGTCGAAAATCTTTGAAACAATGTGATAAAACACATTGCATCAAAGAGGGGCAAAATGTATATACCTAAAAATGACATGACTCTACTTAAATAAATATTTTAAATATTTATTTTCATCTTCACATTCCTCTATTAATAAATAAATAAATTTATTTATTTATTTAATTCACTTCCTCTCATTTAATTAAATAAATTACATTTTATTTAATTAATTAAATTCATCTACATCAACTTTATTCTTCTAAATAATTAAATAATTTTAATTATTTAATTAAAATCTTTTATTCTTCCAAATTTAAAATAAAATGCAAATTTTATTTAAATAAAATCTTAAATATCCACTAAATAAAATATATTTTTATATTTTATTTTATTCTTCAAAAATCTCCACAAAATAAAATATATTTCTATATTTTATTTATTCCTCTCATTTATCTACAAAATAATTAAATAAATCTTTTTATTTAATTATGCTTTCTTATCTTCAAAAATCATTCTTATCTTCTAAAAAAACTTTTCTCTTGTCATACAAAAGCAAAAGCAATTTTAAAGCATTGTTAAAGCAAACTTTCTCTTAAATTAGAAAAATAAATTCTAATTTAAGAAAATCAAATCTCATCCTCATCAAGAGAGGAGTTAACTCCACAACGTTGTTTTTTGAATGACACATGTCTTTCTTCCATTTGTTGCATGTTCCTCAACAATCCTCCTCCATTGATCTTCCCTTTTATCCTCAACCATTGATCTTCTTCTACACATCTCTATAAATACAACACTATTCTTCCTCATTTCATATATCCATCATTTGAGCAAACTTATGCTGTAGAAACACAGGCGCGCCTTTGGCACCCCACTTTCTTAAGCATTTCATATCCTCCATTGTTAGTGTGTTGAAGCTCATCTTCAATCACACAAAATATCTTAGCCATTCCATTCTTGTCACCTTCAACAAGCAAGGGAGCATTTGCTTCTGAGGGCTTCATCATCATCAAGGTCAAGAAGAGATAGGTGAATAATGGAAGACGCAAGGTAAAGGTGTGAGTATCATTTATTTGTTGTTTAAATCTCCTTTTTCCTTCAGATTTCATTAGTGTATTGGGTTTTATTATCATTATTTGATTAATCCATTTTCCCCTTCACATTTTGGCACCCACCGTGGGGCCCTTGCCCCTCTAACTAATCAAAAACTGAGTTTTTCCAAGTGACAGGTCCATACAGGTAAAGGTACAGGGTTTAGAAAGAAGCTTCCAACGCATTTGACTTCTAAAATGATGCATTTACCTCCCGATCTAACACATGAAACTTTGGCGCATCTGACCTCCTAGACAACGCATTTGCCTTCTATTTCGGCACTTACGACAGAACGATGCATTCATTCTCCACAACGGCGCATCCACACTCTATTTTGGCACCTACATAAAACCTGCGCATATACCCTGTTGTTTGGCACATTTACTCTGTATAATGACGCATTTGTCAGAATGGCACATATACTTCTTTCTATGGCACATTTACCTTCTATCTTGGTGCATATGTAAAATGCTGCATGCAATCTCTGTTTCTGTGCATTCAGTTTGCAGTGCGGCGCTTCTGATTCTGCTTTATGTTTTTAGGGTTTCTAATTTGTGTGTTGGAGCTAATAGTCATTTTGCAGGGTTAGTGGCTGGATTAGATCATTTAGATGCTTTGCCTAGTTCATTTAGACTAATTAGGGGAAAAGTAAACAAGTGCATTACATGTAAACTTCACATAGTTCATAACTAGGAAGAAAGTAACTGAACCCATTGCTATCTTTGCATTGTTAATTTATTTTCCTAGTTAGACCACTACTATCTTTACAAACGGGAAAATGAACATTGCTATGTCTTAAATCACTTCCAAGTTAACAACTGCGTGAGTGCACAAGTAGAGTAGCCCATTTAGTTTTTCTACTTTTAACTCGGTTGGATTAACCAGTGTATTATGTGCTTATGAATGACAATAGGCTTATGCTCTCCCCTTAACTAGGTGATCAAAGTGCCAAACTTGCCATTCGATTTGTTTAACCTTTAGGCGGGCCTGCCCTTGGATGCATGCTTGTCCAAGTGGGAACGACCCTGAGTGGTAACAGGCTAAAGCCAAGCCCTACCAAGCCACTTAAAATAAATTGTGCTTGAGGTGAAAACCTCCTGCAACGAGTGCTGCTGTGTTACACCGATGACCACCCTCCCCCAAAACCCTCTAAGGTGTAACCCTTTGAGGCTGGGAGACTCCATAATAGAGAGTAGTGCCGCTGCACGTGTAACCACTCGATCGATTGCCCTGACTAAGAACCAATTATTTAGTAAGCCAAAATCCCCTATTTGTTGATGCAAAGGGTAGAGTTCTTGAAGCAGCCTCGATTCATGTGACTCTTAGTAGAGGTAGCAGGGACAATCCTAAGGTTTAGTGGGGGTACGAGCCTAAGGAAACCTGGATCTGGTATGCGTGAGAAGTGAGTGCCGTGGAGGGGAGTTGGTGCTACCAGATCCTGGAGCTACATGCTTTGAGTTTGCACAACTAGAGGATTCAACAAATATTGTCCTATCCAGCCTAGGGTGTACTTGTCTTGAGTCAAAATAGTCCAAAAAATACAAAAAAGTATAAAAAGATAAAAATCATGAAAAAATTCTATGTGTTTGTTGTGTTTTTGCCATAATTGAACATCAACATTCTAAAAAACACCAAGTTTTTCAAAACCAAAAAACCAAAAAAATCCTGAAAACATTCCAAAATTTTCCAAAATTATGAGAAAACAAGACAAAAAAAACTAGAGTTGCGCATTTGCCATGACCTGTGGCGCATCTGATTCAACTTCCGGTGCATCTAAACTTTGTTGTGGTGCATTCAAAACTTTGCTAGTATTGCGCATTTGACTTGACTTCTAGCGCATTTGAATTCTGTTGTGGCGCATATACTTTAGTGCATCCAAACCGGAGAGTAAAACCATATCTTCCAAAAGCAAAATTTTCAATATTTTCAAAGTCATTTCAAACTTATTTCAGTTTCCAAAGATCTACTTGAGACCTTGCAAATCAACCATTTCTCCTTCTTTTCCATACCATATTTGCTTTTTCATCCAAAGTCTCACCAAATCTTTCCAAATTCCTACAAGGTTAGAACCAAGTTATTCTAGATCACAATCAATACCCAAACAAACCTAGTGAGTGTCCAATATCAAGGGTTACTTATCCTTTTCTCTCGGAACTCCACTAGTGGCTTATGCAAGACTAGTCAACATCAAGTAATCAGATTTCTGACATCCTTACTTTGACTATCGCTTTTGTATACCCAACTTGTTTGACATCACCTAGATCTAAGAATAACCTTGCTAAAATCTTGTCACTTTTTAGCACCTTGCTCAAAATTTCACTTCATCTCATCTCTGGTCACCTCTTGCATGGTCTTAACATGGTTACAAAAACAAAAACAAATAGAAATGACTGAGAAAATTATTCCAAACACTCAAAAAAGTGAAGAAGAAATTTCCATGGATGAGATCCTTCACACGCAGCATGACCCAAAATTTCAACGCCTATTAGAAGGGGTACTTGCCCAAGACCCTACAAAATTCTTTTTACATCTGGCAAGTCTAGGAGTCAAGCTCCCTAAGGATTATGATGTAGAAACTCTCAAAGAAACTGAGGGAAGTAGACATGAGGAAGAAACACCTTTCAGACAAAAGAAAAACCAACACTGATGCTACTGATGCCCTAAGTCTAATGAACCAAAAATTTGAAGCTCTCCAACAACAATTGTCAGACATGAAAACAGGAGCATTGACCAAACATTACACCTTAGAGGACATTTCACCATATCCTTTCGATAGGGCCTTGGTCATGATACCTTTCCCCTCAAAATTTGAGGGGCCTAAGTTTGACAAATATTGAGGAAAGGGTGACCCAAGGGATCACATCAGGGAATTCAATGCTGCTTGTCTCAAGGTCACACACAACGACACCTACCTTATGCAACTCTTCCCACAAAGCTTAGGAGGACAAGCCATGGAGTGGTTCTCTAGACTACCACCTGGCATCAAAACATTCAATGAACTGGTAGATAAATTTGTCACCCACTTCTCTTGCAATATTGAGCACGACACCTCAATATTGGATCTTTGTAACACCAAATAGAAAGGTGGAGAATCTTTCGCTGCCTTCTTACAAAGATGGAGACAACTGGAAAGCAAGTGCCCACACCAAATGCCAGAGAAACAAATGCTAGCAATGTTCATCCACAATCTACAAATGGACCTAAGCTACCAAATCCAAATCCAATGTCCTACTTCTTTTAGCAAGGTCATTGAGATGGGCCTCATCATAGAAAAAGCTCTAATCGCAAAATGCCAAATCAAGCTCTATAAAGATACTCCTAATACCAACACCAACAATGATAAACCTAGATTCTGGATGAAAAATAAAAACATTGTGAATGACGGGGTGGTGGATGCCAAGAATACGACACCTAAGCAACCAATTTTCAACCTATCAACACCTCAAAATAACCCCCCACAAAACAAACCAAAAAACACTGAATCAAGGTTTACCAACTTTCAACCCAGGAGAAAGTTCACACCTTTGGGTGAATCATTAGAAACTACCCTACGGAAGCTAATCACCAACAAGATCATAACGCTTCCCTCGGCACGAGAATATGAACTAAAGGTCAAACCCCATTGGTGGAACGACAACAACTTTTGTGAATACCACCGAAATAGGGGGCACAAGACAAATGATTGTATTGCACTCAAGCATACAATCCAAGACCTGATAGAGCAAAACAAAATATCCGTTGACGGGCATTCCTCCAACAGCGATCACCAAGCATTCAAGGATCCTCTTCCTAACTACAAGCAAGGAGGACCTTCCAATAGAAACAACAATGGATCCAACAACGCAAACTACACAAATGTCGGCTTCAACTATGTTGTTAACCATATCTATGAAAGTGAATCACACATTAATGTGATCACTATTAACAAAGATCCAGATTGCAATGTTACTACCCGCAGTAACAGAGTCACCCTTAGGGGAACCCCGACCACACTGTCTAATCAATACAGTATCGTGGATCAACTCCACAAAACACCTGCGCATGTCTCCATCTTGGAACTTCTACGTCTATCTCCTTCTCATAGGTCCATACTTGACAAAGCCTTAGCGGAAGCCACCATTCCCACAAACCTTGCAGAAGAACAATTCCAAACCATGGTCAGTCATATTACCTCACCACATTCCCTATCATTCACTAAGAAGGATGATATGTTAATCACTCAACCCCATAACGCCTCCTTTCATATTGAAGCTTTCATACACAAGCACAAGATCAAAAGAGTCCTAATCGATGGAGGGGCTGGCTTGAATATTTGCACATTGAAACTAATCCTTACATTGCAGTTTTCAGAAAAGGTTATAGATCCTAAAAGGAAAATCACCATAAAAGCCTATGATGAGGAGGAAAGAATGTCCAAAGGAATTGTTACCCTACCAATCAGAGTGGGCCCCATGGTAAAAGATGTAGCTTGTCAAGTCCTCGACATGGAGCTAGCATACAACATTCTTCTTGGGCGACCATGGATACACACTCTGAAAGCATTAACTTCAACATACCATCAATGTATCAAGTTCCCACATGAAGGTCAAGAGATCACCATTCAAGGTGACCCTAACCCCTATCAATACTGCAACTCCATTCATCCAAAACCTGAAGTTGTGATCCCCACCAACCGTGCTTCTGCAACCTCTTCATCTCGTGTTGATCCGATTTCACTTGCTTCCTCTTCACAAGCTCCACAACCTAGTCTCAGACTCACAAATAAGGGCTTGGGTGAATACACGATCTCTCAATGCCTGTGCTTGGCACAACTGCCCCTATCCCCTAGGTCCTATGGGAGACCTATCCTAAAGACACCAAAAGCAAAGAGAACTACAAAAGGACCGTTTGTAAAATGGGGAAGCCTAGAAGATGAGAGTGATGAAAAGGATATCCTACAATGGCTATACAAGGATGAAGGTAGCTCCTCTATGCAACGTGGTCATCACACTATACCAACAGAACAATATGGTCAAGGCTTTCAAATGCTATAGAGAATGGGATATGAAGGACACGATCCACTAGGCTCAAGAAAGGATGGCATCACTGAACCCATCCAACCTCATACCCTGACAGCCTGAGACACTATAGGGCTAGGATACACTGGAGCACCAAGAAACAACTGAGCAAACAAGAAAAAGGACAAACAACCAGAAACCTATACTAACAATCTGGTTGAACAAATTCAGCAAATGCAACTGAGAAGTGACACAGATTCTAATGAGTACGAATGGGATAGCCTCTCTGAGATGTCTTGTGATGAAAAAGATATCGACGTTGTCCACGAGTACGACCTGACCCATACCAATGAGAGAAAAGGTCCAAGGAATAGACCGCTAGAGTTTGACCCACATAGCAACAATAGTGAAAATCGTGAGGAAGGAATGATGCCCCCTTGACGGATCCACTAATAGAGAGTACCATTGTAGACTTTGTCTGTGCTTTCAATAACTCTATCTTAACCATCAACGCCGTCGAACCAGACCAACCTAATGATCCCTTACCTTTGGTACACCCTAAACTTATCGACTAGGACCTAGAAGGCACCACCCCTGAGCTAGACACCTTTGAAAATGACGAAGCCATCATAGATTATCTTGAGCTTAGAGATCATATACCTGCAGGGGACCACGGAGCTAGCTATGCTATTGAACTCAACGAGAAGGCCTATTTTAGAGAGAGTGCCAAGCCTTTCAGTCATAAAAATATCAAAATAAAAGAATGATCTAATGGTGAAAACTGCTCCGCGGCAGTGTTAGATCATCAAAATAGTAAAAATAAAGGCGTATCCAATGGTGAAAAGCTTTCTTAGGCGTCGAAGGATGGAAGGCTTGACCCTCTACCCAATCTTACACACCAGGAGAAATTGTCGATCTTGATAGAACCAGCTGAACCAATCAATGTCAGCATAGGGGATGAGCCTAGAATGATCCACATGGCAAAAGCTCTAACAAAACACAAAAAACCAACATTTACTAATTTCTTCAAGAGAAAACAAATCAACTTTGCTTGTACATACATAGACATGCCAGGGCTAGATCCAAATCTTATCATGCATCATTTATCTTTAGCTCTAGGAGCTAAACCGATCAAACAAAAACTTAGAAAGATGCATCCGCATGTGGCCCTCATGGTAAAGGAAGAGCTAAAGAAACTGCTAGACATCGGATTTATCAGGCCTATAGACTATCCTGAATGGGTCTCAAACATAGTACCAGTGGCTAAACCAGATGGTAGAGTCTGAATATGTAATGATTTCAGGGACCTGAACAAAGCTTGTCTAAAGGATGATTTCCCCCTGCCAAACATAGACATGATTGTAGATCTCACGGCAAGGCACACTATGCTATCACTCATGGATGGTTTCTCGGGATATAACCAGATAAAGATCACACCAGAAGACCAACACAAGACTACTTTTACATGTCCTTGGGACACCTACTGTTGGTGCGTCATGCCATTTGGTCTGAAAAATGCTGGTGCAACATATCAAAGAGCCATGACCACAATCTTCCATGACATGATGCACACTATAATGGAAGACTACTTCGACAAAATTCTGGTGAAATCACTTACAAGAGAAGGCCATCTAGCAGTACTAGACAAGATTTTCAATAGATTGGAATAGTTTAATGTGCGTCTCAATCCAAAGAAGTGTGTGTTCGGGGTTACATCAAGCAAATTACTAGGATACATCGTGTCTACAAATGGTATTGAAGTCAACCCGGCTAAGGTGAAGGCCATCATGGAGATGCCACCTCCTAAGAATCTGACTCAACTAAGATCCTTACAGGGAAAATTACAATCTATCAGAAGGTTCATCTCTTAATTAGCAGACAAGTGTCACCCATTTTCTCACCTCCTACACAAGAATGTCCCTTTCAAATGGAATGAGTCATGTGAGCAGGCATTTCAACAATTAAAGGAATATCTCATGAAACCACCGGTATTGATGCCACTAATTCAGGGCAAGCCTCTACTACTGTACATCTCCGCTACACCAACAGCTCTGGGAACTCTCCTCGCACAACAAAACTATGATGGGAAAGAACAGACAATCTACTACATTAGTTGAACACTTGTTGGGTATGAACTGCAATACACACCAATCAAAAGAGCATGTCTACCTATTGTCTTCACCTCACAAAAATAGAGACATTACATGCTGTCACACTCCATCAAATTGATAGCAAAGATTGATCCACTCAAATACTTACTCAACAAGGCTCGTACCCCCACCGAACCTTAGGATTGTCCCTACTACCTCTACTAAGAGTCACATGAATCAAGGTCACTTCAAGAACTCCGCTCTTTGCATCAACAAATAGGGGATTTTGGCTTACTAAATAATTGGTTCTTAGTTAGGGCAACCATTCGAGTGGTTACATGTTCGGTGGCACTACTCTTCGTTATGGAGTCTCCCAGCCTCAAAGGGTTACACATTAGAGGGTTTTGGGGGATGTTGGCCATCGGTGTAACACAGCAGCACTCATTGCAGGAGGTTTTCATCTCAAGCACAATTTATTTTAAGTCGCTTCGTAGGGCTTGGCTTTAGCCTGTTACCACTTAGGGTCATTCCCACTTGGACAAGCGTGCATCCAAGGGCAGACCCCCCTAAAGGTTAAACAAATCGAATGACAAGTCTGGCACTTTGATCACCCAGTTAAGGGGAGAGCATAAGCCTATTGTGATTCACAAGCACATAATACACTGGTTAATCCAACCTAGTTAAAAGTAGAAAAACTAAATGGGCTACTCTACTTGTGCACTCATGCGGTTGTTAACTTGGAAGTGATTTAAGACATAGCAATGTTAATTTTCCTGTTTGTAAAGATAGCAGTGGTCTAACTAGGAAAATAAATTAACAATGCAAAGATAGCAATGGGTTCAGTTACTTTCTTCCTAGTTATGAACTATGTGAAGTTTGCATGTAATGCACTTGTTTACTTTTCCCCTAATTAGTATAAATAAACTAGGCAAAGCATCTAAATGATCTAATCTAGCCACTAAACCTGCAAAACGACTGTTAGATCCAACACACAAAATCACAAACCCTAAAAATAGAAAGCAGAATCAGAAGTGCCGCACTGTAGTCTAAATGTGCAGAAACAAAGATTGTATGAGGCATTTTACATATGTGCCAAGATAGAAGGTGAATGCGCCATAGAAAGAAGTATATGCGCAATTCTGACAAATGCGTCGTTATATAGAGTAAATGTGCCAAACAACAGGGTATATGCATAGGTTTTATGCAGGCACCAAAATAGAGTGTGGATGAACCGTTGTGGAGAATGAATGTGCTGTTCTGTCCTAAGCACTGAAACAGAAGGCAAATGCGTCGTCTAGGAGGTCAGATGTGCCAAAGTTTCATATGCATCGGATTGGGAGGTAAATGCATCGTTTTAGAAGTCAAATGCACCGGACGCTTCTGTCTGAACCCTGTACCTTTACCTGTACGGACCTGTCACTTGGAAAAACTTAGTTTTTGATTAGTTAGAGGGGCAAGGGCCCCATGGTGGGTGCCAAAATGTGAAGGGGAAAATAGATTAATCAAATAATGATAATAAAACCCAATACATCTATGAAATGTGAAAGTAAAAGATATATTAAAGTAAAACAAAGAACAATACTTACAACCTTTTACCTTTCTTCTTCCATAGTTCACCTATCTCTTCTTAGCCTTGATGATAATGAAGCCCTCAGAAGCGAATGCTCCCTTGCTTGTTGAAGGTGACAAGAATGGAATGGCTGAGATATTTTGTGTGATTGAAGATGAGCTTCAACACACTAACAATGGAGGATATGAAATGCTTAAGAAAGTGGGGTGCCAAAGGCGTGCCTATGTTTCTGCAGCATAAGTTTGCTCAAGATATGGATTATGAAATGAGGAAGAATAGTGTTGTATTTATAGAGATATGTAGAAGAAGATCAATGGTTGAGGATAAAAGGGAAGATCAACAGAGGAGGATTGTTGAGGAACGTGCAACAAATGGAAGAAAGACATGTGTCATTCGAAAAACAGCTTTGTGGAGTTAACTCCTCTCTTGATGAGGATGAGATTTGATTTTCTTAAATAAGAATTTATTTTTCTAATTTAAGAGAAAGTTTGCTTTAATGATGCTTTAAAACTGCTTTTGCTTTTGTATGACAAGAGGAAAGTATTTTTAGAAGATAAGAATGATTTTTGAAGATAAGAAATCATAATCAAATAAAAAAAATTATTTAATTATTTTGTAGATAAATGAGATGAATAAATAAAATATAGAAATATATTTTATTTTGTGGAGATTTTTGAAGAATAAAATAAAATATAAAAATATATTTTATTTAGTGGATATTTAAGATTTTATTTAAATAAAATTTGCATTTTACTTTAAATTTGGAAGAATAAAAGATTTTAATTAAATAATTAAAATTATTTAATTATTTAGAAGAATAAAGTTGATGTAGATGAATTTAATTAATTAAATAAAATGTAATTTATTTAATTAAATGAGAGGAAGTGAATTAAATAAATAAATAAATTTATTTATTTATTGATAGAGGAATGTGAAGATGAAAATAAATATTTAAAATATTTATTTAAGTAGAGTCATGTCATTTTTAGGTATATACAACTATAAACAACACTTTTGTAGTCTATCCTTTGAGTAGACCCTGAGAGTTAACAACAAGGCTGCTGATGATGGCTACTATTAGGTCTCTATTAGACATGCCAACAAACATTCAAAGCTGTGAGCTCTTGGTTGAGCAGTTGCTGATACCGTTTGTAGAAGTGCCACCCACCAGGATGATCTGTGAACTTGTTGGTCCCGAATCGACATGGTACCATGACATATACACCTCTCTTAATAGAAATACCCTTCCACCAACCCTGACATCCACACAAAAGAAAACTTTCATCCATCGTGCCTCCCATTTCACCATCATAGGAGATACACTATACCGACGGAGTCTCGATGGTATCCTCCTTGGATGTGTAAACTCGAAAGAAGCTGACACCTCTTTAAGAGATGTACACGAAAGGTATTTGTGGAGCGCATTCCACCAGTCCTAACTTAGCAAAGAAGTTTATCAAAACTGGATATTTTTGGCCCACAATGGAACAGGATGCCAACCACTTCACCAAAAAATGTCTTCAGTGTCAACAACATGGAGATTTGATTCATGTGTCTGCTCATCAACTGCAGCCAATCACCACTCTGTGGCCATTTTCACAATGGGGACTTGAACTTGTAGACAAAATACATTCCTCATCTTCCAACAACCACAAGTTTATAATTACTACCACTGAGTATTTTATGAAGTGGGTGGAAGCTATTCCCATGACTTACATCATCTACAAGAAAATTGCTAAATTTATCCTACACTATATCATATGTTGGTATGGAATCCCTATGTCTATAGTAACCGATAATGGTAAACTATTGAAAAACCAAGATGTTCATGCTTTATACACTCAATACCACATCCAACATTAGTTTTCTACGTCGTACTATCCCCAAAGCAATGAATAGGCTAAGGCTTCGAACAAAACAATTCTTAAAATCCTCAAAAAGATAGTTAATGAAGCCGTTTGTGATTGGCATCTCTAGCTTAATCCCACCCTCTGGGCCTATCGAACAAGCATCCGAACCCCAATTGGAGCCACACCTTGTGCTTTAGTATATGGAATTAAAGCTATTTTTCCTATAGAGGTCGAGATCCCATCTCTCCATGTCTCCATGCAACATCTGATCGATGAAGAGGAGTACAGAATGTCTAGGCTACATGAATTGGAGCTTCTTGATGAAAGGCGCCTTGCAACATTAAACCATCTTTAGGTTTACCAGAATTGCCTCTGCCGTAGTTACAATAAGAAATCAAAGAAAGGCAGTTCCAAGTGGGTGATCTAGTCCTAAAAGAAAATAATAGAAACTTGCAAGATAGAGAAAATAAAGGTAAATTTGAGCCTAACTAGTTGGGACCTTTCGTCATCATAGCAACATCGTTGGAAGTATGTGCCTAACCGGTGTTGTCATTGATGTCAACATATCTGTGTTGTCATTGATGTCAACATATCTGTGTTGTCATTGCTGTCAACTGTGCTCTTGTTTTGATGCTTTCTTGTATTAAGTTAGTTGCTTTATACTGGCCTATGTAAGTGTTGAAGATAATAAGTGATCCTGATACTATGTTTCCAAGTGCTTTTGAGAAATTTACTCTCCCGGTGGAAATAGCGTGTTGACTAGTATCTTTGTGTACAATAGAACAGTCCAGTAGTTTGCTCCGCATTTCTTATAGATCTTTCTTTACGGTTTGGAAGTTATTTAAAGGAAAGTCTTTAGATGCTATATTCCAAATTTGAGCCTCTGGTATGAAGATTTGAGGGAGTTTTGTTCACCAAAGTAAGACTATTTTTCTGTGCATTCAGTGGTGACAGGGAGAAATCATTTTGCTACACATTCCTTCGCATTACAGTATTATAGTTTGTGGTTCTAGAGTTAAGTTTGGGATGATGTTATGTGCCTTCAAATCAAATGGTTCATGATTTGGTGGCCCAAAAGCAATCTTTTCTTTATAACAATGGCTGACAGTGTTGTTCAAGTGCTCCGATTTGAAGAATCTTCTGGCTAAAATGGTTGGGTATTGTGCAGATGTTCCTGATGATTATAACATGTTTGTGGATGTCTCTAGATCATGTTCCAACCTTTTGATTGGTCTGCAAAGTATAATCCAGATCATGGATGAAGCTTGTTCCTAAATGTCTTAGTGATAACACCAGTCTTGGCCGGCTTGGTTGTTCTCACTACTTGCGGTTGTATCCTAGAGATTGTGGAAATGTGTTGTTGCATGGAAGATTGTATTTGAGTCCTAGCTAGGGCATGACGTGATCCACATACATCTTTTCCTTAGCAAACTCTATTTAGGTCTAGACCTATTCTAATGTATGTTTGTAATGCCAACCTTGGAGATTGTTCCAATGGTTGATGATTGTAATGCCGACCTTGATGTACATTCCAAGGTTGATGAATTGTATAAATACTTGTAATGAAATCGTGAAAAAGGTATCGATTGTGAAGATGTGAAGATAAGTGTGAAGTGTAAAGGTAGAGTAGAGTAGAGGAAATGTATTGCACTTCAATGGAACTAAACTTAGGCATGTAGTAGATGCTATCAAATCAGTTCACAAACCTTTGGCAGTGAGCTACCCCTTGGCAGTGAGCTGATCTTGGTAGTGAGCCCTAACTTTTGTAGTGAGCATTTTGGGCAGTGAGCCCTAAGGCAATGAGCCTCTAATTTTTGGTATTGCTATAACATATTATTTTGTGAGTTAACACTCACCATGGTTTTCCCTTATAGTGTTTTCCACGTAAAAAATCTGATGTCTCATGTGTTGAATGTGTGATTATGCTTAAGTTTTTGATTTCATGCTTTCATGGTTAAATCATAATAATAGTGGTTAATTGATTGATGTGTTGATGCCTATAAGAACTTAAGTTTTGGTGACAACTGATTCACCCCCGCCCTCTTAGTTGTCTTGTGCATTTCAACAATTGGTATCAGAGCAAGGTTCTTTAGAAGAAAGTTTAACAGCTTGAGGAAGATCCAAGATATCACACAAGAAGGATACTCCGTAGTTTGATGGAGTTGATTATGCTCTTTGGAAGGTACGAATGAAAAGCCATCTCATTTGTCTTGGTTATAGTGCTTGGAAGATGACATAAACACATTATACTATTCCTCAAAATGGTCCATCAAGTGATGATGAAATCAAACAATATGAGTTAAATGGAAAAGCTAGAGATGCTCTATTAAGTGCCTTGTCCAACACTGAGTACGTAAAAGTCATCGATCTAGAAACAAATCATGAAATTTGGGAAAAGTTGAAGAATTTATATGAAGGAGATGATTATGTAAAAGGTGCCAAATTGCAGAACTTGAAAGCTAAGTATGAAAGTCTGAAAATGAGTGAAGATGAGAACATAATAGTCTACTTACAAAAGGTTGATGAAATTGTCAATGGAATCAAAGGTCTTGGAGGAACTGTTGATGATAAAGAGGTTGTGTTGAAGCTTCTTCTAGGTCATTTCCTAAATCCTACAGTGACAAAGTATCTGCAATTGATGAAATCATGACTGTGAAAGATGTTTCAAAAGATCAGTTGCTTGGAAAACTTACAGCCTTTGAGATGAGAGAGTTTGGTGATGCCTTGCCTAAAACAAAGACTTCTTTCAAAGCTAGTACTTCAGAAAAGACTTCAAGAGCTGAGAAGTGTGATGTGGAACCTGATAATGACCTTGAGAAGATTAAAGTTAACTTTGTGGATAAAATTCAAAGAGGTACTAGTAAGTATAAAGGAAAATTACTATTCAAATGTTTTTCATGTGGTAAGATTGGTCACTATGCTTATAGGTGTCCAGAGAGAATTGAAAGAGGTAGAAAGAAATTTAAAAATAAACCTAGGGTTGTAAAGAAATGTTATATTGTTAGAGATCTTGATGATGATGGTGTAACTAATGATGAGTCTAATGATGCTAGTACTAGTGCAAATGAATGCTTGTTTATTGCTATTAAGGAAGAACCTGTATCTACTAATCTTGCTAGCTGTGTGAAGGAAGAAAAACTAGTAGAAGAAAGTGCTTTGTCTGTTTAGGTGGAGAAAGATAAGGATGAATGGATTATTGATAGTGAATGCTCACATCACATGACCGGTGATAAAAGTAAGTTTGTAAGTCTAGAAAGGTATGATGGAGGATTGGTTAGGTTTGGAGATAATGCAACTTGTAAGATTTGTGGAAAAGGATCTATTTCTTTTGATGGAAAGCACAATACATATGATGTCCTATATGTGAAGGGTTTAAATATAATCTTTTAAGTGTTGGTCAGATGCGTGACAAAGGTTATGATATGAGATTCAAGGATAATGGATGCAAGATGATGGAAATCTCTGGAACAATGATTGCTACTGGTAAGAAGACCAAAGGTAATATTTATCAATTAAGAGGAACTAGTGATTACTATTTGTTGGCTTAGATAGACAAGAGTTGGTTATGGCATAGAAGGATGCGTCATATCAATTTTGACAACTTGGTGAAGATAAGTTCAATATAGGCTGTGAGAGATTTGCCTAAGCTTGTAAAGCCTGCTAATATTGTTTGCAAGGAATGTCAGTTGGGAAAGTAGACAAGAACAAGTTTTAAAAGAAAAGAACAATTTTCTATTGGATTGTTGGATCTAGTGCACACATATTTGTGTGGTCCTACAAGGATAAGAAGTCTACAAGGAGACATGTACTTTATGTTGCTTATTGATGATTATTCCAGAATGACTTGGGTCACTTTTCTAAACGATAAATTAGAAGCCCTAGAAAAGTTCAAATCCTTCAAGTCAATGGTTGAGAATGAGATAGACTTGAGACTCAAGTGCTTAAGGTTTGATAGAGGAGGTGAATTCACATCAAATGAATTCAACATTTTCTATGAAGAACAAGGGATAAAAAGACAATTATCTGCACCGATGACTCCTCATTAAAATGGAGTTGTTGAAAGGAAAAACATGATAGTTCAAGACGCTGCTAGGACTATGATGGAGGCTGACCTACCAGAAGTGTATTAGAGAGAAGCTATACATACTACTATGTACATTCAAAACAAAGTTCAAGTTAAAGGTAACAATACTAAAACTCCTTATGAATTGTGGTATGGAAGAGTTCCTACAGTGAAATATTTCAAAGTTTTTGGAAGCAAATTTTATATCAGAAGAGAAGAACTAGGCAAGTTTGATGCTAGGAGTGATGAAGGAGTTTTTCTTGGATGCTCTACCAAGAGTAAGGCCTACCGATGCTACAACAAAATGTTGAAAAAGATTGTTGAGAGTGCTAATGTAAAGGTGGATGAAGATAAGGAAAGAATATTAGATTAGAGTGGCTATGAATTAGATGAACCTATTACCATAGCAAATGGAAATAAAGTTGAACAAGAGGATAGTCAAGATGAAGAAGAAAAGGCTCCAGAAAGTGTAATTAAGACTCCTAGGTATGTAAGGATCAGTCATTCTGAAGATTAGATAATTGGTGATAAAAGCAAAGGAGTATTGACAAGGAAAAGAGTTGCAGAAGAACAGGTGAACTACTGCCTACTTTCAAAGATTGAACCTAAAACTGTAGGTGAAGCTTGCAATAATGAAAACTAGATAAAGGCTATGGAAGAAGAGCTAATGCATATAGAGAAGAATCAAACTTGGGAATTGGTTCCTAGACCTACTGATAAAATTGTGATTGGAACTAAATGGGTCTTTAGGAACAAGCTGAATGGGAATGGAGAAGTGGTAAGAAACAAAGAAAGGATAGTTTGCAAAGGATATTATCAAGTTGAAGGGATACATTTTGAAGAAACTTATGCTCCGGTGGCTAGGATTGAAGTAATCAGAATGTTTTTGGCATTTGCAGCACACAAAGATTTCAAAGTGTATTAGATGGATGTGAAGTCTGCATTCTTGAATGCTGAGTTGGAAGAAGAAGTTTACATTGAGAAACTAGAAGGATTTTAGTTATAAGTCCAAGGTGATATGGTGTGTATATTGAAGAAAGCTTTGTATGGAATCAAGCATGCCCCTTGAGCCTGGTATGCAAGATTAGACAAGTACTTATTGCAATTAGGGTTTAGTAAAGGTACTGCTGACAACAATCTCTATTTCAAAATCAATGATGATCAAATTTTGATTGTTGAAGTCTTTGTTGATTTTGGAGGCAATGAAGGTATGTGTAAGAAATTTGTAGAGGAAATGCAAAATGAGTTTGAGATGTCCATGTTTGGTGAAATGAATTTCTTTCTAAGTCTGTAGATTACTCAATCAAATAAAGGAATCTTCATTTCTTAGTCCAAGTATGTGAGAGAGTTGTTGAAGAAATTTGGAATGGAGGACTCTAAACAAGTATGTACTCCCATGGTGACTAGATGCAAATTAATTAAGACTGATGTTTCACCCAAAACTGATTAGAAAAGGTATAGATCCATGATTGGAGGATTGCTTTACCTAACCCATACTAGACCAGACATAATGCAAGAAGCTTGTGTTGTGGCAAGATTTCAAGAAGATCCTAGAGAGTCACATGTGATGGCAGTCAAGAGAATCATGACGTATTTGAAAGGTACCCTAGATCATGGCCTATGGTATCCAAAAGATAATGATTTCACTCTTAGTACTTATACAGATGCAAATTGGGCCAGAGATGTTGATGACAAAAAAAAGTACCAGTGGAGGTGCTTTCCTCTTAGGCAATAGATTGGTTTCATGGTTGAACAAAAAGCAAGATTCAATCTCTTTGTCTACTGCAGAAGAAAAATATATTGCAGTAGTAGGTAGTTGCACTCAAGTGTTATGGATGAAGAAAACATTGAAGGATATAGGATTTGTGTACAAAGAACTGATCTCAATCCTCTGTGATAATACAAGTGCTATAAACATTTCAAAAAATCTAGTGACGCACTCAAGAACAAAGCATATATCCATAAGGTATCACTTTCTGAGAGAGAAGGTAACAGAGAATGAAGTAAAGATGGAGTATGCGTCCACCAAGGATCAGATTGTAGATATCTTCACAAAGTCTCTTCCTAAGGATACTTTTGAGTATCTCAGATAAAAGTTAGGGGTTATTACCCCTCCTTCTTTGAACTAAGATGCATAGGAATGCATCAGTCCAATTGTGCCCAAAGCCTCATTTTTTTGATCTGGATTGATGTTTTAAAGGCTACCTCTTAGGGGAGTATCTAGATATTTCTGATATGTGTTCCTGACAAAGAGCAGTAAGTGTTATAGTGTTGAAGAAAGAGCAACTTCAATTTGATTAGAGCAGTAGAGTGCAAGTATGTGCCCTTTGCCATTGATGTCAAAAGGGGGAGAGAAATCACGTGAAAAACTTAAAGGGAGAAAGAGTATAGATGTATAAAGAGAAAGGGGGAGAAGGTAATTAGTGTAGAACCTTGTCTTGATGGTCTTTATAGTTTTTCACATCATATGTTGCCATCAATGACAAAGGGGGAGATTGTTGCAAGTATGTGCCTAACTGGTGTTGTCATTAATGTCAACATATCTGTGTTGTCATTGGTGTCAACTATGCTCTTGTTTTGATGCTTGCTTGTATTAAGTTAGTTTCTTTATACTAGCTTATGTAAGTGTTGAAGATAATGAGTAAGTGATCCTGATACTATGTTTCCAAGTGCTTTTGAGAAAATTTGCTCTCCCAGTGGAAACAATGTGTTGAAGAGTATCTTTGTGTACATCAGAATAGTCCAGTAGTTTGCTCCATATTTCTTATAGATTACATATCTTTGCCTACGGTTTGGAAGTTATTTAAAGGAAAGTCTTTAGATGCTATATTCCAAATTTGAGCCTCTAGTATGAAGATTTGAGGGAGCTCTGTTCACTAGAGTAAGAACAATTTTTCTGTGCATTTAGTGGTGATAGGGAGAAAGCATTTTACTCCGCATTCCTCCTCATTGAAGTATTATGGTCTACAATTCTAGAGTTAAGTCTGGGATGATGTTATGTGCCTTCAACTCAAATGGTTCATGATTTGGTGGTCTGTAAGTGATCTTTTCTTTATAACAGTGGCTGATAGTGTTGTTCAAGTGCTCCAGTTTGAAGAATCTTTTGGCTAAAGTGGTTGAGTGTTGTGCGGATGTTCCTGATGATTATAATGTGCTTGTGGATGTCTCTAGATCATGTTCTAACCTTTTGATTGGTCTGCAAAGTATAATCTAGATCGTGGATGAAGCTTGTTACTAAATGTTTTAGTGATAACACTGGTCTTTGCCGACATGGTTGTTCTCACTACTTGCAGTTGTATCCTAGAGATTGTGGAAACATGTTGTTGTGTGGAAGATTATATTTGAGTCCTAGCTAGGGCATGACATGATCCACATACATCTTTTCCTTAGCAAATTCTATTTAGGTCCAGACCTATTCTAATGTATGTTTGTAATGCCGACCTTGGAGATTGTTCCAATGGTTGATGATTGTAATTCTGACCATGATGTACATTCCAAGGTTGATGAATTGTATAAATAATTGTAATGAAATTGTGAAAAAGGTATCGATTGTGAAGATGTGAAGATAAGTGTGAAGTGTAAAGGCAGAGTAGAGTAGAGGAAATGTATTGTGCTTCAATGGAATTGAACTTAGGCATGGAGTAGATGCTATTAAATCAGTTCACAAACCTTTGGCAATGAGCCACCCCTTGGTAGTGAGTCGATCTTGGCAGTGAGCCCTAACTTTTGCAGTGAGCATTTTGGGCAGTGAGCCTTTGATTTTTGATATTGCTATAACATATTATTTTGTGAGCTAACACTCACCATGGTTTTTCCCTTATAGGGTTTTCCACGTAAAAAAATTGGTGTCTCATGTGTGATTGTGCTTAAGTTTTTGATTTCATGCTTTCATACTTATATCATAATAACAGTGGTTAATTGATTCATGTGTTGATGTCTATAAGAAGTTAAGTTTTGGTGACAACTAATTCACCCCCCCTCTCACTTGTCTTGTACATTTTGATAAGCATATGGATCAAGGGCATATACCTTAGCAACACCTGAAGGAATTCCTCTAGATGAACCCCTCAATAGTGTTCATCTTAAGAAATTCTATCCCTAATCCTTAGGAATATCCTAGTAGAAAATAACAAAAAAATCAAAAAAATAGAAAAAATAACAAAACAATGTTCATCCTCTAGTGAAAACCAGGTAAACAGGGCTTTGGATAAGTACCATAGTGAAAACATGGAAAACATGCACTATGTGTAGGAGTGAGCACTACCATCTATTCGGTTTCCTCCTCCATCCATCTCATTTTCATAATAAAACCCTATCCATTCCATAATAAAACTCATTGACCCTCACATTTCCCAGTTGTCCATCTATCATGGCTTGGAAATTTTTAGTGTTAAGTGTTATCTCTTAGTGTCATCCATAGTCAGTTTTATCCATAGTCAGTTTCTTCCATAGTCAGTGTCAACCCATAGTCAGTTTCATCCATGATCAATCACTCGTTCCATAATAAACCCTTTACCTGAATGGGGGCATGTTTCCTTAACCTAAGGCTAGGAATGTATCCTCATTTTGACTCAAGGAAATTATCACACTTTCATTCATTCCTTAACACTCTCATCACTCATCCATCAACAATCCCGTCACTTAAGCACATTCACCATCTTCCATCACTCAACACATTTATCACTTATCACCCAGAACTACATATCATCATCATCATCATCGTAATGTGCCTTGATCCCATGGATACAAGGTATGTAGGTCTAGAATACGAAGGAAGTATCTAGTACTCATGCACATATGATACACCCCATCATCCATATCAACCCATAATAAATTCATCTTTGTCACTTTATCCATTTACCACAATCTATCCTATCCATCTACCACCTAGACTTGACTAACTCAAGTAGAATACAAACTATGCATCATTTTGGAAGCTAAAAGTACTTATCAAATCTGAAGCAAAACATACTACTCCTAAAAAAATGCATCACCACATACCATTTGCCTATATCTAGTATATCCATTCATCCTGGATACAAAGCCTTTAATGGATACATCTTTCCTACGATAAGGCCTCAAATCTTTCTAGAATACTCTCTTTGGCAAGAGAACGTGTTGGTTGTCTATCTATTTTATCAGTGGTCACTTTTGCTTTTTGATTTATCTTTTGTCCCTTTTAAAATACACATTCAAAACTACCTTGATCTTTCTATATCTTGGTATGTCGTGATACTATATAAATTGGGGCATAGCATTGCTTTCGCATGCAGTGTTTGAGGGATGAATTTATTATCCTATTAGGTCTAATATCTATCTTGTGTGTGTTGGGATTAACATCTTGCATATCAATATCTTTTACATATAAGGCTCTACAAAGACCTTCTTGGTATTAAGACTATTCTATGCTAAGACTATTTTCCATTCACTCATCCGACAAGGTTCTATTATACCTAGTAGTAATAAAAATCAAACCGTTTGTTTGCAGAGTCAACTATCTTATGCATTGAATACATGGCCATCCATGTTCTCATACCTTGGTGGATAACATCCGTATGCTATATCAAATAAAGGATTGCTCTATTTTTACATGTCAAGAATAAATGCTCCCAAATAATTCCATTATTCATCCATCTATTATAAAATGTTCTTTTCCATACCAACTCATCTTTGTCTGTTGATCATTTGTGTCACCATATTATTTCATTATAATTTAATTATTTGTTTCTTCATTTTTCTTTCATTTCCATTTGATTATTATATCTTTGTTAATCATTTGTTTCATCATTTTCTTTCATACCATTTGATTATCATATCTTTGTTAATCATTTGTTTCATCCTTTTCTTTCTTACCATGTGATTATCATATCTTTGTTAATCATTTGTTTCATCATTTTCTTTCATTGCCATTTGATTATCATATCTTTGTTAATCATTTTTTTCATCCTATTATTTCATTTCCATTTGATTATCATATCTTTGTTAATCATTTGTTTTATCAATTTCTTCTTCTATTAGTTGATTATCTTTTATTAAGTTAATCAGTTGTTCATCACATTCTTTCATTATCATTTGATTATCTTTCTATATTAATCATTTGTTTTATCATATTCTTCCTTGTCATTTGATTATCATATGTATGTTAATCATTTGTGTCATCAATTGTCATCATTTGTCATTTCATCTAACTTACTTATTTCATCATTCATGTTACATTTTCTGTCACATCACATTAACTCATCATACATCATATAAATCATCAAATAAACATCTAGACTATATGCATACATCCATCATATCATCAAAAACATCATTAAAATCTTATAAACATAAAAACATCATAAACATCTAAGAGCTCAAGCCATCGCATATATATATATATATATATATATATATATATATATATATATATATATATATATATATATATCATCAAAATGTCCATGATACAAAATGACCATAACAATAAGGAGTCCATGATACAAAATGTCCATATGCATATAATATACATCATCAACTCACATGCATCAAAATACAAAAACATACATGTCTATATACATCTCATCAAAATCAAATATCAGGTGTCTACATCAAATATAATGCATCATGTTGAACTCCCCTCCTATGAAGGGGTTGACTGCTAGTTTGGCCCTGAAGGAGGTGGTTGGCATGGTCCTTATGAACCTGAAGGCTACCCCTAGTCACGTGGTCCCTATCCCGTGCTCACCCTAGGTGGCCCCACCGTTGATGGTCCTGTACGAGTTGATATGGAGACCCCTGCCTGGCTCTGCCTACTATAACTGGGAGCTCTTTGTGATGCTAGCACAATGCTCTCATACAACCCCCGATAGTACTCTACCCTCTACCTAGCTTGGGCTAATCTATCCTGCACTACCATCATATCAGTCCACATCTGTGCCATGCTCTTGCCTGATATAACCCCCTGGGCTATGTCCAGCTGCTGCTATAACTGTGTTGTCGCTACCCTCACTGTGTCTCTCTCTAATGGCTTGCTGTAGTAAACCATCACCTCCCCCAACCTGGGCCTATGCTTGCTGTAGATGTCCCTGCAGTGCCTATATCTACCCTTGCAGAGTCTATATCTATAGGAAAATGCTGTCTCTCTCCGCTATCACTATTTGCACTTGCCCTTGCAACCTCTCTACCTCTAACTGAAGGCTATTCTGGGAGGCTTGTATTGTGTTGAGATCCTCCCCATCTCTCAAGATAACGACCTAATCATGTCCTCTGTTACCTCCTCCTGCTTTCACCTATGGCCCTTGTTCATCCCCTCCTCTCCCTACATCTAGTAGGATAGCAATGTGTCCCCGTCCTAGACTCTATCTCAATTGCCGCTATTTGACGGTAGGATCTACAACCTGCTCAGCCTATCATTGTTTGATAGGAGGGGCTGCTATTTGTCCTACCTTTTTCCCTGGCAGTGTCAATCTAATGGGCCTAGGTGTCACCCACCATGTGTCGTAATCAGGGCTGGTCCTTGCATCCTTTATCGCTACAGTTGGTGGTGCCCATGTCATCGACTATAATGCTTTGATCTCTACCTCCACTACCTACCTATCCACATGTGCTCCACATGCCCCTGCATCTTGTACCACCCTAGGAAAGATGGACTCATGAATGGGAGTTGTCTACATCTCCCCAAACTATCTCCTCACTCTATCGAGCATGTATTGCTCAATAGTGATTGTTGTCCTCCCCATGATCTAACGAGTCTGTTGAACATATGGTAGCTCTCAAAAATCATCCCACCATGTCTTGCATGCCCTCCACTATCTCCAGATCACCTCATCTATGTCATCAATAATACACCTCCAATATGCCATGTCTCTAGTCCTCCTGCAATGAAGGACTCCTGCATATAACCAATAATATGGGTGCCCTACTATTCTCACCCTATCACACATCGGTCGCAACACTGGTATGTGCTCCCATGCCTAGATATGTAATAAGGCTACACTGCACCCTATGTACTAGCTCAGGATATACACACAATTATGCAAATATCTATATAAATAGGCTAGTACGCATGGCCCCCAAGCAAAAACCTCTCCATCCATCATGCACTCTAACACATCTCCCCAACCAATAGCAAACTGCTGCGATCGTCTCCCAGGAACTAACACATAGCTAATCAAGCCCACAATGAATAATGGTAGTGGGGCATCATCGATCACCTACGTCAAGTCTAGTTGAGTACCCTCAATAGGAAGGTTTTCATCAACAAACACCCTCTCCAATGCCTCTGTCCCTATATGTAAGTCATACCGTACTAGGGATCCATGAATCAAAATCTGGAGTATCCTCCAAATGTCCTCTAAGGTAACTATCATCTCCCCTGTCGGGAGAAGGAAGGCACTCCTGTCACTGTGCCACCGCTCTATCAGTGTGGTCATCATCGCTATGTGCATGCGAATCTTCAAAAATTGTGCTATATACAGCATCCTGACTCCATCTAAGAACTCTCTGTCCATGTCCGTAAAATTTGTCTCCAACCTCATCATCCATGGATGCTATACACACAATCAAATCAGTTGTAGCTGCTCCTAACCATCATCACAGTCAGTCAGTTAGCCATAATCTAGTAAAATATTCTCATTCTTTTCCCTAGTTCATCTAGTTCTGCCCTGAGTCATCTATTGGGTCCCTATGTGATCTAATGTTGTCCATTTCGTCAAGTTTTATAAGCCTGGTTGGCTACCTGTTGTCTTCTGGCAGAGGCACGCCCTTTCTATACCCTGATGTGCTTTCTAGCGTCAGTGCACCTTTTTCTTGCATAGGCATGCTAATTTTCTACATAGGTGTACTTTTAGGTAAAAGTGCACTAATCTTCCTCACAGGTGCTCACTTTCTAAGCAAGGGTGCACTTTCTTCTATATCCCTCCTGTATTGAATTTGCGTGCATTTTCTCTACGCAGGTGTGCCGTCTACCTGCACGAGTGCACCTTCTTGACATGGGCATGCCTTCATCACAGGTGCACCATTTTGGTGCGCAGACGCTTCATTTTCTAGCATAGGTGCACTTTTACAAAAGTACACCCACACTTTTATAGCCCAATATAGGTAACTCACCAGTAATCCTGTGTCGTCTGGCCTCTGGTACTGCCTCACCCCCTCACCTCTCTGCCTGTGTCATGGGATCGTGATGCGGTTAGCCATCTCTTCTTCTCTCTGCTAGGTTTTTCTAAGCTTAGGTGTCTAAATGACTTGGAATGGGCCCCCCTATCACTATTTATAGGCCCCCCACCCTTATTTTTTCCCTGTAGCGTATACCCCACCCTCCCTTTTTCCTATTTGTCAACTTTTTCTTCATTTTTTCTATTTGTTCAACTTTTATACTATCCTCACCTCATTTACACATGTCGATAATTTTTTCTAAAATTATTTTTAGTTTTTCCAAAAAAATTCTCAAGGGTGCACCTAACATACCTTCTAGCTTCCATTTATTCTTCTCCATTCCAGCCACTAATTGGGGCATCTTTTTTTAGTTTCTTTGACACGACACTACCTAATGGGATGCCACATCAAAGAGGGGCAAAATGTAGACACCTAAAACTTGCTAACACATAATTCATGTCATCACACTACATTCGCATAAATTCACATCAAATCACCTAATTTTGACTATTCCACATTAATTCATTAATTCACTCAAAATCGTCATATTCCTCTATATATTAATTAAATAATCCAAATTATTTAATTAAATCATTATTCCTCCAATTTAAATAAATAAAATAAAATTTATTTATTTAAATAAATCAAATTTTCCTCCACTTTAAATAAATAAATTCAAATTATTTATTTAAGTAATATATTCCCTCCAAAATGAATAAAATTTAATATTTAATTCATTTATCCCATGTGCACATGAAATTAAATAAATTATTTATTTAATTTTCCATTTATCATCACCCACCATAATTTCTTCTAGTCTATTGAGTTAACAGATCAATCAAATGAGCTGACTCATCAATCAATCCAGTCATCTAATCAATCAAATTAGTCCTTTGATCAATCAAATCAATTAACAAATCAATCTAATTTTTTAAGAGATCAATCAATTCAGTCTTCTGATTAATCTATCCAATCAACTCTCCAATCATGTCTATTAATTCCCATGACTCATGAGAAGGATAGGACACTTGTCCTTCTCTCATTTGATCACGTTACACTTGTTGATAGAACATTTCACATAGCCAAGAGCAAAGAGCAATCCACCTGAGGTTTGGGTGCAACCTTAGTATGCTTCATCAAGTATGGTTTGTTTGTATGCTTGAGGTAATTTGTATTGTTTTGCATATTGCTTGAGTTAATTTATGTTCATTATTGCATTCAAATTATAACCATCACTATATATATATATATATTAATGCACAACAATATGTATATGTATGCTTCTAATGATTTAAGTCATTTTCTGAATGAAATATATAAATATGTATATATGTATACATATATATGGATATACATACAATGTGTATATATGTAGTGTATACTTAAATGAAAATTTGTTCTTTATTGTTGCTTTAAAAAAGATACACATTTCTTATTTTGTTTTAAAATAGAATACTTGAACAAATGTATTATCATCTCTTTTGTAATGTAAGACTAAAACCTTTCTATAATGGTTATATTTGGTTGCATAATATATAAATATCAAACAGAGAAGTATTCTATAGTAGAGAAATGGATAGTAAACAGAAATGTAAAAAATAATTTAGCTAGAAAAATAAATAAATAAATATGTTTCACCTTGCAAT
Organism: Cunninghamia lanceolata; assembly: GCA_027924645.1. NCBI lineage: Eukaryota > Viridiplantae > Streptophyta > Pinopsida > Cupressales > Cupressaceae > Cunninghamia > Cunninghamia lanceolata. The sequence goes on along the minus strand of BSBN01000645.1, from coordinate 5,431,553 downwards.
GCATGGCTCCATTTTTCTCCTCTTTCTCCTCTCCCAAATTTGAAGAAACTAGAAGTGTGAGGAAAAGAGTGGGAGAGTGCTTCCTTTTAAACTTGAAACCTAGGGCTCTAGTGTTGCCCTAATGGGTTTAGAACTTTAATTGCGTTTAGGGCTAATTAGTTTTGGTTTATATAATTAACCCCTTTTTGAGCTAAGTTGTATGGCTTTCTCTTTTATTCTAGTCCTAGGGTGACTTATTTAACTTTAACTATTGTTGATATTAATCATCTGAATTATGATTTAAATTAACAGTTTGGTTATTTAATTTTGCATCCCTTTTCAGAAAAGGGTAACTAGATATTTTATTTAAATAAACAATTTTGAAATTTGACTGTATTCTTGATATCAAATCAAAGTTAATTCTTTAAAGAAAAATTTTAATATAGTTCTAGAATGGAAGGGATTATCACCCTTTGTTATTAAATCTTGTGATTAGTTTAATTATTGTATTGTCGCATTTAATTGGAACATTGGAAACCTTACAATTGTAATTTTAATTTTAGATTTCCCTTAGTGATGCAGGAGCATCCTTGGTTCAAGAGCAATCTTGCATCAACCAAAAACATTTGCATTTCAGTTTGTTTCTTTTTCATTTTCTAATTTAGTTCAGGTAGTTCAGTCAGTAACAGTTTCTGTATTTTGGTCTGCATTTTGCCTCATTTGTATTTTAGACCTTGCGGAGCTAGACTTAGAATCTAGACACATCCATCTACATCATATCCAAAATTTAGAGCATTTGGATCAGGTATTGGTAAGATATCACCATTAGAAGATCGACTATTTTCTCAAAGTAGAGCATACTAACCATCTCAGATAATCAGCTAAAGGAGAAGACTTGTGAAGCATTTCACAACTCGCAGAGCTAAATTACACATCATTCAATGTTGTTTGATTCATGACCGACCTTCCTTGAGATCTGCTCATCATTCCATTCATTTACGGAGGAGTTCTATTCAATTAGGCCTGACCTATCCGTGTATACACGTTATAGCTTTTCATTAGAGTTTGTGATCTTCCTTGGCCAACATGGAGGAATCTTATGATCCGGAGATGATATATATTGATGTAATAGATGACTAGGAAAGTAGTTATTATAATTTAGAGGATCGATAGTTTGAGTTGTTTGCGAAGGAGTTTCAAAGCTATATCTTGTGTATATTTTGATGTTTTGTAATAAGGCCTGTGAGCCCTAATTGTAAGCTCGCATTTTGCCGGCCAATTTGTGTTTGAATTCTATGATATACTGAATGACTAAATCTGCATTTTCTTTAGATCTTTCAATTGTTTCTTTTGTGTTTACTCTAGCTGCACAGTCTGGATTGTTCTCTTTGAGGACCCTCCTAATTGTGACTACACCAAGTGGTATCAGAGCAAAAGTTTGAATCTTTGGGAGTGAATTGAGTGAAGTTGGTGAAGGAATTCCATAAGATTTTGCTATGAATAGATCGCTGAATCTGAGATAGGTTACTTGTGTTGCAACTGATCACCGATTGTGAGGCAGTTGTCACCTAGTAGCCCGATCACCAAATTTGAGGTAGTTTGCACTTGATCCTAGGAAGAATGCCACCAAGGAGAATCCCTACTATTAGAACAATGGCTAGTAGAATGGATGAGATAATGGAGATGATGAAAACAATGAGAATTAGATTGGATGCTATTGAAGAAGATAGATGAAAAGGACTAAGCCCTAGAATTGATACTGAGAGTGATGAGGAAGAATTTCAATCCACTGATCAATTTGGCAAAACCCTAGGAGGTGAAGAAGAAGAATAAGACAAAGTCAAGATGTTGCGAGCTATTTCAAAGATTGGGAAAAGACCTAGAGTTGATGTACCAAATTACACTGGTAATTTGAACCCTGAAGAGTTGATTGACTGGATAAATGACATGGAAGAATACTTTGAGTATGAAGAAATTGAAGATCTGGAGAAGGTGAAATTTTCAAAGATAAAGTTGAAAAAACATGCTTCTATATGGTGGAAAGAAGTTTAGTTGGATAGAAATAGAAGAGGAAAAGAAAAGATTACTAAGTCAAACAAGATGGTGAAAAAATTGAAGAATCAATTTATACTTGCTGACTATGAGTTGGAACTGTTGAAGAGATTGCAAAACCTGAGACAAAAGGAGAAATTTGTGAAGGAGTATATTGAAGAATTTCATAAGATGATCATAAAGACAAGACATAGTGAAGCAAGCAAAGAGAAAATGGCTAGATACATCAATGGACTAAGATTGAACATTTAAGAAGAACTGAGTTTGGTGAGGATGACATCTCTAGAAGAAGCATATCAGTGTTCCCTAAAGGTTGAAGAAAAGTTGAACAAGAGACATGATCAAAAATAGAGAGGTAGAGGAGGTAAACTTTAGAAAGGTAGAACATTTTCTGGAGGAGAGAGATCATATGTGGAGAAAAATAGACAAAAGAAAACATTCAAGAATGAGGACAGAGATAACAATGCATACCAGAGAGATGACATAAATTTTGACTGCAGAGGAAACCCTAGTCTGTACCGAAGTGAATGATATAGAAGAGAAGGAAGAGGAACTAATAGGAGGACATTTAGAGGAACTTGTTGTAAGTGTGGAGGTGAAGGGCATAGAGCATTTGAATGTAATCAAGGGAGTACAAGAAAGAGAACAAAGAATAGTGGAAGAGAAGCCTATGTAGAAGAACTTATTGAATCACCTAGTTTAGTTGGTAAATCAGAGAAAGGAGAATCACTTGTCATGAGGAGAGCACTATTTCAAGTAGAGACAAATGAGGAACCACCACAGATGAAAAGTTTATTCAGAACCAGATGCAAATCAGGAGGTAAATGTTGTAAAGTTGTAATTGATAGTGGTAGTTCTGATAATTTAGTTTTAGAGGAGATGGTGACCAAGCTGAAGTTGGAAAGATTGAAACACCCTAAGACTTATCAGATAGCATGGATTTAGGATGATCACAAGGTATTGGTGAGTGAACAATGTTTGGTGAAATTTCATATTGGATCTTATCATGATAAAGTATTTTGTGATATTATGCCTATGGATGTTTGTCATATTTTGTTGGGTAGACCTTGGCAGTATGATAGAAAAGCTATACATGATGGGAGAAAGAATACATACACTATAACAACTAATGGAAAGAGAATTACCTTGATTCCTTTGGAAGATGATCTTAAGAGTGAAGTATGTGGGAATGCTAGAATCTGTTTGGTAGATGGAAGAAAATTTCTGGATGGTTTGAGACATGAGAATATGTGTTATGCTTTGATCCATAAGAAGCCTGAAACATTGAAGAAGGAGACCAAAGAATCACAACCGGAGGAGATAACTGAATTATTGGCAGAGTATGAAGACATCATTTCAGACAATGTACCTAAAGGATTGCCACCAATCAGGAGTATCAGTCATCACATGGATCTTATACCAGGAGCTAGTTTGCCTAATAAAGCAACACACAAAATGACACCGATAGAGAATGAGGAATTTAATAGGTAGATACAAGAATTGTTGAGGAAAGGTTTGACCAGAGAAAGTTTGAGTCCTTGTACAGTACCTGCAATGCTATCACTGAAGAAGGATGGAGAATGGAGAATGTGTACAGACTCTAGAGCAATAAACAAGATCATAGTTAAGTATAGATTTCCTTTACCTAGGATGGATGATATCATGGATTGTTTGAGTGGAGTAAAATATTTCACAAAAATAGACTTGAAGAGTGGTTACCATTAGATCGAAATGAGAGAAGGAGATGAATGGAATACTTCTTTCAAGACAAATGAAGGATTGTATGAGTGGTTAGTGATGTCTTTTGGATTGACAAATGCACTGAGTACTTTCATGAGAGTGATGAATGAAGTTTTGAAGAAATTCTTGGGTAAGTTTGTTATTGTATATTTGGATGACATTCTGATTTACAGTAAGACAAAAGAACATTTGCAGCACCTTAGATAAGTATTGTAGAGACTGAGAGAAGAGAAATTACTGATAAACATCAAGAAGTGTAGTTTCATGAAGGAAGAATTGGTACACTTCGGATTTGTCATTTTTGAGAAAGGATTGAAGTTGGACCCTGAGAAAGTAAGAGCAATTGTTGAATGGCATACACTGAAGAGAATTGGAGAAGTTATATCATTTCATGGATTGGCTAGTTTCTATCAGAAGTTCATCAGAAATTTTAGTTTAGTTTGTAACCCTATGACAGAGACAATGAGAGGTGATAGAAAATATTTCAAGTGGACATTAGGAGAAAATAAAAGTTTTGAATTGTTGAAGCAGAAAGTGATAGAGCAACATGTTTCAACATTACCAAATTTCAATTAGGTATTTCAAGTAGATTGTGATGCAAGTGGGAATACAATAGGAGTAGCATTAAGTCAAGAAGGTAGACCTGTAGCATATTTTAGTGAAAAGTTGAATGATGCAAAAAGAAAATATCTAGTTAATGACTAAGAGTTCTATGCCATAATTCAAGCCTTGAAGAAGTGGAGACATTATTTGTTGCTTAAGGAGTTTGTGTTGTATACGGATCATCAAGCTTTGTAGTATCTAAATAGTCAAGGAAAGTTGAATCAGAGACATATGAGATGGGTAGAGTTCATGCAGAGTTATACTTTTGTGTTGAAGCATAGTAGTGGTAAATAAAACAAAGTTGCAGATGCATTGAGTAGGAGAAGGAATTTGTTGACAGAGATGAGAGTTGAAGTGTTGGGATTTGATGAATTGAAGAACATATATGAGGAAGATCTCAATTTTGTAGAACCTTGGAAACTATGTAAGGAACTTGTTGTGATAGATAGGAGTAAGTGGTTGGATTATTTCATTTAGGAAGATATGTTGTTCAAAGGAAATCAGTTATGCATACCTAGGAGTTCAATGAGAGACAATTTGATCAAGGAGAAGCATAGTGGAGGATTGGTAGGACATTTTGGCATTGATAAGATAGTAGCTTTGGTAAGTGAAAATCACTTTTGGCCTTAGATACATAAGGATGTTAGGAAATTTGTGCAGATTTGTAGAGTTTGTCAAGTTGCAAAAGGAAGTAGTCAGAATATAGGATTGTATAAACCTTTGACAGTACTTGAGAGACCTTGGGAAGACATAAGTATGGATTTCATAATGGGATTTCCAAAGACACAGAGAGGACATGATTCAATATATGTAGTGGTGGATAGATTTTCAAAGATGGCACATTTCATACATTATAAGAAGACAACTGATGCAGTACATGTAGCTGACCTATTTTTCAAGGAGATTGTGAGATTGCATCGATTACCTAAGAGCATAATTTCAGACAGAGATACAATATTTCTTGGATACTTTTGGAAGACACTTTAGAAGAAGATGAAGACAAATATGAAGTTCATTTCAACTTTTCATCCACAGACTGATGGACAGACAAAGGTAGTGAATAGGAGTTTGGGAAACTTGTTGAGATGTTTGGTAAGAGAGAAGGCAGGTAATAGGGATTTGATTCTTTCACAAGTAGAGTTTGCATACAATAATTTATTGAATAGGAGTATTGGAAGAATACCTTTTGAGATTGTTACTAGAGTAAACCCTAGAGGAGTTGTAGAGTTGAGAGATATAAGTATGGAAGAAAAGAGAAGTGCAGAGGCAGACGAATTTGCAGGACACATGGAGACAATGCATAATCAGGTTAAGAAACATTTGGAAGAGATGAACATCAAATACAAGGAGCAAGCAAATGAGAAGAGAAGACACAAAGAATTTGAAGTTGGAGATGAAGTGATGGTGTACTTGAGAAAAGAAAGATTTCTAGTTGACACATATAACAAGTTGAAGATGAAGAAGTTTGGACCTTGCAGGATACTCAAAAAATTTGATTCAGGAAATGCATATGAAGTAGAGCTACCAGAGACATTGGGTATATCATCTACTTTCAACACTGCAGACTTATATCAGTATCATGAAGCAAAGTTCAGTGACAACATGAAAGAAGATTGGAAGAAGCAATTACCACAACAAGCACCGAATCAAATTGAGGACACCTTGGACAACAGAGTTGGACTCAACACTAGAGGAAGACAATACAAGGAATATATTATGAAGTTGAAAGGAAGACTAGAAGAAGATTCATCTTAGATTTCTCAGGCTGAGGTAGACCATTTTGGTTTCCCTCTAGCCCCAACAAAGTGAGTGACTCAATTTTTCAATAACCCTAGATGTTTGATGTAGGAGCATCCGTGGTTCAAGAGTAATCTTGCATCAACCAAAAACATTTGCATTTCAATTTGTTTCTTTTCATTTTCTAGTTGAGTTTAGGCAGTTCAGTTAGTAGCAATTTCTGTATTTTGGTCCGCATTCTGCCACAATTAAATTTCAAATGTTGTGGAGCTGGACTTAACATCTAGCTACATCCATCTACATCATATCCAAAATTCAAAGCATTTGGAATGGGTACTGGTAAGATATCACTATCAAAAGATCAACTATTTTCTCAAAGCAGAGCATCCTAACAATCTCAGATAATCAGTTAAAGGAGAAGACTTGCAGAGCATTTCACAACTCATGGAGCTAAATTACACATCATTCAATGTTGTTTGGTTCGTGGCCAACCTTCCTTGAGATCCGTTCATCAATCCATTCATTTGCAGAGGATTTCTATTCAATTAGGCCTGACCTATCCATGTACACACGTTACAACTCTTCATTGGAGTTTGTGATCTTCCTTGGCTGACACAGAGGAATATTATGATCTAGAGATGATATATATTGATGTAATAGATGCCTAGGAAAGTAGTTAGCATAATTTAGAGGATCAATAGTTTGAGTTGTTTGCGAAGGAGCTTCAAAGCTATATCTTGTGTATGTTTTGATGTTCTGTAATCAGGCCTGTGAGCCCTAATTGTAAGCCCGCATGTTGCTGGCCAATTTGTGTTTGATTGTATATGCATTTGCTTTAGATCTTTGAGTTGTTTCCGTTGTGTTTACTCTAGCTGTATGGTCTGGATTGTTCTCTTTGAGGACCCTCTTGACCGTGACTGCACCACTTAGTGACTTTTAAATATCCAGAAGTAGTTATTAAATTTTCTATAGCTAGTAGTTGGCATATTATTTTAAATGTTGACCTGAGAGGATTAATTGATAAATCAAGTTAGTCATATTTATTGTATTGTGTAAAAAGATGCATCAACAATTATTTATTTAATTGTTCTAGTTGCACATTCTAGTGATTAGTTTAGTATGTGAGAAATCATGTTTAGGTTTTATTGTTTAGGTCTCGTGCCTTGTGGCAGGACCATCTCCACTCTCTTCAAAAAAAATATTGTTGGGTCATTTCTCATGTCCATGTGCAAAAATGTGGGCATGACATAAAACATAAAATGTGTCTTCCTTATTTTATTTCTACTCCTATACATGGGTTTTTTCACACTTGCATAGTGATTGGTTTGGGTGGGTTGTCACTTTTTTTTTTGTAAAAAAGGACATTTGAGAATGATTTTCCCTCAATTAAGCAAAAGTTCTATTGGTGAACCTACATGTAGTGATAATGTTAATCAAATTATGGAAGATAGCAAGGATCTTAGTAATAATGAAATAGTTGATTGTATTGATAAAGATATGTTACCACCTCAAATAAGTTAAAGGAAATAAAGAGGATTATATTGTGATTCCTATTGACTTCAGTGTGCATCTTTGTTCTGATAAATCCCCCATTGCTTCGAACTTACCTTCTTAGATTTATGAATTAAATGATAATAATAAAAGGACTCTAGATTGTCAAGATGACCCAAGCCCTTTAGTTAATCCTATTAAACCTAGTCCTTCCATTCATAATTGTAGCAAAGGGGTTGGTGGTAAAATTGGTGGCTTTGGTTCTAAAAGTAGTAAGCAATCTTATTAAAGGGAATAAACCATTAATATTTATGGTGCCTCTAAACTTGAAAGTGGTGGAAATAATGGAGGCACTATGATAATTGATGAAGTTAAAAATGGTAATTCTTTAGTGGGGTTAAGAGCAATGCTCTCCCCTCTTATTTTGAAAGAATGAATGGAGGGTAATAATCCCCCCAATCAATAACCATGTCTTCCTCTTTGTCTTTGTTTGATAAAGTTACTAAGTTGGAATTTGAAAGGCCTCAAGTCCCATAACATAAAATATCTAGTTAAAATCCTATGTAGATCTAGGGCAAATTTGGATTGTCTTATGCTTCAAGAGGTCAAATAGGCTAGGTGTTATTTGGATGGTGCTTGTAAGATTATTTGTCCTAATGCTATTGTATTCTCTTCAAAGAATACTAAAGGGAGAGGAGGGGCTCCATTCTTAATCCTATTGGTGTGAACAAGGTTATCACCTAACCGGTTTACCCTTGTGTGGATAATTCATATTATTTAACTATTTATTAGTTAAATAATATTCACACATCACACATAATTCACACATGTTAAGTTGACTTAGTGAGTCTACTAGATGTTTCTAGTTGTGTTTAGTTGTTGATAATTGCTGATAGTTGTCATCTTATCCTATAGTTGTCACATGTCATAGGATAATGACACTGTCACATGACTACAACATCCTACATTTCATCCTTGTCTTTATAAGCAATGCATATCATGTACATTGTAATAACAATCTTGTAATCTTTTGCATTCATTGATAGAATAGAATTATTTTCTCATTTGATCTCTCTTGTGCTTTCATGAAGTCCTCGATCTTGGGTGGCTCCAATCATAGCCAACTCTAACATGGTATTAAAGCTCTAGGAAGAATCACTTTGTGTTAGTCATTTTTTGAGAGATCTTGAGAGGAATTCATGGTGGATCTTGATAGTTGAGTATGCTCTTCTCTTGCATTGAATGATGACCTAAGGAGAATTAGGACTTGATAGAAATACCAGATTTGTGAGCGTTTTCTCTTTGTGGCCTTGTATTGCAGGTTCATTTCGGAGCATGCTACTATAAATCTGAGCACACCATTGTGTTTAGGAGGTCTGAGATAGTCAAGATCAGCTTTTGTTTCGTCCAAATCAGACATTGGAGGCCAAATCTATGAGGTTTTCAATCTGGGGAGTGTTTACCTGATCCAGGAGGTAGCTGCAATTTTGAAGTAGTTTGGACAAAATCAGGCCTTGCCATCGCGCTCAGGATGCCCAAAAACCTATAGATCGATTGTCAATTCATCAAAATCAGACAAAGTTGCAGCAAAAGACAATTTTTTTTGTTTCTTGGCCGTACAGAATCTCTGCAGAGAATATTATGCACGCAGAGAATATTCCTCTAGAATCTTTAATTGTGTTAGCTACATCACACTCTACATCAGTGAATAAATCTTCATCCGTCGAGTAATAAGTTTTGTTCACTGGTTAATTTTAAAGTTAGTGGGATTATTGTTTTTTGTTGAATATTTTTGTGTAGGGTATTATACCTTGTCGCAGGGTACTGTACTCTATCACAGGGTACAAACTTGTGATATTAACATCGGGGCACCACATGGCGCTAGCCCCCTGACAAGACTCCATGGCTAATAGTCTGTATTTCCGTGACGGTTTGCATTGCTCTGTAGTTTTTTTTTAAAGGCTCCACAGGAAATCTAAGGTGATCTGTATATCTGTTGATGGCATTTTAACCGCTCCACTCTAGGAAATCTCAACAACAGTTTCTTATCAATCTTCAAAGTCTTCAAAATTTTAGGCAGTTCTACTAAATCCATCAGTTGAATAATAGATTTAAGAATATTCAGTGGCGATATCAATTATATCAGACCAACGACAACCTTCGCAGAAATCTTCTGATGTTTATGGAACATTCACAGTGAACATATAATCTTTGCCTACCCACCGACAACAATTAAACCACCAGGAAACAAACCAACAATGGTTGGAGTTTAACAAACCGCCCTACTGACAGATTTGTCTCATGCTGTAAAAATTTTCATACCAAATTTTTTTTGAAACTCATTAGTTGCTCTGATTGGCATATTCTTCAAAAACCACCAATAGGCAGCCTTAACTCCTGAGGGTCTTCATACCAATCGGTGGGAATCTTCAGTGGTTATTCTAAAACAAACCGTGGCATCCTAACTCTTGGTGGATTTCTTGATTGAAGCGATCTTCATTGTAATAAAACTCAGGCGGCTTAAACATTTCACTTGGCAGTCATTTTAATTACCACCGACGGTAGTTAAAATCTTCCATGGAAGTCTTAAAACCTCAGCCTTGTCTTGACTTCATCGCCGGTCATCCCAACCTCCTGGCAGTAACATTATCAGTGGCAATTGAAAAGCTCACCGACCGAGCTTTAAAAACTACCTGCGGTGTTCAACCAACTTCACTGGCAAACAGTTTTTTTTCTCCACCATCAAAACTACTTACCAATAATCAAAAAAGTGGTTTTGCACAGTACAGAAGTAGTTTTCACCAAAAAAAATTATTTTCAAAAAACAATCAGCAGATTTGGTATATTCTGGGGAATCTACAATCATCCTGGCTAAAATTTTTTATCTCAGTTGACATCATGATGATATCATAACCAGACCACCATACGACATATTCCATCAATCCAGAGAATATTCTAGCAGATTTGAAGAATATTCTGTTGGAATCTGTGTTGACATCAGCATTCAGGGCATTGACATCATTAGGTCAGGGCCCTCTTTGGCCCCTCAAAGCCCTAAAAGGGGTTTTTTTTTCTTTTTTTCATAAGTTTTGCCCATAGAGGCAAAATCAAGCAAACAAGATATCGTTGGAAAGCTAACAGAAAGCACTTCATAGTGGTGTCAGTAGTTTTTTAAAATTTTTCTACAGGTGTAAGATATCACAGTTTGAAGATAGATCTTCATTTTTCACTTCTGAGCTCACAACTTTCTGCCACAATCTCTGATTTTCACGATTCTTGTGGCATCAGAAAGGTATTCAAAAGCTCTTCAAATCCATCCATGCACTTTTCTCAGATTCTATTACAAGTTCATTTTATTTAATTTGTCATTTTTTTGGCTTTTGAGTTATAACTTGGGCATTTTGACACCTAAGGAAGTAAAACTTGCTTTGGAAGGATTTGTTTGCTCTGATAAATCATTGTGAGTGACTGTAATCACCCTTGAATTTTAGTTTTAAGAGATTTTCATGTTTTCCCAATTTTGGTCCCTTAAGGACAATTGTAAATCGCACTAAGTATAAAGTGCCACAATCATTCTTTTTTGGGGGGTGAGCTATTTGATTGAGTAATAGGGGGGTTACACTTTTGTTCTTTTTTGTACTCTTGCATCATGGATCCAAACAAACTTCCTCTACTCACACCATATAACTATCATGAGTGGAAAACTAAAATGGAGATTCATTTAAGAAGTTTAAAAATTCATAGAGTAACAATGGGTACATAAATTGAACCAACTGCAGATGTAGAAAAGAGAAAGTGGTGCAATAGATGTGATCAAGCCTATGGAACAATATGCTTGTCTATCTCTTCTGATCTTCTTTTCATATTGAATCTTGTACTACACCTAATGAAATGTGGACTACCTTAGAGAGTCTCTTTGGTAAACAATATACTATGAGAGGTTTCAAATTGGAGAATGAACTAATTGGTTTGAATCCAACCAAATTTTCAAGCATCCAAGACTTCTTCACAAAACTAAAGTCACTTAGATTGCAGCTCAAACAATGTGGAATTGTTAGGAACCCGTGTTTAAGCCTTCTCTTTACTTTGTTAGTATATTGCTGTTGGACGCATATGCTTTGTAAGTCATCCCGTGAGTATATTGTATTATCCCACATTCATGGGGAATAATAGTTGTTTAGATTAGACTAAGTATATAAGTACGTGTTGAGGCCAATGAAGGCATCCACAAGTTTATTATATTGAGCTTGCTCAAAGGAGGTTGCCCCCTCGAAGTGGCCTGCGATCAATAAATTCCTTCTATGTTATGCTATTTTTGTTATTTCATGCATTTTTCATTATATTGTTGTAGGAGGTTCCTCTCATTTGGTATTAGAGCGCTTTCTTGGGCTTGCTAGGTGGAATTTCTGCCAAATTTTTTTCGCAATGGCCTCCAGGCGCTGTGATTATTGTAGTAGTTCTTTTTTTCTTTGCATTTGTATTGTTCATTTCAATTGCAGGTTCAAATCAGGGAATAATCCCTATTCGCTTAACTGTGGGAAGTGCCTGAGCATAGCCCTAAAAATCATTGTGAGGAGTACCACAGAGACCCCAAAGTAGCTGGCCCATTGAGAGGACTTGCTGGCGAAAAGGGCAACAACCCCTACCTGATTGACTAGTTCCCATCCGTGAGGTAAACCAAGAGATGTCGTTTGTGGTTATGGTTGTCACCCACGTAGGAGCAAAAAACATGGAGGATGAACTTGTAGCCCTCAATACCAAACTCCAAGATCTGGATGACAAAATTCTCAGCCTTAATCTTCAGCATTCAGCCATAAACAATAGATGGTAGCCAGAGTCTTCTGCAAGACACTGGGTTCTCTTCTTCCAACAATTTTCATGGGCCGAAGCTTGATTTTCCTCACTTCATTGGTGATGATATGATTGGATGGATATACCGGGCAGAACAATATTTCAGTTTGCATAATACTTTTGATGTCAACAAAGTCCCACTTGCATCCTTTCATTTGGAACATGAAACCCTTCAATGGTTCTGTTGGTACATCAAGGCTCATGAAGAGCCAAAATGGATAGATTTTTGCAAACTTATTTTGCAACGATTTGGCCCTAGTGCTTTTGATAACTTCACATGAGCACTCACTAAACTTCGCCAAACTGGCACTATGAGAGAATATTAGACAGAATTTGAGAAACTGGCCAATCACACAGAGGTATTGTCTGATGAATTCTTCAGGAGTTGTTTTGTTAGTGGTCTGAAGGATGCAATCCAATCTAAGGTTAAAATGTTCTATCCCATCACAATGATGGAAGCCCTAGGGTTGGCTAAGTCGGTGAAGGACAAGATCATAGCTCAACAACACTCCAAATCCACTTTTGTTCCATTCAGAAATATGGTTTCCCAAAGACCTCCAATCACACCAGCTCCTAGAATAACTCCTATCAAGCATTTGTCTGAAGCAGAGATGCAGGCACGTAGAGAAAAAGGGCTTTGTTATAATTGTGATGAGAAGTTCACTCAGGGACATAAATGTGTTGAGAAAAAGTTCTATCTCTTGGATGTGGATTCTCCACTTGCAACTGAAGTTTATGAAGATGCTTAGGATACAGTAGATGATCAGGTTGACATTTAGCAGCCGCCTGTTGACCCTCCTTCTTAGGATGGCCACCCAGAGATATCTCTTCATGCTTTAGCAGGAGTCACCGCCCACAAACCATGCGGGTCAAGGGTTACTTCAAGAAGCTCCCTCTTACAATACTCATTGATTCTGGTAGCACTCATAACTTCATTGACCCTCAGATCGCCAAACATGCGGATTGTTTTGTCCATCCTTGCTCCAGATTTGAAGTCATGATTGCAAATGGGGGCACATTACCTTGCAAAGAGAAGTGTCATAATGTGCATATCTCTATTGGAGATTATAACCTGTGCTCTGACATGTTTGCCTTGCCCTTAGGTGGATGTGATGTGGTTTTGGGTGCTCAATGGTTATGCACACTTGGACCCATCTTATGGGATTTTGCTAAACTTTGTATGTAATTTTTAGACAATGGGCAAAAACACACATTGAAGGGCTTACAACCAGGGTCTCTCAACATCATCAGTTCACATTGCATGGAAAAGCTCCTTAAGAAGAATTCAAGTGGTGTCATCACTCAGCTCCATTCCATTCAGATGCAACCATTAGCAGTCTCCACTACTCCTTCGGATCTACAACGAATTTTGGATAGATATGCATGTGTCTTTGTTGAACCAATGGGATTGCCACCTTCATGACTAGAGGACCATCGTATTCAGCTCCTTCCTGGAAGCGTTCCTCCCAACATCAGGCCCTACCGCTACCCATTTCACCAAAAGACATAGATTGAGATGCTCGTTCAGGACTTACTGAAGGAAGGTATTATTCGCCCTAGTATCAGTTACTTTTCTTCACTAGTTCTTTTTGTCTGAAAAAAAGATGGGTCATGGCACCTCTACATTGACTTCCGAGCACTTAATCACATCACAATCAAGGATAAGTTTCTAATTCCTGTTGTTGATGAGCTTCATGGTGCTCATTTTTCTCCAAGTTGGATCTTCGTTCTGGGTATCACCAAATACGAGTTCATGAGGATGATATCCCTAAAATAGCTTTCCGCACGCATGATGGCCACTATGAGTTTTTGGTCATGCCCTTTGGCCTCACTAATGCTCCTTCCACATTCCAGGCATTGATGAATAAAATATTCCAGCCCTACTTGGAGAAATTCATTCTGGTCTTCTTTGATGATATCCTCATCTATGGTAAAACATGGCCTGAGCATCTCTAGCATCTAGATCTTGTACTGCAACTTCTCTCTGATCATCATCTCTATGTAAAATAGTCTAAATATGTTTTTGGGTAGGAGGAAGTGGAGTATCTCGGGCATATTGTTTCAGCCCAAGGGGTTCGAGTGGATCCTGCCAAAATAGATGCCATGAAAAATTGGCCGCATCCTCAGACACTTAAGAGCCTTCGTGGTTTTTTGGGACTGATTGGATACTACCGCAAGTTTGTCAAGGATTATGGGAAGATTGCAGCTCCATTAACAGCTCCGTTGAAAAAGGATGCTTTTACATGGACACATGCTGCTGAGTGTGCATTTGAAAAACTGAAACAAGCTATGTGCACTACACCTGTTCTAGCTATGCCAGATTTTTACAAGACCTTCACTATTGAGAGTGATGCTTGTGGAAATGGACTTGGTGCTGTTCTCCTTCAAGATGAACATCCCATTGCGTTCACCAGCAAAGCTCTTTCAGGTAAGAATTTAGTACTCTCTACATATGAGAAGGTAATGATGGCTATTTTGCATGCAGTACAGAAGTGGTGGCTATACCTATTAGGGAATCATTTTTGCATCAAGACTGATCACCAGAGTTTGAAATATTTCTTGGAAGAGTGAGTCTCCTCTCTAGCACAACAAAAATGGGTTAGGAAACTCATGGTTTATTACTATGAGGTCACTTACAAGAAGGGTAAGGACAATATTGTGGCAGATGCTCTTTCTTGCACATTTGATGATCAAGCTTCTCTTTCAGCTATTTCTATGCCTGTTCCAAATTGGTTGGAATTTGTCTAGCAGGGCTATGTCAATGACTCTTCATTATCTCAAATCATCCAATAGTTGACAAATAACCCTTCTACTATACCTCATTACTCTTGGGATGGTGCTTCTCTAAGATACAAGGGTCGTCTGGTGCTTCCCTAGAGCACAGATCTTCAACAGGCTGTCTTCTATGAACTCCATGCTTCTCCATCGACAGGGCACTCTGGGTTCCTCAAAATTTATGAGCAGACACGACGTAACTTTTTTTGTAGGGGAATAAAAAGGGCAATTCAACAGATGGTGGTTGAATGTGATACCTGTCAGTGCAACAAGGGTGAAACGACACTCCTTCCAAGATTACTCGAACCCTTGCCCATCCCTACACAGATTTGGACAGATATTTCTATGGATTTCATTGAAGGGCTCCCTAAATCTAGAGGGAAGACAATGATCTTGGTTGTGGTTGATTGACTCTCCAAATATAGTCATTTTTGTACTCTCATCCATCCCTATACTGCCTCCTCAGTCGCATAGATTTTCATGGACCAGATCTTCCATCTTCATGGAATCCCTTCTTCCATTGTCTCAGATCATGATGCAACTTTCACTAGTCATTTTTGGACAGAACTATTTCACCACACTGGTACCAAACTGAAGATGAGTTCAGGGTATCACCCACAAATAGATGGTCATACTGAAGTTATCAACAAATGTTTGGAAACTTATCTTTGTTGCTTCACCTTAGAACAACAACATCAATGGGCAAAGTGGCTCCCTCTCATTGAATGGTGGTACAATACCTCCCACCACACTACATCTTAAATGACTCCATATGAAGCAGTCTATGGTCAGGCACCGCCAGTGCTCCTTCCATACACCCCTAGTAGTTCACCAGTTTAGGTAGTTGACATGGTTCTCCGAACCTGAGATCATATTATTCACATTTTGCAAAACAATCTTCACATGGCAAGAAATCGAATGAAACAACAAGCTGATCAACACCGTTTTGAGCGCACTTTTCAAGTAGGTGATATGGTTTTTCTTCGTCTACAACCATACAAGTAATCCTCCCTGAAAATCAAAGGGCATCATAAGATGGCTCCAAAGTTCTATGGGCCATATAAGGTTCTTTAGAAGATTAGGTCAGTTTCTTATAAATTGGAGCTTCCTCCTTCCCATGTTCATCTAGTATTTCATGTCTCTTGTCTAAAGAAAGTTCTTGGCACCAACATTAGAGCACAAACTATTTTACCAGAACTAGATAACGAAGGATCCATCATTTTGGAGTTGAAGGTAATCCTTGATAGAGTCACTCATCAGCTTCACTCTTGATCCATCATAGAAGTATTAATTTAGTGGCACGAAATGCAACCAGAGGATGCTACATGGGAACCACTCCTTCAGATTCAGCAACAATTTCCACATCTTAAGCTTTGAGGACAAATCTTTTCTAAGAGGGAGGGGATGTTAGAAACCTGTGTTTAACCCTTCTCTTTACTTTGTTAGTATATTGCTGTTGGACGCATATGCTTTGTAAGTCATCCCATGAGTATATTGTATTATCCCACATTCATGGGGAGTAATAGTTGTTTAGATTATACTTAGTATATAAGTATGTGTTGAGGCCAATGAAGGCATCCACGAGTTTATTGTATTGAGCTTGCTCAAAGGAGGTTGCCCCCTCGAAGTGGTCTGTGATCAATAAATTCCTTCTGTGTTCTGCTATTTCTATTATTTCGTGCATTTTTCATTATATTGTTGCAGGAGGTTCCTCTTAGAAATTGAGAAAGTGGAAACTCAATTGATTCTTTCAATCCTTGCCAAGCTTGGTCTTGATTATTCAATTTTTGTTTCTACCTTTTATGCTACTATGGATGCACTTGGGAAAGCTTTCACAATGCCTTCACTTGATGAGTTTGCTACATCACTCACAAGGGAGCAAGCTAAGTTAGTACACATAAGCATATTGAAGTCTCCCAGACCTCAAGCACTTCTTGCTAATCAAGGTACAAAGGATCAAAAGGCTTCAACTAGCAAAGGCAAGAAATAGAAAAATAAGGATTTCAAGAACAATGAGCAAGCAAAAGAGTCAACCAAATCACCTATGTCCTCATCCTCTCCTAAGGAGGAATCATCTAAGAAGGAGAGACCAAAGTTTGCATATTGCAAGAAACTAGGACATGATGAGCATAAGTGTTATGAGAAGAAAATTGATGAGTTGACTTACATTATTCAAAAGCACAATATCCAAATGTCATCATGATCACCTAGTATATCCTCTTCTTCGACACCATCGTCATCTACATAGACAGGGATAGTAGGCATTGTGAATGGGACAGACAAAGGAAAAGGACAAGCACTCTTTGCTTCAACAAGTCTTCAGTCAGAGAGATGGCTTCTTGATTCAGCAGCTTCTCATCATATGGCATTTTCACAAGGGATGTTATCTTCATTTGAGTCATGTACTTCACCACCTATTTTGATGGGTAACAATACATACATGCATGCTACTGGTAAAGGAACTATTGATGTTGGTGAGAGCAAATTCAACAATGTGTTGTGTGTACCTTCCTTGTCAACCAATCTCCTTTCCATCTACTAGATTATTCATTGTGGTGTAGGGAAGACAATTGAGTTCACTCCTAATTTTGTGATCATATGGGACTTGAAGAGTAGAGATATCATTGCTGTTGGGATGCTGATCATGCATCTCTCTTGTATACTTTATTCCATTTTGTTTTTGATGATGTAGATCCATTGATTGATATTCATACTCATGCATCAAGTGTGAATCATGTTTTTGAGAAGTTTGGTCACTTGAACCTTGGTGTTCTTTCACCCACTTTGGTTCATGATACTAGTGCTGAGCTTCCATCACCTCAACCTCTTGTTTCTTCAGAAGTTGACATCGACATGGTTTCATCTACTTTAGTTGAGCAGGATCATACAAGTCTTTCAGACATAGCTTTGTGGGATACTTTCTTGGCAGGTATATCAGACTTGTTTTGTGAGTCTCATATTGCAAATTTGGAGTACACACTTGAGGGGATATCTCTCCTCTTTTATGATAGTTACAGCACAACTGTTATCCCATCTACTTCGTCTTTGGAGGTTATTCCTCATCAATCTTCCTAGGATTTTGTATTGGTCATATTGCATAGTGCCATTCTTTGATTCTGACATGTGGACACTTGAGCAGTCTTCAAAGGCATCCATAATGAGGCTTTTCCCCTCATACCTTGAGATGGAGTTTCTTCTACATTAGCCTTTGGATTGGTTTCTTCCTAAGGGGAGAAATGTTGTTTACAGATATAGGACACTTTCCAGCATTCATCCTAATGAAGGGGATAAATCACAAAACACACAACAATAGAAATTGAACATAGAAAATAGAACTTTCTTTTATTGATCTATGCAACTCATTACATTACAAAAGCTCAATTACAATCAGAGGAATCAATCCTCCATAGGCTGCAACACACTACACCTACACATCACCATGCTCTGGAATCTTCTCCCTTCTGTAATCCCAAATCAGCTAGGGTTTCTATTTTCCCACCTATTCTTGAATCCACACTTGTCCCCTTAACTCCACTATTGCCCACGGTTCCCAAAAATGGTTATTAATAGCCTTTTTAGTGGCCAACAACCTAATTTCAAAATTTGCATCTCCCTCCAAAAATAGGTCAACTTTCAGAAGCCATAACTTTTGATTTGGGTACCTGATTGACGAACCATTTTATGCGTTAGAAAGATTGCAGAGTGATCTACACGCTAAGAACCTACTCTACTAGTTCTGGCCATTTTTGGGCCCGTACGGGGCCATTTAGTACCTCAAACCTGAGTTCGAATAATTTTTAGGCATTTTTCGGGAAACATAAATTTTAATATCTTTCAGCTCGCAAATGATCTTTGCGTGATTCCTTCGCCAAAGGTCTTATTTTTTAGTTATGTAACTTTCTATAAATTTTCACTTCATTCCATGCCCAAATGCAAACTTTCTAAAAATAACAGGTTACTATTTTTAGCAGTTTGGAAAAACTGAAAGTTCTACATCATTATTCAAGAGATTATGGAACTAGAACCATAAATTTTGAAAAGAAATGGAAAGAACATCAACAATTTTGAAAAACATCTTTTTTTTGGGTGATGCAAGATTTTCCTTACACCACTGGATGCTCCTGCATCAGACACCTAGGGTAATTTGAGAAGTGACCCTGTCACGTCTCAGGTGTTTGTGTGAGGAAAACCCAAACGGTCAACCTCTGCCTTAGACAACCAAGAAGAATCTTCAACAGGTCTTCCTTTCCATTTCACCATATATTCTTCATATTTCCTATTCCAAGTACTTCTTCCCACATGGCTATCCAAGATCTCTTCTACCTCCTTTGTTGAAGTAGATGCCAGAATACTCCATTGTTCTTCTGTTGTTCCATCCTTCGTGCCACCCTCATGATATTATGTTAAATCAACAATGTTGAACATAGGGTAAATATTAATCCCACTCGACAGCTCTACCTCATATGCATTTCCTGAATTATGCTTCTTCAGGATTCATGCTTCTTCAAGATTCTACATAGTCTAAATTTCTTCATTTTCAACTTATTGTATGTTCCAATTGGGAACCTTTCTTTTCTCAAGTGAACCATGACTTCATCTCCTACCCGAAACTCCTTATACCTCCTCTTCTGATCTGCCTTAGCCTTATACTAAATATTTATCTTATTAATGTGCTTTCTCACCTCTTCTTGCAAATTCTTCAAATGTTCTGCAAAGTCTTCAGCTTCAGTACTTGTCTTTTCTCCTTTGTCCAGCTTCCTTAACTCTGAAGCATTTCTTGGACTATTCTCATATACAATCTAGAATGGTGATTTACCAGTACTCCTATTGACAGAATTGTTGTAAGCAAATTTTGCCTGTGGTAAAATCAAATCCCATCCCTTGGGCTTATCTCCTACTAAGCATCGTAGCAGGTTACCCAAACTCCTATTCACCACTTCAGTTTGTCCATCAGTCTATGAGTGGTGTGCAGAACTGAACTTCAAATCTGTCTTCACCTTATTCCACAATGTCCTCCAGAAATAACCGACAAACTTGGTATCTCGATCTGAAACTATGCTCTTTGGTAGACTGTGTAATCTCACCACCTCTTTGAAAAATAATTCAGCAATATGAACATCATCATTAGTCTTCTTGCAAGGAATGAAATGTGCCATCTTCGAGAATCTGTCCACCACCACAAAAATGGAATCATGTCCTCTCTGTGTCCTTGGTAATCCAAGAACAAAATCCATACTGATATTATCCCATGGCTTCTTTGGTATAGGTAATGGCTGATATAGCCCTGTATTATGACTTGTTCCTTTTGCCATCTGACACACTCTGCAACTTTATACAAATTTCCTCACACCCTGCTGCAACTGTGGCCACTAATAATTTTCACCAACAATAGCAATGGTCTTATCTCAACCAAAGTGTCCAGCCAATCCTCCACTATGCTTCTCCTTAATCAGGTTCTCTCTCATGGAACTCCTTGGAATGCACAACTGGCTTCCTCTAAACAACATGCCATCTTGGATTATGAAATCCAACCATTTTGTCCTATCCAAAGTAACAGGTTCCAAACAAGCTTTCCAGGCCTTTGCAAAATCTAGATCTTCAAGATACAAACTTTTGAGATCATTGAACCCAACAACCTCTATCTTCATTTCTGTCAAATTTTTTTTCCTTCTGCTCAAGCAATCGACAACTTTGTTGGACTTCCCACTTCTGTGCTTCAAAACAAAAGTATAGCTATGCAAAAGCTCAACCCATTTTAAATGCCTTTGGCTCAACTTTCCTTGACTATTAAGATACTGCAAAGCCTGATGATCAGTATATAAAACAAACTCTTTTGGCAACAAATAATGTCTCCATTTCTTCAAAGCCTGAACTATCGCATAAAATTCCTGATCATAAATAGAATACTTTTTCTTGGCATCTTTAAGCTTCTCACTAAAATAGGCAATGGGCTTACCTTCTTGGCTCAAAACAGCTCCTATACCACTACCACTAGCATCACAATCTACCTGAAATACCTTATTGCAATCTGGAAGTGCCAAAATAAGTTTTTCTACGACTTTCTACTTTAATGTATCAAAGCTCTTGTCTGCTCCTTTAGTCCATCTAAACTCTTTTCTATCCCCTCTCACTGTCTCAGTTAGGGGTGCACAAATGCTACTAAAATTCCTGATAAACTTTCTGTAAAAACTTGCCAAACCATGAAAAGATCCTACCTTGGAAGCACTCCTCGGTGTAGGCCATTCAATGATAGCCCTCACCTTCTCTGGGTCCATCTTAAGACCTTCCTCTGAGACAACAAATCCCAAGTATACCAACTCCTTCTTTCCAAAACTACATTTCTTTAGATTGATCAACAACTTCTCCCTCAGCTTCTCTAAAACTCTTTTGATATGCATTAGATGCTCATCCCAAGTCTTACTAAAAAATAAAATATCATCTAAATAGACAATAACAAAACTTCCCAAAAATTCTTTCAGGACCTCATTCATGAACCACATGAATGTGCTCGGTGCATTGGTTAGCCCAAATGGCATGACTACCCACTCATACAAACCTTCTTTCATTTTGAAGGCTATCTTGCACTCGTCTCCTTGTCTGATATGGATCTAGTGATACCCACTCTTTAGGTCAATCTTCGTGAAGTACTTGGCTCCACTCAAACAATCCATTATGTCATCCATTCTGGGCAATGGAAATCTGTACTTGATTGTGATCTTATTGATGGCTTGAGAGTCTGTACACATTTTCCACTCTCCATCTTTCTTTGGTGCTAGTACTGCAGGTACCACACATGGACTCAGGCTCTCCCTTATCAGTCCCTTCCTTAACAACTCTTGAACTTGTTTGTTCAGCTCTTTACTCTCTATAGGAGTCATTCTGTGGGCTGCCTTATTTGGCAAACTAGGTCTTGGTATCAAATCCATTTGGTGACTTATCTTCCTCACCAGTGATAAACATTCTAGTACATTATCAGAGATAATATCTTGAAATTCTTCCAACATATTTGAGACTTCTGCTGGTACATCTTCACATTTCTCTTGACTAATCTTAAGAATCAATGCAAAGCAATGACGCTCATGCTTCATACCCTCTAAAATTTTTCTACCATCTACCAAGCAAATTCTAGCAATACTACATACCTTTTCTTCCACCTCCTTCAAGGGCTTCAACTTATGACAAACTCCATCCTTTGTTAGGGAATATGTGTTTACACGACCATCATGGACAATGCTCCTATCATACTGCCATGACCTCCCCAACAATATATGACATGCGTCCATTGGTATGATATCACACAGCACCTCATCATGGTAGTCCCTAATCTTGAACTTCACTAAGCACTGCTCATTGACCAAAGCTCTATGGTCCTTCTGCAACCATGCAATCTGATATGGATGCGGATGCTTTCTTCTTGTCAACTTCAACTTGTCAACCATCTCCTCTGAAACAAGATTATCAGTGCTCCCACTATCAATAATAATATCACAACACTTACCTTCACATTTGCACCTTGTGCAGAATAAACTCTTCCTCTAATTAAGTTCTTTTTCCTCATTCAACAAAGTTCTTATGATAACTAGGGTTTCTCCCCTTTCAACATCTTTAGAATGCTCAGACTGTGCATCTTCATCTACATGTACAACTTGTGTATTACCTTTAGGTCTTCTATTTGTCCTTCCTTGATGTTGCGGACACTCGTATGCTCGATGCCCTTCTTCTCCACATTGGAAACAAGTTCCTCTGAAACCTCCTCTTCTAGGTCTGCCTCTTCCTCTTCCTCTTTTCTCACCATTGTTCTGATCACAAGGGTTGTAGGTATTATCTCCTCTCTGATTTTGACTGGTGCCGGCTTCTTCACTTTTCTTTGAATCTTAATTTTGCCCCCCATAGGGTCTTCCACCAGTCCTTCCACCTTGACCTCTTCCCCTTTACTTGCTATCAAATCTTTTATGCAGCTTCTCCTCCACCTTTAGGGAAAACTGGTATGCATCTTCTATGGTGGTCATTCTGACTAGGCTTAGCTCCTCTTGAATACTTGGCCTCAACCCATTAATATAACAGGCTACCTTCTCCTTGTTGGGCTCTGCATAACCTGTCCTGATAGTAATTTTATAAAACTCTTATGTATACTCCTTAATAGACTTGTTACCTTGCTTTAGTCCTTGCAGCTTCTTTAACAACTCCATCTCATCGTCCACAAGAATGAACTACTTCTTTAGTTTCTCCACCATTCGATCCCATCTAGTGATCTTTCCTTTTCCTCTTATATTTCTCTCTAACTGGACCTCCTTCCACCAAATACTGGCATGGCCCTTCAATTTTGTTTTTGTAAACTTGACTCGATCTAGGTCTTCCACATCTTCATACTCAAAATACTCCATGTCATTGATCCAATCAATAAGTTGTTTCGGATATAAATCTCTAGAATATGTAGAAACTTTGATCATGGGCCTCTTTCCAATCTTCTAAATGGCCCTCAACAACCTAATTTCTATAGGATCTCCTCCAGCTTCTTGTTCTTCCTCGGATAGCTCTTCTTCAGCTTCATCTTCGCTTTCTTCTCTTGTTCTTAGATAAAACCCTCTTCGCAGCTCCTTTTGCAATGCATCGATTTTCCTTTGTAGGGCTCTAAAACCCTCTTCTGTCAAAGCATTCTTCCCAATATGATTTTTTCGTGGAGGCATCTTGATCTCCGCAGCAAACCCACAACCTCGGGTCTTGGTGCAAACTACCTCACAGTTGGCGATCTGTCTACACACTCAGGAACCCTTGCTCTGATACCACTTAATGAAGGGGGTAAATCACAAAACACACAACAATAGAAATTAAACACAGAAAATAGAACTTTCTTTTATTGATCTGGGCAACTCATTACATTATAAAAGCTTAATTACAATAAGAGGAATCAATCCTCCACAGGCTGCAACACACTACAGCTACACATCACTAGGCTCTAGAATCTTCTCCCTTCTGTAATCCCAAATCAGCTAGGGTTTCTATTTTCCCACCTATTCTTGAATCCACACTTGCCCCCATAACTCTACTACTGCCTAGGGTTCCCAAAAATGGTTATTAATAGCCTTTTTGGTGGCCAACAACCTAATTTCAAAATTTGCATCTCCCTCCAAAAATAGGTCAACTTCCGGGAGCCATTACTTTTGATCCGGGTGTCCGATTGATGAACTGTTTTATGTGTCGGAAAGCTTACAGAGTGACCTACGTGTTAAGAACCCGCTCTGCTAGTTCTAGCCATTTTTGGGCCTGTACGGGGCCGTTTAGTGCCTCAAACCTGAGTTTGAATAATTTTCAAGCATTTTTTCAGGAAACGAAAACTTTAATATCTTTTAGTTCACACATGATCTTTGTGTGATTCCTTCGCCAAAGGTCTTATTTTTCAGTTATGTAACTTCCTGTAAATTTTCACTTCATTTCGTGCCCAAATGCAAACTTTCTAAAAATAGCAGGTTACTATTTTTAGCAGTTTGGAAAAACTAAAAGTTCTACATCATTATTCAAGCGATTATGGAACCAGAACCACAAATTTTGAAAAGAAATGGAAAGAACATCAACAATTTTGAAACACATCTTTTTTTTGGGTGATGCAAGATTGCCCTTACACCACTGGATGCTCCTGCATCACATCCTCAGGCATTCACCATCGACATAGAAGCTACTTCATTGTGGGGGGGACCTATAGTCTCTCACTTGCTCTCGTATGGGGGGTAATTGATTGTATATATGTGATAGAAGTTTTCCTTGGAGGGTCATGTTGAGTCCTCCTACTATCACTTCTTCTTTCCCTTTCTTTGTTTCATGCATTCTCACTTTTGGAGAGGAGTTTTGTCCCATGAGGTTTTCTCCTTTTCTCCAATTGAGATTTATTGTATATGGGTACCTAACATGGCCTAGTAGCCATGACCCATCTTCACCATCCATCATTGCATCTTGCTTTAGTTAGATACTCCCTAAGTTGCACTTAAGGGGGGTGTTGGTGTGAACAGGGTTATCACCTAACCGGTTTACCCTTGTGTGGATAATTCATATTATTTAACTATTTATTAGTTAAATAATATTCACACATCACACATAATTCACACATGTTAAGTTGACTTAGCGAGTCTAATAGATGTTTCTAGTTGTGTCTAGTTGTTGATAGTTTTCATCTTATCCTATAGTTGTCACATGTCATAGGATAATGACACTTGTCACATGACTACAACATCCTATATTTTATCCTTATATTTATAAACAAAGCATATCATGTACATTGTAATAACAATCTTGTAATCTTTTGCATTCATTGATTTAATAGAATTATTCTCTCATTTGATCTCTCTTGTGCTTTCATGACGTCCTAGATCTTGGATAGCTCCAATCATAGCCAACTCTAACAAATCCTCTTTTTGTTAAACACCCAGAATACTAGTGGGATGAATATGTATTCTTTTAAACCATTCAAACATTAAAAATCCAATCTATTTAGCAGATTCAATTGCAATAAATGAAATAAAGCATAAAACACTCAACAACTCATGACACATGAACACTAGGACTTTTACATGGAAAACCCAAAATAGGAAAAACCACAGTGAGGATTAGCTCACAATATATTATAACCGGTTCAATATATTTACAGAAATGCTCATTGTAGGTGGACTCACTACCCATTGAGAGAAACATAGAAGAATGATTGTGGCTCATTGCCTAGATTAAACTATTACAATTGCATCTGACATATGCATGAGATACAGTTCCAATGAAGCTCAATAAACTGACTTTACACACTTTATCTAATTCTGATCTTACAATCTACTTTCCTCTACATTCGCATTACTCTAATCTTCTACTCAACATTCACAACGTAAGTTTGCACTACTCTAATAGTATTTACGTGTATGTATATCTCATATCGAAAATACCGAAGAAGATCTAGCATATATATATCCACTTCAAGAATAACATCAATTAGGTCAGCCTAATTGGATCTAACATACAAAATATACAATATATAACTTGTCAGCTCAAAACTTTCCACACATGCCTCGCACCAAGATTCAATCCTTAAAACAATTTGAGATAGGTTGGCATGGACCTATAATAGCTCCCACATAACTTCACATTGCTTATTTAACCTTCGCATATCTTCACATCTATTAGGTTGGCACCACAAAAGACCTAATACAAAAATCCTTCAAGTATATACCCATATTCAGATAGTGTACCTTGAAACATCATGCCAACTGGAATTCACACTCTATTGACATCTGTCAACATCTCCTTAAAACTACAAAGTCAAAATCCAATCCGCAGAGAAATGCAGACTCTCTTACTCGCATGCACTGAACTTCCAGGCTCAACTTCTGTCATTCATAACTTCCACACCAGAAGTCAAAATTAGATTAAATTCTAGAATTAGATGCTTCTATCAACCTAAAAAATATACTAGAACCATAGAGTGAAATGTTCAATTGTGGATCAGTGTGGACCCAAAAACTAGATGCTTTGTAACACAAAATTACCAGAACTGACACTTAATCAATTTTCATCACAAGTCTCTTTACCAAATCAAACCTTCTTGCACAATTATCTTTCATAGACATCTTGAAGCATGTTAGAATCAATCAAAATGATCTACACTGAAGTCTTCATACCAAGATACAATGTTGACATCAATGACAACGCTGCAATACACAGTAGCATACCTTGTGCTTATCCTACATGCTCATGTTGCCAACAACAACATCAATGAAAATCTTCCAACAATCTCCCCCTTTGTCATTGATGGAAACATGCCAAAATATCTCCAAAACATTCTCCCATTTTGACATCAAGGGCAAAGGGCGATTTTCAACCACTATTCTAACATGTACCAAATCTCCCTCTAAGAAATATATGCATATGTACAAGCTAATTTTTTTTAATTGACTCCCCCTAAGCCATGTACTGGAGAAAGACCAAAAATTTATATCAAAAATTACTCTATCTACTTCGCATATGTACAAAGAATATAAAATTGAGAATTAAAAATTCATAAAATGTAAGAAATGTTGTCAGTTGGATGAAGTAGGCACTTGTAACTTCTGCACCTGTGTCTGCTACTCATGTTTGCCTTCATCCCATGCCTTCTTGGCTTCCCCAAGCAATCTGCATTGAGTTTCAAACTCCACTAGTAGCTCTTCTCCTTCTTCCAGAGTGCTAGGTATAGGATTCATCTATGTGGCTTTGGTAGCACTCAAGAGGGATCTAGAAACAAGCATGAATTTGGGATTCACCTAGTCCCTTATTTCTCTGAACTGCAAAATAATATGCTCTTTTTGAGCCTGCAACTGAAAGAATTTATTATGCAAATCTTCTATAGCATTTCTTTTATCTCTAGTCAGATCAAGTGTCTGATCATAGGTACTGGATGCATTATCGATCTGGGACTCAATGGAGTCCATATCCTTTCTGATTCTCTGTGTGGCTCTGGGCCACTTCATGCCAAATTGATAAAAAGCCTTTGCCTCATCTACACAATCTTGTGCATCCTTCAAATTTTCTTGAAACTTTTTATGTGCAAGAGCACATTTCTTAGTGATCTCCATCATTTTCTAATTATTTATTCTCTTTTCTACCTCATTTTCATTTTGTCCTTTAAGACCGGAGGCATATTCTTTAAAAGAATCAATTAATATCTTCAGATTTTCCATACCAGAAAGTGATGTGTCGATGTTTGCACCAGGTATGGCCTCTTGCAATGCCTTTACTGCCT
This sequence comes from Cunninghamia lanceolata, assembly GCA_027924645.1. NCBI lineage: Eukaryota > Viridiplantae > Streptophyta > Pinopsida > Cupressales > Cupressaceae > Cunninghamia > Cunninghamia lanceolata. Next base: position 5,403,571 of record BSBN01000645.1, on the reverse strand, counting down.
CATCCATCAGCTCTCCACTCTTTTGATGAGTCTCTATAAGTTCCTTACTATAGCTTGTGAAGGCAGGAAATCTTGTACAGATCTATATTTCCTTATTGTATCGGTAGTTGAAGTAGTTGTGATGACACAATAGGCTGGAAATTTAGTTGCATACTTAATAGATCCTTCAAGGAATCTCTAGAGGATCTAGAGGATTCACCGAAAGACTTTGTAATCTTCACAAATTTATCTTTCAATTCCTTTTCCTTATTCTTGCTAGAGTTTTCTAGATTCTCTTTCTTTGTTTTTGCATCTCTGGATTCATCCTTATTCTTATCTTCATCTTTCCCTTTGTTATTTTCTTGTTCCTCTTTCCTTTCTACTTCAACCTTCACTTCATCATCTTTCTTATTTGCATTCTCTGCCTCTACAAAGTTCTTTGTGTTGACTAGGGAAGTAACATTTACATATGGTACAAGAGGAGTGGATGTATCTTGCTTTGCTACTTCTTCATTGGTGTATGTTTCTCCTTCAACATTCTTTTCTGCTTCTTTATTTTCCCGAGCTATTTCTTCTAAAACTAGAGGGTCATTATCCTATGCTTTTTCTGTTGTATGCTCATGTTGAGCATCAATGTCCTGAGCCTCTTCTTCCATGGCAACTTCCAGAGCAGTGTTCTTTGAAAATATTCCATATTTTTGTGTAATGTCAAAATTTTTCTCAACTGTTTCCTTTTGTAGCTTTTCAAAATCATTTTTATCTCTACCCATAAGAGTAGTTACCCTTTGCTTTACCTGGAATTCAATTGTGTAAAGATTAGCCAATGTGGCTCTATTTTCATTAGACAAAGAAGTATCAACCTTTTCTTATGCATACTCTTTTATCTTCCCTTCTTGAATTGCTTCTTTTCTTCTCTTCATCAAAACATCCCAAAGCTCTACAGGAATTTGGTCTTCAATGTTTCTCATGTCAACCTCTAACACAATGATGTATTTAATAATGACCTCAACAATGGTGGCCTTATCTATCTCATTTTCCTCATTGTATAGGGCAATAGTCTCCCTTAACACCTCATGCTGCAAAATGCTATTGAACAAAGCTTCTAATTTCATAGGACAACGAGGTCTTACCAGTTTTGATTATTCTTGCATTTTTCTATTATCCAGAGTCACCTCCTAGCTTGTTTCTACTTTCTTCTTCTTTGGAGTCACCTTCTTGGTGGCTTCTTTCTTCTGCTCTCTCATATGTACAACAAATTTCTTCTTTTCTTCCTCTATCTCTTCTTTACTATTAGTATCAATGATATCAACTTTTCTCCTTTTGTGGACCAGCTGTGGTCCTTCTTCCTCCTCTTCTTCATCTTCTTGTACATTGACACTTATATACTTCTTTTGGTAAAACCCTATAAGGAATATGTGAAAATGCACCTAACAAGTCGTCTTCAATGGATTTTGTAGGGTATTTCTTGAATTTAGGTTGTGACTTCTCAGTGACCTCAATAAACCTCAGTGTAGCCATTTGCAAATGAATTCAAATTGCTTTAAAACAAAGTTCCCTGTGAAATTAGGACAAACTAGAGATTGTAAATACCTTTTCTATCGCTTGCAGAACTAGGGTTTGAACACATTGAGTCACAAATCATCTTGATCACTTCTTTGCTACTCCGCTCCTTCTCAAATACTTTTGTGAATGAATTTTCCTAATAGAAATCACTTTATAACCCTTTGGATCTGACTTAATTTTGTATTAAATGCTTCAAACACTAAAGCTGGCAACCCTTTCTCTGTATGCACATTCAACTTCACATGCTCCACAAACTACTGCATTATCATATTTTCTTCTACAATTTCAACCATAGATCAAGCATGTCGATCTACATCTTATATCTTTGTGTTGAGGTATCAACACCATTTTCTTTGGTAGGGGAAAAATATTTTCATTAAAGCTCCCCCTGAGCCAAAGCTCTCAACTTAGTTTCCAAAGGAAACATTTGCACTAGATGCAGGTATAGATACATCCTTAACCTTTGTCTCTTCTTTCTCCAAATCTTTTCCATCTCCTTCTTTGTTTCTGCAGGATCAATCTTTTGTACTGGTTCATTCCTCTCTATCGGATTCTCCTTCCTCACATTTCTGCTTTTGCAAAACTTGGAAATGTGTCTAGGCCTATTGCAAATGTAGCATATAACATTCTTTTGACCAATATTCCTTCCATTCATTCTAGATCTACATTGACTAGCTTTATGCCCAAATCCATAGCATATATAATAGTATCCTTTGAAAGATTGAACCATTCTACCATTGTTATAGCTATTCATCATTTGACTTCTGCATTCACTAGCTCTATGACCAAATTTCTAGCATCTAAAACATTGACCAGAAAAAAGTGGAACATTCTAATTCATTCTACTTCTACATTCTATTGCCTTGTGTCCAAATTTATTGCAGGAATGACAGAGACCATTGAAAGATGGGTACCTTTGTGCACTTGGTTGTCTAATCGGTAGTCTTCTAGCTTCATTCCTTTGATTCCAGATCTGCTTGCCATTGTTCTTATTTTCAACATTTGGTGTCTGATCTAATTTTGAACTTTCACCCTTTTCAAAACCTAAACCCTCTTTATCTTTAGAGCCTTTCTGATTTGCAATCATTTCATCAAGCTTTGTAGTACTCATCTTGAATTTGTCTTCATGACTTCTTGCTTTCTCCAAATCTGATTTTAGATTCACAACTTCTTGTTCAAGCTTTGTACATTCTTTAGATTTTCTTTTCATCACTACATTAAGACATTCCTCAATTCTTTTCTTTTCTTCAACTTGCACCTTCAGAACAGTGATGGTTTCATTTGCTTGCTTCAATTGTTCACTGACTTCCTTATGCCTTTCTCTGAACTTCTTGATTTTCTCTCTCAAAATTTTGATGCATTCATTTGCTTCTTCGACATTTTTTTTTCAGATATTTGTTTTCACCTTCAATTCTTTCAAGATCTTCAAGAGGAACTTTGAGTTCTCAACTTTGTCAAGTATGCAGTCTTCTTCTGAGAATTCAACATCAGGGATCTCTTCCGAAGGAATAGGTAGTCTTCTAATAGTCATATGTTCAACCTCCAAGATCTTCCCCAATCATTTAAGCTTCTTCCAAGGGACCAGGCTTTGATACCAATTGTTGAACACCTAAAATACTGAGAGGGAGGGGTGAATCAATATTCTTTTAAACCATTCAAATATTAAAAATCCAATCCATTTAGTAGATTCAATTGCAGTAAATGAAATAAAGCATAAAACACTCAACAACAACTCATGACACATGAGCACTAGGATTTTTACGTGGAAAACCCAAAATGGGAAAAACCATAGTGAGGATTAGCTCACAATATATTATAACCAATTACAATATATTTACATAAATGCTCACTACAGGTGGACTCACTGCCCACTGAGATAAAGATAGAAGAAAGTTTGTGGCTCACTACCTGGATTGAACTGTTACAATTGCATCTGACATATGCATGAGATACAGTTCCAATGAAGCTCAATAAACTGACTTTACACATTTTATTTGATTTTGATCTTACAATCTGCTTTCCTCTACATTTGCATTACTCTAATCTTCTACTCAACATTCACAATGTAATTCGCACTTCTCTAATAGTATTCGCATGTATGTATATCTCATATCGAAAACACTGAAGAAGATTTAGCATATATTTATCTGCTTCAACCATAACATCAATTAGGTTGGCCTAATTTGATGTAACATACAAAATATACAATATATAACTTGTCGGCTCAAAACTTTCCACACACACCCCGTGCCAAGATTCAATCCTTAAAATAATTTGAGATAGGTTAGCATGGACCTATAATAGCTCCCACATAACTTTGCATTGCTTATTTAACCTTCACATATCTTCACATCTATTAGGTTGGCACTGTAAAAGACCTAATAAAAAAATCATTCAACTGTATACCCATATTTGGACACATGTACCTCGAAACATCATGCCAACTGGAATTCACACTCTATTGACATCTATCAACATCTCCTTAAAATTACAAAGTCGAAATCCAATCCACGGAGAAATGTGGACTCTCTTACTCGCATGCACTGAATAGGAAATGTCTGTAATCTGCCAGGCCGACCTTCTTTCATTCATAACTTCCACACCAGAAGTCAAAATCAGATGAAATTCTAAAATTAGATGCTTCTATCAACCAACAAAAATATACTAGAACCATAGAGTGAAATGTTCAATTGCGGACTAGTGCAGACCCAAAAACTAGATGCTCCATAACACAAAATTACTAGAACTGACACTTAGTCAATTTTCATCACAAATATTTATGAGATCAAACCTTCTTGCAAAATTATCTTTCATAGACATCCTAAAGCATGCTAGAATCAACCAAAATGATATGCACCGAAGTATTCATACCAAGATACAATGTTGACATCAATGACAACACTGCAATACATAGTAGCATACCTTGTGCTTATTCTACATGCTCATGTTGCCAACAACACCATCAATGACAATCTTCCAACACTTTTGAGTCTAAATGTTATTAGTCATAGTACTTCCCCTACTATAGAGTGATGTGGGTTGATCTTAATTTGGATGACAAAATTTTTGGTATTTGTTCCATTTATGTCCCTAATGATTATAAAGAAAGATCTGATATGTGGAATTGGTTGGCTAATAATTTGAAAGATACTCCTTGGGTTTATTAGGGTGATTTTAATATTTTTGAAAATAGTGTTGATAAAATTGGTGGTTCTAAATTTGAATGGAAAGGCAATGAAAACATTTTTGGGATAAATTTAAGAGAAAGTTAAATTTAGTTGACTATTTAATGGGTTGTAAGCTTGACAATAAGGGGTTTTGGTTTACTTAGTCTATATTTTAAAAAGGAAATAAAAGGGTGTTCTCCATATTGGACAAATTTATGATGGACAATTCTTTTTGTATCCCCCTATTCAGGTTTAAAATGTTGTCTAGGTTATTCTTGCTACTCTTTTTTACCATCATCCCATAGAAATTGAATTTTTCCCTCTTTCCAGTCCTCCTATGTTGCCTTGTACTTTTAAAGGTCTTTATAAGATTAATGTTTCCCATTTAAAAAATCCTTGTTGTAATACCCTATTTAACCTTTAGGTTTTAAACTTCTACAAGCTTTCAGAAGGGTCTAATGTAGATAGATGGAACAACACTATTGATGTTTTTGTTAAGATTTTGAGGATCTTCAGTAAATGTAAGGCCAAAGAGAGAGCTACTAGGATTAGGATGTTATGGGAGGATCTTATAAGGGTGGAATATGATATTCAAATTAGGACTTTTGATGAGTTATTGCAAAAGGAGACTATGGAGGTTAAGCATTTTTTGATGTGTGATCAATTTTATAGGTTGGGGGGGCAAGTCCAAATCCAGTACTATGTGGTTACATTTAGGTGACAAGGGTTCCAAAAAAACTCAAATTTTTGAGTTCGTGGTGTTTTGCTTAAAGAGCCTAATATTAGGAATGTCTTTAATAATTTTTACTTTATTTGTTTTAAAAAAAAGTGATAGTGATATTGTTGTAGACCATATTTACAAGATTCAAATTTGTTAGAGCTCAACAAGATAATTTTTCACTCAAACTCAAACTCAACCAAGTCTCAACAAATTGAAAAACCATGAAATAGAGAGATTTTTAAGGATTTAAAGCTTTTAGTATGCACCCTTCAATAGATAAACTTTAAAGACATAATAAACTAATCAAATAGAAGCTACTTTGATCACATACACAGGTATACATCAACCATATGAGTACAAAAGTATATTTTAGATGGAAACAACATTTAAATATATAAATATTATAATGTTTACAAAACTCATGGATTATGGCAATCCATGGCATCAAAACAAAATATTAAAACTAAAAGTAATTATGGCTTAGAGAAGCTTACAATACTCATCCCAACATCTATAGTTGTACATGTCCTACGCAGGCATCTAAGATAGGTTCTTGATGATGATACAACCATGATATATGTCTATGTATTAGTGACACACATTTGAGGGGTTTGCTCATGCTCTATCCTCCTCTACTATGGCTATTATCCTCCTCTACTATGGCTATTATCCTCCTCTACTATGGCTATTGTCTCTACCTCTAGATCTATCTGATCAACCCATGCAATGTCCTTGCTAAAGATGGGATCCTCAACCTTGGAGACTAATATGATTCTCGATCTACCTCCTCTAGAGTGATGAGAGATAAGTTGTTGCCTAGGTGTTGTGACCTCCACAACACACCCCTAAATTTTTCAATTTGGGCCCTTGTACATGATTTTATAATTTGTACTTTTGATGGTTTTTGTGATTATTGTCTTAATATGTTCTTAACCTAGAGTCTCTAAGATATAAATTTTATTGAAAAATGGTTGTTAAGAGATCTAATGTTGTGTTCTAGGGATCAAATGGGGCATTACAATTTGAAGGATAATAGTCACATTTTAAATCCCTTGAAGGTGTGAAGTTAACTTTTGTTAAGACATGCAAAACCACCCCAAGAGTCTAGGCTTCAAGTCCTTCGTATTGCAAAGCTACCCTGAAACCCTGAGGAACAAATATAGTTTTGTGAAAATCCCTTTCAAAGCCCCAAAAATTTTGGTGGGTGAGCATTAATGGCTTTCATGCAGAGGGAGTATAAGTGTCATGATGCCCATTTTCCCAATCATTTGTATTCCTCCCGCAAACTTTGGTGACCCAACTCCTCTACAACCAACAATGCTCTATAATTCACAACCCTTCAAGCTATTTAGGGCCAACTTCTCACATTTACCAAGTTTTTTCCCATTCTTCTTTTACTTCTCTTGTTTGGCTAAGTGGTGTGTATGGGATATTTAGAGTTTTGATGTTCAAATCATGGATCTTGTTCAACAATAATTTCTAGCTACAATTCATAATAGTCCTTTAATGTTTATTAAATCTTGTTTGTATTTGTATTTTTAGCGTTTAAATTATTCATGTTGCAGTTAATTTTTTATTAAGGCATTTTCTTTTCCTCATTATTAAAAACCCCTTTCCATGCCTTAGTGTCTTCAAGCTTAGTCCAAATTATAAAATTAGGTCTAAACTTAGTCTAGTAAAAACCTTTGTAATTTGTCTTTCCATCTAGACCTCTCACATTGTTTGAAAATTGCAATTTTTTTGCAAAACACATAACAGGTCTAAAGTGTGGAATGAAAATCAAAACTTGCACATCATTTGTAATTTGTAACTTCTTTGCAAATTGCTAATCGGGTATGAAGTGTGGCATACAATTCTTAACTCAACATATTATTTGCAATTTGCAATATCATTGAAAATTGCTAATAGGGTCTAAAGTGTGATATGTGCAATTTAAAACTCACTCTTGATTTTCAATTCACAACCTTTGTAAATTGTAAACCAGGTCCAAGCTTCGATTTGTAATTTCTAGACCGACTTCACTTCTAGTTTGTAATTTTAACCTCAGACCACACTTCACACTTAGAATGCAACTTGCAACTTTTTACAAAGTATGGGTTAGACCCAAACCCCGAGATGAAAATCACACTTCATTTCATTTTGCAATTTGCAATTCATAATAATGTTTGTAAAATTCAAATCAGGCTCAAACTATGATTTGTAGATAATCAACAAAATACTTGTTTTGCTCATTTTCATTCACGCAAATTGAAATTTTAGTCTAAATTAGCATTGGGAATTGTGTATATGACCTTACAAAGACTTAATAAATGCAAAATTGGTTTTATGCATTCTTAGATTTTGACGTCCATAATAGTGTAAAATTTGTTGATTTAGATTAACCCATTTTCAAGATTGTTCACATGAGTATGACCTCGCCTACTACGAATTCAAAGGGGTCATCTTAGCATCAAAAATCTAAATAGATCTTGTCAATGTGATAGAAACTAACCTTGGACATGTTGGATTAGAGAAATTCCATGCAAGAATGGCTATAGATACTAATATCAGTCAAAGGACTCAAAATTTGAAAATGAGTGGATTGGTGCAAGTTATAGGGTTTCTAGTGATGGTCCAATCTATCAACCTAATGATGACATGTGCCCAATATTACAACTCTAATATTTGAGATATTATAAATGTAAATGAAAATATAATATTATTGATACAACCTCAATATATTGTGGAAATATTTGGGCTACCTACTAGAAAAGAATATGGCATCATCACTATGGAGTCTTTGTAAAAATATTATGATGACCACCTGAGCAATTGCTTGAGGGTTATAAATAAAAGTTGGCTCATCAAGACAAAATCATCCTCCACTAGACTTTCAAAGAATCTCTTCACAAGTGAGTTTTGCAAGGAAGTAAATGACATCATTACATTGTTGAGAAGAATAATAGGAGAAGAGATGGCCAAAGAATTTCAATCCTAGATGTACCAATATATGGCCAAGATCTTAGAAAGAAAAGAATTCATTGATTGGGCCACATTGATTAGCAATAAGTTGCATGAGAAACTTACTAGCATGTTTCAAAATAAGAAATTTTATATGACCTTGTACTTGATCTATGCCTTAGCTAGAAGACATCAATTCAATGGACTCCAAATAGTGGGAGTCATGGGGCAAGGACAACAGAAAGTGTTCGAGTATTATCCCAAAATTAAGAATAGAGAAAGTGCCAAATCATTTTTGAGGGTTAATGATGCCTTTGTTTTCTATATCATCAAAATGTTGGAATGAGACTTTGGTAAGATAATTTCTGCAGAGGCAATGGAAAAGATCAAAAGATGGAGCAATTCATATCCAATTTGCTACCTTCATATGTATCAAGGTCAATAGTTTTGACAAAGCACCTTAGAAGCTTCCTCGATATGTCAACAATAAATTGATATCATTAGAGCTATGTAGACAACTACTAGAGGTTCAAAAATCATGCTTGTAAGAAAAATAAAAGGGGCTTCATTTTCCATCTCCATAAATAAATATTCTTGTTTAATAGCACAAGCTACTAAAATTGATGAAACTAAAATGGCTCAAGTAAACTTGAAGCCTTATGAGGCACAAGCTATCTTTAACCCATGATCAAGCATATAAACTTTAATACTTGTTTGCAAACATAAAGAAAGATTGGAGGATTTTTAGGCCAATTGTGATGATGAATATGAGGTCAAAAAAAGGGGATATTATGCTGAATATAAATCAACTAAAAATGTATCAAATTGCAAATGTTCCTGAAGGGAAGTTAAAAATGATGGGAATGTGTTGGATCCCTCTTAAGAAATGGATCAGATATCCTCCAAGACACTTCCTATAGTTGTTTGAAGTGAAAAGGAATATAAAGATGTTGAGAAAAGAACATGAAAAGTGATTAATAGGAGTAGGGAATGCCTAAACAAAATGAAAATAAGTTAAGTTTTTTGGTTGGGGGATCCTCCCAAAACATAATTAGCCAAGTGGAAGAGGATCCTGAAAGAACCCCATCCCCTAAGTCTCATTCACCTCCTCTAAATTTTTACCTTCAAGTACTTCCCAGGGTGTTCATGAGAAATTACCAACTCCATCCCCACAAAGAACACATGTACCATCTCCTGAAAGGACTCCATCTCCCAAGAGAATCCCCACTCCTCTCAAAAAACCTCAAACTCCCTCTAAAAGAACACTAGTCCCCTCTCTTAGGACCTGACACCTACTCCCCCTCCAAGGAGAACACCTACTCCATCCCCCCAAAAGACACCTATCCCATCACTAAAGAGAACTCCATCTTCCCCTCTTAGAATGCCATCTCCACCTTCAATTCCTCCAAGGTATTAGGGTAAGAAACAACCAAGCCAAAAATATACTCAAATAGGGGATACTCAAACAAAGGATACTTCACAAGACAAGACATCTATTGCAAACACATCTTAGTGGCTTAACCAAATAATTCAACAAAAGAAGAGTGATGAAGCCCCCAGTAGATGACTTTTCTTAATTGTCATCTATGATTGTGAAACCTCCTCCTCCAAAGAGAGATAGGGTTTGATCTACAATTATTATAGGTTCTCAAGGAGTTCGACAAGCACAAATTGTGACCCCATTAACAAATGTCCCAGAAACAAAGATGCAACCCTTAGATTACATGGTAACTATACTTTATCTAGGAAAACCATCAAGGGAGGAAGGAAAACAAATAGAAAAATCATCTATTGATTGGATGATATAGAAGATGGAAAAGGATAAGTAGCCAAATAGGAGTGAAAAGATAAAGTGGCTTATCTCACAACCTATATTGGGAATCTGGTTGGCCCTATCAACTCTTCTACTACAACTCCTCAATTTATTCTTGCTACAGAAAAGGGAGTACCTGCTGCAAATGAATTGACGAATGTAGCAATGGCTACTAGAAAATGGAGTAATGAATTGTTTGCACTCATGCACAAGGCAATTCAAGGAGTGGCAAGTGAATATACTAAATTTTCCAAGAGTATGCCATAAAGATGATAGAGAAAAATGTAGATGAAGCACTAAAAGATATCGAGACTAACTATCCATATGTAGTAGAGCTAACAAAAGTTGATTTCAAAATTTTGGTAAATGAGAGAATTTTGAATGGACAGGAACAATATATTCACCAAAAATGGGTAAAAGCCTATAAGTTCCAAAGGGATATTTTAAGAAGTTGCAAGTTAAGTTTCAAATATCATATAATGTTATGCAGGATGCATTAAAGGAGATTAATGATTTTGGGGGGGAGATCATATGTAAGTTGTATAATGAACAAAATGTATTTAATTCCACACAAGTTTTGAAAGCTCAATTAGATAGCATGCTTCAAGTCAAGTTTCCAAAAGGGATAATTTTTATTCTTCCTCCATAACCAAATTGATGAGTGCCATGCCCAAGCTGTTACACTTGAGCATGAACCGGAAATCTTTGATTATTTCCTAAAACATTGTCAAATGTTTAACTCTAGTTTAAAATAAGTAAAATCAAAAGTACAAAATTTTGAATAAACATACATCATCATACATATAATGAATGAATTTGAGCATTTGATGAAACTTTTGTATCAATCATCATAATTATTTATCAAGGTGTTAACTTTTCCTTACCTAGCTATACACATCCATAATAAGTACAATTTGATAATCAACATGCAAGAAAGATAAGAGTCACTATTACATTAAATAATCTTTCCCAAAAGTACAAACACACAAATGCTTATACCCGATAATGAGTGTACAACATAAAAGAATAACTACTTAACAACATTCATCACCTTGAATTTACTTGTACTTTGCAACATTCATAATTTACTCCATTAACACTAACACCCTGTACATATAATTGACACGAATCTGCACAAGTGAATATAACATTAGTTTCATAAGATCAATAATAAACATGTTAGTGTGTTAAGTTTTTCACTTAGGGTAATTACTCTGGGTGGTTTTTTCCCGTAGAGTAGTTTTCTTACCCGTCAGCATTCTCATGGCTTTAAAAGCTTGTACAATATGTAAATTATGTATCTCAATTTATTCACTCTTGTTTGGTGAAATGGTCTTGTGTTGCCTCTCTCATTTTCTGTGAAGATTTGTTGCAGATGGTGCTCCTGGGAGGTGGATGACACCAACATGGTATCAGAGCCAACCATTTTGCAATCCTTCCTTGAGAGTTTTCATTGAGTGTTTGAGATCGCTTATTTTTCTGGCATTTCAAATTTTAAAGTTGCCTTTTATTCCTCTTTCTCCCACTGTTCATGATTGCTGCCTGTGAATTTGAGCATTGGAGGCCCGTTTATCTGCAGAATCGATTCATTTGGTTTTGGTGATTCTCATTCTAGTGGCGTGTGAATCAAAGTTGTCGTTTTCCTATTGAAGAAGGGCTGCATTTGCTATGGCGTGAGGTTTTTGCGCAACATAGATATCAGGCACTTTATATATCGGTGGTCTTCATTCTCTATCAAAGGTTTATATTTGGCAATGTCTTTTATAGTTGACACCACAATTTTCTGGAAGAAACTACATTTATATCAGACAATCCCTATCCCCATTTGTTTGTGGTCATTATTTTTGGGCGTTTTAAACATTTGGAACAAAGATTCATGGTATCTACACTTCAAAATCAAGCCACGTTGTTTGTAGATTGGTTGCCCAATCATCCACGGCCATGACCTAACAAATCCATCCTTCGCTCCAGATATTAGAAGAGATTTTTCATCAATGCCTTGGTTTGAATTATGGGAGGAAAAGGCGGTCTCTGTGAGGGTTGAGAAGCGATGAAAGGGTGTCACCTCAACCACCCTATAGTATTCAACAACAAACATTCTAAAATTTTTTGCAGCAGATATATATTATTCTGCATTAGACTTTATATATTATAAAGTTTGCATATATTTGATTTTAGGGTTTGTGCGCTGAGGAGAAGTGCAGGCGGGTTTGTGCATTGTGTTTGGAGTGCCATTTGAGATCTTTTATCCCACATTACTCCAGTAGAGGAGCTATTTCCACTTTATATTCACTAACACTTGGATTGTACGGTGAAGTTGTGGAAGGCTTGTGGTGAAAGTGCAAAGCTTACTTAGACTTTGTGTGTGATCAGTGGCTTAGTTTGGTGATCAATTAGCACAGCTGCCATTATTTTTATTGCAACACATCCATTGCGTATTTTTCGCTCACTTGCAGAAGGTGGTCACATGGATGACCAAGGGCTTAATCCGGTCCTTCATTCTTGCATTGAGCCCCCATAGGTAATTTTTCTTCTATGGAGCATATCTTGGGCATCCGGAGTCCATTTTTAGCATTCCGCATATCATGAGAAAGCTGACTCCGCCAAGCTCACAGTAGTATAGGTAAATCCACCTAATTTTTCTGATTTGAAGGCTTCATTTGCAGTATTTGGGAGTTTCTAATTTTGTTGTTGAAGGTTAAAGTCTTTGTAATTTTTGAGATTAGTCATAGTTCATTATGGGCTTTTCAGTTCATCCTGTTGTGATTATGTTGAAAAGGGGAAATTATAAACAATGGAGAGATGGTATCATAAAACATCTTAGATGGCTTCATTTGTTACCACATTTGTATAATCTAGTTCCCCTTCCTGGTACTGATAGTAAGAAATTTGCATGGAGTTGCAAAAGGGATCATGTCCTAGGAGTTATTGTAATGCATATTGATGATGCCACTTTGAATGCTATTGATCATTTTGAGTGTCCTCATATTCTTTGGACTAAAATTTGGGAAATACATGGAGATTCTGATACTCAGCTATTCCTAGATGATCCTATTTTAGATTGTCTTGTGCCTTGTCATTTTTCAGATAGGATACCCTATGATCATGCTACTATGCAGGAGTTTGAAGTTTTAGAATATTTGAATCTTCAGATGAGGATGATGAGGGTTCTTCAGACACTCCTTCTTCTCCATCAAGGACAGTTGATGTACCTTCACCTATAGTGATTCATTTTACAGTCATTGATTGAGGCTCCTATCATTCCTGTTCAACAGTACCATTCATCTTGTGTTGATGATTCATTGAGCATGTCCAGTGATTCATCACAACCAATATCTCATTGTCTACTTGATTGGGATTCATATTTGTTGGACATTAGTCCTTGTTCGTAGAATCTCATATTTCTGACTTGGAAGACACATTTGAGGGTATATCCCTCCTATTTTATGATAGTTGTGGTACAACTGTTGTCACTCCATCTTTGTCTTTGGAGAATGTTCAAGATAAGTTTCCAGTGGTATGTTGTTTGTCACCTTTTATTGTGATTGGGCATGCTCTTGATTGGTTCGTGGCATCATATTCCAAGGTCTTGGAGACACATGAGCAGATTTTAGAGACATCATCATACATTTTCATGCTTCTTTCTTTCAATTCCTATATGGAGTGGGAAGCATACTTGCATCTATACATGGTTTTGTTTCTTCCAAAAGGAAGACATGTGGTTTGTCAACATTGGATCGTGTTTTGTCTTCAGACACTTACCATTTTTACAGGTGATTACACATTGTGGGGGGGCTACATAGTCTCTCTCTTTCCCTCTTATGGGGGGCCATTGATTATATATACATGATGTATGTAGTACTTGGGGGGATGTGATTAAGTCCTCCTTCCACCATGCATCATTTTTTTTTCTCTCCTTTGGGGAGGGGTTTTTTCCCACAGGGTTTTTCTCCTTTTCTCCAGTTGTGAGATATTTTTTTTGCACTGTAAATTGGTACCTAACATGGTTGTGTAGCTGGGACCCATATTGCATCTTGATTTTGCATAATAATTCTATCTAAGTTTGCACTTAAGGGGGGTGTTAGTGTGTTAAGTTTTTCACTTAGGGTAATTACTCTGGGTGGTTTTTCCCTGTAGAGTAGTTTTCTTACCCATCAACATTCTCATGGATTTAAAAGACTGTACAATATGTAAATTATGCATCTCAATTTATTCACTCTTGTTTGGTGAAATGGTCGTGTGTTGCCTCTCTCATTTTTTGTGAAGGTTTGTTGCAGATGGTGCTCCTGGGAGGTGGATGACACCAACAAAACATAATAGGTATCAATGCACAAGATGGAATGACTACAGGCCCTAAGGGCCAGACATAATGCTTCGGGGGCTCATCCGTGATGGCCTTGCCTACGTACGCGCAACGCATAGGCTTCATAGTTTGAAAGGTAAACTTCAAATCCAACTAGGTTGCTTTAAAATTTTATTTGTTCAAATACAAATTTCCAACTGACTCATAATGAAAATCTAGGCTCTCATTTTCGAGCCATAAGAAGGATAAAACATCAGGTGGAAAAGTGACATTTAAAAAAAAACGAGTTGAGTTGCCATCAAGTCAACACATAATACAAGCTCAATGGGCGACTAGTAAGTTATATAAAAAAACAACAAGACACATAAGGAGATCTAGCTTACTCAAGTAGTTCGTTTAGGAAACAAGATACTAAATTTAATACTATGCCTTGTCTATCGATGCAACCATATGCCTATATTATTCACTTAGTTTAAATCTAATATTCAAAATAGGAGTGTAAGGACCCATTATAGGTTGTTCAAATATAATCATGTGTGATACCGTAATGAACTATGGCCTATAAATCATATCATAACTTGAGCCTAACTTTAGTTGATTCATATTCCAGCCATAAAGTTAGTTTGTACTATCATACTCTTAGTTTTGGATCATAAAAACTATAATAGAGTTTATCAACTAGATTGATATTAATAGAACTCAATTCCAAATTCCTATTGCTATAATTTCCTATCCATATTATAATATTAATTCCTAAATTGATGAATAACCAGTTGACATAAGTGACCAGCAATCTAATCATCTTGGTAGGCATGCTTTACAAAAAGAAAGAGAGTTAGTCATGACATGCGCACCGTAGCACTCTACTTAAATATCATCCATTTTAATGGTCAAACAATCAATAGCAATTTTACACCTCATCCACAATAAGAAGTGGTAAATATTTGTCCTATTTTCATTGGCTAAAATTGACCTTTAACTGTTGAAGTGGATGATGTTTAAAAATAGCCGCACCTGAATACCTAACTAAAAAAAATCAAACCATTATAAGGTGAACTTCCTGAGATAACATCCTATGGAACCAAATGATTATTACGTTAGGACAAACGGAGTACCTTACAACACATTTCCAAAGAAAAAACCAACTGCCCAAATATGGAGCACCCAATAAGGTATTTAGTCATGTTACTAGAATACTATATATCAGAGACAATGTATAAACCAATTTAACTTGGCATTCTGTGGTACTTGTGACTGTATCTATAGTCTACCAGAGAACCAGAAACAATGAGTTATTGAAACTTAAACTTCAATACCACATTTCTGAATCTACTTAGTGAGAAGATCAGAAGGGTATAAATCAATATTAAAAAACAAATCCTTAGAAACTTTCATGCAAATGCAAATCGCAGGTGTAAGGCCCTCTCCCTCTAGCCTTCGCTGATGCCATCTCTTTTCTAGCAGCCCCGAGAGGCAGGCCCAAAAAGAAAAAAAACTGATTTTTCATCTTCCTTCCTCGTCAGTCATCCAATTGGCAGTAAAAGCCTAAATCTAAAAATCCATAAAGCAAGATAAAGCAACCTCAAAACACATGAAACTAAAGAAATTATTTAATTATTTCTATATAAATATGGATTTTATCTATTCTAATTAAAACAAAAATGAAGCATATCTATATCCTTATCTAGATACGTACAAATTTCAGAAACTTCTTTATTTGCTAACTACAAATTCAATATAGGTTCATTCTATTCTTTCTATTTCAATTGATCTTGATTCGCCTCATACTGTCATTATCTACATTTTGTATATTTAAATCCTTACTCTTAATTGAATTCTTTTATTAAAATATAATATATTTCTATTCTAAGAAGACAATCTTACCTCTTAATAATGATATTTATCATTCTAATTCTCAATAATCAAAAATAGAAAAATATTTTATCATCTAAGTTCAAGCAATTTCAATTAAGCCAAAATCCATTGTTTCTTCACATGCCTATTGCAAAACATATAATTTACTATCATCTCCAAGACTCGTGAATTCCGTACTCTAGAGGAGGTTTTTAACTAATCTTTAAAAAGAATAACTATAATCTTTAATTACGATTGCATACTACTATTTAAATGCTTACAATAACACCATATATATTTTGATCTATATTGGTTTATAATAGTATGGTTGTATATACCAAAACAAGCTAATATCGAGACCATTACCTATAAGTATACTTACAAAATTAACAATAACTATGTTGCACACAATTATCTTTGATTTCTTTGACATCGGAACATAGTAGTCAAGCTTTTCAACTCCTATATACTATAGTCATACAACTATCTATGAATTCTCTGAGCACGTAAACATAACGGCTAAGTTGTTGATTTTCTATATGCTATAACCATAAAGTTTCTGAATAACATTAAACTTGATATTTCAACATATCTAAACAATGTTAAACACTAGATCAAACACACAAAAGAAAACTTGAAACATAACATAAATTCATTGATACCTCTATCTTTGGAGTTTTTAGATCGGTTGGGTGGCCTTACAATGAGAATATGGGTATCTTGTGAAGCATTTGAGCAGAAGTTGGCCAATTATAAGAAGGTGCATGAAGAAATATTGGACAACTTTATTCAAGACAATATTTTTTGGTTCATTATGATGGTCTTAATCCCAAAATAATAAAGGTCGCACTGAATAAATTTCATTTGTATAAATAGGAGTCTCAGACAAGTGGAGTGAGTTAAGGTTGTGCATTAGTCATGCAACATGCATCTACACATCAAATTTTCATTGTAATATAATGTAAAAATAGAATGTGAAAGAATAGTCAAAATGAATTTTCACATTTTAATGTATTTTGTCTTTTGTGACCTTGGGAGGGAATGACTATTGGTCTTCCCTATCTAAATGTGGCCATTTATACCTCCTCAGAACTCATTGTAAGGGGTTCTTCTTTTGGTGGAAACCCATGAAAATTTAAATATGAATACAAAATACCAAGCTTTACTCCATTTTCTTGGGTTTTCATATTTTAATGTTGTGAATTCTGAATTTGTTTTCTTTACACATTATTATATGCATTTAATTCACTAAATGTCAATGGATTCAACATGTGTTTAAACCATTGATGTCTTGTTTATGGTGAGGTTTTCTGTGTGATCACATGAACACTTACATGCGAGTTGAAATTCAACAACAATCAAGCACGTGATTCATAGTTCCTTCAAAGATGACATTGTTTCACGTTTGGATTGTGTGTAATGGAGTTGATGAAGATTGGTTTCTAATTTGAATTTGTCCATTCACAGAATGATGTTTGGAAGGATTAAAGATGAGTCCAAATTTATTTATTTTCTTTTTCTATTTAACCCTTTCCTTCCTCACCTCTCCTTTTTACTTTTTCATATCAATGTTAGAATAGGATTAGTTTAGGGTTTGATGATAAATTTTAGTCATAAAAGACATTTGAAAAGATTTTGTGACTTCCAAGTAGTAAAATCTTATAAAATTTTAGCATCTTTTTTCTATCCTTAAAATCAAAGTTGGATTCTTCAAAAATTGGGATAAATTTTATAAATGGCTTTTCAAATTCTAACATGCAATTTTTTTGTTTTAAAGGAGATATTATGGTTTTAATAGATTTAATCATGTTTTAATGTTGGAAATAATTAATGGAGGTCAAACAAACAAAATTGAGAATAAATAATACATTTAAAAGTGAAATTAAGGTTTACATCGACTAATAGTGGTTTAATTACACTAAGTAGACTATTTTTCACGTGAATGATGTTAGATCTAGGGCACACAACTGAGAGGGGGGGTTGAATTAGTTGTACAAAAAACTTGCTTCTATTTCAAACACAGCATATCAATTAACCATTCATGAAAGCACAAAGCATAAACACTGGAGGAGATAATCATCAACACATTTGACACCAAGATTTTTGATGTGGAAAACCCGGTTAAGGGAAAAACCACGGGGTGATTAACCCAAGGATTATTCTCTATTAGAAGAATAAGAAAAAATGAATGGCACATGCTAATTAGGGCTCACTGCCCGAGCACACTGTTCACAAGGAAGCACACTGCTCACAAGGAGGCACACTGCTTACAAAGAGACACACTGTCTACAAGATCATAAGTATCACAAACTTGAACTGGAGAATGACATCTTCACCATGTCTGGATCAGTTCCATTTAAGCACAAGTCACACCTGCTCTACCTTTCACTCTTTCGCTATACCATACTCATCCGCTCCACAACACACTTTGAAATGAACTCACAAACCTTTATTTATACAAGACATCGACTTCGGAACAATCATCTAAGTCGGAAATCAACCATAAGAACATTCGCAGGATGAATAACACATCTGGTCGGCCACTACAAGAACATTCACAAGATGAACAACTCATCCGGTTGGCTAGTCTGAACAAGAACTTCATCCGGAAGAATATCTTCAATTCTGGGCTCTACCAACAATGCGGACCAACAACACAACCTCAACGTGATCCAAGAACCTTCACAGGCTTGCCTGAATGACCAGGTACATCCGCACTTCCTCTACTCACTGGAATCTCTTCTCTTCCTCATCCAGAACTTCAAGAACATAGTCTATCGCCACTGTCATACTGCAAGAGGTGCTTCCGGACCTCCAAACCATGAACAAATTGAGATGACACATCACAAGGACATCCCAAACACTCTGTCCAATTTGCAAAATAGGACAATGCACTTTCGGATCTCACCGGACCTTTTTGTAACACTCTGTCACTCTAGAGCATCTCCTGGAACTGGTTCTACTTGATCAATCACAACTTCTTCACATCTTCATGCGGACCTCTGAAATCTTAACTGGATCATCTCAAGACTCATATCTACAAACCCTTTAATCCGTATCCTCTGAATCTTAACCTATTGAGTACTTTTGCCTTCTTCTCATCACTATTCCTGATTGAGACTAATTTTCTCAATATCCTCAGCACATAGCTCATTCAATCCTTCTTGTCAATGCAATATGAGTACGTTGACATCAATGACAACACTGGTTCACCTCATACTTGCAACAATCTCCCTCTTTGTCATTGATGGCAACATATGATGTGAAAAACCATCAAGACAAGAACTTCTCCCCCTATCAACAACAACTCTTCACATGTCTTCTCTTCCTTTACTGCTCCCCCTTTGATCATCAACCACTTGTTTTTCACATGTCTTCTCTCCCCCTTTGACATCAATGGCAAAGGGCTCATACTTGCAATTCTTAACACATCAGAATCATACCAGCTGCTCCCTCTTAGTAGCAGCTCCCCATCATCAATCCGGATCACAAGATATGACTGTGATATCCACCGGACTGATGCACATCAGTGCATCCTAGTTCATCACCGGAGGGGCCATGACCCCTAACTTCTCCCAGAGATACTCAAAAGAGTCCTTGGGAAGAGGTTTAGTAAAAATATCTGCAATCTAATCCTTGAAGGGTACATACTCCAATTTGACTTCATCCTTATTCACTTGCTCTCTTAAAAAGTGAAACTTGATAGATATGTGCTTGGTCTTAGAATGCAACACCGGATTCTTAGAAATATTTATTGTACTTGAATTATCACAGAAAATTGTGATAGGTTCCTCATATTCTACTTTAATGTCTCTTAACATCTGCTTCATCTGTAAGATCTGAGTGCAACTACTTGCTGCTGCAATGTATTCTGCTTCAGTTGTAGACATAGATATTGCCTCTTGTTTCTTACTTAGCCAAGAAACCAACCTTTTTCCCAAAAAGAATGCTCCTCCACTTGTACTCTTCCAGTCATCCACATCTCCTGCCTAATCTGCATCTGTATATGCATGAAGAGAGAAATCATGATCTCTAGGATACCATAGACCATACTCAACTGTCCCCTTTAGATATCTAAAAATCCTCTTGATTGCCATAACATGAGATTCTCTAGGATCAGCCTGAAATCTTGCCACAAGACCAACAACCTGCATTATATCTGGTCTAGTATGAGTGAGATACAATAGTCCTCCAATCATTGATCTGTAGTTGGTCTGATCTGTCTTAGGAGAGTCATCATCTTTGCTCAACTTACATCCGGTTGCCATAGGAGTGTTCATTGGCTTTGAATCTTCCATACCGAATTTCCTCAACAATTCTTTCACATATTTGGTCTGAGAGATAAAGATGCCTTTCTCTGTCTGAGTAATTTGCAGACCCAAGAAGAAATTTATTTCACCAAGCATTGACATTTCAAACTCACTTTTCATTTGATTTGCAAAGGTTTTACACATATTGTCTTTTCCTCCAAAGATGATATCATCAACAAATACTTCAACAATCAAGATATTTTCCTTATCTATTTGGAAATATAGATTACTATCAGTAGTACCTTTGTTGAAACCAATCTGCACAAGATGCTTATCCAACCTTTCATACCATGCTCTTGGGGCTTGCTTCAATCCATACAGTGCTTTCTTCAACTTGCAGACCATATCATCATGATTAGACAATTGAAATCCATCCGGTTGTTCAATGTAAACTTCTTCTTCCAAATCACCATTTAGGAAGGTAGACTTGACATCCATCTGATATACCTTGAAGTCTTTGAAAGCAGCAAATGCAAGAAATAATTTGACTGCTTCAATTCTTGCCACCGGAGCAAAGGTTTCTTCAAAATTAATTCCTTCTATTTGAGAGTAGCCTTTGCAGACCAATCTAGCTTTGTTTCTGATTACTTCACCAACTTCATTTAGTTTGTTCCAGAAGACCCATTTGGTTCCAATCACATTTTTGTTTCTAGGTCTGGGAACAAGATCCCAAGTGTGATTTTTCTCAATTTGCATCAACTCTTCCTCCATTGCTTTGGTCCAATTTTCATCATTGTAGGCTTCATTTATTATCTTAGGTTCAATCTTTGAAATCAGACAACATTCATTTGAATTTTGAGCAATTCTTCTCCTTGTTTGTACCCCTTTGCTTTTGTCACCTATGATCTAATCTTTAGAATGATTTAGAGTTACATACCTTGGAACTTTGGGAGTTTCTTGCACTACTGTTTCTTGATCAGGCTCATTCAGACAAACCTCTTCTTCTTGATTTATCGGAGCAGTCTGTATCTAAATTTTAGAGGAGGATTGAGCTCCTTGCACTGGAGAATCATTCTGATCATCTTCATCATATTCATAAAACATTGAGGGCTTCTCAATTCCTTCATCAATTTTCACATTTGTACTTTCTATCATCTTTCTCAATCTCTTATTGTAACACCGGTATGCTTTGCTTTGAATGGAGTAACCCAAGAAAATTCCTTCATCACTTCTAGCATCAAACTTTCCTAGATCTTCATCTCTTTTGATATAACACTTGCTACCAAATACTCTGAAATATCTCACAGTAGGAGTTACACCAAACCAAAGTTCATAAGGAGTCTTACCGGTATTGCTTCTGATTTGAACTCGATTAAGAGTGTAGACTACAGTGCTGACAGCTTCTCTCCAAAACATCTGGGGAACATTTGGTTCCATCATCATTGTCCTGGATGCTTCCTGGATGGTCTGGTTCTTTCTCTCAACTACTCCATTCTGCTATGGAGTCCTAGGAGTAGACAACTGTCTCCTTACGCCATGCTTCTCACCAAAGTCTATGAATTCACCGGATGTGAATTCACCACCTCTATCAGACCTCAGACATTTTAGTTTCAATCCAGTTTGATTCTCTACCATAGCTTTGAAGATTTTAAACTTCTCAAGGGCTTCTGATTTCTCTTTTAGGAAGGTAACCCACATCATTCGGGAATGATCATCAATCAGTAACATGAAATATCTATCACCTTGCATACTCTTGATTCTTGTCAGATCACATAGATCAGTATGGACTAATTCCAGTAATCCGGTAGTGGACTGATCCTTGCTTTTGAAAGAGACTCTACTCTGTTTACCTTGCTGACATTCTTTGCACAAACTATTTGTAGGTTTCACCAATTTAGGAAGATCTCTTACAGCCTGAGTATTTCTTATCTTGATGATGTTATCAAAATTCACATGACACATCCTTCTATGCCATAACCAACTCTGATCAACTTAAACAAACAGACAACTTTTATTAGAACCAACTAGATGGAAGATATTACTTTTTGTTTGAGTACCGGATGCAATCTCAGTTCTGGAGCTTGCAAAGATCCTGCATCTTCCATTCTTGAACCAGAGATCATAGCCTTTGTCCACCAACTAACCAACACTGAGAAGATTGTGCTTCAATCCTTCAACATATAGTACATTACCGGTTTTGCTCTTTCCATCAAAAGATATAGTTCCCCTACCTCTGATTCTGCCAATAGAATTGTCACCAAACTTTACCATTCCTCCTTCATACCTTTCCAAATCTAAGAACTTGTTCTTGTCACCTGTCATATGGTGAGAGCATCCACTGTCAATAACCCAATCATCCTTTTCTTCAACTTGGGTAGCCAAAGCTCTTTCTACAACCTTATGATTGACAGATTCAGAGGATACTGAATCTTCTTCCTTGATGGCAATAAACACCCATTCATTTCTGGATTTGCTTCCTATTTCTGATTCATCATTTGTTACTCCTTCATTATCATCTTCTTCATGAACATAATAGTAGTTCTTTTGAAACCTTTGTCTGTTAGCATTTGACCTTGCAAATCTTTTCGGACATCTTGAAGCAAAATGACCAATCTTATTGCAGTTCAAGCACTTAAAGGGTAGTTTTCCTTCATACTTACAAGATCCTCTTGGCAGTCTTTTTGCAATGAGGGCTTCAAGTTGAGTTGTTTCTGCTTCTTCCTCTTCCATGTCTTTCCTTGCTTGATCATACCATGACAGCTTCCTTGAAGAGTTCTCTCCCAGATCAAATCTTTGTTTGCCTTTCACGTAGGCATTGGCTTTGAATGTAGATTCAGTCTTGGGGTGATCATCTCCAAACTTAGTCATTTCAAATGTAGCTAGTTTGCCAACCAATTGCTCTCTTGTGACAGTTGTATGGGTTCTGAATTCATCAATGGAAGCAACCTTGATTTTGTAGGCAGTAGGAAGGGATCTGAGAATTTTGCAAACAATTTCATTTTCATCTAGAACTCCACCAGCATTCTTGATTCCACACACCAGCTCATTTACCCTTGGCATAAAGGTAGTGATATTTTCATCATCTCTCATCTTCAATCTTTCAAATTTCCCTTTTAGACTTTGCAACCTTGCACTCTTAACAAACTCATCTCCTTCATGCAAAAGTTCTAGTTTAACCTAGATCTCATATGCAGTTGGTAGGTCAATAACATTTGAGAGCTCTGAATCATTCAATGCGCTTAGAAGAGCTTGTTTGGTTCACAAATTGTTTTCAGCATCTGTGATTTCATTCAGAGTTGTCGGACCACCCTGTGGAGGTACATATGGTTTTGTGACCATCGACAAGTATGCTTTTCCCATGCACTCCAAGTGACATTTCATGCGACCTTTCCAGAGAGAGAAGTTGGTTCCATCGAACTTCAGACTATCCTTCTTGTATGATGACATCCTAGATCTCCTCAAGCGGTTAAGCTCTTTTCAGAGTAATTTAGCTTTGATACCAAATGTTAGATCTAGGGCACACAACTGAGAGGGGGGTTGAATCAGTTGTACAAAAAACTTGCTTCTATTTCAAACACAACATATCAATTAACCATTCATGAAAGCACAAATCATAAACACTGGAGCAGATAATCATCAACACATTTGACACCAAGATTTTTGATGTGGAAGACCTGATTAAGGGAAAAACCACGGGGTGATTAACCCAAGGATTATTCTCTAGTAGAAGAATAAGAAAAAATAAATGGCACATGCCAATTAAGGCTTACTGCTTGAGCACACTACTCACAAGGAGGCACACTGCCTACAAAGAGACACACTATCTACAAGATCATAAGTATCACAAACTTGAACTGGAGAATGACATCTTCACCATGTTTGGATCAATTCCATTTAAGCCCAAGTCACACCTGCTCTGCCTTTTGCTCTTTCACTATACCATACTCATCCGTTCCACAACACACTTTGAAATGAACTCACAAACCTTTATTTATACAAGACATTGACTTAGGAACAATCATCTAAGTCGGTAATCAACCATAAGAACATTTGCAGGATGAATAACACATCCGGTCAACCACTACAAGAACATTCACAAGATGAACAACTCATCCGGTCAGCTAGTCTGAGCAAGAACTTCATCCGGAAGAATATCTTCAATTTTGGGCTCTACCAACAATGCAGACTAACAACACAACCTCAACATGATCCAAGAACCTTCACAGGTTTGCCTGAATGACCAGGTACATCCGCACTTCCTCTACTCACTGGAATCTCTTCTCTTCCTCATCTGGAACTTCAAGAACACAGTCTATTGCCACTGTCATACTGCAAGAGGTGCTTCTGGACCTCCAAACCATGAACAAATCGAGATGACACATCACAAGGACATCACAAACACTCTGTCCAATCCACAGAATAGGACAATGCACTTCCAGATCTCATCGGACCTTTTTGTAACACTCTGTCACTCCGGAGCATCTCCCAGAACTGGTTCTACTTGATCAATCACAACTTCTTCACATCTTCATGCAGACCTCTAAAATCTTAACTAGATCATCTCAAGACTCATATCTACAAACCCTTTAATCCACATCCTCTGAATCTCAACCTATTGAGTGCTTTTGCCTTCTACTCATCACTGTTCCTGATTGAGACTAATTTTCTCAATATCCTCAGCACACAGCTCATTCAATCCTTCTTGTCAATGCAATATGAGTATGTTGACATCAATGACAACACTGGTTCACCTCATACTTGCAACAAATGATTCATAATGTTTATTGTAGCTCCTTGAATAGACCAGACAAAGCACTCTCCAACTAAGGGATTCCGGTGAACCTCATGCAACAATCTATGAAGAATCTTTAGGCTAGCCTCCTTCCAAGTAAGGGAACCTTTGTCATTTCAACCTATGATGCTTCACAGCTTTACATGAAAGTTGGTGAGTCAAAAGCCACATCAACACTATGATTTGCTTGTGATGAAGATGAATATTGTAATAAATATAAACACAAACAAGATCCTTCAACTTTTATACCAATAACCTATTGTTCCTCTTGGAGGTTAAGTTCTCAAACATACTCCAATTATGCTTTCATCCTAAAGCACGACATGATTTTCTCAAGATATGAATTGCAATCCTCATAATATTTGGCACCTTAAAACCAAAACTCTCCCACCATGCATCTAAAATGAGAAAATAAAAGAACTCAATCTCATTATTCAAATTCAAGTTTCAACATTAAAATTAAAAAAGTTGTCAAGTATTCACTTAATAGACTTTACCTGAATATACTATTGTATGAGTTGCCTTACATATATCTTGTACAAAGAGGTCTCATGTCAAGACTGTAGATCTCAATCTCATAAACAATCTTCACTCCAAGTTGAGGATAAAGTTCCATCTACTTTATGACTATGTAGATCCCACTCAAAACATCATCATCTACCTTGAAATCTAGGCGAAAATGGAACACTAGATTCATAAAATAGGTAGTTCATGTAAAGGCCTATGAAGCTAATGATGTCATCATCGATCAACAATGTTCCATATGGGGTAATATTTATATTCATCTCCACCATAGATGGATTGATGCAGAGGCATCCACACTATAACCTTACCATACAGCATGGATGTCCGCAACCCATCATCATCATCATCATCATCATATTTGACTTAACACTGTCAGCATCATCATATTTACTGTGCCGACCGATATCCTCCTGATGACAAGCCCTCGCCCGTTTGCATGTCAACAGCATCACCTTATTCGATTATCGACAGCATCATCATGTTCGACCAGCGTGAACATCCTCCTGACGTCCACTGTTCACTTCAGCGGCAACTTCCGTCTTCACTATCTTCAGCATCATGATATTCAACATCATGTTAATCAGCAGGATAAAGAACATCCGGTTCCTTCCATTTATCCTGATGATGACAAACCTAAACTCCACGCACCTCTCCTCGATGCTTACGTCACCCGATATCCTGATGACGTATATCCTGATGACGATGACGTCACCTGCAGCTCCTCAATATCCTACTGCTCCGAAATATCTTGATGACGTATATCCTGATGATGATGACGTCATATCCTGCTGTTGGCCAAACTTAACTTTTTTCGGCCCGCGATCAACCCGATCTTCAACCTGATGCCAATACGCTCCTCCTCGGCACTTCCTGATGATGATCACCGCGACGCACATTCACTTCATGCACTCGACTGCATCATGCTCATCTCCATTTATCCGGATGACGATGCCCAAAGCGACTGCAGGATATTCACCAAGATATCCTGATGATGCCGTTTTGACAAATTTCCAGCCTTAGCAGATTTTCACTGTTCTGATCCGTCGAACCTCCTGGGATGACCCGATCCACTCTCAGGGTGATCTTCCACACTTTATCAGCTCGACCTAGCACATGCCCATGCTAGGGTCTTCAACACCTCTCGACGGCGATCCTGCACACCTACATGCAAACAAACAAACTAAATCCTACCCTACTGTACATAACCATTCCACCGATCAGACGAATCAACTGGTGGAATGAATCAGTGAATCCATGAAACCACCCAAACCAGCAAAACGATCACACAGTGGAGACCAAAGCAGAAAATGAACAAAACAGGATCTCTTATTCGATTTCAAAAGATGCAATTACAATGATCAGTTTCTCTCTCTGTCTCACTCTCGCAAAGTCTGATCGATGATATGCAATACCAACCGATCCTCATGCTTAAATAGATTTTCCTGCGAGTACTACTGACCCGACTCCAAGCGGCTGGGAAATCTCTCTAGGCGGCTGGGAGATCCAACCGGTCCTACAACATGACAACTGTCCTAACAAACTGGCTAAAAATAGCAAAGCATGGTCAGCATGATCTTATCATGATCAGCATGACCTTATTACATGCATTGGTCTTATCAGACCTTCTTGAAAACATAAACAAGACTCAAACTAACTAACTGCCTTATGAAGGCCAGCTGTCAGGTAGGTGCTCCTACACCATACTCCCCAACAGAAAAGAACTCATATCCCATGAGTTTAGTATGTGGAAGTCCTCCACCTTTACACTTTGTCATGTCAGTGCTCTGACCTGTTCCAGCTTTGTCCTCTGCTGGCTCTTGGCTGCTCCAAGACTTCTGAACTGTAACTTGCTTTCTGGCAAGTAAATCATGCCTGTCAATGTAGGCCTTTCTCACACATACCCTATTTTTGTCAGGCTGTCTGACCAGAACCTCTGTCTGAACTGCCTCTTGAACTTCTGCAATGTTCAACTCTATCTTCCTTTCAATCTTTATAGGACAAACAATAGTCCCAACTATGACAACATCCTTGTCATTCCTCTCAACTGGTTGCGGTTTGCAAACCTGTTTCTGCACCTGCTGCTGACCTCTGTCAGTCACAACTAAAACTTTCTTCAACCTGTTGTCCTTAACAACTTCTTTCCCTGCAGTATCCTCAACTGCCTTTATGCCTGCTCCTATAGGCGTCTGCACAAACTCCTTCTGCCTTAAAAATTGCAGCTTCTTAAACATCTAGATTTCATAATCCCTAGGCAAGAATTTACCTTTGATCCTTGCTACCATTTTATCCCATGAAGTGATCTTTGACTTCCCTTGTTTCCTTCTCTTAGATTGTACATAATCCCACCATACCAAAGCATGACCTCCTAATTTGGTCTTTGCAATCTTTACCTTCTGATCCTCAGCAACATCTTCACATTCAAAGTGATTATCAAGTGCAGCAATCCAATCCAGCAACTCATCTTCATTCAAACTTCCATTATACTTGGAAACATCAACCTTTACCTTAGGTTTATCACTCTGTACTGCCTTTAACAATTTTGCAAGTCTCTGGTCTTCAGCATCCAGATCTTCAGCTACCTCTTCATATTCTTCCACAGCATCTTCATCTTCTTCAGACTCACTGTCTTCCACTTCCCTCTTTTTGTTCTTTTCCAGGGCTACAAGCCTGGCTTGAAGTGCTTCAGCAAGCTCCTTCATCTTCCTCATCTCTCTGGCATGTTTCTCCTTCATTTCCTGCAATTCCCTTGCAGTCCCACTACCTTTCGGAGGCATTTTGTCAACCTCTCAATCAACACACAACACACAATCAACTCTACCTCTGCCCTTTCGGTGACAGAATCAACACACAACAGCCCAGACCTTTTGCTGAGCTCTGATACCACTATGATGCAGAGGCATCCACACTATAACCTTACCATACAGCATGGATGTCCGCAACCCATCATCATCATCATCATCATCATATTTGACTTAACACTGTTAGCATCATCATATTTACTGTGCCGACCGATATCCTCCTGATGACAAGCCCTCGCCCGTTCGCATGTCAACAGCATCACCTTATTTGATTATCGACAGCATCATCATGTTCGACCAGCGCGAACATCCTCCTGACGTCCACTGTTCACTTCAGCGGCAACTTCCGTCTTCACTATCTTCAGCATCATGATATTCAACATCATGTTAATCAGCAGGATAAAGAACATCCGGTTCCTTCCATTTATCCTGATGATGACAAACCTAAACTCCACGCACCTCTCCTCGATGCTTACGTCACCCGATATTCTAATGACGTATATCCTGATGACGATGACATCACCTGCAGCTCCTCAATATCCTGCTGCTCTGAAATATCCTGATGACGTATATCCTGATGATGATGACGTCATATCCTGCTGTTGGCCAAACTTAACTTTTTTCGGCCCGCGATCAACCCGATCTTCAACCTGATGCCAATACGCTCCTCCTCGGCACTTCCTGATGATGATCACCCCGACGCACATTCACTTCATGCACTCGACTGCATCATGCTCATCTCCATTTATCCGGATGACGATGCCCAAAGCGACTGCAGGATATTCACCAAGATATCCTGATGATGCCGTTTTGACAAATTTCCAGCCTTAGCGAATTTTCACTGTTCTAATCCGTCGAACCTCCTGGGATGACCCGATCCACTCTCAGGGTGATCTTCCACACTTTATCAGCTCGACCTAGCACATGCCCATGCTAGGGTCTTCAACACCTCTCGACGGCGATCCTGCACACCTGCATGCAAACAAACAAACTAAATCCTACCCTACTGTACATAACCATTCCACCGATCAGACGAATCAACCGGTGGAATGGATCAGTGAATCCATGAAACCACCCAAACCAGCAAAACAATCACACAGTGGAGACCAAAGCAGAAAATGAACAAAACAGGATCTCTTATTCGATTTCAAAAGATGCAATTACAATGATCAGTTTCTCTCTCTGTCTCACTCTCGCAAAGTCTGATCGATGATATGCAATACCAACCGATCCTCATGCTTAAATAGATTTTCCTGCGAGTACTACTGACCCGACTCCAAGCGGCTGGGAAATCTCTCCAGGCGGCTGGGAGATCCAACCGGTCCTACAACATGACAACTGTCCTAACAAACTAGCTAAAAATAGCAAAGCATGGTCAGCATGATCTTATCATGATCAGCATGACCTTATTACATGCATTGGTCTTATCAGACCTTCTTGAAAACATAAACAAGACTCAAACTAACTAACTGCCTTATGAAGGCCAGCTATCAGGTAGGTGCTCCTGCACCATGGATCTAATTACCTCTTTAGCCCTATCAATTCCCTCATATACATAGCCCAATGTAGGCTTCTCTCTATTAACAACACAAAGGAGGACAACTAAAGGCTTTGTGAACTACAAATGACGGGAACATAAAATTTGTGAACAATTAAAAGTATATAATTGATAAACTAATAAAATGAACAAAAATTCAATAGAAATATAAACTTACACCTATTATTTTCTTTGTTAGAAGCTATAAGTGCTCATTGAAAACATAGTCAACCACATCAACACTTACATTGGTCTTAGCATACAAATATGTAGACCACTCCTAGCTAACAAACATGTGCCTCAAGGTAGTCTTTGACTAAAGCAAAAATTGCAAAGTGATAAATTTTGTTACAAAGAAGGTTATTCAAAGATGATCCAACTCCTTGTCTGTGAATTTCTTCATTAATTTGAAAACCTAAGCATGGTCATATATGTGTTTGCAAATATCTTTACTATGTTCATACATGCTTTGATTTATGGGATTTTTCCAAGATCCTCCAATACAAATTCATAACAATTAGCATCACTAGGAGTTCAAAATAAGGATAGGTGCTTATCCATGAGAAGTACCTTCAACAACATAATTTATTACATTATCTATAACTATTTTCACAAATTTCTTCTCTCCCAAATTGATCACAAATTCCTACAAATCCTTGTAAGGGAATTCAATATTTTTTGGTTTCCTAAAGTATCAATTGACTTTGGAAAGATTGTGCGACTTGAGGAAGAAAAAAGGAAATTTGAAATACTAATGTTAATCACTAATACAAAAGTTTTAAATCTTAAATCACTAAATCAATGGATTTTAGGATGTAGGTGGTACCTAAAGAAGAAACAAGAAAATTTAGAAATGTCATGTTCCTCATATCCCTCCAACCATCGATCATGATTGTGCACCCTCCTTCCATTTCTCATGTTGCTCTTCAATTTTATCCTTCACATCAGCCACCATTTGAGTTAAAATAGAGCCCTTTGTCTCCTCATCATTAGAGGCTATGAACCTCACCCCACAAACAATAATGGCATCTACAGTATTTTGTTAATAAGGAGACCTAAAAGAAATAAAATAAATTAAAAAATATTATAAAGAATTCTTTAACTTTAAATTCTACAAAGTTACAAACCCTTAAATTTAAAAATTCAAAAAGACAAATAAATCTAACAATATTTTATAATAAAAGTAATAAAATTTAATTACTTAAATGTGTGAAATAGAATGGAACAATAGAACCAAAAGTTTATGATTGCACTCTTTGTTGAATCATGCATGTCCTTATTCCAACCCATGCTCTTAACTATTGGTTGGGCACCTAGAGTAGTGTGTTGTACAATATAAATATAATTTAAATCCATGAACTCTAGGCCCAACACTAGCACTATAGCTACCACTACCACTATCATTGCTACTAGTGGTCGAAGATCCCAGGAATGAAGGTCGGGGAATTGAAGAAATAGACTCTCCATTAATGGCTTCCTTCTTTTTTCTAGCCTCTTTTTTAGTTTCTTTTGTTGCTCAAAGGTTTCTAATTAACTTTGTATCTTGAGTACAACATCAAGAGACATAGTTAGGCACAAAGTAACATCTCAGAATGGCATTTATGTAAGGTAATATTTTAATCGATTAATGCCTCCCCCACTAGTTTTCATTGTGCAATATTTGCAAACCAACTCCCATTTCTTTCTCACTGAGATGGCATGTTTCCAACAAGGGTCCTTTCTAACTAGTCCAAACATTAAAACCATCTATAAATTTGAAGTAGGCTACAAAAACAAGTAAATGAAAAATAAATTAACATTTAAGGTTTCTAGATAAATTAAGATTAACAAATTTTAAAAAATAGGATTTGCAACTAAAAATAGATTTTAAAAAAGTTAAAAAAACTTGGGTTGTTCATAAAATAAATGAAAACAAAAAAATACATAGTGGAACAAGAAAAAAAAGAAGGGAAGATGAGTTCTCTTCATTTTTTCTTCTTTCATTTCTTATTCCATGAATCTAAAAAGTAAACAAATGTACAAGAGATACAAAATAGAAAAAGAAAAAGAAAAATAGAAAAATACTTCTTCAAATTAGCTTTGACTTGATTGTGAGTTTCTCCAAATCAATGGTGTGCTCTTCCAAATGCATTGTATGCTCCTTTAGATGCACTAAGCATTGCTACAAACCTACCCAAATTGCATTCAATTAACATTTTCTACTCAAGTTGTCTATTGGTTTTTGCTTCAATAGATTGTGTTTTTTTCTCTAATACTCATTTTTCCTTCTTCCTTGTGGTTGCAAATGAAATGAACGTCTTTTGAGAGTGTTGGAGGTCACTTTAGTGTTAAAGGTTTAAGAGCTCTTTATTTTATTTTATTTTCTAAACTTAACATTATTGTTAAATGATTGAGCCTTTCCAATGAGACTCATTGGGTTCAACAAGTTTGGCAAACTTAGAAAATCTGACCAAACTCACCAGTTGCACAATTACTGGGCCCTCAACCTCAGTTAGCACTGGACGCCTTGGGATTTGGCAAGTTTCAACGATTTGAGGTAAGTTTTGTAACTATGTTGTAGATAATGTTAGGAACATTGTTTCTAGAATTGTTCAGGTTGCAAACTTAGTCATTCTAATACCACTAATCTTGGTAAGTTTCTTGCATTGGATGAGATCAATAATGCAATCTACCATATGAAAAATGGCAAGGCTCCCAAATGTGATGGCTTTCCTATTGAGTTTTATAAAGCTAACATCAATTGGATCAATAAAATTTTCCTTGAGGTCAATAAAGAAGCTATTCTTGGTGGTTCTCTTGCTAGTCAAATTAATAAAAGTATCATTAAGTTATTTCCTAAAGGTGGTGACCCCCTTAACTTAAGAATTGGAAGTTGATTACTTTGTTCAATGTATTATATTTTTTTTTGCTAAAGCTTTGTCCTTTAGGGTTCAAAAGGCTTTACCTATGTGATTTATCCTTATCAAACTAATTTTAGAGAGGGCAGATGTATTTTACATAAGTTGATCACTAGTTGGGAAGGAATGCATTGGACCAATTTTTCTAGCAGAATATTGCTATGGCTCTTTTGAATTTTGAGAAGGCTTATTGTAGGACTAAATGACCTTTTATTATTTTGATACATAAGGCTCTAGGGTTTAGTGAGTTTTTTTGTAGAATGATGAGTGTTCTTTTTAGGGAAACCTTTTCTTAGATATGCGTTAATGGAGGGACTTCTTATTCATTCTCTCTACATAGGTCTAGTAGTCAAGGGTTTCCTCTTGCCCCTTATTTATGTGTTATTGCTATAGAAGCCATTCATTATTTGTTAAGGCCCCCTTGTTAAAGGGTTGAATTTACCCTCTAGTGACTATTATTAAGCTTCAGTTTGTTGATGATACCTTTATTTTCGTTAATGTGGATGAGAGTTATTTTAGTAATTTTATTTTTGTTAATGTGGATGAGAGTGATTTTAGTAATTTTGATAAGAGGTTGGACATTATTATGTAATTGTTAGTCACAAGTCCAACATTCTTTCTTGGGATGTTAAATTTCCTAGCTTTTGGATAGAGGATGGAATTGTCTAGGCTCTAATGAAATCCTCAAATATTTGAGAACCCCTTTCTCTTAATCCTTCTTCAAAGTGTATGTGGAATTGGGTGTTAGAAAAAGTCACCAAAAAAATGTTAAATGGCAAGGTAATCTATTATCTCTAGCAAGAAGGTTCCAGGTATGTCAAAAAGTTTTTCTTCCTATACCATTTATTTTTCCACTTATTGGCTTGTTGCTTCCTCTCATGTTAATCAATTAAAACAAGCTAATTAAAAGTTGTGTTCAAATGGGAAAAATAATAGAAAGTGGTTGCTTGTTTCTTTGGAATAGTGTACTAGTCTCGACGTTGTTGGAGGGATGGGTTTGAAAGATATTTTTAAATATGGTGTTTCTCTTGTAGTCAAAATGTTTACTAAAGATATTCATGGTAATGAGCCTTGGAATAAGATTTTCAAGTTCAATCTTGGCAATTGTGTTCCTAAACTAAATACTAATAGGAAAGGAATGCACTTATGGGATGTTCTTTTTTGGTAATTTTAGAATTATGTTGTTATCTATTCTATTTGTAAGGTTTGGTTATATGTTAATGTAACATTAGAAAATGTCCCCTTGGGGGCTTTTCCCTCATAAGGTTTAGCTCCTGGGTCTTTTGCATGCATTTAGGACATCTTACTTCATAATTTGGCATCCCGATGGAATGAGCCCTAGGTAACATGACAAATGGGACCTAAGAGGACCCCCTGAACTTAACCCTACCCAAAATAGGGGGAGGACTTGGGTGTTTGTGCCTTAGTCCTGCCCTATTTTTGGGCAGTCACAATTTTTGGGTGTCAGCTTGTGACTATTATTTGGGTCCTATGCCGACACGGTAAGTTTGAATTTACAAATCTTGGCAGGAATGTTTGTAGTTGCATATAAAAGCATGTTTAGGCATTCATTTAGAAACCAAATGATCGTGGTGATGTTTGTGCACTCTCAAGGTGATTCAAGGCTTTCATTGTGTTGCAAGAGTAGAATTGTGTTGTCTATGTGTTTGTGTTTGTAGATTTGAGCATCCATTTCATCATGGAATGAAGGGCATCTTCCTCCCATGAGTTCTTCACTACAAAGTGACATTATATTGTGTTTTCATCATCATTTCCTTTGGTTTTTGCCTCTGCCTCACAAGGGCATGCACTCTCTATTTGACAACGGTGTTCGGAGACTTAAGTGTCCTCTGGGGATTGACTGAGGCATGCCTCTAAACACCACAACCCCCTCCCAAAGTTTTCATGGTTGTAGGCTATAGGTTGCGGAGATGGAAAAAGTGAAGTTGCAGGAAGGCATCTTGAAGTGTTGGAATTGTAGATCAGAAGGAAAAACAACACCTTGGACTTGGGCACCCACTCATTAGTCCTCCAACTTCTGTGACAGGAAAATCTCTGGGACAACAGGGAAGAGTTGCAGACCAAGTTCCTAGATCCGAACAAAAAGTAGGGCATTGGACTTGGGCGCCCACTCTTTTGTCCCTAACTTTTCCACCTTAGAACCCTAAAAAATAGGTACTCTGTGATTTGATACTTTGCTTCCCTCTACAAGAGCTTTTTTCGTTATTCGTTTGTTTATTGCCGTATTTGCATAATTAGGGTTTTAATGGTCAATCAAGCATAAGAGAAGGAAAATTGATAATTAAAATCCTAATCCAAGCTTCCCTACATCTCACAGTGACCTAGGGTATGATAGTGAATTGCCACTCGACCCTAGATCCTTGAATGTATAGGGTGAAAGGAGGATTCAAACATCTAAACACTTAAACATTAAACAATCCCAATTTTACTCTAAACATTTTGGTGAACCCGTGTTTTTAGACTTAAATTTCAACTTGATGAGTATTTTTCTTCAGACTTGGATTGATTTCTTTCATTCATATAGTCTTTCATCTTATTGCATTGAGAAAATTACAAAAAATTTGAAAATTTTTAAAAAAATTGCATTGTTTGGCTTACTAAATTGCATCAGTTCTTTCTAAATTTCCTTAATTCATGATTTTTACATCAGATATGATATAAAATACAGAAAAATATAAAAATTTAGAACTTTGTATTGCATTTTCATCATTAATTTTCTAGGCTTTTGTAGAAATTTTGACAATTTTCATTAAACCTAGTAATTCCAAAATCTAGGGTTAGTAGGCAAAATCTTCTTTCAGATTTTTCTACTGATTTTAGAGGCTCATTCAAATTATAATTTTTTTTTTAGTCTTTCATTTTGGTGTAAATTTGCATTTAGATTTAAAATATTTGCATTTCTGCATAGAAAATTTCAACAAAAAACTACCAATTTTCATGCATTTTCATTAAATTTGCATTGGCATTTGCATGTTCAAGATTGGAAATCATTTTTAGATCTGAGATTAATTATTTTCATCATAAATCATACTTCAGAACATTCACATAGCATTTTGTGTCAACATCTCAAACCTAGGGCTTCAAAAACAATGATTTTCACTAAAATTGGCCTTATCGACTCTATAAACTTGCACCATAGGCATGTTGTGAAGAGTATTTTTGGATCAATTATCTTTTATCAGGGTAATAATTTTCTTCCCCTCCTAAAAATATTCACAACACCCTTTTAACGGGCTCTTGTATTGAAAATTTGGTGAAAAACTACATATTTTGGCTATTTTTAGCCTAGGGTTTGACCTAGTTTGCACTCCAAGCGTGTTGTGACAAATTTTATGGATTGAGTTGATTGATATAATTAGTATTAATTTCTTCCATCCTAAAATTCATTACAACACCCATTTTTCTAGGTCTTGGAATTGAAAAACCGTGAAAAATAGCCTATTTTTTGTTATATTTTCACTAGGGTTTTACCGTAAGTGGCACTAAAAGCGAGTTGTGTTGGGTATTTTGGCACCAAGTGGCTGTTATTAGTAATATTTTTTTCTTTCCATCATCATTTTACTTACAACACCCTTTGTTATGCTATCTTGCATTTGAATTTTGGTGAAAATGTGCCTATTTCGACATATTTTCACTATAGTTTGACTTGGCATTATCTTGGATTTGCATCAACAGTGTGTTGAGAAGGATTATATTACTGTTTTGGACTGATATCAGACATATAATTTTCTTCCCTTGATCAAAATCCTTACAACATCCTTTGTTTCATTCATTTGCATTGAAAAGAGTACAAAAAATCAAGCATTAAAACTTGAGCATATTGCTGCATAAGTCTAATAACTCGCTGCCCAAAGAGAAATATTCCTCTAAGAAGAAGCATAAGACACATGGGATCTAGTTCGCTTGAAGAAGTTGGTACACTGAACACCTTCTTTACAAAAGGAGAGACTCAAATATCACAAGATATTACACCCATTACAACTACAATGGAAGAACAAAATTTTCATGATGTTGATGATACTATTGAAGCAACAGGATATGTATCCGATGAACAAATAGAAAAATTGGATAAAGAACTAGCTGAATTTCAATTATTTATGGAAAATGAGAGAATAGCTGAAGAAGTTGTCCCTACAATTCATAATATAAGAGAATTGATAAAAGAGGGACAAGATGGTGTAAATGCAATTCATGGTCTAGCACATATTGTACAAACCAATATCATGCCAGTGACTGAATGTACACAAGTGATAAATAACACTTTATCACCATCTCATACTTAAGTATCCATACCTATACCGACTATGGGAATATTGACTTTTACATCAACAATCTTAACAATTGATGCAAATGCTTGTAGTAATGCTACCACTGGTATTGGAGTATCTAATGGCACTAAGTACAAAGCTGTGGGATTTGATTATCAAAAATTGGTTTCTAAGGGGACCTCCTCTATGCATAATTGTTCTCAACCACCTATTACCTACTCACAACCATCTTCCACCTATCACTATGTCCAACCACCATTGACATATTCTTAGCCTCCGCCTATTGTATCTCCAAATCATTCACCTCCTCACTTTGGTTCCAATTCCTCACAACAAACCACATCTCCCAATCATGCCATCCTAAACCAACTTTTACAGGGATGAATGCTTTACAACAAAAGGTAACAAACTTGACAAATTCTTCACAGCCTAGTCTACCAACATATCATGCCCGTAATCCCCTTTCCTATGCAATTTTGAGAACTCCTATGCTTGAGAGGTTTGAAACTCCCTACTTTGAAAAATATTGTGGAAAAGGTGATCCTAATATTCATGTGGCGGCATTTACAGCTATGTGTAGTGATTTCTATTTTGAAGAGGATTTGTTGGAAAATTTTTTCCCACAATCTCTCAAAGATACTACTTTAGAATGGTTTTGCTCTTTGCCTCCGAATTCAATACACTCCTTTTCGCAGTTGATTGATCAATTTTTACAACATTTTTAAGCAAATATCAGACCCCAAGTCACTCTAATTGACTTGGTTCAACGCAAACAAGGTTCGAATGAAAAGTTGACTAAATTCATTAGTCAATATCAAGGACTTTACACAAAGATTCAATATCAGATGAAAGATGAAGATGTTCAGAAGATATTCATTACAAATCTACAACCTAATATTCATGATAAGATTCTCTTGATGAAATATAACTCCTTTCAACATTTATGCACTGCCCTTCATGATTATCAACTTTAGTCTAGTCAGTATGAAAACCAAAACTCATCGGCTCAAGTTGGCCAATCCATGGGTGGATCATCGCAAAACAACTTTAAGAGGAATAACAATAATAGGAGTTTCATCAAGATCAATGGACCAAATATGAATGTGTTTGCTATAAATAATCCAAAGAAAGCATCATATCAACCAAGAAAGTTTACTCCAATATTTGAGTCTTATCATTCCATTATGAACCAAGCCATGAGTAATAACATTCTGAAGCTTCCCCCAATTAAGCCTATTGATCCTAGTAAACAAGGATCTTACTTCGATGCTAATGCCTTTTTTCATTATCATCGAATGCAAGGACATAACACTGAACGTTGTATGTGTCTTGAACATTAGATACAAGACCTTATTGATTCAAATGTCATCCAGGTATCAGGTGCGAATGATAATGGAAACAAGTCAGTTGCTCTGCCGAATTAGAATTTACAAATCTTCACTAATCCTTTCCCTAAACATACTGAAAATGATATGGTGGAATAGGGTTTAATGGAAGTAGACAAGAATGATTACTTGGACTATGATAGCATTGTGGGAATGATTGAAGTAGATAAGAAACAAGTGGACAATCCACCTCGCCCATGAAGGAATGGAATTTATGTTGAGGTTCCTCCTCCGTTATCCTTATATGGATCAGGAGATAATCAGAATATATCATAAAAGCAAGAACAACAACCGATATAGACGAGTACAATGGTACATGATGATTCCTGTTACTGTTCTAGAAAGATCCAACAATGAAAACTCGCTAAAAATTAGAAAAGAGTAAGATGACAATTAATAGTTGGAAATAATAGTGGTTCTTCCCCTCATAAGCAACAAAATGTCTCATTTAAACAAAAATTTGGGAAACAAACATCATATGATAATAAACAAGACTTTCATAAGAACCACTCAAAATTTGCATTAAACATGATTGAGTACCTCTCTAAGAGGTTCGCAAGTTCCAAAATCCAATATGAAGACCCTACATGTAAGCATCTCTATCTCTTTATCTCTCTCGTGATGTGCTTCCCTCGTGATGTGTTATGTGTTGTTTAGGCCTCCTGGGATGACCCCTGATTCTCCTGTAAGGCCCAAAATACCAGGAGACCGCCTCTATTGTGACCTTCTATTTGTATAATCATTCTTCTATATTGCCTCTCTCTCTGATTTCATTGTTGTGTGTTGTGTCTTACGGACATAGCATTCTAGTTGGTGACTTGGGGGCACCCTCCTACATGACGGTCCCTAAGACACTTGTTTCTCCTCTCTTATTTATTGTTTCCCTTCCTCTAGTGTTTCCATCTAGTGGGCGGATGACGACAAACATTTATACTGATGCAGACCTAGTGTCCCTTTCGAAAGCAATAAAAAAATGGACTTAGTTCCTAATATGATGATGGGGTTGTATATCTTTTTCGACGCTTGGCTAGTGGAAGCACTCATGCTTTCCACGTAGTGAATTTGATGATGTTTCTATCACATTTACAAACCTTAACAATACTGCTGCTCTGTGCGCCTTTGTTTGTCTTTGAATCCGGCCTTGGTGGTACTCGATTCAGAGGGCTTCATGATATAGCCCCATGGTTATCCTCAAACTCTGAATTCGTTGTATAACATTGGCTCTTTGAGTTGTTAATCATATGCATTAATGTTGTTGTTTATCATGATTTTGTAGACACTAACATGTTTCTTGCAGGGATGTCTTTGTGAGAACATTTGATGATTATAAAGTACATGCCACCTCCGAGGGGCATGGGCTTTGTGAAATTTGGTGTTCCCTTGTGTATTTTATTCCTACCTTAATGTGTTTGATATCGATAAATGATATCAACACCTTAATGTGGGGGCATATATAAGGTAAGTCATAGATGTTAGCAATGTGTTTGTCCTCAGGTGCAAAGACCCGTGCGATGAGTGCATCATGCAACCTGAGTTTGTTTGCAATCAATCAATCAATCATGTAAGCCCTCTACGGAGGCAAGATATCACATATATCCTTTTTCTTAAGCCATTTGTGGAGGTGGGGATGGTGTATTTCTTAGAGCAGATTGCATCATCCTATCATTTTCAAAAGTCCTCTATGGAGGCGGGGAGCGGTTCTGTGACTAACTCAACCCTTAAGCTTGTCTTTGGCAATTTTTGTGGTGAAGTGCAATTGTCAGTGTGTGCCTATAATGTGCTTAAGATGGTGTTGGACCTAGAAATAGGTACACTCCATCGCTTGTCTACAGTGTTTTCTCTCTGTCTTCAAGTGTGTGTGTGTGTTTTGGCGTGCTTGTTTTGTGTGGCGTGTTTGTTGCCCCATATGCAGTCTAAAGACCAGTGTGATGAGTGCTTCCTACATTAGAGGAGGTTTATTTACTTTCCAGTACTTGCATCTACATTTCATATATATGGGAAAAAGAAAAGAAAAGAAATCATGCCTGTCTTCCATGCATTAATGTGTCTTCTATGCATTGACTGTCTTCTCCGTGTTCTGCGTGACTGTAACTGTCTTCTCCGTGTTTTGCATGCCTGTTACTGTCTTCCATGTGATTGGCATGTCTTCTCTGTGCTTGGTGCATTTTTGTGTTTGTGACTGTACTTTAATGCATGTATTGGCCTCGCGTTTAGACACACATTAAAGTGGGGGCTAAATGTAACGTCAAAAAATGTCCCCTTGGGGGCTTTTGCCTCATAAGGTTTAGCTCCCAGGTCTTTTGCATGCATTTAGGACATCTTACTTCATAATTTGACATCCCTATGGAATGAGCCCTATGTAACATGACAAATGGGACCTAGGAGGACCCCCTTAGTTTAACCCTACCCAAAATAGAGGGGAGGACTTATGTGCCTGTGTCCTAGTCTTGCCCTATTTTGGGGTAGTCCCAAATTTTGGGTGTCGGCTTGTGACCATTATTTGGGTCCTATGCCAAAATGGTAAGTTTGAATTTACAAAATCTTGGTAGGAATGTT
Source organism: Cunninghamia lanceolata (assembly GCA_027924645.1). Classification (NCBI taxonomy): domain Eukaryota; kingdom Viridiplantae; phylum Streptophyta; class Pinopsida; order Cupressales; family Cupressaceae; genus Cunninghamia; species Cunninghamia lanceolata. The sequence continues at coordinate 5,362,202 of BSBN01000645.1, read as the reverse complement.
TGTAGTTTCATATAAAAGCATGTTTAGGCATTAATTTAGAAACTATCTTCATCAATTATAATTATAATTCAAGGCTTTCATTATGTTGCAAGAGCAGAATTGTGTTGTCTATGTGTTTGTGTTTGCAGATTTGAGCATCCATTTCATCATGGAATGAAGGGCATCTTCCTCCCATGAGATCTTCAATAGAAAGTGACATTATATTGTGTTTTCATCATCATTTCCTTTGGTTTTTGCCTCTTCCTCACAAGGGCACACACTCTCTATCTAACAACGGTGTTCAAAGACTTAAGTGTCCTCCAGGGCTTGACCGAGGCAAGCCTCTAAACACCACAACCCCCTCCCAAAGCTTTCATAGTTACAGGTTACAGGTTGCAGACCTGAAAAAAGTGAAGTTGCAGGAAGGCATTTTGAATTGTCAGAATTGCAGAACAGAAGGAAAAACAACACCTTAGACTTGGGTGCATGCTCATTAGTCCTCCAACTTCTGTGATGGGAAAATCTCTGGGACAACAGGGAAGAGTTGCAGACTGAGTTCCCAGATCCGAACAAAAAGCAGGGCATTGGACTTGGGCACCCGCTCTTTTGTCCCTGACTTTTCTGCCTCCAAACCCTAAAAATAGGTACTCTGTGATTTGATATTTTGCTTCCCTCTGCAAGATCTTTTTCTATTATTCATCCGTTTATTGCCGTATTTTCATAATTAGGGTTTTAATGGTCAATCAAGCATAAGAGAAGGAAAATTGATAATTAAACATCCTAATCCAAGCTTCCCTACATCTCACAATGACCTAGGGTATGATAGTGAATTGCCACTCGACCCTAGATCCTTGAATGTATAGGGTGAAAGAAGGATTCAAACATCTAAACACTTAAACATTAAACAATCCCAATTTTACTCTAAACAGTTAAAAGATTAACTAAAGGTCATGGTGCATTCTCTAATAATAAGGACAAAGTGTTCAATTTTAAATCCTCATGATGGACCTTGGATTGTAAAAAAGGCTCTTCTTACATCATTTTGCTAAATTTTGGTATGGCAAAGGTATTGATTGTATTGATAACATTCTTCTTAATGGGAGTTTAATGAGCTAGAATCTTATTTAGAGAAAATTTGGCATCCAAATCAGCAAAAGAAAACTTTCTATCGTTAAGAGGGTAGGTTTAGATGGCAAGTTTGAGGTCATTCAATGGAATAATAGCCTTTGGGATGAAGTACAATTAGTGTGAGGTAGGAAATTTTTGCAAATCACTCCTAAATATTTATATGACTTGATGTCTTTCACTACAGATTTGTTCAAATGGGGCTTTCAAGACTTGGATAATGCTTGGTCTAAAAGGTTAAAGAGGATCTGGTCTAACTATATTGAACCCAATAAATGTTTTTTAGATGGTGGTTGTTATTTAATAAATTGGTTGTGGGTCTTGTCATGCTAGGTTAGAGGTCTAAATCTTGTCTTGTTTGTGGGGGTATTAAGTCTGCTATACATCTTTTCTTTGAGTTGCCTTATTCCAAAAATGGTTTTGTCAATGCCTTCTTCCTTTGTGGGCTGTATGCTCTAGTAAATGTGTTATTGATTGGCATGATAATTTATTTGACAATATTATTTGTTCCTCTCCTCTTGCAAGTTTTTGTATAGGGTTTAGTTGGTCAGGTCTTTTGAAATTTTATTGTTCCTCTAGATTAGTATAAACAACATTTACTCCAGTCATCATTACTAAAGTTACTTTGGCTTCTTATGCCAAATCTTTAAAATCTGGAAAGAAAAAACCCGCAGTGGCTTCTAGCCCTAAACTCACCACCGAGGACCTCACCCCCACTTCTCCTGCTACCACCCTAGAAAAAAGAAAAATTAGTTATGATAACCCTTCCCTGCACAGTAAGAAGAAATGGGGGGCCTTGGAAGAAGGCTATGAAACTGCTAGTGAGATCAGGACCTTGAAAGCTATCCCAGTGGTTGAAGAAGTTAGCACTGAAGAAGATAATGGGGACTTTGACAGCGCTGAAGAGGAAGCTTATACCCCCACTAAAAGCAAAATGTGCTTTTCGACTACTAGGAGGTAATCTAGGCTGGCTGCTAAGCTGGCTTCCTTGGCCAAGGGCAAAGTTACTGTGTCTGAGAAGGAGACGGTTGTGGTTATGCAGGAAGAGGACCAGCTGGAAGGGAAGAATTCTAAGGTTGAGGAGGATGTGCAGGGAGAGGGTAACTCTAAAGAAGATAACAAGAAGGGTTCTATGAAGATCCAGGGTTCAGAGTCTGGGGCTAATACCAAAACAAACATTGTGGTGGAAGAGACAGAGCAAATGGGTGGTGATGTTTCTGATAACAAAGGCAACAAGATTGAGGTGTTGGATGCTGGTGAAGATGGGTCCAACAACTTCCCAAATTTTAATGTACAAGGATCAAACACTGACAGCACTGAGGAAAAGATTAAAGAATCTGGTAAGAAGAAGAAAGGTACTAAAAATAACGAGGGCAAGACTAAAGAGACTCTAGAGGATAGGATGACCCATCTGGGGTAGAAGTTTAATACCCTAGCCAATTTCTCTACCATGGTCATGCACAGGTCTACCACAAATCTTTTGGCTCTACAGAAGAAGGTTCCCAAAGGTCAAGAGAAGACAGACAAGAAGATGAAGGAGTACGATGACGTGCTCCAATTCCTAGTTGATGACTGGGACAAGATGTTCAAGTAGCCTTTGGTGGCTAGGGGTTGGTCTGTTGTCAGTTTCGTGGTTGGTCTGCTTACTCTGTGGCGTCTAGTTTCTCTAATGCTTTAGTTACTAGCTCTATTATCTTTTGTTATGTTGCTTAACTTTAATGGTTTTTTCTGAACTGTTCAAGTTTTGGTGAGCCCTTCGTGGCTATTTTTTTATGGGATCGACACCTTGTTTTGTCACTTATCTTATCAAAAACAACATTTGATATGATATTTTTAAATAATTAGGATGACTTCTATTTTCTCTCTTGGGCATGTCCTAGTCCCCGTTTTAGAGGCTTTGAAGTTGTCTCCTAGTCATGGCTCACAAACCCTTGTGCCTAGTTATCTTGTGTTTGGTTCATGTAATGTCGAGGCTTCAAAACTGTCTCTTGTTCTCAGCTCATGAACTATGCCTAGTTCGTGTGACTTCCCACCACTTGGGCCAGGTTCTATAAGCACTAAAAATGTATATGGGCTTGCACGAGGACCCTATGATAAGTTTTAATCCTAATCACGCACATGGAAGCATAAATTTAATGCCCTCTCAATAGTGCTCTTCTTGGTGACACGTGGATATCAATTCCTAGCTTCATCATTTCTTCTTATTTCTAACTTTTCTTTGCTTTCCTCTTTATTGGAATTTCTTCTTGTGCATGTTTGACCTTGCCTACATAGGTAATTTTCATCATAACTTGGTGATTCCACCTTTCCCGTGTTTGTTTCATCTGTCTTCACCCTTTAGAGGCCTCTAAATGACCTCCTAGACCAAACTGATCTTTCAGAATTGACTTAACTTTTTTTGTTTCTAGATCCCCCCTATTATTTTTGGATCCCCCTAGTGACCCTACTGGTAAGAGGGGGGATCCTATTTATTTCATCCATTTCATGTATTTCAAGAGGTAGAATGCATCTTTGACCCACCTAGACCAATCTCCAACCCTTATTTTTCACCTAGAAGTCCTATTTTCTAGGTCACCTGAATCCCCCTCAGGTGACCCTACTGGTGAAAGGGGTGACCCATGGGTGACCCTATCGTGTTTTCATGCGCATGTTTCTCTTCAATTTGAGCCTAAAAAGCTCCATTTTTTCTCTAGTTTCCATGAAAATTTGACCCTAACATAGACTGAACTATTCTTATCCCATACATCACCCTCAATCATGCATAATTAAATCTATTGATCTATTCTTATCACCTCTTTAACTCATGAAAACTCCATTTTCTCAGCCTGTGATACGCTTTCATAGCTTAATCACTCCCTAATTAGCCCAATATTCTCTTCAATCAAGCTTGTTAACTATCCAATCAAGATAGTTAACTCCTCAATCATCCCCACCTATCATGAGCCATTCCATCCTATAAATAGCCTCCTCCCTCAAGAAATAAGGGAGACAAATTTTATAGTTGCAGCCAATCATTGTTTGTTGGTTGCTCTCCATTAGCATCCTTGATGCTCACACAGGATGCACATGCCTTTTATTTTTACTTAGAATAGGTTATCAAAGCTTTCCAAAGATTCTCAAAGCATGCCAATTCTTATATTTACTCAAGCCAAGGCCATTATGCCCATTTAGTATCCTCACATAGTGCTAATAGCTCAATTAGAGCTCAATCATTAGCTTTCTCAAGCTCAATTCGATCATTTTCTCTCTTCACAATTGCTGCCAAGAGGAGGACCCCACTACTGCAAGAGGACGAAGAGGTTTCCATACAAAGGATTCCTAAGTGTAGTGTGAAGACTTATGCATCAACCGTATTCCAGGTTCTTTAATGCTTTAGAGTAGTAATTAAATCACAAGTTGCTCTTGGAAAAAGTAAATTGTTATTGCAATTTCCTTGATAGGATGTATTTCAAGTTAAGTAGATTAGCTTTGCTAAATTCATTTCATTGCAATTCATAGATTAGTTTCATTCCAAGTATTCTTGAGTTCATAGTTTATATAAAAAATCATTATAGAAAAATACCAAAAACATAGTGTAAATTGCATTAGGTAAATTCATAGTAAAGTGCATTCATATTTGAATTCATAGATAATTAGGTCATTTCATTATTTGATTCCAAGAAAAGCACAAAAAATCTTGCATTCATATAATTGTATCCATATCAAAAAAACAAAATTACAAAAACATTAGAAAAGATCATAACAAAACTAGTACACAAAATCCTCGATTCGACCATGAGGTATAGTTTGATTCACATAGTCCATGAGGTACACTTCACATAGTCAACATTAAAAACAAACCCTAGGTCAACTCAAGGATAACCCTAGGTCAACACAAGGTCAACGCTAGTCAACTCCATCTTATCCAAGCACTCGAATATGCCTAGGGATTATAGGTGAGTGGGTTAGGGCTATCCTTGAAGAATTAGAGGAAATCAACCCTAGGCCACAACTAACACAAGAACAAGAACATATCCTTAGGATTGTGCAACAAGATAATCAAATCCAATAAAAAATTCAAGCTCACAAAGAAAGACTACAATGCGCTAGGCACATCAATGAACATAATAGAATGCCCACTAGACGTTGGAATCTAAGAAACCCAAACAAGACAAACATCACAAGTGACCCTTTGGGTCATATTATTATCTCAACAACCATAGCCATAGAAAGGGCTTGACAACTAGGTAACCACACAAGGCCCCAAAACAAGTTGACCACTCTCCATGATGTCCTACTCCCTTGAGAGCAAAATCACCCCTGGGTCTCACCTTCGCTCGACTAGCTCCTTCCACGAGAGAGGGAGTGACCTGGAGGTCACTCATGGCAAGGAGAGGGTTCATGTGTGAATCAAGGCTGACTCACCCTATGAGTCATGTTTTGAGTAACACATATTTTGGTGAACCCGACATGAACTACAAATACTTCTAGGACAAGTTGTTTGCATTTCCACTTTTGAAGTTCTTCCACAATCACTTTCACACTATTTCACATTCATTTCCATTTTCATATTCATTTTTTCTACACTCATATTCGTTTTCATGCTCTTTTCATTCGTTTGTTCCATTTATTTTGAGGTGTCTATGGCACCTCCGAATATGATGTAACCTAAACTCAACTTAGGGAGCCTTCCCTCTAGACAAACTGAAACACCATCCTTTGACAGGTATGTGCCTCCTGACCCAATGTCACCCATATCAAACTATTACGTCTATGAGGATTTAGACTATGAAAATGATAGAAGAGAACACATATGTTCTCTAACATTCAACAATCCCACATGGGAGGAAAACATGATAATTCAACCCACACATCATAGGGCATAGAGAGTACAAGTAAGATCAAAGATTCATAAACTAAATCAACCCTCAACAAGAAACCAAAGCACACATCTAGATGATGAAGGCATTTAGAGAGGCACTTTCAAGAGGCCAAAGATGCTCAAGAGGCCTTGCATGTCACTCTCTGAGAAGAATAATGTGAAAACATCATACGAGAACAAATAGGGGGATCAAGTCATGAAAATACATGAAATGAAGATCCATGAAATGATGAAACACAAAGAGGTCCTATGCCCGTTGATCTCATCACAACATTGGTCCAATGGTTTAGGACCCTCGAGGTAGAGAAATCCATTTAATACAAAAGAGTGAAGTCACATGACAACAATAGGGTAGAATAAGACTAGGGGCATCTTAGAACCCCCTACCTCAACTTCTTTTCTCAAAATTGTTAAGAAAAGTCTCTCAACCTTGCAACTACGAAAGGTTAATATTCTTCCCACTTTTGGTCTTTTCGAATACCCTTTATCTTGAAGAATGGTCTATAAATTTCAAAGTTTTCAAAAGGGCTAAAAATGGTGGGACTTACTATTTTTAGTAACTCTACATTTGACCTTAGATAGACCTAAAATTTTCCCAAAAGGTGCAGAATGACTAAGTAAACATCTCAGGTGAGTTTTGACTTAAGATCATACCTGGATCGTGAGATATTAAAGTTTATGTTTTTGAAACTACCAAAAAAGGTTTCAAACTCAGTTTTGGGGCACTTAGAGGTCCCTAAACATTTATAAAGCTATCGTAATTAGTGAAGTGAGTTATATCTTGATAGATCTCTTCACGATATTTTTGACGCATTAAACGGTTCGTCAATCAGACACTTGGATCAAAAGTTATGGCCTCCAGAAGTTGGACCTCCTATTTTTGGGAAATGTAAAAATGTGTTGGACAATTAAAAGAGTTGTAAAGGGGAGAGTTACACATGTTGGTGTGTGATTTGGCACATCACAAGGCATCTTTGGTTGGAGATATTTTGGGTGCCACTTTTAGGTGGTTTTGGCTCATGGTTTTGTAATTACTGTTGACAATTTTTTGTATTGTAACTCCTATATATTAGGAGCCTAAGATGGAGGTTGAGTGTAAGAGTCTTATAGATGTTGAGTTACTTTTGAATCTCTGGTTGATTAATACTCCTGTGAAATCTTGCTCTACAAGTATATTGTAATCTTCTTGATTCCTGAATAATATATTGTGTGACTTTAGAGTGTGGGGTTTTTTACCTAAAAGGATTTTCCCTAAGTATATCTTATGTTGTGAGTTTTGCATTTGAATGTTGTTATTACCTTTCTGTTAATGTGCATCTTAATCTGTAACTGTAAAAGTTAAAATTTGCATAAATCTTTCCTCAGTAGATCAGTGTAGGAAGTGTTTTTTGCATACCTATTTCCTTTCAGTTGGTATCAGAGCCTGATCACCTTTGGTTCTAGTTGTTGGGTAGAGGTTTTTTTGAGTTGATCTTCATTTGAGTGGGAGCTTGTGTAGAGGATTTTGATGTCTTTGTTGTAAGAAAGAGATGGAGAGTACATCTGGGAGGTTTGAGATAGAGAAGTTTAATGGCAGTAATTCGAGTTGTGGAAACTCAAAATGGAGGACATGCTTGTAGATTAAGATTTATGAGATGCCATATCTAGTACAAAACCAATAGCAATGTCTCAAGAAGACTGGGATCTCAAATATCGAAATGCTTATGGTTTGATAAGACTCTGTTTGGCTGATTCAGTACTCCTAAATATCCATGAAGAGAAGAATACAAAAGATCTTTGGAAGAGACTTGGAGATGTTTATAAGGCTAAATCCTTGGTGAATAAGTTATTCATGCAAAAAAAATTGTATTCTCTGAGGATGGAAGATGGAGGATCTGTTGCTAATCACCTAAATACTTTCAATATGCTTGTTGCCCAATTGACCTCTCTTGGTGTGAAGATGGAGGAGGAGGATCAATGTATGACATTACTGTGTTCCTTACCAGATTTGTGGGATCACCTTGTTATGGCCATTGGGAGTACCACTACCACCTTCAAGATGGATGAAGTGGTTTCTTTGTTGTTGTCTGAAGAGATGCGGAGAATGTCTTTCAAATTGGCTAAGGAGGCTCTTGCAGTTCATGGTAGATCTAAAGAGAAGGGAAAGAAAAAGGATAAGAAGAAGGAAGAAAAAAGAAGATCCAAATCCCATGGGAGATCTAAGTCTCCTATAAAATCCAAGGCCCTATGTTGGAACTACGACAAACTTGGTCACTTCCGCAAGGAGTGCAAGGAGGAGAAAAAGAAAAAGAAGAATTGTGATTTGGATTTTGACAAGTCATCTCGAGATGAAGGAGAAGTGTTTGTCACTACCTTGGCAACACATGCATCTAAGGATGTGTGACTTATTGACTCTGGTGCATCTTTTCACATGACCTCACATTGGGATTGGTTTTCAAAGTATGAATAATACAATGGTGGAAAGGTGTACTTGGGTGACAATTCTTACTTGAAGATTGTTGGCTGTGGAAGAGTCTTGATTTGATTCCCCAATGGATGAGTGAAGGGGATCAATGGTGTTCTGCATATCCCTAGTTTGTTATGGAACCTTCTTTCTATAAGTAAGTTGAATGATGTGGGTGTGTTGGTTGTTTTCCCTAATGGAGGATGCAAGATGACTAGAGAATCTATGGTGTTGGCTAAGGGTGTTTGAATTGGCACTTTGTTTTAGCTTGATGCTTGCACAATTTAGTGCAATAGTGCCCCTGTTTCAAAGAAGAGAGCTTTAGAGTCTTCATCCTCACCATTGGAACCAACAACGAAGAGGACTATTGCATCTACTTCTGATGGTTGTGCTTTTTGGGTACCTAAGTGTGCTCATTCTATGGAGATGAAACTTCTAGGTGAGAAGACAATGTTATGGCACCAAACGCTTGGTCACATTGGTGAAAAGGGTTTGAGGACCCTGAAAAATAAAATTTTTGTTGAGGGTATGAATGACTGTAACCTTGAGTTTGATTTTTGCAAACATTGCATTTATGGAAAACATTACCATGTTCAATTTTATTCCAATTCTCATAAATCTTCTAACGTGTTGGACTTGATTCATTCTGATGTGTTTGGTTCTATTAATATTCCTTCGATTTCAAAATCTATTTACTTTGTTTCATTCATTGATGACTACAATAGAAGGACATGGATGTATTTCCTTAGAAGCAAATCTGAAGTCTTTAGTAGATTCAAAGAGTTCAAAGCTCTTGTAGAGAATCAAACGGATAGAAAGATTAAGTGTTTGATGACTAACAATGGTGGTGAGTTTTTTTCATCAGATTTTGACAAGTTCTGTAAAGAACAGGTGATTGAGAGGCACAAGACAACTCTGTGTACTCCTTAATAGAATGGAGTTGCAGAAATGATGAATAGAACATTGATGGAGAGGGCAAGGAGTATGCTAAGTGGAGTTGGCCATGAACAAAAGTTCTGGGATGAAGCTGTTGCTACCACTTGTTACCTAGTTAACATGTCCCCTACATCAATGCTCATTGATAAGACACCTATGGAGGTGTGGTATGGTAAAAAGACTTCATTGAGACACATTCGAGTATTTGGTTGTGAGGCATATGCACATATGCCTAAGGAGAAGAGGTCTAAGTTGGAGAACAAGGCTATGAAGTGTATTTTCATCAGTTATGGCATCAGTGTGAATGGGTACAAGCTTTGGGATCCAGTGGCTGAGAGAGTTTTGTACAACAAAAGTGTGATCTTTAGAGAACTCAATCCTTCTTATGTTGTCTTGCAACTAGAGAAAGAAGAGAAGAAAGAGGGTGTGGTTCAGTTTCCTTACACCCCTAAGAAAGTTGAACCAAAAACATCTATTGGACCTGATAATGAGGAGAGCTCTAGTAGCTCTGGAAATTCAAATGAAGATGAATAACCTCAATTTCAATCTTTGAGGTCCACACGAATAAGGCAGAAACCTGATAGGTTTGGCTATTCATTGCATGATTCCAGTTGTATTTTTCCTTTGATTTCTAACACTAATGAGCCTAGAACTGTGAAAGAGGCTATGGGTATGAAAGATATAGGTTCCTAGAAGGAGGCCATGGAAGAGGAGATGGCTTCTTTGGAAAATAATAATACTTGGGCTTTGGTGCCTTTGCCTGAAGGATGAAAACCTGTTGGATGCAAATGGGTGTTCAAAAAGAAATTTGGTGTAGATGGTAGTGTTGAGAAATATAAGGCTAGATTGTTTGCGAAGGGGTATTCTCAGGTGGAGAGAATTGACTATGGTGGGATTTTCTCTCCTGTTGTGAAGCTAACATCTATTCAGTTCCTGTTATCTCTTGCAGCAGCGTATGATCTAGAAGTGGAATAGATGGATGTGAAGACAACATTCCTTCATGGTGACTTGGAGGAGGAAATTTATATGTCATATCCAAAGCACTACGTGGTGAAAGGTGAAGAAAATTTATTTTGCAAGTTGAAAAAGTCTTTGTATGGTTTGAAACAGTCTCCTAAGATGTGGTACCAGAAGTTTGATGCCTTTGTGTTGAGTATTAAATTTTTGAGATCGAAATCATATCATTGTGTTTATTACAAGTTTGACAATGATCGCATTCTTATTATTACATTGTATGTTGATGATATGTTACTCATTAGGAATGGTCAAAGATTGATTTATGATTTGAAGTCTAAGTTGTCAGTACAATTTGAGATGAAAAATCTAGGGGCAACTTAGTACATTCTAGGGATGGAGATCAAAAGAGATAGAGCAGACATAAAACTTTGGTTAGGCCAAAGTAAGTATGTTAACACTGTGTTTGAGAGATTCAGCATGGTAGATTGCAAACCTTTGACTGTTCTTGTTACAATGGGGACAAAGTTATCTATTGCAGATTGTCCAAAGTCTCCTTCTGAGATGGAGGATATGAGTAGAGTTCCTTATGCTAGTGTGGTTGGCAGTTTGATGTATAGAATCGTAGTGATTTTGGTAAACCTGTGTGTTGCTTTTTTGCCTCAACATTTTGAGTTTGATGTATGTGATGGTCTGTACAAGACCAAACATTGCCCAAGTAGTGGGAGTCCTTAGTCGATTTATGGCTAATCCTAGATGGGTACATTGGGATGTAGTGAAGAGAGTGTTTAGATATCTATGGGGCACTTTCGAGTATTCCTTATGTTATCATGGTTATCCTATAGGACCTTGGAATTCACTTTTTATTCATGGATTTATGGATTCAGATTGGGTAGGTGACATTGATAGTAGGAGATCCACCAGTTCTTATGTGTTCACTATGTTTGGTGGTGCTATTAGTCGGATGAGTAAGCAACAACCTGTGGTCACTTTGTCCACTCTAAAGCTGAGTACATGGTAGAAAATCATTCTTGTAAAGAAACCATTTGGCTTAAGAGATTATGTTCTAGTGTTGGGTTTGATGCAAGGAAGATTACTATTTGTTGTGACAGTCAGAGTGCCATATGTTTAGTGAAGAATCCTACTTTCCACGTGAGGACTAAGCATATTGAAGTTCAATACCATTTTGTCTGTGACATGGTAGAGGATGGGAAGGTAAACTTGGAAAAAGTTGACACTTTGACGAATGTTGTAGATTCCTTGTCTATGGGCCTCTCAACCCCTAGCAATTAAATCATGGTGTTGATACTCCCTTTGCTCTTGCAGGGTGTTCAACAAGTGGGAGAATGTTAAGAAAAGTGTCTCAACCTTGCAACTACGAAAGGTTACTATTCTTCCTAGTTTTGGTCTTTTCGAATATCATTTATCTTGAAGAATGGTCTAGAACTTTCAAAGTTTCCAAAAAGGCTAAAAATGGCAGGACTTACTATTTTTAGTAACTCTACATTTGACCTCGGATGGACCTGAAAATTTCCCAAAAGGTGCGGAATGACTAAGTAAACATCCTGGGTGAATTTTGACTCAAGATCATACGAATGAGTGTAGGATCATAATGGGCCAAACACTACCCCTAAGTGGCAATGTAAATGTGAAAAATAGAGTTAAGTAACTTCATGTCAAAAATTGAATGAGTTATCTACACAATCTAGAAATGAGGCAGTAATAAAAGTTGTAATAAATTGAGCCCGCATGGGTAGCGGAGTTGGCTTGAGTCTTGGGTATGCTCCCCAAGGTCTTGGGTTCGACTTTGAGGCCTGGGCTTACCCGATGCATGTGATTTGCAGGCTATTTCATGCATCCCTAGGGGATTAGTCTCACCCCAGCTTGCCCCCTCCCAACCCCAACTTGGCAGCTTGTAAGACCAAGGTAAGGTTAGGTTGGGCCGCTAGGCTGGGTCGCGGGGATACCCCTGGCGCAACAAAAAAAAAGTTGTAATAAATTGAATGTAGTTTATGGGCTACTACCTTTTTTTTGAAAATTTTAAAAATAGTTTGGTGAAAATTGGATATTTGAATGAAATTTTTTAGAAAAAGCATAAATAGTATGTGTCATTCTAGCCAACCTAAGTATGAGAAAAAGATAATATTTATCCTCCATGATTTGGATTTAAGTAAAGAACACATGAGTGGATCTAATGCATATTTTTTTGAATTTTTTAAGTAAATAAATAATTATTTATGAATTTTTTACTGACTTTTTTAAAATATTAAAAATTATTTTTCCAGCCAACCTAACTTGGTTAAAAATATATGAAAGTTAATTTTTTTAAATTTTAATGTATACGTAATAAATCCTAGAATGCGATGCATCTTATGGATTTAAAAAGGATTAATATGTTGAAGGTTATGGATTTTTTTTCAATATGTATATCTATCAGGAAATCAGACATAACGTATGTAGAAAAATAATAATAATTATCTGTTAAAATTATTATGAGGCATATATTATATTTTTAGAATCTCAATAGATTCCTCTATAAACCCTTTTCATTTGATTAAATTTAGTTACAAAAAAATCTGTCAACTTCAAGGATGAAATTATGGAAAATTTTAGGATAACACTAAATGGGTGGTTTTGCAAGTTTCTTTAGCAAGATTTGGGACTCCCACTTGCCTAAATATGAGGTAATCCCAAGGCATTTTTGGAGGGAATTCATATTTGAGCTAGAAATATTAACACCCTTTCCATCCAAATCTAAATATTAGCTCTTTTCATCCAAAAAGGTTTTTCTCCATTGCCACTATTTGGCCCATCATGATCTTGCACTCACCCATACCTGGATCGCGAGATATTAAAGTTTATATTTTTTTGCAACTACCAAAAAAAAGTTTCTAACTTAGTTTTGAGGCACTTAGAGGTCCCTAAATGATTCTAAAGTTGTCATAATTGGTGAAGAACATTATAGCTTGATAGATCTCTTCACAAGATTTCTGACACATTAAACGGTTCGTCAATCGGACACCCGTATCAAAATCTATGGCCTCTGGAAGTTGGACCTCCTATTTTTGGGAGATGTAAAAATGTGTTGGACACTTAAAAAAGCTGTAAAGGGGAGAGTTACATTTTTTGGTGTGTGATTTGGCACATCACAAGGTATCTTTGAATGGCGATATTTTGGGCACCACTTTTGGGTGGTTTTGGCTCATGGTTTTGTAATTACTGTTGACAGTTTATTGTATTGTATCTCCTATATATCAAGATCTTGAGATGGAGCTTGAGTGTAAGAGTCTTTTAGATGTTGAGTTACCTCTGAATCTCTGGTTGATTAATACTCCTATGAAATCTTGCTCTGCATGTATATTGTAATATTCTTGATTCTTGAATAATATATTGGGCAGCTTTGGAGTGTGGGGTTTTTTACCTAAAAGGGTTTTCCCCACATATACCTTGTGTTGTGAGTTTTGTATATGAATGATGTTATTAACTTACTCTTAATGTGCATCTTAATTTGTAATTGTAAAGGTTAAAATTTGCATAAATATTTCCTCAGCAGATCAGTGTAGGAAGTGTTTTTCGTATACCTTTCTTCCTTTCAGAAATGGAAGTAATGAAGTCTTCCTAAATGGGAACCAAACAATGCAAAACCCTTAGATGATTTAGAATAATGAACCAAATCAAGCCTTTGTTCTAGGATATCAAAATCTGCCTATGTGGTTAATGCTTTTGACCTCACAATCTCAAAGTGTACTCCTAGGAGCATACCTCGAGTACTTAAAGGAACCACTTGACCACATCATATGAAGCATAATGCTACCCTGACCTCTTCTATATTTACCCAAGTTTAAAGGAGAAGGGGACCCCAACTCACACATCAAGGCATACACGACCATTGTGAGGGAACTTCTCCCTTGGGATGGATTCATCACTAAGATATTCTAAAATACATTATAAGAAATTGCCTTGAATTGGTACTATTATCTTCTCGAGGCCTGTATCCACTTGTTTTGACAACTTATAGGGGAGTTTGTCTTGGATTTTGACATGAACAAACTCATTAAAATAGGGATTCATGAATTCCTCGCCATGAAGCAAGAACCAAATGATTCAATGGCATGATTCATCACGTGGTGGAGACAAGTGCTCTACACATCCACAAGTGCCTTGAATATGGATCACAAGGAATTATGTGACCTCTTTTTACACACCCTTAATAGGGACAGTCGAGAGGAAGTGCCAATAGTACCCTATAAATCATATGAGGAAGCCCTAGAAAGTGTCTTTGGAATTGATCAAGTCACCATCAATAGTAGACAAAAAACTTATGATGGAAATGAACATATAGTAACAAATGATAAAAACACATCCACCATAAGGATATTAAAGAACAATAGAAATGCGACTATGAATGGGGTAATGAATCAACCCCCAATCAATAATAAGGTGAGGGATGACTACAATGGAATAGATTATTACCCTCAGAACATCAATGCAATAGACCGACCTTAAAATAAAGGATATTATCCAAGAGGCAATTGTCCAATGTGGATTCAAATGGGAATGACAATAGGTACGAGTGGCCTCCCTACAAGTGCACTCAATTATGTTCTTTTCATAGGAATAGAGGGCATAGTAATGAGTCATGTCAAGAATACAATAGATTCATCACTAGGTTACTTGAAGATCAACAACACATGTTCATCAAAATGTTCATGAACCACAAGGAGTTACACCTAACAACAAGGATCTAAATGGGAACCAAACAATGCAAAACCCTTAGATGATTTAGAATAATGAACCAAATCAAGCCTTTGTTCTAGGATATCAAAATCTGCCTATGTGGTTAATGCTTTTGACCTCACAATCTCAAAGTGTATTCCTAGGAGCATACCTCGAGTACTTAAAGGAACCACTTGACCACATCATATGAAGCATAATGCTACCCTGACCTCTTCTATATTTACCCAAGTTTAAAGGAGAAGGGGACCCCAACTCACACATCAAGGCATACACGACCATTGTGAGGGAACTTCTCCCTTGGGATGGATTCATCACTAAGATATTCTAAAATACATTATAAGAAATTGCCTTGAATTGGTACTATTATCTTCTCGAGGCCTGTATCCACTTGTTTTGACAACTTATAGGGGAGTTTGTCTTGGATTTTGACATGAACAAACTCATTAAAATAGGGATTCATGAATTCCTCGCCATGAAGCAAGAACCAAATGATTCAATGGCATGATTCATCACGTGGTGGAGACAAGTGCTCTACACATCCACAAGTGCCTTGAATATGGATCACAAGGAATTATGTGACCTCTTTTTACACACCCTTAATAGGGACAGTCGAGAGGAAGTGCCAATAGTACCCTATAAATCATATGAGGAAGCCCTAGAAAGTGTCTTTGGAATTGATCAAGTCACCATCAATAGTAGACAAAAAACTTATGATGGAAATGAACATATAGTAACAAATGATAAAAACACATCCACCATAAGGATATTAAAGAACAATAGAAATGCGACTATGAATGGGGTAATGAATCAACCCCCAATCAATAATAAGGTGAGGGATGACTACAATGGAATAGATTATTACCCTCAGAACATCAATGCAATAGACCGACCTTAAAATAAAGGATATTATCCAAGAGGCAATTGTCCAATGTGGATTCAAATGGGAATGACAATAGGTACGAGTGGCCTCCCTACAAGTGCACTCAATTATGTTCTTTTCATAGGAATAGAGGGCATAGTAATGAGTCATGTCAAGAATACAATAGATTCATCACTAGGTTACTTGAAGATCAACAACACATGTTCATCAAAATGTTCATGAACCACAAGGAGTTACACCTAACAACAAGGATCTAAGACAGACATAGGTACCCATCACTCCACAAAATACTGACATGAAAAATTTTCAAGACTCTTTTCCTACTCACAAGAACACTGAAACAAATAATCAAGACATGAAAACTAAAACAACTGAAACAAGGATTCCCACGTAGTTAGGACCAAAAGGAGAAGCCAGAATGTTAGGGTTAGTTGAAATATTGCATGAGGAGGATAATTAACTCAACAATGACCAAAAAGAACTCCATGAAGGAGTGATTTTGACTATAGAACTGATCCCTGCTCTCATTCGGCCTTATGAATTGATTAAGGATTTAACAAAAACATATGCTCACATATCATTTATAGATCTCCTCAAGAATTCTCCTTCACACCATTCAACCCTTTTGAAAGAAATAGGATAGAGAACAAATTAATCAGGATGACCTTGACATGAATCCACCAAATGTTGAAATGGAAGACCCGGGATTCTTCTTTGATCTCAATTATATGCCTTCTGAGGTAAATTTAGCTAAACAAGGAGATCCCTCTCTATACTTGCAAGTGTGGCAAAGTATACGTCACAAAAGGGGATCTGAAGACTTTCAATATGGTCAAAACAGATGTAACTAAAAAGAAGATAGGGATCCCAATTGATTACGAGTTGCTGACAAATAAGATTTGTGTCCTAGACCCCACACCTCAATCAATACTAATCAAAAGGATGGAAACACATGGCAAAGCAATCAACAAAGCAAAATTAAGAACTTTTGAGAAAGGGGAACCATCGAAACAGAAAGAGATGGTCTCAAAAGAAATGACAACAAAAATCATGGAGTGGTTGGAGAAAGATGAACCTATTCAATTTCCCTTGAGAATTCTCACAATTAATGTATTCTTGAAAGATGAGCAATTCAATCAAAATTTTCTATGTATAGGAGAAAAATCCCACCGAATGGAATGGCTAGGATGGGGCATCCCACAATTATGGGCTACACTTTTTGGCCAAACTTGACATTGAAATCAACATTTTGAACTAAATCTTCACTTTCTGGCACCTATAGCCACTAAACTATTAGAAATTTGAAGATGATGCAAACTAGCGATTTGCGAGATTTTGTTTGTAGATTCTAAATATATATTTAAAAAAAAAATTGGAGTTAAATTGTAAATTTTTTTGCGTCACCTTTGATAACTAGTTTTTAATAGTAAACAACATTTTTTTAAAGTGATGTGTATTATGTAGCACATAGCTTTTTTTCTACAAAGGATAAAATTTTGATTCTTTTGAATTTAAATTGGTAACACCAATATATAGGGCATGCATTTGGTTTCATAATGTTTTGTTAAATATATATTTTTTTAATTAAGTTTTGAAGTCAAACCAATTATAATTTAGATAGATGTATTCTGTAAAACATAACTTTTTCTATATGTATCGAAATTTAATTTTTCTTTTTTTGTTGAAACAAGGACATCAATACCTAGGGCATAGATATTTTTTAGAATTTGTTTCACTAATTTACTAATTTTCCTTGTGTGTAGAATAGAGAACTTGATGTTTGGTGAAAAACCTACATTCACAAGAAATAAAAAATAAATATAATAATCAAATTAAATAGATTTAAAATTATACTTTTTGGGAAGATTATAATAAGGACTACATACTTACAAAACATAAATTTTAAATTAATTTATTTGATCCGCCAAAAGGTAAATCAAAAGTGGTTTTTTATCAGCATTTTGCTAGGTGTAGAGGAGACTCCATTATAGGTATGGTTTAAACTAGTGGGGTTCTATCCAAGGGGGTTTGAATCTAAGGGGGTTTGATCAAACCCTCTTCAATTAAAATCCTTTAAATAGAACCTTTCAAGGCTTAAATCATTATATTTTTTAAAAATATGTGATTTCAGCAAAAATCAGGATGTCCCATAAAGTGTAATCCATTATTGTGGGAGCACCCAGATTCGAAATGAAAATATTAGACTTGAAAGGAGTAGACCCACATGCCTTCTCAAATCCTAAGGAGGAAACATCAGAAAGTTACTCTTTTAATACCTGTAGATTAGGAAATCGAATCGAGTTAGAAACACAAGCTAAAATGCATAAACAAACAAAAGCTATACCTCAACAAGAAGACCCAATCTCATCAAGGGAAGAGGAAACTTGCACCCAAGAGCTCCTAAGACATGATAATCCCTAGATAATAATTCAAATGTGAAATGCTCTTACTCTAATTGCAAATCACAAAGACTAGCTCATTAGAGATTTTGGCATGGTAACATTGCATAAAACTTGGATCCTCAAATGGGTTGAGAGATGTTGTATTTATAGATTTTTTAGAGGGATTTTGATCCAAGGGTGGAGATTGATTTGAAAGATCAATGGTGGAGGATAAAAGTGATGTGGAGGGCTTAGATTTGATCTTGGAGAAATGGAGGGCTAGGAATAAAAGTAAATCTTTTATTCATTTTGGGGAAAGGAGGAATTAAATGAGCATGGGTGTGAAGGATTATTTTTGAATTAAAGATTCATATGGGGAATGTAAAATGAATTAAAAATTTATTTGGGGATAAGTGGATATAAATGAGTATAGGTGAGGTAAGGGGTTGTAAGAAGAATTAATTGTGATGTGAGATGTTTTTAAATAAAAAATTGACTTAGTGGATTTATTTCAATTTTTTATTTGGAAGATGTGGGGAAGGGTGTTAAACTAGGTTTGACCACCCAAATGAGAGGTTATGATTAATTAAACATAGGTTTTATTTAATTAATCCTAGGGTTAGGATGAGGTAGGCTAGGGTAGGCAATTAAATAATAGCTATTTAATTGTCTAGGGTAGAGATAGGTCAATTAATAGGCTGAATTAATTAGTTAAACATGGTTTAGCTAATTAATTAGATTTATTGAAAAGGGGGAAATTGATTAAATAAATATTGCATATTTATTAAATCAATTGGCCAAGGTTTGGACTATTGAATCAATGAAATTAATTCAATTTTGGGGATAAAATGGTGTCAAATTAGGTGATGCATGGATAATTAATTAAATAAAAATTTAATTAATTGATTAGAAGGGAAATTGGTATGTTTAGGGATGTCGGGAGTTAGTTTGATGGTAAAAGATATTTTTAGGTGTCTACATTTGCCCCTCTTTGATGTGGCATCAAGACCTAGAAGGGAAGTGGCGTCAGGTCGAAGAAAAATATGCCCTAGCTGCCGGGAAGGAGTGACATGGGTAAGGGATGCCCCCTCGAGAGGTTGGTGGAAAAAATAAGAATTTTTTGGGTGAGTTCTTGAAAGGACGCGACGGGAGTGAAAGTTTGATAGGGGATGGAAAAAGAAGACGACAGAAAGAAAAACAGAGGAAAAAGGTTGGGATCTGCACCCTGGAGGGGAAAAAGGGTGGTGGGTGGATGACATGGCATGCTATATTAGGAGAAGTGGGCCCTAAGAGTGCTACATTTGCACACATTGACTTAGTGAGAAGAAGAATCAGAGGAGAGATGGCAGATCACAACCCCCAGTTCCCACGACTTCAACACATCTCTGAGCGGTTCCGATCGTTTGGTCGGACACCGGCGGCTGGACCCCAGGTAGGGCCTAATCCAAGATTTGTAATTTTTTGATTTGCGTGCATTTTTTGGGGTTCAAGAATTAGGTTAGATCGCGTAGCGCCAAAAGTTAAGTGGATTAGGGCCATCCTCTGGATTGGCGCTATCCGTCAGGGTAGAATAGGGGTCGATTGGTGCCAAATACTTAGCGTTTTGGTGCCATCATCTGCATTGGCGCAATGTGCGCACAAAGGTTACGGTTTGGTGTTTTAGCACCAAATGGGTTTTATGGTAGCGCTATGTACTAAACTAGTGCTATTTTGGGTAGTAGTGCTATTTTTTATTTTAGCGCTATAAAGGGGATTAGTGCAATATATGATATTTGCGCTTTTGGTAGAATTGGTGCTATTCATTGGATTAGCGCCAAGTGGCAGGGCGACACCATTTGGTAAAATGATGCCAAGTATGCTGCTCAGTAGCACAATGTGTGGGAGTAGCGCAAAGTGTCTTGCGTAGTGGCGCTATTATGTATAGTAGCACCATTTGGAAGAAGTAGTAGTGCTATTTGGAAAAATGGTGCGAAGCATGAACTGTTTTGGCGCCAAGTGTTTTGGGCGTTCAACATTAGAAGAAAGGGGGTTATTTGAAGAAAAAGATAGGTAGATTTTTGACCAGAAGGTTGTGGATGCAGGATACACACTCATTTATAGTGTATTCACGGGAGCGACGTGTGCCATCTGTGATGGCACTGTTTGACTAGTTTGATGATGCCGCATGGGCCCAACTGGCTAGGTTGGGGCTTCTGACAGTGGCGTCGATGCCAGTGCTACGAGCTCATAGAGCTTTGATGACAGTTATCATGGAGCGGTACCATTCAGAGACATGCACATTTTTGTTGCTGACCGGGGAGATCACTATCACACTTGAGGATGTTTATCGCATCCTCAAGATACCTATTCATGGCCGACATGTGAGATATGACACGAAGAGGAGATGGAGGGCCCTAATCAGAGTGTTTGGTGAGGACCACATTGTGCTATTAGCAGATGGTCCAGAGATTGAGACCTTGTGAGCACAGGTGTGAGCCTGCAGGAGGCATTGGAGAGCCGGGATGCAGAGTTGGTTTAGTTGTGGGGTACAGTGGCCTTATTGGATGGGTCAAATGGACAGGTGGCTGCATTGCTGGCATAGCTAGCCCAGGCTTAGGGTGAGATAGTCACTTTGACAGGGGAGCGAGATGTGGCTCTTGTTAGGGCACAACAGGCATAGGCCCAGGGTGACACAACTATTTTGATCAGAGAGCGAGATGCGGCACTTGCGAGGGCACAATAGGTAGATACTACAGTGGGTAGCCTACAGGCTTCATGTGGTGGACTGGCCCCAATTTTCGCAGTGATGCAGACACAGTTGTCTTAGGCACAGACACAGTCATATTAGCTACAGGGACAGTTGACCCAGGTACAGGGGTAGTTGTCACAGGTATAGGGGAGTTGGCAGAGACCAGAGGACAGGTGGAGTATTATCAGGGCCTTTATTACGTGGATGTGCCAGCAGAGCAGCGTGCACCGAGCTACAACCAAGTCAGTGGATCGAGGGCATCTAGGTCACATAGATCTAGATCGGTTCAGAGTGTCTAGCAGGTGATGGGTCCCCCATCATATGTGCCCCTGTAGGTCCCATAGGTACAGGGATAGCTGCAGGCACAACCACCATCATAGGCCGGACCACAGCCACAGCCATAGCCACAGTCACAGGCAGGACCACAGCCACCACCAGGGTCAGGATCCCCCACTCGATCAGATAGAGGATCCTCTATGTGACAGTTATATCTTTTTAGCCCTTGGAGGCATTGTATCAGGACACTGTATTTTTTGATGTATATATGAGTGATGTACATTTTTTGTGGTGATTATATATGATATGATGCTTTTTGATGGTCTATGTGTTTGTTTATGATGCTCTATTTATGATTATGATGATGCCTATGTTGATGGATGTAGTAAGCTTTATGGATTTATATGTTATGGATGTGTTGTGTTTATGCAATTATGTTTTTGATGTGATGAATGCACCTATGCTGGATGTAATGATAGTTTACTTATTTTAATATATGCATGGTTTGTGATCTATGGACCATATGATGTGTAATGCAAATAAATGTTTAGATTAATAAACATTTATTATGGATGTTTAAATGTGATGAAAATGTATGTTTATCTAAATAAACACATGTTATGTATGGAAATATGGGGATGCAGCTAAATGTTTATTGATTATGATTATGCAATGTAACTAAATGATTTTGTAAAATGCAGTTAATGCAACTTAAATGATATGGAAGCTAAATGACTCTAAAATGTACTTAAATGAGATACAAATTAAATGATATGTAAGATGCAAACTACATTTTTCTAAAATGAATCTAATGAGATGATATGCAACTAACAAATGAATCTAATGATATGATATGCAACTTAAAAAATGAACCTAATGAGATAATATGCTAGAAATAGATTCTAAAAATGAACCTAATGAGATGCTATGTAAATTAAATAATTCTAAAATGAACCTAAATGATTATGCACATTAAATGATTCTAAAATGAAGCTAATGATTATGCCACTGATATGTGATGATATGGAAGAATCTAGGTGCGATGCAAAGTGGGTGATATGTGAGATAATCAAGTCCTGATACACATGATGTTCTTTGTTTGACCCTAAGTGGTGGGGCTGTGTGAAAGGGGACCAGGTGGGGAGAGGATAAGGGTGGGTGGATGGGGAACTGTTAGGATTGGGAGTGATGGAATGAGGGGAATGGTTAGGTCCTAGGATACCACGTCATTGAGGGGGGATTTACTTTGGTTCAGGATGTGTTAAGTGGGAGTAATATGGGGGAGGTGGATTAGTGAGGGGATTTTAGATGGGGGGGAGATAGGGCAGGTGATTATGAAATCTAGGCCCAGATGGTATAGTTGAATGAGTGATTAGGATGGTGATTTTGAGCTAGTAACAGTAGTTGCACAAGATTAATTGAGAGCATTTCTTAGTTTACTATAGCAATGTAGGATATAGTTCACAAAGGTATGAAATGACCTAGGTGATGATATATATCCTACGATTGCATGGACTAGACCCACAAACAATAGGTTGATTTCATGCATGCCCAAGGTAGTATAATCTTGCCTAGTCTAGGAAGGGGACTCATAGCGATGAGTGCGAATAGTACATATAAGGTTTGGATGCCTATATATGCAAATGGGACACATCATTCTAGAACCAACCCAGGCTTCAAGATATGAATACTATTCCTAGAGTAATGAAAGCAACCCTCAAGCACAGCATACAAAAACAATGACTATGTCTACTCTAGGTGTTGTCCGCCACTTACCATGATATAATGAAATCAAGGTAGCTTTGGAGATGACTTAGAGTGAGACAAAAGATAAAAATCAATAATAAAAAAGACCAACAAAAAGATACAAATAGCCTTTGTGTGCTCTTGCCAAGAGACATGTTGATAGGATGACATATTTTTGTCCATTGTGGGAAAGATATATCCTAGGACTCATATCAGTTGGATTTGATTGGGGAATTTTTGAAAGGTGGGCAAAAGAACAGTTAGGCTTTGTGTAAGATTATGGTTGGTATGTTGATTGATGATTTTTGCGTGAGGGTATAGGCTTCAAGTGTATACTTAGCATGTGTATCATATGATGGGTCTAGCAAGCTCAGTGAGTGGGGACCATCCAAATGGGTTGGATGGGTGCATCTTAGGTACCTGAGTACTGGAAACATCCTTCATATTCCAGACTGCCTACATACCCTGTATCCACGAGATCAAGGTACTTTCAAGATGCAAGAGAAACAAATATGTAGTTCTGGTAAGACTTGATGATGTGGGAATGGTTTGGGATGGTTGTGTTTTGGTGAGGAGTTGATAGATGTTGATGGTTGTGAGTTATAGTGAGAGTGATGTATGGGGGGTGATCTGCGGTGAATTGTGTTGTTTTTGGATTTTCTGATTTTGATTATTTTTGGATTTTTTGATTTTGTATTATTTTTAGATTTTTTGATTTTCACTTGTACAGAGGGGAGCTTACAAGGATCCTCGTTCCATGAGTTAGCCTTGGAATGGGATAGTGTGGGGTGGGCGATAGGATTCGATGTTTACAATTCCAAGACATGGGATGTGTAGGATATGGAGTGTTGTGATGGAAAGAGCACTTATTAGATGGTAGAACTGGCCACTATGCATGGCGCCTAAAATAGGTTTTCACCATGGTACCTATCCAAGGAGTCACTGAAGTGATTTTCACCATTGGAAGTTTTTATTGCACTCAGGTTTTTTCTTTATTTATTTTTATTTTTTTAATTTTTTAACTTGGGGTACCTGATGGGTTATGCATAAAATTTCTTAAGATGTAGGATGTTCATAGGCTCATCCAGAGGCTTCCCCTCAGGTGTTGCAAGTTGATATGCTCCTAATCCATAGTCAACTGTGATGACATAAGGTCCTAGCCAATTGGGTTCAAACTTTCCTTGCTTAGGGCGCTTCTGCAAGTTCTTCTAATTTTCCATAAGGACAAGGTCACCTACTTCAAATTTTTGGTTTCTGATCCTCTTGTTGTAGCTTCTTCTAAGGCGGTTTTGATATGCCTGCAGGTGGTTCAACACATTCAGGCATTTCTCTTCCAATAGTTCTAGTTGATGCAACCTTGCAACTCTGTATTCCTCATCAGAGATTATGTTTTGCAGGGATACCCATAGGGATGGGAGCTCGACCTCAATAGGTAAAATGGCTTCAGATCCGAATACTAGGGAAAATGGAGTGGCTTCAGTGGGGGTACAGATGCTTGTACGGTAGGCCCATAGGGCAGGGTTGAGTTGGAGATGCCAGTCATGGCCATCTTCATTGATTGTCTTCTTTAGAATGTGTAGGATGGTTTTATTGGAAGCCTCTGCTTGACCATTTCCTTGAGGGTAATATGGGGTGGAGAAGTGGTGTTTGATTTCAAATTTTTTGCATAAGGTGCGAACTTCTTGGTTCTTGAATGGCTTTCTGGTGCAGGAGCACCTACCTGACAGCTGGCCTTCATGAGGCAGTTAGTAGTTTTAGGTCTTGTTTATGTTTCCAAGAAGGTCTGTTAAGACCAAATGCATGTAATAAGGTCATGCTGATCGTGATAAGATCATGCTGACCAGGCTTTTGCTATTTTTAGTTAGTTTGTTAGAACAGCTGTCATGCTGTAGGGTCCGGTTGGATCTCCCAGCCGCTTGGAGAGTTCCCAGCCGCTTGGAGTCGGGTCAGTAGTACTCGTAGGAAAATCTATTTAAGCATGAGATCGGTTGATATTGCATAGACAGAGAGATATCATCGATTGATAGTATAGTATTGTATTGCGCAGAGGAGCTAGAGTGTGCTGTGTGAGGAACATCATATTGTATTGCATCTTTGAAATCAATAAAGATCCTGTTTCCGGTTTCCTGTTTGATCCCCTTTGTGTAATCGATTTGCTGGTTTGGGTGGTTTCATGGATCTACTGATCCATTCCACCGGTTGATCCGTCTAATCGGTGGAATGGCGATGTACAATAGGTTAGGTTGTAGTTTGTTTGTTTGCATGCAGGTGTGCAGGATCGCCGTCGAGAGATGTTGAAGACCCTAGCATGGGTATGTGCTAGGTCGAGCTGATAAGATAGAGTGTGGAAGATCACCCTGAGACTGGATCAGGTCGTCCCTGGAGGATCGGCGAAGTGAAATTTTGCTAAGTGAAGAAGTTCGTGAAAACGGCATCATCAGGATATTTCTGCAAATATCCTGCAGTCAGTTCGGATATCGTCATCCGGATAAGTGGAGGAGAGCATGATGCTTTCGAGTGCATGAAGTGCAAGTGCGTTGGGGTGATCATCATCAGGAGGGCCGAGGAGGAGCGTATCGGCATCAGGTTGAAGATCGGGTTGATCAAGTTGATCGCGGGCCGAAAAAAACTAAGTTTGGCCAACAGCAGGATATGACGTCATCATCATCATGATATACGTCATCAGGACATTTCGGAGCGGCAGGATATTGAGAAGCTGCGGGTGACGTCATCGTCATCAGGATCTACGTCATCAGGATATCGGGTGACGCAAGCATCGAGGAAAGGTGCGAGGAGTTAAGGTTTTGTCATCATCAGGATAAATGGAAGGAACCGGATGTTCTTTATCCTGTTGAATATCATGATGTCGAATATCATGATGCTGAAGGAAGAGAAGATGGAGGTTGTCGCTGAAGTGAACAGTGGACGTCAGGAGGATGTTCGCGCTGGTCGAACATGATGATGCTGCCGAACATGATGATGCTGTCGATAATCGAGTAAGGTGATGCTGTTGACAGGCGAAAGTGCGAAGGCTTGTCTGCAGGAGGATATCGGTCGGCAGGTGAAATATGATGATGATGCTGACAGTGAAGTCAAATATGATGATGATGAGGATGAATATGATGATGATGATGGGCTGCAGACATCCATGCTGTATTGTAAGGATATAGTGTGGATGCCTCTGCACCATAGTGGTATCAGAGCTCAGCAAAAGGTCTGGGCTGGTGTGTGTTGATTCTGTCACCGAAAGGGCAGAGGTAGAGTTGAATTGTGTGTTGTGTGTTGATTAAGAGGTTGACAAAATGCCTCCGAAAGGTAGTGGTACTGCAAGGGAATTGCAGGAGATGAAGGAGAAACATGCTAGAGAGATGAGGAAGATGAAGGAGCTTGCTGAAGCACTTCAAGCCAGGCTGACAGCCCTGGAAAAGAACAAAAAGAGGGAAGTGGAAGACAGTGAGTCTGAAGAAGATGAAGATACTATTGAAGAGTATGAAGAGGTAGCTGAAGATCTGGATGCGGAAGACCAGAAATTTGTCAAACTGTTAAAGGCAGTGCAGAATGATAAACCTAAGGTAAAGGTTGATGTTTCCAAGTATACTGGAAGCTTGAATGAAGATGAGTTGTTAGATTGGATTGCTGCACTGGATAATCACTTTGAATGTGAAGATGTTGCTGAGGATCAGAAGGTAAAGATTGCAAAGACCAAGTTAGGAGGTCATGCTTTGGTATGGTGGGATTATGTACAATCTGAGAGAAGGAAACAAGGGAAGTCAAAGATCACTTCATGGGATAAGATGGTAGCAAGGATAAAAGGGAAATTCTTGCCAAGGGATTATGAAATCCAGATGTTTAAGAAACTGCAATTTTTAAAGCAGAAGGAAAGGGATGTGAAGGCATATACAGAAGAGTTTTATAAGTTAAGTATGAGATCTGGTCATCATGAGAATGAGGTAGAAAAGGTGGCTAGGTACTTGGCTGGTTTGAGATTTAACATACAGGATGAGTTAGTGTTAGCTAACCCTAAGAATGTGGAGGATTGTTATCAAATGGCAATCAGGATTGAAGAAAAGATGAATAGAGGACATGATAAGTCCATGAGAGGAAGAGGAAACCATAGGGGAAGAGGAGCAGCCCCTGCACAAAAGCAAACCAATGAGGGTCAAGAAGACACTGGTAAAGGACAGGGACAGTCTGATTTCAGAGGTGGATGGAAAGGTAATAGAGGAAGATTTGGAGGTGGTAGAGGTTCTACTACATTTTCAGGAAAATGTTACACCTGTGGAGAGTTTGGTCATCCATCTTTCAAATGTCCAGAAAACAAAGGTTCATCATCCAGAAATGATAGAACTAATGACAAGAGAGTACAACTTGTGCAAGAAGAGAAAGTAGAAGAAAGTGCACAGAGTTCAAACAGAGCGCCTGATAATTATGGATATCCAGAGAGTGGAGAATCATTGATGTTAAGGAGAATTAGTTTGTAGGCATCAAAGGATATGATGCAAAGAAGAGCTCTTTTCAAGACCACATGCAAGAGCAAAGGTAAATTATGTAAGGTTGTCATTGACACTGGTTCAACAGACAACATGGTATCTCAGGAAATGGTGGATAAACTGAATTTGGAAAGGATTCCACACCCACACCCTTACAAGGCATCTTGGGTGAGTGATAGTCAATCACTTTTTGTCTCTGAACAGGCATATGTGGATTTTCAGATTGGAGCATATCATGATAGAATTTTGTGTGATATTTTGCCTATGGAATGTTGTCACCTACTGTTGGGTAGACCATGGCAATTTGACAGAAGGGTACTGTATGATGGGTATTCTAATACCTATACCATCAAGAAAGATGGGAAGATTATTAAGTTGATGCCATTGCAGGCAGATGCTACAGCACAGGGGGCAGCCAAAATCATTTTAATGGGAAAGAAGGAGTATGTGCAGATGCCTAGAGGAGCAGGCATAAAGGCAGTTGAAGACACTGCAGGGAAAGGAGTTGTTAAAGACAACAAGCTGAAGAAAGTTTCAGTTGTGCCTGACAGAGGTCAGCAGCAGGTTCAGAAACAGGATGGTAAACAGCAACCAGTTCAGAAGAATGACAAGGATGTTGTCATAGTTGGGACTATTGCTTGTCCTATAAAGGTTGAAAGGAAGATAGGGTTGAACATTGTAGAAGTTCAAGAGGCAGTTCAAACAGAGGTTCTGGTCAGACAACCTGGCAAACACAGGGTATGTGAGAGACAGGCCTACATTAACAGGCATGAGGATTTACTTGCCAGAAAGCAAGTTACAGTTCAGAAGTCTTGGAGCAGCCAAGAACCAGCAGAGGACAAAGCTGGAACAGTTCAGCATATTGCAACGGCAAGGTGTAAAGGTGGAGGACTTCCACATACTAAACTCATGGGACATGCGTTCTTTTCTGTTGGGGAGTATGGTGCAGGAGCACCTACCTGACAGCTGGCCTTCATGAGGCAGTTAGTAGTTTTAGGTCTTGTTTATGTTTCCAAGAAGGTCTGTTAAGACCAAATGCATGTAATAAGGTCATGCTGATCGTGATAAGATCATGCTGACCAGGCTTTTGCTATTTTTAGTTAGTTTGTTAGAACAGCTATCATGCTGTAGGGTCCGGTTGGATCTCCCAGCCGCTTGGAGAGTTCCCAACCGCTTGGAGTCGGGTCAGTAGTACTCGTAGGAAAATCTATTTAAGCATGAGATCGGTTGATATTGCATAGACAGAGAGATATCATCGATTGATAGTATAGTATTGTATTGCGCAGAGGAGCTAGAGTGTGCTGTGTGAGGAACATCATATTGTATTGCATCTTTGAAATCAATAAAGATCCTGTTTCCGGTTTCCTGTTTGATCCCCTTTGTGTAATCGATTTGCTGGTTTGGGTGGTTTCATGGATCTACTGATCCATTCCACCGGTTGATCCGTCTGATCGGTGGAATGGCGATGTACAGTAGGTTAGGTTGTAGTTTGTTTGTTTGCATGCAGGTGTGCAGGATCGCCGTCGAGAGATGTTGAAGACCATAGCATGGGTATGTGCTAGGTCGAGCTGATAAGATAGAGTGTGGAAGATCACCCTGAGACTGGATCGGGTCGTCCCTGGAGGATCGGCGAAGTGAAATTTCGCTAAGTGAAGAAGTTCGTGAAAATGGCATCATCAGGATATTTCTGCAAATATCCTGCAGTCAGTTCGGATATCGTCATCCGGATAAGTGGAGGAGAGCATGATGCTTTCGAGTGCATGAAGTGCAAGTGCGTCGGGGTGATCATCATCAGGAGGGCCGAGGAGGAGCGTATCGGCATCAGGTTGAAGATCGGGTTGATCAAGTTGATCGCGGGCCGAAAAAAACTAAGTTTGGCCAACAGCAGGATATGACGTCATCATCATCATGATATACGTCATCAGGACATTTCGGAGCGGCAGGATATTGAGAAGCTGCGGGTGACGTCATCGTCATCAGGATCTATGTCATCAGGATATCGGGTGACGCAAGCATCAAGGAAAGGTGCGAGGAGTTAAGGTTTTGTCATCATCAGGATAAATGGAAGGAACCGGATGTTCTTTATCCTGTTGAATATCATGATGTCGAATATCATGATGCTGAAGGAAGAGAAGACGGAGGTTGTCGCTGAAGTGAACAGTGGACGTCAGGAGGATGTTCGCGCTGGTCGAACATGATGATGCTGCCGAACATGATGATGCTGTCGATAATCGAGTAAGGTGATGCTGTTGACAGGCGAAAGTGCGAAGGCTTGTCTGCAGGAGGATATCAGTCGGCAGGTGAAATATGATGATGATGCTGACAGTGAAGTCAAATATGATGATGATGAGGATGAATATGATGATGATGATGGGCTGCAGACATCCATGCTGTATTGTAAGGATATAGTGTGGATGCCTCTGCACCACTTTCCATTGTCACTGACGATGGAATGAGGGATACCATAGTGACAGATGATGTAATGGAGGATAAACTTGGAGATTTGGGTGCCAGTGGTGAAGGTGAGTGGTATTGCTTCCACCCACTTTGTGAAGTACTCGGTAGCAGTGATTATGAACTTATGGCCATTAGAGGATGGGGGATGTATTTTCCCTACGAGGTCAAGTCCCCATTGTGAGAAAGGCCACGTCATCCTATTTGTTACCCCTCAGGATGACACAATCCCCAATTCATTCAAAATCACATTCCCATGTACCAATAACGTGGCAGAATATGAGGCCCTCATCACAGGTCTCCGCATGGCAATAAAATGGAAAATTGAGAACCTGACTGTGTATGGAGATTCTCAACTAGTCATCTGGCAGGTAAATAATGAATATAAGACCAAGGATGATAAGCTCCTGCCCTACAAAAAGATGGTTGATGACTTCAACGACTACTTCAATGACATCCACTTTGAGCAAATCCCAAGGCTCAACAATAAAGTTGCAGACGCCATGGCTACCATCGGATCTCTGGTCGACATGAAAAAGGATAGCAAGAAGTGTGAGTTCCTGATAGAAGAACTCCCCATCCTAGCATATGATGTTCCTCAATCGGAGCTAGTGTGCGAGGTCATTGGTCCCCTATCTTCGTGGTATCAAGAAACCTACCTATACCTCCACGATAATATCATCCCCCTAACCTATCCACCTCACAAAGAAAATCTTTGATCCGTCGAGTCTCCAACTTCACCCTCGTAGGCATGTTTACCCCAATCCTTCTATCCAAAGTTTAAAACCTTCTTGCAAAATTAATCCTCTGTGTTAAGTCATCTTTTTTGTTGCAATTCATTGGGGTCGTGTTGCATACATTTAAATCATGTTGATAATTCGTTATCATAGCATCTTCCCTCGTCTTATTTTCTCTACCATTTAAAGCTTCAAAAGCAATTTTTATGCCAAGGCAAAACTCACGGCTTAGTAATATTTTATTTTGCGTCTATTTTCCATTTTATGCTAAGTCCATGTTAATTTTTGTTTCTCGCCAAGTCCATCTTGCATTAGCTTTTGATCTTCGCAAAACTCGCACCAATTTCTGCTTTTCGCTAAGTATGTGTGACTTGTGAATTTGCCTAAGTTGTACATGTTCACTTTAACCGATGGCATAAGTTTGGAGAGATGAAGAAATTTGCATCCACTTGTAGTAGCGGATGTGTATGAGGAAAAATTGATTAAATCTAAACTAATAAAACCAAAAACCAATCACATAAAGCGAACTAATCTAAGTAAAAGCCATTATCATAAAATCAAAGACAAATGAAGGCTATTACCGAAATTTGTGTTGTTCCCTTTTGGAGAAGTGTAGATTGCTCAATGAAGTTACGAAATCATAGCTGCAACAAGCAAGTAGTATGCTCAAGAGATCAATGTTAAGAGATCGTAAGGTTGCTCAATCAATACGTTTTGTATGCTCAAAGCTCTGTTAAGTATGCCTAAGAATACGATCGAAGCGAGAGGCTTAATGAAGGAGATGGGGGGGGTTTATATAGGTTTCAACAGAGATCAATCAATGGTCTAGATAATTCAGAAGAATCAACGAAGGAGATAAGTTGAGGAATGTGCAACGAATAAGAAGAAGACAAGTGTCTTGCTTTCTTTTGCATGAGAGGAGTTATCAAGAATAGAAGAATGAGTTAAAGCAATTAACAACATATAACAATCAGTTAAGTGATTTAAAACAAGAAGAAGAGATTTGCATGAGAATAAGAAGATATTTTGCTTTATTAAATATTAGAAATATTTAATTACATGAGCAAGAAAGCTTGAGTTATTTTAGAGATAACTCAATTTAGAAGAAAAAAGTAATTTAAATAAATATTTGATTTATTTAAATTTAGAGAAGATATTATTGGAAGAGACAATTAAATAATTAGAATTATTTAATTTAGAAGATTAGAAAGCAAATTAAACAAATAAATTTATTTAATTGTTGTGCATGATTTTGGAAGAATGATTTTGATTTAATTAAATAATGTAAATTATTTAATCATAGATAAGAGGGAATTTGTTGAATTAATTAAATAATGGGATATATTTAATTAATGTGGATGTGAATTTTGGAAGGTGACAATGATCTAATTAAATAATTGAAATTATTTAATTATAGAAGAATAATAGAGAAATTTGATTTAATTAATTAAATAATGAGGATTTATTTAATTAATGTCGCAATTTTGTGATTTAGAAGAATTTGTTGAAATTAATTAAATAATTATATTATTTAATTAATGTTTGAAATGCAGGTGATTAGATAGATGACGAAATGCAAGTGGTGCGGCGACTTGGTCATTTTAGGGTGTCTACATTTTGCCCCTCTTTGATGCGATGTAGTTTATAGCGTTGTGTCAAAGAAATCGATTAT
This sequence comes from Cunninghamia lanceolata, assembly GCA_027924645.1. Taxonomy (NCBI): domain Eukaryota; kingdom Viridiplantae; phylum Streptophyta; class Pinopsida; order Cupressales; family Cupressaceae; genus Cunninghamia; species Cunninghamia lanceolata. The sequence goes on along the minus strand of BSBN01000645.1, from coordinate 5,329,803 downwards.
TGAAGACATGATACAATTTACTGATGCCCCAATGTAGGTAGTTGCCCCAGCGTAGTTAGTGTAGGGTGTCCCCTCGAGAGGAAAGACATGGAAGTGACAGAAGAATTATGTTGACACTCGACTAGAAGAATTTGTTGGAGATAGACGAGGTTGGGTTGATGATAGATAGAAGAAAGGAGATAGAAGAGAACATGAGAGAAATATTGTTGATCGATCCTTGCTAGAAAACTATATAAGGCCATGGATGAATGGATGGGTAGATGGTTGAGCTTGTTGCAATGGTTTCACAAATGTTTATAAAGAGCAATCCTTATTTTTGATATAGCACGTGGATAGTTCACCACCAAGGTATAAAAGACCAAGGTGCAGTAATATCCGAGTGCATGGACGTTGACTCTGCAAGCAAGTGGATTGAATTTAGATCCCTTTAGACATAATATAACCTTGTTGGAACATGTGAATAAGCCATAGTCTTGAACATAAAATAAACTTCAATACATGTAAATGCAAGAAGAATTATTAATATGTAAGATGCTAGGTTATAACACACACAAGATAAATAGAATGCTAAGAAAGATGCTAAAGATCATTCCTCAAACATGGCATACAAAAGCAATGACTATGCCCCCAATCCATACTACATCGCAACATACCAAGATTATAGATAAATCAAGGTAGTCTTGAATCGGTAAAGGATAAGGAACAAAAGATAAACCATAACACAAATTGACTGACTTACAAAGTAAACATACAACCAACATATTCTCTTGCCAAAGAGGTTGCTCAGGATAGATTGGATAGGAAAGATAACAGCCTTATCATAGGAACTCTATGTCTGTTAAAGGGGGCTATCTACCTAAAAAGACAATGTCTTGCTGCAGAAAATGTCACATGTCGTGGGAGACGCGTGTGTTGGTCTCGACAATGGAACACTTCGCAGAAGACAAGCTTGTTGATCTAGGGCTTGGGTTAAGCGATACTTAGCTGATGTTGGCAATCGGAATAGTTAGGACAGTAGATGACTCTGGAAGAAAGCTGCTTTGCTTTAGGTTTGTTTAAGGATTTTTGCTTTGAAAGGATGCACTAGCTTGATTCTTGAGTTAGTCAAGTTGAGGCGAAATGGATTTTGATAAATGGAAGACTAGAAAGGTGACAGTGTTTGATGGATTGGGACTGGTGGAGAATGATGGATCGTGTGTGCCTGAGTACTGGATACATCCTTCATATTCCAGACTGCCTACATACCCTGTATCCACGGATCAAGGCACACGATGATGAAAGATGAAAATGATAAATATGTAGTTCTGGAGAGAGTGATGAGATGGTTCAAGGTGAAAGGAGGGGATCTTATGTACCTAAGTATTGGAAACTTCCTTCGTATTCCAGACTGCCTACATACCCATATCCATGGGATCAAGTTACCTTAAGATTGTGATGAGATAATATGTAGTTCTGGGTGATGTGATGATGTGGGAAAAGTGTTGAGAAGATAACATCCTTATTGTAGGAGCGATGTGTTTGTTAAAGGGTGTTATCTGTAGAAAGGGGAACGATTGAAGAGCGGCGAACCATAAACAAGGATCTATTCCTAGACCTAAGTTAAGGAAAGAGTTGCCCCCATTCCGATAGAGGAATTTGTATGGATGACTGATGAAGAAGACCTAGAAAGTTGTGACCTAGGACCAGGCAGCACAAACTGTTGACACAGATCAAGATGTGGGATGACGACGAGGGACATTGACAAATTTTCAAGCTATACTAGATAGGGAGATGGAAATGCAAACAAAGTCAATGGTTTTATTATGGATGGATGGATGAAGCGTGCTTTGTGCACTAGACATGGAGTGGACATGACTTGATAGGTGATGGATGCTGACTCTACACATAGCACCTGTTTGCCAGGTTTTCACTATGGTACTTATCCAAGGCACCTGTTTACCAGGTTTTCACCAGAGGACAGATTTTTTTGGATTTTTTGGATTTTTTGCTTTTTTTTTTTTGGAATACTCTGAGGATCAGGCATAGAACTTCTTGAGATGGACACTGTTAAGTGGCTCATCTAGAGGATGTCGTCAGGTGTAGCTAAAGTATAAGCTCCTAATCCATATGCTGCTGTGACAATAAAGGGACCGAACCAGTTAGGCTCAAACTTGCCCTTCTTTTCTCAATCTGCTTGATTTCTCTGATTCTCTTTAAGTACAAGATCACCAACTTGAAACCGTCTTTCTTTGATCTTTTTGTTGTATTTATGCCAGAGGCAGTTTTGATAGACATGGAGATGATTAAGTGCGGCAAGGCGCCTCTCATCTAAGAGTTCTAGCTCAGCTAATCTGGAAGTGCGATACTCCTCTTCGCCGATCAGGTCCTGCATGGATACTCTGAGGGATGGGATCTCGACCTCTATAGGTAGGATGGCTTCAGAGCCAAAGACCAAGGCATATGGGGTGGCACCAATTGGTGTTTTGATACTAGTGCGGTAGGCCCATAGGGCGGGATTGAGTTGCAAGTGCCAATCACGACCAACTTCATTGACTGTTTTCTTGAGTATTTTGAGAATGGTTTTATTGGAAGCCTCAGCTTGGCCGTTACTCTGCGGATAGTAGGGAGTTGAAAAGTGATGTTGGATATTGTATTGTGTGCACAAGAAATGGACATCTTGGTTCTTGAATGGTCTCCCATTATCAGTGACAATGGCTTAGGGAATACCATACTGACAAATGAGGTAAAGGATAAACTTGGCTATTTGCTTATCAGTGATATAGGTCATGGGAATGGCTTCAACCCACTTCGTGAAATACTCAGTGGCGGTAATGATAAATTTGTGGCCATTGGATGAGGAGGGGTGGATTTGTCCTACGAGGTCGAGACCCCATTGAGAAAAAGGCCATGGAGTAGTCACAGGCTATAATTCATGAGCTGGTGCATGAATCAAATCTCCATGTTACTGGCATTGTGGACACTTCTTAGCAAATTGTGTAGCATCTTGCTCTATTATAGGCCAGTAATATCCTGTTCTGAGTATCTTCTTAGTGAGATTAGGACCGGTAGAATGTACACCATAGACACCTTTGTGTATGTCTTGTAAGGTAGCTTTGGCTTCTTCTGCATTAAGACATCGTAAGAGGATACCATTGAGACTCCGGTGATATAGTGTATCACCCAGAATGTTGTAACGAGAGGATCGACAGATAAAGGTTTTGTGTTGGGTGGATGATAGGTCAGGGGGAAAGGTTTTGTTCTTGAGGTATTCATAGATATCTTCATACCATGGGGAATTGGGACCAACAAGTTCGCAGATGATTTCAGTAACAGGAACATCGACGGCTGGTATCAACAATTGTTCGATCAAGAATTCACATTTCTATGTATTAGCAGGCATGTCAATTAGTGACCCTACAGAAGCCATAGAATCTGCAGCTTTCTTATGCTCTCTTGGAATTTGCTCAAATGTGATGCTAGAAAAATGTGGTTTGTAGGCATCCACTAGTTGCTTGTAGGGGACCAACTTTTTATCCTTTGTTTGGTACTCATCTGTGACTTGGCGAATGACTAGTTGTGAGTCTCTATATACTTGTAATTCTGTGATGTCCCATTGAACTGCTGTGTTGAGACCTATGAGGAGTGCTTCATACTTGGTAATGTTGTTGATGCAAGGGAATGCAAGCCGATATGACTTAGGAATATAGTCATTTTGAGGTGTGACAAACAAGATGCCGGCCCCTGATCCATGCTGTGTGTAGGAACCATCAAAGTACAACTTCTACATTATTGAGTTGGAAAGAGTGAATAGATTCTCATCTGGAAAGTCTGCTACCATAGGGTGTGTATCTTGCATAGGTGCTTCTACAAGTTGATCGGTGAGGGCTTGTCCTTTGATTGCCTTACGATCCATATACTCAATGTTGAATTCACTAAGGATCATGACCCATTTAGCTAGTCTACCTGTAAGAGCTGCTTTTGCTAGTAGATACTTCAAGGGATCAATTTTGGCTATTAGATTTGTGTGTTGGTTCAACATGTAATGCCACAACTTTTGGGAGGCAAACACTACTACTAAACAAGCTCTTTCCATCGGTGAATAATTGAGTTCATATCCCACCAAGGTTCTACTGATATAATAAATTGCATGCTCTTTTCCTATTTCATCATTTTGTGCCAGCAGGGCCCTTAGGGCCGAATTCATAGTGGAGATATATAATATCAAAGGTTTGTCCACAACTGGTGAAACCAATGTAGGAGGTGTAGCTAGATACTCTTTAAGTTAATCAAATGCTGCCTGACACTTGTTGTCCCATTGAAATGAGACATCCTTTCAGAGAAAGTGTTGAAATGGTTGACATTTATCTGTTAGCTGTGAGATGAAATGCCTGATGGATTGCAACCTTCCCTGAAGGCTCCTTAATGCTTTAAGATTCTTTGGTGGAGGCATCTCCACTATAGCTTTTACTTTTGCGGGGTCTACTTCGATGCCTCTACGAGATATAATGTATCCCAACAGCTTTCCTGATGTTACACCGAAGACACACTTCTTTGGATTGAGTCTTACTTGGTATTTCTCGAGCCTGTCAAAGATCTGTCCTAGAACTTGTATGTGGTCTACCCTAGAAGATTTAGCTAGTATGTCATCCACATAGTCCTCCATGATATGATGAAAGAGGTCATGGAATATCACTGTCATTGCTCTCTGATAGGTTGCCCCTACATTCTTTAGACCAAACGACATGACACACCAACAATAATTGCCCCAAGGACAAGTAAAGGTTGTTTTATGTTGATCTTCCTCTGCTATCCTTATCTGATTGTAGCCAGAGAATCTATCCATGAGAGAAAGCATCTCGTGACCTGCTGTCAAGTCTACTATAATGTCAATGTTTGGTAGTGGAAAGTCATCTTTAGGACATGCTTTGTTCAGATCTCTAAAGTCATTACACATGCGGATGCACCCATTAGGTTTAGACACAGGTACAATGTTTGAGACCCAATCTAAATAGTCGATTGGTCGTATAAACTTTGCATCTAACAGCTTTTGTATTTCCACCTTTACCAAGAGAGCTATCTGTGCGTGCATCTTTCTCAGCTTTTGCTTGATTGGTTTTACTTTTGGATCAACTGTGAGATAATGAACTACTAGCTTAGGGTCTAGCCCTGGCATATCAGCATAGGTCCATGCAAAGTTGATGGTTCTCTGTAGGAAGAATGTGTTAAGATTCCTGTGCTCTGTTTCTGATAAGGATGCTACTAGGAATGTAGTTTTTGGATTTTGTTCTGTGCCAAGGTTTATCTCTGTAGAATCTTCTACTAGGAGAGCTGACTTCTCTTGATACTTAGATGGTAAGGGAAGGTCAAATCCTCCATCCTCAGGTGCCACAGTTGGGTTTTCACCTTTGGATACGTCCTTTGTTTTTACTATTTTGTGATAAGGAGGTGCCACAATGTGGTTTTCACCTAGAGATCTTGCTTTATTTTCACTTTTACGACTGGAGGATTTGGCATTCTCACCAAAATAAGTTTTTGGCTCTAGTTCCATTACAAAACCTGCTTTATGATTGCCAAGAGGGATTCCCTCCTGAAGTCCCATGAACTTAGCTAAAGCTTCGTCTTTTTGAAATACACATATCATGGGGGACCCTTGTTGGTCCAAATAGATAAGTTCAGGGTAGACAAGTGTGACATTCTGGGTGCTAGTGGTGGAAGTTAAGGATATGGAGGATAGCGTAAAAATGGAGGATTTTGCGAAGAGGTTGGTCATATGGAGGGAAGAGTCATCGATGATATCCTCTGTAGACATCGAATCGGCAGGAAAAGTGTCAGCTACCTCATCGAGGATATACTCGATGTCCAAGGCGTGTGGTACCTTCTTACCAAATCCTAATCCCTTCTTGTCTTGCTTCTTTATCACAACAATGGGTTCCATAGTTCCTTGATTCTATTTCCCAAGGCCACCTTTGCCTTTATAGCCCATGTTTTTTACTATCCTTAAACCATTGCCATATTGCTTGACTGGTATTGTGACTGGTTCTTTCTCCTTATAGAGCCAAGAAGAAATGTCCTCAATAGTTTCCTCTTCCAATAACTTTCCTTGTTGGAATTTGGTTAAGAATGCTGGGGGAGGAATACCCACTTTTTTAGTTACCTTGGCAATGGGTGGTTGGCCATAAGATTTTGGAGATAAAGGCATCCGCCCTACACAACAAGATTTTGAGATACCATAAGTGCCAAAGCCTATGTCTCGGATGCGAGCTGTGATTATAGGCAGAGGATTGGGTTCACTTGTAGAGGTTGGAGTCAGCGTTGCAGGATCAACATATAGTGGGGATTCAAGGGCTTTGTCATTTTTAGGCACTTGGTTGCAATTCTTATAACAGCCTTGCAAGACACGACAGAATTCAAAAGGATTGGGGTCTCCTGGGATAGTTATCTCCATACCATTGTATGGGAACTTGAGAGACTGATGGTACGTGGAGGGAACAGTTTTCATTGCATGGATCCACGGGCGGCCTAGGACAATGTTGTAAGGCAACTCTATATCAAGGACTTGACACCTGGTTTCAAGCATGACAGGGCCTAGTTGTATAGGCAAGTGGATAACACCTTCAGAGCGGCGTTCAGTGTCATCATACCCCTTGATTGTAATACTATGATCAGTGTTGACATGATCCTCAGAGTATCCCAATTACTTTAGTAACTTTAAAGAACAGATGTTGAGGCCAGCACCACCATCTATGAGTATGCGTTTGATTTTGCGCTTATGGATGAGAACCTCAATATGAAGGGCATCATTGTGACATGGATCATGGGATGGGAGGTCCTTTTCAGAGAAGACCACATTGTAGGGTGAAGCAATGTTACCTACTATAGCTTGGAAATCCGCAACTGCTATGTCATTAGGAACCGAAGACTCTTGGAGGGATTTTTCTAGCACTACTCTATGTGCAGGTGATGACCGTAGAAGGTCCAAAATAGAGATCTATGCTAGCATTTTCCCTAGATGTTTGACAAGATTATAATCAGATTGAGCCAGAAGATTAGGTGTAGGACCACGAATGGTGACATGACCACGACGAGTTGTAATAGCGCAATCTGTAGATTTGCCTTTGATTGTGAGGGTAGACACTCGACTCTCTTCAAAATGACCTACAGTGGAATCAAAGGAAGTGGAAGCATGATTGATACCTTTACCTCTATCTTGAAGAGGAGGTGGACCATGATGAGGGAAAGGTTCCTTGTACATATTGAGATCTTTGTTCATGTGTTGAGCTGCTTGTTCATTCTCAAAAGTGATTTGGTTGTCGTCGATGAGATTTTGGATTAGGTGTTTGAGTTTCATGCACGACACAGTTCTATGTCCTTTTCTCTGATGGAATTCACAGTGTTCATTTTCTCTATACCGCATAGTTTTGTAAACAGGTTCACCATACGGGGGTGCATCTGGTAAGGTGATGAGTCCTTTCTGTAAAACCTGTTGTAGGACCGACTCCATAGGCACTCCCAAGGGAGTAAATTGATGTCGTGGAGGGTAATCTTGTTGAGGTCGCTCCTGTTGTCATTGTTGTTGATTTTGATACGGTTGCTGCTGTTGTTGTTGTTGAGATGGAGCTTGACTTGGTTTGGAGAGCTGCAGCGGTGTTTGCAACGTTTGGACATGTTTAGAATCAACCACACCGTCATTAACCACATTTTTGTTTTTGTTCTAGAATTTGGGTTTATCATTCATTTGTTGATGAGGAGCGTTGTCTTTTGTTTCTTTGAAGATTTTGACCACACCCTTAGCAATGAGGGCCTTCTCAATATTGATTCCTTTGTATGTGATTTCGTCAAAGGTTGTAGCACTGAGAATTTGCAAGTGGAAATCTAACTCTTGGTTGAGGTTTTGCACAAATATGCTAACAAGCTGTTTCTCAGGAATCTTGAAGGGGAATTTGCTAGCCATTTGTCTCCACCGTTGAAGGAAAGAAATGAAAGTTTCACCATTTTTCTATTTATTGTTGCATAGATCAGTCATGGAAATCTCATGCTCTGCGTTGTAAGAAAAGTGGGTGGCAAACTTCTCTGCTAGCTCATTGAAAGACTTGATACCCGTGGGTAAGTGTGAGAACCATTCTATAGCTTGACCTTCAAGACTGCGAGGAAAGAGACGCATAAGATATGTGTCGTTATGTGAGACCTCGAAGCAAGCAAGATAGAATTCCCTAAGATGGTCTTTTGGGTCACCTTTTCCTTTGTATTTATCAAACTTTGGAATAGTAAAATTTTGAAGAAAAGGGATCATTGGTAATGACTAATCAAAAGGATAAGGACACACTTCCTCTAAAGAGAAGGTCTTTTTGGTGTGGCCAAACGTAAGATTAGATAGTTGTTGTTGAACTTCTACGATTTTTAGCTCCATAGTCATGGGAGGAGTTGGTAACATCTCCTGTTGTCCCAGAAGTGGTTGGTGTTGCCCATACGGAAGATTATAATGTCAGCCATGCACACTAGTGTTATAAGGGTCGTAAGATTAGTTGGGATCATACGGGTTGTATGTTTGGTTCAGATTGGGTTGGAATTGGAGGTTTTGATTTGACAGAGGAGGAGGTGGCGCTAGGTAAGAATGTTGGCTTTTTGATGGTTGAAGAAAAGAATTAGGTGGAGGAAAGCTAAAGTGCGTTTGATTAGGTTGTGATGGCGGCACATAGCTTTGGGAAACTTGATGTTGGAAATGTTGAGAGTGGCTAGGCAATGTGTGAAAGAAATTTAGTGAGGATGAACGTTGTGGAGGAGGGGCATAGGTAGAAGTGATTTGTGATGGTTTAGGTGGCTTGATGATGAGTGTAGAAGAATGTTGTGGTTGGGATTGCATGACTCTAACTGGTTGAGAGACATGAAGGTGTGATGATATAGGAGGTGGTATTTGTTGAGACCCTTGTTGCATGGCTACATAATTGTTCCTCGGATTGTAATTTGGTGGGAAACCTATCTGTGATGGGGTAACCAAGATTCCACTTGTGATTGGGGTGGACACTTGAGGAGGTGGTTGCATATTCGATCGAGCTAAGGTGGCTTGCTTAGCTAACTCTGCTTGATGTTGGAGAGTTTCTTGTTGGTTTTTATAGATCTCCATAGGAGTCAGAAGCGGTGATTCGGCCCTCTCTCCAGTTGGGTTTTGATAGAGGGGATTCCTATACTGCGAGCTCTATTCAGGTAAAGGTGTGGTCACTGTTGACATGGTTTGAACTGCTTGTATGGTATCTTGGGTGTTGTTGTTCTCTTTGAGAGTGGATAAATCAAAATCTTGAGGTAACTTGACGCCTTGCTCTGCAAGCAAGCGAAAGAAATGATCTTGGTTCTCACTAAAGATTTTGTCAAAGGCGACCACGATTCTAGGCTCTTGTATGATTTCATCAAGATCTTGCCCATCTTCTTAAGAGGATTGACCTATTTCAAAGTGTCACTCTTCTTGAGATGGGGGTTGATCTATGATATAACCTTGTGGCACAAAATCCTGAGGCAAGCCTGTAGTATAGTGAGGAATGCTTACCAAAGGAACCCTACCCTCTTGAGATGGGATTTGCTCAATAGTATATCTTTGTGGCACAAAATCTGGAGGCAAGCCGGTGGTATACTAGGGTGTACTTACCAAAGGGACCCTATCCTCTTGAGGATTGCTTGGTTGGTCAATGTGCGGCATGTTCGGAGAGCTAATTGGTTTTGCCGCGGGTGTACTAGGAGTTACCTTGGGAGTAATGTTGAGACGACCAGATTGCGGTGTGTGAGGAGGTGATTTGTGCTTCCTAGGGCCAACTTGCTTGGAATTCATAGTTTGCTGGAGCCTAGTGGTTACCATGGAATATGCTAGGACAAAAGGTAATGCTGGGATTCTATGAGGTGCTTTGAGAAAAGGACAAACTCTGATGCACAATGTACTGGACCAAAGGCACTATACTATTTGACCAGAGGCATAGGACTGTGCAACCAAAAGCGTGCTACTGTGACACCAAAGGCGACAGACTGAGCTACTAGAAGCGAGTTACTACTATGCCAAAGGTGAACTATAGTGACCAAAAGTGAGCTACTATTATACCAAGGGTGCTGAAGTAGAGTTTTGCCAGAGGCGAGTTACTGCTATGCAAAAGGTGATCTACTGTACTACCAAAGGTGAGCTACTGTAATACCAGGGGCGCTAAAGTAGTTCTGATGCTTCTAAAAGGCAAAATTTTGATAGATTGTTTCTGTTTCTGATTGGATTTATCTGGCAAGAGAAAACACAACAAACAATGTTGGCACAAACAAGGGACTTACACAACAGATAGTGTATGTTTGAGGCTCAAACACAAGCCCAAATGTTTCCACAGGTATAAGACAATTGCAATCAATAACAAGCACTTTGTATCCCTAGAGACAAGGTTTCATTGCAGTAGATCAGCTCACAGCTTAATACTTCGTCGATAAAAATATCATTCCATAAAGGTGTTGGATATTTAGTATCTTTGCGAGAGACGATAGGTAGGGATATCTCACCCTCCCCTTGGAAAGCTCAAGTAGGTCACAAGAGCTTTATGGCCAAGGGAGTACTATCTCTTCTCAAGGGAGCCAATGGTGAGTATCTTAAGGGCTTAAATTGATTCCCCGTGCACTGATGATTACTGCAATGTTTGGATGTAGGTCAGGTAGTCTCTATCTAGAATGGTTCTTAGTAACTTTGACGGACCAATGCCTTACGAGCAATGCGACAAGCTACTAAAAGCTTTAACCAATCCTACTAAGAGTATCAAACACTTCGCTTAATGTGAAAATTGTTTCCACAAAGAGCTAGTACACCTCTTTTCAGTTTGGCACCACAAGGTAAGGCTGACGTCAGTTAGGACTTGGCTTTCACCTTATCCCTCTTATATAGCAGTTCAAAGGAAAACTCCACTTAGGGTCGTCCCTTTTGGATGAAGCGCAATCCAAAAGCAGGCCCTTCTAAAGGAAGTACAGAAATGTAAGAGCAAGCACGTCAAACAAAGGTTTAATTGTCCCGTTATAAGAAAAATAAGGTGCAACTAAACTAGGCACACACACGTTTGTAGTTGTCAATTGTCCCTTATGAAATTGAAGTGTTTTGGCATTCATGTCCATTGTCCCTTAGAAAATTGAGGTGTGTGCGCATACATGTCCATTGTCCCTTAAGAAAAGCAGTATGTTCCTAAGACTTAAATTACCGAAATGATTTGTTCAATTATCCTTTAAGAAGGCAATGTGTTTCTAAGACTTAGTGAGATAAATCAAAATTTCTTCAACGCTCGTCCTGCATGAACATGTTAAAAACACCTATTTGCTTTGTGTGAGTAATAAGAAGCTGCAACAAGTCAGTTAGTTCCACCAAAACCCACAAGTGTAGCAAAAACAAATCAATTTGACCAAAAGCGCTGCACTATCTTACCGAAAGCGACTTACTGTATTTCTAAACGCACTGTAATATAGACCTTCAGCATCGTAAAATACTACCAAAAGCGCTAAACAAAATATAGACGCGCTCTACTGTGCATCTGAAAGCATGATACTATTATGCCAAAAGCGATGTAATGCATACCAGAAGCGTCGTAGGATACTACCACAAGCGCTGAAAAAAGTCCATAAGCACTCCAGAAGCGCTGTACTGTGTATTCGAAAGTGTGATACTCTTATACCAAATGCGCTGCACAGTCTCAGATCCCAACAAGATTAGCTTTTGTCAAAATAACCAGATCCAAATGGGATTTCATGATTGATCTAGTGTTTTGAGAAGTAATATTTGATAGATCTGAATCGTGAACTCCAGAAAATTTAGAAAGTATAGTAACACAATAGATTAACTCAAATACCGAAGATACCCCTAAATAAGTCAGCTTAGGAAGTATCAAAAGTAGGTTTGAAAGACAAATACAATAGCTTGTTAGACAAATCAAAAAGATATGTAACGAAAAACCCTGCAAAAACATGAACCGAAGTCAGAAACCTAATTTAGCCATAAGCGCTTAACGATACTACTGGACACGCCATTTTGTTATACCAAAAGCATCGCTCTATGCTACTAGAAGCGCCGCAGTACCCCTAAGGGCACTGTAATGTGCCTCCAAGAGTGCTTAAGAATACTGCTAGAAGTGCTTTGCAATGTCGTTTGCATTGTACCGTACTGTGATTTCAAAAAAAAATCAATTTCTCAAAGAAAAAGAGGGATTAGTGGGTCCCACTGGGCATGCCAGAATGTGTATGAGAAAAAATTGATTAAATCTAAACTAATAAAACCAAAAACCAATCACATAAAGCGAACCAATCTAAGTAAAAGCCATTATCATAAAATCAAAGACAAATGAAAGCTATTACGAAAATTTGTGTTGTTCCCTTTTGGAGAAGTGTAGATTGCTCAATGAAGTTGCGAAATCATAGCTGCAACAATCAAGTAGTGTGCTCAAGAGATCAATGTTAAGTGATCGTAAGGTTGCTCAATCGATACGTTTTGTATGCTCAAAGCTCTGTTAAGTATGCCTGAGAATACGATCGAAGAGAGAGGCTTAATGAAGGAGATGAGGAGGGTTTATATAGGTTTCAATAGAGATCAATCAACGGTCCAGATAATTTAGAAGAATCAACAGAGGAGATAAGTTGAGGAACGTGCAACGAATAAGAAGAAGACAAGTGTCTTGCTTTCTTTTGCATGAGATATCAAGAATAGAAGAATGAGCTAAAGCAATTAACAACATATAACAATCAGTTAAGTGATTTAAAACAAGAAGAAGAGATTTGCATGAGAATAAGAAGATATTTTGCTTTATTAAATATTAGAAATATTTACTTACATGAGCAAGAAAGCTTGAGTTATTTGAGATAACTCAATTTAGAAGAAAAAAACAATTTAAATAAATATTTGATTTATTTAAATTTAGAGAAGATATTATTGGAAGAGACAATTAAATAATTAAAATTATTTAATTTAGAAGATTAGAAAGCAAATTAAACAAAAAAATTTATTTAATTGTTGTGCATGATTTTGGAAGAATGATTTTGATTTAATTAAATAATGTAAATTATTTAATCATAGATAAGAGGGAATTTGTTGAATTAATTAAATAATGGGATATATTTAATTAATGTGAATGTGAATTTTGGAAGGTGACAATGATCTAATTATTGAAATTATTTAATTGTAGAAGAATAATAGAGAAATTTGATTTAATTAATTAAATAACGAGGATTTATTTAATTAATGTTGCAATTTTGTGATTTAGATGAATTTGTTGAAATTAATTAAATAATTAGATTATTTATTTAATGTTTGAAATGCAGGTGATTAGACAGATGACGAAATGCAAGCGGTCCAGATAATTCAGAAGAATCAACAGAGGAGATAAGTTGAGGAATGTGCAACGAATAAGAAGAAGACAAGTGTCTTGCTTTGTTTTGCATGAGAGGAGTTATCAAGAATAGAAGAATAAGTTAAAGCAATTAAAAACATATAACAATCAGTTAAGTGATTTAAAACAAGAAGAAGAAATTTGCATGAGAATAAGAAGATATTTTGCTTTATTAAATATTAGAAATATTTAATTACATGAGCAAGAAAGCTTGAGTTATTTTAGAGATAACTCAATTTAGAAGAAAAAAGTAATTTAAATAAATATTTGATTTATTTAAATTTAAAGAAGATATTACTGGAAGAGACAATTAAATAATTAGAATGATTTAATTTAAAAGATTAGAAAGCAAATTAAACAAATAAATTTATTTAATTGTTGTGCATGATTTTGGAAGAATGATTTTGATTTAATTAAATAATGTAAATTATTTAATCATAGATAAGAGGGAATTTGTTGAATTAATTAAATAATGGGATATATTTAATTAATGTGGATGTGAATTTTGGAAGGTGACAATGATTTAATTAAATAATTGAAATTATTTAATTGTAGAAGAATAATAGAGAAATTTGATTTAATTAATTAAATAACGAGGATTTATTTAATTAATGTCACAATTTTGTGATTTAGAAGAATTTGTTGAAATTAATTAAATAATTAGATTATTTAATTAATGTTTGAAATGCAGGTGATTAGACAGATGACGAAATGCAAGTGGTGCGGCGACTTGGTCATTTTAGGGTGTCTACAGCAGACATTTTAAAAAAATGGGTTTTCACTTGTTGCACGTTTCTCTCTTTCGAAACAAGTGTAAGAAGAATATTTAAAAAGGGGGGGCATAAATTTACAAGCATCCAAAGTTTCATTTTTTACGTTTGGGTGAATATTTACGCACATCCATCTCTTAAATTCTGTTGAAGCTTGTAAGCTAGCCACGTAAAGAGTTCATTGTTGTCTCCAATGAATACATCATATTTTAACTCTTCAATAGATCATATGTTAATTTTAGCGAGACTTACACCCCAGAGAAAGTGGCACATGCAGGAAAAACTAACCATGTTAAACAAAAGCATAATTCTAATGATGGTTATCAAGTAGTCGATGTGCCAAGAAGCTGTGAAATAGAAACATTTAACCAACGCATTTTTTGTGAGCAGTTGCAATAATAAACAATGAAACTTCAACTATGTGCTGTCGTGGCATGTCATCTATGGTATTCGAGGAGCATTTTACGACCGTCACCACCTTTCTCTCAGCAGAATGAAGCCAAATAACTGTGTGACGGTTGAGAGACGTGAACCTGCGTGCTAAACATTAAAACATATGAAGATTCTTCAGTATAATTCCTTATGAATGAGAAGTTTCAGTTGGAGAAGCTCTTAGAGTCCTTTAACGATGCAGTCATCACAACGCGAGGAAGAAATTTATTTGATGAAGTGCTAACAGTAAGCTCAGAGTTTCGCTATTCATTGTGGTGATGTTAAAGACACAGCCTGGCCGAAAGGGAAGAAAGCACCCTTGCATATCCGCTGTGAACAAGAAACAAAAGGCTAACTACTATGTTTAGTGCCGCGGCTTCATAAACCTGACTTGTAGAAATATTTGTAACGTGGGGATACATGCACAAAGCTTCGAAGGAATGTTTTGAAAGAGCACTTTAAAGTTTTAGTCGACCAGTTCTATTCTAAACCACGCTTGGAAGGTTATCAGTTATTCCAATAGCTAAAAAGAATAATGTTGTTCCCCATCATGGTCTGAGAATTCACAAGAGTAGCTCTGCGAACATCTTCATCAGGAATCCAGATAAAGCGATAGACAATAGAAGATTTTGTGCTATATTTGCCAGTTTTGCGACCATTCTTTCTTGCCAAATGGTTATGACCAATCTAAAGGTTATAGTTTGGTGCAGTATGACCAAGAAAAGGCTGCATAGTGCGACATTGATTGCAAACATTTGCTATTGCTTGTATTAAGACCATGCGAAGATATAAGAACACATTTTCATTCCCTGTGGCGAAAGGTCGACAAATGCTTTCCATCTCATCAGAATGACAATCGGCCCTCTAATTCCAAATAAGTGAAATAACTCTTTGCCAAAATAGAATAATGTGGTCTATATAGCACTGTGTTTGTTTTCCTCCTCCTTGCAAGAAAACTACACCATTAACAGTAAGACTTTTGGATTAAAGATGTCTACATGTAACGTTCATGAGTTTTGATCAAGTTGCACGGTTTATTGCTTACTAGTGAGCAGGTCTATGTTGTTCTACGCCAAGAAAGAGAACAATCAATAGTTGTCATGAAGAATGAGGATGTAAAATCCAAAGGCTTTGGATTTGTTAATTTTGAATATAGAATCATAGCGAATGCTCACAAGCTGTTTAGTAGATTGACTCAATGGTTGGGCAGATGATTACATTATGATTGGAGTATATGAGAGCACGTATGCCAATTTTGGAAGACAGGGACTAGATGTGAGAGCAACCTCAAAAGAATTTCATGCTCATTGTCGATGCCTGGGTATGGACACATACTGCCTCCTTGCTTGAATGATGTGTTTTTCAAGTCTCCTCTTGAAACCCATTGCAAATTGCAAATTATCAAACAAAACCAGAAGAAACAATTCAGAAAACTTTGAAATAAAACAGCTACGGATAGATTTTACATCTTATTGCAAATATTAATCATGAAATATAGATATCAAGGGTTTGAGTTTCTCTTAGTCCTCGAATCCACGCTTCTAGAAATATTAGATACCTCTCTAGGACATATCAGTTTGGTAGATTTCTGGGAGACAATGGAACAGGAGAAGAAATCACCAATGACTCAGAAGTTGTTTGACATCGGATTAGCCCAAGTAGTTGGTTTTCCCATGGCAGTCCAATGTACAGACCTCGTTTTAGAATTTATGAAGCATTACAAACTGGAAACTAGAGAGATCAGAACCGTTGATGACAAATTGATTGTCAAGTTAGACAGTGTTTTGATTGGTATTGCTTTTAGGTTACATGTTAGAGAACAGTTTGTGAACATAGACAAGAAGCTTGCTCATCAATATTTCAATGAAAGGAAACATCAATGTCTCAACACCATTGCAAAACATTGGTTACATACACCGAAAGGAGGAAAATCACAGTTGCCTAAAGTCCTTCACAGATCATGTTTCATAGAGGATATTTCAAATATGATTGTTCTACTCCATAGAGTGATGGGAAATGAAAAAGCAGCTGATTTTGAAATCTGGATGTTTCTTTTTGTAAATGTTATTTGTGCAGGATATCAGTTTATTGATTGGGGCAGCATTATTAGTGACAATTTGCATTATCAGTTGACCAATTTTGAATTGAATGAACATTTCTATATGACCTCTTACTTATTCTATGCAATTACGTGTATGAAACCATGGCCAGGTCTTGCTACCAAAGGAATCTATGATAACATGACACAGATCTATGATTATTACCCTCAGTTACAACTAGAACAAAGTTACAAACACTACCATAGGGTAAATGATGCTTTCACAATGTTGACAGTAAGAGAACTTCAAGGTAACACTGCACTCCGGATATCACCAGAAGCTGCCAGTTTAATCAAAATATATGGGAGCTCCTTCATCCAATATCCTAGATTTACTTATCTAAGAGTTGGCAGGTTTGATGGATATCCATATAAGTTACCTAGATATGTAGATGATAAGATGATATTGATAGAGCTATGCAAGAAAATTGGTTCACTTAATAAGAAGTGCAAAGACAAGAGGAAACCTGGAGTTCCATTTCCCATTGGCCTTAGTCATTATAGCTGCAAATCTTCCATAGATGCTCAAAACATAGAGAGATCTCTGATTAAAATCAGCTTGTATGCCTATACTATTAGATTCCCTTTTGACAGCAAAGGATATGTTAGAGATAATCTACAGCTTGGTGTAGGATACTGTCACTTTCCAG
Source organism: Cunninghamia lanceolata (assembly GCA_027924645.1). Lineage (NCBI taxonomy): Eukaryota > Viridiplantae > Streptophyta > Pinopsida > Cupressales > Cupressaceae > Cunninghamia > Cunninghamia lanceolata. The sequence goes on along the minus strand of BSBN01000645.1, from coordinate 5,312,501 downwards.
AACTTGAAAACTTTTGGGAAGATTGTGAAAATGATTATGAGGTGCGTAAACAAGATTGGATGAGGATGACCATTCCATAGATTAGAGAATTCAAACTAGATTGCAATACAGATGGAATTGAGGAAGATGGTTTAGAATTAATTGATCCTGTGTATTTTGATAAAATTGAAATACCGTCCCTACCACCTATAAATTGGGCTAATGAGGAGATCAAAGATTTGGGTATAAGAACTACACATATCATTCAAAGGACTAAAGATTGGGTAAAGAAAAAGGCTATTGAGGCAACAACTACTAAATCAATAAGTAATAATGCTTTATCATCAAGTAGAAAAGATAAGCATTCAAATTCTTCTTCTTCTTCGTTTCGTTCTCATTCTCCATCTTTAAGCATTGGTTTACATAAGAATACTCAAGGAGGAGATGATAGAGAAGATCCATCAAGAAGAAATGGTCCTAAGAGCATTTGTGAAAATGATGAAAAACATAAAAAAGGGAAGACAAAAATGAAGATAATGCATTGCCTCCCATACAGGAAATAGTTGAAGAGAACAAGTCCACCGGTCCTGAAATAATCCATCAAAATGTTGAGCATTTGAATGTCTCTCCTTTACTCCTTGTTGTTTCTCCTCCTCATAATACACCTCATTCACCTCATGCATTATAATCTTTACTCCCACCAGCTATGAACATATTCAGTGAGCATATTCTTCCCTCAAACATAGTATCTCTTTCCACCAATATTCCAGAATCCTCACATAATCCTTCTTCTTCTTGGTTGCAGCAAAGTTTGTCAAGAAAAAGAAACAATGCTCAATTAGTCATGCCTGATTTTGATACAGTTTCCAACTTGCTGCAAAGGTCTCCCAAATCTAAAAAGATCAAGGTTACATCAAGGATGGCAATGGATTCTTCATCAGGCAATGTCTATGTTGAGGTTGCACAACTTGTTTCTGAAAAGAATTTGAATGAGGCTACAAAAAGTGATTTTAATATCACTAAGATAGATCTTGGTTCATCTACATATGAGGGTGACATGCAAAACTTTCAAGTGTCAGCTTCCCAGTTAATAAAAAGAACAAAGAAAGAAAGGCACATGAAAGATCAACTAAGGCAACAGGTGGAAGTTTTGACATCCTATCACAAAGCCATCATATATACATCAGCTTTGCTTCTTGATACTTCCTCTACCTCCACTAATTTCTCTCTTGAAAATAATGTTGAAAAATAAATTATTGAGAGTGTCAGCAAATATCAATTGTATGGAAAGGTGGTTGAAAAATGGGTTGAGCATATGAAATTAAAAGCACTCAGTTTCATTGAGCAAGCAAAGAGTCTATTTGATGAAGCCGAAACAAAGAGGGAAGAGATTGATAATGAAATGAGAGGTATCCAAAAAGAAGAATTGTTATGGTAGGGAATATCCAAGGACTTCAGCGAGATGATCAAAACTGATAATGAGATATTACTTGCTGAAAAAGTCTTTCCAAACATTGAAGAAAACCAATCTAGTTCTTGGCTATGTTCAGTTGAATGGAAATTGTCAAATATAAGACAAGTGTTGGCAGCCCAAGCAAAGCTCTTGGAAACTTGTGAATAGGTGAAGATGAAGATTCAAGCTGATTTATTGGCAATCAATCCTGACGTAATTGAGAAAGATAAATTTTTAGTTTTAGAAGCCCAAGCTATCAAAAGAAACTTTGAAGACATGATTAACAGAGGGTTGTTCAACAAACATGTTTTTAATGGAGGACTTATTGATAAATTGAATCTCATCTTTGTTGCTGTCAATTCTGGCATTGATCACACCTCAGGTTATTGACATAATTTGAAAGATGTCCATAGAGATCAATTAGAATGGAAAGTTCGCATGACAGGAGTAATTATTCCCAAAAATAAACTTATAGCTGCAACAGCCAGTATGTTCAGAGTATACAAAACAAAGTCTACTCTCCCTTCATAGCAGTTTGTAGCAGCAAAAACATCTTCAGATGGTGCCAAAGATGGTGAGGATAAAACTTGATGGTTTCTTGTGAGATCCATCTTTTTGGTCTACTTTTCAAAGTTTACAAAATGATAGGTTTTAGTTCTCTTTCTATGAAAGTGACTTTATGTCACTCTTCTGTAATTAAGGTGAAAAGTGCATTTTATTATTTAAGGGACTTTTGAAAGACCGTATAAAGGTTAATTAAAGTGCACTTTTATTTTCATAAAATATTTTGGGTAGTTACAGGAAGTAGTTCTAAGGTAGTTATGAAGTTAGTTACTGAAACAAGTCTATATATACAAGGCTTGGTGTTTGTAAAAGGGACTTTTTGGCTTTCACATTTAAAAGGATGTTATAAGGGATAGAGTTGTACAACTCAGTGTGGAGAAATAAGAGACAGTTTGGATTGTGTGATCTCAAATATTTTCTTAACATTATTCATTCCTCTTATGTTGATGGATGATGTTTTCTTTACATAATCTTGCATCTGCAATGTGGAATAACAATTAGTCTTGAGGAATTGATTACTAGATAATGTTTCAACGTATGTTGAATATCTCCTGAATCATTTCTTCTTTCTAATACTACATACACTCACTTTACAGTTTAAGAAGTGTTCTTATATTGTCTTGGTGGGATGATTAAACCTTATACATGTGGGTTGAGTCAATGTTCGTAAGCCCATTGTCTTAATCTCCAAATCTTTCTTTAATTTCATTTCTTTCTGAAAAATCCTAAAAATCCATAAATCATCAAACAAGGGAGCTACCCCTGTACACGCAAAGGTAAGTTGATAGAAAAACTACAACTTTACCAACTCTTGGTACTTATTTTCACTATGTGTTTTCTGGGTAAAGAGTCAATATAATAATCCATATGTTATAGTGCTAATTTGTTTACCAATAGATTTTTGGCGACTGTACTGGGGACCGGATTCAAGCATACCTCTTTTGTTTGGAAAAAGTTGCCTTAATGTGTTCAAAGAAAATCTTTTTGATCAATAAATATGGTGCTGCAACATAGAGCTGGACCTATTTTACAACCTAATGTTAATTGGTTGGACCTTGAGCAAGAAGATATAATTACTAATTTACGAGTATTGGCTTGGAGATATAGGAAGTCAAACTGCCAATATCAAGAAGTAGATGCAGTGCTTGACGAAGAAGAAGATATAGGAATAGAAATTTGTGTTCGTGCTCGGTTAATAGCTCAAGGCATCACAGAAGAAGATTTGGAAAGAGCTAACATGTGTGTTCCTTTTCAAGTAGCTCTAAGAAGAGATAGACTAGTTGGCCCACCTATCCAACCTATTCAAGAATATCACCCTATGAATCCTATTGAAAATCAACCTGGCTGCCAAGAGATATACCAGAGGAGACCATGAAAAGGGCATCCTGGATCCTAATTTTGAAAAGCTAGCTAGTCTTGATTTTTCTCAATCTTTTATTCCCTCTAGAAGGAACATTAAATCTTTTAGTAGGCCTCCTTCACCTACAAGAAGTCCTACCAGAACTTTTGCCTCCTCTTCCACTTACCAAGCATTAACCTTGCATGGGACTGCAGTTCCTATTGTTATAAATATTCAACCAATCCCACCACTGCAAATGGCTCAACCTGTGCCTTGGGGAGCAGCTATTGGCCCCCTCACCTTAGGCAATCAGTTGCATGATTTACCGCATGGATCAAGAAAAGTTTTACCCAAATTCACTGGAGATGGAAAAGTTTCTACAGATGAGCATATTAATGCCTTCTTTTCTGCATGTGGTGTTCTAGGCGTTATGCATGAAGATGTTTCTATCTGATTATTTGTTGAATCTCTAACTGAAGGAGCAGTAGAATGGTTTCACCATCTTCCTGTCGGAACTATAAACTCATTGGCAATTATGCGCCATAAATTTGAAGACCATTTCAAAAGTGCTGAAGATGAGCATGCATTATTAGCACAACTTACTCAAATGAAGAAAGAGATTCATGAGCCGATGTGAGAGTTTGTGGCATGATTTAACAAATTGGTGAATAGAATCGAAACTGCTAAAAGGCCAACTGCGGAGAATAAAAAATCTTTCTTTCTAAATATGCAACCTCCAGATATAAGTTTCCATTTGAGAAGAGCTCGAGTGGCTGATTTACAAGTGGCACAAACTATGGCCATTGAGATCGAGGATGATTTGTTGACTGCTAGGAAATGGAACAAAGACTTGCAGAAGGGGAAGGCACAGTCTTCTAATCCATCCACTACAGACCTGATGATTCAGAAGCTAGCTAATGATTTACTCCTGCTCAAGAAACAGCTTTCGCATAATCCACCTCTGCTATATCAAGATATACCAAGGAGATATTATGTTCCATACCAGCAGAACAAGTTGTTGCAAGTATGAGGTGAGCCAGTGTTGTCATTGATGTCAACATACTCATATTGCATTGACAAGAAGGATTTGATGAGCTGTGTGCTGAGGATATTGAGAAAATTAGCCTCAGTCAGGAACAGTGAAGAACAGTGATGAGAAGAAGGTAAATGTACTGTATAGGATGAGAACCGGAGGATGCGGATTAAAGGGTTAGTAGATATGAGTCTTGAGATGCTACAGTTAAGATTTCAGAGGTCCGCATGAAGATCTGAAGGAGTTGTGGCTGTCGGTATAGAACCGGTTCCGGCAAGTATCCAGAGGTGACAGAGGATCACAAAAAGGTCCAGTGAGGTCCGGAATTGTATTATCCTAATCTGCGGATTGGACGGAGTGTTTGGGATGTCCTTGTGATGTGTCATCCTGATTTGTGTATGATTTGGAGGTCCAGAAGTACCTCTTGCATTATGACAGTGGCAACAGACTGTGTTCTTGAAGTTCCGGATGAGGAAGACAAGAGATCCCAGTAAGTAGAAGAAGTGCGGATGTATCCGGACATTCAGACAGGCTTGTGAAGGTTCTTGGATCATGCTTAGGTTGTGTTGTTGGTCCACATTGATGGTAGAGCCCAGAATTGAAGTTATTCTTCCGGATGAAGTTCCTACTCTGTTTAGCCGACCGGATGAGTTGTTCATCCTGCAAATGTTCTTGTGATGGCCGACCGGATGTGTTATTCATCTTGCGGATACTCCTATGGTTGTTTGCTGACTTAGATGTTTGTTCCTAAGCCGATGTCTTGTATAAATAACGGTTTGTGAGTTCATTTCAAAGTGTGGTGTGTGGATCAGAGTGGCATAGCGAAGAAACGTGCGAAAGGCAGAGCAGAGATTTTTGGGCTTAATTGGAACTGATCCGGACATGGTAGAGATGTCATTCTCCAGTTCAAGACTGTGATTTTTATCACTTTGTAGACAGTGTGTCTCCTTGTAGGCAGTGGGCCTCTTTGTGAGCAGTGTGCTCGGGCAGTGAGCCCTTATTGGCATGTGCCATTCATTTTTCTTTATTCTTCTAACAGAGAATAATTCTTGGGTTAATCACCCCGTGGTTTTTCCCTTAACCGGGTTTTCCACGTCAAAATCTTGGTGTTCAATGTGTTGATGCTTATCTGCTCTTGTGTTTATGTATTATGCTTCCATGGATGATTATTTGATATGCTGCTAACTAACAACAAAGAATCAAGTGTTTAAAAGAGGAAGAAGTTTTATACAACTGATTCACCCCCCCCCTCTCAGTTGTATGCCCTAGATCCAACAATTGGTATCAGAGCTAAGTTCCTCTGATAGGAGCTTAACCACTTGAGGAGATCCAGGATGTCGTCATACAAGAAGGATAGTCCGAAGTTCGATGGAACCAACTTCACTCTCTGGAAAGGTCGCATGAAGTGTCACTTGGAATGTATGGGAAAAGCATACTTGGCTATGATTTCAAAACCATATGTACCTCCACAAGGTGGTCCGACAACTCTGAATGAAATCACAGAAGCTGAAAATAATCTGCGGACCAAGGAAGCTCTTCTAAGCGCATTGAATGACTCAGATCTCTCGAATGTCATTGACCTACCAACTGCATATGAGATCCTAACTAAACTGGAACTTCTGTATGAAGGAGATGAGTTTGTCAAAAGTGCAAGGTTGCAAAGTCTGAAAGGGAAATTTGAAAGATTGAAAATGAGAGATGATGAAAACATCACTACCTTTATGCCAAGAGTAAATGAGCTGGTATGTGGAATCAGAAATGCTGGTGGAACTTTAGATGAAAATGAGATTGTCTGCAAAATCCTAAGATCCCTTCCTGCTGCCTACAAAATCAAAGTTGCTGCCATTGACGAATTCAGAGCCCACACAACTGTCACAAGAGAACAACTGGCTGGCAAACTAGCTGCATTTGAAATGACCGAGTTCGGAGATGATCCTCCCAAGACTGAATCTGCTTTCAAAGCCAGTGCCTATGTGAAAGGCAAACAGAGATTTGATCCGGGTGAAAACTCATCAAGGAAAATGTCATGGTATGATCAAGCAAGAAGAGACATGGAAGAAGAAGAAGCAGAAACAGCTCAACTTGAAGCCCTCATTGCAAAGAGACTGCCAAGAGGATCCGGTAAGTATGAAGGAAAACTACCCTTTAAGTGTTTCAACTGCAATAAGATTGGTCATTTTGCCTCAAGACGTCCGGAGAGATCTGCAAGATCTAATACTCACAGACAAAGGTTTCAAAAGAATTGCTATTATGTTCATGAAGAAAATGACAATGAAGGAGTAACAGATGATGAATCAGAACTAGGAAGCAAATCCGGAAATGAGTGGGTGTTTATAGCCATCAAGGAAGAAGATTCAATACTCTCTGAATCTGTCAATCACAAAGTTATTGAAAAAGCCTTGGCTGCTCAAGTGGAAGAAAAGGATGATTGGGTTATTGACAGTGGATGTTCTCACCATATGACTGGTGACAAGAATAAGTTCTTAGATTTGGAAAGATATGAAGGAGGAATGGTAAAGTTTGGTGACAATTCTGCTGGCAGAATCAAAGGTAGGGGAACTATTTCCTTTGATGGTAAGAGCAAAACAGGAAATGTACTGTATGTTGAAGGATTGAAGCACAATCTTCTCAGTGTTGGTCAGTTAGTGGACAAAGGCTATGATCTCCGGTTCAAGAATGGAAAATGCAGAATCTTTACAAGCTTCGGAACTGAAATTGCATCCGGTACTCAGACAAAAGGTAATATCTTTCATCTGGTTGGTTCAAATAAAAGTTGTTTGTTTGTCCAAATTGATCAGAGTTGGTTATGGCATAGAAGAATGTGTCATGTAAATTTTGATAACATCATCAAGATAAGCAATACTCAGGCTATGAGAGATCTTCCAAAATTGATGAAACCTACAAATAGTGTGTGTAAAGAATGTCAGTTAGGTAAACAAAGCAGAGTCTCTTTCAAAAGCAAAGATCAGTCTTCTACCGGATTGTTGGAATTAGTACATACTGATCTATGTGGTCCGACAAGAATCAAGAGTCTGCAGGGTGATAGATATTTCATGTTGTTAATTGATGATCATTCCCGGATGATGTGGGTTACCTTTCTAAAAGAAAAATTAGAAGCTTTTGAGAAGTTCAAAATCTTCAAAGCTATGGTGGAGAATCAAACCGGATTGAAACTAAAGTGTCTAAGGTCTGATAGAGGTGGTGAATTTACATCTGGTGAATTCATTGACTTTTGTGAGAAACAGGGTATAAGGAGACAGTTGTCTGCTCCTAAGACTCCACAGCAGAATGGAGTAGTTGAGAGAAAGAACCGGACCATCCAGGAAGCTGCTAGGACAATGATGTTGGAAGCAAATGTTCCTCAAATGTTTTGGAAAGAAGCTATCAGCACCGCAGTCTACACTCTCAATCGAGTTCAAATCAGAAACAACACCGGTAAGACCCCCTATGAACTCTGGTTTGGCATCACTCCTACTGTGAAATATTTCAGAGTATTTGGTAGCAAGTGTTATATTAAAAGAGATGAAGATCTAGGAAAGTTTGATGCTAGAAGTGATGAAGGAATTTTCTTGGGTTACTCCACTCAAAGCAAAGCATACCGGTGTTACAATAAGAGATTGAGGAAGATGATAGAAAGCACCAATGTAAAGGTTGATGAAGGAATTGAGAAGCCTTCAAGATTTTATGAGATTGATGAAGATGACGAAGACAGTGTTCAAGGACCTCAATCCTCTCCGGTGAGACAGAGTCAGCCTGATCCGGTAAATCAGGAAGAAGAGATAGGTCTGAATGAGCCTGATCAAGAAGCAGCAGTGCAGGATACTCCCAAAATTCCAAGGTATGTAAGACTGAACCACTCTGAAGATCAGATCATAGGTGACAGAAGCAAAGGTGTACAAACTAGAAGGAATATTGCTCAAAATCAGGATGAATGTTGTCTGATTTCAAAAATTGAACCTAAAACAATAAATGAAGCCTGCAATGATGAAAACTGGACCAAAGCAATGGAAGATGAATTGATGCAAATTGAGAAAAATCATACTTGGGATCTTGTTCCCAGACCTAGAGGCAGGAATGTAATTGGAACCAAGTGGGTCTTCCGGAACAAACTAAATGAAGCTGGTGAAGTAATCAGAAACAAAGCTAGATTGGTCTGCAAAGGCTACTCTCAGATAGAAGGAATTGACTTTGAAGAGACTTTTGCTCCGGTGGCAAGAATTGAAGCAGTCAGATTACTTCTTGCTTTTGCTGCCTTCAAAGACTTCAAGGTATATCAGATGGATGTCAAGTCTGCCTTCCTAAATGGTGATCTGGAAGAAGAAGTCTAAATTGAACAACCGGATGGATTTCAATTGTCTGATAATGATGATATGGTCTGCAAGTTGAAGAAAGCTTTGTATGGATTGAAGCAAGCCCCAAGAGCATGGTATGAAAGGTTGGATAAGCATCTTGTGCAGATTGGATTCAACAAAGGTACTGCTGACAGTAACTTATATTTCAAAATTGATCATGAAAACATTTTGATTGTTGAAGTGTTTGTGGATGATATCATTTTTGGAGGAAGAGATAGTATGTGCAAAACTTTTGCAAATCAGATGAAAAGTGAGTTTGAAATGTCTATGCTTGGTGAAATGAATTTCTTCTTGGGTCTGCAAATTACTCAAACAAAAGAAGGGATCTTCATTTCTCAGACCAAATATGTGAAAGAATTGTTAAAGAAATTTGGTATGGAAGACTCAAAGCCTATGAACACTCCTATGGCAACCGGATGTAAGTTAAGCAAAGATGATGATTCTCCAAAGGCAGATCAGACAAAGTATAGATCAATGATTGGTGGATTGTTGTATCTCACCCAAACTAGACCAGATATAATGCAGGCTGTTGGTCTTGTGGCAAGATTCCAGGCTGATCCCAGAGAGTCTCATGTTATGGCAATCAAAAGAATTTTTAGGTACTTGAAAGGAACAGTTGAGTATGGTCTATGGTACCCTAGAGATCCAGACTTCTCTCTTCATGCTTACACAGATGCAGATTGGGCAGGAGATGTGGATGACCGGAAGAGCACTAGTGGTGGAGCATTCTTTTTGGGGAAGAGATTGGTTTCTTGGCTAAGCAAGAAACAAGATGCAATATCTCTGTCTACAACTGAAGCAGAATACATTGCAGCAGCAGGTAGTTGCACTCAAATCTTATGGATGAAGCAGATGCTAAGAGACATCAAAGTTGAATATGAGAAGCCTATCACAATTTTCTGTGATAATTCAAGTGCAATTAATATCTCCAAGAATCCGGTATTGCATTCTAAGACTAAGCACATATCTATTAAATTTCACTTTTTGAGAGAACAAGTAAACAAGGAAGAAGTCAGATTGGAGTATGTTCCCTCCAAGGATCAGATTGCAGATATCTTTACAAAACCTCTTCCCAAAGACTCTTTTGAATATCTCCGGGAGAAGTTAGGGGTCATGGCCCCTCCGGTGATAAACTAAGATGCACTAATATGCATCAGTCCGGTGGCTATCACAGTCATATCTTGTGATCCGGACTAATGGGGAGCTGCAACTAAGGGGGAGCAGCTGGTATGATTCTGATGTATGAGAATTGCAAGTATGAGCCCTTTGCCATTGATGTCAAAGGGGGAGAGAAGACATGTGAAAAACAAGTGGTTGATGATCAAAGGGGGAGCAGTAAAGGAAGAGAAGACATATGAAAAGTTGAAGTTCTTGTCTTAATGGTTTTTCACATCATATGTTGCCATCAATGACAAAGGGGGAGATTGTTGCAAGTATGAGGTGAGCCAGTGTTGTCATTGATGTCAACATACTCATATTGCATTGACAAGAAGGATTTGATGAGCTGTGTGCTGAGGATATTGAGAAAATTAGCCTCAGTCAGGAACAGTGAAGAACAGTGATGAGAAGAAGGTAAATGTACTGTATAGGATGAGAACCGGAGGATGCGGATTAAAGGGTTAGTAGATATGAGTCTTGAGATGCTACAGTTAAGATTTCAGAGGTCCGCATGAAGATCTGAAGGAGTTGTGGCTGTCGGTATAGAACCAGTTCCGGCAAGTATCCAGAGGTGACAGAGGATCACAAAAAGGTCCGGTGAGGTCCAGAATTGTATTATCCTAATCTGCGGATTGGACGGAGTGTTTGGGATGTCCTTGTGATGTGTCATCCTGATTTGTGTATGATTTGGAGGTCCGGAAGTACCTCTTGCATTATGACAGTGGCAACAGACTGTGTTCTTGAAGTTCCGGATGAGGAAGACAAGAGATCCCAGTAAGTAGAAGAAGTGCGGATGTATCCGGACATTCAGACAGGCTTGTGAAGGTTCTTGGATCATGCTTAGGTTGTGTTGTTGGTCCGCATTGATGGTAGAGCCCGGAATTGAAGTTATTCTTCCGGATGAAGTTCCTGCTCTGTTTAGCCGACCGGATGAGTTGTTCATCCTGTGAATGTTCTTGTGATGGCCGACCGGATGTGTTATTCATCTTGCAGATACTCCTATGGTTGTTTGCCGACTTAGATGTTTGTTCCTAAGCCGATGTCTTGTATAAATAACGGTTTGTGAGTTCATTTCAAAGTGTGGTGTGTGGATCAGAGTGGCATAGCGAAGAAACGTGCGAAAGGCAAAGCAGAGATTTTTGGGCTTAATTGGAACTGATCCGGACATGGTAGAGATGTCATTCTCCAGTTCAAGACTGTGATTTTTATCACTTTGTAGATAGTGTGTCTCCTTGTAGGCAGTGGGCCTCTTTGTGAGCAGTGTGCTCGGGTAGTGAGCCCTTATTGGCATGTGCCATTCATTTTTCTTTATTCTTCTAACAGAGAATAATTCTTGGGTTAATCACCCCGTGGTTTTTCCCTTAACCGGGTTTTCCACGTCAAAATCTTGGTGTTCAATGTGTTGATGCTTATCTGCTCTTGTGTTTATGTATTATGCTTCCATGGATGATTATTTGATATGCTGCTAACTAACAACAAAGAATCAAGTGTTTAAAAGAGGAAGAAGTTTTATACAACTGATTCACCCCCCCCCCTCTCAGTTGTATGCCCTAGATCCAACACAAGCCTCCTAGGCTTCCTCCTCCAGTGCAAAGACTAGCTATTGAACATCCTTCTTCCAGTCATAAACAGGCTGCAGCTACATGTGATTTTCATCTGACTACTGACCATGATGGAAGCACTTGTCCTGAAATGGCAAGGTTCATGCAGATGAATCTATCAAGTGAAAAGATAGAAGAGTATGTCTCTCAAGAAGATGAGACAAATGAGACCTATGGCCAACCAACAATCAACTTTCTTGAGTACGAGTCTGATAATGAAAAAGAAGAGGTTCATGACATTAATAATCATTCTTGTAATATCTTCACAAGAAATCAGTATCAGAAGAATGAAGGAAAAGCCAAAGTTGAATCTACCCACAAAGTTCCAAAAAATACCCTGAAGATTCTATCAAGAAAAGATCCTTTGGAGAATCAACCTCTTATTGCCATGAAAAATAAAAGTACACAAGGTTCCCCTCTTGGTAATTCATCTCCCCTGCCTGATGATGCATTTGATTTCATAGAGCATTGCAAGAAAATGAAGGTACAAATTTCTCAACTTGATTACTTGAAGTCGAATCCTCATCAGTTGGAGAGATTAATGCATATTGTCAAAGGAAAATTAGATCCTTCTTCTTCAGTACATCAACAGTCAAATGACTCACAACCTGAAGAGCCTTCACATGATCATCTTGTCGGTGAATCTCCACAAAATGGTACCCCATTGGTAAATGTTATTCTCCCAGATAAGCCTGACCCATTCTATGTCTCTTTGTATATAGCTGGATGTAAACTTAGCAATTGCATAATAGATTATGGCGCTTCCGATAACGTCATGCCCGCTAAGGTTGCTCATGCCCTCAGCTTGTCATTAAATAAACCCTTAGGCAAAGTCTACTCAATGGTGTCCAAATTAGTCCCATTAGTAGGTCAACTCAAAGATGCACAAGTTGCTTTAGCTGCATTCCCAGAAAAGAAACTTAAGCTCACCATCTTAGTTGCTGACATTCCTGCAAGCTATGGCATGCTACTTAGCAGAAGCTTTTGTAAAGACCTAGGTGGAGAAATACAACTAGATTGGTCTCATGCCTTAGTCCCAATCCATGGAAAGAAAGTCAGACTAAATCCAGAGCCCAAAGCGAAGTATACAGTCCTGAAATCTAATGATCCAAGAGCAAAGATATTGTATGAAGAAACTAGACTGGGTACATACATGCTCATGAAAGAAAAAGAGGTAGCCCATGAAGTTATCTCTCCTGACATGTCTTTTGGCCTTTGGACTATGGAATTTGACGGCAGTTGTTCTTCTTCCGGTTCAGGGGTTGGAGTTGTTCTTATTTCAACTATAGGGGAGAAGTTTCCTGTGGCTGTCAAATTGGTTTTCAATAACACTAATAATACGGCAGAATACGAGGCCCTCCTTCTAGGTCTCGAAGCTGCTAAAGAGAAAGGAATCAAAATGTTGAGAGTTCTCAGAGATGTAGAATTAGTTGTCAAGCAAGTAAGAAACTAGTTTCAAACAAATAACACCAAGTTGAGAAGATATCGAAACTTAGTATGGGATCAAATAGAATTCTTCGATGCTTTCCCTATAGAGGCTATTCCTCGAACTCTTAATTCTAAAGCTGATTGCCTTGCAGTTTCTGCGGCTCTCTTGCTTCCACACCTAGAGTTTAACAAAGATCAATACAAGATTGAATTAGTATACTGACCAAGCGCGCATGATAATAATAAATATTGGCAAGTTTTTGATAACAACAGACAAATTGTGTCCTTCTTGGAGAAGGCCGGTACTTTTGTCAACCTGTTATTTGAAGGAAGTGAAACCTCTATAGAAGACGAAGTGCTACAATTAAAGGGGAACACCATTCCAAAGGGTTTGATTTCTCTAGAGGAACTATTTGACAAAAATGATTGCTATTTGAAGAATAAGACCCAAGAGAAAAATCCCAATTCTTCTCAATATGATAAAGTAGATATAGGCATTAAAGATGAACCTAAAATTGTTTGCATTGGCAAAGCATGTTCGCCAGAAGAAATAAAGAAGCTCATCACCCTGTTGATCAAATACAAGGATGTGTTCACATGGTGTTATGATTATTTGAAGAGTTTTAGGGGTGGAAAATTTCAACATTATATCACTCTTAAACCCGAGGCTACTCCTTTTAGGCAAAAAATAGAGGCAATTCAATCCTAAAGTTGCTGGAGCTATCTTTGTAGAGATTGATACGATGTTAAAGGCTAGAATTATATATCCCATTCATCATTCAACCTGGGTAGCAAATATAGTTCCTGTGAGGGAAAAGAATGGTGAAATAAGGATTTGTGTTGATTTCCGTAATCTTAATCAAGCATCTTTAAAAGACAACTACCCTTTACCCGTGATGGATCACATTCTGCAAACCGTGGCTGGATCTAAAATGATGTCATTACTTGATGGGTTTTCTAGGCATAATCAGATAGAGGTTGCTCGAGAGGATCAACATAAACTACTTTTACAATGCCTTGAGGAACTCTAGCTTACAATCGAATGCCATTCGGGTTGATCAACGTCGGTGCAACTTTTCAACATGCTATGGATCTCTTTTTTGGAGATTTGAAAAATAAGATTATTGTGGTATACTTGGATGATCTCACTATCTTTTCAAGAAAAAGAGATCATATTAAACATTTGGAGATAGTCTTACAGCATTGCCGTGAGCAAGGAATCTCTCTCAACCCCAAGAAGTCCATTTTTGGGGTTACTGAAGGAAAACTACTAGGGCACATTGTGTCTAAAGATGGGATTTGGATTGATCTTGAACGTGTTGTAGCTATCCAAAAATTGCCACTACCATCAAGCAAACCTAGAGTGAGGTCTTTCTTTGGTCAGATCAATTTCTTAAGGAGATTCGTACCAGATTTTTCTGAATTAACTCAGCACATTGTAGACATGATAAGAGATAAGGTGGTCTTCAAGTGGACTGAAAAAGGGAAACAGACATTTCAAGATATTAAAACAACGATCGCAGAGGCTCTGGTTTTAATTCATCCAGATTTTTCCAAAGATTTTATTATATATTGTTATGCTTCGGAGCATACTTTATCTGCTATCCTAACTCAACAAAATGATGATCATATAGAAGCACCTATTGCATTTATGAGTGTCCCTCTGAAAAAGCATGAGTTGAATTATTCTTTAGCAAAGAAGCATGCTTATGCAGTTGTCAAGGCAGTAAAACATTTTAGATTCTATATTCTCAATTCACATTCTAAGGTCTTTATGTCGGACACTTCGATCAAAACCATACTTACACAGCAAGAAATAGGTGTCAACAAAAGAGCCTCTTGGATTGCTAAAGTTCAAGAATATGATATTGATATTAAACCAACCAAATTGGTATGAGGAAGGGCTTATGTAAACTTATGGCTGAAAATTGCACAGTTGAAGAATCTCCAGAAAGGGATGTTGCCCTACCTCAAGTACTGTTTGTAGGATCGAGAGATGAATGGTTCTCAGATATTGCCTATTTCTTGACATATGGTGAATGTCCTTCACACTTAACTCTGAAGTAGAGAAGAGCAATCAAGTTAAAAGCTGCAAAATATATTATTTGGGAAGGTAGTTTATACAAGAAGGGGATTGATGGATTTTTTCTGAAATGCGTGGATAAAGAACAACAAGAAAAGTTGCTTCAATTCTTTCATAACGAAGCTTGTGGTGGTCATTTCTCTTCCAGTGTCACAGCCTATAAGATTCTAAGACATAATTATTACTGGCCTGGCTTATTCAAAGATGCAGACCAATGGGTGAAAAAGTGTGAATCTTGTCAGCAATTTAAAGGTAAGGTCAAGCTAGCCGCGCAATCATTGAAGCCCGTTATTATTGAAGAACCTTTTCATCAATGGGGACTAGATTTCATTGGTCCACTTCATCCAACATCTAGCGCTGGGCATACACACATCTTGGTGGTCATAGATTATTTTACTAAATGGGTTGAAGCCATTCCAGTTCGTCAAACTTCCTCCCAAGTCATGTGTGATTTTTTAAAATAGAATATTCTTGTGAGATTTGGTGTACCTCAGAAAATTGTCACAGATAATGCTTCCAATTTCTCCTCTCATGAAATCTCTGATTTCTGTTATCGACATGATATCATACTTGCACATTCTTCTGATTATTATCCACAAGGGAATGGATTGGCGGAGTCCACCAACAAAAACCTCATCTCTATCATGCGGAAGCTACTAGAGGAAAAACAAAAGAATTGGCACAAGAAATTATTTGATGCAATATGGGCTGATAGGACCACATATAAAGGATCATCAGGACATCTCCTTTCCAACTTGTTTATGGAATTGATGCTCGCTTGCCAATCCCTTTGGAACTTACTTCTCTTTCTCTTCATATAGTAATTGAAGGTAATGAATTTAAAGATTCTTTGGAGAAAAGAATCATGCATCTAACAAAACTTGAAGAACAAAGGGGTCAAGTGGTTGACAGAATAGCAGAACATCAGTCAAAAGTCAAGAATTTTTTTGATAAGAAGACCAAACAAAGGTAGTTTGTTGTAGGAGATCTTGTTCTACTCTGGGATAAGAGGAAAGAACCTAAAGGGATGCATGGAAAGTTTGAGTCTCTATGGAAAGGACCTTTCCAAATTAGAGAAGCTTGTGGTGATAATTCATTCTACTTGGCGTATCTTGATGGCACTCATCTGCCCTTGCACTATAATGGGTAGCACTTGAAGATTTATAATCAGTACTGTGGGATTTATTCCCAACTCTTTGTATATAGGACAGTTTTGTTGTGTTAGTGAGTTTCCTTGTTTGTCCTATTTTTGTCGTGTTGTACATCTCTTTTCTAGTCTAACTCTATTTTTCTTGAGATAAGATCACTAGTCTTGTCAAAGACACTAGAGTTCGTCTACGTCCTTGCAGTTCTTGTTTCCAAGTAGAGCCAACTGTTTGCCCCAATCCTTCTATCTAAAGTTTAAAACCTTCTTGCAAAATTAATCCTCTGTGTTAAGTCATCTTTTTCGTTGCAATTCATTGGGGTCATGTTGCATACATTTAAATCATGTTGATAATTCGTTATCATAGCATCTTCCCTCGTCTTATTTTCTCTACCATTTAAAGCTTCAAAAGTAATTTTTATGCCAAGGCAAAACTCACAGCTTAGTAATATTTTATTTTGCGTCTATTTTCCATTTTATGCTAAGTCCGCGTTAATTTTTGTTTCTCGCCAGGTCCATCTTGCATTAGCTTTTGATCTTAGAAAAACTCACACCAATTTCTACTTTTCGATAAGTATGCGTGACTTGTGAATTTGCCTAAGTTGTACACGTTCGCTTTAATCTGATGGCATAAGTTTGGAGAGATGAAGAAATTTGCAACCACTTGTAGTAGCTGACATTTAAAAAAAATGGGTTTTCACTTGTTGCACGTTTCTCTCTTTCGAAACAAGTGTAAGAAGAATATTTAAAAAGGGGGGGCATAAAGTTACAAGCATCCAAAGTTTCATTTTTTTCGCTTGGGTGAAATATTTATGCACATCCATCTCTTAAATTCTGTTGAAGCTTGTAAGCTGGCCATGTAAAGAGTTCATTGTTGTCTCTAATGAATACATCATATTTTAACTCTTCAATAAATCATATGTTAATTTTAGCGAGACTTACACCCAGGAGAAAGTGGCACATGCCGGAAAAACTAACCATGTCAAACAAAAGCATAATTCTAACGATGGTTATCAAGTAGTCGACGTGCCAAGAAGCTGTGAAATAGAAACATTTAACCAACGCATTTTCTGTGAGTAGTTGCAATAATAAACAATGAAACTTCAACTATGTGCTGACATGGCATGTCATCTATAGTATTCGAGGAGCATTTTACGATCGTCGCCACCTTTCTCTCAGCAGAATGAAGCCAAATAACTATGTGACAGTTGAGAGACGTGAACCTACATGCTGAACATTAAAACATATGAAGATTCTTCAGTATAATTCCTTATGAATGAGAAGTTTCAGTTGGAAAAGCTCTCGGAGCCCTTTAATGATGCAGTCATCATAGCGCGAGGAAGAAATTTATCTGATGAAGTGCTAACAGTAAGTTCAAAGTTTTCCTATTCATTGTGGTGATGTTAAAGACACAGCCTAGCCGAAAGGGAAGAAAGCACCCTTGCATATCCGCTCTAAACAAGAAACAAAAGGTTAACTACTATCTTCAGTGCCGCGGCTTCATAAACCCGACCTGCAGAAATATTTTTAAGGTGGGGATACACGCACAAAGCTTCGAAGGAATGTTTTGAAAGAGCGCTTTAAAGTTTTAGTCAACTAGTTCTATTGTGAGCCACACTCAGAAGGTTATCAGTTATTCCAATAGCTAAAAAGAATAATGTTGTTCCCCATCATGGTCTGAGTATTCACAAGAGTAGCTCTACGAACATCTTCATCAGGAATCCAGACAAAGCGATAGACAATAGAAGATTGTGTGCTATATTTCCTAGTTTTGTGATCATTCTTTCTTGCCAAATAGTTACAGCCAATCCAAAGGTTATAGTTTGGTGCAGTATGACCAAGAAAAGGCTACATAGTGCGCCATTGATTGCAAACATTTGTTGTTGCCTGTATTAAGACCATGCGAAAGATATAAGAACACATTTTCATTCTCTATGGCGAAAGGTCGACAAATGCTTTCCATCTCATCAGAATGACAATTGGCCCTCTAATTCCAAATAAGTGAAATAACTCTTTGCCAAAATAGAATAACGTGGTCTGTATAGCACTGTGTTTGTTTTCCTCCTCCTTGCAAGAAAATGACACCATTAATAGTAAGACTTTTGGATTAAAGATGTCTGCATGTAACGTTCATGAGTTTTGATCAAGTTGCATGGTTTATTGCTTACTGGCGAGTAGGTCTATGTTGTTCTACGCCAAGAAAGAGAACAATCAATAGTTGTCATGAAGAATGAGGATGTAAAATCCAAAGGCTTTGGATTTTTTAATTTTGAATACAGAATCACAACGAATGCTCACAAGCTGTTTAGTAGATTGACTCAATGGTTGGGTAGATGATTACATTATGATTGGAGTATATGAGAGCACGTATGCCAATTGTGGAAGATAGGGACTAGATGTGAGAGCAACCTCAAAAGAATTTCATGCTCCTTGCCGATGCCCAGGTATGGACACATACTGCCTCCTTGCTTGAATGATGTGTTTTTCAAATCTCCTCTTGAAACCCATTGCAAATTGTAAATTATCAAACAAAACCAGATGAAACAATTCAAAAAACTTTGAAATAAAATAGCTACAGATAGATTTTACATCTTATTGCAAATATTAATCATGAAATACAGATATTAGGGGTTTGAGTTTCTCTTAGTCCTCGAATCCATGCTTCCAGAAATATCAGATGCCTCTCTAGGACATATCAGTTTGGCAGATTTCTGGGAGACAATGGAACAGGAGAAGAAATCACCGATGACTCAGAAGTTGTTTGACAACGGATTAGCCCAAGCGGCTGGTTTTCCTGTCGCAGTCCAATGCACAGACCTGGTTTTAGAATGTATGAAGCATTCCAAACTGGAAACCAGAGAGATCAGAATCGTTGATGACAAACTGATTGTCAGGTTAGATAGTGTTTCGATTGGTATTGCTTTCAGGGTACCTGTCAGAGAACAATTTGTGAACATAGACAAGAAGCTTGCTCATCAATATTTCAATGAAAGGAAACATCAATGTCTCAACACCATTGCAAAACATTGGTTACATACACCGAAAGGAGGAAAATCACAGTTGCCTAAAGTCCTTCATAGATCATGTTTCATAGAGGATATTTCAAATATGATTGTTCTACTCCATAGAGTGATGGGAGATGAAAAAGCAGCTGATTTTGAAATGTGGATGTTTCTTTTTGTAAATGTTATTTGTGCAGGAAATCAGTTTATTGATTGGGGCAGCATTATTAGTGACAATTTGCATTATTAGTTGACCAATTTCGAATTGAATGAACATTTCTATATGACCTCTTACTTATTCTATGCAGTTGTGTGTATGAAACCATGGCTAGGTCTTGCTACCAAAGGAATCTATGATAACATGACACAAATCTATGATTATTACCCTCAGTTACAACTAGAACAAAGTTACAAACACTACCATAGGGTAAATGATGCTTTCACAATGTTGACAGTAAGAGAACTTCAAGGTAACACTGCACTCTGGATATCACCAGAAGCTGCCAGTTTAATCAAAATATATGGGAGCTACTTCATCCAATATCCTAGATTTACTTATCTGAGATTTGGCAGGTTTGATGGATATCCATATAAGTTACCTATATATGTAGATGATAAGATGATATTGATAGAACTATGTAGGCAAATTGGTTCACTTAATAAGAAGTGCAAAGACAAGAGGAAACTTGTTGTTCCATTTCGCATTGGCCTTAGTCATTACAACTGCAAATCTTCCACAAATGCTCAAAACATAGAGAGATCTCTTATTAAAATCAGCTTGTATGCCTATACTATGAGATTCCCTTTTGACAGCAAAGGATATGTTAGAGATAATCTATGGCTTGGTGCAGGATACTGTCACTTTCCAAAACTTGAAGACTTTTGGGAAGATTGTGAAAAAGATTATGAGGTGCGTAAACAAGACTAGATGAGGATGACCATTCCACAAATCAGAGAATTCAAACTAGATTGCAATACAGATAGAATTGAGGAAGATGGTTCATAATTAATTGATCCTGTGTATTTTGATAATATTGAAATATAGTCCCTACCACCTATCAATTGGGCTAATGAGGAGATCAAAGATTTGGGTATAAGAACTACACATATCATTCAAAGGACTAAAGATTGAGTAAAGAAAAAGGCTATTGAGGCAACAACTACTAAACCGATAAGTAATAATGCTTTATCATCAAGTAGAAAAGATAAGCATTCAAATTCTTGTTCTTCTTCCTTTCGTTCTCATTCTCCATCTTTAAGCATTGGTTTACATAAGAATACTCAAGGAGGAGATGACAGAGAAGATCCATCAAGAAGAAAGGGTCCTAAGAGCATTTATGAAAATGATGAAAAACATAAAAAAGGAAAGACAAAAATGAAGGATAATGTATTACCTCCCATACAGGAAATAGTTGAGGAGAACAAGTCGACCAGTCCTAAAATAATCCATCAAAATGTTGAGCATTTGAATGTCTCTCCTTTACTCCTTGTTGTTTCTCCTCCTCATGATACACCTCATTCACCTCATGCATTACAATCTTTACTCCCGCCACCTATGAACATATTTAGTGAGCATATTCTTCCCTCAAACATAGTATCTCTTTCCACCAATATTCCAGAATCCTCACATAATCCTTCTTCTTCCTAGTTGCAGCAAAGTTTGTCAAGAAAAAGAAACAATGCTCAATTAGTCATGCCCAATTTTGATACAGTTTCCAACTTGCTGCAAAGGTCTCCCAAATCTAAAAAGATCAGGGTTACATCAAGGATGGCAGTGGATTCTTCATTAGGCAATGTCTATGTTGAGGTTGCACAACCTATTTCTGAAAAGAATTTGAATGAGGCTACAGAAAGTGATTTTAATATCACTAAGATAGATCTTGGTTCTTCTACATATGAGGGTGACATGCAAAAATTTCAAGTGTTGGCTGCCCAGTTAATAAAAAGAACAGAGAAAGAAAGGCACATGAAAGATCAACTAAGGCAACAGGTGCAAGTTTTGACATCATATCTCAAATCCATCATAGATACATCAGCTTTGCCTCTTGATACTTCCTCTACCTCCACTAATTTCTCTCTTGAAAATAATGTTAAAAAAGAAATTATTGAGAGTGTCAGCAAATATCAATTGTATGGAAAGGTGTCTAAAAAATGGGTTGAGCATATGAAATTAAAAGCACTCAGTTTCATTGAGCAAGCAAAGAGTCTATTTGATGAAGCCGAAACAAAGAGGGAAGAGATTGATAATGAAATGAGAGGTATCCAAAAAGAAGAATTGTTATGGCATGGAATATCCAAGGACCTTAGTGAGATGATCAAAACTGATAATGAGATATTAATTGCTTAAAATGTCTTTCCAAACATTGAAGAAAACCAATCTAGTTCTTGGCTATGTTCAGTTGAATGGAAACTGTCAAATATAAGACAAGTGTTGGCAGCCCAAGAAAAGCTCTTGGAAACTTGTGAACAGGTGAAGATGAAGATTCAAGCTGATTTATTGGCAATCAATCCTGACGTAATTGAGAAAGATAAATTTTTAGTTTTAGAAGCCCAAGCTATCAAAAGAAACTTTGAAGACATGATTAACACAAGGTTGTTCAACAAACAGGTTTTCAATGAAGGACTTACGGATAAATTGAATCTCATCTTTGTTGTTGTCAATTCTGGCATTGATCACATATTAGGTTATTGACATAATTTGAAAGATGTCCATAGAGATCAATCAAAATGGAAACTTCGCATGACAAGAGTAATTGTTCCCAAAAAGAAACTTATAGCTGTTGCAGTCAGGATGTTCAGAGTATACAAAACAAAGTCTACTCTCCCTTCACAGCAGTTTGTAGCAGCAGAAACATCTTCAGATGGTGCCAAAGATGGTGAGGATAAAACCTGATGGTTTCTTGTGAGATCCATCTTTTTGGTCTACTTTTCAAAGTTTACAAAATGATAGGTTTTAGTTCTCTTTCTATGAAAGTGACCTTATGTCACTCTTTTGTAATTAAGGTGAAAAGTGCATTTTATTATTTAAGGGACTTTTGGAAGACCATATAAAGGTTAATTAAAGTGCACTTTTATTTTCATAAAATATTTTGGGTAGTTACGAGAAGTAGTTATAAGGTAGTTATGAAGTTAGTTACTGAAACAAGTCTATATATACAAGGCTTGGTGTTTGTAAAAGGGACTTTTTGGCTTTCACATTTAAAAGGATGTTATAAGGGATAGAGTTGTACAACTCAGTGTGGAGAAATAAGAGACATTTTGGATTGTGTGATCTCAAATATTTTCTTAACATTATTCATTCCTCTTATGTTGATGGATGATGTTTTCTTTACATAATCTTGCATCTACAATGTGGAATAACAATTAGTCTTGAGGAGTTGATTACTAGATAATGTTTCAACATATGTTGAGTATCTCCTGAATCATTTCTTCTTTCTAATACTACATATGCTCTGTTTACAGTTTAAGAAGTGTTCTTATATTGTCTTGGTGGGATTATTAAACCTTATACATGTGGGTTGAGTCAATGTTTGTAAGCCCATTGTCTTAATCTCCAAATCTTTCTTTAATTTCATTTCTTTCTGAAAAATCCTAAAAATCCATAAATCATCAAATGAGGGAGCTGCCCCTCTACACGCAGAGGTAAGTTGATAGAAAAACTACAACTTTACCAACTATTGGTACTTATTTTCACTATGTTTTCTAGGTAAAGAGTCAATATAATAATCCATATGTTATAGTGCTAATCTATTTACTAACAAGGTGATACCCTATACAAAAGGAGTCTTGATGGCATGTTTCTACGATGTTTAGACTCTAGGGAAGCTGAGGTGGCCTTGGAAGAGGTACACGCAGGCATCTGTGGGGGGCATTCAAGTGGACCTGCTCTTTCTAAAAAGATCCTCAGGACTAGATATTATTGGTCAACCATGGACCGAGATGCCTACAAGTTTATCAAAAAATTCCTACCATGTCAATAGCATGGCGATCTCATTCACGCACTAGCACAGGAGTTGCGAGTTAGAAACACAAGCTGAAATGCATAAACACACAAAAGCTATACCTTAACAAGAAGACCCAATCTCATCAAGGGAAGAGGAAACTTGCACTCAAGAGCTCCTAAGACATGATAATCCCTAGATAATGATTCAAATGTGAAATGCTCTTACTCTAATTGTAACTCACAAAGACTAGCTCATTAGAGATTTTGGCATGGTAACATTGTATAAAAGTTTGATCCTCAAATGGGTTGAGAGATGTTGTATTTATAAATTTTTTGGAGGGATTTTTATCCAAGGGTGGAGATTGATTTGGAAGATCAATGGTGGAGGATAAAAGTGATGTGGAGGGCCTAGATTTGATCTTGGAGAAATGGAGGGCTAGGAATAAAAGTAAATCTTTTATTCATTTTGGGGAAAGAAGGAATTAAATGAGCATGGGTGTGAAGGATTATTTTTGAAATAAAGATTCATATGGGGAGTGTAAAATGAATTAAAAATTCATTTGGGGATAAGTGGAAATAAATAAGTATGGGTGAGGTAAGGGGTTGTAAGAAGAATTAATTGTGATGTGGGATGTTTTTAAATAAAAAATTGACTTATGTGGATTTATTTCAATTTTTTATTTGGAGGATGTGGGGAAGGGTGTTAAACTAGGTTTGACCACCCAAATGAGAGGTTAGGATTAATTAAACATAGGTTTTATTTAATTAATCCTAGGGTTAGGATGAGGTAGGCTAGGGTAGGCAATTAACTAATAGCTATTTAATTGTCTAGGGTAGGAATAGGTCAATTAATAGGCTGAATTAATTAATTAAACATGGTTTGGCTAATTAATTGGATTTAGTGAAAAGGGGGAAATTGATTAAATAAATATTGCATATTTTTAAATCAATTGGCCAAGGTTTGGACTATTGAATCAATGAAATTAATTCAATTTTGGGGATAAAATAGTGTAAAATTAGGTGATGCATGGATAATTAATTAAATAAAAATTTAATTAATTGATTAGAAGGGAAATTGGTATGTTTAGGGATGTCGAGTGTCAGTTTGATGGTAAAAGACATTTTTAGGTGTCTACAATACCGTCGAAAGAAACGATATCAATTGATTCCTATGTACCACTAACGTAGGAAGGGAGAGATTCATATGTACCACTCCTACCCATAGAAGATACTTATACACCAATGGAAGTAGAGACTCACAACCAAGAAGAAGCTAACTCAGTAGATAACAAATCGACAAATGTTCTAGGGAATTCATCTAAATCCTTCCTAGCTCCTCAACCCCACAAGAAACCTTTTGCTTTAACCTTGATGCAATCTAATGATATCAACAAATGGGAAGCACCTTTAGTACAGATGCAAATGGTTGAAAGATTCCCAGAAGAAGGTGAGGTAAGCAAGGGAGAGTTCCATAAAGAGCTTAAGTTGTGAATAACCATAGGAATTGAAGACCCCGTTATCTTTGAATTACCTAAAAAGTATATAGGGTTTTCAATGGACTTACAACCTGAACCTTTGAGAAAACAAGTATAAGATTCATTCCTCCAAATGAACAAAGGGAGCCTCAAAATCCTTTTGAATTGTTTCAATTCTTGCAAAGTATTCAAGAGCATGCTAAAGTGAAAATTTACATGTAGGACAAATTTGACTTACTCGTCGAGATTTTAAATTACAATGGAGTCTTATATTGGACTCCTTCTCACCAATAGGGTTTTTCAGGCCCTGGTTCACATCACTTTGTTGTGAGAAGTCATGGAACCAAGTCCACCAAAGTAAAACAATCCTCCAAGACCATATAGAGTAGGAGAAATTGTCCTCTAGAAAGGCAGCACCAAAAACAAGAAACATAAGAAAAAGAGAAAGTTTGAACACACAGATTAGAAAGGACCATACATTATCAAGCAAGATGTTGGAAATGGTGCATATCTCTTGTGCACAATGGAATGTGAAGAATTTGGTGAGATGGTAAATACCTTTCACCTTAAGAAATATTATGTCTAAAAAACCATAAAAATCATAAAAAATATAAAAATTCAAAAAAATCAAATAGTTCGAAAAATAAAAAATATATAAAATTTGAAAAAAATTAAAAAAATTATGCATTGCTTTTCATTTTGTTCTTCCATGCATCTTTGTGAGTGACATGCTCTTGTTTGATTTTTGTCTTAGTAAGGATTCTAATATTACTTAGGTATAGGTCGATACTTTCAACTTTTGAAATCCCCTATATTCATAATCATTGTTTATTATTCCCCTATCACATTCCCCAATTATTCTAATCAAAGGCTAGCTCTTAGCTCTAGATTGATCCTGGTCTTAATGATTCATGTTGTTAAGTGTAAGAAAATTTAATCTTCAAACCTACAGTACTCAATAGAAGATTTAAAGTAGACCTCCCCCTTTCCTCCTTAACAAAAGGGAAGTTTGACTGGATAGCCAAAAAATTTGGTGGCACTCAACCCCTTATCTTTCCTGGCCAAAAATCCCAAGAGGATCATAACTCTATAAGAACCAATCTAAAATATGAGTGAATAAAAAATGAGTGATAGAAAAAGAAAAAGAGTGGCATCTGAATATCCAAAGAATCCAAGCATCCAGAAAGTCTCAAAGCATCCCACCAATAGCAATAAAAAAGCCAAAAAAATCAAAAAGAGCAAAAATACAAAAAAATAAAAAGGAAAAAAGAGTGTAAAGAGAAAAGATTGTTGATGTCCATACTCTCTAGTGGAGATAATTCTAAGCTCGAAGCTACGAGAGTGACATCTATCAGAGAAGGTAAGGCAAAAAGCACACACATGCACTAGTTGAGCAATACTAGGAGTCTAGCTATCTTTAGGGCCATCTTCTATTTTGGAGCCTTTCCTTTACCCTAGGTCTATCTTGTTGGTCATCCTTTGGTCTAAGTCTTGCGAGTGCTAATAAAATTTGTTGCTTGTCTAAGTTCAAAGCTTGTCAATGTGTTTTGTCTAGATAATGATTAGTGTTGAGTCTTTAAAAAATCCCAAAATTTAGAAGCATTCATCTCCTTGCCATCCCTACTTGAGTCCGTAATCCTATCCCAAAGGATAATAGGTCTCATATACCAAGATAATTCACAATCCCCTGAGTTGAAAATCTTACTAAAGAGCGGTCACATTATTTGTTCCATCATGCATTCATCATGTCAAAAATAAAAAAAAATCAAAAGCAATAAGTTTATGCCATAACTCATGACATTACATAGGATTAGAAATGTGTTGCATTTCCTCATGTGCTCCTAAATTTCATACACTACATACATTCCATATATTCTAAAAAACAAAAACATTGCATAATCATTTTGCATCCATTATCAAGTTTAGAGATCAAGATAACAAAGGTTCTAAACACCTAGGGAGCTTTGGTCTAGGATTGGAGGCCCCCCTTAAAACTGGTTCTTCTGGCTTCCAAGGAGCTTTGGTCCCAAATTCCTCCCCATTTAGCCTGGAGCATATGGAAAGAACACAATAATAGAGTTTTCAAGGAGAAGTGTAGAACACCTAAGGAAGTTTTCCTGTGCTTCTCCAAACTACTTGTGGAGAACATCAACTCTTGCAAGTTTAAAGCTATAGATAGTTCCCCAGGAGGAGAAGAACATAGTCTCTTAAAACAATGGAATGTCAGCCCTGACTTTTTCTGGGTTGACAATTCTAAAAGGATTGCTAGGGCCAAGAACAAATGGGCCTTACCGCAACAAGGGTGGTTCAAACTCAATTTTGATGGTGCTGCTTAGGGGAACCCGGGGGTGGCCAGCGGAGGAGGAATTATTAGAACTGACATGGGGACCTTTGTGGCTGCCTTTGTTGGTGGCATTAGTCTAAAGAGAAACAATGAGGTGTAAGCATTTGCTATGTTGTGGGGGATAAAGTTGGAAATTTCCCTGAACATCAGACTTCTTCATGTGGAAGGAGATTCTCAGTTGGTGGTTAATGTTGCCCTAGGTTTGACCCAGATAGGGTGGAACTTAATGGACATCATGGGAGATATCAAATTGCTCCTTAATGAAATGGAGGATTTCAAGATTTCACATATATACAGAGAAGGGAATGATTTCATTGATGCTTTAGCTAATGTGGGCAGTGGTAGAGAAGGATGGTGTTGTTTGAGGAGTATATCCAGCTTGCCTAAAGAGGTTCATACTCTCATTATGGAAGATGGTGATAGCTGCAAGAATTAGGTGGCTTGGGATTGTTGTCATTCTTTGGTGTTGGTCAGAGGGTGGTAGGAAACCTATGTTTCTGTTTGCGGCCAGTCTAGGGAGGGTTGCAGTCTGGTTTGTAGAAGTGGTAGGTCTAACCTTTTAAATTTTCAAAATTACATGAGTAGGAATGTTCAAATTGCAGAGGCAGGAATAGACATGCCTTGGACGGGTTGTGATCCAGTCAGTGAACTAGAATGCCTAAGAGCTATGGGTCTGAGGTACACGTGGAATGCTGGAGTGCCACCTCCTTCCTCGTGGTTGGGATGATAGGTTGGCAAATCATAAGATATACAGACATCGAGACTAGGATGTATCCGAGAGTTGGGCATGGCTCGATAAAAAGGATGCCACATGGTCCATTGGTAGGGTTTAGGAGGACTGATTGGATAGTTTTTCAGATGGGTAATTATATTTGGTTAATGCCTGCAGTTGGTGACATCTATTATCACACGAGGTGGTAGCTGAGTTCTCTCCCCAAGGAGATGCTTTGGAGTGGCAAGGATGCGGCGTATTGCCTCATTAATTATGATGTAATTATTATCTCTTTGTCGTTGCTTTCCCATTTTTATGGGCTGCTTGCTATTTTCAACACTACCTATTTCAATTTTAGTTGCCTTAACAATTCCAAACGCAGTTGCCTCTGCAAGTTTCAAACTGTCATGATGGGCTGAGATATTGTCAAGATTGAACCTAATTTGGTGGAGGAATTCAAATAGGACCCCATAATGTGGCATATCATTCAGAAAGGGGATGTGGTTTCTTTTCTAGAAGGGATGGTTGGCCATGATGAGAACCTTTCGTGCTAGTTCGTGGAGACTTGGGATGATGAAACTAGAGAAGTCAAGATTGGTGGCATTGGCTTCCAGGTGTCTAAGGAAGTGATCGGCCAAGATATGGGGCTTCCAACCAGAGGGAAGAAGCATTCAAGATGCAGCAGGGTTCCCCACCTTAAACATATAGCTCTTTTCTTTAGAGAGAGGGAGGCAGTTGTGAAGCTAAATGGTGGGTTTCAAAGAGAAAAGATGCCAGAGCCATGGGGCCATATCTACCTAATGATTATGAAGTTCTTCACACTGGAAGGAAGATTCAAGGTTTTTTACCATTACCACTTTGCTCTCCTTAACCACTTTAGAAATAAAATGGAAATCAATTTTCCTTTTTTCTGCTTTCTTCCCTGGATAACTCTATCAAGTCGGTTAGAGAGCTTAGGGCTAAAAATGCTAGCCACCCGCTTGTTCCCATTCATCAAGGCCTCATTCTGAGACTTTACCAGTTCCACCTTGCCCTGTGCCCTTTGAAGCAAATTAAGGTTAAGCTACTTGAGGACCCCCAGTCGAGTGTGTCTCTTGGTTCTAAAGGCAAGGCAAAGACCTATGTTGGGACCCCTAAGATTTCCCTCAAAACCCCTAAGGGTGATCCCTACAATGTGGATGCTATCTCTATTGGAACCCCTGCCACTTCTAAAAAGAAATCCCAGCAAGGTGCCACCCCAATGCTAGGGAAAAAGTTAGATAAAAGAGATAGACTAGATTCAGAGGATGAAGGGAATGCTACTGAGAAAAAAGCTAAGAAGGGTAGGAGGCTGTGACTACGATTGAGCCTATGAAAATTGTTGATTTAGACTATGGGCATAATCTTGTTGGTAGTGAGGAAGGTGTAGAGGCTGCTAACCTAAGGGTTCATTGGTCTACCCACATTGCTGGCAAACCTTCTGTGACCCCCCAAGGAGTGGAGATCTTTGAGGACTCAGAGTTTTTTGAGGAAATGATGGAGGAGGGATGGGAAGAAACCCCCACTAAGTCTGTGCATGAAGTTGAATGGGCAAGTCACTTCCCCTCCATGAACAAGTCCAATTCTGAGGACTTGGGTGATGATGCTAGGGTGTTCGGGGGATAAGATAGTAAGGGGTATTTCTCTCTAAGTGTTAAGACTACTGAGGATCTGAGACACCTCCAGAAGAAGATGGAGGGGATGTAGAAGAAGTGGAAGATTATGGCTGAGTTTGCTGCTAAATCCTTGCATCAGGCAACATTGATCTTCGTGGTTGTTAAAGACTTGGATGACAAGGTCAAGCAGGTGGGGCTCAATAGCCCAGGAGACTATAAAGACATGGTGGAGTTCCTAGCCAAGTTCAAGATGACTGATAGTCCCTAGTTTTTAGTTTTTTTGTTGTTTCTGCTATTTTTGGTTAGTTATTTTTTGTTCGTTGTTCATGCGCTGTTAATGTGTTATTTCTAGCTTGTTAAAGGTCTGTAACCTAGAGGGCCATTTTGTATAGGGTTCTAAACCCTCTTTTCCAGTTGAACTAATAAAAAATAAAGCTTCTAAACCATTAGTGTGCACAAGAGATAAACAAAGATGATAGTTGTGATCACAGAACAATTCCATTGATTCATCAAAAGTTTGAGTACAAGTTGTTACAACAAGGCAAGAAGTAGAGCTAGGGACAAAATGCTCTCAATAGATATGTGTCTCCCCATACAAGGGGGAAAATAGAAATAGAAATACCCTACAGAATTTCAAAGATAACTCTGACCAATTGAGCTTTTAAGGCTCTAACTAGTAGGCCTCCTACAACTACTAGTAGCATCAGAACCTTTGTGACTTTTGTGAGAAAGAGAAGGGATCCTTCTAGGAGCACATTAAGGACCAATTGTGTCCATCCATGAGGCTTGCCTACGAACTCTAAGGTTATCCATCTCTCAAAGAACAACATTCTTGGCATGAAGCATAGTGATTTGAGCTCGCATAGAGATGATCTCCTGACTCACATGATAAGAATGAGCAAGAATATCCATGTGATGACCAACTCAAGAAGGAATACGAGCATCAACAAGAAGAGACTTCCATGGATGACCAATGGAAAGGACTAGAAGATCTAAAGAAGAGCCATGCAATAGCTCCCCCCATTGTTTGGCAGTACTTAAGAAGAAGTAAGAAGGAAGAGTATTAATCAAATAGTTAAATTCATGAAAGCAATGAAGTAAGCAAAAAGAGGAATAAAGGAAAGGATTCGTACAAGGATCACCCTCTTCCCATGAGGCATCTGTAGGAATACACACAACACTGAGAGGGGGGGTGAATCAGTGTTGTTAACAATTTTAACACTTTTTACTCCTTTTCTTAATTTAATTTCACAATTATATAATTCTTCAGATAGAATAAAGAAAATATGCAGAGTATCAACACAAAACTTGACACAAGAAATTTCCCGAGTGGAAAACCCTCCTGGGGTATAAAAACCACTCAACTGCCTCACTGGCTTAACACAAATTTTAGATTACAACTATCTCACTGACATTACAATTCTGCCTCACTGGCATATTGTACTTCTCTGCATGTCTCACTGACATTACAACATCAACATTCAATGAAAAATATAACTCAGGGGATTTCCCTGTTTCAATAAAAACAAAACCTTATTTCTCCCTTTTAAAACAAACAAAATATATTCTTAGCAATCAACCTTCAACTGTCTTCAACATCTACAATCATTCAATTTTGATCTTCAAAATACTTCATACCTTTGCAAAACAATCTCAAACTAATTCACCATTTCTTGAACTTTCTCCCTGTGCAAAACTGAACAATTGACCCTCACTGAGAAATTATTGTCTTTCATAACTTTCACTTTCTCTGAACAAACATTAATCCATCATGATCATTGAAGGACTCCATTCATTTATTGAACCAACATTCTTTCAAAACCTCAACATAATTCCCTGAAAAAATGTTTCTTCATACCTGCAAAAATACATTTTCAAAACAAAAATACCATCCTCAAAAACTTCTTACAACCTTCAATATCATCTCTAATCTACAACAACACTCCTGCCATTCAAAAAACTCTCTATATACAAAATGAATTTCCATCAAACAATAATATCAAAAAATTGGTTCAACTTCCACCATCATATTTCATTCATCTCACATTCTCTAAAAAAAATAAAAACTAAAACACCAAAAATGAAGATTACAATCTTTTCATCTTCTTTGTCGTAGGAAACCTTCCAAATCTAATAAAAAATCTAAACAGACTTTCTAACTTCAACCTTCAAGACTCCACATCTCTTGGGCTTCGCTGTCTCACTAGAATAGAAACAAAAAGCTTGATTTTATTGCCTTTTCTAAACACAGAAACCGTCAAATTTAGAATGTGTTAAATGGGGCTCCGTTTAAACCTCCACCATCCAATGAGAACACCCTGCCAACAGTCATTTAAAACTTAACCGTTGATCGGCTTTTTCGCACCCACATTTGAAGCTTGCACCGGCGCTCAACCGAAACCTAGCATAAGGGGCCGGTAAAAACTACGAGCCAACACCCTTTAAATTGTCACTTAAGTGACTTTGACTGCTTTAGCCGGTCAACAAACAATTAAAAGAAAAGTGCACTGACGTTTAAAATAGGCTTTTAAGGAAATTTTATTTAGGTCTTGTGAAACAATGAAGAACAACATAAACCACTATATGTGGCATTTAACACTATAAACCACTTGTAAGATAATTCCAAACAATGAAGTTTTACAACCTAAATACTGAGATAATTCCAAACCTTCAAACCACTGTGATTACACTGAATACTGAGATGATACCAAACCACTGTGATTACAACAAGCCACAATCAAGAGTGTGCCATAATTGCATGAAGACTAATCATAATGCCAACCTTTGCCACTTTCACTGAACAAAACTGAGAAGATCATGTCACTAATGAAGACCATGTCACTGATGTCACTACCATCATTTTGACATCAATGAAAAGACAATATGCTCAACTGTGAAATGTGCTACAGCATCATCAAATGTAGGACCATATGTGTGAGGTATAGCTACCTGTTCATAAAAAAGGAATCTTTATATCCTCCCTTGCACTAGCATCATCATGCTCCTCCCTCAGGATCATTATCCTCATTAGAAGAATCAAAATCCACTACAACTATCAACCTTCTAGATTGAGGTCCTCTCCTTCCCCTCTATCTACGACTCATACCATGAGCCACTCTAGTGATCAAAACACTAGGAGTACAAGTAATTGTCCTCTACTTGACATCACCCATCTCTTGGATGGATCTATAACAAATAGGAACTCGAGGCAAATTCTCTGGAAAGTCATATCCTAACTACTGCAAGACTCACTCGATGTGGTGTGTCTTGATGAAACCATTCCTATCTAACAAGTGGACCACACCCCTACAAAAGTCTCAGATCTATCTATCACCAGGCCATAAGCCCTCAATGTCAACCTAAGGATCATGAATCATGTTAAGATCAGTGAGAGTCACTACCACACATAAGCTAGCATCAAAATGACCAAGTCGACCCCAGTGTGTAGCCTTTGATAATCTAGGATCAAGAAGTGGCACCTCTTTGAATGGTCTAATGTGCTCATAAATCAATGTCATAATCAGAGAAAAGTGGCTAGAATCAAGTGTCCCTCATCATTCAATATAGTAAAAGTCTCAATAAACCATAGCTAGGATGTCAACTCCCCATGTGAACATAGTGCCCTACTCCACACACTGAATGATGAGTTCCTAGCACCATCTAAGTTGAGTTAAGCCCTTATCCCTTGATAACTTGGAAGCAATCAAGCCAATGAGGAATTTCCTCAAAGGAGAAATTGGTAAACGCGACACTAAAGTAAGATTTATCTCTATCTACTCCTTAGGATGAGTCACTCCCATAATAGATGCCTAAGCCTACTTATCTCCATAGGAGTCACTCTTAGGTAGCATAAGTGATTGTCCTCTCACAGGGACTCCAAGGATGTGATAAACATCATATAAGGTGATAGACCATTCCCCTAAAACCTAGGGGAATCTAAAGGTGTTCTTGTCGGGATCCCAATAAGTTAGAATGTCACAACAAATGTGAGATGTGGGGTGAACAACTAGAACATGATATATCATGTCTAGCCCCACTCTCTTCAGGATATCTTAATCCCTTGAAGATAAGGCCTTGAAAGCATTAGGAAGCCACAATTTCTCATGACTAGCATTCCATCGAATGTGCATATCCTATCAAACACAAAGAACCTTATGTTAGATCTTGTTAAACTCAGAAAATCCAAAAAAAGTGTATATTCCTTAGAAAATTGCAACAAAATGACAATTTTAGTGTTGGAATTAGTGAAAAATAGAGTAACAAAAACATCACAAAGCATAAGACTTTAGTTAGAAACATATTGGCTAGGTTAACCCTTTCACTAGGTTAAATCCCCCTGAGTGACTTGTTGAACAGATGGATCCCCACTGGGTGACCTAACCTAGCAAAAGGGGCAACCATATCAAATGCCCTAACATGTAAAAAACCTTGCAAAATGCCAAAGTTTCACCCAATTTCGATAAAAGAAAAGCATATACACACTAAAATGAAGAAACTAACACAATGCGACAAGAAGAACTGAAAAAAACAAAATCTTTTGAGAAAAAATCACAAAAATGTAAGCTAGGGTTTAGTGAGAGATTTTTCACTCTGTTCATACTTGATTCTCAGTATGGGAAAGATTTGTTTCCATATTTGCGATCCTCTCGATGATAGCTTTCCAATGATTGTTCGCATGCATGATTCTATCACCAGTTGACTCCTATTCCACAATTTCTTTTACTCTTCTTCTCTCTTAGCTTAATTTCATTTTGTACATTTAGAAGTAATTTCTAGTGTTTATAGCATCTATGGACCCTCGTTTTGTGTGTTTTCATCCTTATAGGTTTCCTTGGTGAAGCAAACAACTAGGCAAACTTGCAACTCAATTTATGGTATGTTTGTTCATTTTGATTTCATTGTTTATTTTAAATATCTTAAATGTTGAACTAACACTAGTTATTGTAGGTACAATTATAGGAAATTGGCAATAGGTAATGCCTATTTCAGGAATGGTACCTACCTTTCCTGAAGACTACCATCCTTGAGAGGGAAAATATGTAAGCACTAAAAATGTGCATGGGCTTGCACGAGGACCCTATGATGAGTTTTAATCGTAACCATGTACATGGAAGCATGAATTTAATGACCTCTCAACAGTACTCTTCTTGGTGACACGTGGAGAACAATTCCTTGCTTCATCATTTCTTCTTATTTCTAACTTTTCTTCACTTTCTCCTTTGTTGACATTTCTTCTTGTGCATGTTTGACCTTGCCTACATAGCTAAATTTCATCATATCTTGGTAATTCCACCTTTCCCATGCACGTTTCATGTGTCTCTGCCCTTTAAAGGCCTCTAAATGACCTCCCAAACCAAACCCATCTTTCAAAATTGAATTAACTTTTGCCATTTCTAGATCCCCCATGGAGCCCCCTAGGGGACCCTACTAGTAAAAAGGTGATCCTATTTATTACATTTGTTTCACCTGTTTCAGGAGGTAGAATGCATCTTTGACTCCCCTAGACCAATCTCCAACCCCTGTTTTTCATCCAGAAGCCCTATTTTATGGGTCGGCCATGGACCCCCTAGGTGATCCTACTGGTGAAAGGGGTGACCCATGGGTAACCCTATCATGTTTTCATGCACATGTTTCTCTTCAATCTAGGCCTCAAAAAGCTTCATTTTTGCTCCAGTTTGCATGAAATGTTGACCCTAACATAGATTGAACTATTCTTAGCCCATCCATTACCCTCAATCATGCATAATTAACTTTATTTATCTATACTGATCACCTCTTTAATGCATGCAAACTCTGTTTTCTCAACTTGTGATAAGCTTTCATAGCTTCATCACTCCTTAATTAGCCTAGTTTTCTCTTCAATCAAACCTATTAACTCTCCAATTAAGAGAGTTGACTCCCCAATCATCCCCACCTATCATGAGTCATTCCATCCTATAAATACCCTCCTCCCTCAAGCAATAAGGGAGGCAAATTTCATAGTTTCAACCATTCATTGTTTTTTGTTTGCTCTCCATTAGCATCCTTGATGCTCACACAAGATGCACGTGCCTTTTATTTTTTCTTAGCATAGGTTATCAAAGCTTTCTAAGGCTTCTCAAAGCATTCCAATGCTCGTATTTGCTCAAGACAATGCCATTATGCCCATTTAGTATGCTCACATAGTGCTCATAGCTCAATTAGAGCCCAATCATTAGCTTTCTCAAGCTCAATTTGATCATTTGCTCTCTTCACAATTTCCACCAAGAGGAGGAACCCGTTGTTGCAAGAAGATGAAGAGGTTTCATACAAAGAATTCCTAAGGGTAGTGTGAATACTCATGCGTCGACTGTATTCCAAGTTCTTTAATGCTTTAGAGTAGTAATTAAATCAGAATTTGCTCTTGGAAAAAGTAATCTTGTTATTGCAATTTCCTTGATAGGATTTATTTCAAGTTAAGTAGATTAGCTTTGTTAAATTCATTTCATTACAATTCATAGATTAGTTTCATTCAAAGTATTCTTGAGTTCATATCTTAGATCAAATATCATTGCGGAAAAACACCAAAAATCTAGTGTAAATTGCATTAGGTAACTTCATAGTAAAGTGCATTCATATTTGAATTCATAGATAATTAGTTCATTTTGTTATTAAATTCCAAGAAAAGAAAAAAAAAAGCTTGCATTCATATAGTTGTATCCATATCAAAAACAAAAATTACAAAAACATTAGAAAAGATCAAAACAAAACTAGTAGATAAAACCCTCAATTCGACCATGAGGTATACTTCAATTCACATAGTTAAAACCCTTAGTTTCATCATGAGGTATGCTTCTCATAGTCAGAATTAAAAACAAACCCTAGGTTAACTCAAGGAAAACCCTAGGTCAACACAAGGTCAACTCTAGTCAACTCCATCTTCTCCAAGCACTCAAATGTGCCTAAGGATTAGAGGTGAGTGGGTTAGGTCTATCCTTGAAGAATTAGAGGAAATCAACCCTAGGCCACAACTTACATAAGAACAAGAACATATCCTTAGTGTTGTGCAACAAGATAATCAAATCCAACTGTTGATATGTGCCGAACAACTGAGAGGGGGGGCGAATTAGTTGTCTCAAAAAATTAAACAATTACTACATTTAAACATTCATCATTTATCCACAATTATTATGATTTAACAATGAATGCATGAAATTAGAGACTTAACCATAGAGATAACATCAAACACAAGAGACACCAAATTTTACGTGGAAAACCCCAAGGTGGGGAAAAACTATAGAGAGGATTATCTCTCAATATATATTGCAATCTTGAAACAATGATGTTCAGGCTTGGTCACTCCACGGGCCTAAACATACTGGCTTACTTGCATGAAGATCAACTAGGTCTAGCATGCTCACTGCCTCAACCCTAAACCTAGCAAGATTACAATAAGGGCTATTAAATCCTGAGGGCTGTTAAACCCTACTAGCGGCTCACTACCAAGATTTCTGCCACAATCAACACCTTCTTATGTCTATGATTGAAGTACAATAATTCCTCTGCTCTACTTTGCCTCTATTATGCTCTTCCTCATCTTTCCTCTACCTCTTCTCTGCTTTGCCTTTTGGACCTTTTTTAGTATCTTTCCATTTTTTCTCAAGGACACTTTTTCCATGACTCAACTACAAGTATTTATACACTACATTAACCTTGGAATGATCATCAAGGTCGGCATCACAATCATCAACCATTGGAACAATCTCCAAGGTCGGTATTACAAACATTTACAAAATAGGTCCTGACCTATTACAACATTGTGCAAAGGAAATGAAATGCAGATCATGCCATGCTAGGACTCAAACACAATCTTACATGCCACAACATGCTTCCACAATCTTCTAGAGATCTCCACAATCATTGGGATTAACCAGGTCAGCCTAGACTGGTTACGTGCTACATTATCTGGGAACAATCTTCAAACACAATATCAATTTCTTAATGTGGACCAAAGTCCAGATAGGACCATGATTAGGAGACATCCACAAGCACATTATAATCATTAGGAGCAACCGCACTAACCTTAACCACTTTATCCATAGGAATCTTCTTACCGAAACACATGAACTACACTATCTTCAACTGTCATAAAAGAAAGATAGCTTATGGACTACCAAATCATGAACCATTGCAACTGTAGGCACTTATCATCATCCCAGACTTCCTTCTAGAACCGCAGAGCAAAATACTTTATTGTGGAGGAATACATAGCAGAATACTTTCTTCCTATCCCATTTAAACTTACAGAAAAAGTAGGTTTCACTTTGGTGAACACAACTCACTCAGATATTCATGTGGATGGCTCAAACCTAGAATATAGAATTCTTAGTCATACCTATAACTTACTTCCAATCTGTAGACCATGATATTCAAGTAGAAGTAAATGTAGAGCAATTTACCGGACTGTTCTTGAGCATACAACTCACTGTCTGTATTGCACTTCTCTGTAACTCACTTGTTCCTTCTAGAGAGGCTAATTTTCTCAATATCCTCAACATATAAGTCTTCTAAATAGGTAGTAGAATAAGATATAGTTGACACCAATGACAACAAGGATATTTTGACATCAATGACAACACTGATTAGGCACATACTTGCAATAATCTCTCCCTTTGTCATTGATGGCAACATATGATGTGAAAAATTGCAAGAGCCATCAAGACAAGAGTCTCCCCCTTTCTCTTTACACACCTATACTCGTTCTTTCTCCAAAATTCTCCCCCTTTCTCTTACACATCTACACTCTAAGTTTTTCACATGACTTCTCTCCCCCTTTGACATCAATGGCAAAGGGCACATACTTGCACTCATCTACTCTAATCTAATCTCTCTTCTGAACTCTCTAACTACTCCCCCTGAGAAGTAGCCCTAAAAAGCATCAATCTAGACCTCTGAGTACCTCTAGATTGATGCACTACTGTACATCTTAGTTTAAAGTAGGAGGGGTGATAACCCCAAACTTTTCTCTGAGATACTCAAAAGTATCCTTAGGTAGAGGCTTGATAAAAATGTCTGCAATCTGATCCTTGGTAGAAACAAATTCCAACTTGACTTCATTCTCTGTCACCTTTTCTCTCAAAAAAATGATACTTGATGGATATCTGCTTTCTCCTTGAATGCATCACTGGATTCTTTGATATGTTTTAATGGCACTTGTGTTATCACAAAAGATTGCAATGGGATCTTCATACACAATTTTGATGTCCTTCAAAGTCTGCTTCATCCATAACACTGGAGTGCAATTGCATGCTGCTGCAATGTATTTTGCTTCTACAATAGATAGGGATATTGAATCCTATTTCTTTCTCAACCAAGATACTAATCTTTTTCCCAAGAAGAATGCACCTCCACTTGTACTTTTTCTGTCGTCCACAACTTAGGCCCAATCTGCATCAGTATATGCACTGAGAGTAAAGTCACAGTCCTTAGGGTACCACAAACCATAATCTATTGTACCTTTTAAATATCTCAGAATTCTCTTGACTGCCATCACATGTGATTCCTTGGGTTCTGCCTGAAATCTTGCCACAAGACACACTGCATGCATTATGTTAGGTCTGGTTTGAGTTAGATAAAGTAATCCTCCAATCATAGATCTATACTTTTTCTAGTCTACCATGGGTGAGTTATCATCTTTTCTCAACTTACAACCAATTATCATAGGTGTGCATACTGGTTTAGAGTCTCCCATCCCAAATTTCTTTAACAACTCTTTCACATACTTAGACTAAGAAATGAAGATACCTTTATCTAATTGACTTATTTACAGACCTAAAAAGAAGTTCATCTCTCCAAATATAGACATTTCAAATTCACTTTGCATTTCTCCAGGAAAACCTAAGCACATACCTTCATTGCCTCCAAAAATAATATCATCAACAAAAACTGCAACAATCAGGGTTTGTTCATCATTGATCTTGAAGTAGAGATTGCTATATGTATTACCTTTACTGAACCCTATCTATATCAGGTACCTATCCAACCATACATACCATGCTCTAGGAGCTTGTTTTAATCCGTACAAAGCTTTCTTCAATTACATACCATGTCACCCTGATCTGATGATTGAAATCCTTCTGGTTGTTCTATATAGACTTCCTCTTCCAACTCTCCATTTAAGAAAGCAGACTTCACATCCATTTGATAAACCCTGAAATCTTTGTATGTTGCAAAAGCCAAAAACATACTTATTTCTTCAATCCTTACCACTGGAGCAAAAGTTTCTTCAAAGTCTATTCCTTCAACTTGAGCATATCCTTTGCATACCAACCTTGCTTTGTTTCTTAACACTTCACCATTCTCATTCATCTTGTTTCTAAATATCCACTTTGTACCAATTACATTCTTGTCTGCTGGTTTGGGAACAAGATCCCAAGTCTGATTCTTCTCTATCTACATCAATTCCTCTTCCACAGACTTTATCCAATTCTCATCTTTGCAAGCCTCATCCACAATTTTAGGTTCAATCTTGGAAATCAAACAGAAATTTACTTGTTCCATTACAGTTTTTCTTCTGGTTAAGATCCCTATGCTCTTATCTCCTATGATTTGATCTTCTAAATGACTAATTCTTACATATCTTGGAGTTTAGGTAGCACTTACCGAAGCTTTTTCTTCTTTATCTAGGCTGTCTTCATGTTGTACCACTTCTGAAACATCTGGATCATCTGACTAATACTCACTTGATTCTGAAAACCTTTCCTTAGATTCATCAACTTTAACATTTGTACTTTCAATGATCTTATTCAGCCTCTTATTATAGCACCGGTAGGCCTTTCTCTTGGTGGAATAACCAAGGAAGATTCCTTCATCACATCTAGCATCAAACTTGCCTAAATCTTCTTCTCTTTTGATATAACATTTGCTACCAAAAACTTTGAAATATTTCATAGTAGGAACTCTACCATGCGACAAATCATAAGGAGTCTTTGAACTGTTACCTTTTACTTGAACTCTATTTGGGATATATATAGCAGTATTAATTGCCTCTCTCCAATATGCTTCCAGAAGATGAGCTTCCTTCATCATGGTTCTAGCAGCTTCTTGAACTGTTCTATTTTTCCTTTCAACAACTCCATTTTTCTATAGAGTTTTGGATGCAGATAGTTGTCTCTTTGTTCCATGTTCTTCACAAAAGAAATTAAACTCATTTGATGTGAACTCTCTCCTCTATTAGACCTCAAGCATTTGATTTTCAAATCCATCTCATTTTCAACCATTGCCTTAAATGCCTTGAATTTATCTAGAGCTTCAACTTTCTCTTTCAAAAAGGTGACCCAAGTCATTCTAGAAAAATCATCAATGAGCAACATGAAATACCTATCTCCTTGTAAACTTCTTACTCTGGTAGGTCCACACAAAGCTGTATGCACTAGTTCAAGTAGTCCTCCAACTAATTGGTTCTTGCTTTTGAAACTTGTTCTTGTCTGTTTCCCAAATTGACACTCCTTGCAAATAGGATTTGCAGGCCTCACAAGCTTAGGTAAATCTCTAACAATCTATGCAGTACTTATCTTCATAATATTATCAAAATGTATGTGACACAACCTTCTATGCCATAACCAACTCTCATTAGTCTAAGTCAACAAGCAATAGTTCTCAGTTCCTTTCAAGTGATAGATATTACCTCTGGTCTTCTTACCAGTTGCAATTACTATTTTGGAGCTTTCCTTGATCTTGCATCCATTGTCCTTGAAGCTTAAATCATATCCCTTGTCACACATCTGACCCACACTCAAAAGATTGTGCTTTAATCCTTTCACATACAAGACATCTTCAGTATTATGCTTTCCATCAAAAGAAATCGATCCTTTCCCACAAATCCTAACAGTTGTATCATCTCCAAACCTAACTAGTCCACCATCATATCTTTCCAAGCTCACAAACTTACTTTTGTTAGCAGTCATGTGGAGAGAGGCCACTATCAATAACCCATTCGTCCTTATCCTTAATGACTTGAGTAGCCAAAGCACTTTCCACTAGTTTTTCTTCCTTCACACAGCTAGAAGAATTAGTAGATACGGGATCTTCCTTAATAGCAATGAACAAGCATTCATTTACAGAGGAACTAGCATTATTTGGTTCACCATTATTTGATACTCCTTCATGATCATCAAAATGTTCAACATAATAACACTTCTTTTGGGTTCTTGCTCTGTTCTAAAATCTTCTTCTATTTCTTTCAATTCTTTCAGGACATCTGGTAGCAAAATGACCTACTTTACCACATGAAAAAACATTTGAAAGGTAATTTGCCTTTATACTTATCGGATCCTCTTTGCAGTCTATCCACAAAGTTGGCTTCAACTTCATCTAGCTCATCATTAGATTCTACCTTGTACTTTTCTAATCTGGAAGAACTTCCAGGAGTACTGGCTTTGAAGGTCATCTCAACTTTTAGTAGAGCATCATCAAATTCCCTCATTTCAAAGGCAGTAAGTTTACCAAACAGTTGATCCCTGTCAACCATTTTTACTTGCATGAATTTTTCAATCCTAGCTACCTTGTGATAGTAGGACTTGGGTAGAGATCTGAGAATTTTCATAACTTCCTTTTCGTTGAGAGTTCTGCCTATGGCTTTTATTCCTGTAACAAGTTCATCAACTCTTTGCATAAAGGCTGATATGTTTTCATCATCATTCATCTTCAAGCTTTCATATTTCACTTTCAGACTTTGTAACTTGGCTTCCTTCACAGAATCATCTCCTTCATACAAATTTTTCAACTTTTCCCATACCTTATTTGCAGTTTCAAGATCCACAACTTTTGTCAATATTGAGTCAGTTAATGAGCTTAGCAGAATATCCTTTGACTTGATATCTATCTCATATTCTTTGATTTCATCTTTAGTCATCAGACCATTTGGAGGTATGGTGTATTCTATTTCTATAGCTTTCCAAACTTTGTAACCAAGAGAAAGAAGATGCCTTTTCATCTGAGCCTTCCAGAGAACATAATTTGTTCCATCAAAATGCTGTGCTTCCTTCTTGTAAGACATTTTGGATCTTCCTCAAGATGTTAAACTTTCTTCAAAGGAACTTGGCTTTGATACCAATTGTTGATATGCACTGGACAACTAAGAGGGGGGGTGAATTAGTTGTCTCAAAAGCTTAAACACTTATTGCAATAAAACATTCATCACTTATCCACAATTATTATGATTTAACAGTGAATGCATGAAATCAGAGACTTAACCACAGAGATAACATCTAACACAAGAGACACCAGATTTTACATGGAAAACCCCAAGGTGGGGAAAACCA
The DNA here is from genome assembly GCA_027924645.1 of Cunninghamia lanceolata. Lineage (NCBI taxonomy): Eukaryota > Viridiplantae > Streptophyta > Pinopsida > Cupressales > Cupressaceae > Cunninghamia > Cunninghamia lanceolata. Next base: position 5,269,977 of record BSBN01000645.1, on the reverse strand, counting down.
CAGAGAGGATTAGCTCTCAATATATATTGCAATCTTGAAATAATGATGTTCAGGCTTGGTCACTCCATGGGCTTAAACATACTGGCTTACTACCATGAAGATCAACTAGGTCTAGGAGGCTCACTGCCTCAACCCTAAACCTAGCATTATTACAATAAGGGTTGTTAAATCCTATTGGCGGCTCACTACTAGGATTTCTACCATGATCAACACCTTCTTATGTCTGTGATTGAAGTACATTAATTGCTCTACTCTGCTCTGCCTCTATTATGCTCTTCCTCTTCTTTCCTTTGCCTCTTCTCTGCTTTGCCTTTTGGACCTTTCTTAATATCTTTCCATTTTTGCTCAAGGACACTTTTTCCACGACTCAACTACAAGTATTTATACACTACATCAACCTTGGAATGATCATCAAAGCTGACTTCACAATCATCAACCATTGGAACAATCTCCAAGGTCGGTATTACAAACATTTACAAAATAGGTCCTGACCTATTACAACATTGTGCAAAGGAAATGAAATGTGGATCATGCAATGCCTTAGTTGGGACTCAAACATGATCTTCCACACCACAACATGCTTCCACAATCTTCCAACGATCTCCGCAATCATTGGGATTAACCAAGTCGGCCAAGACTGGTTACACGCTACATTATCTAGGAACAATCTTCAAACACAATCTCAATTTCTTAACAAGGACCAAAGTCCAAATAGGAATATGATTAGGAGACATCCACAAGCACGTTATAATCATCAGAAGCAACCACACAAACCTTAACCACTTTATCCATGGGAATCTTCTTACCGAAACACATGAACTTCATTGTCTTCAATTGTCATAAAAGACAGATAGATTGCGGACCACCAAACCATGAACCATTACAACTGTAGGCACTTATCATCTGAAATGTCCCCAATCTGATTTTATTAAAACCCCACAAAATCTAAAAGTTACTTTGCATTAATAACACAACTATGCATCACAAATTCTAGAAACTAATGACTAGTTTGCACAATAAACCATCTAAAATATTGCAACATAACTCTAAATCAATTTTATTATTATTTTCTGATGGAAACACATATGTGCAAGTCTGATACATAATATTTACCCAGCAGCAAACTATCACAACAAATCTGTAATTTCAGCCACAACCCATTAAGCAAAATGCTGAAATATACATAAAATAACTCACTACAAAGCCTCCAAACTCTTAGATTCACACCCAGAACTGATATGGCTGTAGAATGACATTGTAGATAATGTAGTATAGTAGAACACATAGTAAACCAAACCCCATACAACAAAAAATGCGAACAACAATACAAACAACTCCTAAACACGCTATGAAATCACTACAAAATCTTACAACACAAGAACATTGTACTACTGAATCTTGTCTACACAAATGCAATCTCTAAGATAAGATTGCTATATCAACCCAAGAACACCACCTTCAAGTTGCTGGAAACTCATGTCCACCGGCCACAAGCTTCTTCTTTAATGGTTTCCCTATCCACTGAAGCTGCACAAGCATCTGCTTTGTAAGAAAAATTGAGAAAATGTCATTAGTCTCCCAAAATGAAATGTTACATTATTTTATGATGTGAGAGTCCATCTTGGGCATCCAAGATCTCCCATGCCTAAATCTTGGGAGTTACAACTCCCATATGCCACTTGGATGCTTCAAACAATGCCCACCGTCCACTTGTCAAAGGTGCAGTCCCTATTTTTAGCAAATATCTTCACAAATCTACCCCAAATCTCCATAAAATATTCCCTCTCAAATCCAAATTTCCAAAGGGAATATTTGAGCTCTAAATACATTTTATTTAATATTTATTTATCCTTTAATATCTGAAAATGCATCGGAACAAACATAATATTGAATAATTAATTTCCCTCCAAGCTGCCATGTAAAGTGACTTACAATTTTTAGATAGGAGGGACTTACTAAAAATAGAAAATGTTATTTTTGGAAAGGGAACATAACAAGTCCTCCCTCCCAGAATTTACTTGTCATTAAGCAATGGAGATTAGGATGCTCAAGTATCTCAGGTCCCTCCCATGATACATCCTCAATTGGCAAGTTCTTCCATTCGATCAAATATTTTGTGATGCACTTGTTTCTGAGTTTCTTCTCCCTTGTTTCCAGTATTCTTTCCAAAATTAGAATTAATTTCCCTTCATCATCCAATGGTGGTAAATCATGTGAAGTAACAACTTGCTGTCCTACCACTTTCTTCAAGCATGAAACATGGAAAACATTATGAATTTTACTACTTGAAGGAAGCTCCAATTCATAGGCCACTTCTCCGATCCTTCGGATGATTTTGTATGGACCATAGTACTTGGGCTTGAGTTTGTCATCCCCATTCTTCTTCAATGTACTCTATTTATATGGCTGCAATCTCACAAAGACCAAGTCCCCAACCTCAAATACTCCCTCTGTCCTCTTCCTATTTTTTGCTAATTTTGTGCATGCTGTAAGTTATCTTTAAGTGACCTCAAAATCTCCTGACTTTGATTTATTAGATCACTTATTGCTGGTACACGACTATCTAAAAATAGTAAATTAGTAAAGGAAAGTGCATCATACCCATAAAGAGCTCGAAAAGGAGTCATACCTATAGACATATGAAAAGAAGTGTTGTAACAATATTCCCCTAGATGCAACCATTTCACCCAAGCATGTTGCTGATCTAAAACATAATTTCTCAAGTATCCCTCTATCCACTTGTTCACTATTTTAGTTTGTCCATTAGTTTGTGGATGGTAGCTTGTGTTGGGTGTGAGTTCAGTACCTATTAAGTGAAAGAGCTCCTTCCAAAAAGAGCTAAGAAATCTGCTATCTCTGTCACTAACTATGTTTCTGGGTAGCTCATGTAATTTGAAAACCTCTCTAAAAAATAATTCCACTACTTGTGGTGCTTTAAATTCAGCTGTAATAGGGAAGAAATGAACATATTTTGTCAATCTATCTACCACCACATAAATACACTCCTTACCTTGCCCCTTGGGTAAACCTATAATGAAATCCATGGAGATGATCTCCCATTTCTGTTTAGGTATGGGTAGTGGTTGTAGAAGCCCTGCAGGATAAAGTTGTTCACTCTTATTCTGCTGACATACCATGCACTCCTTAATGTGGCTATGCACATTCTCCTTCAGCCCTTTCCAAGAAAATCTCTCACAGATCTGCCTATAAGTCTTGTAATATCCTTGATGGTGTATCATGAAAGGCCCTTAGGATCTTCTCTTTAACCTTGGATTCAGGCACCAAATAGATCTAATTTTTGTAATAGATCAGCCCATCCATCACCACATACCTATGATCCTCAACCAACTCATCCAAGATGTTAGTAGAAAAAGGTTTTTTGCATACTCAGCAATGATGGACATCTTCCAATCACCTGAAATAGTTGACAAAGAGCATAAAGTAGGCTTCCTAGAAAGTGCATCTGCCACCACATTATTCTTCCCTTTCATATACTCAATCTCAAAATCATATGCTTGTAATTTACTTACCCACTTTTGTTGGTAGTCATTCAAGTTCTTTTGCTCCATAAAGAACTTGAGACTATTATGATCTATCTTTACTATAAACTTTCCATAGACTAGGTACTATCTAAACTTTTCCAGTGCATGCATTATTGCCAACATTTCTTTATCATAAATAGAGTATCCTCTTTCTAACATGCTCAATTTTCTATTCTCAAAAGCTATGGGATGTCTATTATGAGTGAGGACAGCCCCTACACCCTCTCCTGATGCATCACATTCTACTACGAATGGAAGAGAAAAATCTGGAATTGCAAGCACAGGGCAAGAGCTCATTACCTCTTTGAACTTATCAAAAGTTTGTTGTGCTTCTTCTGTCCACATGAATGCTCCTTTCTTTGTCAAAGTAGTTAATGGAACAACAAGTTGTGAAAAACCTTTCACAAACCTTCTGTAGTAACAACATAGTCTGAAAAAACCCTTTAGCTATGTGAGATTGGTAGCTGGTGGTCAATCTAGGATGGCTTGAATTGTTTTCTAATCTACCTTGACTCCTTTAGCACTTATGACATACCCCAGATATAAAATTTTAGTCAGCCCAAACTCACATTTGGACATTTTGGCATAGAAAGATTGCTGTTCTAAAATCCTCAAAACTGTATCTAGGTGCTCCAAATGTTCTTTCCATGTTTTGCTATATATCAAAATATCATAAAAAAAACTAGCACGAATTTTCGGAGTTGCTTACTGAATACCTGGTTCATGCAAGATTGGAAAGTAGCTAGAGCATTGGTGAGGCCAAAGGGCATGACTAAGAACTCAAAGTGCCCATAGTGACACTTGAAAGCTATCTTTTCTATATCTTTCTCCCTCATGCGAATCTGGTGGTATCCTAACCTTAAGTCAATCTTTGAAAAATAAATTGCTCCATGTAACTCATCTATGAGTTCATCTATTCTTGGAATAGGGTATCTATTCTTGATTATTTTCTTATTTAATGCTCTGTAATCTATACACATCCTAAGAATGCCATCTTTCTTTTTCACAAGCATTACTGATGAAGCAAATGGGCTAGAACTAGGCCTGATGAAACCCATATCCAAGAGCTCTCTAATAGTCTTCTCTATCTCCTCCTTATAACCTCATGGGTGTTTGTAAGGAGTTATAATAATAGGTTTTGCACCCTGTTCCAACTCAACCACATGCTGAAATCCTCTATCCGGAGGTAAACTTGGAGGTGGATCATTGAAAACAATACTATGCTTATCCAAAATTTCTTGAATCTCAAAATGAAATTTACCTTTTTCTTGTGGGGAACTCGAAGGATGTATCAAGCATGTTGCAACCCAAGCTACTTGCCCTCACCTGAAAGTCCTCTCCATCTTCTTTGCAATTACTACTCTTGGTGTTCCACTCTAAAAGCCTCTTAGAACAATTTCTCTTCCATCTGAATGGAATTTGAATTCCATAGTTTGGTAGTTTTGGTAATAAACTCCAATGGAGTGCAGCCATTGTACACCCAACACCACATCTGTTTCACCAATACCCACCACATAGAAATCATCACTTAGATTATAATCTCCCATAGTAATGTTGAGTTTCCGAATCACTTTCTTGCAAGGAATTGCAAAACCATTAGCAACTATGACATTAAATCCTTCAAACTCCTCAGTTTTCAATCCCCTCTTCATCACATATCCTTCATCAATGAAATTATGGGTAGCCCCACTATCAATCAACATAGTCATCCTTTGTCCTGCTAGGACTCCTTGAACCCAAAATGGATGGTATCTAGGGGATCCTAATAGGGTTGCCAAGGAACCCTCTTTGCTATTTTCAACTTCCACTCCTTCAAAACTAGGGTCTATAGAGTCATGAAATTCTTCATTCTCCTCAGACTCAGGGTCTAAAGATACTTCAATGAAATGCACCTTTCCCTTACCAAGGCATTGATGGCTAGGGTCCCATGGTTCTTTGCAATGGAAGCAAAGGTTCCTCCTCCGAAGCTCCTTCCTGTGATTAAGGTCTATCTTCTTAGGGGCTGTAGGTGGTACAAGTGATGCAATCTTTTGTATAGGGGCTGGGAAAGTCTTCTTTTGGAAACCACTCTTTTGTTGTCCTGAAAAGAACCCCTTAGACGGTTGTGCCAAGCTCTTCTTGGGAAAAGTGGGTTCAAGCTGCAAGCTTCTTCTAATTGCTTCTTAGAGTGTGGTAGGTGAAAAGGCTTCGATAAGCCCTCCTAAAGGATCTTCAAGTCCTTCCAAGAAGAGGTAAACAATCCTTTTTTCTGATATGTTAGGCACCATAACAGCAATTTTTTGAAACTCATCCACATACTCACTCACCGTAGTCTTCTATTTAATCTTTGAAAGTTCTTTGAAATACTCTTCTTCATCTCTGAGTTCAAAGCGGTCTAATAGCCTCTAGATGAAATTTGCAAATGTATTCACCTGATCGTGATCTTGAGTAATGGTCCCATGATACCACCACTCATAAGCATTACCTTCCAGATATAAAATTGCAAACTGAATAGTATCTTTCTCAGTCATAGGATTGAGGGTGAGGTATGTTTGTAGTTTTTGTAACCATGCTCTGGCTGAGATTTTGTCGCTACCATCAAAAGTAGGTGCTGCAAGTTTGTTCAGTTTACTTTTAAGTTCTCTTTCTCCTCTATCTTGCTCCCTTCTCCTATGTTCCTTACCAAAGATCTCCAAAAATTTGTCAAATGAAATGGCTATTTTATAGACTTGTGATTGCTAGAATACTCCTCAAACCACTTAGCTATTGCCTCAACAGTGATGGCCTTTGTGTTAACATCAGTTGCAACTTCTCCTCCTCCATTCTCAGGTAGAAATATGGGTTCTTTTTGCCTTGACATAGTTGTTGCCTTTCTTCCTCCGGAAGTGCTTCCTTCACCAATAGCATCTCCTCCATTTTTCTTACTCTGATATGTCCACATATGTTCAACAATGAGAGCCAATCTATCCATAGTGGCTAAAAATATTTCACCTACTTCCTCTCCCTTACTTTTACCACTATCCTTAGCCATTATTTAAACTTCTTCAGTTTCTCTATTAGCTGTTAACTTTTTTTGCTCTCTTCTCCAAGCTCTAATATCTCTTTCACTCAGAAGCATGAATCAAGAAACCCTATAGGATGGCAAGATCATGCTCTGATACCACTGAAATGTCCCCAATCTGACTTTTATTAAAACTCCACAAAATCTAAAAGTGACTTTGCATTAACAACACAACTATGCATCACAATGTCTAGAAACTGGTGACTAGTTTGCACAATAAACCATCTAAAATATTGCAACACAACTCCAAATCAATTTTATTATTATTTTCTGATGGAAACACATATGTGTAGGTTTGATATATAATATTTACCCAGCAAAAAACTATCACAACAAATCCGTAATTTCAGCTACAACCCATTAAGCAAAATGCTGAAATATACATAAAATAACTCACTACAAAGCCTCCAAACTCTTAGATTCACACCTAGAACTGATATGGATGTAGAATGATACTGTAGATAATATATTACAGCAGCATACATAGCAAACAAAACCCCATAAAATAGAAAATGTGAATAGCAACACAAACAACTCCTAAACACGCTACGAAATCACTACAAAATCTTACAACACAAGAACATTGTACTACTGAATCTTGTCTGCACAAATGCAATCTCTAAGATAAGATTACTATATCAACCCAAGAACACCACCCTTAGGTTGCTGGAAACTCATGTCCACTGGCCACAAGCTTCGTCTTCAATGGTTTCCCTGTCCATTGAAGCTGCACAAGCATCTGCTCTGCAAGAAAGAGTGAGAAAATGTCATTAGCCTCCCAAAATGAAATGTTACATTATTTTATGATGTGAGAGACCATATTGGGCATCCAAGATCTCCCATGCCTAAATCTTGGGAGTTACAACTCCCATATGCCACTTGGATGCTTCAAACAATGCCCACCGTCCACTTGTCAAAGGTGGAGTCCCTATTTTTAGCAAATCTCTTCACAAATCTACCCCAAATCTCCATAAAATATTCCCTCTCAAATCCAAATTTCCAAAGGGAATATTTGAGCTCTAAATACATTTTATTTAATATTTATTTGTCTTTTAATATCTAAAAATGCATCAGAACAAACATAATAATAAGTAATTAATTTCCCTCCAAGCTGCCATGTAAAGTGACTTACAATTTTCAGATAGGAGGGACTTACTAAAAATAGAAAATGTTATTTTTGGAAAGGGGACATGACATCATCATCCTAGACTTCCTTCTAGAGCCACAGAGAAAAATACTTTATTGCGGAGGAATGTGGAGCAAAATACTTTCTTCCTGTCCCATCTGAACTTACAAAAAAAGTAGGTTTCACTCTGGTGAACACAACTCATTCAGATCTTCATGTGGAGGACTCAAACCCAGAATATAGCATCCTTAGTCATACCTATAACTTACTTCCAATCTACAGACCATGATTCTCAAGCAGAAGTAAATGTGGAGTAGTTCACTGGATTGTTCTTAGCATACAACTCACTTCTTGTACTGCACTTCTCTGTAACTCACTTGTTCCTTCCGGAGATGCTAATTTTCTTAATATCCTCAACATATAAGTCTTCTAAATAGGTAATAGAATAAGATATAGTTGACACCAATGACAACAAGGATATGTTAACATCAATGACAACACTGGTTAGGCATATACTTGCAACACCAACAACTTCAAGCTCACAAAGAAAGACTACAACATGCTAGGCATTCAATGAATAGAATAGCTTGCCCACTAGACATTGGAATCTAAGAAACCCAAGCAAGACAAACATCACAAGTGACCCTTCGGGTCATATTATTATCTCAACAACCACAACTATAGAAAGGGCTCACCAACTAGCCAACCACACAAGGCCCCAGAACAGTCTGACCGCTCTCCATGACGTCCTACTCCCTTGAAAGCATAACCACACCTAAGTCTCACCTCCAGTCAAATGGATCTTGCCACAAGAGAGGGAGTGACCTAGAGGTCACCTGTGGCAAGGAGAGGGTTCATGTGTTCGAGTAACATAGTTTCTAGTGCCAGTTTTTTCTACTCATGTTGGGTTTGTAGTGCCTGGTGTTGTATAGCCATCCCAAGATGGTGCATCCTCTTTGGATTTGGTGGTGTAAGATTCAAAATCTTATGCTTTTATTGCTAGGGTTGGGATGAATGTTAGTTCTCCTTCAATGGGTATTGCTCTCCTATCTTTGGAAAGTAAACTTCAACCTATCTCCCATGCTCCTTCATCCCCTGTCATCATCTATGGACAAGCGGTGGAGGATAATGAAGATCATTTCAAAAGTTTATCCCTCATCTGTAGGTTTAATCATTTTTGGCCTTCCCTTCTAGATCTAAACAAATGGGCTTTGGAACTTTGGAGGCCTCTCACTGAGGGAAGGATATAACCATATCCCTATGCAAGAGGGTTTTCATTTCTTATTTTCAATCAAAAGATTATAGGAAGCAAATTTTGGAAAGTGGGGTTTTGATGTGGGGGCACACTCCCTCTCACTCAAACCATGATTTCCCTCCTTCAACCCTATGATAGAATCCTTGAGCATCATGCCTAGATATGGGTCAAACTACCTAATCTCCCTCTCCGTTTCTAGGAAGTCTCATGTTTTGAATCTATTCTCAATGCTCTAGTTCATTTCTTACATGAGGATGAAGTATCGTTAAACTTCAGCCATACTAATTTTGTTTGCATTCTCGAACAGACATTGACACATCTAAGGAGTTGTTTGGGGATATTGTCCTACTTGTCAGGGATAGACCATGGACTCAGACTATTGATTAAGAGGGTCTTTCTTTTCATTGTAAATGTTTCACCATTGGACACCTCGCTTCATATTTCCCTCATTCGCACTGTAAGAAGGGTGAGGTGACTTGGTGGAAAAATTCCCTTCACGACCATTTAAATGTTGGAAATTTTACTGAGGATGATGAGTCCTTAGAGGCTCATATTGAGTCAGTTCCTTCTAGCATTGTAGAGACTTCAAAAATTTCTCCTAATGGGTCATCTCTTGGACCAATTCTGGCAAATACACCTATGGACCTTGAGTTGTTGGTTTTTGCATCTGGTGTTCCTACTTCATTGGAGGCTTCATCTTTGCACTCAGTTCCTCTTTAGCCTCCACGAGGGCTCAGGCTTCAGTGGAGTATAGTCCCCCCTCTCTCCTCATTCTAAGTCCATGAAAGATGGAATTTCATGGAAGATTGTTCAAGGAAGGAAGAAAGGTCTTCCAAAACATGTTTTTGCTTCCCACACCTGAGTCAAAGGTGTTCGAAATGAAAGATCAAAGCATGGGGTTGTGTAGTTGGTTTCCCTAGGTCAGTTGTGGTTAGCATCTTAGTTGTTGTTTCTTAGGTCTCTTTTTGTGGTGGGGTTTGCTATCATGAATGTTTTGTTATGATTTGGTTGATCTACTTTTTAGCCTGTTGTATAGGGTTTTAGGGCCCATTCAAAACCTACTTTATCTCTAATAAAAAATGATATTTTTCAAGGTTGTGAACATATGTTCACTAGCTTTTCTCAAAATGCCATAGCTTCTCTTATTACAAATAATGTTGCATTGCAGATACATAGAAAGAGTGAATATACTAAGTAGTTTATTTTTTATGGTAATCATGTTCCAAGCCCCAATATCTAAAATGGGTGTAATCTCAAATTATGTTCAATATGATCAAGATGGCTAGCTTGTACAAAGAAATATTAAGGTTGTTGGTGTTCATGGGCCTTCTGGTCTTTTTATTCCTCATGGTGGTGTAATTCCTATTGTTCCTCATGTTGTTGATTCAAATCTTCTTGTTGATACTCTTGGTGGTTTTGTTGCATCTCGTGGGCTAGCTATTAATAGTATTGTGGGACAAGCATCTATTGAAATGGGATAGGTAAACTTCCATCCATACAAGATGGGTATCTATCCAAATGGGATAGGTAAACTTCCATCCATACGAGACAAGCATCTATCCAAATGGAATAGGTATGTGCTCTGGCTAGAGTGTTAAGCCCATCAAGATCTAACAAATTCTAGGTCACTCTTTGAAGACTACACTCCCTAAGTCATTAAGAAAATAGGGTTGTGCCACTCCACAAGATTTTTCAGGTTTGAATAAAGTGGTTAGTATGAAAAAAATGATGATTGATAGCACCACGACTGCCTAAGGGAGACATTATCATACAAGTAAAAGATAAATCAAAATAACAATATAAGAATCCTTTAGACAAAACCCCATGGTCTAGTTGCAAGGTGCTAAACAAAACTCAAGTAAGAACTAACTCCAAAACCACCCAAAAGGATAAAAAATAAAGGACTAGCATTGCAACATTCCTAAGATCCAAATCAAAATATAGTGACAAATAAATATCCCTACGCCTATGTTCAAATGTGATCTCCAATAAAAAGAAATGACATTCCACAGATCATAACAAAGGAAAGATGGAATCTTTGGAGAAAGCTTGCAAGGATAGAAGTAGACTTCCAACAAAAGTACATGGTAGGATAAGCCAAAATTGGGCATTCCAAGGATTATTTCTTTAGGTAATAGGAATATCAAATTGGTCTAACAAGCCAGACAAAACTCAGATCTATATCACCAACTAAATCATATAGTTAAATACAAATTTAATAATAATAAAGCAAACCTGGAGTCATCTATGTTTGTTAAAGAGCAATATCCTCAATTTCACTTCTCGTCTCCCCCCCCCCAAAAAAAAATCTGCAATAGAAAAAAAAACCCCAATAAAAATGACTATCTTCCCTTAATATCAATATAAAAGAAACTTTCTAATATGATAACAAGCATATAGAAGATAATTAAGGTAATATTCTAATACTACACATATTCCCTAAAATAAAATTGGAAATACTATGTGACGATGTGTTTTTCCTGTAACTAAACATCAATATTTAATACAATTGACAATTGGCATTTAAGTCAATATCGATGGATGATTAAACATTAATATATAAACCTACATATATATAGCATTATCAATTTAAATGGGAGATGTGATTAACAACTTTATTCATAGAGGAATAGAGGAAAAAGTAAAATAAACTTAAGATTTAAGCTTTAATATTAAAAAAATTAATTTTGTGAAGCTTTAAATCATAATGCTCACCAGGGAGGAAATCAAGGTTAAATAAATAACTCTAAGGAAATATTATTGTTTATGCAACTCAACAATTCTTCTTTAAATAAGCATACCCATATCTTAGCCTTACCAACTTCTTTTGAGCCAGGATAATTAATGACAAGTATTCTAGTAACTCAACAAGACTGACATTACCAAACATTTAGCTAACATCATGATGTTACAATTCATCTGATCTTTATTTATCAACAAAATGAATACTTCTTATTTTAGTAGAAATGATAACATTTCAATCTTAAGAATTGATTGAATGAGTTTAAGGTATAGGTTGTGACATACTTCCCCCCTAAAACTTTACATCGTCTCGATGCAAAATTGCCCACATTAGAGTGAGCATAAATTTAACGATGAGAGGTTTTCACACATATTTTAATCACCCCCTTTAGCTTGCCCATCTAAAATTGATGTCAAGTCATTGAATGTATTACCCCATGTGTCTAGTCACTTTAAAAGATAAAACAAAAAAAAAACCCTATTCTAAGTTAACATAACATCACTTTTAGTCAAATCTGAATGCTCAAGAATTAGCCAATATGGGCTATTCATCCAATTCAGGGCAGCCAAATCGGGCTCTTCTATCCTATGGCTTCCTTTGTTCATGGAAAACACCTTTTTCCTATAGCCAAATGGGCTCTTCCATCCACACAAGATAGGGATCATATTTTTCCATACGGGATGTAAGGTTTAGGTTATCCTGTGAGATTCCCAAACACTAACCCTTCAAAGTCACTACAAATATAAATATATGTGTGTGTGTCCTTATGTTTGGTTTAAGTGTTGATTTAACATACTCAGGTATCTCTACCCAAATGGGGTAGACCTTTGTCCAAACAGGACAAGCATCTATCTAAATAGGATAGGTAAACTTCCATCCATATGAGATGGGCATCTATCCAAACAGGATAGGTAAACTTCCATCCATACGGGATGGGCATTTATCCAAACAGAATAGGTATGTGCTATGACCAGAGTCTTAAGCCCATTGGGATCTAACAGATCCTGGGTCACTCTCTGAAGACTACACTCCCTACGGGATGCACCAAGGTCTATGTCTTCAGGAGTCTAAACTATTCAAGTATTGTCGCTTGAGTCCCACCTCAGAATTTGGCCCTAGGCCTCTGGGAGTCAAGTAATCCCAAACGGGGATTCTTTTGAGTATTTAAATATGAGTTTTCCTTCTCATAAGTTTAATCTAGGTTGGTTGGAGGTCTCATCTTGTTGGGTGTTTCCTAAGTCATTAAGAAGTTGCATTGATCCTTATGTGGGAACCAAAATCCCCCCTATAATGCCTTTTCCATTTCATTGTATTTTATCAATTCAAAGTACTTTTCCAATGCATTTAGGTAGTTTCAACTCCCTCCCCAAGTTGTCTCGCATCAAATTTTGGAGGGGTAATCTTTTTCCAAGTCTTTAGAAAGCTCTAAGGTAGAGAATTCCTGCTTAGGTGCTTCCATATGTATGACATTTTCATGAGTATTGTTCCCACCAGGAGGATTCTCAAATTTTGGTTCCATTATGTTTTCAATGTTCTCTTGCCTTGCCCTGGGGTTCTCAACTATTTATTCTAAGAATACCATCTTATCCCTCTATTCTGTCAATAAGTCAATTATTGCCTTAATTCCCATTTTAGTAGTCTCAAGTCTTTTGGTTGGCTTAGCTGAGGTTTTCTTTTTTAGTGTTGGCATTGTTTTCTCTTGTTCTAACCATTGTGGTTCCTAAATTTTCAAGAAAAAAATTAATGTGAATAACTTCCCAAGGTTTGTTTCCATAATCAATGTAAAATCTATTTGTTCCAGTTTATCTTATACGAGTCATAACAAGCTCAAGGCCTAGCTTCTAAACCTTGCTCTGATACCACATGTAAAGACTATACCCAAAATCCAAAAAAATTTAAACACGCTAAAAGACAACAATTCTCTCAACAAAATAATTTGGACTATATTCTTAAGGCCTGCGTACTGGGTACTTCCTTCATTGCCCAGACTGCCTACATACCTTGTATCCATGGGATCAAGGCCATAGAGAATTCAAACGCACTCACGAAATATGTAGTTCCATTTCCACTAGATTTATGTAATTGCACAAGTGGGTACGCAACCCTTTCTAGGGTCTAATTCCCCAGATAGTTCCTCATTAACTACCACCCACTCAGGTAGAACATGGATAGAACCCTAAGAATAACTACCAACAAACACCTAAGGGGGTGTTTGACATGAAGTGTTTTAATTTCAATACGTTTTAAGTTTCCTAATCGGCAACCTCTCCCCAAGGGATCTTTTGTTTTAACAAGGTCCCTTCAACAAGTTCCTACAGAAGCTTCTAGGTGTTGTTTTTGAACTACTACGATGTTCAGGGTCAACAAGACTAAAACTTGAGGAAGAGAATTTGGTCATCAATAAGGCCTACCCTTTCAATGCAATAATTATCTAATAACCCTATAAGTAAAAGCTAACAATAACAGATAAGTAAGACGAAATTTCAACTCCAAGAATGCCTTGTCCCTCATTGTCGATTTTTTTATCTAGTTCTATTCAAGCATTGAAATGGTACTATCTAAAAATGAGATCAATTTCATATATACATATCATAGGATTCACACAATGCTATAAAAAATGAACCCATATAAGTAAAAGATATAATTGCCTAACATCCATGGTAATCCATCTATCCATTTCTACGAGCTTAACATAATCTCCAATTGGTAGACAACATATCCTACACAGATCTTTGCTAATGTAGCAAGCTTAATGTTATACTAATTTCACATTTTCCAAAAGTAACTCATATGCATTAAATTGATGATAAAAGATTGATTATGCTTAGAAGGAGGATTAATTAAATATCTAATTCATCAATAAGTAAAGAGAGTATTATATTATCAAATGCCATCTAAAACATTTCTAAAATATCTCTAATTTACAATAAGGAAGATTGCAAATTCCAAATGTGGACATTTCAAAATCCTATATGTAATTGCATATTCAAAATAAATTCTAAATATTTTTCTAAAAGATTAAATAGAATCATTCTATTTTTTCTTTAATTCTTAATAACTAAATTAGAAGGCTATAAAATTAACATAATTTCAAGTACCTTTAACTAAGAACTTAGAATGAGATTCAATTTTTTCATAAAGACTTCCTAATTCAAATTTTAATTAGAACTAATCCTATTTTCAAATTTCAATCCTAAAAGGGACCTAAATATTATAGACTTGTATATTTAAAACAAGGAGTAAAGTTAAAGGTAAAATAGGATATTTAAACAAAGAGCTAAGTTAAATATGAAATAGGATATAAGACTATTTCTTTTTATAAGCACGACTAAACATTATACTACAAGTTTATCACTACTAACAGATTACTCATATACTTTACAATAAAACAATTCCATTTAAAAAAAATAGGTTTCACTTCCCTATTCATGCCCTCAAGCTCGATGATACAAAAATGACATAGCTAAAGTGAACAATTATTCATGATAAATGTATTTATAGATCTCGTATAGGCAACAGCCATACATTTTCAATTGTGGTTAGATATAGGGAGGTCAAACATTTCTTTTCCAAACAAAATAACAACGTTAAATGATAACTCTATCTTTTCTTGATAGAGGGAACATTCATAATCAATCCTAATATTTCAAAATAGAGGTGAGAGGGGATGCTCAATCATTTCATTTAAATCAACATGTATACTCCAAGACAATATCATGCTCAATCAATCAACTCTTTTGAACCAGAAGCATTTTCAAAACTCACATTCACATTAAAGATGACCATATTGTTGGAATTTATTAATCTTTGTCAGACGTATTAACTCCAACCCTGTGTCAGACTTGGGGATTTCCAAATCTGACCCCAGCAACCGTTGGCCTGTCAGCATTCAATTCTAGTAGGTGAGTTTGAATTTTGAATGGAGTTTGAGTGCCAGTTTTGGCATGAGACAAATAGGAGGGAAAGACAATTGACTGTATAGAATGAGAAGGAAGCCAACAGCAACAGAGGAAGGTTTTAGAGAGAATAGAACCTACAGTAGCAAAAGGAATGTGAAGGAGAATAATAGAGCAAACAGTAGAAGAATATTGTAGCAGTGAGAAAGGAATGTGCAACAACACAAAAATTGTTTTGTGGAAGCTCCAATGATTGGGCAACTTGGGAAAACACAACAGCAGCTCTGAATCAAGTTTGTAACAAAGTTTGAATGTATTTTGAAAAGGAAAATATTGTTGGATTTAAGGCATACAACTGAGGGGGGGGGTGAATCAGTTGTATAAAACTTCTTGTTCTTTCAAACACTTGATTCTTCATTGTTAGTTAACAGCATATCAATTAATCATCCATGAAAGCATAATACATAAACACAAGAGCAGATAAACATCAACACATTGAACACCAAGATTTTGACGTGGAAAACCCGGTTAAGGGAAAAACCACTAGGTGATTAACCCAAGGATTATTCTCTGTTAGAAGAATAAGAAAAAGAATGGCACTTGCCAATTAGGGCTCACTGCCCGAGCACACTGCTCACAAAGAGGCCCACTGCCTACAAGGAGACACACTGTCTACAAAGTGATAAGAATCACAATCTTGAACTGGAGAATGACATCTCTACCATGTCTGGATCAGTTCCATTTAAGCCCAAAAACCTCTGCTCTGCCTTTCGCAGTTCTCTTCGCTATGCCACACTCATCCACACAATCCACACTTCGAAATGAACTCAGAAACTGTTATTTATACAAGACATCGACTTAGGAACAAACATCTAAGTCGGCAAACAACCATAAGAGTATCCGCAAGATGAATAACACATCCGGTCGGCCACCACAAGAACATTCGCAGGATGAACAACTCATCCGGTCGGCTAAACAGAGCAAGAACTTCATCCGGAAGAATATCTTCAATTCCGGGCTCTACTATCAATGCGGACCAACAACACAACTTCAACATGATCCAAGAACCTTCACAAGCCTGCCTAAATGACCAGGTACGTCCACATTTCCTTTACTTACTGAAATCTCTTATCCTCCTTATCCGGAACTTCAAGAACACTGTTTGTCGCCATTGTCATAATGCAGGAGGTACTTCCAGACCTCCAAATTATACACAACTCGAGATGGCACATCACAAGGACATCCCAAAGACTCCTTCCAATCCGCAGATTAGGATTATACAGTTCCGGACCTCACCAGACCTTTTTGTGATCCTCTGTCACCTCTGAATACTTGCCGGAACCGGTTCTACACCGACAGCCACAACTCCTTCAGATCTTCATGCGGACCTCTGAAATCTTAACTGAAGCATCTCAAGACTCATATCTACAAACCCTTTAATCCTTATCCTCTGGTTTGCATCCTATATAGTACATTTGCCTTCTTCTCATCACTGTTCTTTACTGTTCCTGACTGAGGCTAATTTTCTCAATATCCTCAGCACACTGCTCATTGAATCCTTCTTGTCAAAGCAATATGAGTATGTTGACATCAATGACAACACTGGTTTACCTCATACTTGCAACAATCTCCCCCTTTGTCATTGATGGCAACATATGATGTGAAAAACCATCAAGACAAGAACTTCTCCTTTCTGTCACAGCTCCCCCTATCAACAACAACTTTTCACATGTCTTCTCTTCCTTTACTGCTCCCCCTTTGATCATCAACCACTTGTTTTTCACATGTCTTCTCTCCCCCTTTGACATCAATGGCAAAGGGCTCATACTTGCAATTTTAACACATCAGAATCATACCAGCTGCTCCCCCTTAGTAGCAGCTCCCCATCATCAATCCGGATCACAAGATATGACTGTGATATCCACTGGACTGATGCACATCAGTGCATCCTAGTTCATCACCGAAGGGGCCATGACCCCTAACTTCTCCCAGAGATATTCAAAAGAGTCCTTGGGAAGAGGTTTAGTAAAGATATCTGCAATTTGATCCTTTGAGGGAACATACTCCAATCTGACTTCTTCCTTGTTCACTTGTTCTCTCAAAAAGTGAAACTTGATAGATATGTGCTTAGTCTTAGAATGCAATACCGGATTCTTAGAAATATTAATTGCACTTGAATTATCACAGAAAATTGTGATAGGCTCCTCATATTCAACTTTAATGTCTCTTAGCATCTGCTTCATCCATAAGATTTGAGTGCAACTACCTGCTGCTGCAATGTATTCTGCTTCAGTTGTAGACAGAGATATTGCATCTTATTTCTTGCTTAGCCAAGAAACCAATCTCTTCCCCAAAAAGAATGCTCCACCACTAGTGCTCTTCCGGTCATCCACATCTCCTGCCCAATCTGCATCTGTGTAAGCATGAAGAGAGAAATCCGGATCTCTAGGGTACCATAGACCATACTCAACTGTTCCTTTCAGGTACCTAAAAATTCTTTTGATTGCCATAACATGAGATTCTCTAGGATCAGCCTGGAATCTTGCCACACGACCAACAGCCTGCATTATATCTGGTCTAGTCTGAGTGAGATACAACAATCCACCAATCATTGATCTATACTTTGTCTGATCTGCCTTTGGGGAGTCATCATCTTTGCTTCTTCTTCTTCCATGTCTCTTCTTGCTTGATCATACCATGACATCTTCCTTGATGAGTTTTCTCCCGGATCAAATCTCTGTTTGCCTTTCACATAGGTACTGGCTTTGAAAGCAGATTCAGTCTTGGGAGGATCATCTCCAAACTCGGTCATTTCAAATGCAGCTAGTTTGCTAGCCAGTTGTTCTCTTGTGGCAGTTGTGTGGGCTCTGAATTCATCAATTGCATCAACCTTGATTTTGTAGGCAGCAGGAAGGGATCTAAGGATTTTGTAAACGATCTCATTTTCATCCAGAGTTCCACCAGCATTTCTAATTCCACACACTAGTTCATTCACTCTTGGCATAAAAGTAGTGATGTTTTCATCATCCCTCATCTTCAATCTTTTGAATTTCCCTTTCAGACTTTGCAACCTTGCACTTTTGACAAACTCATCTCCTTCATACAGAAGTTCTAGTTTATTCAGGATCTCATATGCAGTTGGTAGGTCAATAACATTTGAGAGATCTGAGTCATTCAATGCGCTTAGAAGAGCTTCCTTGGTCCGCAAATTGTTTTCAGCTTCTGTGATTTCATTCAGAGTTGTCGGACCACCTTGTGGAGGTACATATGGTTTTGAAACCATGGCCAAGTATGCTTTTCCCATACATTCCAGGTGACATTTCATGCGACCCTTCCAGAGAGTAAAATTGGTTCCATCGAACTTCGGACTATCCTTTTTGTATGACGACATCCTAGATCTCCTCAAGCGGTTAAGCTTCTTTCAGAGGAACTTGGCTCTGATACCAATTGTTGGATTTAAGGCATACAACTGAGAGGGGGGGGGTGAATCAGTTGTATAAAACTTCTTGTTCTTTCGAACACTTGATTCTTCGTTGTTAGTTAACAGCATATCAATTAATCATCCATGAAAGCATAATACATAAACACAAGAGCAGATAAACATCAACACATTGAACACCAAGATTTTGACGTGGAAAACCCGGTTAAGGGAAAAACCACTGGGTGATTAACCCAAGGATTATTCTCTGTTAGAAGAATAAGAAAAAGAATGGCACTTGCCAATTAGGGCTCACTGCCCGAGCACACTGCTCACAAAGAGGCCCACTGCCTACAAGGAGACACACTGTCTACAAAGTGATAAGAATCACAATCTTGAACTGGAGAATGACATCTCTACCATGTTCGGATCAGTTCCATTTAAGCCCAAAAACCTCTGCTCTGCCTTTCGCACTTCTCTTCGCTATGCCACACTCATCCACACAATCCACACTTCGAAATGAACTCACAAACCATTATTTATACAAGACATCGACTTAGGAACAAACATCTAAGTCGGCAAACAACCATAAGAGTATCCGCAAGATGAATAACACATCCGGTCGGCCACCACAAGAACATTCGCAGGATGAACAACTCATCCGGTCGGCTAAACAGAGCAAGAACTTCATCCGAAAGAATATCTTCAATTCTGGGCTCTACTATCAATGCGGACCAACAACACAACCTCAACATGATCCAAGAACCTTCACAAGCCTGCCTGAATGACCAGGTACGTCCGCATTTCCTTTACTTACTGAAATCTCTTATCCTCCTTATCCAGAACTTCAAGAACACTGTCTGTCGCCACTGTCATAATGCAGGAGGTACTTCCGGACCTCCAAATTATACACAACTCGAGATGGCACATCACAAGGACATCCCAAAGACTCCTTCCAATCCGCAGATTAGGATTATACAGTTCCGGACCTCATCGGACCTTTTTGTGATCCTCTGTCACCTCTGAATACTTGCCGGAACCGGTTCTACACTGACAGCCACAACTCCTTCAGATCTTCATGCGGACCTCTGAAATCTTAACTGAAGCATCTCAAGACTCATATCTACAAACCCTTTAATCTGCATCCTCTGGTTTGCATCCTATACAGTACATTTGCCTTCTTCTCATCACTGTTCTTTACTGTTCCTGACTGAGGCTAATTTTCTCAATATCCTCAGCACACTGCTCATTGAATCCTTCTTGTCAAAGCAATATGAGTATGTTGACATCAATGACAACACTGGTTTACCTCATACTTGCAACAAATATATAATATAATTTGCTGTTATTATGTATTGTCTCTCTCTGTGTTTATGTTTTTGCTATCCATACATTGCTGGAGCTTTACTTTTTTAGACATCAAGAAAATCCCCCTGCCTGCCAACAAGTGGTATCAAAGTCCTATTTTCTGGGCAGTTAGAAACTTTTTGTGGGTGTTTTATAAGAGCCCTAGTTTGTCTAGGCATTATCAGCCTTCTCATATTTGAGAAGCATGGCAGGTGGGGACAACAAAGGATGGCAGCAGCCACTTAATTTTGATGGGCAGAACTATGACATATGGGTTAAGAAGATGAAGACAACACTAGTTGCTAATGACCTATGGGAATTGGTCATCAATGGGTTCATAGACACCACAAACCTAGCAGTTTATGCAACCCTAACTAATGCTCAAAGAAACTAGTTGAAGGAAATAAGAATGAAGGATGCAAAAGCCCTCAGTCTAATTGAGGCACCCTTGACAAAGGATATTTTCCCCCGCATTGCAGTAGCAAACTACTCAAAACAGGCATGAGAAATATTGCAAAACAGCTATAAGGGAGCTGACAAGGTGAGATCAGTCAAACTTCAACTGTTTAGGAGAGATTTTGAGACCCTACAGATGAAGGAGAGTGAGTCTATTTCAGACTTTCACACTAGGGTTTCTACCATGATAAATCAACTAAGGATAAATGGAGAAACCATGGATGATCAAAGGATTGTTGAGAAAATCCTACAGAGTCTACCTTCTAGATTTGACCTTATTGTCATAACCATTGAAGAGACAAAGGACCTATCTAAAATGATAGTGGATGAGTTGATGGGCTCTCTACAAATCCATGAGCAGTGGTTGAATAGATCCACTCCTTCCCTTGAGCAAGCCTTCAAGGCTCAAACCAATGCAAGAGATAGGGGAAGAGGAAGAAATAGCAGAGGTAGAGGTCAAAGAGGTAGAGGAAGAAGCAACTCTAGAAGAGGAGTTTCAAACAACCAAGAAGAGGAAAGCAGCTCACAGCCAAGCTATCAAGAAAAGAAGAAGAATAGTACTAATCAGAGGTATGACAAAAGTAATGTTCAATGTTATTACTGTCATAAGTTTGGTCATTATGCTAGTGAGTGTAAAAAGAAGCAACGAGATCATGATGCCAAAATGCTAATGTAGCAAATGAGAACAAGGCTAAAAATGAAAAACAATCAAATGTATTTATTGTTTGCAACCTTACTGAAAGGAGTAGTGATGAAGTATGATATTTAGATAGTGGTTGTAGCAACCACATGAGTGGTAATAAAAACTTCTTTGCCTCCATATATAGCATCATACATACTAAAATAAAAATGGGAAATAATGAGCGAGTTCCCATCATGGGAAAAGGTACAGTCAACATTCAGTCCAAGAATGGTGAAAGGAGGAAGATCCAGGATGTTTATTATACCCCTGGCATAAAACATAACCTATTGAGCATTGAACAGATGGTCTAAAATGGTTATAAAACCTTGATGGAAAATGGAGAGTGCACAATATTTGACAAAAGAGGCAGTAAGAAAGTGATTGCAGCAGTGCAAATGACAAGAAATAGAATGTTTCCTCTTAGGATACACATAGAGTCTCCAGCGCTATTTCTGGTGCTCACAATAGTGGGACAACAATCTGCCTTTAGGACAGTCATCAAATACCCATCCAAATTGTGGCATTTGAGGTATGGGCACTTAAGTTTTTCTGGTTTGAGTTTATTGTCTAAGAAAGGCATGGTTAGAGGGCTACCAAACATTGTAGAGCCTGATGGAAAATGTGAAGCCTGCATTTTAGGAAAGCAGCATAGACAACCCTTTCAATCAGGGTATTCTAGGAGAGAAAAAGCACCATTGGAGTTGGTGCACTTAGATTTGTGTGGTCCCATGAAAACCCACACCTTGGCTGGAAATACTTATTTTATGACATTCATAGATGATTACAGCAGAACAATCTGGGTTTATTTTTTGAAAAACAAATCAGAAGCCTTCAAGAAATTCAAGTGGTTTAAGGCATTAGCTAAAAAACAAAGCAGCCACTATATCAAAGCCCTAAGAAAAGATAGAGGGGGAGAGTATATCTCTAAGGAATTTCTAAATTTCTACAGGAATGAAGGCATACAAAAATAGTTCACAACTAGATATACTCCACAGCAAAATGGAGTCGCTGAAAGGAAAAATAGAACCATTCAAGAGATGGCAGCAAGCATGTTGAAAGCAAAAGGACTGTCACATAATTTTTGGGGTGAAATTGTAGCAACAGTGGTCTACCTATTGAATATGTGTCCTACAAAGGCTGGTCATGATAGGATTCCACAAGAGGCATGGACAAACAGCAAATGGAGTATTGAACACCTAAGAATCTTTGGGTGTGTGGCATATGCATTTGTGCCTGAAGAGAAGAGGTAGAAATTTGATGATAAAGGTGAGAAATGTATCTTCATACGCTATAGTGAAGAGTCAAAAGGCTATAGACTATATAATCCCATCACTAAAAAGGTTGTGATAGTAGGGATGTTGAGTTTATTGAGAATGAAGCATGGGATGGAATGACGGATAGCACCTCAGGTATTTCAGTTACAATACCCTTTGAAGATAAAGAAGCTCCAGAGGATAGCAACTCTAGAGGAACTACAGAGAGCAACATTTGGGGGAGAAACTACCATAGAGCATTGGAGAACAGTAGTTCTAGAGGTGTTAAGCAGAGCAACTTTGGAGGTGGATAGTAGCACAGCAGCTCCAGAGATCAGTAGCTCCGGAGGTCAGCAGTACAGTAGCTCCGGAGGTCAGAATAGTAGCAGCTCTGAAGGTAATTTAGACCCTACACTCGCATCATTGATGCCATGGAGGACAAGGAGTGTGAAGGAGATTTATGACAGCACAAGGTATGCTGATATGGATGAGAATTTGGATTTTGCATTATTTTCTTGTAGTGATCCAATACACTTTGAAGAAGCTGTGAAAGAAGAGAAATGGTGTAAGGCCATGGATGAAGAGTTGGATGCCATAGAGAGGAATGACACATGGCAGCTAACTAATTTACCCAAGGGTAAATAAGTGATTGGAGTTAAGTGGGTCTATAAGACCAAGTCTTTTGTTGAAGGAAAGATTGAAAGACATACGACAAGGCTTGTTGTTAAAGGGTACAAACAATAGCCTGGAAGAGATTATGATGAGACATATGTACCAGTTGCAAGGCTAGAAACAGTTCGGGCAGTCATAGCAATAGTAGCCCAACATAAGTGGAAGGTGTTTCAAATGGATGTAAAGTCAACCTTCTTGAACAGAGTGCTGAAAGAGGAAGTGTATGTGGAGCAGCCACCTGGCTATGGAGTTCCAGGGCAAGAGGACAAGGTTTATAGGCTCTGGAAAGCCCTCTATGGGCTGAAACAAGCACCTAGGGCATGGTATAGAAGAATAGATTCATATTTAGTGAGTAATGGTTTTAGCAAAAGCAACAGTGAGCCCACTCTTTACATCAAAGGAACTGAAGGTAATATTTTGATTGCTATTTTGTATGTAGATGATTTGATTTTTACTGGCAATAGTGATCTTTTCATTGTTGATTTCAAAGAGGCAATGAAGAATGAGTTTGAGATGACAGACTTAGGTCTGCTAAAGTATTTTCTTGGCATTGAGGTCAAACAAACAGAGCATGGCATATTTATTTTACAAACTAACTATGCCAAATAGATTGTGAAGAGATTTAAAATAGAGAATAGTAAACCTGCCCCTACACCAACAACTACAGGTCTAAAATTGAGTAAAGAGGACAGCAGCAAGGAAGTAAACCCAACCCTCTACAAGAGTATGGTTGGAAGCCTCATGTACTTGATAGTCACTAGGTCTGATTTGATGTATGTTGTAACCCTGATTTCTAGGTCCATGGAGAAGCCTAAGGACACACATTGGCAAGCAGGAAAGAGGATCTTGAGATATGTGAATGGCACAATAGGTTATGGCATCTTGTATGGTGTTTCTAATGAGTTTAAGTTGGTTGGCTTCATAGATAGTGATTGGGCAGGTAATGTAGATGGCCGGAAAAGCACATCCGGCTATGTATTTCACATGGGTTCAGGCATGATATCATGGGCATCCAAGAATCAACCCATTGTCTCTCTCTCTCTCTCTATAGCATAAGCTGAGTATATTGCGGTAAATGTAGTAGCATGTTAGGCTATTTGGTTGAGAAGGATCCTTGCAGACTTGAATGAGCAGCAAGGTGATGGTGCAACCATTCATTGTCGCAATGTTTCATCAATAGCCCTAACAAAGAATCTAGTCTTCCATGGATGAAGCAAGCACATTGAGATCCATTATCATTTCATAAGGGTGTTGGTTGAATGAGGAGAGATTGAGTTACAATATTGCAGATCTGAGCAGCAGCTCGCTGACATTTTTACAAAGGCATTGCCAAAAGATTCTTTTGAATGCCTAAGAGATAGGCTTGACATTGTTGACAGCTCCAAAGGTGTGTAGCCCTGGAAAGAAGACAATTCTGGAGATTTAGCTCCAAAAAGACAACAACAAAGCTCCAGAGGTTCAACCTTGGAAAGTCTGTGCAGCTTCGGAGATGCTCTGGAGATGCAAAAATAGAGCTTCGGAGATGCAGGTGTCAGCTCCAGAGATGTAGATAGAGTACTCCGGAGATGTAGAAAAGAAGTTTAGAGGTGATCAAGAATGGCAAAAATAGCTCCAGAGATCTGCTCCAGAAAGGCAAATGCAAAGGTATAACTCCGGAGATCAGTTTTGGAAAGAAAATTGTTGAATGACATTTGACTTCAGATTAAGGGGGAGTGTTGGAATTTATTAATCTTTGTCAGACGTATTAAATCCAGCCAGCCTCCGCATCAAACTTGGGGATTTCCAAATTTGACCCCAGCAACCGTTGGCCTGCCATCATTCAATTTTGGTAGGTCAGTTTCAATTTTGAATATAGATTGAGCGCCAATTTTGGCATGAGACAAATAGGAGGGAAAGATAATTGACCGTATGGAGTGAGAAGGAAGCCTACAGCAGTAGAAGAAGGTTTTAGAGATAATAGAACCTACATTAGTAAAAGGAATGTGAAGGAGAATAATAGAGCAAATAGCAAAAGAATATTGTAGCAGTGAGAAAGGAATGTGTAGCAGCACATAAGTTGTTTTATGGAAGCTCTAGTGATTGGGCAACTCAGGAAAATAGAGCAGTAGCTCTGCATCAACTTTGTAACAAAGTTTGAATGTATTTTGAAAAGGAAAATATATAATATAATTTGCTATTATTGTGCATTGTCTGTCTTTGTGTTTGTGTTTTTGCTGTCCATACATTGTTGTAGCTTTACTTTTCTGAATAGCAAGAAAATGCCCTTGCCTACCAACACATATAACAAGTGAAAGCTTAATACATTTCTTATT
Organism: Cunninghamia lanceolata; assembly: GCA_027924645.1. NCBI lineage: Eukaryota > Viridiplantae > Streptophyta > Pinopsida > Cupressales > Cupressaceae > Cunninghamia > Cunninghamia lanceolata. Next base: position 5,244,235 of record BSBN01000645.1, on the reverse strand, counting down.
TGTCAACAACCGAACACCACAAGTGTGAAGCAACAAAACAATCACAGAGGGTACTAAGGCAGCCAATAGGTAAAACTATGCAATGAAGACTTCAGACCAACCCACTATGGGGGTCAAACTATTCTAATGTAATTAAAATTAAAATTTAGTTATAAATTGGACCTTGTAATCCAAACAATTACGTAAGTCAAATCTTAACTATTTATGATCAAACACTATTGTCTAATATATGGCTATGATAGCCTGAAGTATAACACCATCTGGGATGTACTTTTGGTTTAAACCATAGAAAATCATATCTTTTATAATGCAATTAGCTTAGGCTGCTAGGAATAACAATGATGTCAATTAAAAATTTGTTTTAAGTAGTAGATGGTGGCATAGGCAATATTATCCACTAGTTTGAAGCCGCAAGGATATCACTTAAGATACACTCATTGTCATTTAAGCCCAGCTTCCTATGTTATACAATTTAACATTCATTGGACTAAATTTTCACACAATATGTGATAACATATGTATATATGTGGCATTATGCCTTCATTATGAAGTGATATATTTTAAATGTTTAACTAGTGAAAAATGGTGGATTAAAAGTGATGAATTCATGATTTTTAATTTGGTACTAAGCTAAATTTAAAGATAAAGATTATAACTACGCTTTGCTGTGGTAACCCAAGAAAACTTCATCACTGATTGACATAAGTCTCAGGATCAACTCAGGGAATGTTACCTGAATAGTGATATGGAGAATCTAAGATGATAATTTGCTTAAGCTATGAAGACTCATTGCCCTTTTGAGGCATCTTATCACAACCAAATGGCGGATCTTATAAACTCAGAAAGGCCGAACAAAACTTAAGTAAAAAGTTAGCAATTACTAATGACATATTTAATCCATACAGAGGTTCAAACTTTGATTCAAATCTAGGTTCACAGTTCCTATAAATTGAAGGATTAAAGAACAGTTAAAGATGTGATCAATAATCATATTTATCTATCTCACTAGTACTGTTGGATTTATTATTCTGGAGCCCGCATCAACTACACCAACCTCATCAGAGATCTCCATAGATCTCCTTTCCTACCGCCCTTGACCAATTTGTTAATGCTCCCAGCTGGCCCATCAGGAAAACGTTAATGCTGGTTAGTCTATTGAATGCTGGTAGGTGAGTTCAAATTTTGAGTGGCAGATTTTTGGAAGCCAAGGAAAAGACAAAAAGGATGGAATGAGAAGAACAGTTAGTTTTTGTGTGAAGAGAATATTGTGAGCAGCAACAACACAGTAGTGTAGAGAAGAGGGAATGTTTATTGCAGCAGCAACAAGGAAGAATACAATAGTGAGAGAGTATAGAGGGTCGAGCTCAGGATAGCTCCAAACATGCATAGCAGATAGTTAGAAGAAAGAACAGAGCAGCTCCAAATAGAGAAGGATAGTTGTAATGTCCAGCTAGTTCCAGAGAGAGTAGTAGTTGTAGGAATAGAAAGATACAGAGCCGTAGCTCTAAGTTGTATTTGTTTTTATGTAAAATAGCTTTTGTTGATAAATAGAAATCTCTGTCTGTGCAAAGTTTTCTGTTGTGTCTCCTCTCTCTACTATTTGTTTTATTCTTCCTCCATTTGAGTGGTATCTCTACTATACCACTCCCAACATATGGTATTAGAGCGTAGGTTAGCAAATCTAGAGTTTTAGCTTTCTGGGTATTGAGGAAAACCCCTAAGTTTTTCTAGGTATAAACTATTTCCCCTATTTTGGAAAATGGTTGGAGGAGACAACAAGAGTTGGCAGTAGCCACCTATATTTGATGGGAAAAACTATGATGTTTGGGCGAAGAAGATGAAGACCATCTTGGTTGCAAATGATTTGTGGGAACCTGTGGTCAGTGGGTTCACAGATTGACTGACCCAAATGCCTTTGCAGCCTTGTCAAATGCCCAAAAAAATTAGTTGAAGGAGACAAGAAGAAATGATGTAAAAGCCCTTAGTTTGATTGAGGCAGCCTTGACAGAGGCTATTTTCCCTAGAATAGCAGTAGCTAACTATGCAAAAGAAGCATGGGAAATATTGCAAAACAGTTACAAGGGAACTAACAAGGTGAGATCAGTGAAACTCCAGTTGCATAGGAGAGATTTTGAGACCCTGTAGATGAAGGACAGTGAGTCTATTTCAGATTTTCACACAAGGGTTTCCACCTTGGTTAATCAGTTGAGGATAAATGGAGAAACCCTGGATGAACAAAGGCTTATAGAGAAAATCCTTAGAAGTTTGCCCCCTAGATTTGACCCTATAGTTCTTACCATAGAAGATACCAAAGACCTCTAAAAAATGGCACTTGATGAGTTGATGGGTTCTCTTCTTACCCATGAGCAGTGGCTAAATAGATCTGCTCCTTCCCTAGAGCAAACATTCAAAGCACAAGGAAATGTGAGAGGTAGGGGAAGAGGAAGAAATGGCAAAGGAAAATGTCAAAGGGGTAGAGGTAGAAGCCACTCCGGAAGAGGAGGCTCTAACAGTCAAGAGGAGGCTAGCACCTCCCAAATAGACTTCCAAAACAACAAGAAGAGCGGCAACTCCAACCAAAGGTATGATAAGTCAAATGTGCAATGTTACTACTATCATATTTATGGTCACTATGCAAGTGAATGTAGGAAGAAACAACGTGACTAGGGGAGTCAAAATGCCAGTGGAAAATGAGAACAAGGCTGAAAATGAAAATCAATCTAAGGTCTTTATTGTGTGCAACCTTGTTGAGCAGAGCAGCCCTAAAGTATGGTATTTGGACAGTGGATGTAGCAACCACATGAGTGGTAATGTAAATTTGTTTGCCTCCATTGACAAGAGTGTTAGGTCTGAGATCATGATGGGGAACAGTCAAAAGGTTCCTGTCATAGGAAGAGGCATCATCAGAGTCCTATCCAAGCAAGGTGAGAAAATGCAGATCTAGGATGTCTATTATGCCCCTGGCATAAAACATAACTTGTTGAGCATTGGACAGATGATCCAAAATGGTTATAGAATCCTGATGGAGAAAGGGGAGTGCATCATCTATGATAGGGATGGTAGCACGAAGGTCATTGTAGTAGTGCAAATGATGAAAAATAGAATGTTCCCCCTTAGGTTGTAGTCTCTAGCACTCTCTGGAGCTACACCTATCAAGTTCCAGATGGCTCCGGATGGCTCTGGAGTCAACCAGATGGCATCTACAGTAGTGGCTTAGTAATCAACCTTCAAGACAGTCATCCAAGACCCATCCAAGATTTGGCATTTAAGGTATGGGCACTTGAGTTTTTCTGGTTTAAGTCTTTTGTGAAAAAAATGCATGGTTCGAGGGCTTCCAACAATTGTTAAGCCTGATAGAAAATGTGAAGCTTGCATTTTATGAAAGTAACACAGGAAATCCTTTCAATCAGGGCATTCTAGGAGGGCAAGAGCACCATTGGAGTTGGTGCATTCAAATTTATGTGGCCCCATGAAGACCCCCACACTAGGTGGGAATGTATATTTCATGACCTTCATTGATAACTATAGTAGAAAGACTTGGGTTTATTTCTTTAAGAATAAATCTGAAGCATTTGAGAAGTTCAAAGATTTTAAGGCCTTGGCTGAGAAGCAAAGTAGCCATCATATCAAGGTCCTCAAAATGGACAAAGGGGGAGAGTATGTCTCCAAAGAATTTATGAATTTATGCAAGTATGAAGGCATTCAAAAATAGTTCACAATAAGGTATACTCCACAACAAAAATGGAGTTGTTGAGAGGAAGAACAGAACCATCACAGAGATGGCAGCAAGCATACTGAAAGCAAAGGGACTGTCAAATGATTATTGGGGTGAGGCAGTCATAATAGCAGCGTATCTGCTAAATAGAAGTCCCACGAAGGCTGTATGGGACAAAATTCCATAAGAAGCATGGACAAATGACAAATGGAGTGTGGAGCACCTACAAATTTTTGGGTGCGTGGCATATGCATTTGTGCCTAAGGAGAAAAGACAAAAGTTTGATGACAAAGGAGAAAAGTGCATCTTCATTGGGTACAGTGAAAAATCAAAAGGCTATAGGCTGTACAACCCTATCACAAAGAATATTATAATCAGTAGGGATGTTGAGTTCATGAAAAATGAATCGTGGGATGGCACAGTTGACACCACCACAGGTATCTCAACAATGATACCCATAGATGATGAAGAAGGTGGAAATGAAGCAGGAACTTCTAGCAGTGAAGCAAATTCAACACCAGAGCACTTTGGATCCAACTCTTGAGCTCTCTCAAACCATTCCTAGAATAGTTCAGATTCAGCCAGTTCAAGACTACAGCAACACAATTAGCTCCAGAGCACTCTAGAGTCAAGTAGTAGTAACTCCAGAAGCAGTCAGTTCCTACACTCGCTTCTCTAATGCCGAGAAAGATAATGAGTGTGAGGGAGATTTATGAAGACACTAGGTATGATTATTTAGATGAAAATATGGACTTTTCTTTGTTCTCTCATGGTGATCCAACATTTTTTGAAGAGGTTGTGAAAGAAGAAAAATGGTGTAAGGCCATGGATGAAGAGTTGGATGCAATAGAAAGGAATGAGACATGGGAGTTAACAACCTTACCTAGGGGTAAACAAGTTATTGGAGTCAAGTAGGTCTATAAGACCAAAAGTACTATTGAGGGAATGATAGAGAGGCATAAAGCAAGGCTAGTTGTCAAGGGATATAAACAACAGCCTGGAAGAGACTATGATGAGACCTATGCACTAGTTGCAAGGTTGGAGACTGTGCGGGCAGTCATAGCAATTGCAGCCCAGCACAAGTGGAAGGTATATCAAATGAACATGAAGTCAGCCTTCCTGAATGGAGTGTTGAAAGAGGAGGTGTATATGGAGCAACCACTTGGCTATGAAGTCCTAGTGCATGAAGATAAGGTATACAGGCTCCAGAAAGCTCTCTACGGGCTTAAGAAAGCACCACGGGCATGGTATAGTAGGATAGATTCCTATATGCTGATTAATGGCTTTGGAAAAAGTGGTAGTGAGCCCACACTCTATAAAGAAGTAGCCAATGGTGAGATTTTAATTGCCATTTTCTATGTGGATGATCTAATTTTTATTGGCAATAGTGATCTCTTTATTGCTGATTTCAAAGAAGTGATGAAGAAAGAGTTTGAGATCACTGACCTAGGTTTACTGAGATATTTTCTTGGCATTGAGGTCCAACAAACTGAGCTTGGCATATTTATTTCACAAACTAACTATGCTAAACAAATTTTGAAAAGATTTAAGATGCAAAACAGCAAGCCTGCTCCAACACCAACAGTTATAGGTCTAAAACTAAGGAAGGAGGATAGCAACAATGAAGTGAGCCCAACCCTCTACAAGAGTATGATTGGAAGTTTGATGTATTTGACTGCTACAAGGCCTGATTTAATGTATGCGGTAAGCCTGATATCTAGGTTCATGGAGAAACCTAAGGATACACACTGGCAAGTAGGAAAGAGGATCCTGAGGTATGTCAATGGCATGCAAGGCTATGGCATATTGTAAAATGCATCTAGTGAGTTTGAAGTGGTTGGTTACACTAATAGTGATTGGGAAGGAAGTGTAGATGATAGAAAGAGCACATCTGGATATGTGTTCCACATGGGTTCAAGACACATTTCATGTGCATCAAAGAAGCAGCCCATAGTTTCTCTCTCCATAGTAGAGGCTAAATACATAGAAGCAAATGCAGTAGCATGTCAGGCTATTTGGTTAAGAAGAATTCTTGTAGATTTGAAAGAACAACAAGAAGATGGTATAACCATATTTTGTGACAATGTTTCCTCCATAGCCCTGACGAAAAATCTAGTATTCCATTGATGAAGCAAACATATTGAGATTCGGTATCACTTCATAAGGGAGTTAGTGGAGAATGGAGAGATCAAAATGTATACACCTAAAAATGACACGATTTGTTCTAAATAAATATTCTTAATATTTATTGCATTCTAATTCTTCTATCAATAAATAAATAAACAAATTTATTTATTTAATTCATATTCCTCTAAGTTAATTAAATATTGAAATATTTAATTACCTCTTCTAAAGTCAAAATTAAATAAATTCCTTTATTTAATTTAATTCTTCCACACAATTAAATAATTCTTAATTATTTAATTAAATCAAATCATTATTCCAAATTTGAATAAATCAAATCAAATTTATTTAAATCCTTTCAATCTCTAAAAATAAAATACAATCAAATATTTTATTTATTCTTCCAAAATCATGCACAACAATTAAATAAATTTATTTATTTAATTTGCTTTCTTATCCTCTAAATTAAATAATACCAATTATTTAATTATTTCTTCCAATAATATCCTTTCTAAATTTAAATAAATCAAATATTTATTTAAGTTGTCTATTTCTTCTAAATTGAGTTATCTCTAAATATAATTCAATCTTTGTGCACATGCAATTAAATATTCCTAATATTTAATAAAGCAAAATATCTTCTTATTCTCATGGAAATCTCTTCTTCTTGTTTTAGATCACTTGATTGATTATTATATTCTTTTAAATGCTTTAACTCATTCTTCTATTCTTAGCAAATCCTCTCATGCGAAAGAAAGCAAGACACATGTCTTCTTTTTATTCGTTGCACGTTCCTCAACTATTCTCAATCGTTGGTCTTCTCATTCTCTCTATACCATTGATCTTCATTCTTCCAAGTCTATAAATTGAACCCTATTCTTTCATTTTAGATATCCAAGCTTTAAGTATCGTTACTCTACAAGAATTACAGCGCGCCTTTGGCACCAATTCTTTCATTGCTTGTGATCACATTTGTTACTACGCACTACTATCATCGTTGTGAAGCTCATCTTCATGGAGATATTATCATAGTTGTTCCCATTTGACATCTTGGAATCATAGCAAGGAAGTGCACCTTCTGAGGGCCATATTCATAGACAAGATCATTTGTGATAGGCGATCAATGGAAGCTTTGAATTAAAGGAGGTTTGCTTTGTTGTTGTTCATTGTTTTATTGAATCTCTTTTGTTCACCATTTCATTGAGTTTTGGGTATCTTGATATTTGATATTATTGATTATTCATTTGAATCTAATTTTTCCTTAACATTTTTGGCACCCATCGTGGGGCCTAGCCCCAAATTTAACCCAAAAACTATGTTTTTGTGTTTAAGAAAGCCGTACACAGGAGGAAATTGTGCATCTAATACATCCTAACATGCATATACTATCTGTTATGGTGCATTCATTCTTGCAGTGCATATAATCTTTGATCTGACACATATACGGACTGTTCCAGCACATACATCATTTCGGTGCATACATAGTCTTTTATGGTACATTTACCATCTGATACAGTGCATCTGTCAGATCAACACATATACACTATTTTCTAGTGCTTTTGACCTCTATCTTAGCGTATATGTGCTGTGGCACTTCTATTCTTTGTTTATGCACATTTAGACTCTGAAGTGGCACATCTGTTTTAGGTAGTGATTTTTAAGGTTTTCTTGAAGTTTTTGCTAACGCTGACGTCTTTTTGCAGGAACTCTCTTGATCTATTTTGTAGGCTAGGTACTAGTTTAGATTCATATAGTTGCACTTGTTAGCTCACACTTCAATTTCTAATGGGAAAGTAAAATAGATGCTCATGCAAATCTCACATAGTTTTAACTAGGAAAGTGGTAATTGAATCATTGCTATCTTGCATATCATTGAATCATTGCTATATTGCTATCTTTTCAAAGTTAGCAACTCATTGTTATCTGGATAAAATTGAACTCATCATTGCTATCTGGGTAAACTGAACCATTGCTATCTTGACCATCACTTCAAAGTTAACAATTCATGCTACATGGATAAAATTGAACTCATCATTGCTATCTTGGTAAAACTGAACCATTGCTATCTCGATCATCACTTCAAAGTTAACAATTCGTGCTATCTAGGATAAAATTGAACTCATCATTGCTAACTTGGTTAAAACTGGACCATTGCTATCTTGTTATCACTTCAAAGTTAACAAAATTATGTGCTTGCCCAAGTAGATAGCTCTAGTTTTTCTCATTTTAACTAGGGGAAAGGAACCAATGTATTCTGTGTTTTGGGAATGATACTAGGCCTATGCTCTCCCCTATATTGGGTGACCAAAATTCTAGACATATCATTTTCGCATGTGTTTTTCCTTTAGAGGGGCTTGCTCTTGGATACCGTTCATCCAAGTAGGAACTAAGTGGTAACAGGCCAGATGCCAAGCCCTTCCAAGCCACTATAAATAAATTGTGTTTGGAGCGAAAGCTTCAAACAATGAGTGAAGTTGTGTTATACCGATAGCCAACCTCCCCCAAAACCCTCCAAGGCGCAACCCTTGCAGGTTGGGAGACTCCATAACAGAGAGTAGTGCTTCCACATGTATAACCACTCAAGCGGTTGCCTTTATTACTCACCTTTGTCCAGTGGCCAAAAACCCCTGTAATCCATTTGAAGCCTAGGATTGTACTTGTTTTTCCTTTTAGTCCAAAAAGAGTCAAAATGTCACAAAAAAATAAAAAACTATAAAAATATTCTTTGTGTTCGCTGTGTCTTCTTGCCATAAATTTAGAAAATCAGATCAAAAAGACCTTCTTGTAACCAAAGTACCAAAAACATCAGAAAATTTCTAAAAAATTGCAAAAATACTGAGAAAACCAAAGCAGCGCATTTGTCCTCTATTGCTGCACATTTGTGCTGACCTACGGCGTATATATACCGACTTGCAGTGCTTTTACTGTCTATTAAAATTCATAGACCTTTTACCAGTGTGGCGAATCTATCTCGACTCCCAACGCATTTACTAGTTTCTATAGTGCATCTGTTCCAGCACATGCGTGATAGTGAGCACTTGCACAATCTTTGAGAGAAAAATTTTATCAGTTTTGGGTACCCATTTTAGTCTATTTTTAGGTTCTAAGATTAGATCTTACCTTGCAGTCATTGTTTTCATCCATTTCGCGTCAAAGTCTCTCTTTCGTTGGTCATCCCATTCACCTTCTATCAGGTCTTCCTAGTCCAAAATCAAAAGTATCCCATATCAGGTCAGCATAGGCCCCTTTTTCGTATCACTTTGGATTCAAGTAACCCTAGTAGGTCATAGGACTTTGCTAGTGGTCTTGGCGCACGACTAGTCCCTATATAGTAAGATAAGTATCAAGTACCCTTACTAGTGGCTACCATCTTGTATTGACCGTCTTACTTGGGGTCATTGATCGAGAAAGTCCCTTGTCGAGGTCTTGTCATAAGTATCCTATTCACAGTAGTCTCCATTGGCATCTTGCAAAAATCTCTAGTTTCATTCCACCTCATCCCATGTCACCTTGCATGGTTCTTACTAGATCTCAATACAAAAAGCAACTTGAAATGGCCGGATCATCCAACCACATCATCACTCCTCATGATAGTGATGAGGAAATCTCTCATGAAGAGTATGAAGGAACCCTTCAAGATCAAAAATTCCAATGTTTATAGAGAAAGTGCTCCATGATGACCCTCACAAGTATTTTTACCATCTTGCCAATCTTGGAATTAAACTCCCTGCAGATTTTGATATAAGCACAATCCAAGAAAATGTGGAGAATAATCATGAAAAATGAAAGAAATCCATAGACCCATATGTAGAGGATAATAATGAAAAAGGAAAGAAAGCCATAGACCCAAGCGCTCCTATGGAAGAAATGAGGAAACAACTTGAGGGTCTAAAGCAACAAATGACAGATCTCAAGACGGGTACAAACACCAAAACCTATTCCTTGGAAGATATTGCATCGTACCCCTTTGATAAAAGTTTGAACATAACACCATTTCCCTTTCAGTTCGAAGTTCCTAAATTTGACAAGTACAAAGGGAAAGGGGACCCTAGAGATCACATTAGGGAATTCAATGCAGCATGCATGGAAGTAGCTCACAATGAGACTTACTTAATGAGACTATTTCCTAGATCTCTAGGTAGTCAAGCCATGGAGTGGTTCTCATGGCTCCCACTGGGCATCAAATCTTTTGATGAGTTAGTCAACAAATTCATCACGCACTTCTTGTACAATATTGAACACAAAGTCTCTATGCTCGATTTATGCAATACCAAGAAAAAGAATGGTGAATCATTCACCACCTTCCTACAAAGGTGGAGACAACTAGCAAGTAAATGTTCATATGATGTATCAAAGAAGCAATTAATGGAGATGTTTGTCCATAACCTCAACTCCAATCTTAGCTACCAAATACAAATTCAATGCCCTACTTCATTCTTAAAGGTCATTCAAATGGGATTGTTCATTGAGAAAGCTATGATCACCAAAAGGCAAATCAAGTTATACAAGGACACACCTACCTCAAATTATACGACTGACAAATCAAAATTTTGGACTAAAAACAAAAATGTCATCAACGATGGAGTAGTTGATGCCAAGGTGGTAGCTCCCAAGAAACAACCTATATTCACTCTCAAAGGAGAGGCAAGCAATGTTACACCCAACAAAACATTCTCTCGGGAGCCAAGACCATGGTTCAACTCTAATCCAAGGCAAAAGTTCACACCATTGGGTGAGTCCCAAGAATTCACATTAAGGAAGCTATTGGCCAACAATGAAATCTGTCTACCACCAAGTGATTATGAGCCTCAAATTAAGCCTCACTATTGGAAAGACACCGACTACTGTGAGTATCATAGAGGAAGGGGACATACAACCAATAATTGTATTCATCTCAAACATGTTATTCAAGATGTGCTTGATCAAAATCAAGGAGGAACCCAACAACATACCTCTAATGAGACACATGTGGCTTACAGGGATCCACTTCTCAATCATGAGAGATTGTACAACAACAATAACAACAACGGAAAAAACAACGGTAAAAACAACGGCAACAACAATGGTAACAACAACAACCACAATAGGCAAAATCAGAATAGTGGGAATAGTAATTCCAACTATACAAGTGTGCCATTCGACTATACCATCAATTACATATCAGAGCATGTCCCACAAATCAATGTGGTCACGCCCAACCAGCAATCAAAGCCTAAGCAAAATGATTGCAGTATCATTACCAGCAATGGTAAATTCACGTTGACTATCGTCCCTCCAAGGTCCTCACCTTCTCAGTCCAACTTCCATCAGTATAGTGTCATAGACCAACTTCAGAAGACTCTGGCCCACATTTCTATCTTAGAGTTGTTGCGTCTATCTCCTTCCCACAAGGAGATTCTCAATAAAGCCTTAGTGGAAACCACTGTCCCTACTATCTTGGCCCAAGAGAAGTTTCAGGCCATGGTAGGTAATCTAACCTCCTTAAGTACCATATCATTTACCATACAAGATGACCTCTCGGTGTCTCAACCCCATAATACCCCTTTGCATATAGTTGCCTTCATCCATAAGCACCGCATCAAGAGGGTTCTCATTGATGGTGGAGCTGGTTTAAATATTTACATGTTAAAGCTAGTCCTTACATTGGGGTTCTCTAAAAATGCTGTTGATCCAAGGAAGAAAATTACTATCAAAGCCTATGATGAAGAGGAGAGAACTACCAAAGGAACAATGATGTTACCCATACAAGTGGGATTGATAATAAAAGATGTTGTGTGCCAAGTCCTAGATAAAGAGCTAGCCTACAATATTCTCCTAGGTAGACCATGGATTCATGCCATGAAAGTTGTTCCCTCTACTTATCACAAATGCATAAAATTCTCGCATAATGGCAAGCAAGTCACCATCCAAGGCGATCCTGACCCCTTCCAGCATTGCAACTCTATCCTTTCAAAACTTGATTGCATCATACTAAACAATAGAGCATCTACATCCCCTACCCCACAACATGATTCTACCTCTGAAGCTTCCTCATCAAGGCCCAAAGAGTAGAAAATTACCATCAAAGAAAAAGGAGTAGGGGAATACTCCATAGAGCACAGCCTCAATCTAGCCAAGATGCCTTTATCTCCTAGATCCTTTGGTCAACCCAAGCATTTTCTAAAGCCATCTGACCCTTCTATACCTCCCACAGCTCCCTTTGTAAAATGGGGGACCTTTAGATGAAACAGAGGAAAGAGATGTCCTACAATGGCTTTACACAGAAGAAGAAGAGAACATACAACAAGAACCACCTAGGCTCCCAACATAAATCTATGGGAGAGGTGAAGCTCTCCTACATAGAATGGGTTACGAAGGACAAGGCCCCATTGGCCTAAGAAGAGAAGGAATCATAGAACCCATTCAACCTTCTTCATCCTCATCGGCTAGAAATACAAAGGGTCTAGGATATAAGGATAAGGGCAAAGCTAAAGAAAATGCTTGTCTAGTGGAAATGATCCATACACTTCAAGTGGATAGTGACACAGATTCCAATGAATATGAGTGGGATGAGTTGACAAAGCATTCCTATGATGACAAAGAGGTCAATACCATTCAAACTTATAGCCCCTACCATGAGGGACAAATGCTACCACATAGACCATTAGAGTCTAATTTGCCTATCTCTGAAAATATGACTTTCGAGGAAGGTTCGAGTTCTATTGCAATAAACAACTTGGAGGAAAGTACCATCCCAAACACTCTCCCTCCCAATACTCCTAGTATATCCATTCAAACTATCAATGCATCAGATCTATCCTCTGACTCCCTTCCCCTTGTGCATCCTAAACTTATTGACTCGGATCTACGAGGAACCCCGCAACTAGATATATTCCAAAACGATGATGCCTATATTGACTATATGGAACTTAGGGACCACCTACCCAAAGGGGATCATAAGAGAGGGTGCCAAGCCTTCCAGTCACAAAAATATCAAAATAAAACTGGATATGACGGTGAAAACTGCTTTGTGGTAGTGTCGGATCCCAAAACAGTAAAAAGAAAGGATACATTCAAAGGTGAAAACCTGACTGTAGCACTTGACGATAGAAGGCTTGACACTCTCCTTGATGACATGCACCAGGAGAAGTCTCAGATTGTTGTGGAACCCACAGAGCCTATTAACATTGGAACAAAAGAACAACCTAAGATCATTCACTTTGCGAAGTCTCTAACCATGCTAGAGAAGACTAAGTTTGTACCATTCTTTAAGAGAAAGCAAGTCAATTTTTCTTGGTCATACGTAGATATGCCGAGGTTAGATCCAGATTTGATTCTACATCATCTTCCATTAGATCCAGGAGTGAAACTAGTGAAACAGGAGCTTAGAAAGATGCATCCACACATAGCACTGCTTGTAAAAGAACTCAAGAAACTACTGGATGTAGGGTTCATCAGAGCTATAGACTATCTGGAATGGGTCTCCAACATAGTACTAGTGTCCAAACCTGATGGATGAGTCAGACTATGCAATGAATTTAGAGATCTAAACAAAGCTTACTGCAACGATGATTTTCTGTTGCCAAATATAGATATCATAGTCGACTTAATAGCAAGGCATACCATGTTGTCTCTCATGAATGGCTTCTCAGGATATAATCAGATTAGGATAGCACCAGAAGACTAGCATAAGACAACTTTTACTTGCCCATGGGGCACTTTCTATTGGAATGTCATTCCATTTGGGCTAAAGAACACAGGAGCCACATATCAACGTGCTATGACCACTATATTTCATGATATGATGCATGTCACCATGGAAGATTATGTGGATGATATCCTAGCAAAGTCACTCACAAGAGAATCACACCTAGATGTGTTAGAGAAAGTCTTTTAGAGATTAGAACAATTCAAAGTCAGGTTGAACCCAAAGAAATGTGTGTTTGGAGTCACCTCAGGTAAACCCCTAGGTTTTATTGTTTCAGCAAATGGAATAGAAGTGGACCCCACCAAATTCAAGGCTATTATGGACATGCCACCACCCAAGACACTCACTCAACTAAGATCTCTACAAGGCAAGCTACAAGCAATCTGTAGATTCATATCACAACTGGCAGACAAGTGTCAACCATTCAGTCATCTCCTGCACAAGAACATTCCATTCAAATGGGATGAGAAATGTGAAGAGGCATTCAACAAACTGAAAGAGTATCTTATGAATCCACCTATTCTCATGCCTCCTATCCAAGGGAAACCATTGATACTTTACATATCCGCTACACCTATAGCTCTTGGGGCTCTTCTAGCACAACAAGATTATGAGAATAAAGAAAGAGTCGTCTACTACATTAGTCACACATTGGTGGGCTATGAGTTGCAATACTCTTAGATAGAAAGATCATGTCTTGCAGTAGTTTTTGCTTCCCAAAAATTCTGACATTCTATGCTTGCACATCCAGTCAAACTTATTGCAAAAATAGATCCACTGAAATACCTACTAAGCAAAGTAGCTCTAATAGGTCACCTAGCCAAATGGGTAATGCTCCTAAGTGAATACGACATTGAGTATGTAGACAAAAAAGCTATCAAGGGACAAGTCATTATTGACCAGCTAGCAGATGCACCATTCCAGGACACCACACCAATGCAATTTGAGTTTCCAGATGAATCCTTATTTAATATCTCAACACATTCCTAGAAACTTTACTTTGATGGGTCCTACACAAACCATGGATCGGGGGCAGGAATCTTGTTTGTAACTCCTCATGGCGACACCATACCGAAGTCTTACCATTTGTTGTTCCCATGCACCAATAACATCACAGAATATGAATCCTTAGTCATTGGTCTCAAAATGGCAATAGATTGGAAAATCAAAGAGCTACATGTCTATGGTGATTCTCAACTAGTAATAACTCAGGTCAATGATGATTACCAAACCAAATATGAGAAGCTTGTCCTATACAAATAGATGGTAGATGACTTTAAGGAATACTTTGTGATTATATCTTGAGTAGATACCTCACATTGAGAACAAAGAAGCAGATGCCATGGTGACCATTGCCTCTCTTCTCGAGATCCCAGAGAATGAGTCATGGTACGAGTTCTTAGTGGAAACTATTCAACAACTAGCTTATGATCTTCCTGAGACCCATTCCATATGCCTATTAGTTGGATCTAATTCACCTTGGTACAATAAAGTTTACACTTACCTCAAGGACAACACCCTCTCAACTAACTTATCTTCAAACCAACGATGAACCTTTATATGCCAAACCTCTCGCCATACCATTATTGCCGACACCCTATATTGACATGGTCTAGATGGTACTTTACTCTGTTGTTTAGAATGAGAAGAATCCCTAACCACCTTACAAGACGTACGTGAAGGGATTTGTGGGACACACTCTAGTGGTCCTTCCTTAGCTAAGAAACTCATACGTTTGGGTTATTTCTGGCCAAATATGGAAATAGATTCATATTAGTTTGTGAAGAAGTGCAAGCAGTGCCAAATACATGGGAACCTAATACATGCACCAACTCAAGAGTTGAGACCTTTAACGACACATTGGCCCTTTTGTCAATGAGGACTTGATCTTGTGGGAAAGATCCATCCACCCTCATCCAATGGCCACAAATTCATCATAACCCCCACTGAGTACTTTACCAAGTGGATCGAAGTCGTCCCCCTCACCACCGTCATAGGTAAACAAATCTCCTCATTCATCCAGAATTACCTCATCTGCAAATACAGAATTCCCTCATCCATTATCATGGATAATGGAAGACCCTTCAAAAACTAGAATGTCTAAGAACTCTATGACCGATTCAAAATCCAACAATGTTTCTCCACACCCTATTACCCCCAAGGCAACGGTCAAGCTGAAGAATCCAACAAGACCATCTTGAAACTCCTCAAGAAGACAATCAATGATGCTGGCCATGATTGGCACATCCCACTCAATCCCACTCTGTGGCCTACAAAACCAGTATACGCACTCCCACAGGTGCTACCCCTTATGCCCTTATCTATGGCTTAGAAGTTATCCTCCCCATTGAGGTCAAATTACTGTCTCTTAGGGTGTCGTTAAAAGGTATCATATCGGATGAAGAGTATAGAGTCTCCAGATTGCAAGAACTAGAGTTGCTAGAAGAAAAGAGATAGAAAGCCTTTGACCATCTCAAAGCATATCAACAAATGATGTCACAAAGCTATAACCACAGAGTTCACCCAAGAGTCTTTAAAGTTAGAGATCTAGTACTTAAGGAGAATCCCTACAATCAATAGGATAGGGAAAAGAAAGGCAAGTTTGAACCCAACTGGCTTGGGCCTTATGTGATCGTAGCTACTTATGGACCGGGGGCATATTAGTTAGCAACATTAGAGGGTGAGCTGTTAGATGACCCAATCAATAGCATGCATCTTCACCGGTTCTATACCTAGGAGAACCCCAATGTAAAGGGGGGCATAAAATACAAAAAAATCTAAAAATCTAAAAAAAAAAAATAACAAAAAAAAAATGGAAAAAATACAAAAAAAATCAAAAAATCAGAAAAATACAAAAAAATCGTCCTTTGGTGAAAAACCTGGCAAACAGGTGCCTAGGATAGGTATCATGATGAAAACCTAACAAACATGCATCATGTTTACTTTCTAGCTTTTGTGCAAATAAAAGCAAGTGGTGAAAACCTGGTAAACAGGCGTTACTTGTGATGAACTGCTTCCTCCATCTTTGGGAAACTAATCACCTTGTGTCCATTCTTCCTCATGTCCCATTCGATCCATATCTGTTCCGTAATAAAAACCTAACGATAACCTATCATGGATTGATACTCTATCTCTTTGTTGCCTTGTCTACCAAGGTTTTATCCCATATCCTATCCATAGTGTCAACCTGGCATAGTGTCTCTCGTTGGTATCCATGGTCCAAGTCCATGAACTACGTTGCCTTTGCATTGTCACGTAGGAAAGGCCATTTCTCAAATGCGCCCCCGAGGCTCCACCATCCCATCCGTCCCATGTCTATTCCTTCTATCTATCTGAGTCCACACCACTTTCTACCACCTAGGTCTTAGGTCCGCTAGGGTTTACCCCAAACTACGCTGGCTCTATGTCGTCATGTAGGCAAGGCCATTTAGCAATGAGCCCCTGAGGCACTAGGTCAATCCCTTAGGGTCCGTCTCACCAATAAAGATTGTGGAATCTTCTCACCAGGCAAGCAAGCACAAGCAAAACCCGCTTTCAAGTAGAAACCCTGATGCAAGACATTAACCTATCCAAAGAAAAGCAAACAAACTCCTAAGGCCTTCTAAATGATCCTACCCAAATTATGGCAAGAAACAAACACATCTAAATGCAAAAATGTTTTGTGGATTGGAAACATGGTTAAAGTACAGAGTCTCAATTTTTGCTATCATGTCTTTTTTCTATGCTACTTGACGATGTCAAAAGCTAGAGATGCTATGATGGGGGCATGATTATTTTGTTTGTTTATTGTTTGTGGATTAACCTTTAGTAATGTGAAGCCTTGTCTAAAGACATGATCGGCACAAGATCATCGAGGACATCAAAGGTCTAACATGAACGGGGGCAATCATTGACTGTTGTTATGCAAGAAATACTCAGGTCATCTTGGTTCAATTATACCTCAATGCTTGTATTTGCTTGCTAAATCAAAATCCATGTAAGTAATGCTCAGGTCATCTCAGTTCAATTATACCCAGATGCTTGTATTAACTTACAACATTTGGAAAAAGTACCAACAAAAAAATTGCCCAATGATGAAATAAGCACTTCAAAATACTTGCACCATCAAGATGTCAAAAGCAAAGCATCCATTATACATCCATGCATCCATATCCCATGCAATAAAAGATCCAAACAATGCAGAGTAAAAATACAAAGTCTAAGCTTGTGAATCTTTCTATCGAGTCATTCTTTCAATCAATCTTCTATCTTTTTGTCATATCTGTGTCGATAGAGTACATTTGGACATCACAAAAACATAGCATATAGTTGCATATCATATCATATGAGATATTTATTTACATGATTAAATCAGTTGCATACATAATAAAGTGCATTAGGTCATCCATATACATTCTTTGCAAATCATCACATAGTGTCAAACAGAAAAAATTTAAAACATAGATAAGTGCATCACATAAAATTGCATAATCATATAGATACCATTTACACACATTAGAGGCATATCAAGAAAAACATCTAAGTCTGCATTAGGTCACATAGCATCATATGAAAATTTGCATTAGACAACATCACATAGCATCAAAGTAAAACATCTAAGTCTGCATTAGATAAACACATGCATCACATCATACAATAAGAAATGCATCATAACTCATACATATAGAGAGAATCAATTAGCTATATCATCATATAAATATCATAAAACGTGTCCAAATGTACAAATATCAAGTGGTCCATCTCTGAATTAGTGTCATATACAATAAGTACATCCCAAAGGATGGTGATACATGTCTCAAAATGCAAAAATGGTACATAGGTATCCGGCTACCTAAGCAATCAAAAAGGTACGTGGGATCCATAATCTACAAGTCTCTGCTATCCCTGCTGCTATGAACTGCTGCTACCAGTGGTGTCTCCTGAGTCTCCTCCTCCTCCGCTGGTCCCAAACTGCTATGGGCCCATCATGGAGGCCCCTAACCTCGATCCACCTGCTCTCTGGGAGGCTGCAGAATGGCTCCTATAGATCAGAGCCCTCTAACTAACTAGCACTACACCATGGTATAGGCCCTGATAATACTATGTCTGTACCTGAGCTTTGGCAAGCTCACCCTGTACTTGTGCTACCTATACTTGTGCTTGCACCAACTATGTTTGAGTTTGAGCTAGTTGCACCTGTGCCTATGCTAGTTGTGCCTGTACCTGATGCACCTGCCCAACCATAAAGCTATTGGTCACATCTGTGCCAAGAGCCAACACTGTTGTGTCCCTCTCTACTCGGATAACTCATATCTGTACCTCTACCATGTCTCTCTCTCTACTAAGACCCAAGATGACCTCTGCGCCTGTCTCCCACCGGGCCTCAACAGTCTTAAGTTGTGCCCACAGCTACCTAACCGGGCCCCTTAGCATGGCTATGGACCTCTCCTGAACATCTAACTGTATTGGTCCCTGAGGTACCTGTGCCTGTGCCTATCCCTACCCTTGTGGCTGGGGTACCTGCTGTTGTGCCACCTATTGAGGTGGCAGCATCTGTGCCTACTACTATGCCACCTACTGAGGTGGTGGCATATGTTCCTACAGTGCCTACTATACCTTCTATGCGGCCTGTGGCTGCACTACCTGTGGAGCGTGGGAAGGTCTTTCCCCAGCTCTTTGCCTCTGTCTAGGTCTACCTCCATGATCTGCACCACCCCTACCTCCTCCGTCATCTCCCCCATCTCTACCACCTCCCCATCCTCCTCTCCTCCTCCTCCTCCTCCTTCGGCCAACCTGGCCCTCATCATCTGAATCTGCCTCGTCTATCTGAGGCACCAGCTCCCCAGGCCCTGAATACCTCAGAAATAGGTGGGCCATGAACCAATCCTCAAAATCTTGGGTCACCTCAGCGTCTGCTATCTCCCTCCTCATGTCCTAGGTGACATATCGTGTTTGTCAAAACTCAACCAATTCCTCCTCGTATGATGCCATCAGTTCCCATCTATATCTGTCAGCATGAGTCCTCGCAAAGAGAGCTTGCCCCTATGGCATATCCTGGCTCCTCCTGAACTGTCTCCAGACTCGGCTGACTATCTGCTGCTCCAAAATAAACCGTGTCCACCCTATCAACCACCTCATCTGGTAGCAGTAGGGCAACTCATCTGCCTCATCCTCCCATGGATCGCAATCTAGATATGGTCACCAGACAACCACATCTACTCCATCCTAGGCATGTCGCCAGTACTCAAGCTTCCCCAGCCTGTGCTGGGAAATCACTCCTGCATAACCATAGTTGTATGGCTCTCCTCTCTGTCTATCAAAAACACATATCGTTCTGGTGATCGCTATGTGCTCCCATAACCAAAACTGCAATAGCGAGACACCTCTAGATAAGCTCGCACCTCTATGGTTTACCAACTGATGCATGTCGTGGTATAGGTACACAAGAACACATACACCCCAAGCATACCGGGTGCCCTCTGTAATCATACTCTCCATGATCCAACCCCATCCAATGGGGAACCCATGTGATCTCCTATTAAGGCATACAACGCCTCCGATCAGTCCTGCTACAATCCCTGGGAAGTAGTCGTAATAATCATGAATATACTGCCAAGAGATGACCTGTTCGACCAGCTCAGGGTCATCGAACACTCGCCTGCACTCAGCAAGTCTTGCGTCCCTCTGTGGATCATACTCCATAAGCTCACCGTGAATAGGCAAATGAAGAATCCTATATATGTCCTCTAATGTCACAGTCATCTCACCAGTAGGAAAGTGGAAGGTCCCGTCCTCACTATGGAAGCTCTTCACCACTGCAGTCAACAAACCACGGTTCGCCTGAACCTCAGGCATGAAGCAAATGTAGTCAAGTCCCATCGCATCGAGCACCTCGCTATCCATCTCAGTCAGCATGTGTCTCTGCAACATAGGCATGGGGAACTGCTCCCTCGATTGAAGCATATCTCGTATATCCTCCTGCAAGCACGCAAAGCAAGGCATCAACCTAAAGCTACAAGTACCATACTTAACATATCTATAGAAACATATCAACTAACTTAGCATATTAAATTGATCAAAACAACACACTACATCTCTTGACTAGATTCCTGCAATCTCAGAGATAGCTTATCGATTGACATGTAAAACAAGATGCCAATCGAGTAAATTTTGTTAAGTAAACTGCCTATCTATATCATATGCACCATAACAGGTGGTACATGTGCCATTTCCTAGCAAATGCACCATTTCTTTACATATGTGCCACTTCTGACAAGTACGATGTAGGAATTCATGCATGCACCATCCTATATCGTAAATGCACTGTCCAGACAAAAGCGCCGCTACATACCATAAATGCGCTGCAGAATCATGCATGCACCGCCTAAACTCATGCATGCACTGCTTGAGTATATGCATCATTTTATATCCTACATGCACTACATAACTACGTATGCGCAGTTTCGCTTAGCATATGCACCACTCTGCATTCCAATGCATTTATCTACCTAGATTTTCTCCTAGCATTTATTGCTATCAAACTTGACCCTAGGAGAAATTTTTTGAGATACATACTGGGGGTCCTACCTCTGCTGGCCAGTCAAATCGATGAACTTGCTCGAAATGATGCTCCTCGCGTGGAATGTCCATCCTCGTGTTGACTGCTCTATGCTCTATGCTCTCCTAAGCTCTCAGAAGCAAATCAAACTAAGACAAGTTTGCAAATGAATTGTCTTGTTGACCCAGCTCCTATATATAGCATGCAAACCCTAATCTGGCTATGTGGTGACTATGACTACTTCTCGCACCTGTTTCTTCTAGTTTTCTTCCCGTTTCTCAAAAACAAGTCATGTTTTCTTCAAACCTAACCTAGTTTCCCTTCATCTTCGTGAGATTGTCCATCTCATGCCTTCTGCCTTCTTCCTGTCCAATCTCTCGAGGGGGCATCCTATCGTCATAACTTGTACCAGAGGCAAACTGGGGCATGTATCATTGTCAGACTATCTATTCTTTGAAGCAACGTTGTAAACTGCATTGCATCAAAGAGGGGCAAAATGTATACACCTAAAAATGACACAATTCGGTCTAAATAAATATTCTTAATATTTATTTCATTCTAATTCTTCTATCAATAAATAAATAAACAAATTTATTTATTCGATTCATATTCCTCTAAGTTAATTAAATATTGAAATATTTAATTACCTCTTCTAAAGTCAAAATTAAATAAATTCCTTTATTTAATTTAATTCTTCCAAACAATTAAATAATTCTTAATTATTTAATTAAATCAAATCATTCTTCCAAATTTGAATAAATCAAATCAAATTTATTTAAATCCTTTCAATCTCTGAAAACAAAATACAATCAAATATTTTATTTATTCTTCCAAAATCATGCACAACAATTAAATAAATTTATTTATTTAATTTGCTTTCTTATCCTCTAAATTAAATAATACCAATTATTTAATTATTTCTTCCAATAATATCCTTTCTAAATTTAAATAAATCAAATATTTATTTAAGTTGTCTATTTCTTCTAAATTGAGTTATCTCTAAATATAATTCAATCTTTGTGCACATGCAATTAAATATTCTTAATATTTAATAAAGCAAAATATCTTCTTATTCTCATGCAAATCCCTTCTTCTTGTTTTAAATCACTTAACTGATTATTATATTCTTTTAAATGCTTTAACTCATTCTTCTATTCTTAGCAAATCCTCTCATACAAAAGAAAGAAAGACACATGTCTTCTTCTTATTCGTTGCACATTCCTTAACTGTTCTCAATCGTTGATCTTCTCATTCTCTCTATACCTTTGATCTTCATTCTTCCAAGTCTATAAATTGAACCCAATTCTTCCATTTCAGATATCCAAGCTTTAAATATTGTTACTCTACAGGAATTACAATGTGCCTTTGGCACCAATTCCTTCATTGCTTGTGATCACATTCGTTACTATGCACTACTATCATCGTTGTGAAGATCATCTTCATGACGATAGTATCATAGCCATTCCCATTTGACATCTTGGAATCATAGCAAGGAAGTGCACCTTCTGAGGGCCATATTCATAGACAAGATCATTTGTGATAGGCGATCAATGGAAGCTTCAAATTAATGGAGGTTTGCTTTGTTGTTGTTCATTATTTTATTGAATCTCTTTTGTTCACCGTTTCATTAAGTTTTGGGTATCTTGATATTTGATATTATTGATTATTCATTTGAATCCAATTTTCCCTTAACACAAACTACAATTTTGTAGGTCTAAGTAGCAACTCGCTGATATATTTACTAAGGCACTGTCAAAGGAGAGCTTTGAATGCCTGAGAGATAGCTTGGGAATTGTGAACAACTCCAGATTTCATCTCTAGAAAGAAACCTCCAGATAGCTCCATACAGCTATAGATAGCTCCGAAGATATATAATGAAGAGGTTTGTGGCTCCAGATTAAGGGGGAGTGTTGGATTTATTATTCTCAAGCCCGCATTAACTGCACCAACCCCATCAGAGATCTCCATAGATCTCCTTTCCTACTACCCCTGACCAATTTGTTAATGCTGGTCAGTCTATTGAATGCTGGTAGGTGAGTTCAAATTTTGAGCAGCAGATTTTTGGAAGCCAAGGAAAAGATAAAAAGGATGGAATGAGAAAAATAGTTAATTAGTTTTTGTGTGAAGAGAATATTGTGAGCAGCAGCAGCACAGTAGTGCAGAGTAGAGGGAATGTTTATTGCAGTAGCAACAAGGAAGAATACAGCTGTGAGAGAATGTAGAGGGTCAAGTTTAGGATAGCTCCAGACACGCACAACAAATAGTTAAAGGAAAGAGCAGAGCAGCTCCAAATAGAGAAGGATAGTTGTAATGTCCAGCTAGCTCCAGAGAGAGCAGTAGTTGTAGGAATAGAAAGATACAGAGCCGTAGCTCTGAGTTGTTTTTGTTTTTATGTAAAATAGATTTTATTGATAAATAGAAATCTTTGTTTGTGCAAAGTTTTCTGTTGTGTCTCCTCTCTCTACTGTTTATTTTATTCTTCCTTAATTTGAGTGGTATCTCTGCCATACCACTTTTAACAAGTACATTAGCACAAAAATACCGCTGCAGATAACAATCATATAAACAATAAATAATCTCTAAATAAAGTGTAACTTGCACTTAAGAAAATAGGGTTGTGCCACTCCACAAGATTTGTCAGGTTTGAAGAAAGTGGCTGAGTACAAAAAAAATGATGATTGATAGCACCACGACTGCCTAAGGGAGACATTATCATACAAGCAAAAGATAAATCAAAATAACAATCTAAGATCCTTCAGACAAAACCCCACGGTCTGGTTGCAAGGCGCTAAATAAAACTCAGTTAAGAACTAACTCCAAAACCACCCAAAAGGACCAAAAATAAAGGACGTGCATTGCAACATTCCTAAGATCCAAATCAAAATATAGTGCCAAATAAATACCCCTACGCCTATGTTCAAATGTGATCTCCAATAAAAAGAAATGACATTCCACAGATCATAACAAAGGAAAGATGGAATCTTTAGAGAAAACATGCAAGGATAGAAGGAGACTTCCAACAAAATTACATGGCAGGATAAGCCAAAATTGGGCATTCCAAGGATTATTTCTTTAGGTAATAGGAATATCGAATTGGTCTAACAAGCTAGACAAAACTTAGATCTCTATCACTAAATGAATCATATGGCTAAATACAAATTTAATAATAATAAAGCAAACCTGGAGCCATATGTGTTGGTTAAAGAGCAGTATCCTCAATTTCACTAGAAAAGAAAAAAAACCCAATAAAAATGACTATCTTCCCTGGAAGGGCTTAAATTTGACAATTGTATAGTTGTATTTAAGCAATTTTGTTGTAAAACACATTTGAAATTTTAAAAAACCGTATTATATGAAAGGAGAGATTTTGAACAAATTGCCAAAATTTATATAGGATTATGCTGATATATATATATTTGGTTTTTATATAATTTATTTATACTAAGATGCATCATAATATTTTAAAGGAAACATTGAATAAATAACTATCATAAAAAAATTGCTTGAGAGGCAAGGTCGGCTGTCAAATTTAAGCCCTGGGACTCCACAATGGGATTAATATCAATTATTAAAGAAACTTTCTAATATGATAACAAGTATATAGTGTTGGGTAATGTATCATTAAGGTGCATTCCAATCCTCTAACGGCTTGGTTAGCCCATTTTCTCCACCATAATATCAACGACCTCTGCATGCTTTGCCTCCCACGTTGAGGTTGTATTAACTAATAATAGACTATGAGTGGAGTGTGGAATGAGAGGAATAATTAGCTGTTGTAGGAACATTGAGAATTATTATAATTGGTATTGAGCTGTTGTATATGATTCTGTAATTTTCATTTTTAGAGATAATACAAAGAGCATCCCCTGCTCAGTGTGGACGTAGCCAATTGGTGAACCACATTAAAAAAATTCTTTGTCTTTTGCTTCTATTTTTGAGTTTAATCTTCTGTATATTTGTTTTTCTTTGTTTTCTATTATCCATATAATTTTATGCACTTAACAATTGGTATTAGAGCTTTGGTGGAGAAGTTTAGTGTAGGAGCTTAGGTGAAGCTGGTTGGGATTCATGACAAATTTCTGGAGAATGGAAGACACAGATAAATGGAAGATAGAGAAGTTCACGGGGTAGAACTTCAGCTTGTGGAAAGTATAGATGGAGTCACTGCTAATCAAGCAGGATCTCTTAGTCGCACTGTTAGGAAAATCCAAAGGACAAGGTTCTATGAAAGACAAAAGATTGGGAGAAAATGTATATGAAAGTGAGGGCAACAATTTTTCTTTCACTGTCCAACAATGTGCTATTTAATGTTTCAGCTGAGAGGACAACAAAGGAGCTATGGGATAAGCTTTCAACTATGTATGAAATGGCTTCATCTTCAAATAAAGTCTTTATTATGAAAAAGTTGTATAATTTAATGTTTCAGTTGAGAAGACAATGAAGGAGCTATGGGATAAGCTTTCAACTATGTCTGAAATGGCTTCAACTTCAAACAAAGTCTTTATTATGAAAAAGTTGTATAATTTAAAGATGAAAGAAAATGGGATCATGTCAAATCATTTAAATGAATTTAACACTTTAGTCAATCAATTGATTTCAGTGGGAATAAAATTGGAGGATGAGATCAAAGCAATCTTGTTGTTATGTTCTTTACCTAATAGCTGGGAAGGTGTTGTGATGGTTGTGAGCACTTCAGTAGTAGCCAAAAGTAAATTAGTTTTTTGATGACGTAGAAGCCACTCTTCTCAGCAAAGATATGAGGAGGAAAAATTAGGAACCCTCATCCGGTGATGCCTTGACTGCTATCAGTACTAGCAATAGAGGAAGGGGTTAAGACAGAGGCAGAAATAATCACAGAAGAAGATCCAAATCTGCACCACGATCAAAGTCTAGGGGCCAAAATGGTGAATGCTAGTTTTGTGGCAAAGCTAGTCACACAAAGAAGAACAGTTGGAACTTCAAGAAGGCCCAAGAAAAAGCGAGTAATAACAATGAAGCAAACACTGTATGCGATGGTGTTTTGGTCTTATCAACAAGGGATACTACTGTAGATTCATGCATGCTTAATTCTAGTGCATCCTTCCATGCTACTCCATGTCGAGGTGCTTTCACAAATTATCAAGAAGGTATGTTCTGAAAATTTTTTTGGGTGATAATAAAGAATGTGAAATTGTAGGAAAAGGTGATGTGGTTTTGAAATTAAACAATGGAAACAAATGGATCTTGAAAAACGTGAGACATGTTCCCACACTCAAATGGATTCTCATTTCTATCATTCAACTTTATGCTCAAGGGTGTGATGTCAAGTTTTCTTTAGACACTTGGAAAGTTACCAAGGGTGTTTTGGTCCTTGCAAAAGGCTATAAATTGGGTAGTCTTTATGTGTTAGAGTGTCATGGTGAAGTGGGAGCTGTAATGGCTTTAGTGGATAGTAGCTCAGACCTTTGGCATAAGAGGCTTGGTCATATGAGCCAAAAGGGACTTGAAGTCATGCTTCAAAGGGCTCAACTACCAGGGCTGAAATATGTGGATTTAGAGTTTTGTGAGCATTGTCTCCACGGAAAATAAAGGTGAATCAACTTTCTAAAGATAGGTCATGACAAGAAAACATCACCCTTGGAGCTTGTGCATTCTAATGTGTTCAAACCCACTGAGATAACATATTTTGGAGGTGCTAATTACTTTGTCTCTTTTATTGATAATTATACTTGAAAAGTTTGGGTATAGATGATGCATAAGAAATCAAAAGTTTTCTCAAAATTTAAAATTTTCAAAGCATTGGTTGAGAATCAATCTGGGCATAAAATTAGATGCTTGCAAATTTACAATTGGGGAGAGTATTGTTCTTTGGATTTTGATGGCTTTTGTGCAGATCAGGGCATTCGATGGATAAAAGTAGTTCCATATACTCCTCAAGAAAATGGTACTATAGAGAGATTGAACAGGACCATTCTTGAGAGGGCTCAATGCATGTTGTCTAATGCAAGTCTAAGCAAAGAGTTTTGGGCAGAGGTAGTTAACACTATTGTTTATCTCTTTAACTGGAGCCCCTCATCTCTACTAGATTTTGATATCCTAGAAGAAATTTGGTTGGGCAAGTTACAGATTTCATATTCACATCTTCGAGTCTTCGGCTGTGAAGCCTTCACCCATGTCCCCAAAGAAAAATGCTCGAAGTTGGATTCCAAGACACAACGCTGCATATTTTTCGGCTACAGAGAATATTAGTATGGGTTTCATCTTTAGGATCCTATTGCCAGACAGCTAGTTCATAGTCGCGATGTCATGTTCAATGAAAAAGTCTTCGCCACCTTACAAAATTAGGGGACTTCTTCACATGAATATATAAATGTTGATATCTCTGACAATGCCTCAAATGTCAAACAAATATAGGGGAAATCAATTTTTTTGGGTGGAGCCCAACACCCTTTGCTAATTGGAGGCCCCATGCATCCTACAAGAGTTTAGACACAACAAATCTATTTTCCTTCTGTTGATGCCACACATCCTCTTAATATTTCATTACTACCAGGGGAAATACTTCATCACTACCAGAGACAAGTGCTACACAACCTTTTGGTCATTCCACGCTACCAAGTAAAGGTCCAACAAAGTCTTTCATAGTTCATGCACTGCCTTAATAACTAGATTGCAGCCTTTGGTAGTTGAATCCCCAATGCTGCCAATAGAGGAAGACTCCACGCAGGTTATTAAGTAGTCTATGCAGCCTATTGATATTCATTTGCACCCTTCACAAACTCTAATCCAAGTGTTAAATAATCCAACATAGCCACTTAAAGCTCATATGCAGGTTTTGGAAAAGTCCTCACATGAATCGTAGTGTCTATTAAATTCAATGTTGGCCATTCATAAGTCCATGCAATCTTCTGGGACACATTTGCTGCCATTTGAAAAGTCCATCCAATCACTCCATTTGCCAACGCAACTATTTGGTGATTCCCCTCTATCTATGGTATATCAAACACATCAAAACCCATCGTTTCCTAGGGGTATTCAGAATGTGTCAAGCATGGCACTAGATAATTTACAGAATCAGGGGACCATACCTGAATAGGGTCATTTACTAGAGTAGAGCATCATGCTTGAACATGGCAATTTACTAGTTGAGACTAACATCAGAGAGCCAACACCTCAAGTATAGAGGCCAACCAGGTAGATAAAACTTCCAGCCAAATTTGTAGATTATGATCTTTTGCTCTCAAACCAGTCAGAGCCTGCAACCTTCAAACAGACTTGCAAAGATGAAAATTTAGTCAAGTGGATGGAAGCTATGCATGAAGAAATGGCCTCTTTGCAGGCTAATGACACTTGGGACTTGGTCAAACTTCTGTCTAATCAGAGACCCTTGAAGAACAAGTGGGTCTATCAGCTGAAAGAAGAAGATGGAGGCACACACCACTACCGGGCGAGATTGGTAGTCAAAGGATTTGAACAGAAAAAGGGCATTGACTTCAATGAAATCTTCTCACCTATCATCAAAATGCAAACTATTCGGGCAGTCCTAGGTATGGTAGCAGTATGGGATCTTGAGCTTGAGCAGCTTGATGTCAAGACGGATTTTCTATATGGCGATGTTGAAGAAGATTTGTACATGGAGCAGCCTGAAGGCTTTATTAAACTAGATCAAGAAAATTTATATTGCAAACTCAAGCGTGACTTGTATGGGCTCAAGCAAGCCCCAAGGCAATGGTATCGTAAGTTTGATAGCTTCATGACTGAGCATAACTTCATTCACTATGAATTTGATCCATCTCTCTACTTCAAGTAGCTTGCAACTGGTGAGTTCGTCATACTTTTACTTTATGTTGATGATATGTTAGTCACTGGTAGCAACATGAGGGTTGTTAGAGAGTTGAAGAAAAATTTAGCTCAATGGTTTGCCATGAAAGATCTAGGGGCAGACAAGAGGATTCTTGGCATGCACATCATCAAGGATAGATAGAAGAGACAAATCAGATTGTCTCAAGAGAGGTACATTGAGAAAATCTTGGATAGATTCAATATGAAGCATGCAAAACCAGTTAGTACTCCTTTGGCTGATCATTTCCAGTTGTCATCAGCTATGTGTCCTCAAACTGATGAAGACAAAGCACACATGAAGAGTGTTCCCTATTCCTCTACAGTTGGCAATCATATGTATGCCATAGTTTGCACTCGTCCACATATTGCCCATGCAGTGGGAGTTGTGAGAAGAATTATGAGCAATCCATGCAAACCTCATTGGCAGGCGGTTCAGTGGATATTCAGGTATCTCAAAGGTACTTCAGATTATGCTTTATGCTTTGGAGGATAGGATACTCAGCTGTGGGGGTATGTTGACTCTGATATGGCCGATGATTTGGATAAACAGAGGTCTACAATAGGGTATGTGTTTACTTTTGTTGGGACTGCAATTAGTTGGATTTCATGTTTGCAATAGGTAGTTGCACTCTCTTCCACTGAGGTTGAATACATTGCTCTCACTGAGGGAGCAAAGGAGCTAATATGGCTACAATGGTTATTGGGTGAATTGTGTTGTAAGCATTTTGTTTCTCCTTTGTTTTGTGATAGCAACAGTGCTATTCACTTGGGAAAGAACTCCACCTTTCATAATGGCACCAAACATATTGAGTTGAGATATCATTTCATTCAGCATGTTCTTGAAGAGGGTACGTTGCAAGTAAAGAAGATTGACACCAAAGTGAACCCAATGGATGCTTTGACGAAAATTGTTCCAAGGGAGAAGTTTGAGTTTTGTCAAACTTCTCTTAGCATTGTTGATAAAAATAAAAGAAATGAAAGAAATGAAGATCGTACTAACTAAGAGGAGTATGAAGTAATTATTACCATCCAAAGTGAAGTGAAGCATAATAAAATTTAACAATGGAGACAAACATTTTGAAGGGGGAAAAAGCAAAGAAAAAACCCCCATAAATTATGAAAGATGGCATGAAGCCATGAAATAAAAATATTACAAAGGGAGAGGAGCTCCTTAAGAAATGAATGAAGGAGTTGTAATCAACTCCCATATGCCACCTTTCATGTGGGTGTGTGCCATGTGTAAACCTCATAAGGTGGTAACTAAATAAATCAAATATTCCTTCAAGAGGAATATTGACATGAGTTATCCTCACACGTATATGTGAGGATACTCACATAAAACAAAAAATACTTTGTATTTATAAAATACAAGTATTTAATAAGAAATAAATATAATCTTTACCTAAGTACCAAGTAAAGATTAATTTTTCTAACATCCCCCCTTAAGCTTTACTTGGGGAATATTACAACAAATCCATCAAAGGATGATTACAACATGTTACATGAATGGCATAAAAGTCTTTACAATGAATAATAATATATAATTTGAGAAAGAAGCTTGAAGAAGAGTGAAGAGGCAAGTCTTCAAGTAGTCTTGAGAATAATTGTATAGATGCCTTTGTGAACCAAAGTGCTTGTATAGATGCTTTTGAACAATCTGAATAGTGAGCTCCTTTAGAGCCAAGAGAAGTGTATTGATGGTTCTTGTGCTGCCAAGGTAGATATTGGACATGTTTCATCAAAGAAATCATAACCAAAAAATGGATTTCCCATTATTGGGATCATCTCCTAAATTTGAATTAGTTTAATCATATAAAGAGATACAAATTGCATATTGCATAATAAAAGTTTGTGGATCAAATAAATCCAAATTTAAGTTATAAAGCCAATAAGGCAAAAGTTAGCATAGCTAAAATAACCTTAAGTCTTGAGTAAGAGTACTAGGAAAAGTTGTAGCACAAATTATGGCTTATAGCCCAAATTACAAAATGTCAATATATAGACATAGCAATAATAGTTCTAGGTTTCTTCTCACTAGATCATTTGTTGAATGGTAAAGGGAACTTATATCAAGTTTAATAATAATGGACTTTGAAAATTAGTCCTAAAGATCATAGTGCCATCATTTTAAGTTCCAATATCAAGGACTTTGAAAAATAGTCCTATAGATGGTTTTTAAAAAAACATAACGCCTTCATAAAAAAATGTAATATCAAAGGACTTTGAAAATAGTCCTAAAAGTGGTTTTTTTAAGAAACCAAATTGCCTTCAATTTAAATATCAAGAAAAATAGTCCAAAAAATGGTATAAAAACTATATTGCCTTCAATGAATTTTAAGAACTTGATCCCCAACAATCAATTCATCATAAAAATGTAAGTGCATACCATCAAAGTGGATGGAAATATTTTCCATGGGGCCCAAAAAAAACTCCAATGAGACTTGATAAAATAGTTAATTCATTATAGATAGGGCTCCCTATGCAACATTACTACAAATGCACTTGCACATAAAATATTTAAAGGCTCCATTGAGATTAGATAAATCGTTTACTTTCCAAAATATATATAGATGGAATAAATCCATCAAGAAGGCATACGCTCTAATGAGATTTTAATTTTTAAAAATATATAGATGGAATAAATCCATCAAGAAGGAAAATACTCCAATGAGACTAGATAAAACATTTAATTTTCAAAATAATATATATGGCTTAAATCCATAAGAAGGCAGATTTATCGATCAGATAAATGAGGCACAAGAAAATATCATATTTTAATAATGAGGCACAATAAAATATTAGATTCCCTTTATCAAGACAACATAATCCTAGTTGAGAAAGAAACTCTAGATTTGTTTTAACTATTGTGATAAATCAAGACTTAGGTAGAAAAAATAGAATGATAATTTACCACAAACTGTGATAGAAAGTTCTTGGAGATATATTGATATTTCAAGGGGCACAAATCAAGCCACCTTAACAAGTAAAATTTGTGATTTGAAAAAAGATAAGAAGAATATTCTAAAGTGATATTCATGCATTCACGACTACATGAATATCCCTGAAATATAATTGAATGGAACAAGTAAAGAATTAGTGGGTTGATCAAGTCCAATAATAAAGTACATGTGTAAATATTTTTTTTAAAAACATTATGAAAAATGCCTAATTTTGGAAAGAAAAGCCATTTTTTTAAGAAATGCCTAATTTCCATAATAAAAAGCAATTTTTTTTATAAGAAATGTCTAATTAAAAGACAAAAAAAATGCCTAAAAAATCTCTCCATTGAAGAAAAAAGTTAATAATGCCTTTAAAAGGATTTTTTTTTAAGAAATGCCTATTTAAAAGGCAATTTTTTTTTTTTAAAGTCTTATTTAAAGCAAAACTTGTTTTTAAAACAAATGCCTAATTTTTAAAAAATTGCCTAATTAAAAAAGGCAAACTTAAAAAAAAGAGATTGCAATATTTCCCATTAAATTTTTTTTTTTTTTAAATGTCTAATTACTTAGACAAAAGGCAATTTTTTTTTTAAATAAATGTCTCCATGAAAGAATATATATATATATATATATATATATATATATATATATATATATATATATATATATATATATATATATATATATATATATATATATATATATATATATATATATATATATATAATGCCTTGAAAAGGCAATTTTGTTTTTTTTAAATGCAGGTAAAAATTTGTTTAAACAAATGCCTCATTAAAATGATTTTTTTTTTAAAAATGCCTCAATAAATAAATAAAAGGTAAATGTTTAAAATATGTCTAATTAAAAATTTTAATAAAATATAAATGAAATTAAAGCATTTCCTTAAATTAGCCAATGAAAAAATCATTCCTCCCTATTTACTAGGTAGTTGATTTGAAAAAATATCCACCAAAAGGAATCCATTTTCTAAAATTTGGGATATGGTTGCTAAAAAAAGAAATATGATTTTAAAATATATAACAAACTAATAAACTTAAATTCATATCACATAAAATAATGAATATGGCTATTTTGTAGGGATATGATTTGTGAAAGTAAATAGAAAAATACTATTTTAAATCTCACCTAAAAATCATAAATTTTTTTTTATATATCTTTTTTTTCACAATTCTTCTCATTTCTTTTTCTAATTGTTTATTTTTTTTGTTGGAGGTAGATTTTCACTCTAATTTGTTTTTTTATTGAATGTGTAGGTAGAAGTTACAAAGGAAATTGTTTACGTAGAATAAAATAAAATTTATTTGTATATGAAAGAATTTGAGGAAGGTGAACGCACCCAGATTTTTTTTATTAAAAAGCTAAATGTTTTTTTAAGAAAACTAATTTGAATATGCAAATACTTCCTCCATAATAAACCTATATTTTTTTAAAGAGAAGAATTATAAACATGCAGGGCAAAAGCCCTATTTTAAAGAGAAGAATTATAAACAAGTAGGGCAAAAGCCCTATTTTATTTTTTATTTTTTAATGTGAAAAAATAAGAATAGTTTTTTTCTTTAAGAAAACCTAGTTTGATTTTATAAAACAAAAAAAAAAAATATGAAGCATGTAGGTTAGCCTAAACCAGAGGGCAAAAGAAAACCCCTAATTTATTTTTGCAACAGATCTAATTTTTTAGAAGTTGTAAATAAATACACAAGATCCAGAGGATAGAAACCAGGGCTAAAATTTTTTTACACAAATTCTTAAAATAGATTTGAATCTGTAACCAGAATAGATTTTAATTTTTTTAATAGAAAGAGATTGTTTTTTTAAATAGATTTGAATTTGCATATAGCCCTAAATTTAAAAAAAAAAGACTTTTGTTTAAACATAAATAATATGCATGCAAAGGGGTTAAATAAAAAATTTTGCAACCAGGACTTGAAAAAAACTGGTTTCAATCTATAACCCTTGCTACAAGAAAAACTACATGAAAAAGGGTTAGAAGGAAAAACATTTTGCAACCACAACAACCTGTAACCTTTGCATAAAAAAACATGCAATAGGGTGAGAATAAAATGGAAATAAAAGGGTAACCCTTATTCCTTCACCAAAAAAATAATAAGAAGGTTCCTCTAAAAAATTTCTCCTCTCTTAGTTTGCCATGAAAGCTCCAAGTAGAGGATGGCTACCTTCACAACAACTCACAACCCAATTAGTAAAACCATGCTCTGATACCATGATAAAAATAAAAGAAATGAAAGAAATGAAGATCGTACTAACTAAGAGGAGTATGAAGTAAATATTACCATCCAAAGTGAAGTGAAGCATGATAAAATTTAACAATGGAGACAAAGATTTTGAAGGGGGAAAAAGCAAAGAAAAAAACCCCATAAATTATGAAAGATGACATGAAACCATGAAAGAAAAATATTACAGAGGGATAGGAGCTCCTCAAGAAATGAATGAGAAGAGAGAATGAGAGAGGAATAATATGAATGAAGAGGAGAGGGCATCTCATAAATAGAGGTGAGAGGGGAGTTGTAATCAACTCCCATATGCCACCTTTCATGTGGGTGCTTGTCATGTGTAAACCTCATAAGGAGGTAACTAAATAAATCAAATATTCCTGCAAGAGGAATATTGACGTGAGTTATCCTCACACGTGTGAGGATAACTCACATAAAACAAAAAATACTTTGTATTTATAAAATACAAGTATTTGATAAGAAATAAATATAATCTTTACCTAAGTACCAAGTAAAGATTAATTTTTCTAACAATTGTCAAGTTTTGACAATAAGCCTGGAGTGGGGGATAACTTTGAGTAGCTCTCCTGTAGTCTAGATTGGACTTCAAGTGGGAGATTGTTGGGTAACGTATCATTAAGGTGCAGTCCAATCCTCTAATAGCTTGGTCAACCCATTTTCTCCACCATAATATCAATGACCTTTGCATGCTTTGCCTCCCACGTTGAGGTTTTATTAACTAATAATAGACTATGAGTGGAGTGTAGAATGAGAGGGCTAATTAGCTGTTGTAGGAACACTGAGAATTATTATAATTGGTATTGAGCTGTTGTATATGATTCTGTAGTTTTCATTTTCAGAAATAATATAGAGAGCATCCCCTGCTCAATGTGGACGTAGTCAATTGGTGAACCACATTAAAAAATTCTCTTTGTCTTCTCCTTCCATTTCTGAGTTTAATCTTCTGTATGTTTTTTTTTTCTATGTTTATTGTTATCCATATAATTTTTTGTGCTTAACATATAGAAGATAATTAAGGTATAGTTACACTTTTTGGCCAAACTTGACATTGAAATCAACATTTTGAACTAAATCTTCACTTTCTAACACTTATAGCCGCTAAATTGTTAGGAATTTGAAGATGATGCAAACTAGTGATTTGTGAGATTTTGTTTGTAGATTCTAAATATATATTTTTTTAAAAAATTGGAGTTAAATTGTAAATTTTTTTCCATCTCTTTTGATAACTAGTTTTTAATAGTAAACAACATTTTTTTAAAGTGATTTGTATTCCGTAGCACATAACTCTTTTTCTACAAAAGGATAAAATTCTGATTCTTTTGAATTTAGATTGGTAACACCGATATATATGGCATGCATTTGGTTTCATAATGTTTTGTTGAATACTTTTTTTTAATTAAGTTTTCAAGTCAAACCAATTAAAATTTAGACAAAAGCATATTCTGTAAAACATAACTTTTTCTTTATGTATCAAAATTTATTTTTTCTTTTTTTTTGTTGAAACAAGGACATCAATACCTAGGGCATAGATATTTTTTAGAAATTTTTTTCACTAATTTACTAATTTTCCATGTGTGTGAAAAACCTACATTCACAAGGAATAAAAAATAAATATAATAATCAAATTAAATATATTTTAAATTATACTTTTTGGGAAGCTTATAATAAGGACTACATACTTACAAAACATAAATTTTAAATGAATTCATTTGATCCCCTAAAAGGTAAATCAAAAGTGGTTTTTTATCAGCATTTTGATAGGTGTAGAGGAGACTCCATTATAGGTATGGTTTAAAAATAGTGGAGTTCTATCCAAGGGGTTTGAATCTAAAGGGGTTTGATCAAACCCTCTTCAATTAAAATCCTTTAAATGGAAACTTTCAAGGCTTAACTCATTATATTTTCTAAAAATATGTGATTTCAACAAAAATTAGGATGTCCTAGAAAGTGTAACCCATTATTGTGGTAGCACCACCTAATATTCTAATACTACATATTCCCTAAAATAAAATTGGAAACACCATATGACGATGTAGTTTTCTTGCAACTAAACATAAATATTTAATACAATTGACATTTGGCATTGAAGTCCATATGGATGGATGATTAAACATTAATATATAAACCTACATATTTAAATGGTTTCTAATATGATAACAAGTATATAGAAGATAATTAAGGTAATATTCTAATACTACACATATTCCATAAAATAAAATTGGAAACACCATATGATGATGTAGTTTTATTGCAACTAAACATCAATATTTAATACAATTGACATTTGGCATTTAAGTCCATATGGATGGATGATTAAACATTAATATATAAACCTACATATATATAGCATTATAAATTTAAATGGAAGATGTGATTAGCAACTTTATTCATAGAGGAATAGAGGAAAAAGTAAAAT
The DNA here is from genome assembly GCA_027924645.1 of Cunninghamia lanceolata. Taxonomy (NCBI): domain Eukaryota; kingdom Viridiplantae; phylum Streptophyta; class Pinopsida; order Cupressales; family Cupressaceae; genus Cunninghamia; species Cunninghamia lanceolata. The sequence continues at coordinate 5,207,723 of BSBN01000645.1, read as the reverse complement.
AAACTTAACATTTAAGCTTTAATATTAAAAAAATAATTTTGTGAAGCTTTAAGCCATAATGCTCCCTAAGGAGGAAATCAAGGTTAAATAAATAACTTTAAGGAAATATTATTGTTTATGCAACTCAACAATTCTTCTTTAAATAAGCATACCCATATCTTGGCCTTACCAGCTTCTTTTGAGCTAGGATAATTAATAACAAGTATTCTAGTAACTCAACTAGTAGTTGCATGAAATTTATGTGCAACAGAGTAGCCGACAGGGTGTATCAATACATTCTACTTAAATATCATCCACTTCAATGGTCAAATAGCCAATAGAAATTTTACACCTCATTCACAACAAAAAGTGGTAAATATTTGTCCTATTTTTATTGGCCAAAATTGACCTTTGATCATTGAAGTGGATGATATTTAAGAACAACCGTACCAATAACTCATATGTATCCATAAAGCTGAAATGCAAGAATATTCAGAAAGAAAATAGTTGTAATTGTATATGATTAGGGTGTATCAATTTTGTAATCATAAATTTGAAATGCAGACTTGCATGAAAGACATTGGAAAATAAATTGTAGAAATATTGAGAAATAAATTGACCAAAAAAATGTTGGCATGGCTTCAAGTGCCCTTTTTAATGTGTTTATCGCATTAAGTTGGATATTGTGTATGATTAGGGTGTAGCAATTTTGTAATCGTAAATTTGAAATGCAAACTTGCATGAAAGACATTGGAAAATGAATTGTAGAAATATTGAGAAATCAATCAACCAAAAAATTATTGGCATGGCTTCAAGTGCCCTTTTTAATGTGTTTATTGCATTAGGTTGGATACCATCTTAAGAGAGTAATATATATAAAATACGTCGAGAAGGATATAAAACACTTTTTATTCGATAGATTGATTAAAAGGCACCTTGAGAAGGATATATCTCAGCGTATTTTATATATAAGTGATTAACATATTTTTTTGGTTAAAATTATTTACCTTAGTTGTAACCTTGAATCTAATTCTATCCCTAAACCTAACCCTAATTGTACTTGTAACCCTAAAACTAATTGTAACATTAACCCTAACCCTAATTCTATTATAACACTAAATCTAATTCTAACATTAACCCTATTTTTATCTATAATCCTAATTCTAATCCTAATCATAATTTTATCCCTAACCCTAACCGTAGTTCCAACTCTAACTCTAACAATTTTTTCGGTTATAAATAGTTTTGATAATTGTTTGGTTAAAATTATTTACCTTAGTTGTAACCCTAACTCTAATTCTGTCCCTAACCCTAACCCTAATGGTAATTGTAACCCTACCATAATTCTAATTATAACCCTAAACCTAATTCTAACATTAACCCTATTTTTATCTATAACCCTAATTCTAACCCTAATCATAATTTTATCCCTAACTCTAACTGTAATTCCAACACTAACCCTAACAATTTTTTTGGTTATAAATAGTTTCCATAATTGTAACCCTAACTCTAATTCTATCCCTAACCTTAATTCTATCCCTAACCCTAACCCTAATTGTAATTGTAACCCTAATGTTAACCATATGTTTTTTGGTTATATATATTTGCTCTAATTATATCTCCCTTTGTCTCTTTCTCTCCTATCTATATCTCTATCTTTTGCACTCTCTATATCTCTCATGCTTTCTCCCTCCCTCCCTCTCTCTTTGTCTCTTTGTCTTTGTCTCTCTATTCCTCTCTTTGTCTTTGTCTCTCTCTTCCTCTCTTTTTATCTCTCTTTCCCTCTATATCTCTTATCTCTAGCTCTATCCCTCTTTCTCTATTCCCCCTAACTCTAATTCTATCCCTAACCATAATTTATCAGTAACCCTAACTATATCCTTAACCCTAACCCTAATTATAATCCCCCTCTTTCTCTATTCCCCCTTTCTCTCTCTCTCTTGCCTCACATCCCTCTCTACTTATTTGTTCCCCTCTCTCTAACACTTTAATGTAATCTTGTTCCTCAACCTATTCAAACACATGGCTATCCTCATAGTGGTATATATATGTTGGTATAAATATTTCCTTCACAATCCAAGTTCATTTATATTATCATTTTTGGCTTGTTCACATAACCCTAACCCTAAATCTATTATATGCTAGTATTTCTAGTTAGATTTAACCCTAATTCTAATTTCATAACCCTAACCCTAACCCTAATTCTAACCCCAATCATAATTTTATCCCTAGCCCCACTTGTAATTCCAACTCTAACCCTAACATCTTTTTTTGGTTAAAAATATTTACCATAGTTGTAACCCTAACTCTAATTCTATCCCTAACCCTAATTGTACTTGTAACCCTAACCCTAATTTTAATCCTTACCCTAAACCTAATTCTAACATTTACCCTATTTTTATCTATAACCCTAATTCTAACTATAATCATAATTTTATCCCTAACCCCAACCGTAATACCAACTCTAAGATTAACAATTGTTTTGGTTATAAATATTATCCCTAATTGTAACCCTCACTCTACAATTATATCCCTAACCCTAATTCTATCCCTGACCCTAACCCTAATTGTAATTGTAAGCCTAATCTTAACCATATGTTTTTTTGGTTATATATATTTATTCTAATTATCTCTCATTGTCTCTTTCTCTTCTATCTATATCTCTATCTTTTGCACTCTTTATATCTCTCATGCTTTCTCCCTCCCTCCCTCTGTCTTTCTCTCTTTGTATTTGTCTCTCTCTTCCTCTCTTTGTCTTTGTCTCTCTCTTCTTCTCTTTTTATCTCTCTTTGTATTTGTAAAGCTGAGTTTACTCTACATGAAGAAACCAATAAGATGGAGAGCTAAATGTGGTTGATTTAACATTGGATGCTTGTCTTTCTTCTTATGAAAGTATTGGCATGTAAGTTAATTCCATAGATTATTTATTTTACTTATTCTGTCTTTTGTATTTTCTTATACCCTATGTCATATGCATCTCTAGCTTTGAAGAATATTGTAGGTCACTAATACCTACATAGCTTTCCTAGAAATAGTTATGAAGAGAAGGATTTACTCACTTGAGAGGCAGTATATCTCTTGTATGATTGTCTCACACATACTTCACATTAAGACATGTTTCTAAGCATAGATGACCATCCTTTCTGATCACTGGATTTAGTCATTACCGATTAAAGATCTAGGGGTTGGATTTTAAAAGTTAAAGCTTTTTCTTATGTGTGTATATTTTCTTGTGTAGTTGAATTTTTGTAAGCTTGTTAATTACTATATTTTTTTTGTTTGTACTCATTTGTAGACATGAAAATTCTATTTCAGATATCAAAAATAATGAATGATAATCACAGGTTTATTCATTATAATAATTAATTGAAGTGGCAACTCATCATTTTCAGGTAAATAAAATTTAGCAACCTGTGAAGAAAGTGAAGGAAGAAAGCAACACCGAGGATGATGAAAGCTCAGAAGAGAACGATGTGGAACCAAAGGCTAAGAAAGGTATCAAGGTAAAGCAACATGCATTTCTTTTACCTAACCATTTACAACCTCACTCTATTTTATTTTCTAAAGCAATTCTTCCAAATATGAATGTGGTTAGAACTTAGGTCATATAAATGATGCGACTATATTTTGTTATAGAATAAATTGTATCAAAATTATACTAGCTTTTTGAGTGTTTATGTTTAATTTTTTGCATTTTTGGAAGAAATTTTTTAAAAATATATATTACCACTCCTTCTGATTCAACTGATATAAAATTTTGGCCTGGTGGTTAATCAGTGGTTGGAAGTGAGATAATCATCTTCATGTTTGAGCTTTTTGTTTTGAGTCGTGTTGTTTCAGTCTACCTTTTGAGATATGGTGCTCTAAAATTTAATTATTTTCCCCATTCTTGAAACTTTTGCTAAAGAGATTCACTCCACATCTTGACATGGTATTCTTTTTCAATATGGTTGAGGAGTGAGATATTAAGCCTTTGAAAGGATCCTGCATGTAATTATGAAAGGATCTATTCTTAATTATGTGAGGTTCCCTACTTATTTATGTCCTTAACTAGCTTCCATTGATACCTTCTACAAGCTATGTTTATCATCGCATTTTATTGTTATATGCATTTATGATCTCACCATTGTCTTCTTTTAATTTTCCTAGTTTAGGTTCACCCCTTTTCAAGTTTTCTTAAGCAATCATCTACCCCTCCCCTCTTTGAGGTTTCTTAAGTAATCATCTAACTTTACTTTCTATTTCTATTCTCAAGTTGTGGTCTATGATGGTTCCTAGAGATGTACTTTTGTAGATTGTTCCATTTTGTTACATAATTTCTAAACAGCAGTGTCACACAATTGTTGTTTAAATTCATTATCAAATTGTATATAATTTCTTATAAATTTAAAATATCCCTTCTGTTGGGTTGTTTCTGTAATCCACGTACTTCATTTTCCTATTTCCATGCCTAAGCCTTGGTTTGTTAACTCTTCTTGTGTTGTGTCTTCATTGTTATGAATGACATGCAAAGCTGATGAACTCACTCAAGAAGTCTTGTTGATGCAGTAAATACTTGACATTGATCAGCATCTTTTTTGTCATGTTCAAGTTTCTCTAGTAGCCAAGGTGGTTATATTTGCACAGCTGCAATGCAATTCAATCATGAGATCCTTGATGATTGGTGCCACAGGTTGATTACATGAGATGCTCCTAAATACAGGAAGCCATACTTTAAAGTTTGGAGTGTGATAATTATAACTCCATTAATTTCTTTGACTTGTAATTACACCTAATCACCACACACAAATACAAATTTTGGCATCTTGAACAAAATATTTCATCATTAAAATTCAATCTAAGTACCTTATTTAATTTATTTTAATTCTACATCTATTACTATCTTATTACATTATATATTATTAGTTCTAGCTCTAAATTCTAAAATTTTATTTATTATTTAATTACTTATCCCACAAAAAAAAATTTATTTTTTATTATTTAAGAAATTAATAAATAATTATAGAAATATTATTTGTATTTAATTAATAATATTATATATTAATTAATTTATAAGTTATTTTATAGTATTAACTTAAATTTAAATAATATTAATTATTAATTAATAATTTAACTATAATATAATTATATAATAATTAATGGTTATCATATGCAAAGATGGTTATGGAAGGAGTGAACCGAATTTTTACAAAGAACAAAAACTGAACCCTATTCTTCAATTTCATTCATCCAAGCTTTTAGTATCATTACTCTGCAGGAATTACAACGCGCCTTTTAGTATCCTCATCCTATCTTTCCATTGTTGTCTTTTTCTTGTATCTATACCTTAGCTTCTTTGAAATGATGTTACTTGACACAAATCTCATCATCTTGAACATCACATCAAAGAGGGGAAAAATGTATACACCTAAAAATGACACAACTCGGTCTAAATAAATATTCTTAATATTTATTCCATTCTAATTCCTCTATCAATAAATAAATAAACAAATTTATTTATTCGATTCATATTCCTCTAAATTAATTAAATATCAAAATATTTAATTACCTCTTCTAAAGTCAAAATTAAATAAAATCCTTTATTTAATTAAATTCTTCCAAACAATTTAAGTCAAATTCTTCTTCCAAATTTAAATAAATCAATCAAATTTATTTAAATTCTCTCAATCTCTAAAAATAAAATACAATCAAATATTTTATTTATTCTTCCAAATCATGCACATCAATTAAATAAATTTATTTATTTAATTTTGTTTTCTTATCTTCTAATTCTTCTCAAATATCTTCCAAATCTTCTAAAAATAAATCTTCTTCTTCATGCACACAAAATTAAATAATTTATTATTTAATTTCTCTCAAATCATGCAAAAGCATATCACAAGTTGAGTTAACTGACTCAATCAACCTTGTTTTTATCAAAAACTCTTAAATTAGAAAAAAAAAATCTAATTTATGAAATCAAATCTTATCCTTATAAAAGAAAGTAGTTAAACAAAATAGCTTTTGTGTGACACATGTCTTCTTTCTATTCCTACACATTCTCTCAAGGTTTCTATACCGTTGATTTTCTCATTCTTTCTATACCATTGATCTTCTCTCTCTCAAGTCTATAAATTGAATCCTATTCTTCCATTTCATTCACCCAAGCTTTTAGTACTGTTACTCTGCAGGAATTACAGTGTGCCTTTGGCACCCAAGTCATTCCTTCGTTGCTTGTGATCAACTTGTTACCATATCATTACCATTGTTGTGAAGCTCATCTTCATTGCAATAGACTATCACGGCCGTTCCCACTTGACATCTTGGAATAGCAAGGAAGTGCACCTTCTGAGGGTATATTTATACACAAGATCATTTGCGATAGGCCATCAATGGAAGCCATGAATTAAAGAGGTTTGTTGAGGTATCATTCATTGTTTTAAATCTTCTTTATTTCTATATTTCATTGAGTTATGGGTATTATTGATGTCATTGATATTTATGCATAATTTCCCTTAACATTTTTGGTGCCCACTATGGGGCCCTGCCCCGATTTAATCCAAAAACTAAGTTTTTTGTGCTAAGGTTCCATACACAGGGGGATTTGATGCATCTGAGCAATTCTATCATGCATTTGAGTTCTGTTCCAACGCTTCTACCCTTTCGGCACATCTACCACCTAAAGCTATGCATCTGTCTTCTATCACGACGCATCTACCAAATGGCGCATATAATCTCTGTTTCAGTGCATACAACCTTTGTTTCTGCACTTTTAAAATTTATGCGCTTCTGAGCTCTGTTTCTGCACATTTAGGCTCTGAAGCTACACATATATTCTGAATAGTGGTTTTTAGGGTATTTCTTGTGGTTTTTGCTAATGCTGACACTTTTTGCAGGACTATTCTCTCATCTACTTGTAGGATTAGGGGTTGGTTTAGTCATTCAAGTTGCATTGTTAGCACACATCATCTTTTTAAAGGATAGTAATTGAATGTTCATGCAAAATCACATCTAGATCTAACTAGGAAGGGAGTAACTTGAATCTTGTTGCATCAACAACTTGAATCTAGTCCCAATGCTAGGAGGATAAAATTGAACCACTGCTATCTTATTGCTATCTTGCTTTCAAAGTTAACAACTTGCGTGTGTGCCTAAGTAGCTAGCCCATATAGTTTTTTTCATTTTAATTAGGGGAAAAGAACCACTGCCTTTTGTGTTTTTGAGAATGATACTAGGCCTATGCTCTCCCCTATCTTGGGTGACCAAAATGCCAGACATGTCATTTTCTCATGTGTTAAACCTTTAGAGAGGCCTGCCCTTGGATATCCTTCCGTCCAAGTGGGAACAGCCTTAAGTGGTAATAAGCTAAAGCCAAGCTCTGCCAACCCACTATAAATAAATTGTGTTTGGAGCGAAAACTTCAAACAATGAGTGAAGTTGTGTTATACCGATAGCTAACCTCCTCCAAAACCCTCCAAGGCGCAACCCTTGCAAGCTGGGAGACTCCATAATGGAGAGTAGTGCTACTGCATGTATAACCACTTGAATGGTTGCACTTACTAGTCATCCTTGTTTTAGTAGCCCAAAATCCCTCTATTTGTTGGCACAAAAGGTGGGACCTTTGAAGCCACCCCGATTCTTGTGGTTCAGTAGAGATAGCAGAGACAATCCTAAGGTTCGGTGGGGGTACGAGCCTTGGGAAACTCAGATCTTGGTATGCGTGAGAAGTGTGTGCCTTGGAGAGGAGTCAGTGCTACCAAGATCCTGAAGCTATCCACTTTGAATATGTACAGCTAGGGGATCTGACAAATATTGGCTTTTCCAACCTAGGATTTGTACTTTCTTTTTAAGTCAAAAAGAGTCCAAAAAATTACAAAAAAATTTAAAAAAATTTAAAACATTCTTTGTGTTTGCTATGTCTTCTTTCCATAATTAAGAAAATTAGATCAAAAAGACCATCTTGCAACCAAAAAACCAAAAACACCAAAAAACATGCCAAAAAATTACAAAAATACTCAAGAAAACCAGAATCGCACATCTGTCACTTATTATTGTGCATTTATCATTTACTAGAGCTATGCTTTTGTATCGACTTGTTATACATATACCTTCTATTTTAGCACATATGAAGTTGTACATCTATGACAGTGAGCATTTCCACATCTTTTAAGGGAAAATTTTTAACCTTTCTGGGTACCCATTTTCGGTCATGTGTCAATTTCTGTGGAGATGACAAACCAATTAGAAGTAATTACTCAAGAACTCTAATACCTACAAGTGCAATTAAACTTAGGTGCCTCGCCCCAAGATCGTATAGAAATTGCCCAAGAACTCCAAGCCATACAACAAGAAATGGCAATCTTACAAGCTGAATATGCCAGTACTAGCTACGCCTCACCCCAAAATCATACATCATTTTCCCATCTGAATGATACTCTTGACAAGGCAAGCACCACCTCAAGTGGGAAATCATATACCACTCTGTCTACTAGTCCTCCATCACCATCTCCTAGAACACATAGCCCGAAGCGTACTAATCCTTCCCCAAGCTCAAAACTACCCAAAGAATCCTTTGATGATTAGCTCCAAAGACTATCCTACAACCCTAAAAGCAAAAGAAAAGATATGGAACAAATCAAATCCACCCATTCCTCACCTCATTCATCTACTCATACACTTACGAAGGATGTGATCCAAGGGCTACTAGCAGAGAGTCAACCATGTCTCCAAATTCTGGTCCTTGACCTTACCAAAGATTCTTCCAATGCTATGTCAAATCCTACAACCCCATTGTATAATCCGCAACCCCTTGAGCTTATTGAAGAACCTCCTACCATGAACCAAAGTCAAGGTCCATTGCACCTTCATATTGTTGACCAAGAGCCTACCAAAGAGTCTTCTACCTCCACTTCAATTCAAGCACATCAAGAGTTATGTCAAGAGCACACTTTAGAACATATGGAAACATCGACCCCTTATCTAAATCAAGATCAAAGCACCCCCGTCCAACCCTTCCATAATTTTTGTCTTTTCGATGATCCTATACATGAGCAAGAAATCTAATTTTAAACCATTCATAACATTTATCTTTTTCAAGATCAAGATATTACCTCTAACAAAGCTATCCATGAGCAACTTGATCCTATGCCCATACATGAAGAAGAGATCCAATTCCAACCTCTCCATAACCTATATCTTTTCTATGATCAAGATATTATCGTTGATGAAGAACCTATACATGAGCACATTGATCCCATCATGCTTAATCCTATCTATGATCAAGAGCCTATCTATGATCGAGCAAACCATGATGATCGTCTTAGCCAACTTTATGCATTCCATGGTCATGAGCTTATTACCCCATCTAGTCCTATCCATGATCTAACAACATACACTTTCCTTGATGAGACACTTGCCTCCCAAGTGCACATAGATGATCAAACCAATGACTTGGATCCTAGTGAACATAATGATAAATAAGATCCTAATGATCCTTCACCATCTGTTATCGACCAAGTTACAAATCCATTATCATATCCTATTTGTCTTACCACCTTCATGCATGAATGTTCCTCAGAGTGAAAGGAAGCTAGGTGTGCGAAAATCACTTCCTACACTAATCTAATGAGAAGAGATGTATGCAAATTCAACTTCAATTCTTACAACTATAGCAACATAGAACATCTAACAGAGATATTGCAACAATACACATACACATAGAAAGTAGACAAAAGAGAGAGAGATAAGATATATGTGGGGAAAACCCTTACAGATGAAAAACCCCACACTCTAAAACATAGCTCAAATGTATTACAGTAAACAATAACAGATTACAATACAGTTTCAGAGTTAATGCTCTTTCAGGAGTCTTCGAATGTCGAATCTGGAGATATTCTGGTAGCATAACAGTACTTGTACCAAAGTTATCTATCTCCCATCCAAGCACCTGTTTATATAGAGTTTACAAGGCAAATATGGAACCTTCTAGAGATGGGCATCCATCTTGGACTCATACCCCAAAACCCATGCCTAAGGACACTTGTCCAACATCCCATCCCAAAGTGGGCACCTGGTCCCAAGATAGGTTACGACAGATGCTCTTATGCACCTTATAGCTATCATAGAATCTGTCATAACTGACAGCACTTACAGCTGTAAGAGAATCTGTCATACACTGACTAAAAATATCATATTCCTCCTACAACATGTCATAACCTCCCTTGTCTGCCCAAATATGCCTTTCTCTCATGCAAAGATACTAACACTTGTCATTAATTAAAAGTCATTTGAGATTTTGGGGGCATTGCCCCTGAGCCCCCACAAGGGCGCTGCCCCTCGACCCCACCCTGTACTACGACAGGGAGCGCGCTAGGGGTGCTACCCCTGGACCCCGCAAGGGGCTACACCCCTTGACCCCATCTTGGGGGCACTGCCCCCAAACCCCCATTAATTATTCAAGGGGGAAATTGTGGCTGCCAAAGTCACCAAAATTTATCCTCCTGCATATACACAAGGTGTTGACTATGCCAACTCAACATGGGATAAATAAATACAACATTAGGAATTTGCAAAGGTTGAGACACCTTAATTCCCAACATAGAGCACCAGCAACCATTATCCTCTATCTCACCTTCTCCATCTAATAAGGAACTCGTGTCTAGCGCTCAACCTATACATAATCCCACTATCCACCACATACTCTAGCACATGAACTATCAAGGTAAAGGCTTGGGCCTTCATGAACAAGGTATTTTGGAGCTCGTCCATGTCAATGTCCCTCCTTGCTCATATGGCCTTGAATACACACCACAAGGTGAACAATCTCAAGATGTTGGTACTTCCTCCATGCATTCTAATTCCACCACTTTCCATCGCAAACCCTATCATATCCCCAAAACATATGTCGACATTCCACCTCCCTTATCATATACATCCCAAAAGCATGTGACCATACACCTTCCACTGTCTAATCTACCTCCGCTACTTCCAATTCCTAATGTCCCTCCATGCATTTTACCACCACTTCTTCCAACTCCTTATCCATCCATCTATAGATCCTCTGAAAGTCCCAATCATGGTCAACAAATATACATGTTGTCTAAACAAAGAGCTTCCACCAACTCCACTTCCACCTTCTCAAGGGAATTCAACAACAAATATTTGGATGCCTCTACCTATAAAGTCAAAAATCCTAAAGGTCCTCATGACCTAGGATACAAAAGCCAAGAATCAAAGAAAAACCCATATCAAAAGTTGCATACACCCACACACCTCAATGCCAAACTGAAAAAGGTGTGGGTTCCCAAGCAACAGGTAATTACCTTAGAAGCTACACATAAGCTACATATACCCAATCCCATACCTTCACAGGTAATGTCTACAAGAAAAATGGTTTGGGTACCTAAGAAAAAATCCAGCAAGTCAAATAAGGCATCCCCCTCTCACGAATTCCAACCACCCACTTTCTCCTCTTTCATCCAAAAATCCCATTCCATCCAAAAGTCTCAAATTCTTCCATCCCACATGACAAGCAAAAGTTAGAATAATACAAAGCCTATGTGGGTCCCTAAATTCCTAAATCACTCATCCACTATGCAAAACTCTCCATTGCTTCTTGCACCACTTTCCTACCATCAGCTTCAATGTTTATCATGGTATGTGCAACCATTGGTCATGATTCCCTTCCATCCCACAACATTTCCACATACCTCCACCAACCCTTCCTTCCACTATTGTCCTACATAGCTTCCTCATCCTCTTCCTATGGTCCATGCTTTTGCATAAGCCTTCCCTCCATCCATGTATAAGTCCTGCATAATCCCCATCATCGTCCACTATCATACCTTCCATAATCCGCTAACTACCATTCTCCATCTCACTTTCATGCAATCCCCTACCAACATCTATGGAACATTTGACATGGTCCATATGCCAACATGCATCTCTAGCGAGACTATCACCTTTCATAGAATTAGATACTTGAGTCTCTACCTTCTGTATCCACCTTCTCCTATATAAAAAAAAGTAAAGAGAAATCCCTTTGTCCAATAGTGAAAATCTGGCAAACAGGCACCTTGGATAAGTACAATGATGAAAACCTGGCAAATAGGCATCATGTGTAAGTTGATCACCTACACTTGGGGGCACCTTATCTCATCAGCATATCACTTTTGTCCTATCATTTCCTTCCGTACGATTTCCTATCCTATCCTGCTATCTTTATCTATTTCATACCTATATTGTCCAGTCCATCCATCCTAATCTTCCATTCCTCTATTTTCTTTGGTCTTGATAAAGATAAGGGGCACAATGTTGACAAATGTTTTAGATGTCTCTTGACATACCTTATCCCTCCTAGCCAAGCCAATCCTTCATTATCCTCTCATCCTCCTATCATCATAAGCATTGAAAATCCTAAGTATCCTACCTACAATGGGGCATGTTATTCCTATGCGACTTAGTCCTTGGTGATCACATCCTTCCCCTTTTCCGCATGCATTCCTTCCATCTACTATTTCTCATCCATTTGCCTATCCGTGGTGTTTTCCTTGTCATCAGTATCTATCAACTAAGGTCTTATTCAATCATCCTATCTACAATGTCAACCTAGCATAGTATCTGTCATCAGTATCATAGGTCAACCCTGAACTACATTATCTCTACATCATCATGTAGGCAAGGCCATTTAGCAATGAGCCCCCAAGGCACTAGGTCAATCCCTTAGGGTCCGTTTTACCAGGCAAGCACTGTAAATGATTCTATCTAAAATTTGGCAAGAAAAACATATCTAAATTCAAGAATGTTTTGTGGTTGTGATCAGGTTAGGTTATAGTGTCTTGATTTTTGTTATCATGTCTTTCTATGCTACTCGAGGATGCCAAAAGCTAGAGATGCTCTGATGGGGGCATGATTATTTTCTTTGTTTCCTATTTGTGGATTAATCTTTAGTAATGTGAAGCCTTATCTAATGACGTGATTGGCAAAAGATCATCGAGGACATTAGAGGTCTAAACATGAAAGGGGGCAATCCTTGTCTGTTGATATGCAAGAAATACTTAGGTCATCTTGGTTCAATCATACCTCGATGCTTGTATTAACTTGCTAAATCAAAATCCATGTAAGCAATACTCAGGTCATCTCAGTTCAATTATACCTAGATGCTTCTATTAACTTACAACATTAAAAAAAAAGTACCAAAAAAAATTGCCCAATGATGAAACAAGCACTTCAAAATATTTGCAATATCAAGATGACAAATATCCATAGCCATATCCATAATGTATCCAATTGCATTTCATAGCCATATGCATAACTGATCCAATTGCATTTCATATCCATATCCATATCCATATCCGTATCCGTATCCAATTGCATTTCACATACTATCCATGCAATAAAAATTCTATGTAGAGTATCAATATTTACAAAAGCTCCTGATCCTTTCATTCACATTTCTTCTATCAACCAAATTTCTATCTATCATTGTATCTCTCATCCTTGTCTAGTCAATCTAAGAAATGATCCAAATGTAGGTCCATCCTTAATCCATACCAATCAAGTCAACTCAATCTTGTCAAATTATCCAATCACGCTCAGTGGCCTTAATCCTTGTCTAGTTGTAAACCAACTCAAACAACTATAATCAATCGTCTTATACAGAATGTTGCATTGTCAAAATTAGACCAACACACACGTCTTACATGACATGTTTCATTTCCTGAAACCAGACACTATCTTATTATGTTTCTCTAGGGATCTGTCGTTCCCCACCATGACAACACTGTCATATATTGTTATCGATTCATTGTTGGTTTATGTTAGGAACCCGTGTTTAACCCTTCTCTTTACTTTGTTAGTATATTATATTTGGACGCATATGCTTTGTAAGTCATCCTGTGAGTATATTGTATTATCCCACATTCATGGGAAGTAATAGTTGTTTAGATTAGACTTAGTATATAAGTATGTGTTGAGGCCAATGAAGGCATCCACGAGTTTATTGTATTGATCTTGCTCAAAGGAGGTTGCTCGCTCGAAGTGGCCTGCGATCAATAAATTCCTTCTATGTTTTGCTATTTCTGTTATTTCATGCATTTTTCATTATATTGTTGCAAGAGATTCCTCTCATCTGGTATCAGAGTGCTTTCTTAGGCTCACTGGGTGGAATTTCTACCGAATTTTTTTTCACAGTGGCCTCTAGGCGCTATGATTATTGTAGTAGTTTTTTTTTCTTTGCATCTATATTGTTCATTTCAATTACAGGTTCGGATCAGGGAATAATCCCTATCCACTTAACTATGGGAAGTGCCTGGGTATAGCCCTAAAACTCATTGTGAGGAGTACCACAGGAATCCTGAAGTAGCTGGCCCATTGAGAGGACCTGGTAGTGAAAAGGGCAATGGCCCCTACCTGATTGACTAGTTCCCATCCATGAGGTAAACCAAGAGCTGTCATTTGTGGCAAAGCGGTTATCAGTTTTACCTGAGCCATGGAGTGAGGGGTACTACCCCAATACGCAAGACGTTAGACAACATTGGTATCTGAGTGAATCCCCTGAACCTTTAGGAAGCCGAACTTACCTGGGGTCCATATCTATTACCAGCTGACAAATCACCGATTGAATTTCTATTTTTTTGCCATATCTTCCTTGCTTTCACTCCATTTCCTCTGAAAATTTACTGGAACACCTGAAATTCCATTCTGCATATTTCCTTCGTTGAGGACCATATCCTAAATTCCAATTATCGAAGCCTAAAATCCCACATTTGTCTATTTTTAGGGTTTACCATAACTTCTTCGATTCTCACCCAATCACCTTCAAATTTTGCCACAGTGTTCATTTCCTATTTTTGCTCCTTTGTCCCTCTTGGACAAATTTTCCCATTCTTTCACCCCACTTCTGAAATCCCTATTTTTTGCTTTCCTATCCCTCAGAAAGTGTCCAAAACCTAGTCAAACCCCAATTACCCATCAAAGTTTTTCCCAAATCCAAATTTTCCTTTACTAAAAAAGTTTCTGTTTTTGTTTTTCTACCCATTCTAAAAAAAAAATCCCAGTTATGGTTGTCACCCACGTGGGGGCAAAAAACATGGAGGAGGAACTTGCAGCCATCAAGACCCAACTCCAAGATCTGGATGAACAAATTCTTGGGCTCAATCTTCAGCATTCAGCCATGAACAATAGATGGCAGCCAGAGTCTTTTGCAGATATAGGGTTTTCTTCTTTTGGCAATTTTCGTGGACTGAAGCTTGATTTTCCTCGCTTCAATGGTGATGATTCGATTGGATGGATATACCAGGCAGAACAATATTTCAATCTGCATAATACTTTTGATGTCAACAAAGTCCCACTTTTCTCCTTTCATTTGGAACATGAAGCCCTTCAATGGTTATGTTGGTACATCAAAGCTCATGAAGAGCCAAAATGGACAGATTTTTGCAAAATCATTTTGCAACGATTTGGCCCTAGTGCTTTTGATGACTTCACAGGAGCACTCACAAAACTATGCCAAATAGGCACTGTGAGAAAATATCAGACAAAATTTGAAAAACTGGCCAATCACAGAAGGATTGTCTAATGAATTTTTCAGGAGTTGTTTTGTCAGTGGTTTGAAGGATGTAATTCACTCTGAGGTTAAAATGTTCTACCCAAGCACAATGATGGAAGCCTTAGGGTTGGCTAAGTTGGCGGAGGACAAGATCACAGCTCAACAACGCTCCAAATCCAATTTTGTTCCATTTAGAAATATGGATCCCCAAAGCCCTCAAATAATGCCAGCTCCTAGAACAACTCCTATCAAGCATTTGACTGAAGCAGAGATGCGGGCACGTAGAGAAAAAGGGCTTTGTTATAATTGTGATGACAAATTCACTCGACATAAATGTGTTGAGCAAAAGCTCTATCTTTTGGATGTGGATTCTTTGCCTGAAACTGAAGTTTATGCAGATGCTTAGGATATAGTAGTTGATCAGGTTAAAACTCAGCAGTCGCCTATTGACCATACTTCTTGGGAAGACCACCCAGAGATCTCTCTCCATGCCGTAGCAGGAGTCACCACCTCACAAACCCTGCAAGTCAAGGGTTACTTCAAGAAGCTCCCTCTTACAATACTCATTGATTCTGGTAGTACTCATAAATTTATTGACCCTCGCATAGCCAAATAGGTTGATTTTTTTGTTCATCCTTGCTTAAACTTTGAAGTCATGATTGCCAATGAGGGCACATTACCTTGCAAAGGGAAGTGTCACAATGTGCGTATCTCTATTGGA
The DNA here is from genome assembly GCA_027924645.1 of Cunninghamia lanceolata. Classification (NCBI taxonomy): domain Eukaryota; kingdom Viridiplantae; phylum Streptophyta; class Pinopsida; order Cupressales; family Cupressaceae; genus Cunninghamia; species Cunninghamia lanceolata. The sequence goes on along the minus strand of BSBN01000645.1, from coordinate 5,191,497 downwards.
GATTATAACCTGCACTCTGACATGTTTGCCTTGCCCTCAGGTAGATGTGATGTGGTTTTGGGCGCTCAATGGTTACGCACACTTGGACCCATCTTATGGGATTTTGCTAAACTTTGGATGCAGTTTTCAGACAATGGGCACAAACACACATTGAAGGGCTTACAACCAAGGTCTCAGCATCATAAGTTCACATCGCCTAGAAAAGCTTCTTAAGAAGAATTCACATGGTGTCATCGCTCAACTTCACTCCATTCAGATGCAACCATCCGTGGTCTCCACTACACCTTCAACTCTACAATGAATGATGGTTATTTTGCATGCAGTACAGAAGTGGCAGCCACACCTATTAGGGAATCATTTTTGCATCAGGGTGGCTCACTAGAGCCTGAAATATTTCCTAGAATAATGGGTCTCCTCCCCAGCACAATAGAAATGGATCAACAAACTCATGGGTTATGACTATGAGATCACTTACAAGAAGGGTAAGGACAATATTATGGCAGATTCTCTTTCTCGCACATGTGATGACCAAGCTTCTCTTTCAGCTATTTCTATGGCTATTCCAAATTAGTTGGAATCTGTCTCGTAGGCTATCTTCTATGAACTCTATGTTTCTCCATCAGTAGGGCACTCTGGGTTCCTCAAAACTTATAAGCAGGCATGGCGTCACTTCTTTTGGAAGGGAATGAACATGGCAATTCAACAGATTGTGGCTGCATGTGATACCTCAAACCAACAGCATCAGTGGGCAAAGTGGCTCCCTCTCAGTAAATGGTGGTACAATACCTCCTACCACACTGCATCTAACATGACTCCATATGAAGCAGTCTATGGTCAGGCACTGCCAGCGCTCCTTCCATACTCCCCCAACAGTTCACAAGTTTAAGCAGTTGACACGGTTCTCTGCACCTAGGATCAGATTGTGGATCATAAGCTGGCTCCTTCTTCCCACGTTCATCATTTCTTGGTGCCAATGACAGAGCACAAACTGTTTTACCACAACTAGATAATAGAGGATCCATCCTTTTGGCACTAGAGGTAATCCTCGACAGGGGCACTCATCCTCTTTGCTCCCACTCCATCACAAAGGTATTAATTTAGTGGCATGGAACGCACCCAGAGATAGCTATAGGGGAACCAATCCTTCAGATTCAACAACGATTTCCACATCTTACGCTTTGAGGACAAAGCTTTTCTAAGAGGGAGGGGATGTTAGGAACCCGTGTTTAACCCTTCTCTTTACTTTGTTAGTATATTACATTTGGATGCATATGCTTTGTAAGTCATCCCGTAAGTATATTGTATTATCCCACATTCATGGGAAGTAATAGTTGTTTAGATTAGACTTAGTATATAAGTACATGTTGAGGCCAATGAAGGCATCCACAAGTTTATTGTATTGAGCTTTCTCAAAGGAGGTTGCCCCCTCGAAGTGGCCTACGATCAATAAATTCCTTCTGTGTTCTGCTATTTTTTTTATTTCATGTATTTTTCATTATATTGTTGTAGGAGGTTCCTCTCAGTTTACTGCTTGATAGGGGCAATACCTTGTTTGTTCTTGTATCATTTGTGCATACTTGCTTACTTGCTTGTGTGTGTTATCATTCTATCTTGCATCGTGTATCATTCAGCTCTTTCTTGAACCATTTTCTTCACCCCTACCTATTCTTCCAACCTTCTTCGTCATGAGATTGTCCGTCTCGTGCCTTGAAACTCTCTCCTCGTCCAATCTCCTGAGGGGCATCCTCATCCTATCTTTCTATTGCCATCTTTTTCTTCTATCTATACCTTAGCTTCTTTGAAATGATGTTACTCAACACAAATCTCATGATCTCGAACATCACATCAAAGAGGGACAAAATGTATACACCAAAAAATGACAGAACTCAGTCTAAATAAATATTCTTAATATTTATTCCATTCTAATTCCTCTATTAATAAATAAATAAACAAATTTATTTATTCGATTCATATTCCTCTAAATTAATTAAATATCAAAATATTTAATTACCTCTTCTAAAGTCAAAATTAAATAAAATCTTTTATTTAATTAAATTCTTCCAAACAATTAAATAATTCTTAATTATTTAATTTAAGTCAAATTCTTCTTCCAAATTTAAATAAATCAATCAAATTTATTTAAATTCTCTCAATCTCTAAAATAAAATACAATCAAATATTTTATTTATTCTTCCAAATCATGCACATCAATTAAATAAATTTATTTATTTAATTTTGCTTTCTTATTTTCTAATTCTTCTCAAATATCTTTTAATTCTTCTAAAAATAAATCTTCTTCTTCATGCATACAAAATTAAATAATTTATTATTTAATTTCTCTCAAATCATGCAAAAGCAAATCACAAGTTGAGTTAACTGACTCAATCAACCTTGTTTTTATCAAAACTCTTAAATTAGAAAAAAATCATTCTAATTTATGAAATCAAATCTTATCCTTATAAAATAAAGTAGTTAACTCAAACAAAACAACTTTTGTGTGACACATGTCTTCTTTCCATTCGCGCACATTCTCTCAAAGTTTCTATACCGTTGATCTTCTCATTCTTTCTATATCGTTGATCTTCTCTCTCTCAAGTATATAAATTGAACCCTATTCTTCCATATCATTCATCTAATCTTTCAGTATTGTTACTCTCTAGGAATTACAGTGCACCTTTGGCACCCAAGTCATTCCTTCATTGCTTGCAATCAACTTGTTACCATATCATTACCATTGTTGTGAAGCTCATCTTCATTGCAATAGACTATCATGGCCGTTCCCACTTGACATCTTGGAATAGCAAGGAAGTGCACCTTCTGAGGGCATATTCATACACAAGATCATTTGTGATAGGCCATCAATGGAAGCCATGAATTAAAGAGGTTTGTTGAGGTATCATTCATTGTTTTAAATCTTCTTTATTTCTATATTTCATTGAGTTATGGGTATTATTGATGTCATTGATATTTATGCATAATTTCCCTTAAAAGTAGCTATGAAGGAGAAGGTAGAAATTTGAGGGAGGTGACCATAACTAATTATGAAAGAAGACCCTTTACTAGATCTAGGAGCAAAACTAGCTATCAAAAGGATGGAATGCAGTGTTCCTAATTGGAGAAGAAGAATGTTGATGTCAAAGACACCAAAATGTACTTATTAGACACAACAAAGGAAATTCTCTTTTCCCAAACAATACAAGAAAGGGAAATATGGAGAAAGAAGATGGGAAGGAAGGGAGCGTGTTCAAGAGGATTTGAAAAAAGTTAGACAATAGCGAAAAATGCAACCTCAAAACCCTAGTAATGCCTCTAATCAATTACCATTCCCTTGGCAAAAGAGAAGTTATTCAAAGACGCTTTGGAAGGGAAAGACTTGAAATCCTCAAACGCCAAAGTCAATCTTAGAGGAAAACACTACCCCCTTGGGCATATCCAACATCTAGACAAACTAGAAAGGACGATAAAAATTGAGGAGAATATGCTTGAGCCTTCTCTAAATTATCTTTAGGAATGTGCCTTCTTTGCCAAAATGATAAATTGGTGGCCTTTCAAAGAGAAACCTTAGATTTGGATTCACAAAATTAGGGAGAATCGCTCAAATACAAACCACTCCCAAATGGATTTTTTGATTGAATGCCCTAACAATAAAAAAGAAAGAAATCATGAAGGGTGTTGCTTGGGTGATATGTGGGTTGGCTTGTTTGTCAAAGAGTGGGAAGCAAACTTTGATCCCAAGGAACCAAAACTATAGATAGGCTCTTAGCAACGGACCCCAATAGATTCCTTCTTCTACTTGCTAAGCAAGGAGATAAGTTTCCTAAAGATTTTGACACATCTACTCTTAAGGAGCAAGACCCTATCAACATTGCTATCACTGCTATGGGAGAATCGAATCCTATTTCTATTCAAACCATGTCTACCATAGCACCTACCATACCACCTACACCTACACATAACATTACTTCATCACCATTCACCAACCAATTCACCAATCCACTTTACCAACCTCCCACATCATTTGGCCATGTTTCTATTGGAATAAGGTGCCATTAACCTTGTAAATTATAATATTGTATTTATTCCATTTATTATTTGTAATTTATAATTACCCATAAGGGAATGAGGTAGTTTCACTGGTAGTGGTAATTCAAGAGTCACCGGAGGTAATTAATAAGTGACATTTATGGTTGGCAATTGTAAAATGCATGAGTAAATGAGTATAGGAACCACCTTGGGAGAATCTACTATTTTAAGCATATATGACACACGTCATAATGTTTGGTGGGTGCATGTAAAGAATCTATGATAGCTGCAAGTTGTCATAAGATTCTATGACACTATGATGCATATGACAGATATTATTAGTTGTAAGATTGCTATGTTTAGCCCCAGGTGCCCATCTTGGGAAGATACACTTTGGTGGTATCTATGATGCTTGTGACACATCATAAGATGCTGTAAGATGCTATTCTTGACTTTGGGCACCTAACTTTGCATTGGCATATTTTGACACATGGAGGTTGCATGTATGTATACATTTAATGTTTGCATGTGGGGGAATCTTAGGAGAGAGAAAGTAGATGCCTAGATTAGAGGGAAAACACTTCTATAAGCACTTGCATTGTATTTGTTGCTGTAATATAGATTTTAGGTACTCAGGTGCTGCAGGAATATTGTCGAATTGAAGACTAAAGGGAAGATTGGTGAAGTTGTTGTATTGTATAATCATTTTATGATTAATATAGACTCGGGCCTCTTTCCTGTGTGAAGTTTTTTACCTGAAAGGGTTTTCTCGACGTTAAACATTGTGTTGTGTGTTCAGTTTTCTGATATGATATTTCTGTGATGCATAGTTTCTTTTCTATGTTATAATCCCCATTGGATAATACATTGTTAAATATCATTAAACATATATTTGAATCAAATTTCTATTGAGTGGTGCTTTCATTTCTAACATTTGGTATTAGAGCCTGGCCAGCTTTGACTCTTGGGTGGTAGTGTGGAAGCTATAGCTATAGTGGGAGATTTGGCTGCATTTGTTTTGTAGATCTTGAGTTGATATTATGGTTGCATCTGTTGTTGCATCAACCTCTTGATTGGACATTGAGAAGTTCAACGCAACGGGGTATGAGTTGTGGACACTGAAAATGGAAGACTTGTTGGAAGAAAGAAACCAGTGGTTGGCTATTCAAAATGAGTAGAAACCCAATGATGTCTCTCTAGATGAATGGGCAAGGTTGGATAAAAAGGCACGGGGAACCATTTGTTTGTGTCTTGCAGATTCTGTCCTACTAAATGTCACAAAGGAAGAGAGTTCACATAGTTTGTGGAAATGGTTGGGTGAGATCTACCAAGCCAAGAGTATGGTAAATAAACTTTATTTAAAACGAAAATTATTTTCCATGAAAACGAGAGAGGGTGATTCAGTTGCAAAGCATTTAAATTCATTTAATTTGTTGTTGAATCAACTTGTATCCGTAGATGTTGATGTTAATGTGTAAGATAAATGTATCTTACTTCTTTTTTCTTTACCTAAATCTTGGGAGAATGTCATACTGGCTATCATTGCTAGCCTCACAGATCTGAAGTTGGATGCACTTGTTTCAGTTCTATTGTCACAAGAATTAAGGAAGAAGATTTTGGATAGTTTAGGAGATGCTCTCAGTGTCAGGGGAAGGCCTAAAGAAAGAAGACCGAAAGGAGATCAGAAAGGGGTTAAGGATAAATCTAAGGGTTGATCTAAGACTCCTAGAAAGAAGAATGGAGTTTAAGTGTTGGAACTGCGGTAAAATGGGACATGTGAAGAATGAGTTTAGAAACCCGAAGAAACAGTGGGAGAATGCTTCTGATAAGTCCTCAAATGTAGGTGAAGATGTTTTACTTTCTTCTTGTAATGTTGTTGCTAATGATCACTAGTTGGTTGACTCAGGATGCTCGTTTCATATGACCCTGCATAAAGAATGGTTTTCCACATACGAAGAGTATGATGGAGGTAATATCTACCTTGGAAACAACTCTACATATCTAATAGTTGGGAAAGGCAAGGTATTGTTGTGTTTCAATGATGGGAGGATTAAAACCCTCCCTAGTGTTTTGCATGTTCTTGGATTAGGTAGAAATCTTATTTTAATTTTGAAGTTGAATGATTTGGGAATGCATGTAACATTTGATAAGCATGATTGTAGATTGGTGAGAGAGGACTTGGTGGTAGTGAAGGGAAAGAGATTGGGAAACTTGTTTAAGTTAGAAGTTGCTATAGTTTGTAATGCCTCTTATGTATCTAAGGCTAGTACTGAAAATACATGTATGTTGTGGCACTGTAGATTGGGCCACACAAGTAATAATGTTTTGAAAACTATTAAGAATAAAAATTTGGACAATTTTTCTTATTCTAATGAGCACTTTGATTTATGTGAGCATTGTGTGTTTGGTAAACAAAACAGAAAATCATTTCCTTCAGGAAGCAATATAGCAAAAGAGAAATTAGAGATTATTCATATGGATGTGTTTGGACCTATGGATAATGATTCTATCGAAAAATCTCATTATTTTGTTATCTTCATTGATGATGTATCCAGATTTACTTGGATTTATTTTATCAAACACAAATATGAAGTTTTCACTAATTTTAAGGATTTTAAAGTCATAGTTGAAAACCAATTGGGATTAAGGATAAAAATATTAAGATCTGAAAATGGAGGGGAATATTGCTCTAAGGAATTTGATGAGTTTTGCAAGCATGCAGGTATTATTAGACAAAAGACAACTCCGTATACACCACAACAGAATGGTGTTGTAGAAAGGATGAACCAAACAATCATGGAAAGAGCCAGAAGTATGCAAAGTCATGCACAATTGGACAAATGCTTTTGGGCAGAGCCTGTGTGTACTTCTTGCTACTTGATTAACAGATCTCCTTGTAAGGCTCTTGATTTGACACCTTATGAAGTGTGGACAGGTAAGGAACCTTCTATTTCACATTTAAGGGTTTTTGGTTGTGAGGCTTTTGTTCATGTGCCTAAGGAAAAGTGATCTAAGTTGGATCCAAAAGCTTAAAAGTGTACATTAATTGGATAGGGTGATAATGTCAAAGGTTATAAGCTTTGGAATTCACTAACCTGTAAGATTTTCTATTTTAGAGATGTTATTTTCAGGGAACTTGGAGCTATTTCTAAACCTAAGTAGCCAAAAGAAAAAGAAGAAAAGGTAAAGAGATTACACTTTGATTTAGAGTAGAAAGATGCACCTCAGGAAGGACAGAATTACAGATTGGAGGGTGAAGAAGAAAAAGAAGATTCGAGTAGTTCTACTGCAGATGAATCTATTGTTATAGAAGAAGTTGGTGCAGATAATCATGTAGAAGAACAAGATGATCATATAGAAGAACAAGTTGGTGCAGATGCATCACCCTTGAGGAGATCCACAAGATAATAGAATCCAGTTGACAGGTATAGCCCACCAGATTTCTATTGTATATTTGGTTTATTGAGTACTAATGATGAGTCTAGATCCTATAGGGAAGCTATTCTTGTAGATGATAGTGAGTCTTGGCAGTTAGCCATGTAGGAGGAGATGATGGCTTTAGACTCTCATAACGCCTGGGATCTTATTCATTTTCCCAAAGGAAGAAAGGTCATAGGTTGTAAGTGGGTCTTCAAGAAGAAGTTTGGAGCAGACAGGTCATTGGAGAACTACAAGGCTAGACTGGTAGCCAAGGGCTACTCCCAGAGAGAAGGAGTTGATTTTGGTGAGATTTTCTCTCCTATTCCTAAATTGACTTCTATGAGATTTCTTTTATCCATTGTTACAGCCTTTGATTGGGAGATTGAGCAAATGGATGTTAAGATTGTGTTTTTTCATGGAGATCTTGAGGAAGAAATTTATATGCAACAACCTATAGGTTTTGAGTTAAAAGGAAAAGAACATTGGTTTTGTAGGTTAAAGAGGTCTCTCTATGGTTTGAAACAGTCTCCTAGAATGTGGTATCAAAAGTTTGACTCATTTATATTGAAATTGGGTTTTGTTAGGAGTGAGGAGGATCACTACATTTACATTCATTATATTGGTGATTCTATATTGTTTATTGCTCTATATGTTGATGACATGTTATTTTTCATTAATACTAAGGGCATGATCAGTGAGCTGAAAGCTCAACTTTTAGGTGCATTTGATATGAAGGATCTTGGAGCTGCCAGGTGTATTCTGGGAATGGAGACCAGGAGGGATAGAGGTAATAGAAAGCTTTGGTTGTCACAGAGTAAGTATGTGAATACTATTTTGCATAGATTTAGTTTACAAGACTGCAACCCAGTTAGAGTTCCTTTACCCATTGGTACTAATCTTTCATTAGATATGCGTCTGAAGAATGAGGATGATTTTGAGGATATATGTGCCATATGCTAGTGTTGTAGGGAGTTTTATGTATTCAATGGTTCACATTAGGCTAGATATTGCCCAAGCAGTGGGAGTTTTGAGAAGATTTATGTATAACCCTGGTAGACAACATTGGAATTATGTAAAAAGGGTGTTTAAATATCTTGCAAGTATTCCTGATCATTTTTTGGTTTATTTTGGTATTGATAGTGCTGATAAATATTTGGACGTATAGGTATTTGTTGATTCAAATTGGGCATGTGACTTGGATAGTCAAAGGTCCACTAGTGGCTACATGTTTACTTTGTTTGGAGGAGTAGTGGGTTGGATGAGTAAGAGGCAGCCCACAGTTGCTTTGTCCACCATAGAAGCAGAGTATATGGCTTCTACTCATGTCTCTAAGGAGGCAGTTTGGTTGAGGAGATTGTGTATAGGTATTGGACTTGATTGCAGGATCATTCAAATTGGTTCTGATAGCCAAAGTGCTATCTGTTTGGCCAAGAATCCTATGTATCATGCTCAGACTAAGCATTTTGATGTTCAATATTACTTTGTTTGAGAGTTGGTTGCAAATGGATAGATTGAGCTAAAGAAGATATCTACACTCAAGAGAATGTTGCAGATTCAATGACCAAACTTGTGAGCACATTGAAGTTTGTGTGGTGCAGAGAGGCCATGGGCCTTGTTTCTAGTACTTGGTTATTTCATTTGATTTCCTATGGGTTGATTTACAATGTATAATGTCAAGTGGGAGAATGTTGGAATAAGGTGCCATTAACCTTGTAAATTCTAATATTGTATTTATTCTATTTATTATTTCTAATTTGTAATTACCCATAAGGGAATGGGGTAGTTTCATTGGTAGTGGTAATTTAGGAGTCACCGAAGGTAATTAATAAGTGGCATTTATGGTTGGCAATTGTAAAACTCATGAGTAAATGAGTATAGGTGCCACCTTGGGAGAATCCACTATTTTTAGCATATATGACACATGTCATAATGTTTGGTGGGTGCATGTAAAGAATCTATGACAGCTGCAAGTTGTCATAAGATTCTATGACACTGATGCATATGATGGATATTATTAGTTGTAAGATTGCTATGTTTAGTCCTAGGTGTCCATCTTGGGAAGATACACTTTGGTGGTATCTATGACAGTTATGACACATCATAAGATGCTATTCTTGACTTTGGGCACCCAACTTTGCATGGGCATCTTTTGACACATGGAGGTTGTGTGTATAAGAACATTTAATGTTTGCATGTGGGGGAATCTTAGGAGAGAGAAATTGGATGCCTAGATTGGAGGGAAAACACTTCTATAAGTATTTGTCATTCTATTTGTTTCTGCAATATAGATTTTAGGTACTCAGGTGCTGCAGGAATGTTGTCAAATTGAAGATTGAAGGAAAGATTGGTGAAGTTGTTGTATTGTACAAAAGTGATTAATATAGACTTGGGCCTCTTTCCTATGTGGAGTTTTTACCCAAAAGGGTTTTCTCCATGTTAAACATTGTGTTATGTGTTCACTTTTCTAATTTGATAGTTCTGTGATGCATAGTTTCTTTTCTATGTTATAATCTCCATTGGATAATACACTGTTAAAGATCATTAAACATATATTTGAATCAAATTTATGTTGAGTAGTTGTGATTTCATTTCTAACAGTTTCTTTTAGTATTCCATCATCTATTCCTCTAGTCATTCCATCCATGTCATATGACTCAACCCAATCAAGTCATCACTTCACATGTATCACCCCAAACATCTCACATAGCGACATATATCACATCACAACCCCAATCTTCTAATCCTCATGTCTCATATATCACCCACCACATACAACACAAACTCAAACTTATAATGCTTATATACTACACAATAATCCACCACATGCCTATTCATACCTATCTCATACCAATCCACCTCAAGTGACCCAACCACCATCATCCAATTATCTAGGTCTTGCTCCAAGTCAACATCCCACAACAGACATTGATAAAAAATTCTTACATCTTCAAAAATAGATTTCGGATCTCACCTTAGGAAAAACCAAGAAAACATTCTCTTTAGAAGAATTTTTTCTTTATTCTTTTGATAGGTCACTCCCTATGATACCTTTTCCTTCTAATTTTTAAATGCCAAAATTTGACAAGTACAAAGGAAAAGGTGATCCTAAAGAACATCTTAAGGAATTCTATATCACTTGTCTAGAGGTTGTCCACAATGATACTTATCTTTTATGCCTCTTCCCTCATAGTTTTGGAGGGAAAGCTATAGAATGGTTTTCTCATTTACATCTAGGTATCAAGACCTTTAATGAGTTAGCTGAAAAGTTTGTAACCCACTTTTCATTCAACATCAAACATGAGATTTCCATGACAGACCTATGTAACAATAAACAAAGAAATGGGGAAACCTTTATATCATTCTTACAACGATGGAGAATATGGATAATAAATTTCCATGGCATATTCCTGAAAAACAATTGGTGAGCATATTTGTTCAAAATTTGAATCCTGAACTAGGATTTCATCTACAAGTCCAATGTGCTAATTCTTTTGATGAGATCATCTCTGAGGGAACAAACATAGAAAAGGCCCTAATCGCAAAAGGACTAGTCAAAATCTTCAAAGAAAACAAAGACAATCCTCAACAATCAAATGAAAACCCTCGTTTCTAGTCCAAAAATAAAACCATTATCATTGATGGTGTTGTGGAGACTAAATACATTCAAAATGTCCAAGCACCTGTCAATCTTCAACCAGCTAAAAATGTCACACCTACTCCTAGGGAGTAACCCAGAAAAGACTCAATGCCTAGACACAAATTCACTCCACTGGTATTGAATCCATCTTAAGAAAACTTATCCAAACTAGTATCATCATGCTACTCGAAGCACGTTAGTATGATGAACATATATTCAAACCCTCTTGGTATAAAGACAATGAATACTGTGAATACCATAGAGTAAAAGGACATAAAACTCTTGGATGCATGAAACTGAAAAACCTCATCCATAATCTTATTGATAGAGGATAAGTAATTGTTGTTGGGAATTAAGGTGTCTCAACCTTTACAAATTCCTAATGTTGTATTTATTTATCCCATGTTGAGTTAGCATAGTCAACACCTTGTGTATATGCAGCAGGATAAATTTTGGTGACTTTGGCAGCCACAGTTTCCCCCTTGAATAATTAATGGGGGTTTGGGGGTAGTGCCCCCAAGACAGGGTCAAGGGGCATAGCCCCTTGCGGGGTCTAGGGGCAGTGCCCCTAGCGCACTCCCTGTCGTGGTACAGGGTGGGGTCGAGGGGCAACATCCTCGTGGGGGCTCGGGGGCAACGCCCCTGAAACCTCAAATAATTTTTAATTAATGACAAGTGTCGGTGAGTATCTTTGCACAAGAGAAAGGTATCTTTGGGCGGTCAAGGGAGGTTATGACATGTAAGAGGAATATGATATTTTTAGTCAGTGTATGATAGATTCTCTAACAGATGTAAGGTGCGTAAGAGCATCTGTCGTAACCTATCTTGGGACCAGGCACCCACTTTGGGATGGGATGTTGGACAAGTGTCCTTAGGCGTGGGTTTTGGGGCATGAGTCCAAGATGGACGCCCATCTCTAGAAGGTTCCATATTTGCCTTGTAAACTCTATATAACAGGTGCTTGGATGGGAGACAGACAACTTTGGTACAAGTACTGTTATGCTGTCAGAATATCTCTAGATTTGACATTCGAAGACTCCTAAAAGAGCATTGGCTCTAAAACTATACTGTAATCTATTATTATTTACTGTAATACATTTGAGCTATGTTTTGGAGTGTGTGGTTTTTCACCTGTAAGGGTTTTCCCCACGTATATCTTATCTCTCTCTCTTCTGTCTACTTTCTGTGTGTATGTGTATTGCTGCAATATCTCATGTTAATGGTTTAACATTGCTATAATAGTTAGGATAAAGTTGAATTTGCATAGCCCTCTCCTCATTAGATTAGTGTAGGAAGCATTTTTTGCACACCTAGCTTCCTTTCAGTTGGTACTAGAGCTTGATCACCTTTGGTCCTAGTTGTAGGGTAGGGGTTTTTTGAGCTAATCTTAGGTTGAGTGGGAGTCTATACAGAGCATTCTGTATCTTATTGCAGCAAGGAGATGGCAAGCACATCAGGAAGGTTTGAAGTAGAGAAGTTCAACGGTAGTAATTTCAAGCTATGGAAGCTCAAGATGGAAGACATGTTAGTTGATGGAGACCTTTGGGAAAGTGTGAATGGAACTAAACCAGCTGCAATGTCACAAGCTGACTAGGATTGAAAGGATCGAAAGGCTAAGGGTCTCATAAGACTTAGTCTTGTTGATTTCGTGTTGTTAAATGTCCATGAGGAGGCTACTACAACACTCCTTTGGAAGAAGTTGGGGGATGTGTATCAAGCCAAATCCCTTGTCAATAAACTTTTCTTGAGAAAGAAGTTGTACTCTCTTCGAATGGAGGATGGAGGATTTGTGGCTGAGCATATGAATGCCTTTAATATGCTGGTTGCACAATTAACATCTATTGGTGTAAAGATGGAGGGGGAGGATCGGTGTATGACCCTGCTTTGTTCTCTGTTGGACTCATGGGATCATCTTGTCATGGAAATTGGAAGCACCACATCCACATTCAAAATGGAAGAGGTGGTTTCTTCACTGTTATCTGAAGAGATGTGGAGAAAGTCTTCTGAGGTAGCTAAAGAAGCCCTTGCAGTTCATGGAAGACCCAAGGAGAAAGGGAAGAAGGACAAGAAAGCTGAGAAGGGTAGATCCAAATCCTATGGGAGATCTAAATCTCCTGAAAAGTCCAAGGCTCTTTGTTGGAACTATGGCAAGACCAGGCACTTCTGAAAGGAATGCAAAGAGGAGAAGAAGAAAAAGAAGAAAGCTCCTGATTCAGATTCTGAAAAATCACAAGATGATGGTGATGCCTTCATTGCAGCCCTAGCAACCCATGCATCTGATGATATGTGGCTAATTGACTCTAGTGGATCATTCCACATGACCTCGCATCGAGACTGGTTCACTAAGTATGAGGAGTTTGATGGTGGGAAGGTGTATCTGGGTGATGACTCTCATCTGAAGATCATTGGTCGTGGAAGAGTCTCTATCCAATTCCATGATGGTCGAGTGAAGGGGATCACTGGGGTTATGCACATCCCAAGCTTAGCACAGAACCTGCTTTCTATAAGTATGTTGAATGATGCAGATGTGCAGGTTGTCTTTTCAAAAGACGGATGCAAGATGACTAGAGGATCTATGGTGCTTGCTAAGGGTACTCAGAGAGGTACTCTGTTTCAGCTGGAAGCATGCATTGCACAATGCAATAGTTTTTCTAACTCAAGGAAGAGGGAAGCAGTCACTTCATCCCCACCATCTAAATGAGTAGTGAAGAAATCTGTAGTTTCTATTCTTGATGGTTGTAATCATGCATTGGAAGTTAAACTTCCTGCAGAAAAGACAATGTTATGCCATAAGAGATTTGGCCACATTGGTGAGAAGGGTTTGTGTACCCTGAAAAATAACAACCTCATTGAGGGGTTAGATGATTGTAATCTTGAGTTTGACTTTTGTGAACATTGCATTTATGGAAAACAAAATTGTGTTCAGTTTTACTCGAGTTCTCATAAGTCTTCTGGTGTGTTGGACCTCATTCATTCTAATGTGTTTGGTCCTGTTAATGTTTCTTCATTATCAAAATCTATATACTTTGTATCTTTTATAGATGATTACAGTAGGACATGGATTTATTTTCTCAGAAGCAAATCTGAAGTCTATAGCAAGTTTAAGGAGTTTAGAGCCTTTGCTGAAAATCAGACTGGTAAAAAGATTAAATGTTTGAGAACTGACAATGGTGGTGAGTTTTGTTCTACAGAATTCGATAAGTATTGCAAGAAACTTGGGATTAAAAGACATAAGACAACTCCATACACACCGCAGCAAAATGGAGTTACAGAGAGGATGAACAGGGCACTGATGGAGAAGGCTAGGAGTATGCTTAGTGGAGCTAGTCTAGAACAAAAGTTTTGGGCTGAAGTTGTTGCCACTGCTTGCTATCTGGTAAACAGATCTCCTACATCAGCTCTTGTTGGAAAGACACCCATGGAGGTGTGGTCTAGTAGAAAGCCTTTAGTAAGGCATCTTCATGTTTTTGGTTGTGAGGTATATGCACATGTGCCTAAGGAGAAGCGGTCAAAGTTGGAGAACAAAGCTGTTAAGTGTCTTTATCGGCTATTCTATTGGTGTGAAAGGATACAAGCTTTGGGACCTCGTGGCTGAAAAAGTGTTGTATAGCAGAAGTGTCATCTTCAAAGAGCTTACACCTTCTTCCACTATTTTGCAACCAAAAGACAAAGAAAAGAAAGATGATGTTGTTTAGTTTCCTCTCACCCCTGAGAAGACTGAACAGAAAGACAATGTTGGACCTGATGATGAGGAAAGCTCTAGCAACTCTGAAAGCTCAGAAGAAGAAGCTGAACCTTAACCTCAACTCTTGAGGAGGTCTACACAGATAAGGAAGCAACCTGAAAGGTTTGGTTTTACATTTCTTTATTCTAGTTGTGCTTATGCTTTGCTCACTAACAGTGATGAACCTAGAACTGTATCAGAGGCTTTAGATATGAAGGATGCAGGTTCCTAGAAGGAGGCCATGGAGGAAGAAATGTCTTCTTTGGAAAAGAATCAAACTTGGGACTTGGTGCCTTTTCCTCCTGGACGGAAACCTGTTGGATGTAAATGGGTGTTCAAGAAGAAGCTTGGTGCAGATGGCAGTATTGAAAAGTATAAGGCTAGATTGGTTGTGAAGGGGTATTCACAAGTGGAGGGTATAGATTATGGTGAGATCTTCTCTCCCGTTGCAAAACTGACATCCATTCGATTTCTATTGTCTCTCACACAACAGCTTATGACTTGGAGGTAGAACAGATGGATGTGAAGACAACTTCCCTTCACGGTGACTTGGAGGAGGAAATCTACATGTCACAGCCAGAGCATTACATGGTAAAAGGTAAAGAAAATTTGGTTTGCAAACTAAAGAAGTCTTTGTATGGTTTGAAGCAAACCCCTAGGAGATGGTACTTGAAGTTTGATGCCTTTGTGTTGTCAATTAGATTTGTGAGATCAAAATTAGATCACTATGTTTATTATAAGTTTGATGGTGATCATATTCTCATTGTTGCACTGTATGTTGATGATATGTTGCTCATTGGGAAGGGTAAAAATATGATTTCTGATTTTAAATCTCAGTTGTCAGCGTAGTTTGAAATGAAAGATTTAGGGGTAGCTAGGTACATTCTAGGAATGGAAATCAGAAGAGACAGAACCAACATAAAACTTTGGTTAAGCCAGAGTAAGTATGTGAAGTCCATGTTGGACAGATTCAACATGGCAGATTGTAGACCATTATGTGTTCCCATTTCTTTGGGGACAAAGTTGTCTGTTGAGGATTGTCCAAAATCTCATAGTGAGGTGGAGGACATGAGCAGAGTACCTTATGCTAGTGCTATTGGCAGTTTGATGTATGCCATGGTCTACACAAGACCAAACATTGCCCAAGCAGTGGGAGTCCTTAGTCGATTTATGGCTAATCTTGGACAGGTTCATTGGGATGCAATTAAGCGAGTGTTCAGATATTTGAGGGGTACTTCCAAGTATTCCATTTGCTATCATGGTAATGTTTCAAGACCTCTGCATTTTGTTGATATTCACAGATTTGTGGATTCAGATTGGGCAAGTGACATTGACAGCAGGAGATCCACTAGTGCTTATGTTTTTAAACTATTTGGTGGTGCTATTAGTTGGATGAGTAAGCAACAACTAGTTGTTGCTTTGTCCACGATAGAAGCTGAGTATATGGCAACAACTCATGCTTGTAAGGAATCCATTTGGCTTAAGAGATTGTGTTCAGATATTGGTGTTGATGCAGGTTAGATCATGATCAGTTGTGACAGTCAGAATGCAATTTGCCTTGTGAAGAATCCAACTTCCAATGCTAGAACAAAGGACATTGGTGTTCGGTTTCACTTCGTGTGAGACATGGTTGAGGATGGAAAGGTAAATTTAGAGAAGGTAGATACTTTGAAGAATGTTGCAGATGCACTGATGAAACCAGTGGGTACAGAGAAGTTTAGATGGTGTTTAGAGTCTATGGGCCTCTTGGCCCCTAGCAGTTAAATCTTGTCATTGTTTTTGACCCTTGCAAGGTGTTCAAGTGGGAGAATGTTGGGAATTAAGATGTCTCAACCTTTGCAAATTCCTAATGTTGTATTTATTTATCCCATGTTGAGTTAGCATAGTCGGCACCTTGTGTATATGCAGCAGGATAAATTTTGGTGACTTTGGCAACCGTGGTTTCCCCCTTGAAACCTCAAACGATTTTTAATTAATGACAAGTGGCAGTGAGTATCTTTGCACGAGAGAAAGGCATCTTTGGGCGGTCAAGGGAGGTTATGACATGTAAGAGGAATATGATATTTTTAGTCAGTGTATGATGGATTCTCTGACAGCTGTAAGGTGCATAAGAGCATCTGTCATAACCTATCTTGGGACCAGGCGCCCACTTCAGGATGGGATGTTGGACAAGTGTCTTTAGGCGTGGGTTTTGGGGCATGAGTCCAAGATGGACACCCATCTCTAGAAGGTTCCATATTTGCCTTGTAAACTCTATATAAACAAGTGCTTGGATGGGAGATAGACAACTTTGGTACAAGTACTGTTATGCTGTTGGAATGTCTCTAGATTCGACATTCGAAGACTCTTGAAAGAGCATTGGCTCTGAAACTGTATTGTAATCTGTTATTGTTTACTGTAATACATTTGAGCTATGTTTTGGAGTGTGGGGTTTTTCACCCGTAAGGGTTTTCCCCACGTATATCTTGTCTCTCTCTCTTCTGTCTACTTTCTATGTGTATGTGTATTGCTACAATAACTCATGTTAATGGTTTAACATTGCTGTAATAATTAGGATAAAGTTGAATTTGCATAGCCCTCTCCTCATTAGATTAGTGTAGGAAGCATTTTCCGCACACCTAGCTTCCTTTCAATTGTCAATGAACCTCCTAAACAAACTTCAAACAATGATCTCAACATCTACAAGGATCCATTCCTACCTCATGGTAAAGGAAATGCTGCAAATAAAGGTAAAAATGTCAACCATACTTCAAGTTCCTATGATTCCGTGGTCGGTCATATAGAATAAAGTCAGGTGTCTACTTTCTCCATTAAGGAAATGTTGGGATAAGGTGCCATTAACCTTGTAAATTCCAATATTGTATTTATTCCATTTTATTATTTGTAATTTGTATTTACTCATTAGGGAATGAGGTAGTTTTCACTGGCAATGGTAATTTCAGAGTCACGAGAGGTAATTATAGAGTGACATTTACGGTTGGCAATTGTAAAACTCAATATTAAATAAGTGTAGGTACCACCTTGGGATAATCTACTATTTTTAGCATGTATGACACACGTCATAATATTTGGTGGGTGCATGTAAAGAATCTGACAGTTGCAAGTTGTCATAAGATTCTATGACACTATGATGCATATGACAGATATTTATTTGTTGTAAGTTTCTATGTTTAGCCCAAGGTTCCTATCTTGGAAAGATACTCTTTGGTGGAATCTATGATAGTTATGACATGTCATAAGATGTTGTAAGAGGCCAGATTTAGTCTTCGGCATCCAACCTTGCATGGTTGTTTTTGGACAAGTGTAAGGTGCTTGTAAGATGGTAATTAATGTTTACAAGTTAGAGATTCTCATGAGAGATAAAGTGAATGCCTAGGGAGGTGTGAGAGAACTTCTATATATTTTTCCATGTATTTGTTGTTGCAATACATATTTTAGATACTCAGGTGTTGCTGGAATACTATCAGATTGAAGACTAAATGAGAGATTGGTGGTGTTGTTGTATTGTAAATCATTTTCAGATTAATACAAACATTGGGCCTCTTTCTTATGTGGAGTTTTTTACCTAAAAGAGTTTTCTCCACATTAAACATTGTGTTATGTGTTCAGTTTTCTGATTTTGCATTTTCGTGAAGCATAGTTTCTTCTTCATGTTACAATCTCCATTGATAATACACAGTTAAAAATTGTAGAAATTTATTTGAATCAAATTTCCATTGAAGTAGTGTTGCTTTCATTTCTAACATTTGGTATCAAAGCCTGGCCATCTTTGACTCTTGGGTGGTAGTGTGGAAGTTGTAGCTGCAGTGGGAGATTTGGTTGTGTTTGTTTTATGGATCTTGTGTTGATATTATGGTTGTATCCACCATTGCATTAGCCTCTCAATTGGACATTGAGAAGTTCAATGGAATGGGGTATGAGTTGTGGAAGTTGAAAATGGAAGATTTGTTGGAAGAAAGAAACCAGTGGTTGGCTATCCAAAAAGAGAAGAAACCTGATGATGTCTCTTTAGATGAGTGGGCAAAACTAGATAAGAAGGCACGGGGAACCATCCATTTGTGTATTTCAGATTTTGTCCTGCTAAATTTCACAAAGGAAGAGACTGCACATAAATTGTGGAATCGATTGGGTGAGATCTACCAAGCCAAGAGTATGGTAAAAAAACTTTGTTTAAAAAGGAAGTTGTTTTCTTTGAAAATGAAAGAGGGCGAGTCAGTTGCAGAGCATTTAAATTCTTTTAATTTGTTGATAAGTTAGCTTGCTTCAGTAGATGTTGATGTTGATGAGGAAGATAAGTGTATCTTGCTTCTTTGTTCTTTACCTGAATCATGGGAAAATGTCATTTTGGCTATCACTGCTAACCTCACAAATCTGAAGTTGGATGCTCTTATTGTAGTGTTACTAGCATAGGAATTGAGGAAGAAGAGTTTGAATAGTTCAGGTGATGCTCTCAATATCAAAGAAAGGTCTAAGGAAAGGGGACCTAAAGGAGATCAGAAAGGGGTTAAGGACAAGTCCAAGGGCTGGTCTAAGACTCTTGGTAAAAAGAATAGAGTTAAGTGTTGGAATTGCGGTAAAAGGGGACATGTGAAGGAGTGTAGAAACCCCAAGAAACAGTGGGTGAGCACTTTAGATAAGTCCTCAAATGTAGGTGAAGATGTTTTACTCTCTACATGTAATGTTTTCTCTAATGATCATTGGTTGGTTGACTCAGGATGCTCGATTCATATGACCTAGCATAACGAATGGTTCTCCACATATGAAGAATATGATGGAGGTAATATCTACCTTGGTGAAAACTCTTCATATCCGATTGTTAGGAAAGGAAAGGTATTGTTGTGTTTCAGTGATGGGAGGATTAAAACCCTCCTTGGTATTTTGCATGTTCCTAGATTAGCTAGAAATCTAATTTCAGTTTCAAAGTGGAATGATTTAGGAATGCATGTGACATTTGATAAGCATGGTTGCAGATTGGTGAGAGAAAACTTGGTGGTAGCAAAAGAAAGAGATTCAGGAACTTGTTTAAGCTTGAAGCCACTACAATTTGTAATGCCTCTTATGTTTTTGAGGCTTCTGAAAACACTTGTATGTTGTGGAACTATAGATTGGGCCACACAAGTAATAATGTACTGAAAACTATTAAGAATAAAGAACTATTAAACGGTTTCTCTTATTCTAATGAGCACTTTGATTTCTATGAGCATTGTGTGTTTGGTAAACAAAACAGAAAATTATTTCCTTCAGGAAGCAATAGAGCAAAAGAGAAATTAGAAATTATTCATACAGATGTATTTGGGCCTGCGGATAATAAATGTATCAAAAAATCTCATTATTTTGTCACCTTCATTGATGATGTATTGAGATTTACATGGATTTATTTATGAAACATAAATCTAAAGTTTTCACTAAGTTTAAGGAATTCAAAGTCTTAGTAGAAAACCAATCAGGTTTAAAGATGAAAATATTAAGATCTGACAATGGAGGAGAATATTGCTCTAAGGAATTTGATGAGTTTTGCAAGCATGCAAGTATTATCAGACAAAAGACAACTCCATATACACCACAACAGAATGGTGTTGTAGAAAGGATGAACTGAACAATTATGGAAAGAGCCAGAAGTATGCTTAGTGATGCAGAGTTGGATAAATGTTTTTGGGTAGAGGTTGTGTGTACTACTTGCTACTTGATAAACAGATCTCCTTGTAAGGCTCTTGTTTCGACACCTTATGAAGTGTGGAGAAGTAAGAAACCTTCTGTTTCACATTTAAGGGTTTTTGGCTGTGAGGCTTTTGTTCATGTGTCTAAGGAAAAGTGATATAAGTTGGATCCAAAAGCTGAAAAAGTGTGCATTCATTAGATATGGTGATAATGTCAAAGGTTATAAGCTTTGGAATCCACTAACCTGCAAGATTATCTTTTCTAGACATGTTATTTTTAAAAAACTTAGAGCTATTTATGAACCTGAGTAGCGAAAAGAAAAAAATGAAAAGGTATAGAGAGTGCACTTTGAGTTAGAGAAGAAAGATGCACCTCATGAAGAGCATAATGATGGATTGGGGGGTGAAGAAGAAGAAGAAGATTCAAGTAGTTCTGATGAAGATGAGACTGTTGTTATAAAAGAAGTTGGTGTAAATGATCATGCAAAAGAATGAGTAGAGTCTCTTACTCCACCCTTGAGGAGATCCACAAGACAACAGAATCCAATTGATAGGTATAGCCCACTAGATTTCCATTATGTATATGGTTTATTGAGTGCTAATGATGAACCTCGATTCTATAGGGAAGCTATTTCTGCAGATGATAGTGAGTCTTGGAAATTATCCATGCATGAGGAGATGATGGATTTAGACTCTTGTAACACCTAGGATTTTCCCAAAGGAAGAAAGGCCATAGGATGTAAATGGTCTTCAAGAAGAAGTTTAGAGCAGACAGATCATTGGAAAAGTACAAGGCTAGACTGGAAGCCAAGGGCTACTCCTAGAGAGAGGGAGTTGATTTTGGTGAGATATTCTCTCCTATTGCTAAATTGACTTCTATTAGATTTATTTTATCCATTGTTGCAGCTTACGATTAGGAGATTGAGAAAATGGATGTTAAGAATATTTTCTTGCATGGAGATCTTGAAGAAGAAATTTATATGCAACAACCTACAGGTTTTGAGGTAAAAGGAAAAGAACAATGGGTTTGTAGGTTAAAGAGGTCTCTCTATGGTTTGAAATAGTCCCCCAGAATGTGGTATCAAAATTTTGATTCATTTTCTTTGAAATTGGGTTTTATTAGAAGTGAGGAGGATCATTGTGTTTACATTCATTGTATTGATGATTCTATACTGGTTATTGCATTGTATGTTGATGACATGTTATTTTTTAGCAATACTAATGGTATGATCAATGAGCTTAAAGCCCAACTTTCAGGTGCATTTGATATGTGGGATCTTGGAGCTGCCAGGTATATTCTGGGAATGGAGATCAAAAGAGACAGAGGTAATAGAAAGCTTTGGTTGTCACAAAGTATGTGAATACTATTTTGCAGAGGGTTAGTTTGCTAGACTGTAACCTAGTTAGAGTTCCTTTACCCATTGGTACTAAGTTTTCATTAGATATGTGTCCAAAGATTGAGGATGATTTTGAGGATATATCTAATGTGTCATATGCTAGTGTTGTAGAGAGTTTGATGTATGCAATGGTTTGCACTAGACCAGATATTGCCCAAGCAATGGGAGTTTTGAGGAGATTTATGTCTAACCCTGTAGATAGCATTAGAATTATGTGAAGAGGGTGTTTAAATATCTTGTACAAGTACTCCTGATTATTGTTTGGTTTATTCTGGTACTGATAGTGTTGATAAATCTTTGGAACTATAGGATTTTGTTGGTGCAGATTGGGTAGGTGACTTGGATAGTCGAAGGTCCACTAGATGTTGTGTTTACTCTATTTGGAGGAGCAGTGAGTTGGATGAGTAAGAGGCAATCCACAATTACTTTGTCCACTACAGAAGTAGAGTATATAGTTGCTACCCATGTCTCTAAGGAGATAGTTTGGTTGAGGAGACTATGTACAGGTATTGGATTTGATTGCAGTATCATTCAGATTGGTTGTGATATCCAAAGTGCTATTTATTTGGCCAAGAATCCTATGTATCATGCTCAGACCAAGCATGTTGATGTTCAGTATCACTTTGTTCGAGAGTTGGTTGCAAATGGATAGATTGAGCTGAATAAGATAGACAATCAAGAGAATGTTACAGATTCATTGACCAAGCCTATGATCACAGAGAAGTTCATTTGGTGCAGAGAGGCCATGGGCCTTGTTTCAAGTACCTAATTATTTTCATTTGATTTCCTATGGGTTGATTTACAATGTATAATGTCAAGTGGGAGAATTTTGGGATAAGGTGCCATTAACCTTGTAAATCCCAATATTGTATTTGTTCCATTTTATTATTTGTAATTTGTATTTACTCATAAGGGAATGAGGTAGTTTTTACTAGCAGTGGTAATTTTGGAGTCACCGGAGGTAATTACGGAGTGACATTTATGGTTGACAATTGTAAAACTCAATATTAAATAAGTGTAGGTGCCACCTTGGGAGAATCTACTATTTTTTGCATGTATGATGCACATCATAATATTTGGTGGGTGCATGTAAAGAATCTATGACAACTACAAGTTGTCATAAGATTCTATGACACTATGACGCATAAGATGGATATTTATTTGTTGTAAGTTGTTATGTTTAGCCCAAGGTTCCTATCTTGGAAAGATACTCTTGGGTAGAATCTATGATGGTTATGATGTGTATAAGATGCTATAAGAGGCCAGATTTAGTCTTGGGCATCCAACCTTGCATGGCTTTTTTTGGACAAGTGTAAGGTGCTTGTAAGATGGCAATTAATGTTTATAGGTTGGATAATCTCATGAGAGAGAAAATGAACACCTAAGGAGGTGTGAGAGTACTTCTATATATATTTTTCCATGTATTTGTTGCTACAATATGGATTTTAGGTACTTAGGTGCTACCAGAATGTTGTCTGATTGAAGACTGAAGGAGAGATTGGTGGTGTTGTTGTATTGTAAACCATTTTCAGATTAATACAAACATTGGTCCTCTTTCAAGTGTGGATTTTTTTACCCAAAAGAGTTTTCTTCACATTAAACATTGTGTTATGTGTTCAATTTTCTGATTTTGCATTTTCATGAAGCATAGTTTTTGTTCATGTTACAATCTCCATTGATAAAACACAATTAAAGATTGGAGAAATTTATTTGAATCAGATTTCCATTGAAGTAGTGTTTCTTTCATTTCTAATAGGGAAAAGCCCCTGATTGTGCTATTACTACTCGTCATGGTCATGTTACTCTTCGCAGGGCACCACCAAATACCCATCCCAATTCTGAACTTACAATATTCTAGACCATTTAGGGAAAACACCAGCTCAGATATCCATCTTAGATCTCCTTCAAGCATTACCCACACATAAATCTATACTCGAGAAGGCCCTTCAAAAGTCATTAGTCCCAAACAACATTGATGTTGCTTAATTCAAAGCCATGATATGGCATATTGCTTCACCAAAACACTTGGTTTTCACTAAAAAAGACCTTCCATCGTAAAATCCTTACCATAATGTTGCTCTACATATTGAAGTCTAGATCCATCAATGAAAAGTCAAATGCATTCTTATAGATGGTGGTGATTGCTAGGTGAGTGCAGGATCATCACAGTCCAAACAGTTGCAATAGGAAAAAAAATCATGTCTTTACTTAGCCAAAATCATGAATTGGGGAAGTTTGACTTTCTTAGGCATGTAAAGAATATCTATTTTGGTTTGGAATACCAAACCAAAAGGGATATCCGTTTATAACGAATATCTATTTTTTGGGTCCCAAAATGGATATCCATTTTAGAGGCAATAAAAACTCAAAAAATAGGTTGTGTTTTGCAAACCCGTGGCTTGCAAAACGTAGACCTCTTAAAAAATGGATATCAGAGTTTGCTAGAATGAATATCCAATCCAAGTATGTATGATTCTTGTTTTTTTGTTTGTTTTGTAAATTCAAGTAATTTTTTTAATCCTAAATGGGTATGTTTTATATTTTAAATAGGTAAAATAGATGAACAACATGAAAACTCAAATCCTCTCCCACCAATCCCCCCTCCAACAATTGAAGAGAAAAGTGAAAGAAACGTTGATCAAATTAGTAGGATTGTAGAAATGTATCGCTGCCACCCTCAATTATCTTCAACGACATCAAATTTAGAAGGGATTATTACTCATGTTTGAACCCTCACAAGCCAATATGAATCATTTAGGCAATGATGGGAAACCAAGAAGGTGGAATGTGCTGATGGTTTATCATATGATCAAGTGAAAGAGTTAGACATTACCAAAGCTATGTTAGCCCAATATTTTGTCAATCCTAAAACTGGATTACATGTTGATGTTTGTAAGCCTAAGTATTCAATCAAATAGTGTACACATGAGGGTATTAGTTAAAATTTTTGGAATCACTGGTGGATGGTTTCTAATAAACCACCCAACAACAATTTATATGTACCTTTGTATTTCCTTTGTAAACTATTTGCAAAGTTTGTAACGGGTCACCATGTGATGAGTGTCAGGTAGCACCCAAAATAATACACCTTTTTACCTCTCTTTTCCATCCCTTTTATTTTGTTGTCCTAGTAATTGTACCATAGTAGAATGATAAGATTTGTTTTAATTACATTAATGAGAGATGAATTGCCAGAGGTCATATTTTTTATTGAAAGACTAATGTACAACAAACTAATGAAAATGTGCAGATAAGTCTCTCTTTTTGTGTCTACAAGTGCAGTTGTATGGGTAAAGGCAATTTTGAGCATCTCTGGAGATGGTCCTAGCAATCTCTGGAGTTGACATGAAGGATACTACACCAGACTCCAATGTTTTCCTACTATGTTGGAAGTATTTTGAAGCAGGGGAGCCAAGGGTGGACCATCTCCAGAGCCCCTTAGTGATAGTGCAAAGTCTCTGACACCACTATCAGTCTGCACCTTCGAAGGCAACTGGAGTGCCCTGGAGGTTACTCAGCTAGCACCAGAATGATCGGGCGAAGACTCTAGTTGACTGCTACGGGTCTAATTCCTCTTTTACTAATTTTTCATGAGTTCCTAAAGATTTATTAAATACCTATATTTCAGGGCCTTGCTGCCCAATTGTTATTAAAGTAGAAGCAACAAAAAAACACAAATGATTGCTATTAGGTTATTGTAATCTCCATTTTCTAGATTGGACATATTTTTTTGAATACAAGCATGCGAATGAAATTAGACTAAAGAAAGATTGTGTTATCATATTTCTCTACTAAGTTTTTGCCTTAGTCTTCAATCCTAAGGGCGAGGAGCAAGGGCCCACTCCCTCCATCAAGATAGGAGGCTAGTATTTGTTTGTTTCATTGTCTTGTTTTAGATTCTATTAGGGAGATAGTTTATTGCTTTCATAAAGAATAGATTTATTTTTGTTTATATAGTTGTTTTGAGTAAATGCATATTTTCAGTTGTATGGATTAGAATAGATCAGTGTCAACAATTTACTATTTTAGCTTTGTTTTTAGTATTTTTAGAACTTCCTTTCACAGCAAACAAATTAGCAGTATTAATCTTTGAAGCAAATAGATCAATAGAAGTAGGTAGTGGACTAGTAACCATGGAACCCCTTATTGCAGATAGCCTAGGACACAGCCCTGGATTTGACACATGAAAACATGATTAAATGCCAAGGACCAAGGACCCTTCTCATTTTTGGCACCATTGTCAGGGAATCTTGTGTTAATAAGGAAACTTAGTTAACAGTCCTTTTTAGGTTATATTGAATCTATATGGTTATACCTAAGGATTCGAAAGGTAGATACATAAAATAGACACCCCAACAACAAACTATAGGAGAAAGCAGTAGGGTGGCACAAGATCTTATTGAAGAGGAATACTTAGAACCTACCTTGGAAGCTACACCCCAACTTGACATTCCCTCAAATCCTCAAAGTCCTTCACTTTCTGAGTATATCTAAGAATTGCAAGAAATATACTAGGCAATTTTTTTACCAGAATCTACTTCCTCAGAACCCCACACTGAATCTCAAAGAGAAGAAGCAACATACATGGATGATAATCATGATGAAGATGATAATCAAGCTCCTAGAACCTTCTCATACCCTATTATCCTTTCTCATGGAGATAATGCCCCTATGAAGAACATTTCACCTTCACATTTACCAAATTTTAGGTGTCTTGCTTCTGAAGATCCAGATCAGTTTTTGTTTGAGTTTAAAGTTGTATGCCAGACCTATGACTATGGATCAAATAATCAAAAACTCAAACTTTTTCCATCTACCCTGAAAGATTCTACTATGAGATGGTTCATAGGCTTACCCCAAGACTCCATTCACTTATGGGTTCAAATGGAAATAGAATTCTTGGGAAAGTACCAAGATTACTGTATGTTTAGTGATAAAAAGGAGTAACTATTCAAAATTAAACAAAGAGAGGATGAAATCTTAGAAGACTATTTGGATAGGTTCAACTTTACCTTGAGGAGGTATGGCAATCTTGTGGCTCACCCTTTGGCCAAAACACTATTTGTAAAAGGATTAGACAAAGAATCAAAATAGGCACTAGATCTAATGGGGAGTGGGAACATTAAAAAAATGGATATGCCTGCTATAGAAGAAATCTATAGAAACTACTCTAGAACCCAAGATGGAGTGAGAACACCCAGATCTTTTAAAGGGAAGAATGAAATAGGATAGTTAATGGAGGAGTTTGCAAATCTTAAAACAAATATTTTGGTCCAACTAAATACCACATTAGATGAGATTCAGGTGAAGACTATAACAATTGAACAAAGAAGAGTAATTGAACCTCTCCATATATTGTCCTAGATGTAGGAACAAACACTTGTTGAGAGAATGTCCTTTAGACAAATTAAAAATCTATCAAACCTGTGATAGGGAATACCCTACCAGTTAGTGTGATCAACTTCCAGCCTTAAAAAGGATAACTAAAGAGAATGCCATAATAGAGGAGGAGTTGAATTATGTAGGACAAAAATAGACTAGCAATTTCCCTTATAATCAGTACCCAAATCAGGCTTCCTATAGGGGTCCTCCAAACCGGGGAAACAATCAATGGAATGCAACGTGGTAGGGGCCTCAAAATACTCCCCATTGGGGACCACAAGATTGGTCAAACCAGCAATGGCAAAACCAACACTAGCAAAACTAGCCCTGGGGAAATCAAAAATGGCCACAACAGTTTGGATCACAAAACATGCAGCGTAATTAGGGTCCTCAATAGGGTTATAATCAACAATACCAAGGACAACCTAGACGTTTCCAACCTCAGCAACAAGCACTGCTAACTAGACCTCCCAACACATAGGGATAGTCACCAAATGAGTCAGTTAGGTAGCCACTTTTGCCAACCCAACCTGTAGCAAAGCCACGAAATAAATAGGGAGCAGTTGTTTACATGACAGAGCAAGAAAATATGGCTGGTATCAATGCTATTTACTTAATAACCTCTAGCTACGTTCTAGGAAAGCACTTCCAAGACCATCTCCCCCACTCATAGTTGAAGTAACCAATGATGTGGAACCTAAAAATCCATCCACTCAACCTCAAGAGGAGATTACTATCGAAACTATGCTAAAAGAACAGTCCTTAGGTAACTCTAGAATTCCTCCTAAAGGAACAACTTTGGAGAAAACCTCTGGAGCCACTTCTACGAAGAACTCTGGCACTACTCCAGAGATAGAAAAACTAGCATCTTACCCAGAGCGACTCAAACAACATATCCCTCAAAAAACTGTCCTACAAAAACTAGACCAACCTACCATGGAATCAAATCTTCTACAAGAAATCAAACAATTGAATATTGAAATTCCACTCCTACAAGCAATTAGGGATGTGCCTGAACTAATCCAATTCATCAAACAACATTGTGTTAAGACTCAAGACAGAAAGAAAAAATTCCCTGCCACCATTCAGGTGGAAGGGAAAGTAGTGGACCTCCTGATGGGAGAGATGCTCCTCCTAAAATATGGAGACCCTGGGAACCTTGTCATAACTATCTATATTTCAGGGGTAGAAATATCTAATATTTTGGTTGATTTGGGAGTAGCAATAAATGTAATGATGGTGCACACCCTAAATAAATTAGCTCTGATAGGTGTCTAGGCCATATCCATAATCCTCCAACTGGCTGACCAATCAGTAGCTATTCCAAAAGGGGTGTTAACTAATGTCCCAATCATGGTAGAATCATGGAAATTTCTAGTAGACTTTCTGGTATTAGAACCCAGAAACCAGTGAAATTCTTACCCCTTGATCTTGGGAAGACCATGGCTAGCTACAACAACAGCATCTATTGATTGTTGAATAGGAGATATAGTCATTTCCAATGGGATAGATTTGAAAAAAATATCTTTATACCCTCTAGCTAAACCATCCATACATTACTTAGGAAAAGTATGGGTAGATGAGCCTAATAACATGGGAAATAGTGCCTCGGTAGCTATGGTTACCTTCAAGGAACATTTGGGTGAGTTAGAAGAAGAAATCAACTATGATACAACATAAGACATCACCCACATTCTTATTGACAAGGATATAATGGAATTAACCCAAGACTCAAAAAGAGAATTTTGCACTGCTACCCATTGTACCCTTGCAAACATTATTCCTTGTGGAGAAACCTTTTATAGAGACTTGGCCACATTCCATATGTTGCTCCTACATTCATGTCCTCTTAATACTATGGCTCCAAGATATAGGGTAGGGACATCTATGGATTAGATTACAAAATAGGTCATGACTTTACCTGGGAAAACATTGAATATCAACACCCAGTTAGCATAAAAACATGAAGCAGTTCTCAAACTCTTGGTCTCCCATTCAGTAGCTTTTGCTTGGGAATACCAAGATATGAAAGGCATTCCTCCTGATATCTATACTCATCATATATACACTAAAGATGTCAAACCTATCAGATAGCCCCAGTGGAGATTAAATCTCACCTTGAAAGATATTGTTAAGATTGAGATAGAGAAATTGTTGCAAGCAAGGTTCATATATCCTATCTCAGACAGTCAGTGGGTCTCACCCTCAGGTGCCACAAAGAAGGATTAATTTCCCTTACCATTTATTGACCAAGTGCTAGACAATATTGTAGGGAAAAAGTACTTCTCATTCCTAGATGGATATAGTGGGTATAACCAAATTCAAGTAGCATCTGAGGACCATGACAAGACCACTTTCACTTGTTCTTGGGGAACTTTTGCATATAGAGTTCTTCCATTTGGACTATGTAACACTCCAGCTACATTTCAGAGGGTTGTCTTAGCCATTTTTGCTAAATTGGCTAATGAGTGTATGGAAGTCTATATGGATGACTTTATTGTGTATGGAGACACCTTTGAGGAAACTCTCACCAACCTAGATAAGGTGCTACAATGTTGTGAAAAAAAACCAACTATCCCTAAGCCATGAAAAATGCTTTATGATAGTAGACGAGGGAATTGTACTTGGACATCACATCTCAACAAAAGGGATCAAGGTAGACCAAAATAAAATAGAAGTGATAAAATAGTTACCCTCACCTAAAAAGCAAACAGATGTTAGAAGCTTTCTAGGTTATGCAAGTTACTACAGGAGATTTATAGAGAATTTTAGTAGAATAGTTTCTCCTATGTTTTCCCTGCTTACCAAAGATACCAACTTCTCATGGACAAAGGACTGCCAATTAGCATTTGATACCATTAAAGAGAAACTTACTTTCACACTTGTTTTGAGAGGACCCAACTGGACTTTACGATTTCACATACAAACTAATGCCTCAAATGAATCCATTGGGGAAGTCCTAGGACAGAAAGAAGAGGGAGAAGGTACGTATGCCATCTACTACATCAGTAAGAACCTTACTCCAGTAGAAAAAAGTTATACCACAACCGAAAAGGAATTCTTAGTAGTCATATATACTATAAACAAATTTAGGCATTATATCAGACGATACAAAATATTTGTGCATACAGATCATGCAACTATCAAATACTTAATAAACAAACCTGTAGTGGGTGCAAGGATAATTAGATGGCTATTATTATTGTAGGAATTTGACATTACCATAGTTGACAATCTAGGAAAATTCAATTTGGTTGCTAAGTTTTTGTCAAGGTTGCATACATGTGGAGAAAACTAGCTAGTGGAGGGCAAATTCCCAAATGAACATCTTTTTGTTGTCTCCTCTACTACACCTTGGTTTGTAGACATAGCTAATTTCTTAGCTATAGACTTGTTTCCATCTTATTTCACCTCAAAACAAAAGAAGTGATTGGTAAAATAAATCTTATCTTACAAATGGTTAAATAGTTTATTGTTTAAGTGTGGTCCTGACTTTATTTTACGTAGGTGCTTAAGAGCTAGTGAAATTTTTTGTCTTAAGGACATGTCATGATGAACCCTCTGGTGGGCATTATTCCTCACAAAGAACCATTCACAAAATTCTAGGAGCTAGTTACTATTGGCCCTCTCTTCATAAGGACACCAAGAGGTATGTGCAGTAGTGTGATCAGTGCTAAAGGATGGATCAACCAACCTTCACCCAGGAAATGTCACTTCACCCTTAGGTAGTGTTAGAACCATTTGAGCAATAGGGTCTGAACTTTGTGGGACCAATTTCTCCACCATTTTCAGACAAAGAATACATTTTGGTCTGCATAGACTATGTAACTAAATGGGTAGATGTTTAGACATTGCAATTTGCAAGGGAAGAAAAAGTTGCTGATTTTCTCTATAATAGAATCTTCTTGAGGGTTGGAGCTCTGAGATCCATAGTTTCAGACAAAGGACCACAATTCACTTCTCAAGTAATTCAAGATTTCATAGATCTATACCAAGTTAAACATAGAAAGTCTTCACCTTACCACCCCCAAACTAATGGGTAGGTGGAGGCGACTAATAGGGAGCTGGAAAATATCTTGACAAGAATAGTGGCTATGAATAGAAAGGATTGGGCTGGCAAGTTACCAGAAGCAGTTTGGACCTACAATACCACCTGGAAGTTCACAACCAAATTCACACCATATGAATTGGTTCATGGAAAGAAACCCATTCTGTCCATAGAATTTGAATTGCAGACATTGAAGACCTCATTGGATATTGGCCTACCATTGTCTATAACACAGCAAAACATGATTCTTCAACTCAATGAGCTGGATGAAATCTGGGCATAAGCCATACAACAAACATAACTTGTTCAATATTAGAGAAAATAGTGGCATGACCAACACATCAAGAAGAGAACATTTCAGCAAGGATATTGGGTTCTCCTATATGATTCTAAGTTTAAGGAGTTCAAAGGAAAGTTACAAACTCACTGGAAGGGCCCTTACCAAATTAGGGAAGTCTATGAGAATGGAATGGTTTTGCCAGTACCCATTGATGGAGGTGAAGATATATTCTTAGTAAATGGCCATATAATTCATCTCTATACAAGGCCAACAACTAAGGAAGAATTTACCAAGGACTTGTGCTTGGTGACAAGGGTCACAACCTCTACCACAGGTTGAAGAAATTCAATGTTAAAAAAAAGAAAGGTTGAAAACTAACAAATGGCGGTATTTCTCAAAAAAAAGGAGATAAAGATGGAAAACCAGTAAATGGATGTCTTTCTTAACCAAGGGGATTAAAAACCAGTAAATGGTGGTTCCCTTCTTGTAGGATTTCAATAAATAATCTTTGCGGCTGACCAAGCACCTAGGAGCCACTAAAACACATCTCTAGAGCAATCTAGGAGCACCTTTGGTGCTTCACCAATAATGAAATCATCTCAAGGAATAAAAGGAGGGAGGGGACCCACCTCTCCAAGTATCAATGTGGGGACATTACATGATGAGGTTAGCATAACTCATCCTCCACTTTTGGAAAGAAAAAAATGATGAAGTCAACACGCCACATCGATAGCAATCAAAAAGGAAGTCAATATCGCATGCATGTGTCATCCCAGTTACTCCTCCTAACATCACCTGATAACACATCATTTTCAAATCTACCTCCTAATGTCACCTGATAACACATCATTTTCAAATCTACTCATGAGGGAAGATTTCAGACCACGTGACACTGAAGATGTTGACTCCATTCCAAGTGATGCAAGGGTTGTACACATGCCAAGTCACACCATACCTCATCAAGCCATGGTGTAGCAACCAAGTACATTGGGCCATCATCACAAAAAGTGATCCAGGTGATTTTATCAAGTTAGTTAATTATCACTTATCTTTTCATTTCTATTTTTAGGTGTAGTTACTTCGACATGTACCCCTACCATTATTTCTCTTTTCAACCCATGCATGTCACCTTCAATGCCACACCATCAGCCTCACTCCAAAGTGTCATTTCATTCCTTGTGATATGATTGAGCCATTAATTCAAATTAATTAAAGTTGATTAACCTATCCACAATCCAAGTAGCTGCCATTAACAAATATCAAGCCTCAGTTTAGAATTTGCAGAGTTTTCCCAAACCTCAGAGGTAATCTTTAAGGTTTTATGGCCACAGTCTTCCAGAAAGAAAAGAAGAAGAACTATAGAGAAGGACAAGAGAAGGTTCATTCATAAGGGGTGAAGTAAGACAACAAGATGGGAGTGAAAAATAAATCAAAACCTAAAAATGCAATAGGACTACTTCAAGACCAAGCTGTAGCAGATATCTTAAGGAATGCTGGGTGGTTGGAATTTCTAGAGAAGTTTGAGGGATTTCAAGAGGACATTGTAGATGATTTCCTGTGCCACCTGAAGAATAACCAAAGCATAGTAAGAGGGGTTCAAATCAATGTCTTGTCCACCATTATGAGCCATATTTTAGGGCTACCTGAACAAGGTGAGAGATTCTATCATCTAAAAACCTTGTACACTGATTTGAATAAAAATTTCTTAATAGAAGGTGAACCTAAAATCCAGTTGCATTTAAGTAAGAATCAATTCAAGGGAATTATTAAGACCTCACTCACACAACCATGGTAATCTCTAGCTATGTAGTTAATGAAATATTTTACATGTGATGGGCAATTCTCTCTGGTTTTAGGACCAATCATGAAAATGCTAATTTTCTTAAGGCATGGGCATGCCCACCCAAAATTTATGTACTCTGCTATTGTAGCCTTGGAAAACAAGTATCAATAGGGGAAGGGTCCCACAAAACACCATGGCCACATTTTCCTAATTGTAAAGCACTACTTCTTGTCCCAAGCTGAGGGAGAGGCCTTATGGCAGACATTTTTAGATAACAAACCATAGGACAGGACACCAAGCAAGGCATAGGGTACAGATGAGACTTCCTCTACTCAGCAATATGAGGAAGCAGTACCTTCTACTTCCTCCCCAACCACAAGAAAGGGGAAGGGCAAGAAACAAACAATGGAAGAAACACCAACTTCCACCCCTACTACTAACAAGAAAAAGAGAGGGAAAGAAGTTTTGGGAGAAGCTTCAACTACCACAGAACAGCTGAAAGAACCTATTACAAAGCAACCCTTACATATGACTTTCTTAGAAAAATAAAAAATAACCTTAGCTAAGGAGACTACTCCAACCAAGCAAATGAGGGGAGCTGTCATCATGGAAGAGGAAATTACACCAGCCTCTGCCCAAACTTCTGGCCACAAAAGGCAAAGGAAAGAAATAGGGCAGAGAGAGAAAACAAAAAGGACTTTAGGGATACCTAAGTCCAATAGACATCACAGGGATGAGAAATAAATCTGATGAATCAGATGAAGTCCCTCTGGTTAGAAGAAGAATACAAAGAAGAGTAGTTGAGGGAACTAATCTGCAGACACCTGCTCAATCAAGGTCTCAAACTCCAGAGCCACAACAAACTCAAGCTTCGAAGATAGCAGAAAAAGAAACCCTTGCCATTTGTTCAAAATCTAAGGATAATGTACTAGCTCTAGAGACACGCTCCACCAGTGCTCTAGAGAAGCAAGAGAAAGAGACAGCCTACTTAAGTTGAATAGAACATTACTCTCCTAACTAAGGTCCTCATGGGCTTCAGGACTTCCATGAAGGAGGCTGGACCTTCATCAACCCTGACATTTGCAGAAGTAAGCCAGGAGGAAGCTTAGGGAAAGGAGACTTAAGGGGATGATGAGGATGAACAGGGGGATGTAACTGACAATGAGGAGAAAAGAGACATAGAAACCTCTAATGAGGAAAGAATAGAAAGGGGAGAAACATGAAGTTATTCTCACCCCTCTAATCAAGAGGATGTAGAGGTCCCAAGAGAACAACAACTAATAGAAGAAGTTGATAATCTAAAGAGACTGATGTGGGGGAAAAACCTAATCATCACTAACCTCAAAAAGGCCATGAAGGAGAAAGAAAAAGAATAGAAGTAGTTAATTGAGGACCTGCAAGTTGAGCTCAAAGAGAAATAGAGGATAATTCAAAAGAAAGAGGCTAAAATCAAAGAAAAAGAAGAGGAAGCAACACATAATATTTGACATTGTTAAAGCCAGAGACAATAGTCTCACATTAATTCAACATGCATTGAAAAGACATAGAGTCAAGCTAAGCATTTGACATGGGCCAACAACAAGATGGATGACCAGGAAGAGGCCATTCATGAGCTGACTTATCTGGTTGCTACCATGGAACAAGGGACTCAAACAGACGCATACCTAGGGGTGCTTCTAATAGACATCCCTAAGGCCTTGTTTCACTAGGGAAGGAGATGTCAAGAATATGAGCAATCCAAGCCGATGTTGTAGCTACAAAGGGCAGTGACTACCATGTCACAAAAAGTATAGGCCTTAGAGGAAAAGGTCATCAAGGTAGCCACTCTCTCTACTGAGATCCTATCTTGTAGACCTCCTAGTGGCAGTTATACTTTGTTTTTGTAGGAGTGAGTCCTCCAGAAAAAGATATCATTGGTTTTGTCTAATTTAACTGAGGATATACAAGTAGAGGAAAACTTCATGGAGGTATACATGAAAAGTTCTGATGAAGATAGGGACTTCCTGTGTGAGTTGTATTTACATGGTTTCTACATCAAAGATCATACTTTCTTTATCAACTACTTTGTGGGGGAATGCCAAGTCAGGGCATTCATGTTACTAATGAGAAACCATCATATTTGGAATGAAAGGATAGAATCTTACACAAAGAAAGAAGTAGAAACAAGCCTCTTCCTCAGGAGGGAATGTCCAAATCCCGTGGGTTTTGAGATTCATTTCAGGGTAAAGTTTTACTCCCCAGAAGATAGAATAAAGATTTTGCCTCTATATCAGAAACACCTATAGGAGTGTGCTATTAATTTTGGTCTCCTCATGCACATTTTATCCAATTAAATTCTCCCAATAGCAAAGAAAAGGTGGAATACTCTAACTACAGAGCAAAAGATAAGAGAAGTAGTGTCCCCTACCAACCTTAGGTTCTTTATAAGGAAAGCCAGAAGAATGTCCAAACTAATGGACAAATACAAACAAGATTGGATAGGTGGTCGTTTCATACCTCCTCTCATTATTGAGCCTCTACCTATATGGGTGGAACAGATGGAAGATGCCAGATTTCAAGAATGGTTGAGATAGGTTGAGTAGTTCAGAAAGAATAGCAATACAAACCACACTACTTGGTCCACATATGAAAAAGAGTTCAATTTGACCAATAGAATATACCACCTCAATAAGTCTAGGTTGTGAAGTGTAGGAACCTTCAAGTTCAGGGGGAATGATGAGTGTCAAGTAGGACCCAGAATAATACACCTTTTTACCTCTCTTTTCTACCCCTTTTATTCTATTGTCCTGGTAATTGTACCATAGTAGATTGATAAGATTCATTTTAATTACATTAATGAGAGATGAATTGCCAGAGGTCATGATTTTTTATTGAAGGACTAATGTGCAGCAAACTAATAAACATGTGTAGATAAGTCTCTCTTTTTGCATCTATAGGTGCAGTTGTATGGGCAAAGGCAATTTTGAGGATCTTTAGTGATGATCCTAGCAATCTTCAAAACTGACATGAAGGATACTACACCAGAATCCAACATTTTCCTAATATGTTGGAAGTAT
This sequence comes from Cunninghamia lanceolata, assembly GCA_027924645.1. NCBI lineage: Eukaryota > Viridiplantae > Streptophyta > Pinopsida > Cupressales > Cupressaceae > Cunninghamia > Cunninghamia lanceolata. The sequence goes on along the minus strand of BSBN01000645.1, from coordinate 5,155,090 downwards.
TTTGAAGCAGGGGAGCCAAGGGTGGATCGTCTCCAGAGCCCCTTAGCGACAATGCAGAGTCTCCGGTGCCACTATCAGTCTGCACCTTCGGAGGCAACTAGAGTGCCCTGGAGGTTACTCAGCTAGCACCAAAATGATCAAGCAAAGACTCTAGTTGACTGCTAGGGGTCTAATTCCTCTTTTATTGATTTTTCATGAGTTCCTAAAGACTTATTAAATACTTATATTTCAGGGCCTCATTGCCTAGTTGTTATTCAAGTTAAGACTCTGGATTTAGTGGGACTAATGTACCACTAAAATCTATTTTAGTTGCATGATTTTACATTGTAGTTAAATAGTTGTTAAAATAAGAGATTGATGATATCTCATAGATAAACTGATAGTTAGAATAGATTGATATCTCATCACCTAATTTGATATATATATATAGTAGAAGCAACAAAAAAAACACAGATGCTGTTAGGTTATTGTAATCTCCATTTTCCAGATTGGACGTATATTTTTTAATACAAGCATGCAGATGAAATTAGACTGAAGAAAGATTATGTTATCATATTTATGTACTGAGTTTCTACCTTAGTCTTTAGTCCTGAGGGCAAGGAGCAAGGGCCCACTCCTACCATCAAGATAGGAGGCTAGTATTTGTTTATTTCATTGTCTTGTTTCAGATTCTATTAGGGAGATAGTTTATTGCTTTCATAAAGAATAGATTTATTTCTTTTTATATAGTTGTTTCTAGTAAATGCATATTTTCAGTTGTATGGATTAGAATAGGAAAATGTCAACAATTTATTGTTTTAGGTTTGTTCTCAGTATTTTTAGAACTTCCTTTCACAACAAACAAATTAGTAGTATTAATCTTTGAAGCAAATAGATCAATAGAAGTAGTTAGTGGACTGGTAACCATGGAACCCCTTATTGTAGATAGCCTAGGACACAACCCTAGATTTGACACATGAAAACATGATTAAATGCCAAGGACCAATGACCCTTGTCACCACATGAATTATTTTAATTTTAGAGAGTTCCAAGGAGTAGGTAAGGGAATGCCTCAAGATAGACCTGGGGCAATGAGACAAGTGCAAGGAAATTTTATTCCCCCTCCTGATATCCCTTCTCCACCCCCAATTAGCACCCAGACATTGTTGTAAATGTAATACAACAAGGCCTCATTTCCATACACTCTTTGACCGAGCACTTGACTACATAGACCTCTCTGTTTGTACAGCCACATGATGTTGGCAGTGATATTGGATCACTCAATATTACTAGACCCTCATCCACACATGTTTGTGTGCCCCATCATTACATTTTTTGCAATCAGTTGTGCTTGGGTCCTCTTATGGAGAGCAGTGAGCTACCCTTGAACACTTTAGAGTATGATGTCTCTTCATGAGATGAGGCAGTGGGGTCCAGAACTCAAGCTGAGGGGTCAGGGACAAGAGCAGAAGCACAAGCATCAGTGGGTAGAGAAGGAGAAAAGCATGGGCAATCTTTTATAGAGGTAAAATTTAAAGTTAAATTTCATGACCTGTATTCCATTTAAATAATATAAACAAATATTAGTACTAATGTATCTAAGGGGGATAACAATTGATGACAGAGGAGGAGTTAACAAAAGTTCATCATGGAACTCTTTTTGCCATCCAATTTGGCTTTGACTTGCCGGTATAATTTTTTCTATGTGCATCAACTTTTTTTATTATATGCATTTAATTATTTTTGAGTAATTATATATTAATTTATATCTTGATGTTACTTTACTTTTATAGTCAATCCAAAATGTGAATGATGTGGCATCTTTGTCAATAGTCTTTAGTTGAACTCCTGGTCGACCCAAGGGACCATCATTCATGGAATGGATTTCTAAACGCCAGCAAAGGGTGGAGGTAATTCGATTGAACTATACTTTAATTGATGATTTAGAAAACGTAAATATTTGATTATAGTTATTTAGATAAATAATACAATGGAGAATCATGGTGTTTGTTACATGTTTGATCATATAAAATAATGGTTAAAAGTTCATGAAAATGAGAAAGAAAGAAAGAAACATGTATTATCCATTATTCATAATATAGATTTGAGATTTACTAACACATCAATTATTTGTTTAAATATTCAATACAGATTTTGCACTTCATTTGAAACTAATTTGACTATGTGATCCATTTTAGTGCATTGATTGATTCATCTTTTGAGGATTTCATTATGACATACAATGTTCATTGATCACCAAGATAATTGTGTGTATTGATAAATTGATGTTATATCATTTACATACACACATCAACATATAAAAACACATAAACATACAAAAACTAAAATTTCATAAAAAATATAGATCATATAGATGCCCATGCCATAAACCAATAAATATGAAGACCAACCATACATATCATAGTGTCCAATACCAAATGTCATCAACACAACAAAAATCATAACATGATCAGGTACATATAATAGTGGTGACACATATTCTAATCCTCCTCCTTTTGATCCTCTTGAACCCACTCCTCTACCTACATATAATGGATATAATAGTGGGGACACATCTTCTATGAATAATCTCTATGCATTTGTGACCCTGCATCATCTCAACTACAACTTTAATTGGCTCATCTCCATCATCGTCATTACTCAATTCATGAGTGGAAAATGGTGGTCTATCTATCTCCCAAGGTGATACCATCCTAGCTTAGTCATACTCACATCAACTTGGCTCTTTACCTTGAACACTTTCTTACAACCTATCATGCCTTGTTTATTCACATGACTCCTAAACTTCATGACCTAGATCTTGTCTAGAGATATGCACTAGATCATATGACCTCAACTTGATATGTTTGGAAACCTTTAATGTTGCTCCTAAGCAAACTCAACCTCTCCTAAAGTTATTCAACTACTTCCTTGAATATAAAACATGGTTATCTCCTTAATACCATGCATACTTCATCCCTATAACTTTGGATTTCAAAGTTATAAGCTTTATCCACTCATCTTTATCCACTTAGACCTAGTCAACTTACCCTTTTTTTACTTCTCACCACACTCATTGTTCTATGAAGGTCATTTTAACCTCTTGACACCTTTCATGTTAATGTTTGAGGCCTCCAAAAGTCCTTATACAACTTGAATTTTCAAATAGTCCATTTTGGTGGGAAAATGGAGAACCCTTATCCAAATGACTTAAATGGATGTCTTGACCTGAAAGACCACTTGGAAATGTGAAAATGTCCTCCTTGTCATCTCCTAAAGTCACTTGATTGGTTTTGAGCCTATGCTTTTGCATCACAAGACCTAAGTGGTGAGTTTTGGTGCCTCCTATATATTTCAAGTTTTAGGGGAACATTCTACTAGATAAAAAACTATTTGAGGATCTTGTTGAATTCATAAGACAACTGAGAGGGGGGTGAATATGTTCTATCAAAAAATTTAAACCTTCACAAGAATAATCACATTAACTTCAATTCACTTAAGCCCTAATTCTATTATGAAGATTAAACATGAAAATAGATAACATAAATTTAATCACATCAACACCATGCACAAGAGAACACTAGATTTTTATATGGAAAAACCTAAAAGGGAAAAACCACGGTGAGGATTAGCTCACAATATATAGTAGTATCAATACTGAATTACAAAGAGGCTCACTGCAAAAGGGCTCATTGTCTAAAGAAATGCTCACTGTAATATGGCTCACTGCTAATAGGGCTCACTACCAAAATGGCTCATTGCCATGAACTGATATAATAGAATCTACAACATACCTAAGTTTAGTTCCATTGAAACACAATATATATCCTTTCATAGCCTCACAACACACACATCCTCATCTTTGCATCCTCACTCCCCACACCTAAACACACGAATCCTTTTCACTTATTTATATCAATCATCAACCTTGAAACATACATCAAGGGCAGAAATACATTCTACAATCCTGGAAGAAGGTGAGATTTTGAATCAAGTTAAGAATATTCAGTTAGAGGCTAGTAACTTAGAAGAGCCCCAGATAGAAACTGACAAAATTAAGGAGACCCATATGGGCTTTGATAGGGTTGAGAAGATTCAGATGGAACATGATCAAGTTGAGAAGACCCAGTTGGGATTTGATAAAGTTGAGGGGACCCAGATGGGATATGACAGAGTTGAAGAGACCCAGATGGGTTTTGACAGGTTTGAGGAGACCCAAATAAGAGATGACAATATCAAGGAAACCCAAATGAGTTTTGAAAAAAAGGTTGATTCACAGGTGGGTTTTGAACAAATGAAAGAGACCCAGTTGGGCCTTGACAGAGTGATGGAGACTCAGGATAATGAGATAAAGGTTGTGCCTTTGTCTTTAGATCAAAATAAGTTTCACTCTTCTCTTGGGAAACTCACATTGGGTTTTCTCAAAGAAGGGCTTTTTCCTTCTTCTCCAAAGAGGCATTCTAATTAGACTGTAGCTCCGTTGGGAGTAGCTAATGCTTCAATGAGTGACCATGAAGAGTGGACATCTCAAAAGAAAAATAGTTGTAAACCAAAAAAATTGGCTGATGTTGGTTTAGATCCTTTGAAGGGTAGACCTTCATTGAGAGAAACCAGGCAAAGAGAAGCATCTAGGGAGATTGCCAGTGGAAAATAGAAGACACTGGAGAATCACTCCAGAAAGTTATTTAAATGAAAATTCTTTCATGGAACATGAGGGGTATTAATAACCCCTCAAAACAATTTGAGGTCAAAAACTATATTTTGGACCACAAAGTGGATATTCTTTTACTTCAGGAAGTTAAAATGTCTGAAGAAGGTTTCAAAAAGATTGTTGATAGGATTTGGCCTAATGCTTCCTTCTACATAAGTCTTGCTTTTGGTGCCTCTGGGGGAATTGTGACTATGTGGAATGCTTCCAAATTTTCTGGTAAACTTTCTTTCTCTAGTAAAAATTGCTTGGTGACTGATTTCTCTTTGCCCTCATTTAGATGGAGTCTGGTTAATGTTTATGCCCCTAACACTAGGGTCTTAAGGAAAAATATTTGGGAAGACTTGGCTAATCAACTCTCTTCTTATCCTGATTCACATTGGACGTTGGCAGGTGATTTCAATACCCCTCTTTACCCTTCTAATTTTTTTGGGAGAATCTTGGACTTCTCTGATAGTATGTTGGATTTTGTTGAGCTGGTTAACACTTTTGGGCTTGTTGATATTGATTTGATGAACCAAAATTATACTTGGACTAATAGGAGGAAAGGGGACCAAATGATTCAAGTGAAACTTGATCATTTTCTTATCTCCAATAATTGGCCAAACATTTTTGCCCTTAAATTAGTTGCTCTGCCTAGAACTGTTTCTGATCATAATCCTCTCATTTTGGAATGGGCTAATCAGAAGAGAAAGGGTCCTTTTCCTTTTAGATTTGAGGCTATGTGGACTAAACATCATGATTTCAGGAATCTTCTTTCTGGATGGTGGCAACTTCAGGTTGTGGGTACTCCTATGTTCAGACTTAATAAAAAATTGATGCATGTCAAGAGAGAAGTTTATGGTTGGAATAAATATAGTTTTGGTAACATTTTCTCTCAGAAAAAGATCTTATCCAATAAGTTGGCAGATATTCAATATAGGATTGCTCAAGGTGATACTTCTGATATTTCTCTCCATTTGGAAAATGACTTAATTAGAGATTGGAAGAATTTAATGGGTAGAGAAGAGTTATTTTGGAAGCAATATTATAGAGTTCAATGGCTTAAAGAAGGTGACTGTAATACGGCCTTCTTTCATGTCTTTGCTTTAAGGCATAGAAAATCTAACTCTATTTCACAAATAAGATTGGAGAATGGTAATATAATTACTAATGAGGAGGAGATTGGAGATCATGCTATCAGCTTCTTTCACAATTTGTTGTCTGAACAAGGACCGAGTGCTGACAACTCACAAGTTGTGAATCAGCTTCTAAATAATATCCCTTCTCTGATTTCTGAGGAAGATAATGCTGAAATTTTAAATCCCATTTTTGAGGAGGTTCGTACTGTGGTCTTTTCTATGGGGCCTTTGAAAGCTCTAGGGCTGGATGGCTTTCCCCCCTTTTTCTTCCAAGAGTTTTGGGACATTATTGGATACGATGTCACTATTGTTGTCAGAGACTTTTTCAGAACTGGTAAACTCTTGAAACAACTTAACAATACCTTCATTGCCCTTGTTCCTAAGAAGCTCAACTTGGAGATGCTCGTTGACTTTAGGCCTATCAGCCTTTGTAATACTATTTATAAAATTTGTACCAAGCTTCTGGTGGTCAGAATCCAACCCCTTCTTGATAAAATTATTTCTTCCTCTCAAAAGGGTTTTGTTCCTGGAAGACAGATATTAGATGATGTGATTACTACTCATGAAAATATTCACTCAATGGAAAAGAGTCGTATCCTAGGTATGGTTTTCAAACTTGATATCTCTAAAGCTTCTGATAGGGTGTCATGGCAATTTTTATTTAAAATCATTCAGAAGCTTGGGTTCAATGATAAAGTTTCTCTTCTCTTCAAGGAAGCTGTTACTACTGCTAAATACTCAGTCCTTGTTAATGGAGTTCCAAGAGGTTTCTTTTCTCCTTCTAGGGGGTTAAGACAGGGAGATTCTTTGTCTCCCTATCTTTTTATTATGATAGCTAAAGCACTTGGTAAATCTATTCATAGCAAGATCAACTCTAAAGTTTTAACTAGGATTAAACCTGCTTCCTCTTTGTCTCCTATGTCTATACAACAATTTGTGGATGATACCATTCTTTTTGGCATCTCCTCTATCTTGGAAGCCTCTAGATGGAAATCTTTACTGAATGATTATGCTATGGCTTCTGGTCAGCATATTAATTTTCAAAAAAGCAATGTTTTCTTTTTCAATACCCCAGGGGATCTCCAAAGAAAAATTGTCAATATCCTTGGTTGTGCGGCTGTTGACCTTCCTTTAGTCTATCTTGGTCTCCCTTTGACTACTAAGGAAGTTTCTCTAGGTTTTTGGCATAATATACTTCAGAGAACTCAAAACAAATTATTGGGATGGAAAGGAAAACTCCTAAGTAGTGTGGGAAAATTGCAGCTTCTAAGGGCCTCTCTTCAGGGCATTCCTACCTACTTTTTATCCCTATTTAAAATGCCCAAATATTTGGCTGATAAACTGGAGCAAATTCAGAGAACTTTCTTTTGGATGGGAATAGAAGAAAAAAAGAGAATTTCTTTGGTTAAATGGGATAAGGTCTGCCTACCTAAGTCTCATGGTGGGCTTAACATTAGAACTATTCAAAATATGAATAAGGCTCTGCTGTCAAAGATTGCTTGGAACTTCTTAAACAGAGATACGGACTGGGGTATTATCATAAAGGCCAAGTACTTAAGGGATACTAACAGATACCCTTTCCTCAATCAAGAGGGACTTCCACAAAGATCTGTCATTTGGAATAAAATTATAAAAGCCATAAGTCTTGTTAACAAGGGTATCAAATGGAAACTTGGTGATGGATTGCTTATAAATTTTTGGGAAGATCCTTGGTTAGCTGATGGGCCTCTTTCTAAATAGATGGGTAATAAAGCTATTGGTTTTCTTGCTAAACATTTTTTGGCAACAAAGTTAGTCACTACATCCATCAAGATCAAGGTGTTAGAATTTGGAAAAATCTTTTGGAATGCTATAATAATAATCTGAATCTCCTCCACAGGGCTAATAAAATATAGAAAATTCTTCTTAATACCAGGATTCCTCTTTTCTCTAGAAGTGATCAATTATTTTGGTCTGTTGACAGGAAGGGGTTTTTTCAATTAAATCTATTTACCATTTGCTGATCAAGGAACCTAAAGATGATGTCTAGAGGAAGGTGTAGAATTGTAAACTCCTTCCTAAGGTTAACTTTTTTTGGTGGACTGATGTTCATAATAAAATTTTGACACAGGACAATCTTCAAAGAAGGGGTATGCAATTGGTTAATAGATGTGTTTTGTGTTTGAAAGAGGAAGAATTTGTCTCCCATCTTATCCTACATTGTGAGTTTGCAACTGAGATTTGGAGTAAAGTCTTTCTACATTTTGGGTTACAATGGGTTTGCAACAAAGAAATTAAAGATATAATTCCTCATTGGATCTCTCCTCTATTCCATCCTTGGTTAGTTGAGTTATGGACTCAAAACCTTCCTTTTGTGGCTTGGTTCCTATGGAAAGAAAGAAATAATAGAATTTTTAGAGAAACTGTCAGAAATTCTTCACAGGTTTTTAATTCTTTTTCTAAGGCTCTCTTGGAAAATGTTTCAAATTCAAACATCAAAATTGCTGATAAACCTCTTACTTAGCATGAAGTCCTTGTGGCTTCTAACTGGGGGATTGGGAATCAAATTTTTGCTTTTGATGATTCTAAACACATTAAAAGACTTAACATTATTTGGACTCCCCCTGATAGAGGTTGGTCCAAATTAAATTTTGATGGAGCTGCTAAGTCTAATGGTAAGGCTAGTGCTGGAGGAGTTATAAGGAATGACAAAGGAGCTCTTATTACTGCTTATGCTGGAGGAATTGGTAACCAAACTAATAATTTTGCTAAAGCTTCTGCTCTTTTATGGGGTCTTAAGTTGGCCATTTCTCTTGGCATCCATCAGCTTCATGTTCAGGGTGACTCAAAAATTATTATTGAGGCTATTTCTAAAGTTTCAGAGTGTGGATGGCAACTTAAGGATATTGTGCTTGATATTCAAACTCTCTCTCAGGCTATTCCTGTAATTTCTTTCTCCCACATTTATAGGGAGGACAACACTATTGTTGATGGCCTGGCAAATTTAGGTAAGCAATTTCAAAACTGGCGATGTTGGCGCCAACTTCATAATATCCCACGTCGTATTTGGGATATCACTCAAAAAGAACAAATGCTTACATGATGATTACTCATCATTTCACTTGGCTTATCTACATGGCCAGTTCTTTAATTCAGGGCATGCTGATTAGACACTCTAATAATGATGGGAGGGAGCTTGGACAGTCTTGCACGTGTGTGAAAGATAGCCGATTAATTTGGAAAGATTATATTAGGACTTTAGGTTATCAGTTTAATGATTGCCCTAATTCTAATCATGTCTTCTTAATTTTTGTTTACACTCATTGCACTATGTTCAAAGTCTCTCAATTTTCTCACAGTATTGATAGAAGTTTCTTGGATTTCAATTCCATCTACTCCTTTCTTAGGCTCATTTAGCTTCTCTAGGTTTTTTATCATGGGTGGCGATAAGATTCAAACTAAACCCAATAACTGTGGAGAATTTAAGGAGAATGCCTTGGTTTGGCATTACTGTAAGGAAGGAGGAGTCACCCCTTTCCTTGAATGTTTGAATGGACACGATGAAAATCTGTCTATTCAATTTACTCAGTCTTGGGATAACCGCAAGGTACAAATTGGTAATGTCATCTTTGTGGTCTCTAAGAATGACATTCCTATGGCTACGGCTCTCTCTCCAAAGGGAAAAAAGATGTAGAAAAAATCTAGGGTTTTGAATGTTCAGAGTCAGAAATTGTTTCTTGGTGAAGGAGAGGAGTTGGTGCCTTACCAAGGTGGCTTTGAAAGAGCTCATCTTCTTGAACCATGGGCTGATATGTGTTATATGGTGATGAATTATTTCACCCTTGAGGGTTGTTTCACCAGGTTCTATCACTACCATCTCCCTTTATTGAATCATTTTAGAAGGAATGCCACTATTATTTTCCCTTTTTACTTGCTTTCTTCACTTGAACACTCTATGCAACATGTTAAAAAGACTCTGCTAAAGAAACCTGATGAAAAGCCTATTCCTTTACACCAAGGGCTCATTCACCATTTATACCAGTTTCACTTAGCCCTATCTCCTCCTTCCTCTCTTTAGCCCTCTGGTCAGGATACCCCTGCATCTTTGAAATCGAGTCTTGCTACTCCTAATCAACCCCTTGTTGGTGATCCTTGCTCTAGTATTTCTAAGTCTTCAACCAAGAGTGTTCAAAACCCTCCCTCTAGATTTAAATTGAAAGCTAAAAGATGTCTCTCAAATGTGGACATGGAGGCTAACCTTTTGAGGGATGATATTGGGGTTTCTGGGACTCAGATTAAGTAGAGTCAGGGTGGGGAGGGACCCTTACAGAACCTCAAAAAAGATAAAATGGAGGGTAAATTTGCTGTCATTAGGTGGTCTGGTAGAATTGCTGGCAAACGGGGTCCCAAACTAAAGCTGATTGACTATTTAGAAAGTAATTTAGATGCCTCCACCCATGAGGAGGAAGATATCAAGACTGATGTTTAGGAAATTGTTGTTGAAGATTCTGATGGTGAAGAGGAAATTGAGGGACAGGGTATTCCTATGGAGGTCTTTGAAACTGAAGATAATGTTGGGGTTTATAATTCTAGCCCCATTGGTGACTGTGTGGGTGTTGGTGATACTACTGCCTAGGTGAAAATGACTGATATTGATGAGGACATTGGGAAATATATCTACTTTATTCCCACTTATGTTCCTGTTGATCCTGACAATACTACTCAAGATGGTAGGGAAGAAGACAATACAGTGGAAACTAATGATGCTAATGATCTATCTCAGCTAAAGGAACAGGTGGAGTTCCTTGAAAATAAGGTCTCTTCTCTTGGTAATTTCATTTCTAACATGTTATGTAAGACTGCTATTGATAATCTCTCTTCTTTGAGAGCAGGAGGCTCTCATGCATGGAGCTGATAATGACAGGGTTAAAGAACTGGCCAAAATGCTAGAGTTTCTTTCAAAGGGAGATGACATCTCTTCCTAGTTTTTCTTTGCTTTCTATTTGCTGGTGTTTTACTGTTAGTAACTTTTTGCTATCTATCAGCTGTATGTAAGCTAGTAGTGGTTGGTTTGGCTCTTTTTGTTTTTTGAGCCTTTTCTGCCCTTTTTGGGTTCTATTTTGTATTATGGGATCGACCCTTGGTTTGCCACCTTATAATATCAAAAACAATATTTTGAATCAAATGAATGAAGGTAGAATACTCTACAGCTTAGCTCAGACTAAAAAACATCTTTACACGCTTCAACATGCTTCTACAATCCACGAAACACACCCGCAAAGAGTGTTAGCATCCAAGTCGGCCAAACTTGTGCAAACACTAAGAATACTTAGGCACACGCTTCCAAGAACTCAATCATATCTTGTGAATCAAGAACAAGCCTTCAACACAATCTGTAGTCATCCACGAACAACATAAAATCACTTGGGAGCCAACAAATCTAGCTGCAACAAATCTCACTTGAAGACAACAAATATCACTTGAAGATAGATCACAAACTGCTCACAACAAACACTGTCAAACTCTGCTACAAAAGAACTTGCTTTTTAGATAATCAAATCACAAATCCTTTGCAATGAAGATAGCTAAGGACCTTATAAACATATGTCCAAAACTGCAACACCTGAAACCACTCTACGGAAAAATGCAGAGAAAAATACTTTCTCCCAGACAAATCTACACAACCTAGAAACTCTATCAAATTTAGTCTTCAAACTAGTGAACATAACTTCTACTGTATAGTGATCCAGACCACCAAATTCTATATTTAGCATCTTCAAACACTTCTCTAAAACATATCCAAATCTCACACTCCAATCTTCAACATAGAAGAAATGCGGAGCAAAACTCAGACAGTATCCTACAAGCTAGAATACTCTGCAACACAATGTTTCCTCTAGAGAGCAAATTTTCTCAAAAGAACTTGGAAACTTAGTAATAAGAGCACTAAAGCAACATCATCAATACTTCTATAAGGCATTCAAATCACTTTAACATGACAACTTAATCAAGCAACAATCAGCAATATCAGAATACATAGTTGACATCAATGACAACACAAGCATGTTGACATCAACGACAACACTAGTTAGCACATACTTGCAACAGATCCACTTATAATGAAAACATTCCAAATATATAGACAAATACTAGTATTATGTGTAGAACTACTAAGGTGGCAATATACATGCATCAGAATACTTCATATTATATGTTTATCAGGCTATGACAAATGTAAAAGGTGAGTACAATAAATACCTTGTATTTCTCATGAAATGTAAGAGGTTGTAAAAAAATTCCATGATAGCTCATTTTTGTCGAATCTTTACAAATTCATTTTAAGGACACTTCTTACTAGACATGTGCTGATGTGGAGAGTTGCATGATGAGTCACACCTCTAAACCTTAGTTGCAGATAGATAAGAGTCCATATCACATTTCTAAAAAAATAGAGGTCCTACAATATTCCATTTAACTTTTACATGGTCATAAAGTTATCCCTAATGACTAATAGCTCCTCTCCCCTAATGCTAGTGAGCATTTTTTCTTTGTTTTGTTTAAATTGATCTATTAATTTAAAAATTATTATGATTATTTCTATACATAGAGCCTTACATTCTTGTCATTTTTCATACAAGAGATATTAGTTGGTTCATCCATGATAATGAGAGGAACCTCCTGCAACAATATAATGAAAAATACATGAAATAATAGAAATAGCAAAACACAGAAGGAATTTATTGATCGTAGGCCACTTCGACGGGGCAACCTCCTTTGAGCAAGCTCAATACAATAAAATCGTGGATGCATTCATTGGCCTCAACATGTACTTATATACTAAGTCTAATCTAAACAACTATTACTTCCCATGAATGTGGGATAATACAATATGCTCATGAGATGACTTACAAAGCATATGTGTCCAAATGTAATATACTAACAAAGTAAAGAGAAGGGTTAAACATGGGTTCCTAACATCCCCTCCCTCTTAGAAAAGCTTTGTCCTCAAAGCGTAAGATGTGGAAATTGTTTCTGAATCTGAAGGAGTGGTTCCCCTATAGTAATCTCTGGGTGCATTCCATGCCACAGAATTAATACCTCTGTGATGGAGCGGGAGCGAACAGGATGAGTGCCCTTGTCGAGGATTACCTCTAGTACCAAAAGGATGGATCCTCCATTATCTAGTTGTAGTAAAATAGTTTGTGCTCTATCGTTGGTGCCAAGAAAATTATTTAGATAAGAGACATAAAATATTCGATGAACATGGGAACAAGGAGCCAGCTTATGATCCCCAATCTGATCCTAGATGTGGAGGACCGTGTAAACTGCTTGAACTCGTGAACTGCTGGGGGAGTATGGAAGGAGTGTTGGCGATGCCTGACCATAGACTGCTTCATATGGAGTCATGTTAGATGCAGTGTGGTAGGAGGTATTGTACCACCATTCAGTGAGAGGGAGCCACGTTGCCCATTGATGCTATTGTTTTGAGGTATCACATGCAACCACAATCTGTTGAATTGCCTTGTTCATTCCCTTCCAAAAGAAGTGACGCCATGCCCGCTCATAAGTTTTGAGGAACCCAGAGTGCCCTACCAATGGAGAAACATAGAGTTCATAGAAGATAGCCTGCGGGATAGATTCCAACCAATTTGGAACAGACATAGAAATAGCTAAAAGAGAAGCTTGGTCATCACATGTGTGAGAAAGAGAATCCACAACAATATTGTCCTTACCCTTCTTGTAAGTGATCTCATAGTCATAACCCATGAGGTTGCTGATCCATTTCTGTTGTGCTGGGGACGAGACCCATTGTTCTAGGAAATATTTCAAGCTCTGGTGAGCCATCCCAATACAAAAATGATTCCCTAATAGGTATGGTTGCCACTTATGTACTGCATGCAAAATAGCCATCATTTGTTGTAGAGCTGAAGGAGTAGTGGAGACCATGAATGGTTGCATCTGAATGGAGTAAAGTTGAGCGATAACACCATGTGAATTCTTCTTAAGAAGTTTTCTAGGTGATGTGAACTTATGATGTTGAGAGACCCCGGTTGTAAGCCCTTCAATGTGTGTTTGTGCCCATTGTTTGAAAATTGCATCCAAAGTTTAGCAAAATCCCATAAGATGGGTCCAAGTGTGTGTAACCATTGGGTGCCCAAAACCACATCACATCCACCTAAGGGCAAGGCAAACATGTCAGAGCATAGGTTATAGTCTCCAATAGAGATACACACATTGCGACACTTCCCTTTGCAAGGTAATGTGCCCCCATTGGCAATCATGACTTCAAAGTTTGAGCAAGGATGAACAAAACAATCAACCTGTTTGGCTATGTGAGGGTCAATGAAGTTATGAGTACTACCAGAATTAATGAGTATTGTAAGAGGGAGCTTCTTGAAGTAACCCTTGACCCGCATCGTTTGTGAGGTGGTGACTCCTACTATGGCATGGAGAGAGATCTTTGGGTGGTCTTCCGGAGAAGTAGGGTCAACAAGTGACTACTAAGTTTCAACCTGATCAGCTACTGTATCTTGAGCATCTGCATAAACTTTAGTTTCAAGTGGAGAATCCACATCCAAGAGATAGAGCTTTTGCTCAACACATCTATGTCCCCGAGTGAATTTGTCATCACAATTATAACAAATCCCTTTTTCTCTACGTGCCCACATCTCTGCTTCAGTCAAATGCTTGATAGGAGTTGTTCTATGAGCTGGCATTATTGGAGGGCTTTGGGGATCCATATTTCTGAATGGAACAAAATTGGATTTGGAGTGTTGTTGAGTTGTGATCTTGTCCTCCACCAACTTAACCAACCCTAAGGCTTCCATCATTGTGCTTGGGTAGAACATTTTAACCTCAGAGTGAATTGCATCCTTCAAACCACTGACAAAACAACTCCTGAAGAATTCATCAGACAATCCCTCTATGTGATTGGCTAATTTTTCAAATTTTGTCTGATATTCTCTCATAGTGCCTGTTTGGTGCAGTTTTGTGAGTGCTCCTGTGAAGTCATCAAAAGCACTAGGGACAAATCATTGCAAAATGAGTTTGCAAAAATCTATCCATTTTGGCTCTTCATGAGCTTTGATGTACCAATGAAACCATTGAAGGGCTTCATGTTCCAAATGAAAGAAGGCAAGTGGGACTTTGTTGACATTAAAAGCATTATGCAGATTGAAATATTGTTATGCTCGGTATATCCATCCAATCGGATCATCACCATTGAAGTGAGAAAAATCAAGCTTCGGTCCACAAAAATTGCCGGAAGAAGAAAACCCTATATCTGCAGAAGACTCTGGCTGCCGTCTATTGTTCATGGGTGAATGCTAAAGATTGAGCCCAAGAATTTTTTCATCCAGATCTTGGAGTTTGGTCTTGATGGCTGCAAGTTCCTCCTCCATGTTTTTTGTTCCTGTGCAAGTAACAACCATAACCGGGATTTTTTTTTTTGGAATGGGTAGAAAAAAAAATAGAAAGTTTTTTAGTAAAGGAAAATTTGGATTTGGGAAAAACTTTGATGGGTAATTGGGGTTTGACTAGGTTTTGGACACTTTCTAAGGGACGTGGAAGCAAAAAATTGAGATTTTAGAAGCGGGGTGAAAGAATGGGAAAATTTGTCTAATAGGGACAAAGGAGCAGAAATAGGACAAATGTGGGATTTCTAGCTTCAATAAGTGGAATTTGGGATATGGTCCTCAAGGAAGGAAATATGTAGAATGGAATTTCAGGGGTTCCAATGAATTTTCAGAGGAAACGGAGTGAAAGCAAGGAAGATATGGCAAAAAAATAGAAATTCAATCGACAATTTATCAGCAGGTAATAGATATGGACCCCAGGTAAGTTCAGCTTCCTAAAGGTTCAAGGGATTCACTCGAATACCAATGTTGTCTAACGGCTTGCATATTGGGGCAATACCCCTCACTCCATGGCTTAGGTAAAACTAATAACCACTTTGCCACAAATGACAGCTCTTGGTTTACCTCACGGATGGGAACTAGTCAATCAGGTAGGGGTCGTTGCCCTTTTCATTGGCAGGTCCTCTCAATGGGCCAGCTACTTGGAGGTTCCTGTGGTACTCCTCACAATGATTTTTAGGGCTATGCCCATGCACTTCCCACAGTTAAGCAAATAGGGATTATTCCCTGATCTGAACTTGCAATTAAAATGAACAATACAGATGCAAATAAAAAAGAACTACTGCAATAATCACAGTGCCTAGAGGCCACTGTGAAAAAAATTTGGCAAAAATTCCACCCAGTGAGCCCAAGAAAGTGCTCTGATACTAGATGAGAGGAAGCTCCTGCAACAATATAATGAAAAATACATGAAATAACAAAAATAGCAAAACACGGAAGGAATTTATTAATCGTAGGCCACTTTGAGGGGGCAACCTCCTTTCAGCAAGCTCAATACAATAAACTCGTGGATGCCTTCATTGGCCTCAACACGTACATAGGCCTCAACACGTACATATATACTAAGTCTAATCTAAACAACTATTACTTCCCATGAATATGGGATAATACAATATACTCACCAGACGACTGAAAAAGCATATGCATCCAAATGTAATATACTAACAAAGTAAAGAGAAGGGTTAAACACGGGTTCCTAATAGATGAGTCCTTCTCAATCGATGTAGGAGGCCTCGATGGTGGTATGTGCTTGTTTTCTAGTAGATAAGTTTTTGTTTAGTGCAGTATAGATTGTTTATATGTAACACATCTAACCTTTTTTAATGTATGCATTTCCTTTTTTGTTTAATAATATATATTAATTTATTTCAATGTTACTTTACTTTTATAGTCTCTTGAGAAAGTGAGTGATGTGCCACCTTTAGCATCACGCTTTAGTAGGACAACTAATCGTCTTAAGAGAAAATCACTTGTAGAACGAATGTTTGAACGACAAGAAAGAATCAATGTAATTGAGTTGAATTTTTGTAAATAATGATAGTTTATAGAGGTCTTATAGTTGATTGTAGTGATTAAGATGTATGTTAATATATGAAAGTTCTAAATTGTAGTAGATATAATCCTATTTACTAACTCTAACTTATTTATATTTACCATTGAAGAGATTAATCAAATTTGTGGTTTGACTTGTTAATACAGTCAACTTTGCATCCATCAACTATTAGATATCATGGTACAAAGAGGACACTTTTTGAGGATCCATTATAGATTAAGGATTTACTAGAGATAGGGTCAAGTGGACCTTTAGTATTTGATGTAGCTATTCGGCATGTATATTTTATATAGATTTTGAGACATGGCATATGCCACATTTTGTCAAAAATGTTTTCAATAGGCATTTTTGCCAAATTTTTGTATATGTCTACCATTATGGACTAGATTTTAATATATATATATATACACCTTGATATATAATATAATTTAAATTCCTTATGTGCATGTATTCCTACTTTGAAACTTAAAATTTTAATGTATAATCAATTTATAATGGTTGAGTTTGTTGCAAGTATGGGCCTATCTGGTATTATCATTGATGTCAACATACTCCTGTTGCATTGATGATAAGGATTGGATGAGCTATGTGCTGGGGATATTGATAAAATTAGTCCTAATCAGGAACAGAGAAAAATAGTAAAGACAGTGAGCTAAAGATCCTACCTAAGATGAAGATCAGAGGATACGCATCAAAGGGTTTGTAGATATGTGTCCTAAGGTGATCCAGTAAAGATCTCAGAGGTCCACATGAAGATCTAAAGAAGTTGTGGCCTCTCAAATAAAACCAGTTCTGGCAGGCGTTTAGAGGTGACAGAGTGACACAGATAGGTCCGGTGAGATCCAGAAAAGTAATATCTTGTTCTACGTATTTGAGGGAATGTTTAGGTAGTCAATGAGAATTGAAAACTCAATTGGTTCGTGGTCTGGAGGTCCGCAAGCATCTATTCCATTGTGACAGTGATGATAGACTGTGTTCTTGTGGTTTTGGATGAAGGAGATAAGGATTTCAGTAAGTAGATGTAGTGTGGATGTTCTTGGTGATTTAGGCAACCTTGTGGAGGTCTTTGGATCATGTCCAGTTCGTTTTGGTGGTCCACATTAGTGTTTGAGCTTGCAATTGAAGAAATGCTTCTGGATGATGGTGTTCTTCCTGAAGTTTGGCCAACCAGATGAGTTACACATCCTGCAGATGATCTTAAAGATGTTATGTGAAGATTGGCATGCTCCTAAAAGAATATTAAAGTCTCAGATCTGTGTAACTGATAGTGTGTTGATCCACATGGAGTCTTTTGTAATTAGTCATGATGTATTTGTGTATTTGCTCTATAATGTTTGTTGACTTAGATGATCATTTGTAAGTTGATGTCTAGTATAAACAAGGAATTGTAAAGTCATTTCAAAAGTGTCTTGTGGAGATGAGAGTGTGGTAGCAAGGAGGAGAGAGAAAGGTAGAGCAGAAGTATTGGGCTTAAATGGAACTAACTCAAGCATGGTGAAGAGGCTATTCTCCAGTTCAAGTATGTGATACTTATTATTTTGTAGACAGTGTGTCTCTTGTAGGCAGTGGACCTCTTGTGAGCAATGTGCTCGGGTAGTGAGCCCTGATTGGCATGTGTCATTTTGTTCTTTCTATTCTTCTAACAAAGAATACAATCTTGGGTTAATCATCCAATGGTTTTTCCCTTAAATGGGTTTTCCATGTCAAAATCTTAGTGTCTCATGTGTTGATGTGTTTCTGCTCTTGAGTTAATGCATTATGTTTCCATGATTGATTTATTATTATGATGCTAAATTACAAAGTGGATTTAAGTGTTTAATTGGAAGAAAGTTTTGGACAACTGATTCACCCCCCTCTCAGTTGTTTGTCCCAAATCTAACAATTGGTATCAGAGCCAAGTTCCTCTAAAAGAGCTTAACTGCTTGAGGAGATCTAGGATGTTGTCCTACAAGAAGGATAGTCTAAAGTTTGATGGAACCAATTTTAATCTTTGGAAAAGTTGCATGCAATGTCACTTACAATGTATGGGAATGCAGTATTGGACCATGGATTCAAAGAAGTATACTCCTCCACAAAATGGTCCAAAATTCGTAGATGAAATCGCAGATGCTAAAAATAATCTGTGGACTAAAGAAGCTCTTCCAAGTGCCTTGTCTGATTCAGAGCTAACAAATGTTGTTGACCTACAAACTGCTTTTGAGATTTGGGAAAAACTAGAACTTCTTCATGAAGGAGACAAGTATGTTAAATGTGCAAGGCTACATAGTCTGAAAGGAAAATTCAAAAATCTGAAGATGAGAGAAGATGAAAATATCACTACTTTTATGCCAAGAGTAAATGAGATTGTTTGTGGGATTAGATGTGCTAGTGGAGTCTTGGATGAAGATGAGATTGTTGGCAAAGTTCTCAAATCCCTTCCTGCTTCTTATAAATACAAGGTTGTTGTCATTGAAGAATTCAGAGCCCATTCAGGTGTCACAAGAGATCAATTGGTTGGTAAATTGGTTGCATTTGAATTGATTGAGTTTTGAGATGCCCCCCCAAGACTAAATCTGCATTCAAAGCCAGTGCCTCTATAAAAGGTAAACAAAGGTTTGATCTAGGAGAGAACTCTTCAAGGAAACTATCATGGTATGAAAAAGAAAGAAAAGACCTGGAAGAAGAAGAAGTAGAAACTGCTCAACTTGAAGCCCTTATTGCAAAAAAACTGCCAAGAGGATCCAGTAAGTATGAAGGGAAATTGTTTTTTACGTGTTTTAACTGTAATAAGATTGGTCATTTTGCCTCAAGGTGTCCAGAAATATTTTCAAGGCCAACTCCTAACAGATCAAGGTTCCAAAAGAATTGTTACTATGTTCATGAAGATGATGATAATGAAGGAGTAACAGATGATGAATCAAAGACAGGAAACAAATCCGGAGGTGACTAGGTGTTCATTGCCATCAAGGAAGAAGATCCAATGTCCTCTGTATCTGTCCATCAAGGAAAGAGCTCTGGCTGCCCAAGTTGAAGAAAAGGATGATTAGGTCATTGACAGTGGATGCTCTCACCATATGATAGGTGACAAAAATAAGTTCATAGATTTGGAAAGGTATGAAGGAGGAGTGGTAAAGTTTGGCGATAATTCTGTTGGTAGAATCAGAGGAAGAGGAACCATTTCTTTTGATGGAAAGAACAAAACTAGTAATGTACTATATGTTGAAGGTCTGAAGCACTATCTTCTCAGTGTTGGATAGTTGGTGGACAAAGGCTATGATCTCTGATTCAAGAATGGAAAATGCAAGATCTTTGAAAGTTTCAAAACAGAGATTGCATCTGGTACTCAAACAAAAGGTAATATCTTCCATTTAGTTGGTACTGGTAAAAGTTGTCTATTTGTGCAAATTGATTAGAGTTGGTTATGGCATAGGAGGATGTGTCATGTGAATTTTGATAATATCATCAAAATAAGCAATACTCAGGGTGTAAGAGATCTTCCAAAACTGGTGAAACCTACAAATAGTCTGTGCAAAGAATGTCAATTGGAAAAACAAAGTAGAGTCTCATTCAAAAGAAAGGAATAGTCTTCTACCAGATTATTGGACTTAGTTCATACTGATCTATGTGGTCCGGCAAGAATCAGGAGTGTGCAAGATGATAGATACTTCATGTTATTAATTGATGACCATTCTTGGATGATGTGGGTTACTTTTCTGAAAGAAAAATCAGAAGCTCTTGAGAAATTCAAAATATTCAAGGCTATGGTAGAGAATGAAACCAGATTAAAATTAAAATGTCTAAGGTCTGATAGAGGTGGAGAATTCACATCTGGTGATTTCATAGAATTATGTGAGAAACATGGAATAAAGAGATAGTTGTCTGCTCCTAGGACTCCACAACAGAATGGAGTAGTGGAGAGAAAGAACTGGACCATCCAGGAAGCATCTAGGACTATGATGATGGAAGCAAATGTTCCTCAGATCTATTGGAGAGAAGCTATTAGAACTACAGTCTATACTCTTAATTAAGTACAAATCAAAAGCAATATCGGTAAGACTCTTATGAACTTTGGTTTGGCATCACTCCTATTGTGAGGTATTTTAGAGTCTTTGGTAGCAAATGTTACATTAAAAGAGATGAAGATCTAGGAAAATTTGATGCTAGAAGTGATGAAGGAATATTCTTGGGTTATTCTACTCAAAGTAAAGCATATTGATGTTATAACAAGAGATTAAGAAAGATTGTGGAAAGTACAAATGTGAAGGTTGATGAAGGTATTGAAAAACCCTCAAGGTTTTATGAATATGATGAAGATGATCAAAATGATGTTCTTGTTCAAGAAGTCCAAGCTCCCTCTAAAATTTAGATTGATCTGGTAAATCAGGTAGAAGAAATAAGTTTGAATGAGCCTGATCAAGAATTAGAAGTGCAAGAAACTCCCAAAGTTCCCAAGTATGTAAGACTGAACCACTCTGAAAATTAGATCATAGGTGATAAAAGCAAAGGTGTACAAACAAGAAGAAGGATTGCTCAAGATTTAGAAGAGTATTGTCTAATTTCAAAGATTGAACCTAAGACAGTGAATGAAGCTTGCAATGATGAAAACTGGACTAAAGCAATGGAGGAAGAGTTGATGTAAATTGAGAAAAATCACACTTGGGGTCTTGTTCCTAGACCTAGAAACAAGAATGTGATTGGAACCAAATGGGTCTTCTAGAACAAACTAAATGAAGTTGGTGATGTAATCAGAAATAAAGCCAGATTGGTTTGCAAGGGTTACTCTCAAATAGAAGGAGTTGATTTTGAAGAAACTTTTTCTCTGATGGCAAGAATTGAAGCAGTCAGGTTATTTCTTGCCTTTGTTGCCTTCAAGGACTTCAAAGTATATCAGATGGATGTCAAGTCTACCTTTCTGAATGGAAACTTGGAAGACGTATACATTGAGCAATCGGATGGATTTCAATTGTTTGATCATGGTGATATGGTTTGCAAGTTGAAGAAAACACTGTATGGACTCAAGCAAGCCCCAAGAGCCTGGTATGAAAGATTGGATAAGCATCTTTTGAAGATTGGTTTCAACAAAGGTACTACTGACAGTAATTTGTACTTCAAAATTGATCATGAAAATATCTTGATTATTGAAGTATTTGTTGATGATATCATTTTTTGAAGAAGAGATAGTATGTGCAAAACTTTTGCAAATCAAATGAAAAGTGAATTTGAAATGTCCATGCTTGGGGAAATGAATTTCTTCTTGGGTTTGCAAATCATTCAAACTAAGAAAGGAATCTTCATTTCTCAGACCAAATATGTGAAAGAATTGTTGAAGAAATTTGGGATGGAAGACTCAAAACCAATGAGTACTCCCATGGCAACCGGATGTAAATTGAGCAAAGATGATGACTCTCCTAAGGCTGATCAGAAAAAGTACAGGTCAATGATTGGAGGATTGTTGTATCTCACTCAAACTAGACCTAACATTATGAATGTTGTTGGTCTTGTTGCTAGATTTCAAGTTAGAGAATCTCATGTCATGGCAATCAAGAGGATTTTTAGATATCTAAAAGGGACAGTTGAGTATGGATTGTGGTATCCTAGAGATCATGATTTTTCTCTTCATGCATATACAGGTGTGGATTGGGCAAGAGATGTGGATGACTAGAAAAGTACCAGTGGTGGACATTCTTTTTAGGGAAGAGATTGGTTTCTTGGCTAAGCAAGAAACAAGAGGGAATATCCCTATCCATAGCTGAAGCAGAATATATTGCAGTAGCAGGTAGTTGCACTCAAGTTTTATGGATGAAGCAGATGCTAAGAGACATCAGAGTGGAGTATGAGGAACCTATCACAATCTTCTGTGATAATTCAAGTGTAATAAATATATCTAAGAATCTAGTGTTGCATTCAAAGACTAAGCATATATCCATCAAGTTTCACTTTTTGAGAGAGCAAGTAAACAAGAATGAAGTCAGATTGGAGTTTGTACCTTCCAAGGATTAGATTGCAAATATCTTTACTAAATCTCTACCTAAGGACTCTTTTGATTATCTCAGGGAGAAGTTAGGGGTTATTACCCCTCTGGTGATGAACTAAGGTGCACTAATGTGCATCAGTCCAGTGGATATCACAGCATATCTTGTGGTCCGGATTGATGATGGGGAGCTACTACTTAGGGGGAGCAGCTGGTATGATTCTGAAGTGGTGGAGTTGCAAGTATGTGCCCTTTGCCATTGATGTCAAAGGGGGAGAGAAGACATGTGAAAAAAAAGTGGTTGCTGATCAAAGGGGGAGTAGTAAAGGAAGAGAAGACATGTAAATGGTTGTTGGTGATAGGGGGAGTTGTGTCAGTAAAGAAAAGTTCTTGTCTTAATGGTCAAAATAGTTTTTCACATCATATGTTGCCATCAATGACAAACGGGGAGATTGTTGCAAGTATAGGCCCATGCGGTATTGTCATTGATGTCAACATACTCTTGTTGTATTGATGATAAGGATTGGATGAGTTGTGTGCTGGGGATATTGAGAAAATTAGTCCTAATCAGGAATAGAGAAAAACAGTAAAGACAGTGAGCTAAAGATCCTAGCGAAGATGAATATCAGAGGATGCGCATCAAAGGGTTTGTAGATATGTGTCTTAAGGTGATCCAGTAAAGATTTTAGAGGTCCGCATGAAGATCTAAAGAATTTGTGGCTGCTCAAGTAAAACTAGTTCTAGTAGGTGTTCAGAGTTGACAGAGTGACACAGATAGGTCTGGTGAGATCCAGAAAAGCAATATCCTATTCTACAGATTTGAGGGAATGTTTAGGTAGTCAATGAGAATTGACAACTCGATTGGTTCATGGTCTGGAGGTCCACAAGCATCTATTCCATTGTGACAGTGATGATAGACTGTGTTCTTGAGGTTCTAGATGAAGGAGATAAGGATTTTAGTAAGTAGATGTAGTGTGGATGTTCTTGGTGATTCAGGCAATCTTGTGGAGGTCTTTGGATTATGTCCAGTTCGTGTTGGTGGTCCACATTAGAGTTTGAGCTCACAATTGAAGAATTACTTCCGGATGATGGTGTTCTTCCTAAAGTTTGGCCAACCGGATGAGTTACACATCCTATGGATGATGTTAAAGATGTTATGTGAAGATTGGCATGCTCCTAGAAGAAGATTGAAGTCTTAAATCTGTGTAGCCAATAGTGTGTTGATCTGCATGAATTCTTTTGTAATTAGTCATGATGTATTTGTGTATTTACTCTGTAATGTTTTCTGACTTAGATGATCATTCCTAAGTTGATGTCTTGTATAAATAATGAATTGTAAAGTCATTTCAAAAGTGTCTTGTGGAGATGAGAGTGTGGTAGCAAGGAGGAGAGTGAAAGGCAGAGCAGAAGTATTGGGCTTAAATGGAATTGATTCAAGCATGGTGAAGATGCTATTCTCCAGTTCAAGTATGTGATACTTATTATTTTGTAGACAGTGTGTCTCTTGTAGGCAGTGGGCCTCTTGTGAGCAGTGTGCTCAGGAAGTGAGCCCTATTTGGCATGTGCAATTTTGTTCTTTCTATTCTTCTAACAGAGAATACAATCTTGGGTTAATCACCCCGTAGTTTTTCCCTTAACCGGGTTTTCCACGTCAAAATCTTGGTGTCTCATGTGTTGATGTGTTTCTGCTCTTAAGTTAATGCATTATGTTTCCATGATTGATTTATTATTATGCTGCTAAATTACAAAGTGGATTTTAAGTGTTTAATTGGATGAAAGTTTTGGACAACTAATTCACCCCCCCTCTCAGTTGTCTGTCCTGAATCTAACAAAGTTATGATCAATAACATGTTATAGATTGATTTCTTGTTATATATAATTGTTTTCCTTGGTAGAAAGATGATATATGTAGTTTCATACCTCAATACATAACTTGATCTTAATTGCCACATGATTGTAGTTTTAGTTAGATATAGGATTTTCTTAGAACATTTGACATGTGAGCTTTTTTTCATTCAAGAACACTAGCTTTGACATGTTAGATTTTCTTAGAACACTACATTTGATATATAAACTACTATATTTGATATGATAATCATTGATAATTTCTCATCTTACATGTTAAACATGCTTGATACATGTTAAAAATGACAAAACTTGTGATGTTTTTCATTCAATACAAGATAGTTATTTTTGTATTAATGAGCAAAGACATGTTTGTGTGTTTACCCATTTCATTATCTAGTTTATGCAAATAAATTTCATCCACAACCCAAATTCAATGGTTGTTGCATTTGGAAATGTAAATAGGTGTACATCTTAAATGGAAGTATGTTTCAATATCATCTATACTCCATGTTTCAATATCGTATCTTTATTTCATTGTCTATAGGTCTCCATGTAGGAAGAGAGACACATTTGGCATGATTCACATATCCTCATTTCACCTTCAATATGGTCTCCATGCTTTGCATATCCTCATTTCATAGGTCTACATGTTTGACATGATTCTCTTATCCTAATTTTGCCTTCTATATGGTCTCCATGCTTTGCATATCCTCATTCATAGGTCCACATGTTTGACATGATTTGCTTATCCTAATTTCAACTTCTATATGGTATCCATGCTTTGAATATCCTCATTTCATAGGTCCACATGTTTGACATGATTCACTTATCCTCATTTCACCTTCTATATGTATAATGTATCCTCATTTCACCTTCTATATGTGTAATGTATCCTCATTTCACCTTCTACATGTATAACGTATCCTCATTTCACCTTCTATATGTTGGACATTATTTTCTTAAGCTCATTTCACCTTCTATATTTTTAACATGATTTTCCTATCATCATTTCATCATCTATAGATCTAGTATACCCTCATTTCGCCTTCTATAAGGGTTTTGGTAAGAGCAGAATGAGGTAGAGAGGGAGAGAGAGAGAGAGAGAGAGAGAGAGAGAGAGAGAGAGAGAGAGAGAGAGAGAGAGAGAGAGAGAGAGAGAGAGAGAGAGAGAGATAGAGATGTACATTTGGCATGATTTGCAATCCTAATTTCACCTTCTATATGGTCTACATACTTTGCATATCCTTATTTTCCTCATGTCTACATGAGTTATGGAAAGACCAAAATGAGTTGTGCCCTTGGTGCATTCCAATGTTTGTGGGGGAGTGAACATTTTTCCCTTGCAGACGACGAAGATGACTACATAAGGAGAGAGATACATTTGGCACATTTGGCATGGTTCACATTTGGACCTAACCAATAGCATTGGCAAGTCAATGTGGGTGGTTTTATGCTAGTGGAGGCCCTATTTCATTCCCCAAGTGTCCCAATCGAATCGGGCTACAGTGTACCAACAAAGTCTCTTAAGAGACTCAAGAGCAAAAAATTGCTAGACTTTGATGGAGTAGTTCTCTCACTTTGTGGCACCTACAAATGACCCCTTTAGACCTAAAGCTAGATGCCAAGTCCCTCCACAATAACCTCTCTTAGTTTTGACCAACTCAACATCGTTTAACCGTGCCAATGGTGGATGCATTCTTGCAAAATGCCTTAGTGACATGTAGTGTAAAGGTGCCAAGAGCCATATTTTGCAGTCTTCACCCCATGGGACCTAACTGATGGTGCCAATAGGTCAGGGTGGGTGGTTTTATGCTAGTGGAGGCCATGTTTTGCTCCCCAAGTGTTCCAATCAAATCGAGCTACAGTGTATTGGCAAAGTCTCTAAAGAGACATATGAGCAAAAAATTATCAGAATTTGATGTAGTAGTTCTCAAACTTCGTGGCACCTATGAATGATCCATTTAGACCTACCATTAGATGTTAGGCCCCTCCACAATAACCTCTCTTGGTTTTGACCAACTCAACATCGTTTGACTGTGTCAATGGCGAATGCATTCTTGAAAAATGCCTCGGTGACATTTAGTGTAAAGGTGCCAAGAGCCATATTTTACATTCTTCACCCCATGGAACCTAACCAACTGTGCCAATAGGTCAGGATGGGTGGGTTTATGCTAGTGGAGGCCCTTTTTTGTTCACCACGTGTCCTAATCGAATTGGGCTACAGTGTACTAACAAAGTCTCTTAAGAGACCTAAGAGCAAAAAATTGCAATACTTTGATGAATTAGTCCTTGTACTTTGTGGCACCTATAAATGATCCGTTTGGACCTACCACTATATGTTAGGCACCTCCACAATAACTTCTCTCAATTTTGACCAACTCAACATCGTTTGACCGTGCCAATGGGTGATGCATTCTTGCAAAATGCCTTAGTGACATGTAGTGTAAAGGTACCAAGAGCAATATTTTGTTTTCTTCACCTAGTGGGAACTAACTGACAGCACTGACAGGTCAGGTGGGTGGGTTTATACTAGTGGAGGCCCTATTTCATTCCCCATGTGTCCTAATCGAATTGGGCTATAGCGTATCGGCAAAGTTTTCGAGCTAAGAGTAAAAAATTGCCAGACTTTGACAAAGTAGTTCTCACACTTAGTGGTAACTACTAATAATCCATTTGGACCTACAGTTGGATGCCATGCCCCTCCACAATAACCTCTCTTGGTTTTGACCAACTCAACATCATTTGACCGTGCCAATGGTGGATGCATTCTTGCAAAATGCCTCTGTGACATGTAGTGTAAAGGTGCCAAGAGCCATATTTTGTGTTCTTCACCTTGTGGGACCTAACTGATGGTGTCAACAGGTCAAGGTGGGTGGGTTTATGCTAGTGGAGGCCCTATTTCATTCCCTAGGTGTACCAATCGAATCAGGCTACAGTGTACGGGCAAAGTCTCTTAAGAGACCTAAGAGTAAAAAAATTGCTAGACTTTGATAGAGTAGTTCTCACACTTTGTGGCACCTACAAATGATCTATTTAGACCTATAGCTAGATGTCAGGCCCCTCCACAATAACCTCTCTCAATTTTGACCAACTCAACATCGTTTGACCGTGCCAACGACAGATACATTCTTGCAAAATGCCTCAGTGGCATGTAGTGTAAAGGTGCCAAGAGCCATATTTTGTATTTTTCACCCCATGGGACCTAATTGATGGTGTTGATAGGTTAGGGTGGGTGGGTTTATGCTATTGGAGGCCACGTTTCATTCTCTAGGTGTCCCAATTGAATCAGGCTACAGTGTACCAACAAAGTCTCTTAAGAGACCTAAGAGCAAACAATTGCCATACTTTGCCAAAGTAGTTCTCACACTTCATGGCACCTACAAATGATCCATTTGGACCTACAGTTGGATGTCAAGCCCCTCTACAATAATCTCTCTCAGTTTTGACCAACTCAACATCGTTTGACGGTGCCAACAACAGATGCATTCTTGAAAAATGCCCTAATGACATTTAGTGTAAAGGTACCAAGAGCCATATTTTGCATTCTTCACCCCGTGGGACCTAACCAATGGTGCCAAAAGGTCAGGGTGGGTGGGTTTATTCTAGTAGAGGCCTTGTTTCACTCCCCAGGTGTCCCAATCGAATTGAGCTACAGTGTATTGGTAAAGTCTCTTAAGAGACCTAAGAGCAAATAATTACCAGACTTTGACAGAGTAGTCCTCGCACTTTGTGACACCTAAAAATGATCTGTTTGAACCTACTGCTAGATGTCAGACCCCTCCACAATAACCTCTCTTAGTTTTGACCAACTCAATATTGTTTGACTGTACTAATGGCAGATGCATTCTTACAAAATGCCTTAGTGACATGTAGTGTAAAGGTGCCAAGAGCCATATTTTGTATTCTTCACGCTGTGAGACCTAACAGATGGTACCGACGGGTTAGATTGGGTGGGTTTATTTTAGTGGAGGATCTATGTTGTTCCCCATGTGTCCCAATCAAATTGGGCTACAGTGTACTGACAAAGTCTCTTAAGAGACCTAAGAGCAAAAAATTACCAGAGTTTGACAGAGTAGTTATCGCACTTTGTGACACCTACGAATGGTTTGTTTGGACCTACAGCTAGATATCACACCTCTCCACAATAACCTCTCTCAGATTTGACTAACTCAACATTAGTTTAATGTGCTAATGGCAAATGCATTCTTGCAAAATACCTCTATGACATGTAGTGTAAAGGTACCAAGAGCCATATTTTATGTTCTTCACCCCATGGGACCTAATCGACAATGCCAACAGGTTGGGGTGGGTGGTGTTGTGCCTTGTACACACGTCCCATTTTGTCAAATGGGGACCCCTTCTTTTTGCTTTGGCTTGGAGTCTCAACCTTTCTTCCTTATGATGATGAGAAAGTGAAATGGTGCTTAGAATGCAGGATTTGTTCCAAATTTGAGTATCTAGCATGTTTGGAGTCATTTGATGCCTTTTGGGATTGATTTGGAAGAGTCTTGGTTAGGTTTGTGCTTTAAAAATAGCCATTTGTTGCATTTTGTGTGGAAATTGGGTGTTACTGAAGTTTGCGCTAAAACTGCATGTCACTGGACATAGTGCTTGAAATTGCTCTTGTAGGAGGTGTCTTGTTGGAATTCCTAGTTTTCATGTCTTAGAATTGCAAAATCATGTCAAATTCTACAAGGTTTCACTAAGGGGTCCAAATACTTTCATCATGATGCATAGCCCTGATACCCTAAAATTGGCTAAGTCTTATGTCCTGAAACCTTGAAAAACTGACTAAGCCTGAAATCTGGTGGATCCTCCAAAATCTAGAATCTACATGTTAAATCCTATGGATCCGGGACCTATCTCAAACATTCTGACAATATATTTTAAAATATTTAAAGTATTTCTTATACTTAAATATGTTTTTAAATATATTGTCACCCAGGACACTTTCAAAATCTAGCAGAAAAAATGCCCCTTACTGCATTTTGCATTGATAACCTATGTCACTGGATATCAGTGTTGGACCCCCTTTTTGCACTTTAGCGCTAAAAATCATGACCACAGGATCGACGCTAAAACTTGCTTTCACCAGACATATCCTATCAGGTCAAAAAACCCTACATATCATGTTACCTTAGATTTCCCCGCTGACAAAGGATTGAGGTGTCTATCAAGTCTTAGTGATAAAACACTGTCGCACCGAATATGCACTAAAATCACATGTCACATGATATATTCAGTGAACAGCAAAAAGCTCACTGATCTGGTGTGGAGAAAAATCCCTGCTGGAGTGCTAGAACAAGTTAGCACTAAATTTGAACTACATTGCACATATCTAGTGACATTGGAAATCCCCGCTGATCACGTGAGCACCAAAAACTCCGCCAAAGGTATCAAAATAAGCTTGCGTTGAAATCAAGCTTCACTGGGCATATCCAGTGACCTCGATTTTCCCCGCCATCCTATGACACCTAAAATCCCCACCAAGGCATTCAAGAGACTTAGTGCTAAAATCAGCCTCCATTGGATATATCTAGTGAGGGCCAAAAACCCCGCTTTTTGCTAATTTGGCTTGAAAAACTCATTTTTTGGAGTGCAAACTTGGATTTTATTGACAAATTTGATCTGCATATCCATTTATTACATCATGATCAACATTTTTACTAGGTTTGTGTGGATTTTGAACATGTTTTGCATTAATTAATGTCATTACACTTGAATATCCAGTGACCCCCAAAAATCTCGTTGTTTACAAAAAAGGAGCTAAAAACATGAAATAAAAGTTTCCAAATGGATTCAAATGGCCACAAAAACATCCCAAATCATTATATATTCCAAATGGGTACTTGAAAATGGTGAAAAACTCATAAAATCATGTGAAAATCATTGGATTTATGAAGTTGTTCATAAGAAAGTAACATAGATTTTGACTTGTCCTAAATTGATCCAAGGCTGCAAATGGATGTATCTTGGTCTATATTTATGGAAAATGTCTTGTTTAAGATGAAATTGATGCTTGGAATTGCTAATTTAGGTTTGGGAAGCTGAGAGGACAAAGAAGCTCGTTGAAGTTGTCTTGGAAGGACAAACACATAGAGATGCAGTGTTGACCCAGATATGCAAAATTATCATTTTTTCAACCAAATTGTTGTTGCACCTACAAAAGAAAGTTAGTATGATTCCCAGATGATAGAGATAAGCCCTAGGAGCTAGAAGACATATAAAATCAGTCCTACTTCATTGTTGTTTCTGTAGATCCAATCCAATGTCCATGACATGTTCACAGTTGTCCCAATCATCCAGTCATGCAATGTCAAGTCCAACACGCATCCAGTTGGACATGTCTTCATAAAAAACATGTCACATACTCTTCTAGACCAATCAACACATTAGAAAATTCATTTGTCCCACTAGACAACTCAAAAGTGACAAGCAACAACATGATCTAGTCAGTACATGAGAATCCCGTCAAGCCACATCAGCTCATGTTTTCACATGTCATATGGCCTTTCTTTAACTTCTTTTGGCCTTGGAAATTGGTCATGCCTCCTAAACATCCAAATGGGTACTCATTTGTCTAAGTTCAATGTATTTGCAAGCTATATTTTGTCTTTTTCCTAAAGAACAAATGCAAATCCAAAAAATGTAACAAATTGATGTGCTTGTTCAATGCAATGTAAATTTGGGCCATTGGTGTTGAGTAAATCTACACCATCCATTGAAAAACTTGGTATGGTGCCTTCTCTATTAAAGGGCCATCCTTTTCTCTCATTTGTAACAGACTTTTGATGGTTAATTGTTGAGACTCTACTAAAGTGATTAATACAAATAGATTTTGCAGGATTGCTAGAAATTTATCCATTGTGTTGTCTCTTTTGCTTTCATGGTTCACTTCAATCTGGAGTTAATTAAATGTGCTTTTGCAATGTTGGATGAATGTTAAGGATATCTAATGAATGCTTTGGTCCATACTATTAGTGTTTGTTGATTGTAAGTTATTGTGTATAGTTAGCCTCCAGTTGTTGAATTTAGTTTGATTGTATTTTACAAGTTAGATTACACAATAATCTGGGTATTTGATGAGTAAATGTGATTTGAAAATCATAAGTTTTTATTGAAGATTGCATTGTCTATTATAGCATTGTGGTGTTGTAACCTGGTAAAGTAAGAGGTGGTTCTATTAAAAGCATTTGTTTATCTACAACATCTCTTTCATTATGATTGTCACTTAGGATTTCACATTCCCTCTCAACCCTTCACCTTTTGCATCTTTCTTTATAAACAGTTGTTAGATTTAGGTCTTTAAGTAGCAATCATATTCTAAATTTGTTGAAAATGTCATAGGGTTTTGCACACTTTGTTGTCATAGTTTCATCACACCCTATCATTATATGTAAGTCCCCTTAGTTGGTACAACTAAAACATCCCACTGAAGTTATTCCTGCAAGCTAAGACCTAGTTGTATAAACCTTGGGGCAGTCCTATCTAGGATAGGATACTTTTCAAGAGAGGTGAGGTAACCTATATTTCACCTACCTTGTTGTGTGCTAAAACCACCATCAACATGTAGGTTTATGCTAGTGGAGGCCCTATTTCATTCCCCAGGTGTCCCAATCGAATCGAGCTACAGTGTACCAACAAAGTCTCTTTAGAGGCCTAAGACCAAAAAATTGTGACTTTGACGGAGTAGTTCTCACACTTCATGGCACCTATGAATTATTTGTTTGGACCTACATCTAGATGTTAAGCCCCTCCATAATAACCTCTCTTAGTTTTGACCAACTCAATATCATTTGACTGTGCCAACGGTGGATGCATTCTTGCAAAATGCCTCAGTGACATGTAGTGTAAAGGTGCCAAAAGCCATATTTTGCATTCTTCACCTCGTGGGACATAATAGATGACACTGACACATCAAGGTGGGTAGATTTATGCTAGTGGAGGCCCTGTTTCATTCCCCAGGTGTCCCAATCAAATCAGGCTATAGTGTACCGGCAAAGTCGCTTAAGAGACCTAAGAGCAAAAAATTGCCAAACTTTGACAGAGTAGTTCTCACACTTTTGGCACCTACAAATGATCCATTTAGACCTATAGCTAGATGTTAGGCCCCTCCATAATAACCTCTCTCAGTTTTGACCAACTCAACATCATTTGACCCTACCAGTGGCGGATGCATTCTTGTAAAATGCCTCAGTGACATGTATTGTAAAGGTGCCAAGAGCCATATTTTGCATTCTTCACCCCATGGGACCTAACTAATGACATCGATAGGTTAGGGTGGGTGGGTTTATACTATTGGAGGCCTTGTTTCATTCCCCAGGTGTCCCAATCGAATCGGGCTATAGTGTACTGGTAAAGTCTCTTAAGAGACCTAAGAGCAAAAATTTGTGAGTCTTTGACGAAGTAGTGTTCGCACTTCATGGCACCTATGAATGATCCATTTAGACCTACAGCTAGATGTCAGTCCCATCCACAATAACCTCTCTCAGTTTTGACTAACTCAACATCGTTTGACCATGCCAACGATGAATGCATTCTTACAAAATGCCTCAGTGACATGTAGTGTAAAGGTGCCAAGAGCCATATTTTGTGTTCTTCACCCTGTGGGACCTAACCAATGGCATCAACAGATCGGGGTGGGTGGGTTTATGCTAACAGAGGCCCTATTTCATTCCCCAAGTGTCCCAATCGAATCAGGCTACTGTGTACCAACAAAGTCTCTTAAGAGACCTAAGAGCAAAAACTTGCCCGACTTTGACAAAGTAGTTCTTGAACTTTGTGGCACCTACAAATGATTCATTTGGACCTACCGCTAGATGTCAGGTTCCTCCACAATAACCCTTCTTGGTTTTGACCAACTCAACATTGTTAAAATAAAACCTTAAGCACTCCAAAAATTACCTTGGGATCTACAAACTTCACGTTGCATGCAACCATCCATGTAGTCAAGGTAAAAATCATTGTTTTCCCACATCCAAAAATCCTTTTTCTTGTCAAATTTTCACATAGCAATAGATGGAGGGAATTTTTCTATTCAAACTAATCTTGTTTAGGTGGTCTTTCAGTTTTGACATTGACTTAGGTCATGGTTGACCTTTTGGTTAGGCATAGTTTACATTCATCTCCTTGAGTCTTTCTTCCTTTAGGGCTTTCCATACTTGTTTGTAGGTTTCATGGTATGTATCTCATCTAAGGAAGATGTTATACTAATTGAATAAGTACAATGTAGAGAATAAGACAGTGAGTTCCTGATGGTCAACATTATTTGAAAGTATATGCATAGTAGAAATGTGAGACAACAAGACAAATAGAAGGTTTGTAAACTAAGAATTATCTGCAACTACAAGCCCCTATCAAGCCATAAGGGAGGAGTCAAGAACATGAAGATTCCAAAGACATGGAAGACTCAAAGGGATTATCCTAGGGTCTATGGTGGAGATCACAAAAGAGACTACACACAAAAGAAAATGAAGAGTCTCATATTAAGTATGGTATGTAGGAAAATGAGATATGAAGGTTTGTCACCATCAGAGGACTCCAAGGAGCATAGTGAAGAATGTGTACAAAGAAGAGCCCTTAGAGGTATTATTTGGTGATTTTTGAATAATATCAAATACTGTTAGGTCCTATTATCAAGGAAGCTACCACATTACTTTGAAAAGGTTTGTTAACAATCACTACAAAGAATTTTATCAGTCATAAGCACGTTGTCAATCATTCCCAAGTCAGTTTTAAGAGTTTGGTGTTGGTTTTATTCAGCAGTTTGAGGGTGTGTATGAGGAAAAATTGATTAAATCAAACTAATTAAATCAAAGAACCCAATAACATAAAGAAAATGAATTTAAATAAAAGCCATGACAAATAATCAATGAAATAAAGACTTTTACCAAAATTTATATTGTTTCCTTTGGATTGAATGTGGATTGCTCAATGAAGTTGTGAAACCATAGCTGCAACAAGCAAGTAGTGTGCTCAAGAGATCAATGTCAAAAGATCATAAGAGTGCTCAATCGACGTGTTTTGTATGCTCAAAGCTCTATTAAGTATTCTTGAGAATATGATCGAAGAGAGAGGTAATGAAGGAGATGAGGGGGGTTTATATAGATTTCAAGGAAGATCGATCAATGGTCTAGATAATTCAGAAGAATCAATGGAGAAGAACAGTTGAGGAACGTGCAACGAATGAGAAGAAGACAAGTGTCTTGCTTTCTTTTGCATGAGAGGAGTTATCAAGAATAGAAGAATGAGTTAAAGCAATTAACAGAATGTAATAGTCAGTTAAGTGATTTAAAACAAAAAGAAGGGATTTGCATGAGAAAAAGAAGATATTTTGCTTTATTAAATATAGAAAGCTTGAGTTATTTTAGAGATAACTCAAATTAGAAGAAAAAGCAATTTAAATAAATAATTGATTTATTTAAATTTAGAGCAGATATTTTGGAAGAAATAATTAAATAATCAGAATTATTTAATTTAGAAGATTTGTAAGCAAATTAAATAAATAAATTTATTTAATTGTTGTGCATGATTTTGGAAGAATGATTTTGATTTAATTAAATAATGTAAGAATTATTTAATTGTAGATAAGATAGAATTTGTTGAATTAATTAAATAATTGGGTTTATTTAATTAATGTGGATTTGATTTTTGGAAAGAGGATAATGAACTAATTAAATAATTAAAATTATTTAATTGTGGAAGAATATAGAGGAATTTAATTTAATTAATTAAATAAAGAGAATTTATTTAATTAATGTCGAAAGTATGTAATTTAGAAGAATTTGGTGAAATTAATTAAATAATTAGATTATTTAATTAAAGTTGAAATGCAGGTGATTAGACAGATTATGAAATGCCAGTGATTCGATGACACGGTCATTTTAGGGTGTCTACATTTTGCCCCTCTTTGATGCAATGTAGTTTATAGTGTTGCGTCAAAGAAATCGATTGTTGAAGACATGATACAATTTTTGATGCCCCAGTGTAGGTAGGTTGCCCTAGCGTATGCCCCCTCGAGAGGAAAGACAGGGAAGCGACAGAAGAACGGTGTTGACACTCGACTAGAAGATTTGCTGGAGATAGGTGAGGTTGAATAGAAGAAAGTGGAGATAGAAAAGAACATAAGAGAAAAGACTGTTGATTGATCACTGCTTGAAAATTATATAAGGCCATGGGTGAATGGATGGGTAGATGGATGAGCTTGTTGCAACGGTTTCACAAATGTATATAAAGAGCAATCTTTATTTTTGATATAGCATGTAGATAGTTTGCCACCAAGGTATAAAAGACCAAGGTGCTATAATATCTGAGTGCATGGACGTTGACTCTGCAAGCAAGTGGTTTGATCTTAGATCCCCTTAGACATAATATGACCTTGTTGGAACATGTGAATAAGCCATAGTCTTGAACATAAAATAAACTTCAATACATGTAAATGCAAGAAGTGTATTAATATGTAAGATGCTAGGTCATAACACACACAAGATAAATATGATGTTAAGAAAGATACTAAAGATCATTCCTCAAACATGGCACATAGAAGCAAATGACTATGCTCCCAATCCATACTGTATCACAACATACCAAAATTATAGATAAATCAAGGTAGTCTTGAATAGGTATTGGAACAGGAACAAAAGATAAACCAAAAAACAAATTAATTGACTTACAAAGTAAACATACAACCAACATATTCTCTTGCCAAAGAGGTTGCTCAGGATAGATTGGATAGGAAGGATAACAGCCTTATCGTAGGAACTCTGTGTCCGTTAAAGGGTGCTATCTACCTAAAAAGACAATGTCTCACTATAGGAAATGCCACATGTCGCAGAAGATGCATGTGTTGGTCTCGATCATGGAACACTTTACAGAAGACAAGCTTGTTGATTTAGGGCTTGGTTAAGTGGTACTTAGCTGATGATGGCAATCGGTATGCAGGACAGTAGATGACTCTGGAAGAAAGCTGCTTTGCTTCAGGTTTGTTAAGGACTTTTGCTTTGAAAGGATGTGGTAGCTTGCTGCTTGAGTTAGTCAAGTCGAGGCGAATGGATTTTGATAAATAGAAGACTAGAAGGATGACAATGCTAATGGATTGGGGTGGGTGGAGAATGATGGACCGTGTGTGCCTGAGTACTGGATACATCCTTCGTATTCCAGACTGCCTACATACCCTGTATCCACGGGATCAAGGCACACAATGATGGAAGATGAAAGTGATAAATATGTAGTTCTAGATAGAGTGATGAATGGGTCAAGGTGAAAGGAGGGGATCTTATGTACCTGAGTACTGGATACATCCTTTGTAATCCAGACTACTGCCTACATACCCATATCCATGGGATCAAGGTACCTTAAGATTGAAATGATGATAATATGTAGTTCTGGTTGGTGTGATGATGTAGGAAAAGTGTTGAGAAGATAACAGCCTTATCGTAGGAGCGATGTGTCCGTTAAAGGGTGTTACCTATGGAAATGAGAAAAGATTGAAGTATGCATTGCGAACCACGAACAAGGAACCAATCCTAGACCTAAGTTACAGAAAGGGGTGCCCCCATTCGGGTAGAGGAAATTTGATGGGTGACTGCTGAAGAAGACACAGAAAGCTTTGACCTAGAC
The DNA here is from genome assembly GCA_027924645.1 of Cunninghamia lanceolata. Lineage (NCBI taxonomy): Eukaryota > Viridiplantae > Streptophyta > Pinopsida > Cupressales > Cupressaceae > Cunninghamia > Cunninghamia lanceolata. Next base: position 5,117,919 of record BSBN01000645.1, on the reverse strand, counting down.
AAGAGAGTGTTAACTATAGACACAGATCAAGACATGGGGAGACGATGACGATCATTGACAAATTTCCAAGCTATACTAGATAGGGAGATGGAAATGCAAACAAAGTCAATGGTTTTATCATGGATGGAGGGAAAGTGCACTGTGAACTGGACATGGAGTGGATGGGACTTAATAGACGATGGATGCTGACTCTACACATAGTGCTTGTTTGCGAGGTTTTCACTATGGTACTTATCCAAGGCGCCTGTTTGCCAGGTTTTCACCAGAGGACAGATTTTTTTTTTTTTTTGGAATACTCAGAGGATCAGGCATAGAACTTCTTGAGATGGACACTGTTAAGTGGCTCATCTAGAGGAATGCCATCAGGTGTAGCTAAATTATAAGCTCCTAATCCATATGCTGCTGTCACAATAAAGGGGCCTAACCAGTTAGGCTCAAACTTGCCCTTCTTTTCTTGATCTGCTTGATTTCTCTGATTCTCCTTAAGTACAAGATCACCCACTTGAAACTATTTTTCTTTGATCTTTTTGTTGTAATTATGCTGGAGGCGGTTTTGATAGACATGGAGATGATTAAGTGCGGCAAGGTGCCTCTCATCTAGTAGTTCAAGCTCAGCTAATCTAGAAGTGTGATACTCATCTCCATCGATCAGGTCCTGCATGGATACTCTGAGGGATGGGATCTCGACCTCTATAGGTAGGATGACTTCAGAGCCAAAAACCAATGCATATGGTGTGGCACTAGTTGTTGTTCTGATACTAGTGCGATAGGCCCATAGGGCGGGATTGAGTTGCAAGTGCCAATCACGACCAGCTTCATTGACTGTTTTCTTGAGGATTTTAAGAATGGTTTTATTGGAAGCCTCAGCTTGGCCATTACTCTGCGGATAGTAGGGAGTTGAAAAGTGATGTTGGATATTGTATTGTGTGCACAAGGCACGGACATCTTGGTTCTTGAATGGTCTCCCATTATCAGTGACAATGGCTTGGGGAATACCATACCGGCATATGAGGTAGTTTAGGATAAACTTGGCTATTTGCTTACCGGTGATATAGGTCATAGGAATGGCTTCCACCCACTTCGTGAAATACTCAGTGGCGGTAATGATAAACTTGTGGCCATTAGAGGAGGAAGGGTGGATTTGTCCTATGAGGTCGAGACCCCATTGAGAAAAAGGCCATGGAGTTGTCACAGGTTGTAACTCATGAGCTGGTGCGTGAATCAAATCTCCATGCTGCTGACATTGTAGACACTTCTTAGCAAACTGTGCAGCATCTTGCTCTATTGTAGGCCAGTAATAACCTGTTCTGAGTATCTTCTTAGCAAGATTAGGACCGATAGAATGTGCACCATAGACACCTTCGTGTATGTCTCGTAAGGTAGCTTCAGCTTCTTCCACGTTAAGACATCGTAAGAGGATACCATCGAGACTCCAGTGATATAGTGTATCACCTAGAATGATGTAACGAGAGGATCGACGGATAAAGGTTTTGCGTTGGGTGGATGATAGGTCAAGGGGAAAGGTATTGTGTTTGAGGTATTCATAGATATCTTCGTACCATGGGGAATTGGGACCAACAAGTTTGTAGATGATTTCAGTAACAGGAACATCGACGGCTAGTATCAACAATTGCTCGATCAAGAATTCACACTTCTGTGTATTTGCAGGCATGTCAATCAGTGACCCTACAGAAGCCATAGAATCTGCAGCTTTGTTATGCTCTCTTGGAATTTGCTCAAATGTGATGGTAGAAAAGTGTTGTTTGTAGGCATCCACTAGTTGCTTGTATGGGACCAACTTTTCATCCTTTGTTTGGCACTCATCCGTGACTTGGCTAATGACTAGCTGTGAGTCTCCATATACTTGTAATTCTATGATGTCCCATTGAACTGCTGTATTGAGGCCTATAAGGAGTGCTTCATACTTGGCTATATTGTTGGTGCAAGGGAATGCAAGCCTATATGATTTTGGAATGTAGTCATTTTGAGGTGTAACAAATAAGATGCCAGCTCCTGATCCATGCTGTGTGTAAGAACCGTCAAAGTACAACTTCCACATTATGGAGTTTGCAAGAGTAAAGAGATTTTCATCAGGAAAATCAGCTACCATAGGATGTGTATCTTTCATAGGTGCTTCTGCTAGTTGATCAGCAAGGGCTTGTCCTTTGATTGCTTTACGATCCATGTACTCAATGTCAAACTCACTAAGGATCATGACCCATTTAGCTAGTCTGCTTGTGAGAGCTGCTTTTGCTAGTAGATACTTCAAGGGATCAATCTTGGCTATCAGATTTGTGTGTTGGTTCAGCATGTAATGCCATAACTTTTGGGAGGCAAACACTACTGCTAAACAAGCCCTTTCCATTGGAGAATAATTGAGCTCATATCCCACCAAGGTTCTACTAATGTAATAAATTGCATGCTCCTTTCCTGTGTCATCATTCTGTGCTAGCAAGGCCCCCAAGGCCGAGTTTGTAGTGGAGATATATAATATTAATGGTTTGTCTGTGATTGGTGGAACCAATACAAGGGGTGTAGCCAAGTACTCTTTAAGTTGATCAAATGCTGCTTGACACTTATAATCCCATCGGAATGAGACATCCTTGCGGAGTAAGTGTTGAAACGGTTGACATTTATCTGCTAGCTGTGATATGAAACACCGAATGGACTGCAACCTTCCCTGAAGGCTCCTTAGTGCTTTAAGGTTCTTGGGTGGAGGCATCTCCACTATAGCCTTTACTTTCGCTAGATCCACTTCGATGCCTCTACGAGATACTATATATCCCAACAGCTTCCCTGATGTTACACCGAATACACACTTCTTTGGATTGAGTCTTACTTGGTATTTTTCAAGCCTATCGAAGATCTGTCCTAGAACCTGTATGTGATCCGCCCTAGAAGATTTAGCCAGTATATCATCAACATAGTCTTCCATGATGTGATGAAAGAGATCATGGAAGATTACTGTCATTGCTCTCTAATAGGTTGATCCTGCATTCTTCAGACCAAACGACATGACACACCAACAATAATTGCCCCAAGGACAAGTAAAGGTTGTTTTATGTTGGTCTTCTTCAGCTATCCTTATCTGATTGTAGCCAGAGAATCCATCCATGAGAGAAAGCATCTCATGACCTGCTGTCAAGTCCACTATAATGTCAATGTTTGGTAGTGGAAAGTCATCTTTGGGACATGCCTTGTTGAGATCTCTAAAATCATTACACATGCGGATGCGCCCATTGGGTTTAGACACAGGTACAATGTTTGAGACCCAATCTGAATAGTTGATTGGTCGTATGAATTTTGCATCTAACAGCTTTTGTATTTCCACCTTTACTAAGAGAGCAATCTGTGGGTGCATCTTTCTCAACTTCTGTTTGACTGGTTTCACTTTGGGATCAACTGTGAGATAATGAACTACTAGCTTAGGGTCTAGCCCTGGCATATCCGCATAGGTCCATGCAAAGTTGATGGTTCGTTGCAGGAAGAAGTTGTTAAGGTTTCTGTGCTCTGTTTCAGATAATGATGCCGCTAGGAATGTGGTCTTTGGATTTTGTTCTGTGCCCAGGTTTATCTCCGTAGAATCCTCCACTAGGAGAGCTGATTTCTCTTGATACTTAGATGGTAGGGGAAGGTCAAATCCTCCATCCTCAGGTGCCACAATTGGGTTTTCACCTTTGGATACGTCCTTTGTTTTTACTATTTTGGGATCAGAGGTGCCACAATGTGGTTTTCACCTAGAGATCTTTCTTTATTTGTACTTTTGCGACTGGAGGATTTGGCATTCTCACCAAAATAAGCTATTGGCTCTAGTTCCATTACAAAACCTGCTTTATGATCCCCAAGAGGGATACCCTCCTGAAGTCCCATGAACTCAGCTAAAGCTTCGTCATTCTAAAATACATCTATAACGGGGGACCCTTGTTGGTCCCAATTGATAAGTTCAGGGTAGACAAGTGTTACATTCTGGGTGCTGGTAGTGGAAGTTAAGGATACGGAGGATACCATAAAAATGGAGGATTCTGCGAATAGGTTGGTCATATGGAGGGACGAGTCATCAATGATATCCTCTGTAGACATCGAATCGGCGGGAAAAGTGTCAGCTACCTCGTCGAGGATATACTCGATGTCCAAGGCGTGTGGTACCTTCTTACCAAATCCTAATCCTTTCTTGTCTAGCTTCTTTGTCACAACAATGGGTTCCATAGTTCCTTGGTTCTGTTTCTCAAGGCCACCTTTGCCTTTATAGCCCATGTTTTTTACTATTCTTAAGCCATTGCCATATTGCTTGATTGGTATTGTGACTGGTTCCTTCTCCTTGTAGAGCCAAGAAGAAATGTCCTCAATAGTTTCCTCTTCCAGTAACCGTCCATGTTGGAATTGGGTTAGGAATGTTGGGGGAGGAATAGCTGCTTTTTTGGTTACTTTGACAATGGGTGGTTTGCCATAAGATTTTTGAGATAAAGGCATCCGCCCTACACAACAAGATTTTGAGATATCATAAGTGCCAAATCCTATATCCCTGATGCAAGCTGTGATTTTGGGGAGGGGTGTAGATTCACTTGTAGAGGTTTGCGTCAGAGTTTCAGGATCAACATATAGTGGGGATTCAAGGGCTTTTTCATTTTTAGGCAAAGGGGATTCTTATAGCTTCCTTGCAAGACATGATAGAATTCAAAAGGATTAGGATCTCCTGGGATGGTGATCTCCATACCATTGTATGGGAACTTTAGAGACTAATGGTACGTGGAGGGAACAGCTTTCATTGCATGGATCCATGGGCGGCCTAGGATAATGTTGTAAGGTAGCTCAATATCAAGAACCTGACACCTGGTTTCAAGCATGACAGGGCCCAGTTGTAACAGCAAATGGATAACACCCTCTGAACGGCGTTCAGCATCATCATACCCCTTGATTGTAATACTATGATCAGTGTTGACGCGATCCTCAGAGTATCCCAATTACTTTAGTAACTTTAAAGAATAGATGTTGAGACCAGCACCACCATCTATGAGGATGCGTTTGATTTTGCGCTTATGGATGAGAACTTCAATATGCAGGGCATCATTGTGACAAGGATCATGGGATGGGAGATCTTTCTCAGAGAAGACCACATTATAGGGCGAAGCGATGTTACCTACTATAGCTTGGAAATCCGCAACCGCTATGTTGTTAGGAATGGAAGACTCTTGGAGGGCTTTTTCTAGCACCACTTGTTGTGTGGTTACACAACACGCCCCATTTTGACTTGGCAAAACAGGGACCCAGCTTTTGTTTTGGCTTGTGTTGTCTGTTTCTGGCGGTTTGGTAAAAATTAAGTCAGGTGCATCATCATCATGAAGGTCAGGATGAGGTAGGTCATCATCATGAGGTTAGTTTGTCAAAGTTCATATTTTGTTTCTATGACTTCATGGTTAGAAAGAACTTGAAATTTCATGCAGGTTTGCCTTTTGCATCACTTGAAAATTCGTCCATATGAGGGAGTTGTGAGCGGTCAAAGTTTTGGTCAAACCTGATAATTGCTATATGAACATCATCATCATGATATTTGGAAAGCCCCCCGATAATATCCTGAGGTCGAAACATCCGGACGTCAAGTTTAAGTCGTAGTAATCTTTTCCCGTCAGGCGGTCTTTTATATCGCCAAAGGTCATCATCATGATCTTACTCTATCACCTGATAAAAATCATGCAGTCCCGAAACATCCGGACGTCAATCTTAAGTGCAGGTGTGTTTTACCCGTCGAGTAACCTTAGAAACATTGCGAGCATCATCATGATATTCCAACATCACCCGATATTATAATATCATGCTGATATTATAATATCACCTTACTTAGAGAAATCTGCCATCTGCATAATTTGCGCGCGCACGACCAAGTCTTGGTGATCAACATCATCATGATATTTCGAGACCCGACATTTCCTAATATCCTCCTGACCTCCTTTCGCGTGATCATGATGATCACCTTATCTTTCGAAGCGGAGGGTAATATTTCATTCCTTAGTCTTGTTGACATCATCATCATGATCTTGTTCGTCTCTCCCAACAGTTCGTAATATCATCCTGCCGACGAGTATAACCTTTTGCAAATATGATGATGACGATGACGTCACCATCACCTTTGTCCTTCGGCAAGATATTTTCCAAGGCGTGATCCATTTCACCAATATGATGATGACGATGACGTCATGTTCGAAGATTAACACAAGCCCCGGATATCCTGATGACGTCATCAGGACTTTCGGCAGGATCATATTTTTGATCACCCAGTGCGTATATGATGATGATGATGTTCATCATCCTGACCTTTCGAGCGGATTGCCTTGGCCGAAAAAAGGGTCATACTGCTTTCTTGACCTGATCATCTTCCTTAGAGGGAACCCGATATTCCATTTACCTCCTGATCTTAACGAAACATGACGGTGACGTCATCCCTTTGCATTTTAATGAAGCCTGATGATGACGATGACATCATCATGATTTTCCTCAGCGGCAGGATCATTTTCCGAGTCCTCCTGTTTGTCTTCATCATGATGATGATGACGATGTCTTTCTTTCCCGAATGTGCAAAAAAACAAAACATCCTGATGTGCTTTTCATCAGAGCATTAGGAAAGGAGGATCATCATATTTCAAATATCCTGCGGACAGACAGAAGGCATATAGTTGGTCATCATCATGATTTTTGGCGTCGGTATAACTGTTGCCGTCGGCCTAAGGTAAAATTGTCACCCTGATCATATGTAGTCACCCCGATGCAAATATGATGATGATGCAAGGCCGGTTTCTAAGGATGGTTGAAGGGCGATTATTTCCTTGTATAATTTGAGATCATCATCATCATATTTTGAACCCGATATACAAGAAAATGGGCAAAAACATGAAGCGATGGAAATTTGAAAGCCCGACTGCCTGAATTTTGGTCAACGAGGGTTGACCTGGTTGTTTTCATGCTGTTTATGCATTTAGTGCATATTTTTCACAGGTAGAGATTGATTGCCTGTAGCTGCACATGGGGAGGTATGTTTAATAAAGTGTTTACTTCCTGTTGTTTATCATGATGATGATGAACCTAATGTTTGTCTGTTTACTTGCAGGAAATCATCATGATGCTGCTGAAGCTGAACATTGAAGTCATGATGCTGCTGAGGCTGAACATTGAAGTGATGATGCTGCTGAAGCTGAACATTGAAGTCATGATGCTGCTGAAGCTGAACATTGAAGTCATGATGCTGCTGAAGATGGGCGTTGAGATCATGATGATGCTGCTGAAGCTGATAGTTACAAAGTTGCGCATGGAGGCAACATGGGCCAGACATGAGGAGGATATTGTCAAATATGCTGTTCGCCAGCTGGAGGCCGAATCAAGTTGAAGATGCTGGAATATTCTGTGCCAGCTGTACATTTGCTAACTGGTGAAGCATGTGCTTTTCATCTGGGCCGTTGTTTGTTATGAGAGGATCCTGATCCTTGGATCATTGTAACCGTTTTCTGGCAGTTGCTCTATATAACATCCAGAGCTTGTCATTTTAAAAAGAGGAGAAATACATTAGAATAGATAGACGCATCTGGCGCAAAGAGTCAATTACTGTAGAATAAGTTAGGAGATCGGATTACTGAGACTAATGAGGATAGAATTGTTGAAATGTCAAGGTTCTTTCTTCAGATCACTGTAAATGTACCTGTTCTTGAGCATACTGAATGAATATGAAGTTCCAGATTACATCCTGATTGTAAATTTTACGTAATCTTCTGTTGATTTCTGGATATGTACTGGTGAATGCTGTGTTCAACTAGAAGCGCTTTCATTTCATTACATGTTGTTGTCAACTTTCCTTTGAAGCTTTGCACTAGATCATGCGGATTTGTGGAATGTCCTGGTGAAGTATGATTTCTAGTTTTCCTTCTTTTCATTGCAAGTATGGGAGCTTGTATGTGAATCAGTGATCTAAGTCCAGTAATTTTGGGAATCTCACTCTCTACCCCTTTTCCTTTTTCAATTTCATTAATTCATCACCATAACTGCAAATCATGATAAATAACAAGCAGAAACAGTGAAATATGCTGAAATCCCGTAGGTAACTGAAGATCCTTAGCATATTTGAGTTAAATGCATGTAGTATTGAAAATATCATGCAAGGAATTATAAATAATGGTAGAAATCATGCAAATATCAGCCTGTATGCACATTATTTGACTAAATTTACAGTGCAGAGGTAGAATTGTTGGAGACTTATGCAGAGCGAACATCCAGAGCAGGATATTTGAAGATGATGATGATGAACAGTGCAGAAACACGTAAGGCCCCTGAATGGAAAACAGCAACACACATCAACCACTGAGTAACGTCAGTAGATTAAGACCTAATCAACGGAGACTTGGGATCATGAATTCCTTGAATTCATCGTATCTTTCAAGATGAGTAAGGGTTGTTGTGTAACTTTTATTCTATGTTTGTGAATGACTAACATCATGACCAACATAAATTGGCGCTAGAAGGAGGGCCAAAGGATTGAAGATCACTTTCATCATCAGTATTTCCAGGTTTGATGACGCTCAGAGTAAGGTAACTTCAGATCATTTGTGAATTTCATCAAATTGCGTAAATATTTGCTGTGACAAGTTTGTATTTGCACATTCTGTGTAAAGATTTCCAAATTTCACATAAATATTGCAAGCTTTACAGTAGATTTCTTTAAATTCACTAAATATTGGCCAAAGATGCATAAATTTGTTCAAGCTTTGAGAATTTGAGCCTTAGACACGCGAGATCTGGTGCTACCGGTCGAAATATCCCAATATCCTGTCATATTTGTAGTATCTTTGCAAATATCGCGTAAATATTCAGTCTGATTTGCAAGTTGACCGCAAATATCACCTCGTCCGGTGGAATCCAGCCAATATTTGCAAAGTTTCAGCTAATTGGCCTCCAAATCGAGAAATCCTGGCTCACAGGATAAATACCAGGTCTAGACATAGTGAAATTTTCGAAGAATTGCCTGTTAGAGGTTTTAGACCTAAGACTGTAGACGTTCACCATACTCCAGAGTCTAGTACGTCCAGAGCTTCATCAGGACCTCCTCCTGTAACTCCTGTTGGTTTGCAAATACCTTCAGGTATACCAGTGACACCTCCTGTTCAACCTCAGGGTATACCTTTAGTCCAACCCCAGCCAACTGCACCACCAGTTCAGCCCCTTCAGGTTGCAATGTCGTTCTTTGCAGCAGAATCACCATTGACCTTTACTGCGTATCATGAGTTACCAAAGTATCCGGACAAGCTTTGTCCAAAATACCATCCTTACCAGGATGCGGATGATCATATCAGGACGTTTAAAGAAGCTTGCTGCAGAGCCAGAATAGAGCATCAGGATGTGGTGTGCAGATTATTCCCTTTTTCCTTAGGGGAAGAGGCTTATAATTGGTTCATCAGTCTTGGTCAATCTTCTGTAGGTTCGTGGGCTATCTTAGAGAAGGCCTTTCTTGACAGATTCAAGGTCCCTATTGATCCATCCATGAATTACCACCTGTTTGCCACAATCAAGAGATTTGAGCATGAACCTATTGCAAATTTCAATGCTAGGTTCTAGAAAATGTTGTCCAAGCTAGTTACCCCATATGTGGTGGCTGATGATGCTGCCAGAAGTATTTATTATTCAGCCCTGGATCCGTTAACCGCCATGTTCATCAGGAGAACACATCCTGCGATCACCACATTGACAGGAGCTTTTCAAGAAGCTATCAAGGTAAATCAACAGCTGATACCTGCTCCTACTCCAAATATAGCATTCCCTGCTTTGCCTGGCATGCAGTCACAATATCCAGCACAGTATCCTGCAGCTTATCCTTCGCAATATCCTGCACAATATCCAAATGGAGCAGTGATGCCCCCAGCAATCATGCCTGCACCTTTGCAAGTACCTCCATTGAGTATCATGCCTCCTCCTAATGGAAATGGCCAATTGCCACAATATCCTGCACATACTCAGACACCTCAGGGTACAGACCTATCCCATAATAACCATGGATCTTCCTTTTTCCAGCCTCAGCCTGAAAATGTAGTGGCCAAAGCTCAAGAGGAGAAAGAGGAAATCAAAGAAATGTCTGCTCAGTTGAGAAAGCTCACCACAGAAGTAACACACTTGAGAAATCAAGGGTTTTATTCACAGTCAGGTCAGAATAGGAGTTATTCCAATGACAGACCAAATTACCCTGACAGAGGATATAACAATAACTTCAACAGTAGCGCTGCAAATAACAATAATCCTCCTAGGCAGCCCAGAGTGTGGAACTCCAGGCCAAATAATGGTTCATTACCATCACCCCTAGACAATCAGCCTCCTGGTGAAGCCAAACAGACTACTAGAGTCAATCTTGCTGAGGCAGCCCTTACCAATTGGTGCAGGATTCACAACACCAATGCACATGCAGAATTAGATTGTCCACAATTTAGGATTGCTGCCAGCATCTTTCAGACTGAAGTGTCTAATACTTCTGGAAATCCACCTCAGGCAGAAGGAAATGAAATAGTTCCTTGTGGATATGACTCAGCTTTTGTGCTGGAAACATACACTAATCAGCCTCATCAGGAATATAATCAGACCTGTGAAGAATCTGCCTTAACCTTTGAAGCAAATTATGTCTTCCCTTTTGAGGATGAAAACGAACCTACAAGAGAGCATGAGGAAGTACATGCATACCAGCAGCAATACCCTGGTAAGCATAATTATAACCTGAGGAGTAATGCCAACAGACCTGCCAGTCCATTGACATCATCTCTACCTCCAAATAACTTCAACACACCTCCTGATCCTAAGGCTAGCAATAACCCTGGGTTCCCTAAGGTGAATGCTCAGTACTTGTCTCCTCAAAACACAGTAACACAAGTTGCAAATGCACCTCATGAGTCTGACAAGTTAGTCAGCTATTTGGCTGATGAAATGAAGAAAATCAAGATCAGCCTGTCCCTATCTGAGTTACTGAAAACTCCTGCCATCAAAAAGGCATTCATGAAGTCGCTGGATGATCCTGCTTCTAAAGAGGATAATCACCTTTTGAGTCAATCCAATAGCAGAGACCATACTGCTAAAGATAGCACTGTCAAGCCCAAAGTGTCAGCCACAGTCCAAGCTGCTGAAACCTCTCACATGACCTTGTACAGAGATAAAACTGAATCACCACCGTTTCTCCTCACCATAAGAATGTTCAGTAAGAATTTGCACAACTGCTTAGTTGATTCAGGAGCCTCAACTAATGTTATGCCTTTGTCAATATGCAACGCATTAGGACTGCATCCTGCTAAATCATTAAAGAAGGTCACTCAACTGGACAAGACAGAAGTAAGTGTCGTAGGAGAACTCACTCATATTCACATGCAGCTAGCGTCTGATCCTAGGATCCAGTATTACATTGACATTCAGGTAGTTGACATACCTGATACATATGGGATGTTGCTTAGCCGGGACTGGTCTAAAACGCTTAACGGATACATGTCCACAGACTTCAGTCACATGTGGTTGCCATGGAAAGGTATACCTAATCAGATCAGGATTGATGCTGAGCCTAGGATGAAACATATGATCACCGAATATAACAGAACAAATGAGATCATGTATGTAAACGTAGAACCTGGAGTTTATCACATCAGGCCGCAAACTGTCCAAATAGAAGAGGTCCTGATGCTTGATGTTCATCATCATCATGATGATGATTATCATGAGGATATGCCAGTCGTAGAACTTAATAATGATCCTGATAATGAGAATGAAATAGATCGCTTCAGGGATTTTCAGATGCATTTATCTACTCAGATAAAACGTTGTCAATTATTAAATATACCTGCTAATGATATTTTGATCGACGGATGGTGCAGATTGCATGGAGAAGCACACTCGGAAAAGACTTGCGAACCATGCTTAGACATGATCATGCTGGAGCAGACGTATAGTGAAGCATCATCATCATATTCTGAGGTGAGTGCTACATCTGATGATGATGATGATACTAATTTTTATTTGTCTTCTGCAGGAACAGAAGAGTCGACGGATCCTGATGAGGATCATATCCGAAAAACAGAAGAGATCCTGGTGTCCAATCAGACAAATGATGCGAGAAAGGAAAAGATCACTCCTGGTAGTGATTGCTTCATGGAACCGGATTACGAGTTGTCTGATGAGGATAAAGGCAGTGACCTGACGAAGTTCGAAGAATTTCTGGTCAAGGAAATAAAAAAAATGACACAACAGTGTAGATCTCCCCAGGAGGTTTTAATCAAAAGTTGGTGTAGGCTGCATGAGGCGCCTCACTCAGAAACCACTTGCTCACTGTGCTTGCACATTTTGAAGAGGCATGCAGTTGTATGTGCTGAGCATCATTCTCCTGCTAGGATGGAAGAGAAAACAGAAAAGCCATCAGGCTCATCAGATAAAGGAAAGAAGAAGCTTGAAGATGACACACCTAAGTTAAGGTGGATATCAGGCGGAGCAGCAGCCAGAGCTGCAAAGAAAAAGGAAAGTTCAAATAAATGTCCCGCTGAAGATAAGCCTTGGATCCTGAGGTTTGATGGATCCAAATCCAAGCAAGGTTCTGGAGTAGGGATTGATCTTACTGATCCATCAGGGAAATCCCATTTAGCAGCTTACAGACTACAGTTCCCCTGCACTAATAATGTCACAGAGTATGAAGCTCTGATTCATGGACTGTTGTTTGCCCATAAGAAGAAGGTGAAGATCCTGCATGTCTTTGGAGATTCAGAACTAGTTGTGAGGCAAGTGCGAGGAATTTACTCTTGTAACTACAGAAAGCTGTCAAATTACAGACATCGTGTGTGGGACCTGATTGAAGACTTTGATGCCTTCAACATCGTTCACGTGCCAAGAGAACAGAACCAAAGGGCAGATGCACTTGCTCAGGCCGCCAGTACGCTGGAACCGCTGTCTATATCTGGTCTGAAGAGATTTGCAGTAGAATTGGTGTCAGTACCTTCGGTACCTGACAATGTGACTAATCTCCAAGTGTTTGATGATGATCAGCATATCCTGGATTTCATATCAAACAGAGATGTATTTGAAGCTCAGATCATAGATGAAAATGGTATGGAAGATCATGTCTGGGAAGAAGATGAGATTTTAGAGTTGCCTGGCAACACAATTCCCAAAGGTATGATTGAATTAGAAAGAGCCTTTGATCTGGATAATATGCTCAAGCATAAGGATCTGCCTAAGGCAGATGGAGGTCAATATTCACAGGTGAATATTGGACAAGCTAATGACAAGAAGAATGTCTTGTTGGGTAAGGTTTGTACACCTGAAGAGTTAGATGGAATAACTCAAGCCCTTAAGGATTATATACATGTAATTGCATGGACTTATGACGAGCTGAAGACGTATGACACTTCTGTCATAACTCATACTATACCCCTCAAGCCAGATGCAAAACCTTTCAGACAGAAGCAGAGGCCAGTCAATGCTCTGCTTGAGCCCATCATCCTTGAAGAGGTCAAGAAATTGTTAAATGCCCGGATAATATTTCCTGTAAGGCACTCCACTTGGGTGGCAAATCTGGTACCAGTCAGGAAGAAGAATGGAGACATCAGATTGTGTGTGGATTTCAGGAACCTGAACAGAGCATCAGAAAAGGATAACTATCCTTTGCCCTCTTTGGATGAAGTTCTGCAGATGGTAAATGGAGCCAAGATGATGTCCTTCTTGGACGGTTTTTCAGGATACAACCAAGTGATGGTTGATAAAATTGACAGATTAAAGACTGCCTTCACCACAAAATGGGGGATATTTGCATATAGACGTATGCCGTTCGGATTGATAAATGCTGGAGCTACATTCCAGCGAGCAATGGACATAGCCTTCAGAGGCTTAATAGGAAAATGTATAGTCATCTACATGGATGACCTGACAGTGTTCTCCAAAGAAAGGGGAAATCATGTTGCTGATCTCAGAAGTGTGCTGAAGAAGTGTGAAGAATATGGAATATCTTTGAATCCCAAGAAGTGCATATTCGGGGTCACAACAGGAAAGTTACTAGGCCACCTGATCACAGAAGATGGGATTATCATTGATCTTGACAGGGTGGAATCTATTATGAAATTACCACTTCCAGGAAGCAAAAAGGAGCTTAAATCTTATTTTGGTAAGATAAATTTTGTGAGGAAGTTCATCACTGGCTTTGCTGAGATTGTCAGACCACTGAATGCCATGTTGAAAAAAGATGCACAAATTGACTGGACACCAGAAGCCAGAGCTGCTTTTGAAGATATAAAGAAGGCCATTTCAGATGCTCCTGTCCTCATTAGTCCAGATTATACAAAAGATTTCTACATCTACTCATTTGCTTCAGAACATACTTCTGCAGCAGTGTTAACTCAAAGAAATGAAGATAAAGAAGAGAAACCAATTGCCTTCATGAGCTGTCCTTTCAGGGATGCTGAGTTGAGATATGTAGATGTTGAAAGACAGGCACTTGCATTAGTCAGAGCAGTAAAAAAGTTCAGACATTATATACTGAGGAGCAAAGTGATTGCTGTGGTACCAGATACAGCGGTAAAGATGCTGCTGATGCAGAGTGAACCTGGTGAAAAAAGGGCCAAATGGATTACGGTACTACAAGAATATTACATGGAGATCACACCCATGAAGTTAGTAAGAGGACAGGCTCTGAGCCAGATGATATCTGAAACTGATCCAAACATCATCAGTCAGCAGTATGTGATAGATGAGAAAGACAATAAAGAATGGTATTCAGACATCAGGCACATCCTGATCACTGGAAGATGTCCTTTGAGGATGCAGGCTTCACAGAGAAGAGCCTTAAAGATGAGATCCCAGAAATATATGATGAAGGGAGGAGCCCTGTTTAAAAAGAATTATGAAGGGATATACCTGAGATGCTTAGAGAAACCAGAAGCTAATAAAGTCTTGACAGAGCTACATGACAAGTTTGGAACTGCCCACGGATCAGCGTTGGCCACAACACATGCAATCCTCAGAGCAGGATATTACTGGCCTACCATTTTTAAAGACACAGCCGATCATGTTAAATGTTGTCATGTTTGCCAGGTTGCTGCCAACAGAGAAAAATATGCTGCACAACCATTGCAGCCAGTGATGGAGGAGCGCCCATTTGCACAATGGGGCATGGATTTCATAGGACCAATCAATCCTCCATCTTCTTCAGGCCAGAGGTATGTCCTAACAATTACTGATTATTGTACCAGATGGACTGAGGCTATCAGCAGCAAAACATGTACTGCTGATGATGTCATTAAATTTCTGGAAAGCAACATTGTCACCAGGTATGGAACTCCTTATGCATTGGTAAGTGATAATGGTTCTGCCTTCATTTCCACTAAATTGTCAAGTTGGGCTTTTGATCATGGGATTATACTTAAGTTCTCATCCAATTACTATCCCCAGGGAAATGGATTAGCAGAATCCACCAATAAGAATTTACTGAGTATCATAAGAAAATTGATAGAGAAAAATCCCAGGGAATGGAAATCATTTCTGAGGTATGCCTTATGGGTAGACAGAACTAGAATGAAAATTGCATTAGGAAACTCACCTTTCCAGTTAGTATATGGGGTAGATCCTATCCTCCCTGTAAACTTGAAAATTCCTACTCTGCAGTTTGCCCAAGACTATCTAGGCATAGATAATAAACAAGAAGTCAGGTTGCTTCAGTTGATGCATCTGGAAGAAAAACGAAGCCAAGCAATTGACCAATTTGCAAAACATCAGGCTGTTGTCAAACGCTGGTTTGACAAGAGAGCCAGAATTAAAGCTTTCAGGATATCAGATTTAGTCCTGATGTGGGATAAAGCCCATGAAAGGAAAGGTGATCATGGTAAGTTCGATAGACTATGGATAGGTCCCTTTCAGATTTCTGAAATTTTAGGAGACAGCACTTATAGGCTTAAGAACCTGACAGGTGAGGATGTCCCATTGCCAGTCAATGGACAATTCCTCAAACATTATTTCCAGGCCTGAGTGACTTCATGGCAGTCTTGTGTATCATATTGTATATTTGTATAGTTGTTTGTACAGTGTTTGCTTGTTGTTGTTGTTGTTTTGTTGGTTGGGACCTTGTTCTGGTAAGTCAGGATGATGCACTTCATCACCTTAAGAAAATAGTTAAATTGTTAGGATTCAAGTGATGAGATCAGATTTAGATATAGATTGTAATTCATTCTGATAAATACACATGATCAGGTTTATGATGTCTTTTCATCAGGGTACTTTTTCTTGTCCAAAGTGAATCAAACACAATGAAACACCTAACAGCCTTGGGTTTGTTGAAGATATGAGTATAGGTGTTAAGTGAAAAATCTAAAGGGACTCCCTTGCTACCAATACAATCTCCAACCTAAAGCTGCAAGTGACTACACCTTGTACAAATGAGCAGACATGATGATATCAAATTTAAATTTTTAAAGGGAAATCAGAAACGAAATAAAATTAGGCCATCTAAGTAACTCTACCGGGGCTATGGACGCCTGCTGGCAGTGGGGCTCTACTTAGGGAGATTGTATAGATAACCTTGCCGGGGTTATAGACACCTGCTGGCAGCAAGGCTCTATCCAGGTTGGCTATGAGGGATGATCTTCAACTATGTAGTTTAACACCAGTTACTTATGTTTTCAACTTGCTTTCAAGATGAGGATAATTAATCATCTGCACACACCTGATCCTTTGTTAGCTTTATCACCATAATGAAATTTTATCATTCAAAGATCATGATGATTTACTTAGACAGAATTAGAACACTATAGATGAATGTGATCACATCACTTGAATCATTTGAATTTTGTTGTTTTCTTTGGTGGCAAGTTGTTGTGTGGTTACACAACACGCCCCATTTTGACTTGGCAAAACAGGGACCCAGCTTTTGTTTTGGCTTGTGTTGTCTGTTTCTGGCGGTTTGGTAAAAATTAAGTCAGGTGCATCATCATCATGAAGGTCAGGATGAGGTAGGTCATCATCATGAGGTTAGTTTGTAAAAGTTCATATTTTGTTTCTATGACTTCATGGTTAGAAAGAACTTGAAATTTCATGCAGGTTTGCCTTTTGCATCACTTGAAAATTTGTCCATATGAGGGAGTTGTGAGCGGTCAAAGTTTTGGTCAAACCTGATAATTGCTATATGAACATCATCATCATGATATTTGGAAAGCCCCCCGATAATATCCTGAGGTCGAAACATCCGGACGTCAAGTTTAAGTCGTAGTAATCTTTTCCCGTCAGGCGGTCTTTTATATCGCCAAAGGTCATCATCATGATCTTACTCTATCACCTGATAAAAATCATGCAGTCCCGAAACATCCGGACGTCAATCTTAAGTGCAGGTGTGTTTTACCCGTCGAGTAACCTTAGAAACATTGCGAGCATCATCATGATATTCCAACATCACCCGATATTATAATATCATGCTGATATTATAATATCACCTTACTTAGAGAAATCTGCCATCTGCATAATTTGCGCGCGCACGACCAAGTCTTGGTGATCAACATCATCATGATATTTCGAGACCCGACATTTCCTAATATCCTCCTGACCTCCTTTCGCGTGATCATGATGATCACCTTATCTTTCGAAGCGGAGGGTAATATTTCATTCCTTAGTCTTGTTGACATCATCATCATGATCTTGTTCGTCTCTCCCAACAGTTCGTAATATCATCCTGCCGACGAGTATAACCTTTTGCAAATATGATGATGACGATGACGTCACCATCACCTTTGTCCTTCGGCAAGATATTTTCCAAGGCGTGATCCATTTCACCAATATGATGATGACGATGACGTCATGTTCGAAGATTAACACAAGCCCCGGATATCCTGATGACGTCATCAGGACTTTCGGCAGGATCATATTTTTGATCACCCAGTGCGTATATGATGATGATGATGTTCATCATCCTGACCTTTCGAGCGGATTGCCTTGGCCGAAAAAAGGGTCATACTGCTTTCTTGACCTGATCATCTTCCTTAGAGGGAACCCGATATTCCATTTACCTCCTGATCTTAACGAAACATGACGGTGACGTCATCCCTTTGCATTTTAACGAAGCCTGATGATGACGATGACGTCATCATGATTTTCCTCAGCGGCAGGATCATTTTCCGAGTCCTCCTGTTTGTCTTCATCATGATGATGATGACGATGTCTTTCTTTCCCGAATGTGCAAAAAAACAAAACATCCTGATGTGCTTTTCATCAGAGCATTAGGAAAGGAGGATCATCATATTTCAAATATCCTGCGGACAGACAGAAGGCATATAGTTGGTCATCATCATGATTTTTGGCGTCGGTATAACTGTTGCCGTCGGCCTAAGGTAAAATTGTCACCCTGATCATATGTAGTCACCCCGATGCAAATATGATGATGATGCAAGGCCGGTTTCTAAGGATGGTTGAAGGGCGATTATTTCCTTGTATAATTTGAGATCATCATCATCATATTTTGAACCCGATATACAAGAAAATGGGCAAAAACATGAAGCGATGGAAATTTGAAAGCCCGACTGCCTGAATTTTGGTCAACGAGGGTTGACCTGGTTGTTTTCATGCTGTTTATGCATTTAGTGCATATTTTTCACAGGTAGAGATTGATTGCCTGTAGCTGCACATGGGGAGGTATGTTTAATAAAGTGTTTACTTCCTGTTGTTTATCATGATGATGATGAACCTAATGTTTGTCTGTTTACTTGCAGGAAATCATCATGATGCTGCTGAAGCTGAACATTGAAGTCATGATGCTGCTGAGGCTGAACATTGAAGTGATGATGCTGCTGAAGCTGAACATTGAAGTCATGATGCTGCTGAAGCTGAACATTGAAGTCATGATGCTGCTGAAGATGGGCGTTGAGATCATGATGATGCTGCTGAAGCTGATAGTTACAAAGTTGCGCATGGAGGCAACATGGGCCAGACATGAGGAGGATATTGTCAAATATGCTGTTCGCCAGCTGGAGACCGAATCAAGTTGAAGATGCTGGAATATTCTGTGCCAGCTGTACATTTGCTAACTGGTGAAGCATGTGCTTTTCATCTGGGCCGTTGTTTGTTATGAGAGGATCCTGATCCTTGGATCATTGTAACCGTTTTCTGGCAGTTGCTCTATATAACATCCAGAGCTTGTCATTTTAAAAAGAGGAGAAATACATTAGAATAGATAGACGCATCTGGCGCAAAGAGTCAATTACTGTAGAATAAGTTAGGAGATCGGATTACTGAGACTAATGAGGATAGAATTGTTGAAATGTCAAGGTTCTTTCTTCAGATCACTGTAAATGTACCTGTTCTTGAGCATACTGAATGAATATGAAGTTCCAGATTACATCCTGATTGTAAATTTTACGTAATCTTCTGTTGATTTCTGGATATGTACTGGTGAATGCTGTGTTCAACTGGAAGCGCTTTCATTTCATTACATGTTGTTGTCAACTTTCCTTTGAAGCTTTGCACTAGATCATGCGGATTTGTGGAATGTCCTGGTGAAGTATGATTTCTAGTTTTCCTTCTTTTCATTGCAAGTATGGGAGCTTGTATGTGAATCAGTGATCTAAGTCCAGTAATTTTGGGAATCTCACTCTCTACCCCTTTTCCTTTTTCAATTTCATTAATTCATCACCATAACTGCAAATCATGATAAATAACAAGCAGAAACAGTGAAATATGCTGAAATCCCGTAGGTAACTGAAGATCCTTAGCATATTTGAGTTAAATGCATGTAGTATTGAAAATATCATGCAAGGAATTATAAATAATGGTAGAAATCATGCAAATATCAGCCTGTATGCACATTATTTGACTAAATTTACAGTGCAGAGGTAGAATTGTTGGAGACTTATGCAGAGCGAACATCCAGAGCAGGATATTTGAAGATGATGATGATGAACAGTGCAGAAACACGTAAGGCCCCTGAATGGAAAACAGCAACACACATCAACCACTGAGTAACGTCAGTAGATTAAGACCTAATCAACGGAGACTTGGGATCATGAATTCCTTGAATTCATCGTATCTTTCAAGATGAGTAAGGGTTGTTGTGTAACTTTTATTCTATGTTTGTGAATGACTAACATCATGACCAACACCACTCTATGTGCAGGTGATGACCGTAGAAGGTCCAAAATAGAGATCTGTGCTGGTGTTCTCCCTAGATGTTCGACAAGATTATAATTAGACTGAACCAGAAGCCTAGGTGTAGGAGCACGAATGGTGACATGACCACGACAAGTAGTAACAGCACAATCTGTAGATTTGCCTTTGATCGTGAGGGTAGACACTCGACTCTCTTCAAAACAACTGACAATGGAATCGAAGGACGTGGAAGCATGATTGATACCTTTACCTCTATCCTGAGGAGGAGGTGGACCATGATGAGGCAATGGTTCTTTGTACATATCTAGATCCTTGTTCGTGTGTTGCGCTGGTGATTCATCCTCAAAAGTGATTTGATTACCGTTGATGAGGTTTTGGATAAGGTGCTTAAGCTTCATGCAAGACGCAGTTCTATGACCTTTGCTCCTATCGAACTCACAATATTCATTGTCTTTGTAACGTGCAGTTTTGTAGACAGGTTCTCCATAAGGAGGAGCATCAGGTAAGGTGATGAGCCCTTTCTGTAAGGCTTGCTGTAAGACTGATTCGATGGGCACTCCCAAGGGAGTGAATTGACGTCGGGGAGGGTAATCTTGTTGAGGCCGCTCTTGTTGTCGTTGTTGTTGGTTTTGATAAGGCTGCCTTTGTTGCTGCTGTTGTTGAGATGGAGCTTAACTTGGTTTGGAGAGTCACAGTGGTGTTTGCAATGTTTGGACATATTTAGTATCGACCACCCCATCGTTGACCATGTTTTTGTTTTTGTTCCAATATTTGGGTTTATCATTCGATTATTGATGAGGAGCGCTATCTTTCGTTTCCTTAAAGATTTTGACCACACCCTTAGCAATGAGGGCCTTCTCAATATTGATACCCTTGTATGTAATTTCATCGAAGGTTGTAGCACTAAGAATTTGCAAATGGAAACCTAACTCTTTGTTGAGGTTCTGCACAAATATGCTGACAAGCTGTTTCTCCAGAATCTTGAAAGGGAATTTGCTAGCCATTTGTCTCCATCGTTAAAGGAAAGAAATGAAAGTTTCACCATTTTTCTATTTATTGTTGCATAGATCAGTCATGGAAATCTCATGCTCTGCGTTGTAAGAAAAGTGGGTGGCAAACTTCTCTGCTAGCTCGTTGAAAGACTTGATACCCGTGGGTAAGTGTGAGAACCATTCTATTGCTTGACCTCCAAGACTGCGAGGAAAGAGACGCATAAGATATGTGTCGTTGTGTGAGACCTCGAAGCAAGCAAGATAGAATTCCCTAAGATGGTCTTTTGGGTCACCTTTTCCTTTGTATTTATCGAACTTGGGAATAGTGAAATTTTGAGGAAAAGGGATCATTGGTAGTGACCGATCAAAAGGATAAGGACACACTTCCTTTAAAGAGAAGGTCTTTTTGGTGTGGCCAAACGTAAGATCAGATAGCTATTGTTGCACCTCCGCAATCTTTAGCTCCATAGTCGTGGGAGGTGTTGGTAACATCTCCTGTTGTCTAAAAAGTGGTTGGTGTTGCCCATATGGAAGATTATAATGTAAGCCATGCGTGCTCGTGTTATAAGGGTCATAAGATTGATTAGGATCATACGGGTTGTATGTTTGGTTGAGATTGGGTTGAAATTGGAGGTTTTGATTTGGAAGAGGTGGAGGTGGCGCTAGGTAAGAATGTTGGCTTTGTGATGGTTGAAGAAAAGAATTGGGTGGAGGAAAGCTAAAGTGCGTTTGATTAGGCTGCGATGGCGGCACATAGCTTTGGGAAACTTGATATTGGGCATGTTGAGAGTGGCTAGGCAATGTGTGAAAGAAGTTGAGCTAGGATGAACGTTGTGGAGGAGGGACAAAGGTAGACGTGATTTGCAATGGTTGGGGTTGATTGAGGATGAGAGTAGAAGAATGATGTGGTTGGGGTTGCTTAAGGACGAGAGTAGAAGAATGTTGTGGTTGGGGTTGCATGACTCTAATTGGTTGAGAGACATGAAGGTGTGATGATATAGGAGGTGGCATTTGTTGAGACCCTTGGTGCATGGCTACATAATTGTTCCCCAGATTGTAATTTGGTGGGAAACCTTCGCGTGATGGGGTAACCAAGATTCCACTTGTGATTGGGGTGGACACTTTAGGAGGTGGTTGCACATTTGCTCGAGCTAAGGTGGCTTGCTTAGCTAACTCTGCTTGATGTTGGAGAGTTTCTTTTTGGTTTTTATAGATCTCCATAGGAGTCAAAAGCGGTGATATGGGTCTTTCCCCTGTTGGATTTTGAAAACGGGGGTTCCTATACTGAGAGCCTTGTGTAGGTAAGGGCATAGTCATTGTTGACATGGTTTGTACTACTTGTATGGTATCTTGGGCATTGTTGTTCTCCTTGAGAGTGGATAAATCAAAATCTTGAGGTAACTTGGCACCTTGCTCTGCCAGCAAGTGAAAGAAATGATCTTGGTTCTCACTAAGGATTTTGTCAAAGGCGGCCACGACTCTAGGCTCTTGTATGATTTCATCAAGATCTTGCCCATCTACTTGAGAGGATTGACCTATTTCAAAGTGTCGCTCTTCTTGAGATGGGACTAAATCTATAGTATAGCCTTGAGGGACAAAATCCGGAGGCAAGCCAGTGGTGTATTGAGGTGTACTTATCAAAGGGATCCTACCCTCTTGAGGATTACTTGGTTCATCAATGTGCAGCATGTGCGGAGAGCTGATTGGTTTTGCCGTGGGTGTACTAGGAGTGACTTTGGGAGTAATGTTGAGATGACCTGATTGTGGCGTGCGAGGAGGTGACTTGCGCTTCTTAGGGACAACTTGCTTGGACTTCATAGTTTGCTGTAGCCTAGTGGTTACCATGGAATACACTAGGACAAGATAGGTAACGCTGGGTTTCTGTGAGATGCTTTGAGAAACAAATAAACTCTAATGCACAAAGTACTGGACCAACAAGTGCTATACTGTTTGACCAAAGGCACAGGACTGTGCAACCAAAAGCATGCTACTGTGATGCCAAAGGTGACGGACTGAGCTACCAGAAGCGAGTTACTGTTATGCCAAAGGCGAGCTACAGTGACCAAAAGCGAGCTACTGTTATACCAAGGGCGTTGAAGTAGAGTTTTTGCCAGAGGCAGGTTACTGCTGTACCAAAGGCGATCTACTATACTACCAAAGGTGAGCTGTTGTAATACCAGGGGTGCTGAAGTAGTGTCTGATGTTTCAAAAAGGCAAAATTTGGGTAGATTGTTTCTGTTTCTGATTGGATTGGTGTGGCAAGAGAAAACACAGCAAACAAGTGGTCAAAAAAACAAGGGACTGACACAATAGATAGTGTATGTTCAAGGCTCCAAACAAGCCCAATGTTTCCATAGGTATAAGACAATTGCAATCAATAACAAGCACTTTTTATCCCTAGAGACAAGGTTTCATTGTAGTAGATCAGCTCATAGCTTAATACTCTGTCGATAAAAATATCATTCCATAAAGGTGTCAGATATTTAGTATCTTTGCGAGAGACGATAGGTAGGGATATCTCACCCTCCCCTTGGAAAGCTCAAGTAGGTCACAAGAGCTTTATGTCCAAGGGAATACTATCTCTTCTCAAGGGAGCCAATGGTGAGTATCTTAAGGGCTTAAATCGATTCCCCTTGCACTGATGATTACCGCAATGTTCAGAGGTAGGTCAGGTAGTCTCTATCTAAAATGGTTCTTAGTGACTTTAAGGGACCAACGCCTTATGAGCAATGTGACAAGCTACTAAAAGTTTTAACCAATCCTACTAAGAGTTTCAAACACTTCGCTCAATGTGAAAATCGTTTCCACAAAGAGCTAGTACACCTCTTTGCAGTTTGGCACCACAAGGTAAGCCTGACGTCGGTTAGGACTTGGCTTTCGCCTTATCCCTCTTATATAGCGGTTCAAAGGAAAACTCCGCTTAGGGTCGTCCCTTTTGGATGAAGCGCAATCCAAAAGCAGGCCCTTCTAAAGGAAGTACAGAAAAGTAAGAGCAAGCATGTTAAACAAAGGTTCAATTGTCCCGTTATAAGAAAAATAAGGT
This sequence comes from Cunninghamia lanceolata, assembly GCA_027924645.1. Classification (NCBI taxonomy): domain Eukaryota; kingdom Viridiplantae; phylum Streptophyta; class Pinopsida; order Cupressales; family Cupressaceae; genus Cunninghamia; species Cunninghamia lanceolata. Next base: position 5,093,763 of record BSBN01000645.1, on the reverse strand, counting down.
GCAACTAAACTAGGCACACACACGTTTGTAGTTGTAAATTGTCCCTTATGAAATGAAGTGTTTGGCATTCATGTCCATTGTCCCTTAAGAAAAGCAGTATGTTCCTAAGACTTAGATTGCAAGGAAAAGATTTGTTCAATTATCCTTTTAAGCATGCAATGTGTTTCTAAGACTTAGTGAGATAAATCAAAAGTTCTTCAAAGCTTGTCCTGCATGAACATGTTAAAACACCTATTTGCTCTATGTGAGTAATAAGAAGCTGCAACAAGTGAGTTAGTTCCACCAAAATTTCACAAGTTAGCAAAAAATAAATCAATTTTGACCAAAAGCGCTGTACTATCTTACCATACGTGACTTACTGTATTCCAAAAGCGCTGTATCACAAACCAGAAACATCGCAGAATATTACTAGAAGCGCTGAACAATAATCAGAAGCGCTGTACTGTGCATCCAGGAGCACAACACTGTTATGCCAAAAGCGCTGCGATTTTTACCAGAAGCGTCGAAGGATTATACCAAAAGCACTGAAAAAAGTCCAGAAGCGTTGTACTGCATATACGAAAGCGTGATACTATCAAACCAACTGCCCTGCACGGTCTCAGATCATGACAAAAGTAGTTTTTGTCAAAAGAACCAGATCAAAATGGGATTTCATGGTTGATCTACTTTCTAAGCAATAATATCTGATAGATCTGAATAGTGAAATCCAAAAAACTTAGAAAGTGTAGCAATACAATAAATTAACGCAACTACGGAAGATACCCCTAAATAAATCAGCTTAGGATGTATCCAAAGTAGGTTGGAAAGACAAATACAGTAGCTTGTCAAAGGGATTAGTGGGTCCCACCGGGCGTGCCAGAATGTGTATGAGGAAAAATTGATTAAATCAAACTAATTAAATCAAAGAACCCAATAACATAAAAAAAATGAATTTAAATAAAAGCCATGACAAATAATCAATGAAATAAAGACTTTTACCGAAATCTGTATTGTTTCCTTTGGATTGAATGTGGATTGCTCAATGAAGTTGCGAAACCATAGCTGCAACAAGCAAGTAGTGTGCTCAAGAGATCAATGTCAAAAGATCATAAGAGTGCTCAATCGACGCGTTTTGTATGCTCAAAGCTCTATTAAGTATGCCTGAGAATATGATCGAAGAGAGAGGGGTAATGAAGGAGATGAGGGGGGTTTATATATATTTCAAGGAAGATCGATCAATGGTCCAGATAATTCAGAAGAATCAATGGAGAAGAACAGTTGAGGAACATGCAACGAATGAGAAGAAGACAAATGTCTTGCTTTCTTTTGCATGAGAGGAGTTATCAAGAATACAAGAATGAGTTAAAGCAATTAACAGAATGTAATAGTCAGTTAAGTGATTTAAAACAAAAAGAAGGGATTTGCATGAGAAAAAGAAGATATTTTGCTTTATTAAATATAGAAAGCTTGAGTTATTTTAGAGATAACTCAAATTAGAAGAAAAAGCAATTTAAATAAATAATTGATTTATTTAAATTTAGAGTAGATATTTTGGTAGAAATAATTAAATAATCAGAATTATTTAATTTAGAAGATTTGAAAGCAAATTAAATAAATAAATTTATTTAATTGTTGTGCATGATTTTGGAAGAATGATTTTGATTTAATTAAATAATGTAAGAATTATTTAATTGTAGATAAGATAGAATTTGTTGAATTAATTAAATAATTGGGTTTATTTAATTAATGTGGATTTGATTTTTGGAAAGAGGATAATGAACTAATTAAATAATTAAAATTATTTAATTGTGGAAGAATATAGAGGAATTTAATTTAATTAATTAAATAAAGAGAATTTATTTAATTAATGTCGAAAGTATGTAATTTAGAAGAATTTGGTGAAATTAATTAAATAATTAGATTATTTAATTAACGTTGAAATGCAGGTGATTAGACAGATTATGAAATGCTAGTGATTCGATGACACGGTCATTTTAGGGTGTCTACAGAGGGTTGTTGAAAGTTTTGAAATATGTATGAGATATATTTAACAGTTCACAATACCTATTAAATCATCTCAAGGTCCTTGTAATCATTGTTAACCCAACACCATGGAGACCTGTCCACAAAGTTCTGAGAAAGGTAAGCAGAAAGTTTTAAATCTTTATCAGGTCTGCTCCATTGCTTTGCATGTTTGAGTAGTGGTTTTATCTGCATACATCCTGGATACCCTTATGCCAAAACTAGAGACTCGTGCCTTTTCAAAGTCTTAGAAAGTCAGAGAAAGGTAAATAGACCTCCCAGAGGCCCACTTTGTCAAGCCACACAAAAGATTTCTAGGGTTCTAGGGTCTTAGGTCACTACCTAGTGTTCTAGGGTTTGTTAAAGCATCTAATAAACTCCAATGAATAGTATGTTGTTTTGTAATGGATAATAAAGATGTCTTCAAGAGGTAGAGATAAGATCTTCCAAATGTTTTGATCTTTGATAGAAATTGGAGGTCCACAAAGTAGAGGTAGAAGTGCAGCGTGATAGTTTTGGAGCAGAGGAGATCGGCACCAAGTATGGTGAATTCAAAGACTGATGCAGAGTTCTTAGGGTTTAAATAAAAGTAGAAAAGATGCCATGAATGCAAGTGTAATGCTTGGGAAAATAGTGACAAAAGTTTTGCTACAGTTTAAAGAATGGAAGCTAGAGAAAGTTTAGAGGGATTTAGGCCATTAATTCAGCATCTACAAGAGATCTATGTGCATACAATACTCAGGGATAGTCAACATTTTTTTATTTCCTTTTGGGGAAGGACATGGGCATTGTCTCAAAGGTATACAACATTACTTTAGAAAATGTATCATTGAAAAATAATATATGGGCTTTTTAATAAGGTGGAACAAGGTCTGTAAGGACAGGAGGGAGAAGACTTGGCACAATGAAGATATAAGTCTTGAACAAATATTGACAAAACTAGACTTGACATTCTTCACTAGTAATAGTGGTAAAGCATATGGCAATCCACAATTTTTGTCCACAAGAGGGCTTGGCTAGAAGAGGACTAAACAATGAATAGAAAAATAGAGGTTTGACTACCCAGCTAGTACCAAAAAATTGGTATGGACACAAGTTTTTGTGAATAGCAAGTACATGAAGAACTTGACATTATAGTAGGAAGGGTTAAATGGACTGTGATGATAGTCATGAGGACAACAGGAGAGGGTGGAAGCAAGTGTATTACGCTACCCTGAAGATTTGCATGAATTAATGTTCCAAGTCTGATTAGGGTCACAGTTAGAATATCATAACAATCAATATGGAGTTCATATCTCATAAAAGTATTCCTTCAATCTTGAAGATGTAATTAAGGTTAACATAATGATTATAGGGTGTTGCAAAGTTATTGTATGATTTTGAAGAAGAGGAAGGCATTATATGAGAATTTAAGACTCTTTCCTTAAACACTACGGTCTGCCACAGTCTAAGATAGTCCACAGAGGTCCAAGGGAAGGGAATAGCATGATATAAGTACCAAGCAAGGCCTTTACTAACCTTATTTGATCTTATTTTACGGTTGTCATCAAATATAGATTTCTTAGATAATGGACATGATACAAATCATATATGACTATCACAATGGCAACTAGTCTTCAATCCCTTTATGTAAACTATTTTCTTCTCCTTTACATGGGTTGTCCTCGATACCTTTAGTTGATGGTATCTTCAAATTATCTAAAATGAATGATACAATAGGATCACTTTTGTTCTTTTTAGGGGATTGCTTAAGCAATAGGAAATAATAAAACATTGAAATCAAGATTGATGGAGGTTGATATTTATTACTGTTAGCATTATGATGTTGGGATGTCTGTTAATTTTCATCTTACTTATAATTCTTATGGTTGTCTTTAGACCATGATAATCATTAACTTAATAATGGAACTAGCACCCATGAGTTTTCTAACAAATGGATGAGTGCTTCTTCTAGGAATAATGGTCCTATGACATGACATGAAATAGAAGTAAGACTATTATATGGACTGTGACAGTCCCTCTTTCTTCAAATTCAAAATGATCATCATGTGAATGTTGACAATGGCCCCTTAGAAGATGGTAGTCATGAATGATGTTAATTTGAGACCCTACTAAGACCATAACTAAATATATAACATAAAACAATGATCCTAAATGGATTATAGTAGCCTCTTAATATGACAACATAGTCATGAAGGGCTGGGGTAGTCATGGTAGCCTCTTAATATCCCAAAATTGGATCTTATGTTAGGGTAATGCATTGAGTGAAGGATCACAAGGTCATGGAGATCCATTGTAAGACCTAGGATGATAAGTTTTAATCATCTAAATTCCCTCTGAGAGTAGCAAAAGTGAATGAAGGTGAAAAGGCATTGGGATTATTGCCCAAAATTGTCATAAATAACATTGAAGATATTGATGAATTATCATCAGGGAATTTGTCATTGATCCTAGAGAACTATCATTTGACCTCTATTCTAGATAAGTCATGTCAAACATTATAGGGGTAAATGGTGATGCATCACAATGGCTATGTTGTATGTTTGGATTCTCTATTTGAGTATGATTATGATAGTAGGGTTAAGGAAGAGGATAGTCACAATCTAAAATGGTTATGAAAACTATAACAACACTCATAAAGTAAGAATTAAGATGATCTAAGATAGGTTTACAGGAATCATCATCACCATGCAATGGAGAAACCTCATTATCAACTTTGCATGGAATGTCGTAGCATCTAACATGAGCAGCATTTTGTATGAGTAGTTTACAGATAGTTATTGAAGCCATAAGGGTTATTCTCTTAAATCAGTAGATTTCATCATTAGGAAGTGAGATTGGTGGTAGAAGAAAATATTGTTTCAGAATTGGGATTTGGATGGAATGAATTGGGTTTCAGCATTGGCATAGTCAAAGGTAAAGGACTTTTCAGCCACAATGATTGTAACAATAGCAAATGGAATTGTTTAAGTACTATCAAGGTCATATCATTTGGATAAGAGTGATTTGAATATAGATTACAATGTTTTACTAATTTATGATTGAAAAATGATATGTTTTTGAAGAATTTCATGCTAATGTGTTCTTTTCTTGCATGATTATATTGTTAGTATGTTGATGTGTTGTTGATCCATGATTGAAACATTATGATCCTAAGATTATTTGGATGCAATTTATTGTTGTGCCTACACAAATGGAGATGAAAATGTTGAGAAGGAAGAAAACAAAATCCTAAAGTTGAAACAAGATGAAAATTACCGCTCACATACCTAATTTGAAGCCTTGTTTGCAACTATTGCAACATTCCAAAAGTCTCCATTTACTTGTCTAGATTGATCATTTCCTATAAATGCATGGATAAAGGTATGTTTATGGATGAAATGATGAGAAAATAGAAAACAAGAAGTTGCACATGAAGGTCATGATGCCAAAACTACACATAGTATAGTTGCATATTAATATAAATGATTGAAACATGAGAACCTAATGCTATAATAGAAGTCTTGATAATAAAATTAGCTTCTCTTGTTATTTATGCTTGAGATATGGAAAGTACGCATGGCATATGGGGTTTGAAGAAATTTCTAGATTTGCACATGCCTTCCTAAACAAGTCATCACCTTGAAAATTGCATTCTTAAGGAACCTATGTTGTTAGAGGATTTACTTTATGAAATTTATTTGTGAAAAGTAAAGTTGCCTTGAATAAAATTTGTTTGTTCTAGTTGCAACTGCCCTAGTAGACATGTATGCAAAGTGTAGAAGCATAGACAAGGCACATGAACTTTTTGACAGAAAACCTCAAAGAGTTGTTGTTTGATGGAATGCAATGATTTCTAGATATGCACAAAATAGATTTGTTGCTTTAGAAAATTTCAAGAAAATGCAATTGGCGGGTGTAAAGCCAAATTCCACAACCTTTGCTAGCATGCTCCCTGCCTATACCAAAATGGGATCTTTTGAACAAGATATGGGCATCCACCAAAGGATAAAGGATATGGGAATTTTGTCAGATGTTCTAGTTGCAACTGCCTTGGTAGAAATGTATGCAAAGTGTGGAAGCATAGACAAGCCACATGAACTATTTGACAAAACAACTCAAAGAGATATTGTCTGATGGATTGTAATGATTGCAAGATATGCAAAAAATAGATTTGTTACTTTAGAAAATTTTAAGAAAATGCAATTTGCGGGTGTCCACAACATTTGCCATCATCCTCCTTGTTTAGTGGAAAATTGGATTTGTTAATGTTTTAGTGTTTTGATGTTTGAATCCACCTTTCCACTTTACATTCAAGGATCTAGGGTCGAGTGGCAATTCACTATCATACCCTAGATCACTGTGAGATGTAGGGAAGCTTGGATTAGGGAATTTAATTATCAATTTTCCTTCTCTTATGCGTAATTGACCATTAAACCCTAATTATGCAAATATGGCAATAAATTGACAAATAATAGAAAAAAGCTCTTGCAAACAGAAGTGAAATAGCAAATCATAGAGTACCTATTTTTGGGGTACTGAGGCAGAACAGTCAAAGAAACTAGTGCAGGCACCCGAGTCCAAGGTACCAATTTCTTCACGGGATCTGGACCTTCTTCTAACACTGATCAACACTGTAACTCCTATTTCTAGAGATTTAGCTGCGAAGGACACTAGAGCGAGTGCCCAAGTCTTGGAAATGCTCTGGTGTCCTACTTCTCTTCAAATCCTAAATCCTTGATGTCTGTCAATCCTTCCTCCAACTTCACTTTTCCCAAATATGACACCTGTAACCTGTAATCACAAGACTTTGGGAGGGGGTTGTGGTGTTTAGAGGCTTGCCTCAGTCAAGCCCTAGAGGACACTTAAGTCTACAAACATTGTTGTCAGATAGAGAGTGTGTGCCCTTGTAAGGTAGAGGCAAAAACCAAAGGAAACAATGATCAAAACACAATATAATGTCACATTGTAGTGAAGCCCTCATGGGAGGAAGATTCTCTTCACTCCATGAGGAAATTGATGCTTAAATCTACAAATACAAACACATAAACCAGACAAGTTTGCTCTTGCAACACAATGAAAGCCTTGAATCACCTTGAGAACACAATAGCTTGCTAGTAATCCTCTAATTGAAATCTAGTTTACAAATGAATGCCTAAGCATGCTTTTATATGCAACTACAAACACTCCCACCAAGATTTTCATAATTCAAACTTACCGTGTCAGCAAAGGACCCAAATAACGGTCATAAACTGACACCTAGAAATTGGGGATGCCCCAAAATAGGGTAGGACTAGGGCACGGATACCCAAGTCCTCACCCCTATTTTGGGTAGGGTACAACTCAAGGGGTCCTCCTAGGTCCCATTTGTTATGTTACCTAGGGCTCATTCCATCGGGATGCCAAATTATGAACTAAGATGTCCTAAATGCATGCAAAAGACCTAGAAGCTAAACCTTATGAGGGAAAAGCCCCCAAGGGGACATTTTCTGACATTACATTTAGCCCCCACTTTAATGTATGTATAAATGTGAGGCCAATACATGCATTAGAGTAAGATCACAAACATAGCAAACACATCAAGCACGAACAAGACACACCAATCACATAGAAAATAGTAACAGGCACGCAAAATAGGGAGAAGATAGTTTTAGTCACAGAACATGGAGAAGATAGTCAATGCATGGAAGACACATTATTGCATGGAAGACAAGCATGATTCTTTTTCTTTTTCTTTTTCTCATATGTATGAAATGTAGATGCAAGTACTGGAAAGTAAACAAACCTCCCATAATACATGATGCACTCATCACATAGTTCTTTGTAAATATGGGGCAACACACACACAAGACACACAAAACCTCCCAAATTGTAGGAAGCACAAACCTAAGGTGCTGATCTTTATACTGCATATGGGGCAACAAACACGCCAAACAAAGCAAGCACACCAAAACACACACACTTGAAGACAAAGAAAACATGGCAGACAAGCAATGGAGTGTACCTATTTCTAGGTCCAACACCATCTCAAGCACATTACAAGCACACCAATGATTGGGCTTCACCACAACAATCACTGAAGACATACTTAAGGGTTGAGTTAGTCATAGAACCACTCCTCGCCTCCGTAGAGGACTTTTGAAAATGACAGGATGATGCAATTTGCTTCGAGAAATACACCATCCCCTCCTCCATAGAGGACTTAAGAAAAAGGATATGCTCAATATCCCACCTCCACAGAGGGCTTACATGATTGATTGATTGATTGCAAACAAACTCAGGATGCATGATGAATTCATCGTGCAGGTCTTTGCACCTGAGGACAAACACATTGCTAACATCTACAATAGACAGCTTACCTTATATATGCTCCCACCTTAAGGTGGTTGATATTAGGTATCGATATCAAGCATGTTAAGGTAGGAAGAAAACACACAAGGGAACACCGACTTTTGCAAAGCCCATGCCCCCCGGAGGTGACATGTACTTCACAATCACCTAATGTTCCCACAAACACATCCCTGCAAGAAACATGTTAATGTCTACAACATCATGATAAACAACAACACCAATGCATATGATTAACCACACAAAGAGCCAAGGTTATACTATGAATCCAAAATTTGAGGATAACCATAGGGCTATATCACAAAGTTCTCTGAATCGAGTACCGCCAAGGCTAGATTCAAAGACAAATAAAGGTGCATAGAGCAGCAGTATTGTTAATGTTTGCAAATGTGATAAAAACATCATTAAATTCACCAGGTGGAAAGCACGAGTGCTTCCACTAGCCAAGTGTTGGATAAGATATACAACCCCATCGTCATATTAGGAACTAAGTCCATTTTTTTTATTGCTCTTGAAAGGGACACTAGGTCTGCATTAGTATAAATGTTTGTCATCATCCTCCCACTAGATGGAAACACTAGAGGAAGGGAAACAATAAATAAGAGAGGAGAAACAAGTGTCTTAAGGATAGTCACGTAGGAGGGTGCCCCTAGTGTCACCAACCACAACGCTATGTCTGTAAGACACAACACACAATGATGAAATCAAAGAGAGGAAATATAGAAGAATGATGATACAAATAGAAGAAGGTCACAATAGATGTGGTCTCTTGGTATTCCAGACCTTACAAGAGAATCAAGGGTCATTCCAGGAGGCCTAAGCAACACATAACACATCACGGGGAAGCACATCACAAGAGAGATAAAAGGTTAGAGATACTTACCTGTAAGGTCTTCATATTATATCTTGGAGCTCGTGAACCTCTTAGAGAGGTATTCGATCATATTTAATGCAAAATTTGAGTGGTTCTTATGAAAGTTTTGTTTTTTATCATATGATTCTTGTTCCTTAAATCCTTGTTTAAATGATACTTTTTGTTTCTTGTGATGGGGAGAACCACTATTATTTCTGACTATTGATTGTCGTCTTGCTCTTTTCTAATTTTTAGCAAGTTTCGTTGTTGAATCTTTCTAGAACAGTAATGGAATCATCCTGTACCATCTTACTCATCTGTATAGGTTGTTGTTCTTTCTTTTTTGATGCATTTTGATTATCTCCTGATCCATATAATGATAACGGAGGAGGAACCTCAGCATAAATTTTGTTTCTTCATGGCTGAGGCAGATTGTCCACTTGTTTCTTATCCCCTTTGATCATTCCCATGATACTATCATAGTCTAAGCAATCATCCTCGGCAACTTCCATTAAACCATGTTCCACCATATTTTTTTTAGTATGCTCAGGGAAAGGATTAGTGAAGATTTTTAAATTCTGATTCAGCGGAGCAACCGACTTGTTTCCATTAACATTCACACCTGATACCTGGATGTCATTTGAATCAATAATGTCTTGTATCTCATGTTTAAGATGCATACATCATTCAGTGTCATGTCCTTACATTTGATAATAATGACAAAAGGCATTAGCATCAAAGTAAGGTCCTTGTTTACTAGGATCAACAGGCTTGATCGGGGGAAACTTCATAATGTTATTACTCATAGCTTGGTTTATAATGGAATGATAAGACTCAGATATCAGAGTAAACTTTCTCGGTTGATACGATGTTTTCTTAGGATTATTTATAGCGGACACATTCATATTTGGTCCATTGATCTTGATGAAACCCCTATTATTGTTCCTCTTAAAGTTGTTTTGCGACGATCCACCCATGGATTGACCAACTTGAGCCAATGAGTTTTGGTTTTCATACCGACTAGATGAAAGTTGTTAATCACGAAGGGCGGTACACAAATGTTGAAAAGAGTTATACTTCATCAAGAGGATTTTGTCACGAATATTAGGTTGTAAATTTGTAATAAATATCTTTTGAACATCCTCATCTTTCATCTAATATTGAATTTGTGCATAAAGTCCTTGATACCAACTAATGAATTTAGTCAATTTTTCTTTCAGACCTTGTTTGCATTGAACCAAGTCAATAAGAGTGATTTGGGGTCTGATATTTTCTTGAAAATGTTGTAAAAATTGATCAATCAACTATGAAAAGGAGTGTAATGAATTCGGAGGCAATGAGCAAAATCATTCTAAAGCAGTATCTTTGAGAGATTATGGAAAAAAAATTTCTAACAAATCCTCTTCAAAATAAAAATCACTACACATAGTTGTGAATGCTGCCACATCAATATTAGGATCACCTTTGCCACTATATTTTTCAAAGCAGGCTATCTCAAATCTCTCAGGCATAGGAGTTCTCAAGATTGCATAGAAAAGGGGATTACAGGCATGATATGTTGGTAGACTAGGTTGCGAAGAATTTGCCAGGTTTGTTACCTTTTGTTGCAAAGCAGTCATGCCCTGTAAAAGTTGGTTTAGGATGGCATCATTTGGAGATGTAGTTTATTGTGAGGAATTGGAACCAAAGTGAGGAGGTGAATGAGCTTGAGATACAATAGGTGGAGGTTGAGAATATGTTAATAGTGGTTGCCCATAATGATAGGTGGAAGATGGTTGTGAGTAGGTAATAGGTGGCTAGAAATCAGTGGAATAGATATGAGGTTGAGAACAATTATTCATAGAAGAGGTCCCTTTAGGAACCAAATTCTGATAATTAAATCCCACATCTTTGTAATTAATGCCATTAGATACTCCAATACCAATGGTAGCATTACTACAAGCATTCTCATTAGTTGTTAGGATTGTTAATGTAAAAGTGGATATTCCCATAGTCAGTATAGGCACTGAAACTTGAGTATGAGATGGTGATAGAGTGTTATTTATCACTTGTGCACATTCAGTCACTAGCATAATGTTGGTTTGTACAATATGTGCTAGACCACAAATTGCATTAACACCATCTTGTCCCTCTTTTATCAATTCTCTTATGTTATGAATTGTAGGAATGACTTCTTCAGCTATTCTCTCATTTTCCATAAATGATTGAAATTGGGCTAACTCTTTATCCAATTTTTCTATTTTCTCATCAGATACATATCCTGTCACCTCAATAGTGTCATCCACATCATGAAAAGTTTGTTCTTCCATTGTACTTGTAATGGGTGTAATGTCTTGTAACATTTGGGTTTCTCCTTTTGTAAAGAAAGTGTTCAAAGTACCAACTTCTTCAAGAGCACTAGATCCCATGTGTCTTAAGTGTCTTATGCTTCTTCTTAAAGGGATATTTCTCTTAGGGTAGTGAGTTATTAGACTCATGTAGCAATATGCTCAAGTTTTAGGCTTAGGATATGTTGTAAATGCTTATTTTTTGTACTTTTTCAAAGCAAGTGAATGGAACAAAGGATGTTGTAAGGATTTTTATCAAGGGAAGCAATTTATATGTCTGATATCAGTCCAAAACAGAAATACAATCTTCTCCAACATACTCTTGATGCAAATCCAAGATAATGCCAAGTCAAACTATACTGAAAATATGTCAAAATAGGCACTTTTTTCACCAAAACTTAATGCAACAAAGCATAACAAAGGGTGTTGTGAGGAAAATTATTATTGATATAGAATAATATCAGTAATAAAAGCCACTTGGTGCCAAAATACCCAACACAACATGCTTTTAGTGCCACTTAAGGTCAAACCCTAGTGAAAATATAGCAAAAATAAGCTATTTTTCACGGATTTTCAAAAGCAAAAGGGGTTTTGTAATAAATTTTAGGAGGTAAAGCAAATAATATCAATAATATCAATCACTTCAATCCATAAAATTAATCACAACATGCTTGGAGTGCAAACTAGGTCAAACCCTAGGGCAAAAATAGTCAAAATGTGTAGTTTTTCACCAAATTTTCAATACAAGAGCCCATTAAAAGGTTGTTGTGAAGATTTTTGTGAGGGAAAGAAAATTATTACCATGATAAAAGATAATTAATTCAAAAATAATTTTCACAACATGCCTATGGTGCAAGTTTATGGAGTCAATAAAGCTAAATTTAGTGAAAATCGTTATTTTTTAAGCCCTAGGTTTGAGATCTTGAGACAAAGTGCTATGTGAATGTTTTGAAGTGTTATTTATAATGTAAATGAATTAATCTCATATCTTAAAATTATTTTCAAGCTCTAATATGCAAAATGCCAATGCAAATCTAATGAAAATGCATGAAAATTGCTAGTTTTTGTTGAAATTTTCTATGCAAAAATGCAAATATTTAAATCTAAATGTAAATTTACACTAAAATGAAAGAATACAACCAAATTAAAATTTTAATGAGCCTCTAAAATTAGTATAAAAATTCCAAAGAAGATTTTTCCTACTAACCCTAGATTTTGGAATTACTAGGTTTAATGAAAATTGTCAAAATTTCTACAAAAGCCTAGTAAATTAATGATGAAAATGCAATGAAAATGATTGAATTTTTGTGTTTTTCCATAGTTTATATCAGATATGATGCAAAAATCATGAGTTAGGAAAATTTAGAAAGAATTGATGCAATTTAGTAAGCCAAACAATGCAATTTTTTTGAATTTTTCAAATTTTTCAATTTTTTTTAACTTTTCTCAATGCAATAAAATGAATGACTATATGAATGAATGAAATCAATCCAAATCTGAAGAAACATACTCAGAAAGTTACAATTTAAGTCCAAAAACATGGGTTCACCAAAATGTTTAGTGGAAAATTAGATTTGTTAATGTTTTAGTGTTTTGATGTTTGAATCAGGCTTTCTACTTTACATTCACGGATCTAGGGTCGAAAGGAAATTCACTATCATACCCTAGATTACTGTGAGATGTAGGGAAGCTTGGATTAGGGAATTTAATTATCAATTTTCTTTCTCTTATGCTTAATTGACCATTAAACCCTAATTATGCAAATACGGCAATAAACTAACAAATAACGGGAAAAAGCTCTTGTAGACGGAAGTGAAATAGCAAATCACAGAGTACCTATTTTTGGGTTTCTGAGGTGGAATAGTCAGGGACACTGGTGCGGGTGCCCAAGTCCAAGGTACCAGTTTCTTCGCGGGATTTAGACCTCCTTCTGACACTGATCAACACTGTAACTCCTATTTCTGGAGATTCAGTTATGGAGGACACTAGAGCAAGTGCCCAAGTCCTAGAAATACTCTGGTGTCCTGCTTCTCTTTGGATCGTGAATCCTTGATGTTTACCAATCCTTCCTACAACTTCACTTTTCCCAAATACGACACTTGTAACCTATAATTACAAGACTTTGGGAGGGGGTTGTGGTGTTTAGAGGCTTACCTCAGTCAAGCCCTGGAGGACACTTAAGTCTCCGAACACCATTGTCAGATAGAGAGTGTGTGCCCTTGTGAGGCAAAGGAAAAAATCAAAGGAAACAATGATAAAAACACAATATAATGTCACCTTGTAGTGAAACCCTCATGGGAGGAAGATGATCTTCACTCCATGAGGAAATTGATGCTTAAATATGCAAATACAAACACATAAACCACACAAGTCTACTTTGAAAACACAATGAAAGCCTTGAATCACCTTGAGAACACAATAGCTTGCTAGTAATCCTCTAATTGAAATCTAGTTTACAAATGAATGCCTAAGCATTCTTTTATATGCAACTACAAACACTCCCGCCAAGATTTTCGTAATTTAAACTTACCATGTCGGCAAAGGACCCAAATAACGGTCATAAACTGACACCCAAAAATTGGGGCTGCCCTAAAATAGGACAGGACTAGGGTGCAGGTGCCCAAGTCCTCCCCCCTATTTTGTGCAAGGTACAGCTCAAGGAGTCCTCCTAGGTCCCATTTGTTATGTTACTTAGGGCTCATTCCATCGGGATGCCAAATTATGAACTGAGATGTCCTGAATGCATGTAAAGGACTTGGGAGCTAAACCTTATGAGGGAAAATCCCCCAAGGGGACATTTTCTGACATTACACTCCCTATTGAAAGTATGTGCCAATCGGTGTTGTCATTGATGTCAACATGTTTGTGTTCTCATTGGTGTCAATTGTATCTTCTAATGTTGTTGTTGGTTGATTGAGTCATTGTGTCAAGGTGATTTGAATGGCCTGAAGAAGTGTTGATGATGTTAGTATATTGCTCTTGTTGCTAGATTTCCAAGTTCTTTTGAAAAAAATTGACAAATACTGAAGACAGTGTTGTGAAAAAGTATTTTGGCTTACAGGATATTGTCTGAGTTTTTGCTCCGCATTTCTTCTGTGTTGAAGACAAAAGTGTGATGTTTGGATATGTTTTAGATAAGTAGTTGAAGATGTTAAATCCAAAATTTGGTGCTCCGAAACATTTTGGTTTGAGATTTATGTTCACCAGTTTGAAGACTCTGTCTGGCAATGTCTACAGTGTGATTAAGAGAAAGTATTTTGATCTGCATTTCTCTGTACTTTGGTTTTTGGTCTTGTAGTTTTGGTTGAGTGTTCATAAGGTCCATATCTATGTTCTATTCAAAGGACTTGTGATTTGGTGCTCCAGAATATAGGTTTCTTGAGTAGCAGAGCTTGGTAGTGTTGGTTGTAAGCAGTCTGTGAACTGTCTTCAAGTGAGATTTGGTGTAGCTGAATTTGTTGGCTCCCAGGTGATTCCATGTTGCTAGTGGATGTTTCCAAATCATGTTAAAGTCTTGTTCTTGGTCCACAAGTTATGGTTGTGTTCTTAGAAGCATGTGCCTAAGTGTTCTTGGTGTTTACACAAGTTTAGCCGACTTGGATGTTAACACTAATTGTGGATGTGCTTCATGGATTGAGGAAGAGTGTTGAAGCATGTGAAGATGTTTTTAGGTTTGCGCTAAGCTATGAAATGGTCTACCTTCATTACTTTTCTCCATGGGAATGTTTAAGTCTAGACCTAATTTAAATTATGTATGTTTGCTGACCTTAGAAATTGTTTCAAAGGTTGCAGATTGTGTTTCTACCCTTGGTGAATGTTTCAAGGTTGATGTTGATATAAATAAGTGTGAAGGATTCATATGTAGGTGTGTGAGCACGAGGATTGTGATTTTTGTGATATGAATTTGAATCAGAGGCAATAAGGACTTTCATGTGGTAGATGACCTAATGTAGTGAGCAGAAGTTGTCTACAATTTTTTAGAGAGGCTACGAAGGTGATGTTTATTGTGCTTCATTGGAACTAAAATCAGGCATGTGGTAGATGCTATTTTATCATTTCATGGTAGTGAGCCACCTCTTTTCTTCTTTCTTTTTTCTTCTTCTTCTATATAGTGAGTCCTTGGCAGTGAGCCTTTCGCTTTGTGGGTAGTGAGCCCTTTGGCAGTGAGCCTCTTATAATTTGGTATTGCACTACTACTCTATATTGTGAGCTAATCCTCACCATGGTTTTTCTCTTTTAGGGTTTTCTACGTAAAAATTAGGTGCTTTCTTGTGCATGGTGTTGATGTGTTTTAAGTTTTAGTTATATGCATTTCATGTTTAATCTTCATAATAGATTAAGGGTTTAAGTAAAATGATGTGGGTGTGATTATGTTCATGAGGGCTTGAAATTTTTGATACAATTGATTCACACCCCCTCTTAGTTGTCTTGTGCATTCAACAATTGGTATCAGAGCTAAGTTCCTTTGAAGAAAGCCTAATAGTTTGAGGTAGATCTAGGATGGTGCACAAGAAGGATACTCCCTTGTTTGATGGATCAGACTATGTGCTCTAGAAGATAATGATGGAAGCTTTTCTAATTTCCCTTGGTTATGATGTATGGAAATGTGTCAAGTCAAATTACACTGTACCTACAAGTGGTGTAAATACTAAAGATGAAATCAAAGATGTAGAAATAGATGGTAAGGCAAAAAATGCTCTCTTAATTGGACTTACTAATTCTGAATTGGTGAAAGTTGTGGATTTGAAAATTGCTAATGAGATCTGGAAAAGGTTGGAAAGTGTTATGAAGGAGATGAGAAGGTTAAAAGAGCTAAAATACAAAATTTGAAGCTCACTTATGAGACCATGCATATGTCTGAAGATGAAAACATTGCAAGTTATTTATAGAAGATAGATGAAGTTGTCAATGGCATCAAGGGACTTGGTGGAAAGATAGATGATCAAGAAGTAATTTTGAAGGTACTTAGAACTATTCATAAATCTTACAGTCCATAAGGTGTCTACTATTGAAGAATTACAAAATTTTAATTAGTTTACCAATGAACAGTTGCTTGGCACCCTAACTAGTTTTGAAATAGGAGAGTTTGGCACAAATGGTGGAATTGCAAATGATGATACTACTTTTAAAGTTGGTAAAATAGAGAAGACTATTAAATCAAATCCAGAAGACTTTGATGAAGTGGAGGATAAATTTGTAAGAAGGATGAAAAAGGGTATTGGTAAGTTCAATGGTAAGTTACCCTTTAAATGTTTTAGTTGTGGAAAAATAGGTCATTATACTT
The DNA here is from genome assembly GCA_027924645.1 of Cunninghamia lanceolata. NCBI lineage: Eukaryota > Viridiplantae > Streptophyta > Pinopsida > Cupressales > Cupressaceae > Cunninghamia > Cunninghamia lanceolata. Next base: position 5,076,971 of record BSBN01000645.1, on the reverse strand, counting down.
CAAGGTGTCCAGATAGAGCTCTGAGAATCAAGAACAAGGTAAAATGTAAATCGGTTAGAAAAAATTACTATGCAAGTATTTCTGATGATGATTCTGACTTTGAGGATGATAAAGATAATGAATACTTATTTATTGCAATAATTTATGAAACTAATTCTACTAACCTTGGAAGCTGTGTGAAGGAAAAGAGTCCAAAGGCAAACACTAACCCTAAAGATATTGTTATATCTTCATTTCATGCTAGGAGTAAAAAGTATGACTGGGTCATTGAGAGTGGATGCTCAAATCATATGACAGGTGATAAGAGTAAGTTTATTAAACTTGAAAAGTTTGATGGTGGAGTAGTAAGGTTTGGTGGTGAGGAAGCTACTCAAATTTGTGGAAAAGGTTCAATTAGTTTTGATGGAAAGAATAACACTGATGATGTCCTTTATGTCAAAGGTTTAAAGAATAATCTCTAGAGTGTTGGATAGATGTGTAGCACGGTATATAATCTTATATTCTAGGATAATTGGTGTGAGATCAAAAAAAGATCTGAAACAATAATTGTTAATGGAAAGAAGACAAGAGGTAATGTGTATCATGTCAAAGGTGGTGTTAGTTTCTATCTCATGTCTTAGATCAATGAGAGTTGGCTATGGCATAGAAGATTGTGTCATATTAACTTTGATAGACTGGTAAGGATAAGTTCGGTTCAAGTTGTAAGAGATCTGCCAAAGATAAAAAATCCTATCATCGTTGTCCGTAAGGAATGTTAGTTTGGAAAGCAAACAGGAAGCTTTAAGAGAAAAGATCATTCATCTACTGGATTGTTGGATTTGGTTCATATAGACCTTTGTGGTCCTACAAGAGTAAGGAATTATTAAGGTGACAGGTATTTTATGTTATTCATTGATGATTACTCTAGAATGACTTGGGTTACTTTTCTTAAAGAAAAATTAGAAGCCCTAGATAGGTTTAAAGCATTTAAAACAATGGTTGAAAATGAAATAGATATGAAGATCAAATATTTGAGGTTTGACAGAGGAGGAGAGTTTAATTCTAATGAGTTTAATGTGTTTTATGAGAATCATGGGATAAAAAGGCAATTATCTGCTCCTAGAACTCCACAATAGAATGGAGTGGTTGAAAGGAAGAATAGGATTGTTCAAGAAGCTACAAGGACAATGATAAAGGAAGAAAATCTACAGGCAGTATATTGGAGAGAAGCAATTCATATTGTTGTCTACATACAAAACATAGTACAGGTGAAAGAAAATGATACAAGGACTCCCTATGAACTATGGTATGGAAGGATTCCCACTGCTAAATACTTCAAAGTTTTTGGAAGCAAATGTTATATCAGAAGAGATGAAGAACTAGGAAAGTTTGATGCAAGATGTGATGAAGGTATCTTTCTTGGATACTCTACCAAAAGCAAAGCTTAATGGTGCTACAATAAGAGGCTAAGAAAGATTGTTGAAAGAGCTAATGTCAAGGTTGATGAAGATATGCAGAAGTTCTTAGAGATCAATGGATATGAATCATATGATTCCTCTTGTGGAGAACAGGAAAAGACCAATGAGAAGCGAGTGCAAGTTGAAGTTCAAGAGACACCAAAAGTACAAGTTGAAGAACAAGAAGCTCTAGAAAGAGCTCCTAAAACTCCTAAGTATGTACAGAGGCATCACACTGAAGATTAGATCATTGGTGATAAAAGCAAAGGTGTATTGACAAAAACCAAAAGCTGCTAAAGAATAGGTAAATCTATGTTTACTTTCCAAAGTTGAACCTAAAATAGTGGTTGAGGCATGCAACGATAAATACTGGGTTAAGGCTATGGAAGAAGAATTGATGCAAATTGAGAAGAATCAGACTTGGAAACTTGTCCAAAGACCAGAGAACAAGAATGTGATTAGAACTAAGTGTGTGTTAAGGAACAAAATGAATGAGAATGGAGAAGTGGTAAGGAACAAAGCAAGACTTGTATGTAAAGGATACTCACAAGTGGAAGGAATAGACTATGAGGAAACTTTTTCTCCAATGGAAAGACTAGAGGCTATTAGATTATTTTTGGCTTATACAGCACATAAGGATTTCAAAGTGTATCAGATGGATGTGAAGTCTGCCTTTCTAAATAGTGAGTTGGAAGAGGACGTATATATAGAGCAATTAGATGGATTTTATTTATCAGACAAGCTAGACATGGTATGTAGATTGAAGAAGGAATTGTATGGACTAAAGAAAGATCCTAGAGCTTGGTATGCTAGGTTAGATAAGTATTTGTTGCAACAGGGATTTAGTAAAGGATCTACAGACAATAATTTGTAGATCAAAATAAGAAAAGATCAAATCCTGATTATTGAGGTCTATGTGGATGATATAATCATCGGTGGAAATGAAGGTATGTGTAAGAACTTTGCAGATGAGATGCAAAAAAAATTTGAGATGTCAATGTGTGGTGAGATGAACTTCTTCCTTGGGCTGTAAATTAATCAAACAGATAAGGGCATTTTCATTTCACAATCAAAGTATCTCAAGGAATTGTTGAAGAAGTTTGGGATGGAAGATTCTAAACCAGTTTGTACCCCCATGACAACTGGTTGCAATCTGAGAAAGAATGATGAATCTCTTAAGGCTAATCAGATAAAATATAGGTCAATGATTGGAGGAATACTACCAGACCAGATATCATGCATGTAGTCTATCTTGTGGCAAGATTTCAAGAATATCCTAGAGAGTTAGATGGCATGGCAGTGAAGAGGATATTTAGGTATTTGAAAGGTACTCTGGATCATGGTTTGTGGTATCCTAAGAACAATGACTTCATCCTAAGTGCCTACATAGATGCAGATTAGGTCAGATGTGTAGATGACAGGAAAAGTACAAGTGGTGGTGTGTTCTTCCTTGGAGACAGAATTGTGTCATGGATAAGAAAGAAGATGGATTTAGTATCCTTATCTACTGCAAAAGCAGAGTACATTGCAACAACATCATGTTACACATAGGTCCTATGGATGAGACAAATGCTAAAGGATATCAAAGTTGAGTATGATGATCTAATTCCTTATTTCTATGATAATACGAGTGTCATTAACATTTTAAAGAATTAAGTGATGCATTCAAGGACAAAGCATATTTCTATCAGGTATCACTTAATGAGAGAGAAGGTTTCAGAGAAAAAAGTGAAGCTTGAGTATGTGCCTACAAAGGATCAGGTTGCTAACATATTCACCATGGCTCTTCCTCAAGATACATTTTAGTATCTCTAGTAGAAGTTAGGCATTAGTGCCCCTCCTTGAACTAGATGCATAAGGGAGTGCATCAGTCCAGTGTGATTCAAGATTCATTCTTTTTTGGACTAATGATGGAGACTATGTCTCAGGGGGAGTTGGTAGTGGAATTGAAGAGTGTTGCATTTAGGGGGAGGTATTCAGAGTAGTTAAGATTAGTGCAAGTATGTGCAGTATCATACTCAGGGGAAAAAAGCTTGAAAAAGGTGTGTCACCCTTTGCCATTGATGTCAAAGGGGGAGAGAGTTCATGTGAAAAACAAAGGGAGAGTAAGATGTATAAAAGAAAGGGGGAGAATGAGATTAGTGTATAATTATTTCATGATGGTTTTTCACATCATATGTTTCCATCAATGACAAAGGGGGTTATTGTTGCAAGTATGTACTAATCGGTGTTGTCATTAATGTCAACATGTTTGTGTTGTCATTGGTGTCAACTGCATCTTCTAATGTTGTTGTTGTTGGTTGATTGAGTCATTATGTCAAGATGATTTGAATGCCCTATAGAAGTATTGATGATGTTAGTATATAGCTCTTGTTGCTGGGTTTCCAAGTGATTTTGAGAAAATTTGATAAATACTGAAGATAGTGTTGTGAAGAAGTATTTTGGCTTACAGGATATTATCCAAGTTTTTGCTCCACATTTCTTCTGTGTTGAAGACTGGAGTGTGAGGTTTGAATATGTTTTAGATAAGGATTTGAAGATGTTAAATCCAACATTTGGTGCTTTGAAATGTTGTGGTTTGAAAGTTATGTTCACCAATTTGAAGATTGTACCTGGCAGTGTCTGTAGTGTGATTGGGAGAAAGTATTTTGCTCCGTATTTCTCTGTAGTTTGGTTTTTGGTCTTACGGTTCTGGTTGAGTGTTCATAAGGTCCATATCTATGTTCTATCCAAAGGACTTATGATTTGGTGCTCTGGAATATAGTTTTCTTGAGTAGCAGAGCTTGGCAATGTTGGTTGTAAGTAGTCTATGAATTGTCTTCAAGTGAGATTTGTTGTAGCTAAATTTGTTGGCTCCTAGGTGATTCCATGTTGTTAGTGGATGTTTCCAAATCATTTTAAAAGCTTGTGCTTGGTCCGCAAGTTATGGTTGTGTTCTTGTAAGTGTGCGCCTAAGTGTTCTTGGTGTTTGCACAAGTTTATCTGACTTGGATGTTAACACTAATTACGGATGTGTTTTGTGGATTGAGGAAGCATGTTGAAGCATGTGAAGATGTTTTTAAGTCCGAGATAAGTTATGAAATTGTCTACATTCTTTTCTTTGCTCCATGGGAATGTTTAAGTCCATACCTAATTTGAATGATGTATGTTTACCGACCTTGGCAATTGTTTCAAAGGTTGTAGAGTGTGTTGCCAACCTTGGTGAATGTTTCAAGGTTGATGTTGATATAAATAAGTGTGAAGGATTCATGTGTAGGTGTGTGAGAGTGAGGATTTTGATTTTTGTGATATGAATTTGAATCAAAGGCAGTAAGGACTTTCATGTGGTAGATGACCTAATGCAGTGAGTAGAAGTTGTTTGCAATTTTTCAAAGAGACTGTGAAGGTGATGTTTATTGTGCTTCATTGGAACTAAACTCAAGCATGTGGTAGATGCTATTATATCAGTTCATGGTAGTGAGCCATCTCTTTTCTTCTTTCTTCTTCTAGAAAGTGAGTCCTTGGCAGTGAGCCTTTCCTTTTGTGGGCAGTGAGCCTTTTGTAATTTGGTATTGTTACTACTTTATATTGTGATCTAATCCTCACCATGGTTTTTCACTTTTAGGGTTTTCCATTTAAAAATCTGGTACTTTCTTCTGCATGGTGTTGATGTGTTTAAGTTTTAGTTATATGCATTTAATGTTTAATTTTCATAATAGATTAAGGGTTTAAGTAAACTGATGTGGATGTGATTATGTTCATGAGGGCTTGAAATTTTTGATACAACTGATTCACCCCCCTCTCAGTTATCTTGTTCATTCAACACTCCTTGCATGTGCCAAAATGGGATCTTTAGAACATGGTATGGACATCCATAAAAGCATGAAGGATATGAGAATTTTATCATAACAGGGTATGGACATCTTTTTTTAGCTTTATGTAATGGATATCTATTTTAAAAATGGATATCTGTTATCTAAAGCCCAATTCTTTGGGCAACAGATATCTAGGTAACAGATATTCATTCTGTAAAATGGATTCCCATTATGTTTTTCCTATGTTAACAAAACCAAAGGACTTATGTGTTCTTGAAAGAAGGTGGTGAACAAAACCAAAGGACTTATTGGAGACATTGCCAAGGGTGTTGATGGCACAATAGAGATTTCAAGTGGCAAAGGCACTACTGTAACCTATGAAATTTTTATAGGGATCATAGAGAATATCATGTACAATATACATATCAAGGAACGCGTATGATACTTGGTATGGGTATGTGAGACTAGTAGATTTGTTTGGTTGGAAGATGCCAAGTGTAGAAAAGAAGATGAATTTCACCAAGGTGTAGATGGACTAGAAATTCTAGATTAGAGGATATTGACATAGTCTATGATGACACTTAAAAGGATAAAAGACTAGCATGGGAAATAGGTGGATAAAAGATGTATGAACTAATAAAAATTAAAAACTATGAGGTTGTTGTCAACACACAATGGACATAGACCCATCAAAGGATGGAATAGTAAGGGTAGGAAGGCAAGAGAGGTAACAAAAAATGGCCATAAGAAGAAGATGTAGATTGAAGTGAATAATGGCATATTTTGTGCTTATAGATTATCGGTGACACAACTAACATTAGGTAAAGAGAAGGAATAGTTTCCCTATTGTAACATCATAAAATGTCCCCTTGGGGGCTTTTCCCTCATAAGGTTTATCTCCTGGGTCTTTAGTATGCATTTAGGACATTTTAGTTCATATTTTGGCATCCTGATGGAATGAGACCTAGATTCCATGGCAAATTGGACCCACGTGGACCCCTTGAGTTGTACCCTACCCAAAATAAGGGGGGAGGACTCGGGTGCCTGTGCCCTAGTCCTGCCCTATTTTGGGGCAGCTCCAATTTCTAAGTGTCATTTTATGACCGTTAGTTGGTTCTTTTGCCGACACGCTAAAGTTTGATTTTTAAAATCTTGGCGGGAATGCTTGTAGTTGCATATATAAGCATGTTTAGGCATTCATTTGTAAACTAGATGATTACTAGCAAGCTATTGTGTTCTCAAGGTGATTCGAGGCTTTCTATTGTGTTGCAAGAGCAGACTTGTGTGTTTTGTGTGTTGATATCTGCAGATTTGAGCATCAATCTCCTCATGGCATGAAGAGCATCTTCCTCCATGAGAGCTTCACTACAAGGTGACATATCATTGTATTTTTATCATTGATTCCTTTGTTTTTTGGCTCTACCTCACAAGGGCATGCACTCTTTGTCTAACAACAATGTTTGGAGACTTAAGTGTCCTCCAGGGCTTGACTGAGGCAAGCATATAAACACCACAACCCCCAAACCAAGTCTTGTGATTACAGGTTACAAGTGTCACAACCAAAAAAAGTGGAGTTGTAGGAAGGCTTGGCAGGCATCATGGATTCAATATCTGAAGAGAAGTAGGACACAAGAGTACTTCCAGACTTAGGCACCTGAAACAGTGTCCTCCACAGCTAGATTTTGGGAAACAGAAGTTACAGGGCTGATCGGTGTCATAAGGAGGTCTAGATTCCCCAAAAAAGTAGGTACCTTGGACTTGGACACCTGTACCTTAGTCCCCAACTGTTTCACTTCGGAACCCCGAAAACAGGTATTCTGTGATTTTTTATTTTATCCCCGTTTGCAAGATCTTTTTCTATCTTTCGTCAATTTGTTGTCGTATTTGCATAATTAGGGTTTTAATGATCAATTGGACATAGGAGAAGGAAAAATTGATAATTAATTCCCTAATCCAAGTTTCCCTTCATTTGTAAGTGACCTGGGGTATGATAGTGCTCGCCACTCGACCCTAGATCCTTCAATGTTTAGTGGAAAGGAGGGTTTTAGTATCTAAACAACAAAAGATTAACAAAATCTAATTTTACCCTAAACATTTTGGTGAACCCATGTTTTTGGACTTAAATTTCAACTTTTTGAGTGTTTATCTTCAGATTTTGATTGATTTCATTCATTCATTTGGTCATTCATTTCATTGCATTGAGAAAAATTCAAAAAAATTGAAACTTTTGAAAAATACAAAAACAATTGCATTGTTTGGCTTACTAAATTGCATCAATTCTTTCTAAATTTTCCTAATTCATGATTTTAGCATCATATCTGATATAAATTATAGAAAAAAACAAAAATTCAAAATTTTGCATTGCATTTTCATCATTTAATTGCTAGGGTTTTGTGAAAATTTTGACAATTTTATATAACCTAGTAATTCCAAAATCTAGGGTTAGTAGGTAAAATATTTTATTAGATTTTTCTACTGATTTTAGAGGCTCATTCAAATTCCCATTTTTCTATAGTCTTGCATTTTAGTGTGAATCTGCATTTAGATTTAAAATATTTGCATTTTTACATAGAAAATTTCAACAAAAACTACCAATTTTGATGCATTTTCATTAAATTTGCATGGGCATTTTGCATGTTATTGCTTGAAAATCATTTTCAGATCTAAGAGTAAGTCAATTTCATCATAAATCAGACTTCAAAATATTTCATAGCATTTTGTGTCAAGATCTCAAACCTAGGGCTTCAAAAACAATAATTTTCACTAAAATTTGGCCCTATCGACTTTATAAACTTGCACCATAGGTGTGTTGTGAAAGGTATTTTTACACTAATTTTATTTTATTAGGGTAATCATTTTCTACCCCTCCTAAAAATCTTCACAACACCCTTTTATCGGGCTCTTGTAGTGAAATTTTGGTAAAAAAACTACACATTTTGGTTATTTTCGCCCTAGGGTTTGACCTAGTTTGCACTCCAAGCATGTTGTGACCAATTTTATGGAGTGAGGTGACTGATATCAGTGATATTATTTTTTGTACCTACTGAAAATCATTACAACACCTCTCTTGCTAGGTCTTGGAATTGAAAAACCGTGAAAAATAGCCTATTTTTGCTATATTTTTACTAGGGTTTTACCTTAAGTAGCACTAAAAGTGTGTTGTGTTGGGAATTTTGGCACCAAGTGGCTGTTATTACTAATATTATTTTTTTTCCATAATCATCTTCCTCACAACACTCTTTTTCATGCTCTTTTGCATTTGAATTTTGGCAAAAAAGTGCTTATTTTGACATATTTTCACTATAATTTGACTTGGCATCATCTTAGATTTGCATCAAAAGTATGTTGTAAAGGATCTGATTTCTATATTGGACTGATATCAAACATATTATTTTCTACCCCTGATAAAAACCCTTACAACACCTTTTCTTTCATATATTTGCATTGAAAAAGTACAAAAAAATAAAGCATTTTAGGTCATTTCGCATATAGTTTGCACTTATCTTTTGCATACTCTTGGAAAATTGTTAAAATCTGATTTTACATTTCATTATGGTATCTTCATGTTATCAATCTCTAAAATCTTTACATGAGTATATCCTAGATTTTGAAAATTTCTCTAATTTCACTAATGAGAATCTTCATGTTCTAAAACACATAGTTTATATCAGTGGTATTGATTCTTCTATATGTTCTACATATGAGTTGCAATTACTTTGTTATACATATTATTTTAGTAGCTTCACTTTACTCATAGGAGCATATCCTTTGATATTAGAAAATTTAACTAAATTCATCTCTAGGAATACTCATGAGAAAGACGAGAGTGAAAAGCCATTTTCCACCATAGAGTATGATGATGATGAGGATGTACCTTCCTTTCATCCCACTACTATCCCTAGCCAAGATGTAGCATTAGTGGATGAGAAAAGGTCTCTCACATTAAATCCTTTGGGGATGGATATTGGGTGCAATCAAGAGGGAAACAATGTTAATTCAATAAATGTTAATAGACTTCATAGCAATATTCCTAAAATGATTGTTCGAGGGGCACTTAGTGCACCCTCTTGCTTGAAACCGGTGATTACGGTTCAAGGTGTTCAAAATGTGTTACAACAACCACACCACAATGTGATTGCTCACACATACAACACCTGTAATAACAAGCAAAGTAACCAAGTGTCACATGTGCTTGTCTTTCTTCCATGTTCTCAACCTATGCTCCCTCAACCACCTCATCTTACTCATAAAAGTGGTCAAGAGTATGATCTTTTCAAACAGCTTCATGCTACTCCAACTAAGATCTCTCTTTGGGATTTAATACAAACATCGCCTACATACCATGGAATGCTCCAAGAAGCTTTACAAAAGGTGATTGTGCCAACTGTTGTTAAGCCAAATGATTTAGCAGCTATATTGGATAGTATGCATGCGAAAAAAATAGACATTCTCTTTCAACCACAGGAATTACCATCAATTGAAGTTCAAAACCAATATGATCCTCTTATAATCTTTGTCACAATAAACAAAATGTTGGTAAAACAAGTTATGATTAACAGTGGATCGGCTCTTAATGTTTGTAGCATTGACCTACTAAACAAAATCAAGGTTGACACATCACAAATCACACAAAATGGCATTAGCATTCGTGGCTTTGATAATGTTGGACGACAATTTGTGGGCACTATAACTCTACCTATATAAGTAGGACCTGTGCTTGTGCCTACCCTGATTCATGTCATACCTTATTTTTTATCTTACAACATGATTCTTGGTAGACCTTGGATTCATGCATTGGGGGCAGTTCCTTCCACCTTGCATCGTTCAATCAAATTTATATTCAAAGATAAACTTCATACTATTCATGCCAATCTTGAACCAGATAACTGCTTACATATTGAAAAACAAAAATTAATTTACAATCATATGAGCTTAAACACTTTACGAGCCAATTCATCGATGCCTCTAGCCATGAATAATGTTGTGCAAGACTCTCAACCATCGATTGCACTTGTTGGTGATGATTGGGGTTCATTGGATTTTAATCCTTGTAGTATAGGGGAATATAAAATTAATAGCCTTGACACATCAAAAGTGGCATCGATCTCACCTAAGCAATATTTTGAAGCACCTAAGAAACCTAAAATCCCCTTGGTAGAAAATAAAAATAATACCCTCACTTATACTACAAATTATGATACCTATGAGGCCTCACCTTCTTCTAAGGAACTGGACTCTCTATATGGTCGTGGATTTCAAATTTTGTACAAACATAATGACTATGTAGGTAAGGGATGTGGTGTACATAAACAAGGAATTAGAGTACCTATAGAATCTACTTCAACACATTACTCAAGTGGCATTCGATATAATCCTTTTAAAGAAAAGAAATCTTGTTTTCATCCTAAACTTAATGTTAGTTCTACAAGATCAAAACAACATGAGAGATATCCTAAATGTGTATTTCTTAATGATGGTGCTACTAGGCAAGTATTTCTAACCCTTTATTTCTCTCGTGATGTGCTTCCCCCGTGATGTGTTATGTGTTGTTTAGGCCTCCTGGAATGACCCTTGATTCTCTTGTAAGGTCTAGGATACCAAGAGACTGCCTCTGTTGTGACCTTCTTCTATTTGTATCATAATTCTTCTAAATTGATCTCTCTCTAATTTCATTGTTGAGTGTTGTATCTTACGGACATAGCATCATGGTTGGTGACCTGGGGGCACCCTCCTACGTGACTATCCCTAAGACACTTGTTTCTCCTCTTTTATTTATTGTTTCCCTTCCTCTAGTGTTTCCATCTAGTGGGAGGGTGATGACAAACATTTATACTGATGTGGACCTATTGTCCCTTTCGAGAGCAAGCAAAAATTGGACTTATTTTCTAATATGACGATGGGATTGTATATTTTATCTGACACTTGGCTAGTGGAAGCACTCGTGCTTTCCGTATAGTGAATTTCATGATGTTTCTGTCACATTTGCAAACCTTAACAATGTTGTTGCACTATTCACCTTTGTTTGCCTTTGAATCTGGCCTTGGCGGTACTCGATTCAGAGAGCTTCGTGATATAGCCCCATGGTTATCCTCAAACTCTAAATTCATTGTATCACCTTGGCTCTTTGTGTGGTTAATCATATGCATTGATGTTGTTGATTATCATGATGTTGTAGACACTAACATGTTTCTTGTAGGGATGTGTTTATGGGAATATTTGGTGATCGTAAAGTACATGTCACCTCTAGGGGGCATAAGCTTTGCGAAAGTCAATGTTCCCTTATGTGTTTTCTTCCTAATTTAATATGCTTGATATTGATAACTGATATCTGTTGATAACTGAGAGGGGGGGTGAATCAGTTATCTTAATTACTTCTACTTTCTGATCTTCCTTAATTTATGCAGCATTAGATCATATAAGCAAACATAACCATGAAATGGAAATAACATCAATACACATGACACAATGATTTTGACGTGGAAAACCCTATTAAGGGAAAAAACCACGGGGTGATTAACCTAAGATTGTATTCTCTATTAAAAGAATAAGATAGTACAAAATGGCACTTGCCAACTAGGGCTCACTGCCCAAGCACACTGCTCACAAGAGGCTCACATCCTACAAGAGTTTATACAAGGAAACTAGATACTTGAACTGATGAGAATCATCCACACATGCTGAGGTTCAGTTCCGATTAGGCTCAATACACTGATCTACTGCACTTCATTCTTCCTCTTCTTTGGTGTTGTTGTCCTGTCACATACCGGACCTGTATTAATGTTGTTACTCTGCTTTTCTTCGCACTACTCCACACACAACACTTTACTTCATATCTAAATCCATCTGGTATATATATCTGCACCAATGATTTCAACACTTTTCTATTTAGCATCCAGAATAGTCAATATTTTCCCAAACTCTGATCTGTCGGTTGAATCCTTATTTGACAAGTGATGCATATCAAGGAGATGCTTATAGAAGTCATCAATCATGTTGGCCAATCATGAATGATACCTCAGGAAACTTGATCATCATCAATATCTCATTCAGATTAAAGTCTGATGCTCTACCGGTCAGTTCTTCCTCTATCTACTCTGCCAAACAAAAACCCAACACTCAAGTGCTCATGTCTCTTCACTCTTCCATCACTGGAGGCTCAAATCCTAGAATCTATCATTCAAGGTACTCCTCTTGACTTCCCCAAATCTGCACTTTACTAAGATACTTCCTCTAAGAGATTCGGACCTAACTGTCGGACCTTGCCACATGCTCTGTTCTTATTTATCGGATCACAACATTCTTCAACCTGAATTCCGATATAGACATACCATGCCCTGCGGATGGGTGGGATGAGATTTGTTGCCATCAATGACAACATTCATGAAGCCATATAGTGTCTCTTGCCAACAATCTCCCCCTTTGGCATTGATGGCAACACTTAGTGAAAAATGACTAAGTGTCATACTATACTCCCCCTTAGCTAATGCTCTATTCTTATATACATTTTCTAGAGCTCCCCCTTAGCTAGATTCCTCATTTTTCATTGCTCCTCACTCCCCCTTTGACATAAATGGCAAAGGGTGGGGTCCACACACCAAAATTTTCAAAACTTAATCTATCGCATAAGTATATTATCTAGTTATACTTTACATATATTTTAGTATATCTACAAAAGTATTCTTCAATTGTACAACTTCTGTTGCCCAGCTCAGCTTCATCTTGTCCAAATTTGAGATGTAACCACTCAATAGAAATGCAAAAGCTTTTGCCTTCTTCAGATTTGTCGGATCACTTGTCTGGGTTGTGGTTTGAGAATCATTTAAGGATTCATGTATGGCCTCTAACTTAGGGATAATTATCCCTCTAAGTTCACTCAACCTTATTCTATTTTTCTTCTCGTTCTCAAGCTTCTTAATTTCATTCAAGACTGCAATAGTCTGACATTCTTGATTTATTATGGAAGTGGTAAGAGGATCAAAATTATGAGATAGTCTTGCTAGTTTATCCTCCTATTCTTTCACTTTCTTCTCAATCTCCACTGTTACTTTGGACCATGATAGACAAAATTTATACATTTCCCCACCATCTTTAAGAGCATTTTCTAAGCTCTTTATCCCTATATCCATATTTCTCCTATCATTGGTTATTAGTCCTTGTACTTCTGAGAATCTCTTTTCCACAAACTCCTTCCAGATTTTATCTTCTGCTGACTTCTCTAAGGAATCAAAATGTGTGCTAACACTATTTACTAGAGATTTGAGATTACCGGATGAAGAGGCTAAGGGATCCTTCTGAAAAGATGGCATGATCTTCTCCAATACACCGGATGCAGTTTCTATGAGCTTGCAGCCTTCCATGTGAGACTTCAAAAGTTTTTCTTTTGCCTTTGCTGAAGTAAAGGATGCTAGCTTCATGGTTTGAACCGAGGAGAGGGAGTCAAAATTGAACGGTCCTTGAAGAAGTTCTGTTTCATCAAATTCCATCATCTCCTTGGTTAAGAATTCTTTGAATGCTTCTGTTGTGTCTCTTGCCGGTGACAGGGTTTTGTCCCCTTTTGTAGCCTTACCACTATCATCTGTTGTCTTTTTTGTTGGAGTTTTCTCTCCTTCTGCACCCTTACTACTATCATCTTCTTTTTCCTTCTCCTCTGCTTCTTGACTGATCTTATCTTCTAATCTTTCTTCTTCTTTAGATCCAGAGTCAGCAGTGGAAACCGGAGGAGAGATGTTTGCTTGTTCATGGATCTCCTCTTCCAAAGCAGAGGATTCTAAGTCCTTATCTTTCTCTTCACCTATCTCCTTTACCTCTTCTGCTACAGTCTCGGTAGATTCTTCTTTGTTATCCATTCCCAAGGGATCATCACCTAAATCCTCTATAACAGGAATATTATATCTTTTATAGGTATTCTAGAGGATTTCTTTTGTTTCTTTTCCCACTTTATCAGTTTCTCCAAGCATGAGTTGATTCATTCTAGCCTTACTCCAGAACTCATCCTTGCAATCTTTGAAGATCATATCCATTTGTTTCAAAGTAATTGAAGGATAGAGCTGAATAGCTATCTGTTCTCTAATCTCTAAGTCCTTAGCCTTGGCATTTTCTTTTCTCATTTCAAGTTCCTTCTCTAAAATTTTAGGAATTAGAGAAATTATTTCAATAAATGCTTTATTGTATATGTTCAAGTACTTAACTGTGGCTTCCTCCAAGATCTTTCTATCTGCATCATTATATGCATCATAGAATTATGTTATTAGTTGCAGGTTCCCATCCATAGTAACTGCTTTAACTACATCATCTAAGGACAGAGTGGGCCTTTCAACAAACTCTTCTACCTCTGGGTCCTTGTCTTCACCGAATACTTTCTTCTTCTTCATCTTCTTGATTTCTTCATCAGATTTTGTCTCTTCTTCATCCTTCTGACTGGTGTAAGACCTTGTTGCCTTTGTCTTTGTTCTCTTTTCTCCTTTACTGGATGATTTTGCTTCTGGTTTTGATGCCTTTGAGCTCTTGGCAGCGACAGATGCAGAGCTCTTAGAGGATCTGATCCAGGAGGGGGCTTCTACCAGAGCACTTTCTTTTTCTGCCTCTTCCTTTTCTTTTTCTATCATTTCCATCTTTTCTCTATGTGCATCAAGTGCCTCTTTTGAAATGCCATACCTTTTAGCAACATTCTCTACTTCTTTTCTCACTTTTCTCTTCATCTCCGATTGTCTTAGTTCCACATGAATCTTTACACTTAATTCTTCAAAGGTTCCAAACCTTTCAACCTTGGGATCCTTGGGCTAACTTAGCATGTGCAGAACATGCAGCTCTACAATTTTTTCATCCACTTCATACCCCATGGGCATTATCCATATTGTTATTGGTTCCACTGCCTCCATTAGGCATTGATTAGTGTCTACCATAAAGCACACTGTATCCTTGTATTTTTCAACTAGGGATTGGGGAATTCTTTCTCTAGCCTACATCAAGCTTTGGAAATTTTTGAAATAACCCCACAATGATGTATTCTATGCATTGGCATCACCAATTCCATGTAGATAATCTTTGATTTGTATTGCTACTGGTCTGTCATTTTGCCATATCCACTCATTAGATCTGGGTAGCTCATTCATGTAGTACAAGAATAGACAGAGTATTAGGCCACCAAATTTGAAGGAATTATTCTTATCCTTCTTTATCTTCTGTAGGTTCTCCAAGAGTTGGTTTAGAAGGAGCTCACAAAGGTCATAGTCAGCATCTTTTCTTAACATTTCATAAGCAATGTAAATTGCAGTTCTGGGTACAGAATTTTCCCTGCTAGAGTGATATATCTTATAACTGATGATCATGGAGGCAAACTTGATATCTGGATCAGTGATATCTTCTATTTTCATTACTCTCTTATCAAACCTTGATCCGGTAGACTCACTCACAGTTTGATTTTTAACTAATTTGAGAACAGGTAACCCTCCTGATGAGTGCAAACCGGTTACCGCTTTAATAGCATCTTTTGTGATCTTGAATGGTCTATTTAGCCACATGAAGTTGTCATACATTCTACTCAAAACATACTGGACCCACTCATCTTCAATAAAACATGGGAAATGAATGCACTGCCCAAAATGTCTTTCCCGGATGGCCTTATATTGGGGTTTGAGATCAAATGAGTCATCTATTAGTTCCTTGCGGTAAATATCCATTAGTTTGGAGTCTTTGAATTCCTCAATGTTTGCATGAATATATGCCCTAATGTCTTCAACATGTGAAACCCCATGCGGAATGCTAGAAAAAGCACCTAAGGGATCCACTTCTAAAGATTTGTAGGGATGTTTCTTAAATTTAGGGAGAGGCCTATCGGAAATCTTTACAAAATTTGGAGTAGCCATCTTCAAAAGATTTACAGAGAGATATTCAACAATGGAAAATACCTTTTACGCTTCTAGGGTTCCCTGAATGAGCTGAATTAATTTGGTGGATGAATCGACTTCAATGCTTGATCTTTGAGAGATTTGAAACAATTTGTTACAAAGATCCTTTTCTTTTCTTCTTGAATGCAAATGTGCAAATGACGAATGAATGAACCCTTTTATTTCTGGGAAAACCCTAATTCCACACTATAATAAATGTGCAACTTAAGTCATTCTGGTTGCCTTGTTCTTCTTATTCTGAGATGGATCACTGAGATACACTTAGAGTTATTCTCGATGAATAGTGATAATCTATCTTCCTTTCCCTAATCATTTGATCTATCCGTAGATCAAGATTCCACAATTTTTGAATCAAGTCAGATCTAACTATGAGAATCCTATTTTTACTGGATGACTGTTAAACCAGATCAATCTTGGTAGATTAGACTCTTCAAATCTTCTTGCGGATCTTTCATTTCTTTACCAAACCTACTTTAGATGTTTCTCTAAAAACCCTTTAATCTACAACTTCCCATGTGCCAATTTTAGGCACTAATTGGCTGGCTGGGAGAATTGGTTTTTCTTAGTGACTCCCCCTGAGCCAGAGCTCATCTATTCAATCTTCAGAAGGATTATCAGCACCAGATTCTGGTGCAGATCCATCCCCAACATTCTTTGTGCTTCTCTTCACCCAAATCTTATTCATCTCCCTTTGAATTTCATCCGCGTTCACTTTTCCTTTGTCTTGGTTATGATTATGCTATTCTGGACCCCTTTTGTCTTGATTCTTACTTCTATAGAATTTGGCAATATCATCGGATCTATTGCAATTGTAGCAAACAACATTTCTTTGTATATTTGACTGATATCCTCTTGATCAACACTGATTACCATATGTCCCATTCTATTGCATGCAAAGCATCTACCATTGAATGAATTGTTTATTTGCATGTTTCTACACTCATGGGATTTGTGACCATACCTTTTGTAATTGAAGCATTGTTCGGAGAAGGATGTATTAGTCTGATTCATTCTTCTTCAGCACTGATTTGCTTTATGACCAAAGTTATTGCAATTGTGGCAATATCCATTGAAAGATGGCTATCTTTGAGCATGTGGTTACCTTACCGGAGGTCTTCTAGGCCTGTTTCTTGGATTTTCTGATCTGGAGTTCTTCTAACCAGATCTGAAGCTTTCACCTTTCTCATACCCCAAGCCTTGCTTGTCATCTACCCTCTTTTGGATTTGAAGAAGAACTTCAAGTTGGGCAGAGCTTCTCTTGAATTTCTCTTTGTATTCATTTGATGTTTGAAGATCCTTTTTAAGATTGTCAATTTGATTCTCAAGTTGTTCTTCATTATCCCTAGCTTCTTCAAGATCAGATTCAAGATGCCTGATTATTCTATCCATTTTGTGGCAGTCTTCTGATTTCTCTTTGAGAGATTGTCCTAGATCATCTTCAATTTTCCTTTTTTCTTCAATTTCTTGGGTAAATTTCATAACTCCTGATTCCATTTCATATCTTACCATAATGACCTCTTTTGATAACTTTTCACATAACTTGGTTTTCTCCTTCAGATCTTCATTTGTATCATTGTCTTCACCTTGACTTGCCAATTGCTGAAGTAGATCCTTTCTCTTTTTCATAGAGATACTCAATTTCCCTTTTAGTTCATTTATGAAATCATCATCCTGTTTGAGTCTTTCCTTCAATTCATTGACTTTAGAGTTAGACTGCTCAAGATCATCTAGGGTAGACTGAAGTTGTTCCCTCATACCATACACATCCATTTGAATTCCCAAATCTTCCTCAAGCTATTAGGCTATGTTTGGAGGAACTTGGCTCTGATACCAATTGCTGATAACTGAGCGGGGGGGTGAATCAGTTATCTTAATTACTTCTACTTTCTGATCTTCCTTAATTTATGCAGCATTAGATCATATAAGAAAACATAACCATGGAATGGAAATAACATCAATACACATGACACAATGATTTTGACGTGGAAAACCCTGTTAAGGGAAAAAACCAAGGGGTGATTAACCCAAGATTGTATTCTCTGTTAAAAGAATAAGATAGTACAAAATGGCACTTTCCAATTAGGGCTCACTGCCCGATCACACTGCTAACAAGAGGCTCACATCCTACAAGAGTTTATACAAGGAAACTAGATACTTGAATTGATGAGAATCATCCACACATGCTGAGGTTCATTTCTAGTTAGGCTCAATAGACTGATCTCCTGCACTTCATTCTTCCTCTTCTTTGGTGCTGTTGTCCTGTCACATACTGGACCTGTATTATTATTGTTACTCTTCTCTTCTACTTTTCTTCGCACTACTCCACACACAACACTTCACTTCATATCCAAATCCATCTGGTATATATATTCGCACCAATGATTTCAACACTTTTCTAGTTGGCATCCGGAATAGTCAATATTTTCCCAAACTCTAATCTGTCAGCTGAATCCTTATTTGACAAGTGATGTGTATCAAGGAGATGCTTATAGAAGTCATCAATCATGTCAACCAATCATGAATGATACCTCAAAAAACTTGATCATCATCAATATCTCATCCAGATTAAAGTCTGATGCTCTACCGTTCAGTTCTTCCTCTATCTACTCTGCCAAACAGGGACCTAACACTCAAGTGCTCATGTCTCTTTGCTCTTCCATCACCAGAGGGTCAAATCCTAGAATCTATCAGTCAAGGTACTCCTCTTGACTTCCCCAAATCCATACTTTACTGAGATACTTCCTTTGAGAGATCCAGACTTGACTGTTGGACCTTGCCAATGCTCTATTCTTATTTACTAGATCACAACATTCCTCAACCTGACTTCCGGTATAGACATACCATGCCCTACAGATGGATGGGATAAGATTTGTTTCCATCAATGACAACATTCATGAAGCCATATTGTATCACCTTGGCTCTTTGTGTGGTTAATCATATGCATTGATGTTGTAGACACTAACATGTTTCTTGCAGGGATGTGTTTATAGGAATATTTGGTGATTGTAAAGTACATGTCATCTCTGGGGGGCATAGGCTTTGCGAAAGTCAATGTTCCCTTATGTGTTTTCTTCCTACTTTAACGTGCTTGATATCGATAACTGATATCAACCACCTTAAGGTGGGGGCATATATAAGGTAAGCTATCTGTTATAGATGTTAGCAATGTGTTTGACCTCAGATACAAAGACTTGCACCCCAGGGTAGTGCATCGTGCATCCTGAGTTTGTTTGCAATCAATCAATCAATCATGTAAGCCCTCTGTGGAGGCAAGATATCGTGTATATCATTTTTTATCTTAAGCCCTCTATGAAGGTGGGATATCAAGCATATCATTTTTCTTAAGCCCTCTGCAGAGGCAAGGATGGTGTATTTCTTAGAGTAGATTGCATCATCCTATCATTTTCAAAAGTCCTTTGTGGAGGCGGGGAGCGGTTCTGTGACTAACTCAACCCTTAAGCATGTCTTTGGTGATTGTTGTGGCAAAGCACAATCGTCGGTGTGTTCCTGTAATGTGCCTAAGATGGTGTTAGTGTTGCAAGTATGGGCCTAACTGATGTTGTCATTGATATCAACATACTCCTATTGCATTGATGTCAAGGATTGGATGAGTTGTGTGCTGAGGATATTGAGAAAATTAGTCCTATCAGAAATAGAGAAGAACAGTGAAGACAGTGAAGCTCTATGAAGTGAAGATCCTAGCTAAGATGAAGATTAGAGGATGCGCATCAAAGGGTTTGTAGATATGTTTCTAAAGGTGATCCAGTAAAGATTTGAGAGGTTCACATGAAGATTTGAAGAAGTTATGGCCATATGAGTAAAATTGGTTCTGGTAGATGTTCAGAGGTGACAGAGTGACACAAATAGGTCTGGTGAGATCCAGTAATGCAATATCTTGTTCTACAGATTTAGCAGAGTGTTTAGGAAGTCAATGTGAATTGACAACTCAATTGGTTCATGGTCTGGAGGTCTGCAAGCATCTATTTCAATATGACAGTGATGACAGACTGTGTTCTTAAAATTTTGGATGAAGAAGAGAATGATTTCAGTTATTAGAAGTGGTGTGGATGTTCTTGGTGAATCAAGCAAGCTTGTGGGGGTCTCTAGATTACGTCTAGTTTGTGTTGGTGGTTTGCATTGAAGATTGAGCTCATAATTGAAGAATTACTTCTAGATGATGACGTTCTTCCTAAGCTTGGTCTACCAGATGATTTACACATCTTGCGTATGATCTTGAAGATGTTCTACAAAGCATAGAAGAAGATTGAAGTCCTAGATCTGTGTGGCCGATAGAGTGGTGATTTGCATGAAGTCTTTTGTAATAAGTCAAGTTGTATTTGTGTATTTGCTCTATAATAAAATAAAGTGTGTCGACTTTGATGATTATCCCAAAGTCAGATTGGTTTGCAAGGGTTATTCTCAAGTAGAAGGAGTTGACTTTGAAGAAACTTTTGCTCTGGTGGCAACAATTGAAGCAGTCAGATTATTTCTTGCTTTTTCTGCCTTTGGGGATTTCAAACTATATCAAACGGATGTCAAGTCTACCTTCCTGAATGGTGATTTGGAAGCAGAGGTATACATTGAGCCACCGGATGGATTTCAATTGTCTGGTCATGGTGATATGGTTTTCAAGTTGAAGAAAGCACTATATGGACTCAAACAAGCCCCAAGAGCCTGGTATGAAAGATTGGATAAACATCTTTTAAAGATTGGGTTCAACAAAGGTACTACTGACAGTAACTTATACTTCAAGATTGAACTTCAAAATATCTTGATTGTTGAAATGTTTGTTGATGATATTATTTTTGGAGGAAGAGATAGTATGTGCAAGACTTTTGTAAATCAAATGAAAAGTGAATTTGAGATGTCTATGTTTGGGGAAATGAATTTCTTCTTGGATCTACAAATCACTCAAACAAAGAAAGGAATCTTCATATCTCAGACCAAATATGTGAAAGAATTATTGAAGAAATTTGGGATGGAAGATTCAAAACCAATGAATACTCCCATGGCAACCGGATGTAAACTAAGAAAAGATGATGAATCTCCTAAGGATGATAAGAAAAAGTACAGGTCAATGATTGGAGGACTACTGTATCTTACTCAAACTAGACCTAACATTATGAATGTTGTTGGTCTTGTTGCCAGATTCCAAGTTGATCCTAGAGAATTTCATGTCATGGCAATCAAGAGGATTCTCAGATATCTAAAAGGAACAGTTGAATATGGTTTATGATATCCTAGAGATCATGATTTCTTTCTTCATGCATATATAGATGCAGACTGGGTAGGAGATGTGGATGACCAGAAGAGTACCAGTGGTGGAGCATTCTTTTTAGGGAAAAGATTGGTTTCTTGGTTGAGCAAGAAACAAGAAGCAATATCTCTATCCACTGCAGAAGTAGAATATATTGCAGCAGTAGGTAGTTGCACTGAAGTATTTTAGATGAAACAAATGCTAAGAGACATCAGAGTGGAGTATGAGGAACCTATAATAATCTTCTGTGATAATTCAATTGCAATAAATATATCAAAAAATCTAGTGTTTCATTCAAAGACAAAACATATATCCATCAAGTTTCACTTTTTGAGAGAGCAGGTGAACAAGAATGAAGTCAGATTGGATTTTGTGCCCTCCAAGGATTAGATTGCAAACATTTTTACTAAACCTTTACCTAAGGACTCTTTTGAGTATCTCAGGGAGAAGTTAGGGGTTACTACCCCTTCAATTCTGAATTAAGGTGCATTGATGTGTATCAGTCTGATGGATCTCACAGTCATATCTTGTGGTCTGGATTGATGATAGGAAGCTGCTACTCAGGGGAAGCAGTCTATATGATTCTGAGTGATGCAAGTATGTGCCCTTTACCATTGGTGTCAAAGGGGGAGAGAAGACATGTGAAAAAAAAGTGGTTTTTGATCAAAGGGGGAGCAGTAAAGGAAGAGAAGACATGTGAATGGTTGTTGATAGGGGGAGCTATGTTAGTCAGTAAGGAGAAGTTCTTGTCTTGATGGTTAAAATAGTTTTCACATCATATGTTGCCATTAATGACAAAGGGGGATATTGTTGCAAGTATGGGCCTAACTGGTGTTGTCATTGATGTCAACATACTCCTATTGCATTGATGTCAATGATTGGATGAGTTGTGTGCTGAGGATATTGAGAAAATTAGTCCTATCAGAAATAGAGAAGAACAGTGAAGACAGTGAAGCTTTATGAAGTGAAGATCCCAGCTAAGATGAAGATCAAAGGATGTGCATCAAAGGGTTTGTAGATGTGTCTAAAGGTGATCCAGTAAAGATTTGAGATGTCCGCATGAATATTTGAAGAAGTTATGGCCATATGAGTAAAATAGGTTTTAGTAGATGTTCAGAGGTGACAGAGTGACACATATAGGTCCGGTGAGATCTAGAAATGCAATATCTTGTTCTGCGGATTTGGTGGAGTGTTTAGGAAGTCAATGTGAATTGACAACTCAATTGGTTCATGGTCAAGAGGTCCGCAAGCATCTATTTCAATATGACAGTGATGACAGACTGTGTTCTTAAGATTCTAGATGAAGAAGAGAATGATTTCAATTATAAAAAGTGGTGTGGATGTTCTTGGTGAATCAGGCAAGCTTGTGGGAGTCTCTAGATTATGTCTAGTTTGTGTTGGTGGTCCACATTGAAGATTGAGATCATAATTTAAGAATTACTTCTCGATGATGACGTTCTTCCTAAGCTTGGCTGACCAGATGATTTACACATCTTGTGGATGATCTTGAATATGTTCTACGAAGCATGGAAGAAGATTGAAGTCCCAGATCTGTGTGGCCGACAGAGTGGTGATTCGCATGAAGTCTTTTGTAATAAGTCAAGTTGTATTTGTGTATTTTCTCTGTAATAAAATAAAGTGTGTCGACTTTGATGATTATCCCAAAGTCGATGTCTTGTATAAATAAGAGTTGTGAAGTCATTTCAAAATCATCGGGGAGAAGATGAGAGTGTGGTAGAAAGGAGAAAAGAGAAAGGCGAAGCAAAAGTATTGAGCTTAAATGGAAGTGACTCAAGCATGGTGAAGATGCTAATCTTTAGTTCAAGTATGTAATATTTATCATTTTGTAGACAGTGTGTCTCCTGTAGGCAGTGGGCCTCTTGTGATAAGTGTGCTTGGGCAGTGAGCCCTAATTGGCATGTGCCATTTTGTTCCTCTTATTCTTTTAATAGAGAATACAATCTTGGGTTAGTCACCCCGTGGTTTTTTCCCTTAACCGGGTTTTCCACGTTAAAATCTTGGTGTCATATGTGCTAATGTGTTACTACTCTTGAATTATTGCATTGTGTTTCCATGATTGATTTATTATTATGCTGCTGAATTACAAGAAGGATTTAAGAGGTTAATAAAAGAAAAAGTTTTGAGACAACTGATTCATCCCCCCTCTCAGTTGTCTATCTTGAAACTAATAGTTGGACCTAGAAATAGGTACACTCTATCGCTTGTCTGTCATGTTTTCTCCATGTCTTCAAGTGTGTGTGTTTTGGCGTGCTTGTTTTGCGTGGCGTGTTTGTTGCCCCATATGTAGAGACCAGTGCCCTCAAGTAGTACTTCTTACATTTTGGGAGCTTTTGTGTGTCTTGCGTGTGTCTTGCCCCGTAGATACTAAGACTTGCGCCCTTAGCTAGTTCATCCTATATTATGGGAGATTTGTTTACTTTCCAGTACTTGCATTTGCATTTCATATATATAAGAAAAAGAAAAGAAAAGATATCATTTTTGTCTTCCATGCATTAATGTGTCTTCTATGCATTGACTGTCTTCTCCATGTTATGCATGACTGTAACTGTCTTCTCCATGTTTTGCGTGTCTGTTACTATCTTCTATGTGATTGGCATGTCTTCTCCATGTTTGGTGTGTTTGATGTGTTTGTGACCTTACTTTAATGCATGTATTGGCCTCACGTTTATACATACATTAAAGTGGGGGCTAAATGTAATGTCAAAAAATGTCCCCTTGGGGGCTTTTCCTTCATAAGTTTTAGCTCCTGGGTCTTTAGTATGCATTTAGGACATTTTAGTTCATATTTTGGCATCCTAATGGAATGAGACCTAGGTTCCATGGAAAATTGGACCCAAGTGGACCCCTTGAGCTGTGCCCTGCCCAAAATAGGGGGGAGGATTTGGGCACCCGTGCCCTAGTCCTACCCTATTTTGGGGCAGCCCCAATTTTTGGGTGTCGATTTATGACTGTTAGTTGGTTCTTTTACTGACATGGTAAAGTTTGATTTTTAAAATCTTTGTGGGAATGCTTGTAGTTGCATATATAAGCATGTTTAGGCATTCATTTGTAAACAAGATGATTACTAGCAAGCTATTGTATTCTCAAGGTGATTCAAGGTTTTCTATTATGTTGCAAGGACAGACTTGTGTGTTTTGTGTGTTGATATTTGTAGATTTGAGCATCAATCTCCTCATGGCATGAAGAGCATCTTCCTCCATGAGAGCTTCACTACAAGGTGACATATCATTGTGTTTTTATCATTGATTCCTTTGGTTTTTGCCTCTACCTCACAAGGGCACACACTATTTTTCTAACAACGGTGTTTAGAGACTTAAGTGTCCTTTGGGGCTTGACTGAGGTGAGCCTCTAAACACCACAACCCCAAAATCAAGTCTTTTGATTGCACATTACAAGTGTCGCATTTGGAAAAAGTGGAGTTGCAGGAAGGCTTGGTACGCATCAAGGATTCAGCATCTAAAAAGAAGCAGGACACAGGAGCACTTCCGGACTTGGGTGCCCACTACAGTGTCCTCCGTAGATAGATTTTAGGAAATAAAAGTTACAGGGTTGATCAGTGTCAGAAGGAGGTCTAAATTCCCCAAAAAATTAGGTACCTTGGACTTGGGCACCCATACCTTAGTCCCCAACTGTTCCACTTCAGGACCCCAAAAATAGGTATTGTGATTTGCTATTTTACCCCCGTCTGCAAGAGCTTTTTCTGTCTTTCATCAATTTGTTGTCGTATTTGCATAATTAGGGTTTTAATGATCAATTGGACATAGGAGAAGGAAAAATTGATAATTAATGCCCTAATCCAAGTTTCCCTTCATTTGTAAGTGACTTGGGGTATGATAGTGCTCGCCACTCGACCCTAGATCCTTCAATGTTTAGTGGAAAGGAGGGTTTTAGTATCTAAACAACAAAAGATTAACAAAATCCAATTTTACTCTAAATACCTATAATCTAAACAAATGATTGTTCCATGGAACAATGGAGTTGTGGCTAGATAATCAACTTTGAATAACTCAACAAATCCATTTGCTAAAGGATAAGTCAAAATGTCATATGCCAAAGGATTGTGAAATATTTTAGTATTGTCATTTTTTGGTTGAACACTTTGTGCATGAGTATCAACATATCATTCTAGATTGTCAATCCAGTAATGAGGTAGTTCAAATAAGGTGAAATATCATTATCAACATATCTCAAACTCGCATGTGTATGCCTCGTGTAATATGTAACAATGGTGGAGGGTGTCAAAAACACATTATCAACTAATGCCACTGTATCCTCACATATACCAAGTAAAAATTGTAAAAGATCCTCATATTGATATTCATTCTTAAGTATGTCTATATCATGTGCAATATGTGATATAGGAGGAGGTACTCCATAAGTACTTAAAGATATGACATGTGAAAGTATGAATGGATCCAAATAGGGGTCTCTAGTAATTTGGTATATCATACTGAAGCATAGAAAAGTTAATGGGATCTACTACAAATGGGCCACTATAAGGAGAAGAAATAAAGCCATGAGCAAAATGTTGTCTAGGGCCAATAGTAAAGTGATCTATGAAAGCACATGACAAGGCATGAAAGGATGTATGAGAAGCATGACATGAATTAAATCATTACGTAGTGGTAAAAATTAAGGTATCACTAAATGTTTGTATCAAAATATAGTCATCATGTATAGAAGAATAATTTGAAGATATCAATTATCTAGCATGTATCTTTACATCTTCATTAACACTAAATGACTCTAGCATATGTGTATTGAGAGATTTTTCATCATAAATCACATAATCATGTAACAAAGAGGATGTCATTAACCTCATCATAAGAAGATAAAGAAATATCACTATGCTCATCACTAAACATATCATCAATAGACCATGAGCCACAAGATAGAGAAGATGGATCATCATGAATTACATGGGAGGTAATGACCTCATGTTAATTTGAACAAGGTGTATCATGTATAGGCCTATCACTAGTGAGAGATGAAGTACAATCATCATAAATCTCATCACTAGGATAATCATCATAGATAGGTAATTAAATTCAACAAGTATATCATTAGGCATGGATAGAGGTGAATCATCACCACATGTAGGTAAAGGTAAGGCATATATCTACATTATAAGTGTCCATAGTTTTAACATGAGATTATAGAAAAATGATCATCATTATACTCATCATCATGTATTAAAAAAGGTAATTCATTCAAAGCACATGAATCTATAGACATAGGACCAACATGACATGTCAAGTATATATCATCAAGATAGGGGCCCTCTCTCTATATAGGCACCCTCGAGCCCATCCCCATAGGTCGAGCCCTATATATCTAGGGGAGACTAGACTTAGGCTATAGCTATATATAGTCAATAGTTGGGTTGGCACCCCCTCCCCCAGCACAACAAACCACTACTAATATGATGCATAGGTGAGGGAGGTGTGATATCATCAAAAGAAATCATACTGTAACATTGAAAAATGTCCCCTTGGGGGCTTTTCCCTCCTAAGGTTTAGCTCCTGGGTCTTTTGCATGCATTTAGGACATCTTCATAATTTGGCATCCTGATGGAATGAGCCCTAGGTAACATGACAAATGGGACCTAGGAGGACCCCTTGAGCTGTACCCTGCCCAAAGTAGGGGGCGGACTTGGGCACCCGCGCCCTAGTCCTGCCCTATTTTGGGGCAGCCCCAATTTTTGGGTGTCGGTTTATGATCGTTATTTGGGTCCTTTGCTGACACGGTAAGTTTGAATTACGAAAATCTTGGCGGGAGTGTTTGTAGTTGCATATAAAAGCATGTTTAGGCATTCATTTGTAAACTAGATGATTACTAGCAAGCTATTCTATTCTCAAGGTGATTTAAGGCTTTTATTATGTTGCAAGAGCAGACTTGTGTGGTTTATGTGTTTATAATTGTAGATTTGAGCATCCATTCATCATGGAATGAAGAGCATCTTCCTCCCATGATATCTTCACTACAAGGTGACATTATATTGTGTTTGCATTATCAATTCCTTTGGTTTTTGCCTCTGCCTCACAAGGGCATGCACTCTCTATCTGACAATAGTGTTCAGAGACTTAAGTTTCCTCTAGGGTTTGACTGAGGCAAGCCTCTTAACACCACAAGCCCCTCCCAAAGTCTTGTGATTGCAGGTTACAGGTGTCACATTTGGGAAAAGTGGAGTTGCAGGAAGGATTGGCAGACATCAAGGATTCAGGATCCGAAGAGAAGAAAGACACCGGAGCACTTCCACAACTTAGGCACTCGCACTAGTGTCCTCCGCAGATAAATTTTTGGAAACAAAAGTTACAGGGTTGATCAATGTCAAAAGGACGTCCAGATCTCGCGAAGAAACTGATACCTTGGACTTGGGTGCTCGCACCTTAGTCCATGACTGTTTTGCCTTGAAACCCCAAAAATAGGTATTTTGTGATTTGCTATTTTACTCCCATTTGCAAGAGCTTTTTATGTTATACGTCAATTTATTGCCGTATTTACATAATTAGGGTTTTAATGGTCAATTGAGCATAAGGGAAGAGAAATTGATAATTAAATTCTCTAATCCAATTTTTTCTACATCTCATAGCAATCTAGGGTATGATAGTGAATTTTCACTTGACCCTAGATCCTTGAATGTAAAGTGGAAAGGAGGATTTAAACATCAAAACACTAAAACCTTAACAAATACAATTTTCCACTAAACATTTTGGTGAACCCATATTTTTGGACTTAAATTGTAACTTTTTGAGTGTGTTTCTTAAGATTTGGATTGATTTCATTCATTCATATAGTCTTTCATCTTATTGCATTGAGAAAAATTCAAACAAATTGAAAATTTGAAAAAAAAAATTGCAATGTCTGGCTTACTAAATTGCATCAAATTTTCTAAATTTTCCTAATTCATGATTTTTGCATCAGATCTGATATAAACTATATAAAAACAAAAAAATTCAATCATTTGCATTGCATTATCATCATTAAATTGCTAGGCTTTTGTAGAAATTTTGACATTTTTCATATAACCTAGTAATTCGAAAATCTAGGGTTAGTAGGCAAAATATTCTTTCAGATTTTTCTACTAATTTTAGAGTCTCATTCAAATTTGCATTTGTCTTTACTCTTTTATTTTAGTGTAAGTTTGCATTTAGATTTAAAATATTTGCATTTTTGCATAGAAAATTTCAACAAAAACTAGCAATTTTCATGCATTTTCTATAGATTTGCATTGGCATTTTGCATATTAGAGATTAAAAATCATTTTCAGATCTGAGATTATTTAATTTCCATCATAAGTCAAATTTCAAAACATTCACATAGCATTTTGTGTCAACATCTAAAACCTAGGGCTTCAAAAAAAAAAAATTTCACTAAATTTGGCCTTATCGACTCTATAAACTTGCACCATAGGCATGTTGTGAAGAGTATTTTTGCATTAATTTTTTGTTATTAGGGTAATCATTTTCTTCCCCTCCTAAAACTCTTCACAACACCCTTTTATCAGGCTCTTGTAGTGAAAATTTGGCGAAAAACTACACATTTTGGCTATTTTTGCCCTAGGGTTTGACCTAGTTTGCACTCCAATCATGTTCTGATCAATTTTATGGATTGTGGTGACTGATATAATTTATATTATTTGTTTTACCTCTTAAACTTCCTTACAACACCCCCTTTTCTAGATCTTGGAATTGAAAAACCATGAAAAATAGCCTATTTTTGCTATATTTTCACTAGGGTTTTACCTTAAGTGGCACTAAAAGTGTGTTGTGTTGGGTATTTTGGCACTAAGTGGATGTTTATACTAATTTTATTTTATTTCCATCACCATTTTCCTCACAACACCCTTTGATATGCTCTTTTGCATTGAGTTTTGGTGAAAAAAGTGCCTATTTTGACATATTTTCACTATATTTTGACTTGGCATTATCTTGGATTTGCATCAAAAGTGTGTTGAGAGTGATCATATTTCTGTTTTGGAATGATATCAGAAATATAATTTTCTGCCCCTGATAAAAATCCTTACAACACCCTTTGTGTCATTCATTTGCATTGAAAAAGTACCAAAAATCAAGCATTTGAGGCTATTTTGGGGTATATCGACTTGCACTTATCTTTGACATACTTTTGGAAAAACTTCTAAATCTTATTTGAGCATAAAAACATGGCCTCTAATCACAACAACAATAATAGGTTCCCTCCTAGACCTTACATGAAAAGAAAAGCACCTGAACCTGAAATCATGTTTACACCTCATGATAGAACAATTGGAGACTCTGATGGACCTCTTTACATCACTGTGAAAATAATGGGAAACCATGTGGATGGAAATCTTATTGATCCTAATTGCATGACTAATTTTTCCACTGAGGAGTTCCTCTTTTCACATTAGCTAATGCAAGGTTCTTATGACCCCTCAAACTTAATGATTAAAACACATAAGGGAACCTTTGTCAAACCATTGGGTAAGATATCATTGTTGTTAACTATATTTGAGAAACATGTTGAGCAATGGTTTGATGTTACCCCCACTTTCGATAACTTTGAAATCAAACTTGGAATCCCTTGGTTAAAGGTTATGAAATTTGTCCCTTCAACTATCTATAAATGTGTGAAATTTCCTTTGAATGGACAAGTGCATACCATTCATTGAAATACATACAATCCTTTAAGTACACAACAACATTTTACATTGGATTACTTTTGCAAAAAAACTAATAACAAACCGGAACTACGAACAGACTTTACATTTTTGAGCTATAGAAACTACAAAGCAAAACTGTTACATCTAGCACCTAGCCTGTCTATACAAGAAATGACAAAAGAGAAACAACCTGCATGTAAAGAGAACTTTAGACTGAAGGACAAGGTCCATATGCTGAGGTTCCTCCCCCAAAATCCTCACAAGGATCAAAAGGTCATTGTCAACAAAAAAATGCTTCACCATGACAAATGAGGTTCGATCCTGGTGCTTCATATTCTAAATTGCACAAGCCTACGCAAGAGGATAGCCCTATCTTATAGGAGATAAGTGGTAAAAGAAAACAAAATAGAAAAGTAAGAGAAAGAAGGGAAAGAAGACAAGATTATACTATAAACCTTTCCTCTCAACAAGAAAACATTGATCCTAACATTCAACCAAACAATAATGATCCTAACAACAAAAATCATGATGAGCAAGACATGAATTTGGCTATGGTACGTATGTCCCACTTTCCTCCAACATTAGGGAGTGGGAAGATGACGATGATGATTTGCTTATAGACAACTTCTAGCCTGACAGGGGCCCTGCAAGTAAGTATCTCTAACATTTTATCTCTCTCATTATGTGCTTCCCCTATGATGTGTTATGTGTTGTTTAGGCCTCCTAGCATGACCCCTGATTCTCTTGTAAGGTTTGGGATACCAGGAGGCCACCTATGTTGTGACCTTCTATTTGTATCATCATTCTTCTAAATTGCCTCTCTCTCTGATTTCATTGTTGTGTGTTGTGTCTTACGGACATAGCATCGTGGTTGGTGACACTGGGGGCACCCTCCTACATGACTATCCTTAAGACATTGGTTTCTCCTCTCTTATTTATTGTTTCCCTTCCTCTAGTGTTTCCATCTAGCGGATGGATGATGAAAAAGATTTATATCGATGCAGACCTAGTGTCCCTTTTGAGAACAATAAAAAATGGACTTAGTTCCTAATATGATGATGGGGTTGTATATCTTATCCAACACTTGGCTAGTGGAAGCACTCATTCTTTCTGCGTAATGAACTTGATGTTTTTATCACATTTACAAACCTTAACAATACTACTGCTCCATGCACCTTTATTTTTCTTTGAATCTAGCCTTGGCGGTACTCGATTCAGAGAGCTTCATGATATAGCCCTACAGTTATCCTCGAACTCTGAATTCATTGTATAACCTTGGCTCTTTGTGTGGTTAATCATATACATTGATACTGTTGTTTATCATGATGTTGTAGACACTAACATGTTTCTTGCAGGGATGTGTTTGTGGGAACATTTGGCGATTGTAAAGTACATGTCCCTCCGGGGGGCATGGGCTTTGTGAAAGTTGGTGTTCCCTTGTGTGTTTTCTTCCTACCTTAATGTGCTTGATATCGATACCTGATATCAACCACCTTAAGGTGGGGGCATATATAAGGTAAGCTCTCTGTTATATATGTTAGCAATGTGTTTGTCCTTAGGTGCAAAGACCTGTACGATGAGTGTATCATGCATTCTGAGTTTGTTTGCAATCAATCAATCAATCATGTAAGCCCTCTGTGGAGGCGGGATATCGCATATATCCTTTTTATCTTAAGCCCTCTACGGAGGCAGGGATGGTGTATTTCTCAAAGTAGATTGCATCATCCTATCATTTTCAAAAGTCCTCTGCGGAGGTAGGGAGCGGTTCTATGACTAACTCAACCCTTAAGTGTGTCTTCGGTGATTGTTGTGGTGAAGCCCAATCGTCAGTGTGTGCATGTAATGTGCATGAGATGGTGTTGGACCTAGAAATAGGTACACTCCATTGCTTGTTTGCTATGTTTTCTCTGTCTTCAAGTGTGTGTGTTTTGGCCTGCTTGTTTTGTTTGGCGTGCTTGTTTTGTTTGGCATGTTTGTTGCCCCATATGCAAAATAAAGACCAATGCCTTAGGGTAGTGCTTCCTACATTTTGGGAGGTTTTGCATGTCTTGCATGTGTGTTTCCCCATATATACAAAGACCTGCGCGATGAGTGCATCATGTAGTATGGGAGGTTTGTTTACTTTCTAGTACTTGCATCTGCATTTCATATATATGAGAAAAATAAAAGAAAAGAAATCATGCATGTCTTCCATTCATTAATGTGTCTTCAATGCATTGATTGTCTTCTTCATGTTTTGCATACCTCTTATTGTTTTCTATGTGATTGGCATGTCTTCTTTGTGCTTGATGTGTTTGTTGTGTTTGTGACCTTACTTTAATGCATGTAATGGCCTTGCGTTTATACATACATTAAAGTGGGGGGCTAAATGTAACTCAGAAAATGCCTCCTTGGGGGATTTTCCCTCCTAAGTTTTAGCTCCCGTGTCTTTTGCATGCATTTAGGACATCTTACTTCATAATTTGGAATCCTGATGGAATGAGCCCTCAGTAACATGACAAATGGGACCTAGGAGGACCCCTTGAGCTGTACCCTACCCAAAATAGGGGGGGAGGACTTGGGCGCCCATGCCCTAGTCCTGCCCTATTTTGGGGTAGCCCCAATTTTTGGGTGTCAATTTATGACCGTTATTTGGGTCCTTTTCTGACACGGTAAGTTTGAATTATGAAAATCTTGGCGGAAGTGTTTGTAGTTGCATATAAAAGCATGTTTAGGCATTCATATGTAAACTAGATGATTACTAGCAGGCTATTGTGTTCTCAAGGTGATTCAAGTCTTTCATTGTGTTGCAAGAGCAGACTTGTGTGGTTTATGTGTTTGTATTTGCATATTTGAGCATCCATTCATCATGGAATGAAGAGAATCTTCCTCCCATGATATCTTCACTACAAGATGACATTATATTGTGTTTGCATTATCAATTCCTTTGGTTTTTAACTCTACCTCACAAGGGCATGTACTCTCTATCTGACAACGGTGTTTGGAGACTTAAGTGTCCTCTGGGGCTTGACTGAGGCAAGCCTCTAAACACTACAAGCCCCTCCCAAAGTCTTGTGATTGCACGTTACAGGTGTCGCATTTGGAAAAAGTGGAGTTGCAGGAAGGATTGGCAAACATCAAGGATTCAGGATCCAAAGAGAAGTAGGACACCAGACCACTTTCAGGACTTGGGTGGTAGCACTAGTGTCCTCCATAGACAAATTTCTAGAAACAGAAGTTATAGGGTTGATCAGTGTCGGAAGGAGGTCCAGATCTCGCGAAGAAACAAGTACCTTGGACTTAGACGCCTGCACCTTAGTCCTTGACTGTTCCACCTTGAAACCCCGAAAATAGGTATTTTGTGATTTTTTATTTTACTCCCATCTACAAGAGCTTTTTTCCATTATTCATCGGTTTATTGTCATATTTGGCATAATTAGGGTTTTAATTGTCAATTGAGCATAAGAGAAGAGAAATTGATAATTAAATTCCCTAATCCAAGTTTCCCTACATCTCATAGTGATCTAGGGTATGATAGTGAATTGCCACTCGGCCCTAGATCCTTGAATGTAAAGTGGAAAGGAGGATTTAAACATCAAAACACTAAAACCTTAACAAATCCAATTTTCCACTAAACACATACTATATGTATCATAACAGATTATAAATCCATACTAGATGTATCACTACCATACTAGATGACTCACTACTATATGTGTCATAACACATTATAAATCCATACTAGATGATTCTCTAGGCTTTTGAGAACTTCATATGGAGCCTAAAAGTGCTTTAACACTTGGTATGAACAGAAAATGTAGGATTGGTTGCTATGTCTCTTAATACTAAGAAGCTGATAGTTGGTACTATTCACAAACTTAATATGTATTATGAATACTTTCCATAGTCAATTTACCTAGTACTACAGTTTTTGATCTTTTGCTACTGGATTTTGCAGTATTTGCACAAGGTTCAACATTCTTTGATCATAGTAATTAATAGATTTGTCCATACCTTGTTTCAAACTTATTAATTCATTTAGAATATGGCCATCTAAATTCCTTGTTGAATTCTATTTTCACATTAGCCCAAGTATCTTTCTCATATGTTTTCATCAAATCATACCATTTGATAGCATTATCTTGAAACGTCCCTAGCAAATATTGAAGTCTTCTTTTATATCCAGATAATAGAAACAGATCAAGAACAAATATCCATTTCCCAAGAACGGATATCTGTTCCTAGCTCCACAAAATGGATATTCATTACTTTAATAATGGATATCTGTTAGTAATGGATATCCGTTTTGCTTCAGGTTTGCCTTGTATTTAGGCTTGGGACTGTCATAGTTGACTTTCCCTGAACTCTAGCATGCTTATAGGTTTCACCCTCTTCTTCAAACTTCACCCTCCATGCTGACGACTTTTTTTTAATTCAAATTTGATAAAACAAAAAGGGTTTATTGAATAAATTGTCATCTTTGTAAAAATATAAGATTTCCTTGATTATCATATTATTAAACAATTATGTTTATTAGGATTATGTGTATTATCATATTGTCATCTTTCTAAAAGGCCTTATGTGTATTAGGATCATGCTATGCTAAGACTATTTTCTATTCACATATCCAACAAGGTTCTATTATGTCTAGTAGAAATAAGTTCAAATTGTTTGTTTGCAAAGTCAACATCCTATGCATTGGATTTATCGTCACCTTAGCGTTATATACCCTGGTGCATAATATCCATATGTTATATCAAAATAAGGATTTCTCTTTACATTTTATAAATCATAACCAAAGCAAAATCTCTCCATCCATCCATCCATATATCCCAATAAAAACCATAGCTTTTCATAAAGATCGATCAATCATCATTTCTCTATTCTAAACATCATAACTTTTTTTAATTCAATTTTGATAAAAAGAAAAGGGTTTATTGAAGAAATCATCATCTTTCTAAAAATATAAGCTTTTCTTGATTATCATATTATTAAACAATTATTAATAATTTTCTATATAGTGTGTGTCTGAAATCCTAATAGACACACTGATTGAAAAACATCCATAACTTCCAAACTGTTTCACCTTTTTCAGATCCGAAAGATGTGTCACACTCTATGTTTTTCTGGCTATAGTTTTTTTTAATTGAATTCCAATTTTTTTTATTGAATTAGGTTGGCTAGAAAATTACTTTTTAGTTTTTAAAAAAAGTTAGTAAAAAAATCATACTAATTATTTTCTTGAAAAAAAATCAAAAAAATATGTGTCACATCCGAGCATGAGTCCTTTACTTATTTTGAAAGATTCAAAAAATATATATTTTTTTGGTTCATAGTTAGGTTGGCTGGAATGACACCCACTTTTTTATTTTTTTCTGAAAAAAAATAGTTGTTCATTGAAATATTCATTTTTTACCAAGTAAATTTAGTTTTTTTTAAAAAAAATAGTAGCCCATAAACTAGATTCAATTCTCTATAAATTTTGTTCTTACATATTTTTCAAATTGTGTAGATAATCCATTCAAATTTTCACGTGAACTTGATTAAGTCTAATTTTTAGTATTTTCCTTGCCACTTAGAGGTATTGTTTGGCCCATCATGATCCTGCACATACTCGACTTAAACATTTGTTCTCTAAAGTTACTGAAACAATCGGGATACTCTGAGAACATTATTGATTCTGACAAAACTATAACCATAAAATACTATGATGATGTAGAACAAGAGTCAAAAGATGTTATCCACCTACCTATCCAGGTTGGTCCCACAATAATAGAGACTTGTTGTCAAGTACTCGACCTTGATCTTCCTTACAACATCATCCTAGGTCGTCCATGGACCCATACCATGCAGGTCGTACCATCCACATATAATCAATGCCTCAAATTCCCTTTCAATGGTACAGAAATTACCATCCTTGGAGACCCCAACCCTTTTGAATTTTTTTGAGCCATGCAAGGTCGATACCAAAATTCCAATCAAATCCCTAAAAACATTGCAACTCAACCATCATCCTCATATATTGATCCATCCATGTTAACCAAAGCCACAACTGATACATCATTTCCCGACATCAAGCTTCAGTATAAAGACATAGGATTTGGTGAGTATGACCTACACAAGTCTTGTTATGTGGGGAACTTGCCTCTATCACCAAGATCATATGGAAAACCACCTATAGTGAAAGCAAGTCCAAAGGCGGTCATACAATCTAACCCCACAGTATTCATTTGTTAGGATTGTTAGAAGACAAGTCCATTGAAGAAATCTCCTCTTGGATATTCACAAAAGACCAAGATCTAGTCACATTACCAGTTGAGAAATATAGCATAGGTCTTCACATTGTTAAGAACATGGGTTACAAAGGCCAAAGTGGTATTGGATTACAGGGACAAGGAAACATAGAACCCATTTACATGACAAAGAAAAATAATAAGCATGGTTTAGGATATGGAAAGAAGGTACCATGATCCTCAGACATTGAGTTTATTCTTGACAAAGTAGCGAAAGCTTTTCCCACAGTTGCAATTTCGAACGAGGATACCATTGACTATTGGTAAGAGACACTGCTATGCATGACAGGTGTTATCATTGATGGTAACTAAGTCTATCTTACACATCCGCATTACATGATTTGTGCATACCGGAAGTTAAAGTGAAGTTTGTCTAAGTGTGGGTAGTTAGAAACAGAGCATGTGACAGGGTCCAGTATCTTGGTCTGGATCTCTCTGGTGGTAAATCACAATGTGCCCTAGATCTAAGGGAGTGATAAGGATTGTCAGAACTATCTAATTCTAGAAATTTAGCCTCCGGTGATGAAGGATTCAAAAGTTACAAGCATCTGAGTATCGGGTTCCAGTTAGTTAGTATAGTCAGAAGAAGAATAGGCCGACCTAGCATTTGATGTTGATCTGAATGAAGAAAAGCTATTGGTTAAGCAATTTGTGATAATCAGTGGTATTGGTTGACATGATTGTTGATTTGAGAACACAAGGTTTTGGTCCGCATTGTTGATTGTGCATGGATTCAGCTGACAGAGCAGGGTTCTTAATAAATGTTCTAAGTTTTCTTGAAGCCAACTACAATTGATTGAATTTATTGATGCGGATATATATAGCTGATGGATTCAAGTGTTTTGAAGTGCGATTGTGATGTGATGATGGAGTAAGTATGAAAAGGGAAGAAAGAAGTGCGAAGGTGAAGATCTAAGCTCGGATTATGGCCGAAGAGTGAAACATGACAGAGTAAGGATGAAATGTGTAAGATCAGTATTCTGTACTTAACCAGAACTAAATTTTTGCATTGGTAGATGCTATTCATTAGTTTAAACATTATGTAATCTTCTTGTTATCATTTCTATAGGCAATTAGCCTCTTGGAGCAGTGAGCTCTGGACAGAGCGCCCTAGAGGCATGTGCCTTCCCCATCTGTAATACTTTTAACAGAGTATAATTTCTTGTGGGTTAACCCCCACCGTGGTTTGTGAGGCCAATTATTTTCCCTTCCTTATTTTGATCGTTATGCATCTCAGTTGATGACATTATCAGAGTTTTAGTGACTATAGTTTCATTATGTAGACTTGACTTTATCTCCTGATTTTGATAGGGCATTGATTAGACATATGTGATTTGATTTGATCATATTTGATGCTATTTTGTGATTTGACATACGATATATATTAGATGATGCTTTGTGATGAGATTCTAGTTATTTATGTGATGTTGACTATTTGACATGTGATTGAAAAATGCAGTTCAATTAAGAATTATGCTATTAATGATTATTGTTGTATTCTATGGCGTGAATTTAATTCCAATTGCTTCGGCTATGATTATCATGATATGATTGACACTTGATAAAGATGTGTAGGTTTCACATTCCCATGCCATGAAAATTGGAGGTAGAATTCACACTATGTTATCCCCTATAAAACCGATCCATTCCCAAGAGGGATGAGGATCACGTTTGAAATTGACTATGATTTAAGTGCTTGATTTAATTTTTAATCATTTTAGCCTAGTACCTCTTTGCTTAATTTATTAATATTAAGTGTTGTATAATTTTTATTTGACTTACACCACTTGGTATTTATTTTTATTTTTGAGGTCATTTAAAGTAGATTTATGACCCTCTTGGTGAACCTTAGTGTCCCTAAAGTTACCCTAGGTGGTTACCCATGGGTCTAGGGTCAATTTTGACTAACTAACCCTTGGATTAACTCACTTTTGGTCACTCTAAACTATGGTTTAGTCAAAGTGACGAAATTTGAAATTAGGGAAGGTGGGAGATGAGTCATGCTTTGGGAAAGACTCATCTCCCTTTCCAAAGTTTGGGAATCCTTTCCCAAGGAGGACTTGGGAGGTCTCCAAGACTCCCAAGTGTGTGGGATCTTCCTCCAAGACTCTCACACACGTGTGAGAGCATCTTAGAGGTAGATGGCTCTTTGAGAGAATAAGAGGATGCCATATGGCATCCCTTATCCTCTTGGAGGGTTGAGTGGGAATGCCACCTCACCACTTGTCCTCTCACACATGTGTGAGAGCACAAGTGGATAAGGTGAGGATTGAGATGGAATTGGAGGGTGACACTTGTCACCCTCATACTTCCTCTCCCTTGCAAGTGGCATTGGAGGAGGAAAGAGAAGGTGACAAGTGTCACCTTCTCATTCCTCAAGGAAAAATTGATGGCCTATATTATCTCCTCTTGTTGAGGAGTGTGGGGTTCTGGCACTTTAGAGTTTTCTTTCTATTTTGAGAGCAATTTTGGGAAAGTTAGAGAAATTCTTGAAGATTGCAAGGTTTGGGAAAGGTTGGAGCTCATCACCAAACGTGCTTCCATTATAGGGCTTTGAAGGTAAGCCTCATGAACTAAGTTTCTTCACCCTTGCTTATTTATTGTGTTGTGTTGTGTTCTTGGTTGTTTGTTGTTTCATTATTTTTGTGTGGGATGGGAGTATGGCAAGAGCACCTCCATTTGGAGGTAAGGCTCAACTTGTTTGGGTAGGGGAAAGGAACCTCCTTGAGGTCACTCCCACATTGAGTTATTTATGCCTTGAGGGATTTTACTTGTTGAGGAGATTATTTGAATGGCAAGAGTACCATGGAGGTTATTTTGTGATTTTGTGGAGAGTGGTGGTTTTAGAGATTTTTGGCTTGAGGCCATGAGATTGGTATTTTAGTATTTGGGTGGCCTTTGAAGTAGAGGGGTCCATTTCCTACCCTCATCAAAGTCATTTTCATGAGTTGCATTATGTGCTTATCCTTGGGGTTGTATTTGTGTTGATGTGTTTTGATTCTTGTTGTTGAGTTTTGCATCCATGTGAATCCCTACCTCCCTAGCTCGGGAGTGACCTTGTGGGTCTACAGTAGGGAGGAGGGCATTTCGAAATGGCTGTGTTGTTCTTTTGTTGTGTTTTACTTGCAGGTACATTTTTGAAGTAATGGAGTGGATGAGAAGCCCATTCTTGTGTGGCCTTAGTAGTAATTTATTGGCTATTGAGCCATGGCCATTATGGCCTTATTGTATTTTATTTTTGACAAGTTTTATATTCATGGAGTTGGCTATCAAAAGTTTTGTAATGTAAACAATCTCTTCATTTTAGTTAAATGTTGTTTATTTCCTATTTTGTGGAGTTGGGAAGTTTGTGAAATACTTGAGAAAATACCCTTTTGTTGCTGTCATGTTTTCCTTTCAAAAAAAAAAATACATGAGTGTTATTAAATAAATTTTATTGCATACAAGAAAGAAAGAGGAAAAAGAAATTATTTAGTTTCTGTCATTATATTGACAGTTGTATTATTATTTGCTACTAATAAGAAAGAGCTGTTAGAAATTTAATTAGAGTTGTAATTTACTTATCTTATTTGTTGCATCAAAAGAAAGGATATGTTGCTGAGCATTTAAAACTGTTTCAAAAAAAAGGGGCATTTCTGAATAGTATAATTGCAAAAAATAAGAAGTAGAAATATATGTTTCTATATTATTTATGTTGCAAACAGAAAATTTGTATTTTATGATTAACCCAAAATTGTAATGTTGGGAAGTATTATTTTAATGGGTATATATATATATATATATATATATATATATATACATATATATATGGGGACATATATATATATATATATATATATATATATATATATATATATACACACAAGTATATATATTTACATTAATTATTAATAAAGAAACCATGATGTTGTTCATTCTTTTATTTTCCTTTTCACTGTAAACACAGAAAAGTGTAGAAGAAAGTTTTTATATTACATCTTTTGTTGTATACAATATAATATGTTTATACACTTTGTGTGTGTATATATATATATATATATATTTATTAAGTGTATGCATATATATTTATATACAACCTTGTGAAAGAGAAAAATAAATACTGTGATCCTTCCTTTTAATAAACTGTATATGTATCCTTCTAGGAATATATATATTCCTAGAAGGATACATATACAGTTTATTAAAAGGAAGGATCACAGTATTTATTTTTCTCTTTCACAAGGTTGTATATAAATATATATGCATACACTTATAATATATGTATATATATATATATCTGAGGCCAAAAATTACTTTGAACAAATTATAGAAAAACTGAAACTTCTGATAATGGCGGGCTGTTGAGGAGACTGTTTTAAAAATAGAAAACATATATAAAAAAAAGTTGTGTATGGGGTTCTGGTGGGCAGCGCCCACCACAGGCCCAACGACCTCTATTAATGCTTAGTTACTGGTGTGGGGAGGGGGTCGTGCCTCCCCCCACACCCTGTGGGTGTGGGGGGAGGCACGACCCCCTCCCCACACTTCCCCTTACACCACACTCCACGGATAAACCCCAGCACCGCTCCTTCTCCTGTGATCCCCACACCGTCCCCACTACTATCTGCACCAAACCT
Organism: Cunninghamia lanceolata; assembly: GCA_027924645.1. Taxonomy (NCBI): domain Eukaryota; kingdom Viridiplantae; phylum Streptophyta; class Pinopsida; order Cupressales; family Cupressaceae; genus Cunninghamia; species Cunninghamia lanceolata. Next base: position 5,036,024 of record BSBN01000645.1, on the reverse strand, counting down.
CCTCCAACAACCTCCCTCTGCGGCTCCCTTCCGCTGCTCCGTCTCCTCTGCGACCTGCTCCAACTTGGCTATCATCGGACCTGCGAAAGCAATGAACCCTGCTTCAACGTATAAACACTTTCACTTTACCTAATGAGGAAAATATATATATATCACAAAAGAATACAATATAAACATTAAAAAAAAAAGCTCTTGTTAAACAGAATGCATACCTCCGTGGGAGGTAGTCTCCAAATCATGGCTTCCATTTCTGGTTGCAAACCCTAACTTGAAAACATGAACAAGAACAAAACAAGAGAAAAATAGAAAGAGTGAGTGAAGTGAGGATTAGGGCAACAATAATAATAATAATAATAATAGAATAGAGAGATTAGGGCTTTTTTTTTTAGTAATATTTTAAGTGAGAGGAATATGTGAGGAATTTAGTTTTATTTTCATTTTTAAACCTCTATTCTTTCCTTGGCTTTTAATTTATTTCTTGGGTCCTTTTTAAATAGATTTCTAATTTGAATGAGTTATTTTTGTTTTTTGAATTATTTATCTTGTGAAATAATTTCATTTGGGAATTGATTTTATTTTATTTGGAAGAATATTTTCCCTTGTCATGAAATTCATTTTAGTTGAGTTAATTAAATTATTTTATTTCCTCCTTAGCGTGTTTAATTTCACTTTAATTATTTATCAATTTTACTATTATTTTACGGGAAGGAGTATTTTAATCTCCTTCCTCCTTAATTCAAGTTTGTTAATAAATGTAATATTGCAATTATATTTATTAACGGATTCAATTTTTGAGATCCAATTTGGCGGTTATTATTACTTTATTTTAATTTTGAATTTTTAATCCTTTACGCAAGGTTGATTTATTTGACCTTGGCGGGAGATTTAATTTGTTATTTGAAATTATTTTAAATTTGTTCTTAAGTTGACATTTCTATTCTTAAATTTTATTTAATATCTTATTGATGTTTTATTTTAAATTTTATTTTGCGTTTATTGAAAATGCGTTATGCTGTCAAATTTTTCCTAGATTTCTAGGGTTTTAATGTTACGTTATTTTATTAATTTTTATTTTATTTCATCATTCCACTTTAATCATGCGTCCATTATTCCACCATTGTCTTAATTATTATTTTGTTTTCTTTTTGGACCTGAATTAGAGTTAGGTTTCAATGCTAGCGGAATCATCTTCACCTAGGAAACTTAGGGTTCAAATCTAAAATTAGTCTAACCCTAAACGCGACACACTTCGTGTCGCATACCCCCTAGACGGCTATCATCACGCAGTTATGTTTGACATGTTTACACTTTATGCGTATTGCCACCGAGCACGCAGATGCGTGCAAGGGGGTTCCTAGGGATAGGTAGAAAAGTTTTTCGCAGTTCGTGTCATGACCACATGGCAAATGTGGACATGACATGTGTGTTGTGTGTCGTGACCGCATGGGAAATGAAGGCATGACATTTGGTATCAGTGCCTAAGTTTAAACACTGGGCTTGTTTTGGGAACATTATTATTTCCGCAACTTTGATTAATTTGTGGTTACCTCATTTTTGTAGGATACCTCCCCGACGAGTTCGGTGAGCGCAGTCCCGCTGCACTCCATCCCCCGAGGTTCATAGTGACTTTTCAACTGAGGTACAGGCACAACCAGTCCTACAGGCACCACATGCACCACCGGCCCTACCAGATATTGGGCCACAGATATTACAGGCTTTACAGGTAGTTTTGGATAGGCTTCCACCAGCTGTAGTTGAACCATGCATATAGCCACGTGTTGAGCCTCGCAACGATCCGTGAGAGGAGCCACGTGTGGAGCCACAAGATGAGTCCCATGTCAAGCCACATGTGGAGCCCCACGTTGAGTCACGAGGGGCACCACGTGTGGAGCCTTATGTTGAGGTTCCAGAGATGACGACAGACGAGGTTGGTTCGGCTGACAAGGCTCATAGTAGGAGCCCTTCACGTCATGCTAGGCATGATGAGGTAGTACGAGTAGAGAACATTATTCACAGACCTTATGACTATTATACAAATGAGCCTATCAAGAGCCACAGAGATAGAGGAGACCTCATTAGGGATTTGTTGAGGCTGAACGCTCCTACATTCGTCGGGACCACAAAAGGAGTTGAGGCAGAAGCCTGGATCATCAGCTTAGACAGATGCTTCACGTTGCGTCCTTACGAGGGCAACACGAAGGCCTATGTGGCAATACACTTGTTGCGAGATGTAGCAGCTACCTGGTGGCGCACTGAGGAGTGCAAGTGTCACCTTTCATTAGACTCTCTCACATGGGAGACCTTCATTGAGCACTTCAATGCATAAGACTTATCAGATCATTATAGGCAGCGTCACATAGATGAGTTTCATGACCTCCAGCAGAGAGGACTTACAGTGGCACAGTATGAGGGTAGATTTACTGAGTTATCCTGATATGCAGAGTATCTCCATGATGAGAAACTCCTGGTGCATAAGTTTATCAGAGGACTGAACCACAGTATAGCAGGGCCTGTTCGCATGGCAGACCCCCAAACTTTGAGTGATGCTGCCAAGAAGGCATATGTCACTGAGGAGATTCAGGGATGAGGGTAGAGTTCATGCCCTCAGTTTTAGGTTCATGGGCAGCAGCAGCATCAGCAGAGTTTCTGCAGACCATCACAGCCACCTCACAGAGGAGGGTTTAGCTCCACTCCCTTACCTCCTAGGCCCCCACAACAACAGCAGAGAGCTAGGACACAGTAGAGGGCACATGGGGGACATAATAGAGGTTGGCAGCAACAGGGCCCACATAGTGATCAGAGGTAATAGGGACCACCTGTGAGACCCACGAAGTCGCAGCAGTCATATAGGGGCTCACAGGGGTCTACTGGAGATTAGGATAGCAGCAGTTGAGTAGGACTCAAACTGTATAGGTACAGGTTAGGGGCCCTTGTTATGTTTATGGTGGAGTTGGACACCTAGCTAGAGAGTGTCAATAGGGTTTTACAGCAGGGGGACAGCCTCGTGTAGGAGGATCCGAGTAGATTGTTGGTGAAGTGGGTAGATCCCACCATATGTTCGCAACGGTTGATAACTACCAGGCTAATTTTTAGGCGTCAGTGATTGAGACGTCAAGTATGACTGGGGGTAACCCCATTTCTACTCTCTTTGATTCTGGTACTACTGACTCATTCATATCTCCATCATTACTAGAGAGTTGTAGGCTGGTGGCCTCTAGGCAGGATGATAGATAGGTGGTTGAGTTGGCCTTAGGGGCCAAGATGATAGTAGATGCCTTAGTCCACGACTACGAGATTTCTTTGGGACCCTTTACCACAGTATGTGACCTTAGAGTTATGACATTAGGATCCTATGATCTGGTGTTGAGTATGGATTGGCTTGCGGCTCACCAAGCCAAGCTAGATTGTCGCCGAAAGGCAATCAGCTGCTTAGACGATCATGGTACATCAGTTGATATAGTGGGCATTCAGAAGCCCATAGCAGTGCGTATGATATCTGCTCAGCAGCTTAAGCGCTACATACAGAAGGGATGCCAGATGTTTGCCATCATAGTGAGTGATAGATCAGATGCAGGGAGCCAGGGTATTCTCTAAGATAGACCTAAAGTCTGATTATCATCAGCTACGTATCACAGAGGCAGACATCCATAAGACTGCCTTCCGGACTTGATATGGCCACTATGAGTTCACAGTGGTTCCCTTCGGCTTGACGAATGCCCTGGCAGTGTTCATGAGTCTCATGAATAGGGTATTCCGTACCTATTTGGATCGGTTCGTGATCATTTTCCTTGATGACATTTTGATCTATTCACGGACCGAGGAGGAGCATGAGGAGCACCTTTGTCAGGTTTTACAGTGTTTGAGGGAGTAGAATCTTTACGGGAACTTGAAAAAGTGTACATTTTTTAGGACAGAGGTTCAGTATCTGGGGCATATCCTATCTAGCGATGGAATCTCAGTAGATCCATTGAAGATTAGGGCTATTAGGGATTGGCCAGCACCCACCAGTGTGCCAGAGGTTAGGAGTTTTATGGAGTTAGTTGGTTATTATCATCTCTTTGTTGAGGGTTTTTCTCGGATAGTGCACCCCATCACTTCCCTTCAATGGAAAGGGAAGAGTTTTCTATGGACTGAGTAGTGTGAGAGGGCCTTTGGGGTCCTCAAGGAGCATCTCACCAGCACTCCCATTTTAGCAGTTCTTGATCCTGTAGTAGATTTTATGGTTTGCACGGATGCATCACTTGAGGGATTGGGAGTCGTACTTATGCAGGGTGGTAGAGCGATCGCATATGAGTCGCGAAAGCTCAAAACCTATGAGCTAAACTACCCCACACACGACTTGGAGTTAGCGACAGTAGTTCATGCTCTAGTTCGTTGGAGACATTTCTTATTGGGTCATCTCTTTGAGCTCCATTCAGATCATCACAACCTTCAGTATATCTTTACACAGCCAAATCTGAATGCCCATTAGTGGCATTGGATGGAGTTCCTTTGTGAGTATGACTTTGATGTACACTACATCAAAGGGAAGGAGAATGTGGTTGCTAACGCATTGAGTCAGAGGTGCCACGAGCTCTTGACCTTGACTCTAAGTGTGGACTTGAGAGGATGCATTATTCAGCATCTATCAAAGGATGAGTGGTTTCTTGAGGTGTAGCAGGAGATTAGTTCACAGAGGGCCCTTGTGGGCAAGTTTGTAGGGTATTCACTTGAGGTAGATGGGTTACTTCGTCATTGACAGCGCATCTATGTACCCCGCGCAGGTGACCTACATAGTGTAGTGTTATCAGAGGCTCACAGAGCACCATATGCAGCACATCTAGGGGTGAAGAAGATGCATGCCGACCTATGACAGTTGTACCATTGGGCGGGTATGAGACGTGACATTGCAGATTTTGTTGCTCAATGCCTTGAGTGCCAGAGGGTCAAGGCTGAGCATCAGCATCCAGCGGGTCTTCTATACCCACATGATATACTTAAGTGGAAATGGGACACCATTTCCATAGATTTTATTGTTGGTCTTCCTATGCCTTCATGTCGCCATGATGCCGTCATGGTGACAGTCGACAAGTTGACTAAGGTGGCGCATTTCTCACTTGTACGCATGACGTACAATGCACCAGTAGTGGCGAGAGTATTCTTAGATGATATTGTGAGATTTCATGGAGTACCTCGCTGCATTATTTTAGATAGAGATCCAGTTTTCACTTCAGCATTCTAGAGAGCCTTGCAGTAGGCGTTGGGCACATAGCTCAACTTTAGCTCCGCTTATCATCTCGAGACAGATGGACAGACAGAGTGGGTGAATCAGGTGTTAGAGGACATGCTTCGGATGTATGTTATGGACCATCAGTCTAGATGGGAGGAGTATATGTATTTGGTTGAGTTTGCCTACAATAATGGGCATCACAGCTCGTTAGGTATGCCTCCCTTTTAGGCTTTATACGACAGACCATGCAGGACACCATTGAGTTGGGATTGGATAGAGGACAGAGTTACCATTGGTCCAGAGCTAGTTCAGGATATGGAGCAGTAGGTCACACTGATTAGGTAGAGATTATAGGAGGCACAGGATAGACAGAAGAAGTATGTCGATGCTAAGAGGACTAATCGGAGCTTCCCAGTGGGTGATAGGGTATTCCTTAGAGTGCGGCCACACAATAGTCCAATCCATTATGGAAAGGGCTCTAAGATTGCACCACAATTTGTAGGACCCTTTGAGATTTTAGAGCGGATAGGACCAGTTGCCTATCATCTAGCGTTGCCACCTAGCCTGTCATGTATCCATAATGTCTTTCATATTTCTATATTGAGATGATATATATCTGATTTATCTCATGTATTGGACTGGAGTACTCTACAGGTAGAGGTGGATGGGCAATTGTCTTTGGAGCCAATTCGCATATTGGATTGTCAGACACTGGGCCTTCGAGGTCGAGAGCTGGACCAGGTTAGGGTCCAGTGGGATCGTTATGATGAGGTCACAGTGACTTGGGAGGATGCAGCTAGTTTGAGGGCACTCTATCCTCACTTTTTTTACGACTTCCAGGAGGAAGTTTAGTCTTAGGGGGGAGGATGTGAGGCCGATTATTTTCCCTTCCTTATTTTGATCATTATGCATTTAAGTTGATGACATTATCAAACTTTTAGTGACTATGGTTTCATTATGCAGACTTGACTTTATCTCCTAATTTTGATAGGACAATGATTAGACATATGTGATTCGATTTGATCATATTTGATGCTATTTTGTGATTCGACATACAAGATAAATTAGATGATGCTTTGTGATGAGATTCTAGTTATTTATGTGATGTTGACTATTTGACATGTGATTGAAAAATGCAGTTCAATTCAGAATTAAGTTATTAATGATTATTGTTGTATTCTATGGCATGAATTAAATTCCAGTTGCTTCGGCTATGATTATCATGATATGATTGACACTTGATCGAGATGTGCAGGTTTCACATTCCCATGCCACAAAAATTGGAGGTAGAATTCACAGTATGTTATCCCCTATAAAACTGATCCATTCCTAAGAGAGATGAGGATCACATTTGAAGTTGATTGTGATTTAAGTGCTTGATTTAATTTTTAATCATTTTGGCCTAGTACCTCTTTGTTTAATTTATTAATATTAAGTGTTGTATAATTTTTATTTGACTTACACCACTTGGTATTTGTTTTTATTTTTTAGGCCATTTAAAGTGGATTTATAACCCCCTTGGTGAACCTTAGTGTCCCTAAAGTTACCCTAGGTGGTTACCCATGGGTCTAGGGTCAATTTTGACTAACTCTTGGATTAACTCACTATTGGTCACTCTAAACTATGGTTTAGTCAAAGTGACGAAATTTGAAATTAGGGAAGGTGTGAGATGAGTCATGCTTTGGGAAAGACTCATCTCCCTTCCCAAAGTTTGGGAATCCTTTCCCAAAGAGGACTTGGGAGGTCTCCAAGACTCCCAAGTGTGTGGGATCTTCCTCCAAGACTCTCACACACGTGTGAGAGCATCTTGGAGGGAGATGGCTCTTTGAGAGAATAAGAGGATGCCATATGGCATCCCTTATCCTCTTGGAGGGTTGAGTGGGAATGCCACCTCACCACTTGTCCTCTCACACATGTGTGAGAGCACAAGTGGATAAGGTGAGGATTGAGATGGAATTGGAGGGTAACACTTGTCACCCTCACACTTCCTCTCCCTTACAAGTGGCATTGGAGGAGGAAGGAGAAGGTGACAAGTGCCACCTTCTCATTCCTCAAGGCCAAAATTGATGGCCTATATTATCTCCTCTTGTTGAGGAGTGTGGGGTTCTGGCACTTTAGAGTTTTCTTTCTATTTTGGGAGCAATTTTGGGAAAGTTAGAGAAATTCTTGAAGATTGGAAGGTTTGGGAAATCTTGGAGCTCATCACCAAACATACTTCCATTAAAGGGCTTTGAAGGTAAGCCTCATGAACTAACTTTCTTCACCCTTGCTTCTTTATTGTGTTGTGTTGTGTTCTTGGTTGTTTGTTGTTTGTTGTTTCATTATTTTTGTGTGGGATGGGAGTATGGTAAGAGCACCTCCATTTGGAGGTAAGGCTCAACTTGTTTAGGTAGGGGAAAGGAACCTCCTTGAGGTCATTCCCACATTGTGTTATTTATGCCTTGAGGTCTTTTACTTGTTGAGGAGATTATTTGAATGGCAAGAGTGTGATGGAGGTTATTTTGTGATTTTGTGGAGAGTAATGGTTTTGGAGATTTTTGGCTTGAGGCCATGAGATTGGTATTTTAGTAGTTGGGTGGCCTTTGAAGTAGAGGGGCCCATTCCCTACCCTCATCAAACTCATTTTCATGAGTTGAGTTATGTGCTTATCCTTGGGGTTGTATTTGTGTTGATGTGTTTTGATTCTTGTTGTTGAGTTTTGCACCCGTGTGAATCCCTACCTCCCTAGCTCAGGGGTGACCTTCTTGCGGGTCTACGGTAGGGAGGAGGGCATTTTGAAGTGGCTAGGGTGTTCCTTTGTTGTGTTTTACTTGTAGGTGCATTTTTGAATTAATGGAGTGGATGAGAAGCCCATTCTTGTGTGGCCTTAGTAGTAATTTATTGGCTGTTGAGCCATGGCCATTATGGCCTTATTGTATTTTATTTTTGACAAGTTTTATACTCATGGAGTTGGCTATCAAAAGTTTTGTAATGTAAACAATCTCTTCATTTTATTTAAATGTTGTTTATTTCCTATTTTTTGGAGTTGGGAAGTTTGTGAAGTACTTGAGAAAATACCCTTTTGTTGCTGTCATGTTTTTCTTTCCAAAAAAAAATAATAGACATGAGTGTTATTAAATAAATGTTATTGCATATAAGAAAGAAAGAGGAAAAAGAAATTATTTAGTTTCTGTCATTATATTGAGAGTTGTATTATTATTTGTTGCTAGTAGGAAAGAGCTGTTAGAAATTTAATTAGAGTTGTAATTTACTTATCTTATTTGTTGCATCAAAAGAAAGGATATGTTGTTGAGCATTTAAAACTATTTAAAAAAAAAGGGGCATTTTTTAATAGTATCATTGCAAAAAAAGAGAAGTAGAAATATATGTTTCTATATTATTTATGTTGCATACAGAAAATTTGTATTTTATGATTAACCCAGAATTTTAATGTTGGGAAGGATTATTTTAATGGGTATATATATATATATATATATATATATATATATATATATATATATATATATATATATACAAGTATATATATTTACATTAATTGTTAATAAAGAAATCATGATGCTGTTCATTCTTTTATTTTCCTTTTCACTGCAAACACAGAAAAGTGTAGAAGAAAGTTTTTATATTACATCTTTTGTTGTATACAATATAATATGTTTATACACTTTGTATATATATATTAAGTGTATGCATATATATTTATATGCAACCTTATGAAAGAGAAAAATAAATAATGTGATCCTTCCTTTTAATAAACTGTATATGTATCCTTCTAGGAATATATATATATATATATATATATATATATATATATATATATATATATATATATATATATATCTGAGGCCAAAAATTACTTTGAACAAATTATAGAAAAATTGAAACTTCTAATAATGGCAGATTATTGAGGAGATTGTTTTAAAAATAGAAAACATATATAAAAAAAAAGTTGTGTATGAGGCTATGGTGGGCAGTGCCCACCACAAACCTGATGGCCTCTATTAATGCTTAGTTACTAGTGTGGGGAGGAGGTCGTGCCTCCCCACACACCCGTGGGTGTGGGGGGAGGCACGGCCCCCTCCCCACACTTCCCCTTACACCACACTCCGTGGATAAACCCCAACGCCACTCCTTCTCCCGCAATCCCCACACCGTCCCCACTGCTATCTGTGCCAAATCTCCTCCAACAACCTCCCTCCGTGGCTCCCTTCCACTGCTCCCTCTCCTCTACGACCCTCTCCGACTTGTTCGTCGTCGGACCTATGAAAGCAATGAACCCTGCTTCAGTGTATAAACACTTTCAGTTTACCTAATGAGGAATATATATATATATATATATATATATATATATATCACAAAAGAATACAATATAAACATTAAAAAAAAAAAAGAGAAGCTCTTGTTAAACAGAATGCATACCTCCCTGGGAGGTAGTCTCCAAATCATGGCTTCCATTTCTGGTTGCAAACCCTAACTTGAAAACATGAACAAGAACAAAACAAGAGAAAAATAGAAAGAGTGAGTGAAGTGAGGATTAGGGCAACAAAATAATAATAATAGAATAGAGAGATTAGGGCTTTTTTTTTTAGTGATATTTTAAGTGAGAGGAATATGTGAGGAATTTATTTTTATTTTCATTTTTAAACCTCTATTCTTTTCCTGGCTTTTAATTTATCTCTTGGGTCCTTTTTAAATAGATTTCTAATTTGAATGAGTTATTTTTGTTTTTTGAATTATTTATCTTGTGAAATAACTTCATTTGGGAATTGATTTTATTTTATTTGGAAGAATATTTTCCCTTGTCGTGAAATTCATTTTAGTTGAGTTAATTAAATTGTTTTATTTCCTCCTTAGCATGTTTAATTTCACTTCAATTATTTATCAATTTTACTATTATTTTACGGGAAGGAGTATTTTAATCTCCTTCCTCCTTAATTCAAGTTTGTTAATAAATGTAATATTGCAATTATATTTATTAACGGATTCAATTTTTGGGATCCAATTTGGCGGTTATTATTACTTTATTTTAATTTTGAATTTTTAATCCTTTACACAAGGTTGATTTATTTGACCTTGGCGGGAGATTTAATTTGTTATTTGAAATTATTTTAAATTTGTTCTTAAGTTGACATTTTTATTCTTAAATTTTATTTAATATCTTATTGATGTTTTATTTTAAATTTTATTTTGCGTTTATTGAAAATGTGTTATGCTATCAAATTTTTCCTAGATTTCTAGGGTTTTAATGTTACGTTATTTTATTAATTTTTATTTTATTTCATCATTCCACTTTAATCATGCGTCCATTATTCCACCATTGTCTTAATTATTATTTCATTTTCTTTTTGGACCTGAATTAGAGTTAGGTTTCGATGCTAGCGAAATCATCTTCACCTAGGAAATTAAGGGTTCAAATCTAAAATCAGTCTAACCCTAAACGTGACACACTTCGTGTTGCATACCCCCTAGATGGCTATCATCACACAGTTATGTTTGACATGTTTATGCCTTATGCGTATTGCCACCGAGCACGCAGATGCATGCGAGGGGGTTCCTAGGGATAGGTAGAAAAGTTTTTCGTAGTTCATGTCATGACAACATGGCAAATGTGGACATGACATGTGTGTTGTGTGTCATGACCGCATGGGAAATGTGGGCATGACATGGTTTTTCCCTTAGCTGGGTTTCCACATAAAAATCCTAGTGTTATGTGTGTTGATTATGTTTATGCTCATGTGTTGTTGACTTATCCTTCCATTGTTATATCATTAATTTGTTAATAAGTGATAAAGAATTGCTGCAAGTGTTAAAGTTTTGAGACAAGTGATTCATCGCCCCCCTTAGTTGTCTGCCTTAATTTCAACAATTGGTATTAGAGCCCAATTCCTTAGAAGAAGTTTAATAGCTTGAGGAAGATCTGGGAAGTTATTTTCAATGGGTTCATTCAAGTATTTTGATGGCATCCAGGAAAAATTAAACTTGCTTTAGAAGATCTTGATCAGTCCAGAGTAGAGGTCAAAGAACTGCAAGAGAACCTTGAAGATGTTGAAGACTTCATTGAGACCTTGAAAGAAAAATTGAGCAATCTAATGAAAAGAGGAAAGAGCTACTTCTTCAACTAGGAAATCAAAATGAAGACAATGACATGGATGAGGCCCTGAAAGAGAAGACAAAAGAATGTGAGAAGTTAGCTAAAGAAGTTGTTGCCCTAAAACATGAGATGGAATCCGGGGTGATGAGGCTAACCAAGTAAATTGAAGAAAGGAAGAAGATTGAAGAAAAATTGAATGAATCTCTGAAAGAAATCTAACAGAAGAATGTTGCAGATTAGATAGAATACCTAGCCATCTAGAGTTTGATCTACATGAAAGCAGAGATAATGAGGAAGAACTTGAAAGGTAAATTGTCATTCTCAAACATGACCTAGAAGTTACAAATGAATATAAAGAGAAATTCAAGATAATCTCAGCTAAACTTGAGCTGTTTCTTGACAGTCAGAAGAAGGCAGATGATAAGCATGGTTTGGGATTTGAGAAAAGTGAAAGCTCTGGATCCGGTCAAAGAAATTCTGATGCAAGAAATCAAAGAAGGAATCCTAGAATACCTCTGATAAGACAACCTAATGCTCAAAGGTATCCATCTTTCAATGGAAATTGTTTCAATTGCAATAAATTTGGTCATAGAGCTACTCAATACAGAAGTAGAGTGAATCAAAGTGGTCCATCCTTCTCTGGTCAATGCTTCAATTGTAAAAGGTATGGTCATAGATCCAATGATTACAAAAGTATGATGATAAACTACTCTAACAATAGAAGAAATGTCAATTCTTTCAATGGCTACTATTTTGCATGCAATGGATTTGGACACATGGCTAATCAGTGCAGATCAAGAGGAAATCAAGTAAATAAGCAAAAAAATGTTGTGTGCTTTAATTGCAATATATCTGGTCATATTGCAAGATTTTACAGAAGTGGGAATAATGATAGAAAAGGTCCGATAAATAGAAACCAAAACTTGCAGAGATAAGATAAAGGCAAGGGTAAAGTTGATGTGAATGAGGTCCAGAATGAAATTAACAAAACATGGTTAAAGAAAGATGGAATAAATGATGCGAATGGGTTTGCATTGGAATCCAATGCTGATAATTCTTCCAGTAATTGAATTAGGAGCTCTGGCTCAGGGGGAACTGCATTGAAAATCTAATCCCCCTACCAGTAAGTGGGTGCTTGAATCTAGCACGATGAATGAAGATAGAGAAGCCTATTGCAAATCTATTGAAGCAAATTTTGGAAGAAAAGAAGCAAATGTGATTGACTACGGAGCAATTAAAGATTAACTACATGCAGAAATAGTGTAACTGGATGTATTAAGGCAGAGGATTTATTACAATGGAGAATTAGGTTTTGCGGAGTATAAAAGGTCATCCTTTCATCATTTGGATCACTTTGCATTTGAAGAGAGCAAGCAGAAGAGAACCTAAGCTAAGATTTCAAGGATTTGAAGTGCGACCAGCGAATTCATTAGCTAACCCCAATTTCGTGGAAGAAAAATGTATTTTTCTGCAAATCTTTGAACTTGTGATCTTTTGCAATGGCTACACCATTGGTTGTTGATATTACTGAAAGTCCCTGACCCAAATTTAAGAAGCATCCACACAAATCAGTAGACGTTGACCTGTTAGGTGCCTTTTCAAATGTTCTATATGGTGTATTGCATGTTGAAGATATTAGGGACTATATTCATGCGAGCATAGATGAATTTGGGGACTCAAGGTTCATAGATTTGTTCAAGAATCATCTAAGGGATGAAATTCACGGTCTTAAAACTAAGTATAAGGCACTGCATCATAAACATTTCATTCAGATCATAGGGTTTCCATTCTTTGATGAAGATGAATGGGTCTGGTATGTTTTAAGCCATATGCATGATGAGTTTATGTGGCTAATGAAACCTTTCAAGATCACCAAGGACACCATCAAGGTCGTGACAGGGTTAAACTCATCCGGTGGACTGCCCATTTTGAAATCAGTAAAGAATCAAACTGTAATTGATGCTACCAATTCAAGGTTTGACAAAAGGGCAATGACAATAAATGACATCATTGATCCAGATGTCAAATTTTCTTTAATGGTGATTGGATACAAGATTTATCATTCCAACAGGGAAAATTTTGTATCCGATACAGCTATCTATGTAGCTTATCAGATGTTGAAAGAGAATGTTGATTATGACTTATGTGAGTTGCTACAGAACCAGCTGATGGAAATTTTGAATAAGGTTAAGAAGGATAAAAAGAATACCTTCAAATATGGTACACCGGTCTTGTGTTTGTTCTTCTATTTCATGAATGAGTTACCCGGCAAGAAAAACATGTGTTGGACCAATGATAAACCTGTTGCAATATAGATAAGGGAGCACTTGAACAGTATTGGAGACTCCAATGTCCAAAGGAATGCTCTTTGGGGATTCTTCAAGAACTTTTAGAACATGATGTAATCAAGGGAAAGAATCCCTACATCTGTGGTTGAAAAATACAAGGATACAGTCTATTTTATGGTGGATACAGATCAATGTTTAATGGAAGTAGTTGAACCAAGAACTGTGTGTATATGCCCATGGGGTATGAAGTTGATGAGCAAGTATTGGATATGTATGCTCAACACCTTCTAAGTAAACCAAAGGACACCACAGTTGAAAGATTTGGGACATATAGTGAACTCAATGTGAAACTACATGTTGAGCTTTGGAAGCCTGAATTTAAGAGAAAGATTCAAAGGCAAGTTGAAATGTATGCTGAAAGCATTGGCATAAGAAGAGAGGTTGTGAGACAAAATAGAGAAAGAATAGAGAAAGCTGAGAAGGAGAAGCAAGAAAGAGAACAAGGAAGTGTTTCGATGGAATCCTCTTCTAAGCCAAGAACTACAAGGAGTACAGGCATAACCTCTGGTGCATCACCTTCTACTATGCAGAAAAACCCTCCGATAAGGAAAGAAAAAGAACAAAGGTAAAAAGAAAAAGAACATATGTCAGTGTGGAGAAAGTGGATGAAGAAGAAACTAACTCAGATGATGAGGTCAAAGAGTTGAAGGCATCAGGCACTAAAGCTGCTAAAGTGTCTAAGGAGAAGCCCTCTGAAAGCAAAAAGCAAAGTAAAAGGCATAAGTCAGAGGTTGATGTTGTGAAGCCTACTCCTTTTGTGAAAATATCATCAAGTCAATCACTGTAGATGGGAATCTAAAGTCATTAACTAAATTTTATAATCATTATAATGATGATGACAAGAGACTTTTAGATGATGCCACTGTGAGGTACATGAATCTATTCAACAGAGCTCTAGTGGAGATTTTGTCAGAAGTTCCCAAGAGTTTAAGAGACATTCTAGAATTAAGAAAAGAAGTTGCTAAAGCAAAAGATCTAGAGTTAAGGGAACATGTATTATCCAGTCTATGTCCGGTGATCTCCAGAAAAGAAGCAGATAAATTTTTTAAAGAAGTCAAAGAGGAATTCAGAAGCAAAATTGAGATGAATAAGTTGATGATTGGAGATAGAGGAAGTTGTCCAAGAAACTAAACAAATTCTAAGGAAAGCACTGGACAAGAACAAGTTCTATGTGGTTACAGAAGAACTGGTTGATACTGAGGATGCATCAATTATGAATGATGAAGAGCAGCAGAAAAATAAGCAACAAATTAGAGTAGATGATGACTCCATTCTGGAAGAAGAAGCATTGAATAAAGAAGATGAAGAAATGATGGAAGAAGAACAAGTAAAAGAAACTGATGATGGAATTCATTCCTCCATTCCAGATGTTGAGAAACCTGATAAAACTACCACTGAGGATACACCAAATCCTCTAGAAGAGAATGTAGAAGATATTTATGAGATAGACAAAAGCAAGAATGCTTCTGATAAAGATGCAGAAAAGGTAGAAGCAGAGAAAAGGAATGTAAATAATGAGCAGGACAATATGGCTAACTCTCAAAAGGGAGGAGATGGATGCCCTGAAGAGCACAAGTCTGAAACATCATTTTGGGCAAGAGACACTGCAGAAGCAATGAAAGAAATTTTGGAAAGAGATAAACAAATTGAAGAAGATCAAGATATAATACAAGGTCCAATCAATTTTGATACTTTATCACCAGTGCAGAAGATAAAATTGGCCTCTATTGCTCAAGCCAAGGCAAGAGAAGATATATTAAAGTCTCACATAGAAGATAGCGAGTTGCTTGGCCTTGCATCTGGGATTTTGGAGAAGATCATGCCCACATTTCAGAAAGATTCATCAGCATCTCCCTCCGGCCAGTTGAAAAGTCTAATAAACTCGGTAAGTTCTCATTTTGAAACTCTAAAGAAGTCTGCAGAAGTTAAAGTAAAAAATGAAGTCAATGAGAAAAGGTTTGTTGAGATAAAGAAAATAATTAGCTATGATAGATCTGGGCTTGATACCAATGTAAAGAGTATTCAAAATGCCCTATCTGAAGGTGTAGAGATCTATAAGTTTTGTCTAAATAGATCTAAAGTTGTTGAGGATATTGAGAAAAGGATTAAGGACATAGAGCTCAAACTGTATAATATATCTCAGACATATAATCCTTTAACTGAGTCTTTCATTACCAAAGAATGACAAGTAGTGAGTCTTTGGAATGAATTGAGTGATTTGGAGAAGGAAAAGGCCAAAACTCTAGGCAAATTGGATGAGCTCCGAGGACTGATCTCCCCTAAGTTAGAAACTATGTATGATATATTGGTAGAGTCCAAACCAGTAGCTGCTACTAGTGATCCTACTAACCTTCAAAAGGAAGAATCACTGGCATTTTTGTTCAGTGCGCACATATCTATCTTGGGCAGTATTAAAAAGATCTGGGACAATGAATTGACAAAGTTGAAAAACATTTTTTGTGATATCTTTTTGTTGATGAACAAAGCCTAAGAACTGTATGTGAAAGTATGTAGAGTGTTGACCCTTGTACATAAAATTTGTGCATAAATTTTGGTTTGTGGATCCCACCCTTTTCCATTGATGTCAAAGGGGGAGTGAAGAGTAGTGAAAAATGAGGAATCTAGCGAAGGGGGAGCACTAGAGAATAGTGAAAAGCATAAGTGTGCATTGTAAAGGGGAGTTGTTCCGACACTTAGTCATTTTTCACTAAGTGTTTCCATAAATACCAAAGGGGGAGATTGTTGGCAAGAGACACCACTACGCATGACAAGTGTTGTCATTGATGGCAACTAAGTCTATCTTACACATCCGCATTACATGATTTGTTCATACCAGAAGTCAAAGTGAAGATTTGTCTAAGTCCGGGTAGTCAGAAATAGAGCATGTGACAGGGTCCAGTATCTTGGTGCAAATCTCTCCGGTGGTAAATCACAGTGTGTTACAGATCTGAGGGAGTGATAAAGATTATCAGGACTATCTAAATCCAAAAATTTAGCCTCCGATGATGAAGGATTCAAAAGTTACAAGTATCTAAGTATCGGGTTCCAGTTAGTCAGTACAGTCAGAAGAAGAACAGGCCAACCTAGCATTTGATCTTAGTCTGGATGAAGAAAAGATGTTGGTTAAGTGATTTGTGATAATCAGTGGTATTGGCCAACATGATTGATGATTTGAGAACACAAGGTTTTGGTCTATGTTTTTGATTGTGCATGGATTCAGCTGACAGAGCAGGGTTCTTAATAAATGTTCTAAGTTTTCTTGAAGCCGACTATAGTTGATTGAATTTCTTGATGCAGATATATATAGCTAATGGATTCAAGTGTTTTAAAGTGTCATTGTGATGTGATGATGGAGTAAGTGAAAAAAGGGCAGAAAGAAGTGTGAAGGTGAAGATCTAAACTCGAATTATGGCTGAAAAGTGAAACAGGGTAGAGTAAGGATGAAGTGTGTAAGATCAGTATTTTGTGCTTAACCAGAACTAAATTTTTGCATTGGTAGATGCTATTCATCAGTTCAAACATTCTGTAATCTTCTTGTCATCATTTCTGTAGGTAGTGAGCCTCTTGGAGTAGTGAGCTCTGGGCAGTGCGCCCTGAAAGCATGTGCCATCCCCATTTGTAATACTTTTAACAGAGTATAATTTCTTGTGGGTTAACCCCCACCATGGTTTTTCCCTTAACTAGGTTTCCACATAAAAATCTTGGTGTTATGTGTGTTGATTATGTTTTTGCTCATGTGTTGTTGACTTATGCTTCCATTGTTATATCATTAATTTGTTAATAAGTGATAAAGAATTGATGCAAGTGTTAAAGTTTTGAGACAACTGATTCACCCCCCTCTCAGTTGTCTGCCCTAATTTCAACATTGACGACTCCTATTTACATCTCATCGACTTATTTCACGATACTTCCATATTCATGATATTCTATGTATCCCTTACATCTATGACCAAAACCAAGATCCTTTCGCTCGTATACCCTAACCTTATTGATTGGGATCAACAAGAGGGTCCCATTCTTGATATCTTTCAGAATGATGAATCCCTCATAGAATTCATGGGACTACGAGATGGTATTCCACTTAGTGACCACAAAGCAGGCTTTGTTATGGACCTATCTCACACAGCATACTTTGGCAAGAAGGCCAAATCCTCTAGTTGCAAAAGTAAAAATCAAAATATCAGATCCCCTAGTGAAAACCACATTGTGACAGCATTAGATCCTTAAAAAGTAAAAATAAAGGACATATCCAACAATGAAAACCTCTCTGAGGTGTCCGAGGATGAAGGATTTGACCTTCCCTTGCCTTAAGCATATCAAGAAAAGTATTCACTTTTGGTTGAGAAATCACAAGAGATAAATCTAGGAACAACACAAAATCTGAAGATCACCTTTCTAGAAACATCTCTTTCAGAGAAAAAGAAAAAGGATTTTACAGCTTTCTTCATGAAAAGAACAATAAAGTTTGTTTGGTCATATGTAGGCATGCATGGGTTGGATCCTTCATTAGTGGTCCATCACTTAGTAGTATTCCCTAATGCCAAGCCAATTAAATAGAAACTTCAAAAAATGAATCCTTAGATAGCATTACTTGTTAAGGCAGAACTTCAGAAGTTGCTAGATGTGAAATTCATATGCCCTATTGATTATCCAGAGAGGATTTCTAATCTAATACCTATATCCAAAGTCATTGGGGGCATTCGTATCTATACCGATTTTAGGGATCTTAACAAGGCATGTCCAAAAGATGATTTTCCTCTACCTAATATTGACATCATTGTAGACTTGACAATTGGGCATGAAATGATTTCCTTAATGGATGGTTTTTCCAGTTATAATCAAATTATCATAGCACTTGAAGATCAGCACAAAACAACTTTCACATGTCCTTGGGGTACCTATTGTTAGCAAGTCATGTCTTTCGGCTTGAAAAATACAAGAGCAATATACCAAAGAGCGATGATTGTTAGATTTCGTGAGCTTTTTCACACCATCATGGAAGATCATGTTGATGATCTAATGGAAAAATCAGCTACTAGAGAAGGTCACCTACAAGTTTTGGTGCAGATCTTTGACAGGTTAGAACAGTATCAAGTTAGACTCAACCCCAAGAAAAGTGTCTTTGGCGTTACATCAGGGAAATTGTTGGGATACATAGTGTCTCGCAGAGGAATTGAAGTAGATCCTACCAAATTCAAGGCTATTATTGAGATGGCTCCTCCTAATCTCAAACAACTAAGAAGCCTTCAAGGAAAATTGTAGTCTATCAGGTGTTTCATATCACAACTTGCTGACAAATGTCAACCTTTTTTTACACTTACTCCATAGAGATGTAGCATTCAAATAGGATAGTAAGTGTCAGCAGGCATTTGATTAATTGATAGGAATATCTTGCTACACCTCCAGTGTTGGTACCAACAATGTTAGGGAGACCTTTATTGTTATACATCTCTACCACATCAGCGGCACTGGGTGCTCTTCTAGCTCAACATGATGAATCTAGAAAAGAACGGACAATCTATTACATCAGCCACACCTTGGTAGGTTGAGATTAATTATACTCCTATGGAGTGGGCATGTCTATTTGTTGTGTTTGCTTCCCAAAATTTTTGACACTACATGTTAAATCAACAAACTAAGCCCATTTCCAAGATAGATCCATTGAAATACCTTCTATCAAAGGTAGATCTTACAGGCATATTAGCAAAATGGGTCATGATCCCGAGTGAATTTGATATTGAGTATGTTGATCATACAGCAATCAAAGGACAAGTCATACTGTTATAGACACACACCCTATGATTTCTTATTTTCTAAACGAGGGGATATTCAAGCTTTATCCATCAATTGTATGGTAGTTATACTTTGACGGTTCATATACCTAGCATGGTTCAAGAGCTGGAATCCTCTTCATCACACCACAGGGCGACTATATTCCTAAGCCATATCAGCTAGCTTTTCCATGCACAAACAACATTGCCAAATATGAATCTTTAATTACAAGGCTCTGCATGGCAGTACAGTGGAATATCAAGCAATTACAGGTT
The DNA here is from genome assembly GCA_027924645.1 of Cunninghamia lanceolata. Lineage (NCBI taxonomy): Eukaryota > Viridiplantae > Streptophyta > Pinopsida > Cupressales > Cupressaceae > Cunninghamia > Cunninghamia lanceolata. The sequence continues at coordinate 5,016,332 of BSBN01000645.1, read as the reverse complement.
TATGGAGATTCCCAATTGGTCACTCGACAGGTTACAAATGAATATCAAACCAAAGATGACATATTGTTGCCTTACATAAGGATGGTACATGACTTCAAGCAATACTTTTCCAAAATCTCCTTTGAACAAATTCCTAGATTGAACAACAAGGCTATTGATGTTATGGAAACAACTAGATCCCTCCTGGATATGCCTACTAATACTTAGCATTGTGAATTCTTGGTTGAACAACTTTTGATACCATCTTTCAATGTTCCACCTTCTGAATTGATCATACGAACTTGTCAGTCCCAATTCTCCCTGGTACCAAGACATCTATGATTACCTCCATGATAACACCCTTCCATTGAAACTAACTAATACCTAGAAGAAAACCTTTATCGGTCGTGCTTCCCGATATACTATCCTTGGTGACACATTGTATCGAAGGAGTCTCGATGGTATTCTATTTAAATGTCTCAACTCGAAAGAGATTAGCGTTGCTTTATAAGAAGTTCAAAAAGGTGTCTGTGGATCACATTCTACTAGTCCTAATCTTGCTAAGTTGTTGCGTACAGGATACTATTGGCCTACTATGGAACAAGATGCTTATCCATTTGCTAAGAAGTGAGTTTAATGTGAGCAACATGGAGACCTAATTCATGCACCACTGCATTAGTTGCAACATGTTACTACTCCATAGTCATTTTTATAGTGGGGACTTGACCTCATAGGTAAAATCCATCCATCATCCTCCAATGGCCATATGTTCATCATCACCACCACTGAGTTTTTCACAAAGTGTATGGAAGCCATCCCTATGACCTACATCACTGGCAAACAGATAGCTAAGTTCATCTTGCATTACATCATTTTTCAATATGGTATTCCACTTGCTATAGTAACTGATAATGGAAGACCTTTTAAGAACCAAGATGTTCCTGCCTTGTGCACTCAGTTCCATATTCAGCATCGCTTATCCACCTCTTACTATCTGCAAAGTAATGGCCAAGTTGACGCTTCCAATAAAACCATATTGAAAATCCTTAAGAAAATAGCCAATGAAGCTGGTCGTGATTGACATTTGCAGCTCAATCTCGCCTTATGGGCATACTGCACTAGTATCAAAACCCCAACCAGTGCTACTCCATATGCTTTAGTCTATGGCATCAAAGTAATTTTACCTATCGAGGTCGAGATCCCATCTCTTAGAGTTTCCATGCAACATCTCATTAATGGAGAATATAGAATTGCTAGATCACATGAGCTAGAGTTACTGGACGAGAGGCATCTCACAACACTAAATCACCTTCAAGTCTATCAAAACCACCTTCATCGCAGCTACAATAAGAAGATTAAGGAAAGACGGTTTCAAGTAGGTGATCTTGTTCTTAAAGAAAACCAGAGAAATCAACTGGATCGAGACAAAAAGGGCAAGTTTGAGCTTAATTGGTTGAGACCCTTTGTTGTTACAGTAGTCTATGGATCAAGAGCATATACATTGTCAACACCTAAAGGAATTCCTCTAGATGAACCCATCAACAGTGTTCATCTTAAGAAATTATATGTTTGATCCTCAGAGTATTCCTAGCAGAAAAACTAAAAAAAATAGAAAAATCCAAAAAAAATAAAAAAAATAAAAAAATCCAAAAAATAAAAAAAGATAGAAAATATAAAAATAAAATAATCCATCTTCTGGTGAAAACTTGGTAAACAAATGCCTTGGATAAGTACCATAGTGAAAACTTAGAAAATAGGTGCTATGTGTAAGAGTCAGCATTCACCATATACTAAGTCTTCACCCATACCACTCCATCCCATTCCATAATAAAACCCTATCCATCCATAATAAAGTTATTAACCTTTGCATTTCCACATACCCATCTATCATGGCTTGGAAATTGTCGGTGTCAGTTGTTATCCATTAGCATCATTCATAGTCAGTTCATCCATCCGTCATTCTTCATAATAAATCCTCTACCTGAATGGGGGCACTTTTTCTTAACCTAGGTCTAGAAATGGATCCTTGTTTTGTCTCGAGCGAAATTGTCACACTTTCACTCACTTTCCCTTAACATTATTCATCTATCATAATCCATAATAAATTAAAATTTTCACTTCATCCATCTATCACAATCCATCCTATTCACCTATCACCCTAACTTGACTAACTCAAGCAGAAAATGAACTATGCATCTTGTTGAAAGCACAAATACTTATCAAATCAGAAGCAAAAGACTACTAAAACAGTACACTTGTCTGCATACCGCTTACCTCAGCCACTACATCCATTTATCCAAATCCAAAAGCCTTTAACGGATATATCTTTCCTACAATAAGGCTCAATCTATCATGAGCACACTCTTTGGCAAGAGAATATGATGGCTGTGTATTTGTTTTGTCAGTTGGTTGATTTCTTTTTGGTTTATCTTGTGTTCCTTTCTAATACCTAATCAAGACTACCTTGATCTATCTATATCTTGGTATGTTGCGATACAGTATGGACTGGAGCATGGTCATTGCTTTCATATGATGTGTTTGTGGGATGTTTTTATTATCCTAATATGGCTAATATTTATCTCGTTTGTGTTGGAATTAGCATCTTGCATATCAATATCATTTACATCTAAGGTTCTAAAAAGGCCTTATGTGTATTAGGATCATGCTACACTGAGACTATTTTTCATTCATGTATCCAACAAGGTTCTATTATGTCTGGTAGAAATAAGTTCAAACCATTTGTTTGTAAAGTCAACGTCTTATGCATTGGATACATCGTCACCTTGGCCTTATATACCCTGCTGCATAATATCCATATGTTATATCAAAATAAGGATTGCTCTTTACACTTTATAAAGCATAACCAAAGCAAAATCTCTCCATCCATATATCCCAATAAAAACCATAGCTTTTCATAAAGATTGATCAATCATCATTTCTCTATTCTAAACATCATTTCTTCTATCCATGCTAATATCATCTTTGTCTTTGTGTCTCTCATCTACATAGGAGTCCTATAAAAACATATATGTTAGACATCACATCTATAAGCATGTCATCACATAAATCCATAATCACAGTACATGTCATTAAGCATGTCATCACATAAATCCATGATCCTACTATATGTCATACATCCATAACATCTATAAGCATGTCATCACATAAATCCATAATTGTTAGAAAAATTAATCTTTACTTGGTACTTAGGTAAAGATTATATTTATTTCTTATTAAATACTTGTATTTTATAAATACAAAGTATTTTTTTGTTTTATGTGAGTACCCTCACACGTGTGAGGATAACTCATGTCAATATTCCTCTTGAAGGAATATTTGATTTATTTAGTTACCTCCTTATGAGGTTTACACATGGCACTCACCCACATGAAAGGTGGCATATGGGAGTTGATTGCAACTCCCCTCTTACCTCTATTTATGAGGTGTCCTCTCCTCTTCATTCACTCAATTTCCTCTCTTATTTTCTCTTCTCATTCATTTCTTGAGGAACTCCTCCCTCTTTTTCTGTAATATTTTATTTCATGGCTTCATGCCATCTTTCATAATTTATGGGGGTTTTTTCTTTGGTTTTTCCCCCTTCAAAATCTCTTGTCTCCATTGTTGTGCATGCTGGTAATTTATTTATTTATTTATTTGTTTGTTTGTTTATTTTTTTCACACGTTTGATTAGTAGTTTGATTTGATCCTTTATTCTTTCTAACATGGTATCAGAGCCGTGCTTTACTACTAATCTTGTTGTGAGTTGTCCACTTTTTTAACAGCATCCAGGTTGGAGACATTGCACATTCATGAGGAGCGAAAAGATTTTTTTAATTTTTGTGTGCAAATTCAAGTTTTGTATTTCCATTTTTTTAACAATAATCATAGTACATGTCATACATCCATAAACATCAAATCATCCATAGCATCATATACATCATACACATCATATGCATCATAAGTTTCATCCATAAACATTTCATATAGGTCATCAAATCGTGACATCTCATCATATATATAAAAAATGAATAAGTGTCATACAATGGGCTATTAAGAGCCATGAAATATATACAAAAAGGCCCACATGCATCGTAGTCTCAAAATACATAAATGTACATCATCGTGACAATTATGTCTAGGTAGAACTCTCCTCCGAGGGCTCAGCTCCTACACCTGAGGCTGATGGTCCTATGGTTGAGGGTGGTTGCTGAGGTGCTACTAGTCTAGGCTGTGGGGGTCCCATAACTGATGCCCCATATCTCCTGGAGGATGAGGCCCCTAATATGCTCCTCTCGCAAAAGTTGGGTTGCCTCTACTTTGCTAGTACGACACTCTGATATAAACCCCTGTAAT